>OW285212.1:16853811-18224573 GCA_935421205.1 Xylocampa areola | reverse complement strand
TAGGTCAATTCGTGCGGCTGCTAGTTACTCGGGAGATTTTATTTTAATAGCTTAACATTAAATACTAAGAAATAATATCGGCTTGCGATACATTGCGTTCTGACAATATCCATCCATGGCTATTGTCAAAGGTGGTACCATAGAATATCATCGAACTATTGTACAAGCTTGGGTGGCTACAGATGCCCTTACTGTTTGCATACAGCATACTGTGAAGTGTCGAATTAGTCGATCATCGTAATACATAGGTGAGGCAAATCTATGACATTTCGTAAGTACACTAAATAGGTTTTAGAGGCAAACTAAATTCATGTTATCCTCCATACCTCGCAGATTTTTTTAATATATACTAGACTAGCTTCCGCCCGCGTGGATATCAGAATTGGGTCCAGCCAGGCTGAAAAGTATCCTATATACTAATCCAGGCTATAAACTATCTGTATGCCCAAATCCGTTCAGCGCGTTCAACTTTCGCGTTTATAATAAATATATAAGATATTATAATAAATATAAGATGTGCTCTCGTCTTTGTTTGCACGGGACTTGGACAAATAGTATTTCATATTTATATTCTTCTGAACCCGGCAAGATATCGAAATGGTGCATACAGGAAAATTTAAGTTACAATTCCCGTTTAAATCCCTAAGATTTTCATTGAAATCCATTAAACCGTTTTGGAGCCTATTCAATACAATTTCTAAATACGGTAATTTATGCATCATATAAATACCAAATATCTAGCAGTTTTCGCTTTCTTTTGGAATAGCAGACAGTCACTTTAATTTTATATATTGGTATAATTTTGTATATGTATGGAACTCCTACAATTTTAACAAATCATTTTGTTTCCAGGTGGCAGCTGGAACCACACAAATGGTTCCCGGCTACGTTCTCTTAGCAGTATTTATCGTATTAGTATACAGCTTCGTAAGTAAACCTTTGGTCTTCAGCTACATTTCTTTCTGAATATCAGGTAGATATTTGACGTCATTATTTGTAGCCCAATCAACTGGGGAAAATGGACATAGAAGAACAAAACAGTCGATCAGGAAGTTATTACTTCCTGAAGGAATTCAAATATATAAATCTTGTAAAATAACGCCGAAAAAAAATGTTTAGTTGCTACTGTGTTGAAATGACGTTTAGACAAACCGTGAAAGCGAGCGCAATCTTCTTCTCATATTCTACACTTTGCAAATCTCATCTTGGGTGGCATCACTGCAAAATTTCGAACTGCTCGCTCGCAATCTCGGTTTCTACGTATTCCGATGTTCACATGTGCCTTTCAGACACATGAGAACAGACGGTACGCAGCAACAGCATCAGCAATCCGGCAGATATGGACGGGGACCTGTCGCCTCGGGTGCAGACAGAGCTACTTAAGCGACGGCGGCACCAGTGGGCTGAGCGGGCTGGTGGTGCAATTCCCCAACTCTTCCCGCACATCCAATGACTGCATCTGCGAGTCCTGTCCGTGCGCGCTCATCGAGAACTTCCTAAAGTATGTGTCATGCTGCTACAATAGTAGAAACTGGAAAATTTGCTCGAATCAGATTACCTAGCCAGGCTTTAAGGAAGAGCTACTGAGACTTATCGAAGACTTTCATAAATATGTGCTAGAAGATTTTGTTACTCTAACTTTTACTGATATTGTGGAATTTGTCAAAAAATACAATAGGTTCATTGGATTGGTTTCATTTTCAACGTTAGGCAACAATGCTATGGCTTAGTTTTTTTTTCATGAAATAATTTAAACCTAGATAGAGAGAGGTCGAGATGGCTTAGTGGTCAGAGCGCCTGGTGTATTTGTCCGAGAAGCGCAGGTTTGAAACATGCTCGCGACCGTATTCCTTTTCTACAAAAATGTAGAACTTTAAGGTTCGCGAAGCATGCGTTAATGTTTTTCAAAAATGTATCTGTATAATTTAAACCATACAGTTTCTACCAAGTCAACCAACTTTGATCTTTACTCTGTTTCCTTATCGTGCGTGTATAACAGCAATTGAGAAAATAGTGGAACTAAATGGTAACATATTTTATATTCATACATAGATCTTTTAAAGACACTTTAACGTGTCATTTTTATAAACTAGATGGCGCCGGCTTTTCCTATCTGAATATGGCAGTTTTATAGTCCAGACACAATAGTACATACTATGTAAGTGTAACCATGCAGGGATCGTCTGGAATGGCCTTTTGAGGAAAGAGCCGTTGCAGCTTTGAGGTGACCTGTCCTATCTGACGACACGTATGCATCAGTCATCGTGTAGCGTAAACATAATTCAAGCACTACCTTTTAGTTTAGAAACAAACCTACTTCATGTGAGTTCCTTTACAAGGAGTGTATCCGACAACAGTAGTTCACGTAACCCAGGCCCAATAATTAACTTTAATGGATTACAATGTGACTGGGACACGAAGTTCTTACTTCTATAAATATCAATTTATGCCTGAAGATGAAGATGAAAATCCAAGATATGTCTTTGAAAAAGCATTAACGCATGCTTGGCGAACTCTAAAGTTACAATATTAAATGGAAAAAGAATACGGTCGCGAACAGGATTCGAACCTGCGCCTCCCGGATAGATACTCCAGGCGCTCTGACCACTAAGCCATCTCGACCTCTGAGAGAGGTTTTTATTCCATTTAATATTGTAACTTTATATATAAAATCGTTGAGAAATGTGTTTTTCTCTAGTAAATACAGATATTAACTTATCTTGGCAATTTAATAACGTTTTGGTGCTATTTTAGAAGATTTATAAAGTAAATTTCATTAGATTACATTCTATCCAAATTTATTATGAGTTAAATAGAGACAACAAACAAAAAAATGTATTACTAGAATAAAGTTAAACTAACGTTCAGAGCGTACGATACTGGTTGGTTATAATTACTATGGATTTATAAGAGATAAAGAAAATCAAGGATATTGATAATGATCCTATTTTGTTATCGTGTCAATAGCGCTTAGAACGAGTTTACGGAGTGGTGCGAATAATTAGTTTTCTTGATGCTTTAAGGTTAGGCATACAATCATAAATTATGCTATGGGTTCTCACTAATATAAAGAACGCCCTATCTTTCACTCGATTAGAGATAACATAATATAATATAGCATTACGCCTGTATTCCCTGAATTGGACACATCTATCTATGCTGTTATTATGTCATGTAAGTGGTGAGTCTATTGCCCGGGCACAATTCCAAAATCCGAGCTGCTACAGAGAATCTCATCAGAAAAATTCAATAACGCTACCCGACTCGGGAATCGAACCAGGTACCTCATACTTAGCAGTTGCGCTTGGGCCCACTAGACCAACCAGGTAGTGAAGTCTTGATTAGAAACAGTAGTAATTAAAAAAGTCGTCCTTTACATTCGGTCGTCACTGTAGCAACATAATTCATAGAAGTTTTTTTTTTAAAGTCTAACAAAGAGATGTAGTGAAAGATCTCAGTATTATATTTTCTTTTACAGAACATTCAGACCAGCAGCTCGGTTTTACTCCAGGTTCAGGAAATTGGTAAATTATTATAATAATTATTCAACCTTTGGATGGTAGAAATATTTACAAATATTTTGGAATCGATCCAACTAAAGCGTTTGAGAAGCTAAATCAAACGGTATTTAGCGGATTGTTTTGATTTTAGTAGCGGTTTCGGGGGATTGGTTATCTTTTGTTCAGTATTGTATGAGTCTTAAAAACTTGTTTTCACCTTTAACGTTTTTCTTATTGTGAACAACCCAGTATCAGAGTTAAAATTCATAGGTCTCTGACATAGATTTACACACCATCGAAAACATCTCTTAGGTGTGCTTGTTTTAATTCATCGTTTTAAATACGTAATAATTAATTTACAATACAATGTTGTGAGTCGTGGATTCGAACCTTGGAGTTCCCAGTCCAACAATCATACTTTAAGACTATCACTGTTTCTATTTTGAATTAATCAAAAGATATATATTTATCTAAACCAATATTCTATTAAGTGTCGCTGTGCTCCTATGGGCATTCCTAAAAGTGTTCCTAGATTATTTTAATATCAATGTTATACCTCTTTCACCTAAGGGGAGGGCTCGTGTCTAAGTAACGATCGATCGAGGTTACGCTGCGCTTACCGCGATCGGTCTGTGGATCGGTGGCCATCATTTCATACCGAGACCCCTCCGTCCCTCAGAGAGCACGTTAAGCTGTCGGTCCTGGTTGTCAAATCAAGAACTTTGACAGCCGCTACGGTTAGTCAGAGGCCTGATAGTCCGGCAACCACGAGAGAGTTTAGAGTTATAAAGTTACCCGGGAACTGGGTTGTGGAGATCAGATAGGCAGTCGCTCTATGTAAAATACTGGTATTAAGCTGCATCCGGTTTGATTGAAGCCGAACCCAATATAATAGGGTTAAGGCTGGGCAGATACCTTTTCCAGCTAAGGTTCCACGATAGGTTTATTTTGTATTTTTTTTTACCATAGGCAGCAAATTAGAACACTCTGGCTATGAATTAATTATTTATTGTACATTGTTGCAGTTTGCCTACATATATGACTGCATTTCTAGGATAATAGAGTGTCGAACCTCTTGCCGAAGACATGCGCAGGTAATGATGTACGTATTTATTTTTTCTATTGTGTCACTCTCATCTGGAAAGCGAGACCCAAAACGTTCCCCTCCTCTTCCATTGAGTCCAAATTACCAATATAACAAGCATATCTTGACCTGGGTATGCAAAAAGCAATCTATGTTTGCATCCACATATTTTGTTAAATATGCTTATAACTTGCCATTTGAATACTAACTGAGATTTAAGTCTATCTGAACTAGCTATAACCAAAGGAATATATTTATGAAGCTCACAAGCATTTGAATTAATGATGACGATAAAATTGCAATATCACTAAAAATAACAACAGTAGTGTAATTAATCAAAATTATGTTTACAAGTTTAATTATATGTGGAAATAGTATCAGAAAATCTAACTATCACTCCAACGACTAAACCCTACTTTTGTTTATAATTATATTTTATGTTTATATTGTCTGTAATAAACATTACAGCTTGTACGCTCAAGAGAAAATTTTGATTACGATTCCAATGACGATTTCATCCTTGTGCAAAAACCAAAGATTGAAAAACCACCCCCCAAGCCTGCTCCGATTATGCCAAAACCTACAGCTTCTTCAGTTCCCGAACTGGCCAGACAATATGGTTATGATTTAGCTAATAAGTTATCGGAAATAACTAGCAAGATATCGGGTGCCAAAGTCGACAATACTGATGTCAGATCAACACCTTCTAGTTCTGGGACAAAATTTTCCGAGGAAACAAATTCGGCGATGTCCAAAGCATCGACTGCATCAGTTATGGCCCAATCGATTGAATCTGAAGATCGACAGAACTATACTCCTGCAGCACAAATTAGAGAAGCCAAATATAAAATGTCTAAACAAAATATCTCAGAAGAAACTTTGAGACCCACCTCGAGTATTGTAGATCCCACGAGAAATTGTACAAAATGTGTTGAAAAAGGAAAGACATGTATTGGAGGATGTCCAAACGCTGAACTTAAACGAAGAGCTAATAGAAATAAATAATAAAAAACATCAATGACTTCATGCTTTTTTTTTCATTAGTTTTACCTTTACACACTGATGCATAAGATCTGCGGCTGCGGCAAGCCGGTGATATATAAAAAAAAAAAAAAAAAAAAATTGAAATTATTTAACTAATATAAAAATAGTAAAGATACATTATATATCTTACTACGTCGTAATCGTACTATGATAAACCTGAGTCATAGGTGCCAGGAAAACTAACAATATGGTAGAAGGAAAACAGAAATCTTATCACCATTTACCATTTATTCTCCTTTAAAAATTGTACTGGATTTTGAGATAACGTTGCGGTGTGTCCCGCCATAATGTGTGCCAGCTTTTATGAATGAGGAGAGGCCTATACCCAGTGGCAGGAGAAGTCTAGCTGCAGACGATGATGATTGTATAAAAGTACATATCGTAGCGTAACTCATTCCTTCCCAGAGGTGGCTCAGGTTTGCTTATTAAATATTTTTCGGGTGACATAAAAGTAAAGTAGATGCTTAAGAGCGCTGCTGGCTGGAACTGTGGCAATACTTAAACCAACTGAGTATCCCTGCTCGCTACTCTACAATTGTTCCAATTTTTGTGACGCTGTGCGTGGGACTCCCGCCAACAGACCCCGTCATTTGCGCAAGCTGGTCACAGTTGGTCCTGGACACTACAGAGAGACACGTGAGCCGATGTGACGAACTACCCAAGCCCAACGCCTGCAGGCTACAGCTCACGGTGCCCTCCGACGTCTGTCAGGGTGAGAAGGGTTCAACTCTCTCTCCTTCTACGTCGCACCTTCCATTTATTCCTTCTTAATACACGTTGCTTATCAACCCATCTAGGAGAGCAGCAGCTCAACCCACAAATTATAACATTAAATAAACTTTTTATAAAAAATATAAATTACCTTCCAATTTCCCTAATTATCGTTATAAGAACTGACGCAGACTTGCTAGTCCTAGCGTCGGTGATCAGAGATTTTAGTCGCTTTTCGAAAGCTCGATACAGCGGCTCGCTGAAACGCACGGGGCATTTGGGAACCGCAAATGAAAGCAAACAGTTGGCAAAGCGAGATGAAGCATTGATGCAGTTAACGTTTATATTTTCTTTGGATGCAGTCACCGAATCGTTGATCTGCATTGCAAAAAGTATCAAGCCTGCGGAATATCTAAAGGTGGCCACTGTATTATTTATTAAATTAAAGTCCGTTTGAGCTTCCCTCATCTCTTTTTTTTGTTATTGCAAACATAGGCGTAAAGAAGAATCACAATAAAGTCTTCTTACCCACTCTCATCAATTTAAAAACGAAATCAACGTCACAAATCTGCGTCACAAATGCAACACAATTGTCAAAACTGACGGAATTAATATGAAAATGTTGGATTAAAATTATATTGTGGTTCAAATAAGGATGGATGAAAACAATCATCCATCTAATGGTAAAGACGATTCGGGGAATGTAATGTGCAATGACGATTATTAGTTTCAAATGTCCTGGAATGGAACCGGGACGGATACGACAATCTACGTTGTTCGGAGGTACAATTAAAAATTAAATAATGTTTTCGAAGGAAACATTGAAAAATAACCGGGACGAGCAGGACTCGAACCCTTTAGTAATCTTAAACGATTCCTAAATAGAAATCCCCAGGCGTCTACTTAGGACGAGAAGGTATACTTGAAATTTAATGGATGCTAGCATGACGCGCTAGCTCAGTTGGAGAGCCATGACACGGTACGTCAAGGGTCGCGGGTTTGAGTCCTGCTCGTGTCTATTATTTTTCAATGTTTCCTTAGAATATAATATCTAATTAATATAGGATAATAATATTCGAATATACATTTTGATATTTTCGTTATAATCAATCCGATTAGACTTTTCCCAGATACGTTGTTCCGGCTTCCAGTCTACCCAGATGCAGCTGTATACCAGTATTTTACACGTGGTAACTGACTATCTGACCTCCATAGCCCTGTTACTGGGTAACACGATATCTAGTGGTAGGACTGGTTGTCAGACTTCCAGGTTTGACTCCCCGTAACAGTAACAACTGTCGTAGAACTTAGTTTGGCAACAACAACAGAATCAATGATTTAACATGCTCTCCAAAGCACGAACGGGTTTCGATGTGAAATCATGGTCCCCCATCCATCGACCCACCGTCGCAAGCATAGCTTAACCTAGATCGTTCGATCTGTGTGGCAATTATTATCTATCATTTTGTTACATTTTTTCGGCTTAATGCACTGCCTCAATTGTCTAATGGTCATATGCACGACGAAGTCCTACTGCTGATCGTGAAGTAAATACCCGGGTCAGACAGTGCTGTCGAGTACTTTACAAAAAATCTCAATATTAAACTGAAGTTTGGAGATTTGCCCAGTTGATGAGAAAATTTGGGTATACCTCTAGATAATTCTTCGAGGAAATACTCAAGATAAATAATTTGATAACTTTTTGTGTTTAAGCTGTTGCTGTATTCCTAAAACAAATTATATTTTTTTCAGAGCATTATTGTCCAGTGGAATGCATAACCAAATCCCTATTGTTCATTTTAGTAACTACATTCATTTTGGTACGTATCTTCAACGTATATTATCTTCACATATGTGATGCGCCTGATCTAGGTAACCCTTTGTATTTATTTTTTTGCAGTATGTGCCTTTAGGAGAATTTGGCGTGTACTGCAATCCTTCAACCTGTGCTAAGACAACAATAACATCGTTAGACGAAAATAATGCGGCTGTGTGCTGTCTGTGTGACTTGTACAAGATAATGTTACAGTAAGTAGTAGTTAGAAATAGGTTTCATAACAAGATGGGACGGTGAAGCTCTGAGACTACCGAAAATCAAAAAAGCTGGCGCCATCAGCGTGAACCTTCAAAAAGACCAGTTTTTAGATCCGACAACACAAGACAGTATTTACATTCTTTTGGCACAGTAGTGATTAGACTTGAACCCAAGTAAATGGAATAAGGTGAAGAAGCAGAGTTACATGATAGACTGTTGTATCTTCTATGGCTGTCCACGGCTGGTTTCCAATTTCATAGCACTAAGCACTAATTTTCCTTGCTCGGAAGTTCGTTCCACCGTTGATCACTTTTTTGCCTTCAAGGTTACATTGTGGTCAAGAGAAATGAAAGACAGAAGTCCAAAACTCTTAAAACTAAAATAAGAAGCATTTCAATCACGAGAGATTGATTAATGTACCTTGGATGGCTCCATGAATATTGTAACTGATCGTAAGTTGCTGGTAACGGCCTCATTGGTCTAGTGGCCGCAAGAGTGGGTGATAAGTGTGAGGTCCTAGGTTCGATTCCCGGGTCAAGCAAAGTGGTATTAAGATATTCTGTTAGGAAATTCTCAGTAGCAACCCGGAGTTAGGAAGTTGGCGGTGTGACACCCCCGTGCTTCGGAGAGCATGTAAACCCGTCAGTCCTGCGTCTGATTTTTCTCCGATCGTGTCGGATTACTATCCCGTGGGACTATGAGAGTGGAGGAAGAGGGAGTGCACCTGTGTTTGCTCATACACTCGAGCACTATAATTTTTCCTGAGTACTGGGCTAACCTTCGTGGACATACGCCACCGTCACTAAAAATTGGTCGAGATTATTTATTATTTATTTATATTACTGTTGCAATATTATTCTGATACGTGTATCAACTATCTCAGACTACTGCAGCCCAATTTTATGCCAAAGAGATGTAGCCAAATGATGTGCTAATTTAGAAGACAGATTACAACAAGACAACAGATGGATTGCTACATTAAAATGTCACTTTAAATTAATTCTGACACTACATTAACACCAGGCCACAGAAGTGATGTATCTGTCCTCATATTTGTTGAGCCAAAAACACTGCACTGAGCGAGTCAGTTAAGGACTTTCGTTGTGATTGCCTTTTTATCTGCATGGCCCTGTTCATCATTATCAGTCTTCCGTACCCCATGGGCCACAGCCTGATCTCGGAAAGGGGAACTCCTACAATTTGCACACTTTTGCGTTATTTCTAGCCCATTTGCAGCTGCTTGGGATTCGTAGTTAGAATCTAACGTAAATCTGCTTCCACCATACCAGTTTCCTAAGACGAACCACCGGATTAAGTGCTGGACATAGGCTTGTCCAATTATTGCCACTAAGCGTAATCCTGAGATATTTCATCCAGTCCGTGACCAACTCCTTGCATAGAATTTTGTGGTTATCTTTTTTTTGCATTGCCTGTGCTGATGCTGGCATCTTAATGGGTATTTAATGTATGAACAAAAATATGTATAAATGTGTATTATGATGTATTTTAATTCTAAACTATATTATGTATGCATGCGTTAATGCTTTTCAAAGATTAATCTATATCTACATATAACATATCTATATTACGCTTTTAACGTAGTAGTTGATAAATACTACCGGATAAATAAGAATCAGTAAGTAGTAGGTATATTATATAATAGGCATGATGACAGATTTTGAAATTTCTTTTATTAATGTAGGTACACGTCTACTATTTCCGAAAAACACATTATTTCAGCAATAAACTAAGTTTTAACGCAAATAATTTCATTTTAATCTATCTAATTGAATTATGCGCGAAAACGCTCATGGATGTCATGGCGCCGTTTGTGACGTCATGCCTAGGTAAACATTTGACAAAAATTCAAGCAACACGTACGGCGGTGATTGATATTTACTTAGGCGTGACGTTAACATGCCCGAAATATTATTTATCTTAATGTTTTCAATAAAACTAGATAATTTTTAGAATCCTTTGTGCATATATTTTTCTCTAAAAACATTTATTCTTTGGTTCTTTCATACTGTCATCATGCCTATTCTATTTGTTAAAATTACATTTAAGGCCATGTCTTTAACTCATTTTGCGTAATTAACGGTAATGATATTCGTACTATAATTTTCCACAGTATAGGGTGGGCTGTTCAGGAAGCCGTTGACCTTCTGGTGTGTACCACTCTGGACTTGCTCTATCAAGCCAAGTTACAGGTATGATAGTCTTATGTATGTGATCTATTCACGTAGCACGCTAAGCCATCATCATCTGCAACCTATCTTCACCCACTGCTGAATATAGGCTTCCCTTTGCTTGTATCATTCTCTTTGGTACCAGCCTCATCCATTTACGGCCTCCGATGCTAACGAGGTCATGGACCCATCTTGCCGCTGGACGTCCAATGCGTCGCTTTCCTGATCTTGGCCACCATTCTGTCAACGCCTTGAACCACTTTTCATCACAAGTTTAAGTTTCATTATGTGATTACTGATATCCTGCGTAAGGGATATATACACGGAAAAAATCCAAACCACAATTTTTAAAGGTTGATTAGACTGAGTGGAGTTCACATAAGGTTAGGCGACATCGTAGCAGGCCCAGAAGGCGATGGCGGGACGAGCTAGACAACTCTAGGAAGGATTGACCGCAGTTTTTTTTTAACCCGATAAGAATGTAAATTGCCCTTGCCCTGCATTTGGAAGATGATGGTTGACTACAAATAAAATAACATTATGATACAACTGAGTTGGTTACTATACACGACCACTATCCGAGAGAGTAAGACCAATGGTCACGACAATTTTCACACGATGTTTTTTGCTACGCTGCGTTTGGTTTAGATTATCGCACTACTGCGGTAATGTGAAGTAGGAAGCACTCGTTCATATTATGCTGCATTATGAAAGTATTGTAATTAGAAACGGTGGAATAAGCGCTACTTTACAAGTATGTGTGTTGAAAATAGGTTTGCAAAACGTATGACAGAAACATGTATTCATAATTTTATCCACAGTTCTATCAATTGTTGGAGAAAGTGGACAAGGCTGACCTGTGCCGTTCAGTTTGTTGCAGAGACGTGAGTCGGTCTTCTAGTAAATATTATTTCAATACATGACAAATATGTAGTTACACTTATATATATAGAAGATATATCTCTAATGTGTCTTTGTTACTGGGTTCGACTCGAGCGGGTCGGAGGGAATTAAGCGATTCAAATTATGAGACATAAAACTAATTGTTATACTTTTTTTTGTATAATAACTTTTTGAGACACATACATATTAATTATAGTTTAACGGTTATTACTCATGTGCATTCTTCGGGATTGCCCGACTAGTTTCGAACTCTTTGTTTGGCGCGCGACATCGCCGCGGCCTCAGCTCATAAAAAGGGCTCCGTTCGAGTCCGAACCTAGTCGGGAAAACCCGAAGAATGCGCGTGAGTAATAACCGTTAAACTATAATTAATAATTGTTATACTATTTTAGTATGACGTTTTTAATTTAGTGTTTCCTAAAAGTGTGTATTACATACGTGTATATTGTAATTTAAAAAATATATTTTTTTTCAGAACCCGAATGCGAACAGTGTACAAGAAAAACGTAGCTGCAGATGTCTAAAAAATAAATCGTGCAAGTACAAGAACACGTCGTGATGTTCCGAAGATATTGAGTGTTAAACGTTTCCGTATATTTTTGATAATAAATGATTGAAATTATTCTGTTAATGAAGTTTGACTGTTAATTGTAACTACAGTCCGTAAAATATAGCATGATTAGAATGGCAGATGTCAACAAAAGTGACAACTACAATGCGACTGAACTTTGTAGTGACGTCATATCGACTGATTTAAAATAACACACGAAAAATTATTCGTAACTAGCGTGTTAACATTTTTCTAAGTACAGTGTACCACATGTAAATCAACATCATATATAAAATCAGCTATAAAAAAAAAAAAAATGCTATTGTTTTTTTATTATAGTTCCAAAAATTAACCTAAACGTCTTTACAAGGTTACGTCTTGTTGCAAAAATTATAGGGATGGGACCAATTTTTATAGATTTTTTTATTTAATTGATTTACATTTCGAAAGAATAAAAAATTGTTTATTTTGTTATTGTTCATGAAAAGAGTAAGTATTCCCTTTCTAAGAATAAAACCTCGTCTTCTTAAATATAGATTAACAATGAGCGCATTGACGTGGCATTTCTTGTCTGTTTAGCGATTCTGATTTTAATGATGAACACCCGCTACTCCGGACCTGAAAAATTATCTGTAGGTCATACAAATATTTGTTTCGGGGGGGAAACGAACCCGCGACACGCAGGGCAGCAGTCAGTCTCTCGACCACTGCACCAACCGCGCCGCGGACACGTTTGTTTTTATGGGTTTTGTCACGTAGCGACCATATCACCCAATTGTTTAATTTTATTTGCCCGAAGTAAAACCAACATACTGTAAAATATTGACTGAATAGGTATATATTTATTTTTAATTTACTTATATCGATTTGATCAGTACTTTCATTATTAAAAGGTATCGATTTGATCAGAATTTCCTTAGCACTAGTCACATTGGTTTGGCAGATTCTAATCAAGCTATATTTTATGGACTGTAGTCCAAGATGATTAGTTCAATTTCGCATTAGTATGAAATATTTTTAAAAGCAAATCTATAAGGTTGCAAAGATGCTCTGTTGAAAATTATAATAACAATATCATTTTCTTTTTTTCTACGTTTCTGCAAATAAGTCTGCTAATATGTGTGTTTGTTTGCATAAAACCACTACTCTGTGAGTAGCGCGCCTTTCAATGGACAATCATGGTGCTCGTTGGTCGACTTCTGAGTCTCTCTTACGCTCTTAAAAAACTGATCAAAATTTTATATTAATTGTCTCTCAATAACTACCTGCCACTATGAGCCGTAGTTTGCGGGTGACGGGCTTCGGTATTCGTTCGTCATCCGACCAGTGACAAGCCCGAGACAGTGACGCCACTTATGGGTGCTTGTGCAGGCCAAGTTTGGCTTGCATTTATCGACAGGATCTGTTGATACTGACGACGGATACATAACTTGCTGAGGTCGCGGAGAATGGTCCGTAGAATACAATAGTTTCCCATAACACTGGAGGGGCATGGGCATGGGGCATGTTGAAGTGCCGTTTATAATATTCTAAACAAATCAGCAAACATAATTTTTAACACCATAAATGTAACTTGTAATCTATAATAAAAATATGGCAGTACATGTCACGACTGAAATTTCAAAATAAATGCATCAAATGATGTTTACTCCCAAAGTAACTTATTCACAATTCGATATCGATAAATTATTTTACGACGCACCATCGTAAACTGAGTTATATTTGAATATAACGGATTTATTTATGTTGCAAGTATTTTTAGATAAATTTTTTGTAGACTGATCGACGATTCCACTATGAGGGATGTCACGGTTATGGCTTGCGTTTGTATTATATTATCCATATTCTTGGTGAGTCTCATTTACATTTATTTAAACATCATCATATCCTTTTTAAGTATGTCATATGGCCCAAAACTCCATGGATGTTAGAATATCTCTCCACTCTACATGACTTCTCGAGCTTCTCCCAAGTCTTATTCTCATTTTTAGAAAAGTGAGATTTATAATTTTTGTAGAAGATTCTATTTTGGTGACACCTTAATTTCTGCAAAGCATCTCTTTCACCTTTGATATTCATAATATGAATAACTCGGAGATTCATTCAAAAGTAACGAAAAATAGCTAGGTTTTGATTTCTCCTCTAAATGTTTCAATAAATTAAAAGATACTGGTACATAATGGCATAACATTTAGAGTGCCTTTGCGATTGAGGTATCTAAAGCTGATCTGAATTACTACAATTTTACTTATGATGTTACAAATGAATGAACTTTTTGAATGGATATTGATTGGACCTTGGTGAAATATATAGGCCACCTTTTGTCGTGGAAACAAAGTCGAGACCACCAGCTCGTATAATTATAAATTTGACAGGTTCAGTTCCTTTCACTATGAAAGAATCTTCGGAAATTAGTATGGTTTATTAAAATAGGCCTTTAACATAGTGCTTAAATTTTAATTTTAATTAAACTCTTGTTAAACAAGTTAATAGATGCCAAGGACGTCGGCAAAGAAGAAGTGGATAAGGTCATAGAGGATGAGATAACACATAAATTGAGTGAAGATCTGCTGCAGAGCCTCGAAAGAAAGTTCCAGGTCGATCTGCAGAAGTAAGTGGTGATCATAACTGAGTAAACAATTTGGCTAGGGCAAGGTAGAAGATCTGAAGAAAAGAATAGCGAGTAGCAACGTTCAATACTCAATACTCAATATCTTTATTGCGTTCCTTAATGTTTATGTATAGGTTGACATAGTTAAAACAAAGTATCAATTATGGACCCTGTTAGGACATAGCACTATTATTAGAGAGAAGGAAGAGTGCATGATATTTATCTAAATTGTTTCAATATTTAAATCCATAAACTGTTAACTATTATTATTTAATAATCTGTATTTTACAAATTTTGCATGTCGTGTAATTGGTTAAGGTATTTATTAGTTAATTGTTATTGGTGTAATAATTTGTTGAGTTTTAAAAGGGCAAATCCAAAAGATATATGAAGCTTAAGCTTTACTGTTCACAAAGAGAGAGAATGAGAAACTAGTATAATTACAGTCAGGATATAAAATAGCTGCTGCCTCGTCGTGCTTAGTCCTTAGGAGCAGCTCAGATTTTGTCATTGTACCCGACAGACAAATAAGCATTGAGACTACCATGACCACTGACTTTATAATGGTTTTGGTAGAATGTGGGTGTACATGTACCTTTGCCTAATCTTTTGGGGACTACAGGCGTCATGGTATGTTATGTTAAGGTAAAATTATAACGAAATGATGGCCAGGTCCGTGGACATGGTGCTGATGAAGATCAAGTTGCTACTGAAGAACGGAACGCTGCACATCCAGGATAGGTTAGGAGAGCTCCAGGATATGTTGGATGTGATCAAGGGACATGGAGAAAAGGAGGTGGGTGCCAAGATTGTTTCAGTCCGTAATCATTGTAGGGTTCTTTATGGGGTCAATAATAAAGAATTAACTCAATCAATGACGTCGGTCTACCTATGAAAGCTGGCAGTTAGTGGTAGTAGACTAATCAATTCATAACCTATCAGTAACACTAGCAACAGCTAATTGTTATAAAACTTTAACTTTTCCAAATAATGAGATCTAATGTAACGTTAAGCCAGCGTCAGGGCCCCATAAAAAATTATAAGTCTAGGTCAAGTTGCAGAAATGCATTTTTTTTTTTCATAGCTCTATACAATACTTGTTTGCTATCATTCAAGATAAATCTTTGAAAAGCATTAACGCATGCTTAGCGAACTCTAAAGTTACAATATTAAATGGAAAAAGAATACGGTGGCGAACAGGATTCAAACCTGCGCCTCCCGGATAAATACTCCAGGCGCTCTGACCACTAAGCCATCTCGACCTCTGCTCGCCACTGCGAATTCTTCATCCATATTTTTAACACGTCTTTTTGGCGACGTCATTGCTATCTATTCAGTACCTATACAGGTGACCGAACCGACACGAGTAACTTTGCAGTTAGTACAATGTCGTAAAGAATGCAATTACCTTAATAATTCAAGATAAATCTTTGAAAATCATTAACGCATGCTTAGCGAACTCTAAAGTTACAATATTAAATGGAAAAAGAATACGGTGGCGAACAGGATTCAAACCTGCGCCTCCCGGATAAATACTCCAGGCGCTCTGACCACTAAGCCATCTCGACCTCTGCTCGCCACAGCGAATTCTTCATCCATATTTTTAATACTTCTTTTTGGCGACGTCATTGCTATCTATTCAGTACCTATACAGGTGACCGAACCGACACGAGTAACTTTGCAGTTAGTACAATGTCGTAAAGAATGCAATTACCTTAATAATTCAAGATAAATCTTTGAAAAGCATTAACTCATGCTTAGCGAACTCTAAAGTTACAATATTAAATGGAAAAAGATTGTTTGCTATAGTCCTGCAAATTAGCGAAGATCACACAATATTATCATCCCTAGTCTAATATCTAGTTGTTCACCTAAATTACACTTTATATGTGCCAACTGCAGTGTTACTAAAAACTTATTTTAACACCAGCTGGAAACCTGTCTCTTCAAGAAACAGAACGAGACGTCACTGCTGGCAGAGAAGGCTTTGCACCAAATGGTGGTGTGCGGCTACGCGTTGATTGGCCATGACCCTGCACAGGCGGTGCACAGCGTGCTAGCACTCAAGAACATGATCAGGATGGGGATCAAACCTGTGAGATGTTATATATCTGTTTATAGACATATTCGTAGTTAATCGAATCGTCAATACCAAATTTAATAACAAGATCGTCACAGTACACGTTGCAAAATATGTGAAAATAAATAAACTAAAATTATTGACACTTCAAATAGCCTTTGGTAAGGGTGCTCTCACTTGACAGACCCTCAAGTTTTAGTCAATTTTGGTCAGTTTCTACGACTGGCCTTCTTGAAGTTATCAATATCAATATCTAGGACTACCTTTTCTGCTAATACTTTTTGCAATCCTGACACAGCTCCTGCCGAAGCTTGTGCTAAAGACTAATATTTTTCAACACGTAAAGATTTCCTCTTGACCTGCGCAACCGAAACACCAGCAAGAATCAAGTAATATAAAAAATAAATAAAAATGAAACTAATCACAATGCTGAATCCAAACCAAGTCAGCCGTTCAGACTGGAATTCAATTGGCTTATATCCAATTACCTATCTGAATATCTGCATTTCGAAATGTATTTGGAAACTTCAGTTCCTAATCTTCAACATGTGGTATTTCCTTTGTTTATTTTTTTGTACTAACTAGAATTTGCGCACCAAGAACTGCCTCTACTGCAAACAAAATATTTCTCCTTCATTCATAAACAACATTGATGGATGGTGTTCAAGAAAGCCGCAGTCTTCTACACAAATAGTTTTGAACAGGAATCTGGACAGTATTTCTAGGAATTTAGGAATAACATCAACGGCTTGTCTGCTTGTTGTCTTGCGTTGGAAGTTGACAGGGATGGCTTGTCTTGTGGTTTCGGACTATCTAAACAGTTATTTTATATCTTCATATATCATATATAACATATGGACTAGGACCTAGTCCATATATTATGGAATGGCAAGCTATTTCCTTTATATTGAGCGCATTGAAGCAATCTGGCATCTCTAAGATCGCAGCGATTGTCTGTACAAGTTTTGTGGCATTATAGTAAATGGATTACCACCAGTATACTAATAATTTAGTAATTTGTTAAAATAACAAAACCAGAAAGAGCTCCCACACCATTTTTTTCTCGTTTTACCAGTTTAATAGCCTACACCAAATCACCACCAATTAAACATCAAAGGCTATTGCCAGTATTGCCAGGTGCATAATACTAAATTTAATTTTCAGATATACGAGCAAAAGAACGAGGTTTATGGCCTGTTGAAGGTCTGTGGGCATGACCACGATACGCTGAAGAAGGTCATTAAGTGCGTCATCTCAAAGGTGGGGTTTGAAGTCTTCTGAGCGGAAAATGTTTGGTTTGATGATGCGTGTAATATTGGTTTAGTATCAATTATGTCTATAATTACTTTGAGAGTCATGAATGGTGGAATAACTCGGCTGGATTTCAATGGTGAGGTGAGGTTTGTTTTCGATGACCTGCTTTTGATATTGTAAGTTGCAAGATGACTGATGTATGGTGTTGTAGCAGGTCAACGTCAAGAATGACTATTTCAAGTTACTGCAGGCGATATTTTTCTTCGCAAGTATACTAGTTATATAAATTATGGTCGGGGGATGATCTGGAGATCAAAGTCATCAATGTAGATTGGATTATTTTTAGAAAATATATTTTTTTTATAAATTTGATAAAAAATTTATATAGAAATATTCTGGCAAAGTGTTATTGGGTTTTTCTAATAGAAAATTCTCAATAGCAGCCCGGAGTTTGGATTGTGCCTGGTAGATGGTAATAGGCTCACCACCATATTACATGGGCATAGCTTTAGGTATGTTTGTATAGTTATAAGCGTGTGCGGCAGATAGCGCGTAAAAATAAAACCTTTTCTTTCTTTTCCATGAGACTATTAATTGATGCTCCATTGGTGAAATGTGGGTGTACAACTATGTATCTACACCTCTGTCTACCCCTTCGGGGAATACAGGCGTGAAGCTATGTATTGATAATATTATATTAAACTGTAGCATAAAGGGTGGAGCAACTGCTGTTATTAATTCATATTATTTTAGAGTCAAAGAAATAATTTTCTACGAAAATAAATGTCTTGATCGCGTAAATAATGCATATTGCAGTCAAATCAGTGTCAAAATCTATGTGGCTATATATAATTATTTACGCAAACGGCTAGTCAAATTTCTGTCTCAATATTATAATATTTATGTTCGATACAAATGTGTACGTACTTCGGAACCAGTCTAATGCAACGATAAGATGAAATACAAATTTTGATATATAAATACGACCGCGAGCAGTATTTTGACCTATAGTCTTCAGATCAGCAAGACATTTAAGTCTATACTATTGGTCGCCAACTGACCGAAATTCGACCATATTTCATTTAAATATAATTTTAGATTTGAACGTTATTATGGTTCTATTGTCAAAGACATATGTGTGAGTGTGTGTGTCAAATGCATGGTAGTGTGTGTAATGTTTTTATTATTAATTTAATGTATTTCTAATGCATCCATACTAATATTATAAATGCAAAAGTAACTCTGTTCGTTTGTTTGTTTGTTACCTTTTCACGACTAAACGGCTGAACAGATCGTAATGAAATTGGCAAGGAGTTAGATTAGACGTTGGAAAAGGCCATAGGCTACCTTTTGTTACGCAGACGAAGTCGCGGGCATCAGCTAGTATTATATAAAAATATTAACTTTCTGGACTCCTTCTCCATCTAAATTTTAACTGTGCCACTACCAAATTTCATACTCCTGATACATAATAAAATCTAAAGTTATAATATTAAATGGAAAAATAATACGGTCGCGAGCAGGATTCGAACCTGCCCTCCCGGATCGTCAGAGCGCCTGGAGTCCGGGAGGCGCAGGTTCGAATCCTCTCGCGACCGTATTCTTTTTCCATTTAATATTATGACTTTAGATTTTATTATGTTCAAGACATCATGTTTTGCTATTATTTTTTTTTTCTAAGAGTAAAGACACCTGACACGATTAGCGTAAATTTATAGTACGTCATTATTAAAAAAAAAAGTTTAATGATGATAGAGCTTTAGCTTTTTGTTGGGGGAATGACGTGGAAGGCAGAAAGTAATGCGATGATCAATTTCTAATACTGAACTAAAAATCCCATAGATTTTGTGAAATTAACATCTATACAAATAAAAGAGGACGGTCACAATAGTTTCTTCACATCTTTCATCATTATCTCAAAATGGGTTCCTTCACCCTACTTTTAAATAGTTGAAAAACATAATCAGGAAACGGATATTACAGAATCAATTACCGTAACACTCAGTTTGGGTTAAAACTGTAAAAAAATCATAAACTTCGTGGAAAATGATTCATTTCCGGTTGCCAAGTAAATATAATCTGTAAAATGTGACGTTACGGGGTTTTGCGAAAACTGCTTAGCAAATGTAGCTCTTAATACCTGAATTCTGATATAGATTTATTTGCTTGTAAAACATATGAAAGAAATATGTATGAAATATGCGAGACAAAGAGATCTTAATGGGTAGTTATTACACAAAAACAATTATAGCTGCAAACCGAATAATTTAGAATAGGTTTTAATACTTTTGGTTAGTTTCTCGTATTACTAAACGCGGCAATGACGTCAATTGTGATTTATAACAAGTATATTATTACATTACAGTCACCGATTATCAAATCTGCAATGATGGACGTAACAGGGAAGCTAATTGACGGCATAGTCAGCCTTACAAAGCTGATGGCACACGGAGCAATGCACGAAGCCTGTCTCATAGAAGTAATCAGAAACATTGAAGACGAGGCTTTCAGTCTTGTAGAAGATGTCAGGGTCTGTGTTTACACGAACAATACCTTCATACAAGATATCGACAATTACATTAAAGAAAATAACGCCACAGTCCTTGATGTACCCAAAAAGGAGAAAAAGGAAAAGAAAACAGAGAAGACAGAAAAATCTGAGAAATCTGACAAGCCAGAGAAAGAAGGAGATGTTAAGCATATGAAGGATCTGATCAGAAGAATGTTGTCTGAAAACAAAGTACAGGATTTGGATACTACATTCAAGACTAAATTGGTTAAGTTACAACAGGATCTGGCGACAGTTGATGCTAATGAAATAGTTAAAAAAGAGAAGAAAGATAAATAAAGGATAGTAATTTGAATTTATATAAATTATTGAAGTAGTAAAAAAGGTTTTTAATTTAAATTTGGTTCTCCTTTACTTAACGCACTAACGTCCTCATTAGCATAACAGCATTTAGCTGTTTCAGCATAATACCATATTCTATCCAAACTAAGTGGTATTGGTACCCACAAATAGTAAACTCGATGTTATAAATAGATGACCAATTACTATCAAACCAGTGTTTATCTACCCTGTGCTGCATACGGCATATATATCAACATTTGCTAAGCCTTTTACCATACTGCAACTTTTTATATCGACAAAATTTACTGTAAAATAACCCGATGAAATCTTTAACCTAAATCTGTGGACGTTATCCACACGATATTAAAAATAGTTTACTTACGAAACCGTAAGATTACGATAGAAACTAACAAAGTACCGGCTGGCTGCTTAAAGTACCTATTATATTCTCTGTTTACCCAACTGCAGATAATGCTCGGTACACATATTAGGAACGAGCAAGCAGCAAATTCTTCAGATGTTATGGCAGACGTATGTGTTTTTATTTGAAACCGATACTAATAAGTTGTATGAAATAGGTGTGAATTAATATGGGATTTGAGTCTATAAACGCAGCTACTTTAGAAGCTAAAGAAACAAAAATGCTTGGTATTGACATTTCATCGTAGAGGATAGGACATCTTATTTGACATGACGGTTTCGTTACAAATATAATTGAAGGGAAGATAGAAGGAAGGAGAGGCATGCCACGAATAAGCTAGATGAGCCAATTAAAAGAAAAGGTTGAAGTCATGTCCTATAAGGAGGTTAAAGAGACTGCATTGCAGAGGAGAAATCGGAGAAAACTCTATTAGCTACGCCGACATGAGCGAGACTCTTAAATTTGAAGAATAAAAAGTAGATTAATATTTTAAAAAATACATTTCAAGAGACCATCAGGGGTTTTATCATGGTCCTGGTATTGCTATTGAAGTTAGCTTGCGACAAAGAGGTGATGCTTTTGAACCTTAATATTTTTGTATAGTTCTATAAGCCTGTGTGGCCCAAATCAGAACCAGTTAATTCTGCTGTTTTGTCTCATTAATATGACAGGATTGAGGGCAGAGCAATATTTACAATTCAATAATTGCCTGCTAACAAACACATAAAAGTATTTCTTAAAATAAATACAACGCCAAATATAAAACGTCTCTCAATAATCTCTCAAGGTCACAGAAAAGGTTTAAGGAAAATTATACAATAATTATTTGCTCTCCAAAGATATATCAGTTTATAGAGTCACAAAAAATTACTCATTCAGATAACATTGTAACACTTTTTTTTTTAATTTGTTGGTTTGCCTTTGTCTCAAGTTAAAATGGAGCAAAATATCGTCCTGAGGATCGACAATTAAACAGAGTTAATAGGGGAGAGTTTAATGAAATCGATAAACCACTTCTTAACCCTGTGTAATACTTGGGCCCTAGGCCATACCCCTTGAATTTATATTAATCGCAATCTACTTCCAATATCAATTCAACGTCTAAAAACAATGCGAGGTGTCAAAATAAATTCCCTTATACCAACACAGTCGTCTCAATTTTAAAGCACGCTTGCTTTTGAGAATCCTGCTTCTGTAATAATATAGGTATAAGCCAATTTGGCTTTCAAAAGTACGAAATACATGTCATACTAGTAGAATAACTAAATAATCTGGTTTCTTAAACATTCAGCAGTCGAATACAGTCTGATATAATGAAGATTATGAGACATTGGGCTATTTTAGTTGTATTAGCTTGGAGTTTCATTGGTAACATACGTAAAGTTTTTTGTATGTTTACTCGATTGAACGTTTATGATTGATCATACGTACGCACGCTAGAAGAAGAGATCGAAGCTCACGTACGCCTTCCAATATGATGTCATCAGCTGGTATGCTGACCTTTGCAACCCAATTATTTGAGGATACTATTTGTCATGGTATGCGCATGTCATCATGAGAGGAATTTGACGAGGAAAAATATAATAAATAATAGTACTATCATAATTTTCTGCAATGCCTAAAAAACAATTTACTCTGTAAGCACTATTTTAGGAATGTATCACCATTACGTGCACTTGGTGAACGTAAAAGTAGTAAGTAAGAAAAAAATTCAATCAAAGGTTAGAGTATTAAATGTAGATGGTCACAAGGGACGGGGAAGACCAATAGTAAACTATGAATAGGTTGTGTGGAAGATAATATGGCTAGAAATTGTGAATACACAGATGACGATTGACTGATATGTATAGAAGAGAAGGACATGCTGCGACAACCTCAAACTAATTCTAATAAGAGCAGGAGAACAAAGATGAAAGAAGGAGACAATTTTTGCTGTCAAATTATCAGTATGGAGGAGTCTCGATAACATAACATAATCTCTCGTTATTTAATTAATTGCCACCCATAGTACAACTCTTAGCTGTCCTAAATCCAATTTGACGACACTCACATTCAGCGATTTCACAAAATCGTATCCCACTTAGAGAGGTAATTTTTTCTAAGTTGACAATGGACGAGTCTGCAAAAGTATTCCCAGTCGAAATCCTCTCACTTATTATGTTCCTAATTATCCAGATTTGACTGTTATTGTTACAGGCCTAGGTTATCGTGTATGTGACAAATGTGTTTGTAAACGCAATCACAATACAGAAAAAACAATTAAAAATTATATTGACAATGTCGGTCGATCTATTACGCCATAACTATGTAATCTCCTCATTCTTCTCAATCTAGTGATTGTTAACCTTTCGGCTCAGTAACGTACAGATCTGTACGTTGTAACAATAAAAATCTATTGTGTCTGCAAATGACTGACGCAACAGCACAACCAAGTGTCAGGGATTAAACCACCCGTAGGTCTCTTACACACCATCAAGTACATTCCTCAGGTGCTGGTTTCCTCACGAAAACCTTCACCAAATTTCCTCATCTATCTATCTATATAATTATATAAAGTAGGAAACGGACAGCCTTCCTGATTCACTGACTGACTGATCGATCAACGCACAGCTGAAACCGCTGGGTCTAGAAGCATGAAAGTTTGCACAAATTTTCTTTAAATAACGTAAGTGTGCACTAAGAAGGGATTTTTGGAAATTCATCCCCTAAGGGGTTAAAAAGGGGATGAAAGTTTGTATGAAGCTTCTTCATTTTTGACGTTAGAAATGTGAAAATTGATTTATGAGCACTTGGTTAGAGAAAAAGTTTACAGTATCACTTTTTTATGAAAATTAAATTTTTATGCGGGTAAGGCTATTTAATAGGGAATAAAGTTTGTATGAAACTTATTAATTTTTCTAATCTATTAAACGGCTGAATCCAATTTGACGGGGCTTTCACTGGCAAGCAACTTTATTTAAAAAAAAAAAAATTGTGTTGCGCCCAAAAAAATCTATTGCGTAGACGAAGCAGCGGACAGCAGCTAGTTCATCCATAATTACGTTAACTCTAAAATTAACCAAATCATTAAGTACTCTTACGTAATCTTATATCAAACGACAAGTTATTAATGTCGTATAATTATGACTCTAATCGAGGAAATGACCGGTCACAAATACTCTCGTTTGATCATGTTTTATATGACATAATTATTATTTGCAATAATGATCTTTCAGTAAGAGAGGTGAATGCCCTTTGCTTCTTTTAATTGTTGGCCTTTCTGGCTTGCTTCCAAATGTTAATGCGTGAACATATGGTGAAGTGCTTCTATTACGTAGCTTTGTTTCTTAAGAAAGTAGAGTGGTATCGTTTTTTTTATGAAACTGATGACATAGTTATAAAATATAACAAGCGTTACTCTTGAAAAATATAAAATTGCGAAAGTGGCGGTGTGGAATAAAAAAGTTTGACCCAACCACTATATGGCTTAACAGATGGAAAGAGAGGGAGAAGTGTTACCATAGACGTATAAAATGTTTATTACCACATTCAAAGTTTTGAGCCTTATTCTTAAAATGAATTTCAATCCCAATAGGACAGAGTACACCGTAAGGAAACTTGGAATTTTTAGTCTCAAATCGGTAACCCGCAGGTAACCTGCCGTGAGTCGGCATGCCAATCAATTCTATTGGCCCTGCCCTGCCCAGTAGAAAATAATTCCGCTCGATTGACATTTAAAATATGTCAGTTCGTACTTTTAAATGCCAAAATGTCCATAAAATAATTATAGAATCGGGATAATATGAAGACAACATGCTTTAAAATTGAGGCAACTGTAATGTAGGTAAATTTATTTTAAAATTTCGCGTTTTTTTATGGGGTCTATTTAATATTGGAATTGGATTGGAATTGGTATTAGTTGCAAGAGTAACCCTACTGATCCTGCACTATGACAGTTGTGGACTGGTTACGTTACGAAACGTTTATCAACGCAGCATTTTGTCCTCGGTACTCGTTGTATCACGACGTCGTTCACTGCCAAAATCTTAAAGGAATTTACTTGTAATCTGTACATTTAAATATTTGACAAATCATTGCAGACTCAGAATCGTAGTATATTTTGTTTTATACCACTATATAAGGTAGCATATAACTAATAAAATTCCCGTAGCTTATGGACGGTTGCAACATCAGAGGTACCACTCGCAATGTCTACGAGTATGTAAAAGGAATCGATTCACCGCTGGAAATTTAGAGGACAAAAGCCGGTTCTACGTTATGACTGGTGACCTTGTTCACAGTAAGGGACATAGCCTTACAAAACAGCAATGTTAGCTACGATTTACAGCAAAGTGGAGGTACTTAACCACCACAGTCAGGGTGCTCCAGTCTTCTCTTATTTTCATGTTTATTACTTCACTGTGACAATTTTTTAGATCTAAGATAGAATTTAGATCCCATAATGGCTGCTTCCTTGTTATTGTGCAGATTGAATTCCATGAAAAACTCAGGAACATTTCTCGAATTCTTGTGAAACTCGTAAATGTCAACTATAACTTTAGATTTAGTGTGGCGCTTGGAGAGTAATCATCATGTGATGAGTTTCCTGTGACTCATTTGTGAGTAGAAAATGCATAAAATTGTCTCATTGCTCTATCGGATCTATGCTGAGCCCAAGGTAACTACCGGCTATTCAAGTCGGTCAGTTTTTTGGGTTTTTATGTTAGGTAAATCTCAGTACTAGCTGTACATTAGCGGCAATATGCTCTTCTTCTAATAAAAGAGACTTAACAACAGCATCGGTGAAATGTGAGTGTGTAACTTTACGTCTGACTTAGACATATGGAGAATGCAGGCGTAATGCATCATGCTTCGCAGTTGCGGGGAATGCAACTCTGATCCCGAAAACCCGGTTAAAAGATACCATGTGGTTTGGAGTCGTAAAAACCGCTTAAGCACTGTTATAGAAGGCTAAGCCTATAGCGTTTTCAAGACAATTTATGTGTATCGGTAAATGTGGTTACTCTAATGAGTTAGACGTAACGACAAAATGAGACGTGAACCCCACAAAACTGCTCTATTCCACAAAAGTGTTTTTACCTTAATCCTGACATATATAATAAATTACCAAAGACAGTTAGAGATTTAGATTTGAATAATTATAAAAATACATTATTTAGATTTTACTAGACAAATGTTATTATAGTTTAAAAGATTATCTTAATGATGTTATATAGGATTAATTCCTGAATCCTGACATAGTTATTGTTATTTGAATTTATAATTGATTGTGACTTTATATTTTTATACCCACTATTTTATAGTGTTACGTAAAAACTATTGTGTACCATCATGGCGGGTCATAGCTGTGGACTATTTCGAAAACATGTAACATCTTAATAATAACCTATGTACCACAATAAAGACTATTTGCTCAATGAAAAGCGTTGCCCCTAAACCCTTTCTGACTGCATGTCGACTTACTGATAAAACCACGCGTTTATATTATTCACACAATTTAGAAATGTAAACACCGAGATTTCCTTGTTGGCTAGCGATGAGAGAGATGTTTTGCCAATAATTTCCTGTGAACATTTTGGAATTATTTAAAACGTACTTCCGTTTATATGATTACGGTTTACGTAGAAAATAGAAGTTGTTTAGAAAACATATTATGTTTATAGAAGGTATGTTCGTAAACCACCAGCTGCTAATATGAAGGATTTGTAGAGGCTAACACACAGACTTGCTGCAAAATAGCCGATAATGTTAGGAAAATCCTCTCAGTTTGACTTCATTCCTTACGCTAAGGCCTACCAACTTTAATGTTTTTATTATATAAAATCACATTCATTCATAATTTAAGAGATAGACGGCCAACCGCATCGGGAACAGGGTTCAAGTTATCGGTGGTTAGGGCTGCAGAAAAATATTTCTCACAATGCATGGCATGTCGAGGACTACACGACTAAATGGCTGAATGGATCGTAATGAAATCTGGCAAGGAGATAGATTGAACCTTTAAATATATAAAAATTTTAATGACGTAAATACTAAACCACTATAAGTCGACAATATATCGGGATTATGAAAGAAAATATATTAAATTGATCCATGAGCGAGCGAAGCGAGCTTGGGAGTTTCGTGTATCCCAACACGGACAGGTTAGGTTCGAAGAGTTTCATCCTCTTCGTGTTTAGGTTTTTTCTAAACTTCTTCTTCTCTTGTGTCTGTAAGGTTAGAAAAAACCTAAACACGAAGAGGATGAAACTCTTCGAACCTAACCTGTCCGTGTTGGGATACACGAAACTCCCGAGCTCGCTTCGCTCGCTCATGGATCAATTTCGTTTATTTTCTTTCATAATCCCGGTACATTGTCGACTATTATAGTGGTTTAGTATTTACGTCATACAAAAGTTTCATCTTTTTTTTGCTATTAACAAGGAAAATAAAGTTAGGTTATTATTGTTAAGACATACATAGCCATATGCGACAAAATTTCGTACTAAAATCGTCAATCTGACAGTTCATTTCACACTGTTTTACATAATCTCTGATCGTTGACCCGCTGCATTGATAAACGCAAAATGTTCATTCATTTCTGCGTGTTATAGTTCAGTAATTAAGTAAAACCGCTAAACGTCGTTCAGCTGTTTTTCATAACAGTACTGTTTTGTAAATCAGCTAGCAGTTTTGTAAAACAGCTGATTCTACAATCCATCTGCGACATGAAGACAACATGCTTTAAAATTGAGGCAACTGTAATGTATGTTTATTTTAAAATTACGGGTTGTTTTAAGGCGTCTATTTAATATTGGAATTGGCATTAGTTTCAAGAGTACCCCACTGTAATATTATTAACAAATGACAAATGCCTTATAGAATAATAATACCTTATAGAAGACACTTTAATTTGAGGGCTGTCCTTTTAGTTAAAGATCCTCCTCTCAAACTCCCTTTCCAAAAATTCGAATATTTTCCTATAATTCACCGCAAAAACTCAATCGTCTGGAACAAATATGTGTCAGGGCCGACAGTGACGTGAACAGCCACCGTAATATCGACAGATCTGCTAATGTATGAGTAATATTACTAAAATAACTTACTAATACGAGCCCGTTTCGTATTGTATGGCATTTGGAACTGTTTGCGGTAATTTTAATGATTACTGTGCGTAGGTTTTGGGGTTTTATCTTAGTTTTGGGACATTCATCATTATTTTAATAAGACGTAATGCTGCTGTCCAAAGTGATCGGTTACGTGCCTGCAGAAGAGTAAGAACCTAATTTAGTTATTTTAATACTTTGTCTAAAATTTCATACATAGCATTTTTACTGTAGTCTCCAAATGATTAGGCTGAGGTACAATGTTACATACACACGCTTTACCTACGTTCTTAGTCCCATGAATTAGGTGGTGAGTCTACTGCTACCGAAAATTTCAAACTCTGGGCTGCAACTGTTCCTAACAGACCTTTGTCCGTTCCCAGAAATCAAACCCAAGATCTTACGCGAGACAGTCGTGCTAGCGACCAGTAGACTACTGAGGCAGATTAAAATTCGTAGAAGGTATCATCTAGGCCTATGATAATAGGTCTCTGCGTCTATCACAGACGATTCATGATGCAATGACTGGGAGAAATCGCTTTTGGTGGCTGAACAAACCAATACGAGAGCGGCAGACTCTGTAGCAGAAGGTATTACAATCTTATTAAAATTACTTTTAACCGGAGCAGCGTTCGTGGTCGTCGCAGGAGTCCTCATGAATCCGGTATGTCCAGATATGAACGTGTCTAGGAAAAGCGGAAGAGTTTTACGAGTTCTGCCAACCATGGAAAGCGACGGTGCTCTAAACAATTTCTTTAAAAGTTGTTTTATTATAATGTGTAGTGTAGTGATCGCGAAAACTATTACTTGGTATACAATCCCTAAAAATACAATTTTTTGCAGTGATTGAGTATCTGAATGAAGATCGTGTTTGAAATGAACTGGCCTCTTAATTGATGATCGGATCGTCTTCAAGAAATATTGTTTTGATCTTGGTTATTTGCATTGGAATTAAAACATATTAAATAATCTTTATTCAACTGTTCAAAACTTTTGCCAAGTTTCACAATATAGCCATGAATTAGATTTTAGTGCATTGTTCATCGAAATTTTGCAAGAAAACAAACCACATTCCAATTGTTTTGGCACTTATTGGACATGCCAAACACTTATTGTTAAAGCAATTATTGGTTGGCACAGATTCGAAGGGTTGCAACCTGATAAAATTGAGATAGTTATGACAAAGATCTGCCAACCCATCAAGTTGGATTTAGACAGTATTTTGAATCTTTATTAATATTCTACTGTCAGCTCAAGAGAGGATAAAGGTCTTTGCTTTGCAATTGAAAATGAAGTACATAGTATATTGGGCAGTGGTTGAGTGGTTTCGGGCCCGCGTCGCGAGACATTGGTCGTGGTTCAAACCTGGCATGTACCAATGTGTCTTTTTTAATGTCATATGTATTTGTAACAACCATCCTACATCTAAGATTTCCTCATGATGTCTTGCTTCGTCGTATACAGTTCAGAACTGAAATCGTAGCAGCGAGCTAGCGTGGTGAGCAATGCTTATAACTTCTCTATCTGAATAGAAGCTCTTACCTTGCAATCGGACAGTTACGGGCCTGGTTATCAACATAACATAACATAGCATCACGCCTGCATCCCCGAAGGGGTAGGTAGAGGCGCACACATAGTTGCACATCCACATTTCACCAATGCTGTTATTAAGTCCACAATTCCAAACTCGGGGCTCCTACTGAGAGTTTCCTAACAGAAAAACTCAATAACACTTTGCTCGACCCGGGAATCGAACCCGAGACCTCCTGCTCAGCGGTCGCGCTTAAGACCACTAGACCAACGAGGCAGTTAAGCCTGCTTAGGCCTGGTTATGTAGGTTAATAATAATCTTCAGTTTTAGACTTCTGTCAGTTTTAGATTATGTCAGAAAATTAACAAATGTTTATTTGTAATTTCTTTTTAATGTTGAAATGTCACCAAATTTACATTTCATGGTATTGAAAAGTGATATCGTATAACCCGTTGTAAGTAGTCTATAGGTATCCCAGAAGGATTGATATACAGGTGAGGAGCCCTATATTTAGCTTCTAAATTCCCACCACTGGGCATAACTATACGCCATTGTGTAATCAAAATATGACGAAGATAGGATGAATCATAAAGTTCCCATAAAAATCATCTTTAATCCACAATAACACTGCTACAGTGTTGCATGATCTACATAACCATGATTGACGACGGAACCACTTGGCAATAGTTTAGGTCATAAACTGTAAGCATAACAAATATCGCTTCCGTAATACTATCGTAAATTGAGATGGTGAGGGAATGAGCTGGTACTTAAATCAACATAGCTATGAGTGCTGTGATGAATGTGGGTTTAGGTCATCTTTGGCCTTGTCAACATCAATAATAGATTTTGATTAAATCTAGATTTCAACATACACTTAGCAGTGATAGACTAGTGGTATGACAACTGGACTGGCAAGTCAAAGGTTGCAAGTTCGAATCTAAGGCACGACCACTGGCTTTTCGAGTTATGCGCGTATAAGAAATTATTTATCACTTGCTTAAACGGTGAAGGAAAACATCGTGAAGAAACCAGCACACCGGAGAGATGTTTTCAGTGGTGTGTAAAGCCATGTCAGAGGCCTTCGGGCGGTTTAAACTCTGATACTAGGCTTTCATGACGATCATAATGAACAACCTAGTCACGAAAAATTTAGAATGGATACCCCGTGAACATGGGTACATATCAAAGTCTAATATTAACCGTTTCAACACAAGGACGATGCTTTTGCTGTGGTTACTGGTAGTGAAGATTAGGAAGAAGTATCTTTATTGAGGGAAAAACTATCCAGCAATGAAGGGCTCTTGAGGTTTAAAGGAAAAATAGGCACTAACCTGCATCAGGGAAGAACGCAGAATGCCTGTTAGGGCTAGACGGGACAGAGGCTGACGCTGACGTCAAAAAGGCTCTCTTGACCTTGGTCCACTTGGAAGCTCGAGGGGGGCGGTGCTGAGGGGGCCTGGCTCCGAGCTCCAGAGATCGTTGCTTGCGAAGAACGGGGTGGGAGGGTTCGGATTCTGGAAGAGAGAACACTCATTAGGTTCCCTTCTTATATTAAATTAAGATTCATAGCAACTGACTTAGATGGCGTTCTTACGATACTTCAAGTAGAAATGTAAAATGAATCAGCACCAGAAGATAGCTTGTAATATCTACGGAAGGTATTAAAATGGGTTTTACGGATGGAATGCATGTAACTGAACTTCAATAAAAATGAAGACTAATATGAGCCTCTTTCGGATGAAACACCAGTTGCTGCCTATTATAATTAGGGTTCCCAACTTTTATTAGAAGAAACAGAGTATATCTGATTTCAAAGGAGGTAAATAAAGAGTACGGACTTCCAAAAAAGAGTTTCATTTTTTAATAACATTTTGAAGATTGTCCCTGCTTGTAGTAGACAATTCCGATACTTCTAATGTCTCCAAATATAAGCAATTTATCTTTATTGTCCTTTGATAGCGGCTTTACTGGTCGTTGTAATGACAAAATATTGTATAAATCAATATTTTTTATTGAGGCACCGTTATCTAAAAAAACACTTTTTTACTATGGAAGCCAATGAATGCTGGCACTTGTATAGTAAACATTGTGTAAATAAGAGTATTTTAGCATACTCTATTAGTGTTATAGATTATAGAGTACGCCTACATGATATAGAGTACAATACTCTATTTTAAAGTACGGTTGGCAACCCTAATTATAATTGCTGTAAAGTCACTGACGACTTTAATATTGACCTATTTTTAATTTTGATAAATAAATTTGCAGGATTTAATGAAAGCATCCTTCCTATTTTTGCCCTGATCCTTAGTTACAGGAGGTTGACGTAATGTGTGTTTGTTTTCCATTCTCCCTTGTTTGTCTTATCGTTCTCTCCCTTTTCATTCATGTCATACCACATACAATCTATATTTTCTTCGGTCTGCCTCTCCCTCCATCAAAAGTCATATTAAAAGCATCAATATTAATTAAATTCAGACTATATAAAAGGCAAAGGGGTATGGAGCACGTATTGATATCGACAGTAATGAATAAATACTTAGTAATTTTCAAAACATTGTTACACTTGGCTGGAAGCAATACAAAGTATGCTAATACACTTTGTATCGATACAAATTTAAGCTGTATTTACACCAAAAGCTAAAACATCAAATGAAGCATAGCTATGAATTTACGATTTTAGTTTGAATCTCTGACAACAGTGGCCACGAGCACTGTTGCTGGGTGTGAGATCCTGCGTTCGATCATTTATCCGAGCTATTTGTTAAGGGGTTATTCTGTAAGATCATTAGCAGCAGCCTGGAGTTTGAAATTGTGCCTGGTACATGGCAATAGGCTTACATAGTATTTAATAACGGCGTCGGTAAAATGTGGCTATTTTTATTTATTTATATAAACTAAAGATTGTTTTGCAAGGAATGCAGACGGGATCTCCAAAAAATTATGACCATCAAGATATAGGGTTAATTCTATGGGTTAATTAGTATTATCTTACTTTGTTTTCGTAAGGGCTATTTCCTTTGGCGGCTTTTATATTACTGACGCTACTTACAGACGCAACAAACTCCGAACAGTACTAAAGGACAAAACAACTAAATCAAATATAAAAACTCACCAAGTTCTTCCGATGACGGTATTGTCAGGGTCAGAGCTGGTGGCGCGTCACTGTCTCCTCCATCACTGAGCGACCTTCGTCTCTTCGGCACGACATCGGGAGAACTCTTGGATCCTCGGTTAGAGGTCTTCTTCTTGACCGACTCTCTGTGTGTCTGGATGATGTCCCGCATCTTGCCCCAGGGACTCTTGTGAAGCTTGTTTGGTGAAGGTGAGGTGGAGCTGTCGTCCTTGGAGTGAAGAAAGATATTAGAAGTAAAATTTTAAATACAAGGAACATTTTGCAGCGTTTATAGTTGCATGATGACAGTCATTGTCCGCAATCATAGCAAAGTGTTTGAAAAGTCAAGAAAAACAATATCAGTCGATAGTTGATTATTCTGGTTTAAAGTTGCTATATTGCAATATTCCTGTGGAAATTATTCTAAATTAGTGATTAATTTATAACTATTTATATCACACAAATGATTCCTTTCACCAGTATTACCGACATGCGACGGCTTTAAAAAATCGATACACGGATTACTAGGCTGATTTCTGTTAATTGAATTTTATATATTGTTATTTTCCACACTATTAGCGCAGCGATTATGCGGTCGACTTCTGCGCAAAATATTAATGTTTTGTTTCCCAGACGGAGCGAATATTTGTATAACCTAAAGACAATATTTCAGGATCTGCGTATTTTTGTCTGTAAATAATTATATTTATAAGAAGTCTTAAATTCAGATAAACTATAAAAAAGTCAGTAAAACAATATGGTATGTTTTGTTCGCCACTGCGTTTATTTATATTCTTACTATTATTAAATCAGTTTTATAAAAATAGTACGTCTATACATACGTGAGCTATTCTATTTTGAGTTTTCTAATAATATCGTTTAGAATTTAGATACATAATGTAAAACAAAATATAAATTGGAAATCAAATCTAGCTGTAATAATAAACAACTAAACAAAATTGAGTAAATCGATCAATATTTTTATCTTTTATACAATAGTTGACCGAAATAATTCACTATCGAAACTTTGCTGAAATAGAGATAGCCTAGAGGCATGAACGTTGGACTTACAAGTCAAAGGTCACAATTTTGAATCATAGGCACGCCACTAGGCTAGTACGTACTAGAACTACACTACGTACCACTAGGCTGTCACTGCTCTTCTCGATGGTGTATAAAACTATGTCAGAGGTCTACGAATGGGCTATGATAGTAGGTCAATAAACAACCATACGATAAAAAAAAATGGCCGAAAGTTTTATCATTCAAATGCAACCTACACCTTTAGAAAATCCGACTTTAGCACAACAATCCTCATAAATAATTCCAACAGGCGTTTAACAGACGGAATCGCGTGTGAATGGGTCTATTTTCAATAACTATTTTTGTAAGTACCACTACGAAGGTAAATCAGAATATCCACTATGTGCATGACACGATAGAGCGATAGCAATTTGAGGAAACTCAAAGCTAGTGACGTCACCACCAAACACTGACACAAGCCTTTCCTAAAAATTTTAATTTCAAGGTGTGGCGTGTGGTAATAGACACGAGTTTTTTATGTTCAAAAATAGGTATTTCTGATGATATTATGAATACTTATTTAGACAATTAATTCAGCCTGGTTGTATTTAAATCTTCTACTTCTTGCACGAAAAAAATAACGGCTATCCTTCTTTTAAACAGATTTTTTCGTAAATTTTACTATGTTTAGGTAATTCGCAGTCAGCTGTGTAATTATTTATTGTTTCTACCTCCGTAAATATGAAATTTATAACTCATACTTCCCCTAAATAGATAATATTTTATTTTAATAATAACAAAATCCACTAAATATTATTTTTTTATAGTTGTCCCATTAGTTGTTATTCTAATAAATTACAATAATTTAGAACTGAACCTTCTGTATTTTCCTACTATATGTTGATTACTATGTTGATTCTGACCTGCGTAGGAGCTTGCAGGAATGTGTTGTCGCCATCGTCCCGCACACTCTTGCGCATACCTGAAACAGATTGATCAGTTATTGCGAATATTTTCTGGGAAATCCGGGTAACATAATATCTCTGAAGTTTCTTCGGAGAAATTTTGGAAATTATATAAAATTAATGTAGTTTAATATATTAATTCTTCAAATAACACGTGCCAAATGGTATTCTAGGAATTCGTTCAGTGGTTGATAATCAACAACGTTATGTTACAAGCTTAGGGTCGTCGTATTTATAATAAATACATATATATAATTTTATATCTACTACTGACTGCCTCGTTGGTCTAGTGCTCTCAAACGCGACTGCTGAGCATAGTGAGGTCTCGGGTTCGATTCCCGGGTCTGGCAAAGTGTTGTTGAGTTTTTCTGTTAGGAAACTTTCAGTAGCAGCCCCTTTGGAATTGTGCCCGTCAGATGCCAATAGGCTCACCACCTATGACATGGGACTTAATAACAGCATTGGTGAAATGTGGGTGTAGAAATGTGTACACTTCTGCCTACCCCTTCGGGGAATAAAGGCATGATGCTATGATGCTTTATAATTATATCTGAAAAACATGCTTTAATTTTTAATGGCTTATCATTTTAACCTAACCTAAGGGCTCGTGGCTAAGTAACAGCCGCACAGTACGATCTATCAAGGTTAAGCAGCGCTTGCCGCGGTCTGTCTGTGGATGTGTGACCAATAAATTTTCAAAGAGTTCAATTAAAGATAAATCTTTGAAAAGCATTGACGCATGCTTAGCGAACTCTAAAGTTATTATATTAAATGAAAAAAGAATACGGTCGTGAGCAAATAGATAGCAATGACGCCACCGCAAGACGTGTTATATAGGATATACGATATATATCATATGAATATATATCTGATATATATCATATACGTTCATCGTTTCGTGTTGTTATTATGTTTTTTTATTTTTTTTGTATAATATACTTCCTGAGACGACATAAATTGGCTTTGACTTCGTTTGCGAGGGAATTGACAAACCGATGAACCTTGCAAGATATACCTTTAACATACACGAAAATTTAAGTTAAAATCCGTAAAATCTCTATTTAAATCCGTTGAGTCATTTCGGAGCGCATCCTACAAATGTTGTTAAGTCCTAGATGGTGAGCCTATTATTATACATCTGCCGGGCACTTCCAACCTCTAGAGTGCTACTAAGAATTTCCATATAGAAAAACCGAAGACCATCTTGTCCGACCCGGGAATCGAACTCATAACCACATGTTCAGCAGTCGCACTTGAGACCAATGACGCAATTCAGAGCAACTTTATTACATAACCTATGCAACAATCTCTCCAAGGCATGTTTCTCATCGCCTCCCGAGATGGTTTACGTAAACTCGATCAAAGTTAACGCAGACTGTAGCGAGCGTCGAGTAAACGTTGAACGTTGAGTTTGGAGTGAATCATGACGACAGAATAGGGTCACGCATTTAAAGAAAATACACAGTGTTTATAAGTAGTGAAAATTACTTTTAATGTCTATGGTTTATACGGATATTATGTTTTTTTTTTTTATAAATCTTTAAAAAACATTAACGCATGCTTAGCGAACTCTAAAGTTATAATATTAAATGAAAAAAGAATACGGTCGCGAGCAGGAGTCTAACCTGCGCCTCCCGGATAAATACTCCAGGCGCTCTGACCACTAAGCCATCTAGACCTTTGCTCACTACCGTGAATACTATAGGCGACCGAACCGAAATATTATGTTTTTACTGCCTCGTTGGTCGGTTGGTTATTGGGTTTTTTTGTGTTAGGAAATTCTCAGTAGCAGGCCGGAGTTTCATCGTCATATGCACTTTCTTAGTTAATCTAAGACATCACAGACATACGGCAGAAGGAAAAAATCGTGAGGAAATCTGAACTTACGAGTAATAGTCTGAAATTGCCACATAGCAGTGAGCTAGCGTAGTGATCAATGCTCGTGCCTTCTCTGTATGAGAAGAGGCCCTTGCCCTGCAGTGGGACAGCTATGGGCTTGTTATGTTATGTAAAATACATAAACGTTGGGAACACTACTGCGATAGTGACACTTGTTCTTGGCCAATATTTTACAAGACAAGCAGACTATGTAATTGGTCGCTTCTTTGCAAACACTTTTGGCAAACCCGCATCAATTTAGCAGTAAGATTTGACGGACTACATGTAATATTTAATGAGCTATATCATAAGACAGTTGTTTATTTACTGCGTCGTTGGTTGAGTGGATGCAAGAACGGCTGGCAAACGTGAGGTCCATTTTAGGGTTCCGTACATCAAAAGGAAAAAAAAATAACTTTTATAGGATCACTTCGTGGTCCGTCTGTCAGTCAAGACCGTTTATCTCGGGAACGCGTGGAGGTATCGAGTTGAATTTAAAACCATATACTCAAGTTTACAGTTCCTTGAAGCTGTGAAAAAATCAACTTCTAAGTTAACGTAAATAAAAGATACGGCCGTTTATACCGCAAAAAATGTGTATTTCGACACTCTCAAGGGAATCATAATTTATAGGGTAATTTCCGTTGACCTAGAACTATGAAATTTGGCAAGTAATATCGTTACAATATTAAATGGAAAAAGAATACGGTCGCGAACAGGATTCGAACCTGCGCCTCCCGGATAGATACTCCAGGCGCTCTGACCAACTAAGCCATCTCGACCTCTGCTCACCACCGCGAATTCTTCTTCCATATTTTAACACGTCTTATGGCGACGTCATTGCAATCAATTCAGTACTTACAAGTGACCGAACCGACACGACTAACTTTGCAGTTAATACAATGTCGTAAAGAATGCAATTACCTTAATAATTCAAGATATGTCTTTGAAAAAGCATTAACGCATGTTTAGCGAACTCTAAAGTTACAATATTAAACGGAAATGGAAGTCGGTTCGGTCACTTGTAAGTACTGAAATTATTGCAATGACGTCGCCATAAGACGTGTTAAAATATGGAAGAAGAATTCGCGGTGGTGAGCAGAGGTCGAGATGGCTTAGTTGGTCAGAGCGCCTGGAGTATCTATCCGAGAGGCGCAGGTTCGAATCCTGTTCGCGACCGTATTCTTTTTCCATTTAATATTGTAACTTTAGAGTACGCTAAAGCATGCGTTAATGCTTTTTCAAAGACATATCTTGAATTATTAAGGTAATTGCATTCTTTACGCCATTGTATTAACTGCAAAGTTAGTCGTGTCGGTTCGGTCACTTGTAAGTACTGAATTGATTGCAATGACGTCGCCATAAGACGTGTCAAAATATGGAAGAAGAATTCGCGGTGGTGAGCAGAGGTCGAGATGGCTTAGTTGGTCAGAGCGCCTGGAGTATCTATCCGGGAGGCGCAGGTTCGAATCCTGTTCGCGACCGTATTCTTTTTCCATTTAATATTGTAACTTTAGAGTACGCTAAAGCATGCGTTAATGCTTTTTCAAAGACATATCTTGAATTATTAAGGTAATTGCATTCTTTACGACATTGTATTAACTGCAAAGTTAGTCGTGTCGGTTCGGTCACTTGTAAGTACTGAATTGATTGCAATGACGTCGCCATAAGACGTGTTAAAATATGGAAGAAGAATTCGCGGTGGTGAGCAGAGGTCGAGATAGCTTAGTTGGTCAGAGCGCCTGGAGTATCTATCCGGGAGGCGCAGGTTCGAATCCTGTTCGCGACCGTATTCTTTTTCCATTTAATATTGTAACTTTAGAGTACGCTAAAGCATGCGTTAATGCTTTTTCAAAGACATATCTTGAAGTAATATCGTCTTATAACTACAAGTACAGGAAAAATCTGAAAACTATACATTTGTAAAGAAATCATTAAACATAAAGTCTTTATAGCTTTTGGAAACTGAAGTGGCCAAAAGTAAATCCATCCATACTAATATTATAAATGCGAAAGTAACTCCGTTTCTTTGTTACCTTTTACGACTAAACGGCTGAACGGATCGTAATGAAATTTGGCAAGGAGATAGATTTTATCTTGCGGAAGGATATAGGTTACTTTTAGTCGCGCAGACGAAGTCGCGGGCACCAGCTTGTTTTTGAGAAAAAGATGCTGCATTCTCCGCAGCCAAGCGTGAGGCCTGGGTTCAATTCCCGGGTCGGGCAGCGTTAATAAGTTTATCTGTTAAAAAAATCAAGCCCAGAGATGGAATTGTGCGGTTGATGGCAATTAGCTCAACACATGGGACCTAATAACAGCACCAATAACACTTTCCTGACCTAAGATTTCGGAGTACAGAGGAGAGAAGAATACAGAGGTGGTGCTTCGTTTTTATTTAATAATTGGACTTAAAAGTGGAGGTGCACTTGCCGCCGTTGGTATGTGGATGGGTGACCATTACTTCACATTAAAACCAATGCACGCCTCGAAGGACACGTTAAAACATCGATCCCGATTCTCAAATGAAGATCTATGACAGTTAATACAGATAGTCAGATGCCTGATAGTCTGACAACCAGTCTTACAATGAAATATCATATGGCCCGTCATGGCGGGGACCGTGATGGGGGCCGTTTACCATGCCCCCAAATTACCCAGTATTGTGAAGGTCAGATAGGCAGTCGCGCCATGCAAAATACTGTTACTAAACTGTATCCGGTTAGATTGAAAGCTAGTTAAGTAAAGTTTTTTGACGTTTACGTGTAATTATCATTAGTTACTAAATGTGACACTGCCTCATTGGTCCAGTTGTCGCAAGGGCAACTGCGGAGCATGAGGTTCTTGGTTCGATTTGGTCCGGCAAAGTGTTATTGAGTTTTTCTGTTAGATAATTCTCAGTAGCAGCCCGCAGTTTTGAGCTGTGCCCGGTTCAGGGCAATAGGCTTACTACCATAATGATCAGAACGCCTGTAGTATTTATCCGGGAGGCGCAGGTTCGAATTCAGCTCACGACCGTATATTTCTTTCCACAATAAAATTACTTGAACATAGATAAGCCTTATTACACAGGATCCTTAATTAGGACATACCAGATTCGACCCTCAGTTCCTCGCACGAGGAGTTGGGGGTTAGCGACAAAGCACTGCCAGGTGTCAGGCTTGCGGAGTCTCGAGGCTCAGGGTTGGCGAGAGTGGCGTTTGATGGAGAGGACCCAGCTAATGCAACTGCGCCCACCATGGCACCTGCTGCCACGGCACTGGCGGCTCCACCCATAGCTGATTGAGGCCACTGCGCTTTTTCCCACCTGCATACAAATAAAAAACGTACATTAATTTTATCATCCGCCTAGCCTTTTCCCAATTACATTGGGGTCGGCTTCCAGTCAAATCGGATGCAGCTTAATACCAGTATTTTACATGGAGCGACTGCCTATCTGACCTCCACAACCCAGTTACTGGGTAACACTATATCTCGTGGCATGACTGGTTGTTAGATTTTCAGGCCTCTGACTACCCGTAACGGCTGTCATATCTTTATTTGACAACCGGGACCGACGGCTTAACGTGCTCTCCGAGGCACGGAGGGGTCTCGTTATGAAATGATGGTCATCCATCCACAGACCGACAGAGTCAAGCGCAGCTTAACCTCAATTGATCGAACTGTGCGGTTGTTACTTAGCCAAGAGCCCCTCTAATTTTATAAAATCTTCAATGCAATATTAGTGTCTAGAGGTCGCAAACGCGGCTGCTTATTATGAGCTTCTGTGCTCGATTCCGGGGTCACGTAGTGTTATTGGGTTTTAAAATACATAAACTTTATTAAAACCTTAATTGTAAAGACGATTACGTTGTTTTTACATCCCGCCCAAAATTGTATCAACAGAAATTGTAAAAGATATAGAGTTTAAAAGAGTAACCATGGAGTTTCTTGGCGGTTCTTCTCCATAGGAAGCGACTTTTTGGAACCGCGCACGTAAATTCTGAGTTTTCATAAGTGCCTTTGTATGGTTTATATGAAATAAAAACCTTTGACTTTGACTTTGAAAGCATTTTTATTTTGATGTATGCTAATTAATACAATATTTAGCTACTTCCACAAAATTGAGGGTCGTCACCGAGACGGGACACTGCACGGTCTAATAGCTCCTAATGATTCCCCGTGGGGGGCGAAACACGTGTAAAGTAATTGGCGGGGTTGCAAATTATTCACCGCTTGCGTATGTACATAAATGTAAAACAAAGTACTTATCATCTATTTAGCCAGTATATGCTATATGAATGTGAGTACAATTTCGCCAGAAATTCATAAATGAACCTCATAGACTGTTTGGTGGTTTTGAGTCATTTTATATGAACTAAGCAAATGTCCTCCTGATCTTGTATCGTCTTGTGACGGGTCGTTGAGCTCCCTTAGTTATGGTTGAGCTACACGATGACTGATGCATACGTGCTATCAGACAGGACAGGTCACCTCAAAGCTACTATTGCTTCTTTAAAGGGCCATTCCAGGCGATCCCTGCATCATTACACTCACACAGATATGTAAATATGTCTAGACTTTAAAAGACACCTTGACCTCTTAATTTGTTTCGGCGTTTCTTGTCAGAGACAGTCAGATAGGAAATGCTGGCGCCATCTAGTTTATAAAAAAAACTTGTATTTTATGGCATGTGATTTATTTATGAGGTCAAAATGTTAAGAAAATTATGGTGTTGATGCATGATTCTGTATGAACGGATCATACAGAATCAGGCATCAACACCATAATTAACGATTAAAACAGTAAATGTAAATATAACATTATCATGTAACAGGAGGTATTAATTAACATTGGAAATAATTTTTCCAGTAACAATGTTTTTAGTTAAGTTTTCTAAATGTTTGTTATCTAAATAATGTAGGCTTTTACAATTCCAAAGGCAATCTATTAAAATTGTTTTTGCACATAACGTAACAGTTGCTAAGGAGTCAGTAAATAACACGCCATTTTTTTGAAAAGAGCTTGAGTTTAGATATGAACTATCTGAAGTGAAATTTCTATGCCTACCCACTGTGAGTATATCTAATTGGTGCCAATTTTTTGCTTGAACTATCTCGTGTTGGGTAATGTAACAAAATAAAAAAGTTTAATAAAAATTTATGTGACCAGAATTGACTTCATAAATCAACAATCACCACAAGATGGCGCCTGTTATGGGTGCATAATAATAAAATGAATGTTCACACTAGTGTATCTACATACTTTTTTTTGTATATTTTACGTAAATATCAGCTATTAGCTATTTTATATTAGCTAGAAGTTTTGGAGGTTATTTTATTATATTTATCAATGTATTTAGAAAGATCAATTGTCGCGTGTATGAAAGATCATGACATGAGAACGTTTCGACCGATTTGTCTGACTAGTTTTTTGTTGTGTTCATAATAGTTGAATATACAAATAAAAAATTTTGAGAATGAACATAAGAAATAACAAAAATTTTTTTTTTATAGGAATGGCAGTATTTACCTAATAACTTTTCAGTACATTGCACGGCATGTTTTTAATATTTTTAATCAACATAGACAAGCTTTAACATACGACGCAATGTATTACAAAATAACTATCAATTCGATGGTAGCCAATAGGGACACAGAACGGGATACGTGGCCTACGAATACCTAATGTAGTCGCTTTATTATTGCTACGGCCTACGAGGTCTATTGACGTAGCGGTCAGGAGTTGCATGACCATCATACAAGCGAACATGATATATCTGCCTAGCCTTTTCCCAATTACATTGGGGTCGGCTTCCAGTCAAACCGGATGCAGCTTAATACCAGTATTTTACATGGAGCGACTGCCTATCTGACCTCCACAACCCAATTAGTTGGTAACACGATATCTCGTGGTATCGTTGTTAGATTTTCAGGCCTCTGACTACCTGTAACGGCTGTCATAGATCTTAATTTGACAACCGGGACCGACAGCTTAACATGCTCTTCGAAGCACGGAGGGGTCTCGGTAAGAAATGATGGTGACCCATCCACAGACTGACCGCGGCAAGCGCAGCTTAACCGCGATCGATCGATTTATGCGGCTGTTACTTAGCCACGAGCCCCTCCTAACTACTTACTACTACTAAGCGAACATTGTAACACATGATTACAAAAAAATATGGTACATGCTTTGGAATCAAACCTGCGATCTTCAACGTCATGTGGGATATATATCACACAATAATGAAGTAAGCAGTGATAGCCTGGTGGTACGACTGTAAGTCTGGCAACACTAAGTTCACAAGTTCGAACCAAAGGCAAGCATCGCTTTTCGAAGTCAAGTGCGTTTTATAAACCAGCTGGTGTCCTCGACTTTGTCTGCGCGACTAAAGTTAGCCCAATGTTAGCATTGCAAATAAGGAACTTTAAAAAGATTTTATTTTATTGTATATTTAAAATGGTAATTGCAGTTATATGCTGGCCATACCGATTTTTCGATTTATTATTATGTGTGAGGGTAGATGAAAAAAGGGATATGATAAAAATATAGGATTTTGACGGGACGGCATTTCAAGATGATTATTATTGGTTTAAGGAAGTGAAGCGATATTGTAATTACAGGAAATTAAAGGTTTTATGGTAATATTATCATATTTTATATGAAAGTTTAGATAATCTCACACTAAGTCCTTCCTAAAGATACAGTCTATCTCTTCGCCATATTTCATTACGACCCGTTCAGCCGTTTAGTCGTGAAAAGGTAACAGACAAACAGAGTTACTTTCGCATTTATAATATTAGTATGGTTGAATTATCACTTGTATAAAACGATGAAGGAAAACATCGTAAGGAAACCGGCACACCTAAGCGATGTTCTCGATGGTCTGTAACGCCATGACAAAAACCTACACGTGGTTTAAACTCTAGCAATAGGTTTCTCGTCAACAGTCATGATAAAAAGTTGCAGAAAGAAGTGATGCGCGCTTTGGTTTTAAATCTACGAACTTTGACTTACGAACCAACGATTATACTGCTATCAATAGCGTCTCACGGCAGTTAATAATTTTTTCAACACACTTGCTAGTAAAGCGAGTCTTAATGCTTCGCTTTTAGGTTTGCATTCATCATCATCGCCCTGCCCTTATCCCAATTTATTTGGGGTCGGCGCAGCATGTATTCTTATTCCATACATCTTTATTAGCTGTCATATCGTCAGTCACTCCTTTTCTAGTCATATCATCTTTAACACAATCCATCCATCGCTTCCTCGGTCTTCATTATGAACCCAAAAACACGTACGCAAAATGAAATCAATAAAATGAATGATGAAAAAAACATTACCGCATTACTGCAGTTATCTGCTTATGGTGCTAAGGTGCTACATTTATTTTTACATTTCAGCAGTTTTGACGCTTAAATAACTACACTTTATTAGTTAAAATACGACAAATAAAGAATTTTCGTCACCAATATAACATTAGTTTGTTATTAATGAAATTTAACACAGTTATTGCAATTACACATCTACTATAATATAAAACTCGAGGCTGCTACTGAGAATTTATTACCAGAAACACCCAATAATACTTTACCCTATGCGGGAATTAAACCCAGGACTTCACACTCAGAAGCCGAGCATGCGGCCACTAGATTTTACAAAACAGAAAGCTAAATACATAGATACATTGTATGTCTCTTTTCAAAGGTCTCCTGTAAAATAATTAGTTTCAGTATGTTTACGAGTTCATTGTAACGGTATTTCGAAGTATGAACAGGATATGCCAAGCATTAGGCCAGTTTATTGAATAAATACGCATTTAAGAATTTTACGCTTACATACATAGGTACGTCTGTTTCCCATTGGGGTAGGCAAAGACCTTGAAGAAGTTAGTACTGGAGTAGTTTAGCGGGCGTACCCCTCTCGCCACTGGCATATGATTCCGAATCAAACCTTTATACCTTTTATATGTATAGTTATAATGATAATACACGATTTTGTTCGTGTGTGACACAATTTTATGTTGAAAGAAAGAAAAAGTTTTTATTTCTGCGCGCCAATTAACGCTCTCTACATAAAATCACATAATAATAACATTAATAAAACAGATAACATCTACACAATATCAATCTAAATCATAGACTAACCTAACAATATAAAAATAATACAGAAAAAACTAAGTTGTCTGTAGAACATGTTTGTATTTAGTTTTTTTTTTTATATTTGTTAATACTGTTAATTTAATGACGGGAGCTATTGTTGCTTTAGTGCAAGTTGTTTTGTGCTTGTGTGTTACCTCACCCCCCGCCAAAAGTGGCGAGCAAATTTGTTCGATATTTAGTCAGAATCCGTCTCCCGTCTGGTCCTCTAAGGCAAAGTCTATCGCTTTCCTCTTACTACGATTGTCACACACCTCTTTCCCATAATCTATGTTCATTAAAACCCTATACATGCTCGATGGTTTGGGCTGTTTTTATTTTATTTTTTTACAGAAATGTATCTTCGTTTGGCCACTAACTCGCCTGATGGTAAGCGAGGGTTCGGCCGAGGATAGAGAACGTTGATCTAGAAAAACCTTCTCAACCTGTCCTTTTTCGAGAACTTCGGCAATTTGCTTGCGGTAAGTATGTTCGTCTAAGTCCGTCTGCTCCGACTCTGCCATCCACACTCGCCTCATAGACTAGTATTATATATATATATTCTTTATTGTACACACGATACATAATACAAATTATAACAGTTAAAAAGGATGTACAAAGGCGAGCTTAATCCATTAATGAGTTTTCTTACAGCAAACCTTTGAGTGATAGAGAGAAGAGAAGCAAATATGAGGACAGAGTCAAGTTTTTTTATAATTTTTTGCCTTTACTAGAGTTACTATTTACACAAATATCTAAGCCGATAAATATCCCACTGAAGGTGAAGGATCTATTTTCATTCAGAGAAGGCACGAGTGTTGATCGCCATACTGTTGTTAATTGCGTATTTTTAAGTTAAGGTTACAGCGTAACCGCTAGGTTCCAAGCGCAACTGCTGAGCATGAGGTCTTGTGTTCGATTCCCAGGTTGAGCAAAGTGTTATTGGGTTTATCTGTTAATAAATCCTCATTAGCAGCCCACAGTTTGGAATTGTACCCGGTAGATGGCAATAGGCTCACCACCACATGAGACCAAACAATAGCATTGGTGAAATGTTCTTCGGGGAATACTGTGTGGTGCTATGTTATGTGTAACTTATGATGTTTAACTTAATATGTTTATTTGTGATTTCTTAGACCTTTCGGCTCAGCCACGTAAAGAATTATACGTTCTAACAATAAAAATCTATTGTGTCTGCTAATGAGCGAGGCAATCGCTTAAATAAAAAAAAAACCCTAAACCATATGTTCGGCCACAAGACTGAAATAAATATTTTCTTTCTTTCTTTCTTTCTTTAATTGTAAAAGGTAGGTTGGTTAATGCCTGGTTTGAACCCAAAACCAGACGCTCAAGAAGCGGCCAGAGAAATTCAGTATCTGTTAAAACCCCTTTAAACAGTAAACCTTTCTGATTTTTAACTCCAATATAAATATTTAATAAATCACAATTAAGAATACTCCACCAACACCTGATGTTTAAAAATATTTTTGAAAGGACATGCTTTATTATCTCTGTTATAATTAAATGTACTAGCCACCCGTCCCGGCTTTGCACGGGTGGTCATTTATTTTGTAAATATTTTAGAATAAACGCGAAGTTTTTTGTAGATGTTGATATGTTCTTTAATATAGTAGATTTTTTTTTATTCTATCATCAATAGTTTACACAGAGGATGTGACGAAAATATTTTTTTAACACCTCGGCTTACCTTATTGATTATTTAGTAGGGGTCCCTAATTTTTTTAGTAATATGTATAGCCTATGTTACTCAGGAATAATGTAGCATTTTAATGGTGAAAGAATTTGAAATTGGGCTAGTCGTTTTTGATTTTATTCGTTACAAACATACGAAAATATAAATCTTTCCTCTTTATAAAATTAGTGTAGATGTAGATTGGGAAAATAAGAATACGGTCGTGAGCAGGATTTGAACCTGCGCCCCTTCTGATGGATACTTCAGGCGGTTCGCCTGATTTCTTATTCCCAACGATTTGATTGGTTGGTTTCCTCAAAGTCTTAACTTTTTTTGATGTAACTTTCGGTATAACAGTGACGAGATAAAATCTGCCTAGTCTTTTTAAATCAACTACATTCGATTCAGCTTCCGTCTACAGTGTAACTAGACCTTAACACTAGTATTTTTCATGGAGCGACTGTCTATATAGCCTCTATAACCCAGTTACTGGGTAACACAATGTCTAGTACAACCAGTTGTTTGACATTTAGGCATCTATATCCTTCATATTACGACGACGACGACATTATTTAACAATAAATTAGTCGCCCATCCACAGATCAACCGCGGAAAGTCGAGCGTAACCTCGATCAGTTGATCTGTGCGGCTGTAACTTAGCTACAAGCCTGTGTGTGTGAATGAAGTGATATTTTCAATAATATTAAGAAAGCAACTGATAATATGAAAATGTTATAAGGTACAATGGTCACCCATCCATTGCACAACAAAGACAACTGCAGTATAGACTCAACTAAATAGGTCGTATTTAATTATAATTATATTTAAACACGTTGAGGCCATGTTATGCCTATATTAATAACGATTTTTCAAAGAAACATTAAAAAAATAATAGACAAGAACGGGGCATGAACCTGCGAGCTTTGACGTTCCGGGTCATCACTCTACCAACTGAGCTATCTTGTCTCATTCAAATCCATAGAATTTTTCAATCTTCTTTGTATTCGTCTTAAGGAGACGCCTGGCGATATTTATCTAGCAATCATTGACAGATCTACTAACACACTACAGTTGGTAGAGTGGTGACCCGGAAAGTCAAAGGTCGCGGGTTCAAGCCCCGTTCATGTCTATTATTTTTTCAATGTTTCTTTGAAAATAGTAATTAAATAGGTCGTCTTATTCAGTAGCAATTTAAACAGGCGCCCCAATCTAATTAGATCAGTTAGGTACATTAAATTTAATGTCTAACAATTTCTAGAATCAGATAAATCTGAAGCCATTAATCACTTTCAGTCAGCCTCACAAAAAATCACACTTCATTCATCATACACAAATGAATGGTTAATGATTTTGTAGCAAGTACGTAGATTAATGTAATTCCCGCCCACATAACTGCTCTAATTTACGTAGTTCCTGAAAATTGGAAAAGTCGATGGATTTTGGCAAATACGGACTTTAAGACTTTTAATTTTATCATAATTATAATTAGTTATCATTAGCCTATTTGAAACATCTAAAATGAATAACTCTAAGTCATTAGCACTCAGGTTTTGGTTTTGTGATTTGTAGTCATTATTGTCTTACTAGATTTGACTAATATATAAAAATCTCGTGTTACAGTGTTTGTTAAAGAACTCCTCCGAAACGGCTTGACCGGTTTTTATGATCTTTTTGTGTATATTTAATAGGTCTGTGAATAGGTCCTAGGCTATTTTTATACCCCTAGGTGATAAGGGTGGCCGTATCCAGAAAATGTATATGGCATAACAACGTTTGCGGGGCTCAGCTGGAGTTAAATTAATATGGCTTATCTAATTAACGACTTTACGACATAATTTTTCTCATACCAGTGTTGACGACTTTTTGGCGGCAACTGTTTCAATTCATCACAGAGACAGAAAGAGGAGAGGCAAAATAATTTGGTAAAAATAACTTAATATTTACCTAAACGCAGCTTTAACTCTGGTCCATTTCGAAACCTTAGACTTTTCAACTTCTTTCATGAAGATACCTTCAGACCTCCTTCTCAGCGGAGTTCCAGGCACCACATCACTCTCATCCCCTCCCGCAGACCGAGACCTTTGCTTCCTCAGTAGAGAGCCTCCAAATCTTGCATGGCCTTTCCACTTTGACCCGGATCTCTTCATACTCCGGTTTCCCATCATCATGGAATCAAAGAGAATCTGGCCATATTCACACTCCATTTCGTCATCCAAAGCCTCATTTATCAGTTCCAATTCTTTGCTCTCAGACTTCAATCTTTCATTCTCATTGTCTATCCTCTTATGAGCGTTATGGAGTCTCTTTAAATGATTAACGTCCTTCAGTCTTTTTAAAAGACGAGTATTCTGTTCTTTTAAGGTAACAAACTGATCCAACAGTTCTAGTAATTTTTCTAGCTGATCCAGAGCTTCGACTGTGTCTTTCGTTTTTTCAGCCACTTCCTTTCCTCGTTTGGAAATAGCATCGTTCTGATCTCGTAATCTTTGCAGCATGCCTTCGCATAGCGCTTCGGGATCTGTAAATTCTCCATCATGAAGTGACCAGTACTCTTCGGAAGGGGTCGGGCCAGCTGTGCAGGGAGAAGACCCTTCAGCATCCGAAGGTGTCTGTGGAGATTTAACGGACAGAGAGGCAGGGGGCTCGCCCCTGCGTCTTTTATGTAAAGATGTACCACTCGGGGGTAATTCGGCCAAATCTTTCGGCTCTTTTCGTTCAATTTTGCTATTCTTCTCATCTTCAGCGTTACTGGCTTCGGTGACGTCACTGTTGTCTTTTAGTGACGTCATGGTGCAGCCGCTGAGTATCGGTTTGTGTCTGGACTATTTATAAATGAAAATAAAAACACGTGCATCGTCCGGTGGCGGGGCACGACAATTTATTACGGAATGCATTTTGATACAATCGTTATTTCTATTGGTTCATACTTTTAAAATATATGTCTACATATATTTGGGATTCGATACAATTATCACATAACACTTTGTATTCGTTTATATCACTAAACACTTACACTTTCACACTTCAGTTAAACTATTTTAAAGCTTTCCAACATACTTTTAATTTACATATAAAACATAAAATTAATTAGCACTTTTATTGGATTATATATTGGGTATTTTATTGGATTGATTATGTATCAATATAATTAAGAAATGTTAACATTTAATTATTGGTTAGCGCCGCCCAACGCGTATGCGCACGTACGGCGGGCGGGCGGCCGCGCACTGCCGAGCTTAGTCGATCGCCGGCGGAAACACCCGAGCGTTTCCGAAGACGTATTTTTAACTTTAACATTCCTTACATTGTAGACTTAGAAAAGTAATCTCTATTACAATGATATAAGGTTTAATTGTTATGTAGAATGTAATTTTGTTTTAATAATACATTCTTAATGCTAACACGCTGCTTCCGAGCCGTAAGCCATTAACCCATTTATGAAAAAGGGACTAAAAATCTCGTTTTCTTGTCTTGTACGCGATTTAGCGACTGACTTTTAAATGACTGTCGTTTCAAGAACACGTTTTACGTAAATATATTTTAAAAAGTTTATTGTAAATATAAATTAAACTGCTTGAATAGTCTGTAGTATTGGAAGCTATTACTGTATCTTCTTTATTACACTATCTCAACTCGAAAGCCTACTATCTCTCATCGTGTGGTTGATGAACAACCTAGTGTCAGAGTTTAAACCACCCATAGGTCTCTGACATGGCTTTACACACCATCGAGAACATCTCTCAGGTGTGCTGGATTCCTCACGATGTTTTCCTTCACCGTTTTAAGCAAGTGATAATTAATTTATAATACGCACATGACTTCGAAAAGTCAGTGGTGCGTGCCTTGGATTCGAACTTGCGACCTTTGACTTGTCAGTCCAACGGTCATACCACTAGGCTATCACTGCTTAAAGCCTACTTTGACCATAATATAATGGGTATATGGGACGTTCGATATCGATTAGTTTTTAAAGTACAGAAACAACATATTTATTCCAGAATCGTGCAAACCACATTTCAAATCATTGAAGCTTCTAACGTTTCCTTCAATTAACATTTATATGAGGTTGCGGTATTTATCAAAAGTAATAGACAATTTGATAAGCTGACGTCGAAGAGACACAAACAAAAAATTACAACATTACCCCATACCACTGCTCTCATAGATAAAAGTTTCTTGGGTATGGCATCAAAAATTTATAATAAAATACCATTTCACATCCTAAACACTCAGGAAATCATATATTTAAAAATAATCTTCAGGATTTCCTCATTGTAAAGGCTTACCTACTACACGATCCAAGATTTCCTATTTCACAATAATAACATATATTTTGGTAATAACTATTTTATTTATTAATTTGTGAAATGATGTGTATTTTAATTTGTTTTCATTATGTTTTATTATGGTATGCCGAAAAGGCGGGATGTATTTGAATTATATATTTGAATTTTTTATTATATACATTTACGATAGACCTAGATAGACCTGATAGTTAAATTTTTGTGCCCCACCTGTATTTTGACCTATATCCACAAAAAAATGCCTTTTATAAAGACTAAAATGGGTACAAGAAAAAAAAAACGAAAAATAAAATTCGACTCCATCTTTTACGCAAATTAACGATTTGAATTTGAATTGCAATGAATCCTATCAACTCGCACGCTACAAATACAGGTGTTTTTTATTTGCAAAGTGTCTAAAGTACACATGACACTGAATAAGTCACATTGGTACATACCAGGTTTGAACCCACTACCTGTGGCTCAGGTGGCGGGCCCGGAAACACTTGGCCACCACGATAACGGAGCATTTAGTAAGAAACAATTCGGTACTCCCGTATCGGGTATAAATAGATCTATCCGATAATTTACTTGTCAATAAATAACACTAAACTATAAAATTGTTTTTTGTGGGAAGAAAGATACGGTTGTGAGCATGGTTTGAACCTGCACCTTCCGATTAATACTCCGGACGCTCTACTAAGTGAGCCATATCGACCTCGGCTCACAGTACCGGATTCTTTAACCACATTTGAATACATCGTATGGTGACTTCATTGCTATCTATTCAGTCCCTATTAACTGTAAGCGTTCTCTACGCATGCGTTACTATATTTGAAAGATTTAGAATTTGCTTATCTCTACTACTATTAAAAATGCGCCAAAAACTCTGTGTGTCTGTCTGTCTTTTACGTTTTCACGCCTAAACCGGTGAACCAATTCTTATGAATTTCGGTAACGAGAACTATTGGACCTTGGAGATGGACAAAGGCTATCTTTTAGCAAGCGAAGTCGTGGGCACCACCTAGTCTTATATAAGTTATTTTCAAAATAAGTATCTTGTTTCACGAAATAGGTTCTACTCTATGAAGGTTATTCTACCTTCATGGTAGACGGGTCTAATCTTCTACTTTTACTGAGGTTTCATGTCTTCTGTCAATGTGCTGGCACATAATATATTTCTCTACGGTTCTTGACAACTATTTAGAAATAGAAGGCGTTCAGTAAAAACAAAGAAATTTCCTGTTATGTCTGACTTTTGTAATTTTGTGAAAATCTAATTTTAGATTGTATTTTTTTTGACAAAATTTTATTTTAAAAGTTCTGACAATAATGTGCTGGCGGCGGGCGACACAAAAGTGGTATGTAGATTAATATTTTTATTATAAAATTGCAAGACATGCCGTCGGATTGACGCTCTGAGGAAGCGTCAACTCCTAAACATGATTGGATTCTAAATCGACGTCTCCTTTGCATTCATTATAGTGTTGCCTTGAAGAAGTCCCAAAATGTAGAATGTCTAAAGTCTGAAACACGATTTATTTGGAGGGACATACTTAACCAGGTTACGGCCAGATGGTGATGCGAGAACCTTTGTAGGATCAGTGGGTCCTCGGAGCGGAGTGTAGATAACAAACTGCGGGAGAAACAGTATCAGGATCGGAAGTAATTCAGTGTCATCTTAGGGACAGCTGGTATGGTGACCTGATTGTTCCTGGTCTGGCCCGGTGTGTACAAAGAGAAGGTTCCTGGAGGTTTCCTTAGAGCCTAAGTAGGAGTAGTGATAGCCTAGTGCTATGACTGCTTAGCTGTCAAGTCAAAGTCCACATGTTCGAACCAAGGGACCACTGACATTTCGTAATATAACATAAACATAACATTGCATTAAACCTCTATTCCCGAAAAGGTAGGCAGAGGTGTACACAGTTGTACACCCACATTTCAACAATGCTGTTATTCCTACGTCGCATGTAATAGGTGATTAGGTGATGAGTCTGAGAATGGCACAATTTCAAACTCCGGGCTGCTACTGAGAATTGACTAACAGAAAAACTCAAGAACACTTTGCCTGACCCGGGAATTGAACCCGAGACTTCATGCTCAGCAGTCGCGCTTGGGACCACTAGACCAACGAGGCAGTTTTCTTAATATGTACGTATGTGTAAATTGTTTATTGCTTGATTAAAACGGTGTAGCGAAACATCGTGAGGAAACCAGCTCGTCTTATTCCACGGGGGAGGGTGGTTGAGGGGAGGGTGGTGGAGGTGAGGGCTTTTACTACAGGACAAGTAGAAGGACAGCACACTACTACCCGTGCCTCGTGGAAATTCCGAAAATAGTACGCAACGATTTGGATCTACGAATGGGGTCGTTCGTGTTTTCTGAGAAATAAAAATCAAGCTTATATTCAAGTGAATAGATTTCAAGATATGTCTTTGAAAAAGCATTAACGCATGCTTAGCGAACACTAAAGTTACAATATTAAATGGAAAAAGAATACGGTCGCGAACAGGATTCGAACTTGCGACTCCCGGATAGATACTCCAGGCGCTCTGACCAACGAAGCCATCTCGACTAGACGATATTGAATAGATTTCTTCTGGATCTACGCACTTCATCCTCGGCCTCACTGTCGCTTACCATCAGGCGAGTTGGTGGACAAGTGAAGGGATCTTTTCGATAATGTGTGAAATTATTTCAGAGGCCTACGGGTCGCTTAAACTTTGATACTTGGTTGTTTATCAACCATACCATACCTAAGAAGTAGGTTTTTATCGTAAAAGCTACAGGAGTACTGAATTCAGTCAGACAAATCGATGGTATAGTGTGAAGATCGAATGGTGCGGATGTCCTCCTTCTACGAAAGGGCTGTTGTTGACAATCTCTTACTTTTGCCTACTTTCCTCACACCCTCGTGTCTTTTATATCATCACCATTATGGTCTTTCCGTATTACAGACGATCCAAAGCGTAGTCTATTTGAGACATAGAAACTGTCTTCATAAAAAACGCTGAATTGACCAGTAGGCACATTGAAGATGCTTATCATCTGCCTAGCCTTTCCCAATTACATTGGTCGGCTTCCAGTCAAACCGGCGGCAGCTTAATACCAGTATTTTACATGGAGCGACTGCCTATCTGACCTCCACAACCCAGTTACTGTGTAACACGATATCTCGTGGTATGACTGGTTGTCAGACTTTCAGGCCTCTGACTACACGTAACGGCTGTCATAGATCTCAGTTTGACAAATATTGAAAATGCTTATAGTCAGGATAAAATGGCTCTGTTGGAAGGGAACTTTTGAATCGAAATTACTCCTATACTATTAAATATTATAAAGAATAAAAGCGTAATTTGAATGTTACGTTAGATGATCTTCAATTTTATAACAGATAATTTTTCAAAAAGCATTAACTCATGCATAGCGAACTCAAGTTATAGACGTTTGTGGAAAAAGAATATGGCCGTGAGCAGGATTCGAACCTGCGCCTCCCGGATGACGCCTGGAGTTTTTATCCAGGAGGCGCAGATTCGAATCCTGCTCACGACCGTATTCTTATACCACAAAAGCTTATGACTTAGAGTACGCTATGCAAGCGTTAACGCTTTTCGAAAATTTATACGTATTTCCAAAATTTATACGTATTTCCAAAATTTATACGTATTTCCAAAATTTATACGTATTTCCAAAATTTATACGTATTTCCAAAAAATTTACGTATTTCCATTATTTTTTTGTTGTTCTTTTCACAATGTCATTCCAAAAAGGCCCAGTTGGATGGACAATGTTTAGTTACGATTTCTCTTTCTGTGGCGAAGATATATTTAATCTTATCGTCAATTCATCAGGTACATTCAAGAAGTGTCGGTGTTTCTATGTATTGCGCCGGCGCCGTTAGGTAAAATCACTATGACTGCTACTGAGAATTTCCTAACGAGGACCGAGGACTGCTAAGCATGAGACCCGCATGAGGTTCGGGTCTCAGCATCACTAACGTCAAGCAATCCGAAGCGCGCTTGGGATTGCTAGACTTATGAGGGAAATACATGCAAATGTTTAATAATATGTATTTACCTGTTACATATTTCTTTAGGTGACCATTAGTGGGGTGCCGCGGCGCCATGGAGCCCGACGACGAGAAGAAAAAGAAGCTGAACGATGACGTAGTGGTGTTTATGCGCAAGCGCAGCGAGACCGAAGCGCCGCGATACACCGCTAGGCTTAAGACCTACGTAGACTTCCAACAGAAGTGAGTATTAATTGCTTTATATCGTAGTAAGTGAAATATTAGTCTGGAATTATTAGGTATAACTAGAGTTGTAAAGTGACCGTCACATTAAATGTGTAAATGTGACCGAGAACTTTGATATTTTCTCTATTTGACCTATCACATTTGTCAAATATTGATAACATAACATAACATAACATAGCATCACGCCTGTATTCCCCGAAGGGGTAGGCAGAGGTGTACACAATTGTACACCCACATTTCACCAAGTCCCATGTAATAGGTGGTGACCCTATTGCCATCAACCGGGCACATTTCCAAACTCCGGGCTGCTACTGAGAATTTCCTAACAGAAAAACTCAATAACACTTTGCCCGACCCGGGAATCGAACCCGAGACCTCCTGCTCAGCAGTCGCGCTACGGACCACTAAACCAACGAGGCAGTCAAATATTGATATTATGGATATATGGATTTTAAACGTTACTAAGACAATTTTGCGGTTTAAAAGTAGATATAGTGAAAATAAATTATCTTCTTGGTGCGTAGTATTCACAACAGGCAGTTGTGTATGAGTAGATGTATGAACGTGGAGGAAGCAAAAGAAGTATGTAAGAATCGTAGCTATAGTGTCTGCTTATCCCCATAGGTTTAAGGGGTGAGTTTATGAATATATGCATGTATTATTAAAAAAACTAGTGTTTAAATCGAACAATATCTTAAATGTTGATAGAAAATAAAGTAATAATATATGACCTTCATAACAATATATGGCTATTGTGACCGAGCATTTATAATTAATGACTGACGCATATAGCATATGACCGTCACTTTACAACTCTAGGTATAATCTACCCACGTTACTTATTTTCTATAATTAAAATGTCACCCCATAATTTTTTAAACTTAGTCTTCAACAAAAACCTAAATTAAATTTTATACCTAACAGTAAATTATTTAAAACAAAGAATCACCTTCAGGTAAATGATAAATGATAAATGATAAATGATTTTATTTCTGTAAATAGATCTGTTGAAGACACTTTTACAAGTCATTTTTTTAAACTAGATGGCGCCGGCGTTTCCTATCTGACTGTCTCTGAGAAGAAACGCCGAAACAAACTCAGAGGTCAACGTCTCTTTTAAAGTCCAGACATAATAGTATGTACATATCTATGTGAGTGTAACGATGCAGGGATCGTCTGGAATGGCCTTTTGAGGAAAGAGCCATAGCAGCTTCGAGGTGACCTGTCCTGTCTGACGGCACGTATGCATCAGTCATCGTGTAGCTCAACCATAACTAAGGGAGCTCAACGACCCGTCACAAGACGATACCAGATCAGGAGGACATTTGCGTAGGTCACATAAAACGACTCAAAACCGCCAGACAGTCTATGAGGTTCATGTATGAATGAATTTCTAGCCCACATCGTACTCACATTCACATTGCAAATAGTGTCTAATAGACTAACAATATTATCAAAAAATGTCAAGAATCAATGTCAAAAAGAATAATCTTAATATAATAAATTCATTAAAATATCAGAAAATAAATTAATTAAACATTACAATGTCAACAGTGGTAAAAAAAATATCAAAAAATACAGCAATTATTAATGAGTGTCTAAACATTAGAGCGAGCGGCACAATCCCAAGCATTTTTATCTTCTACGTAGTCTTTGATTTTATAGTAACCCTTTTTGCAAAGAGTCTGCTTCACATATGACTTAAATTTGTTGAGACTCAATTCTTGAATATTGCTTGGGATTTTGTTGTAGAAGCGTACACTTTGACATCTATATGAATTACTAATTTTTTGGAGCCTAGTTGATGGTAGCACGAGTTTATTTTTGTTCCTCGTATTGAGACTATGAACGTCGCTGTTTTTACAGAATAGATTAATGTGTTTCTTAACATAGATCAAATTTTCATAGACATATTGAGATGCGACCGTCATTATCCCAATTTCTTTGAATTTATCCCTCAGTGAGTGCCTATAACTAAGGTTATAAATTGCTCGAATAGCCCTCTTCTGCAGCACAAATATAGTTTGAATGTCAGCAGCATTTCCCCACAACAAAATGCCGTACGACATTACACTATGAAAATAACTAAAGTATACTAATCTGGCTGTTTCTATATCAGTTAATTGACGTATTTTATAGACCGCGTATGCTGCAGAACTGAGTCTGTTCGACAACTTATTAATATGTGGGCCCCATTGCAGCTTTGAATCTAAAGTAATACCCAAAAACATTGTAGTGTCTACAAGATCTAAATGTTCATCATTTATCAATACACTGGTTTTTATTTGCTTAACATTAGGCAATAAAAATCTGATGCATTTAGTCTTCTTCTCGTTTAAAAGTAAATTATTAACATTGAACCAGTGTATTACTTTAGAAAGAGTGTTATTTACATCGTCAGTAACTGGCTGTTGCCGTTTAAGTTTAAATAAGAGTGATGTATCATCAGCAAATAACACAATATCTTGATCATTTTTTACCATAAAAGGTAAATCATTAATGTAAACGAGAAATAGGAATGGGCCCAAAATTGAGCCCTGCGGAACTCCCATAGTAACCAACGACCCTTGGGATCGCTTTCCATTGACATCCACTCTTTGGATCCTATTACTCAAATAAGATATAAGAAGATCCAGAGCAGTATCCTTTATTCCATAATGTTGTAACTTCCTGATTAATGTTTCATGAAATACGCAATCAAACGCCTTAGACAAATCACAAAAAATTCCTAAGGCATCATGTGAATTCTCCCAGGCATAATAAATATTATCTAAAAGCTCAACACCGGCATCGGTTGTTGAGCGACCCCTTGTGAAACCAAATTGTTTATTGTGTAACAGATTGTTTTTGTTAAAATGACTTAGCAACTCATCAAGAATTAATTTTTCAAATATTTTACTGAAGGTGGGAAGCACAGAAATAGGTCTGAAGTTAGTGGGGTCATTCGTGCTGCCCGATTTAAACAAAGGTATGACTTTACTGCTTTTCATTAAATCAGGAAATACACCACAATCAATACAATTATTATATATCATGGCCAATTCTGGCGCGACTATGTTAATTATCGATTTTGTAAATTCGACAGAATGGCCCCAAAGATCGGCGGTCTTTTTAACATTTAGGGTATTAAACATTTTTACAATATCTTTGCCATTTATATAATGGAATTTAAATTCATTAATGCATATATTAACATTTTCTTTTAATAAAGTCTCAGCAACAATGGGACATGACCTCAGGGTTTTAGTGGTTGAGATTGGAATGTCTGTGAAGAATTTTTCAAATGCTGTAGCAACTTCTAAATCTGATTTAATTTCTTCATTACTAATATTAAGGCAAATCTCACTTTTACAATTCCTAACTCTACCAGTCTCGTTATTTATAATATCCCATGTCATTTTAATTTTATTATTACTATTTTTAATTTTTGCACTTATATAACGAGCCTTTGCTATATGACAAATATTTTTAAATAACTTTGAATATTTTTTTACATATTGGTAAAATTCATGACTTTTATTATAGTTTCTTTCTTCATACAATTCAAATAATGTTTTTCTACTTTTATAAATACCCTTAGTGGCCCATTCACTGAAGGTTGCAGTACCTCGAACAGAGATCTTCTTGGGGATAAAAGTTGAATCAAATTCAGTACAATACATGTTAAAAAAAGAATTGTACTGCTGGTTAGGGTCATCACTACAATATAAGTGAGGTAATTTATAAATTAATTTGTTTTTGAATATCTCCAAGCGACCCGCAGTTTTAGGCACTACAGTAATGTCTTTCTTTACTACATCTTTGGACTGTTTCAGAAAAGTAATAAACTGTCCACAATGATCAGAGTCTAGTTGATTTATAATTTTTTTACTCTGTGGTACAATGTCTGTGTATATGTTATCCAAACATGTAGCAGTGGTAGCAGTTATTCTAGTCGGCTCCAAAAAAAGATTTTCAAGATTATATGACTTAAATAAATTTTTAATTTTTATGCACATAGAAGAATCCTCCAATAAATTAACATTAAAGTCACCGCACATCATTACATTTTTATTCAATTTACAAACCTTTTGCAAAACTTCATCCATGACATTTTCAAAACAGTCATATAATGATGAAGGCGGTCGGTACACACTCAATACAACAAGCCGCTCAAGCTCAATGCAGGCTATTTCTATAGTACGCTCAACAGAGAGGCACACAATATCTTTACGTTCTTTAAACTGATAATGTTTCTTTATTAAAATTAATGAGCCACCATGTATGGCATTTTCTCTGCTGAATGAACTACCAACTTGGTGATTATTGTAATTGAATATGAGCTGATGGCTTTTAAGCCAGTGTTCTGTAATACAAAAGATATCAATATTGTTACAGTTCATAAACAATTCAATTTCAAGTTCTTTATTCAACATTCCCTGAATATTTTGGTGCACCAAGATGATGGTATTTAAAACATTGCATGTATTTGTTACACTAATAGGTGCAATGTACTCACGTGTAGATAGATACATAATGATTTTTAGTATTTCGTAGACTATCAGTAATCCCATTAAATTAAAATTACAACAGTGTTTTATACAATAAAAAGAATTTACTTTAATTTAACACATTAAAAGGCCAAAAACTACTAATTGCCCCTACGTAAACATAAAAACTGAATGTTGTTTAACTACAACTTTGCTATCACAATTCATTCAGGCGTCGGCGAGCAGCGGCCGCGCGTCGCCACTCTGAACACGGCCACCACCATGAAAAGAAAACCAATTCCGCCTCCAGGAAGAAAATCGATGGCGACCAGAAGGACAAGTCTGCTGAGAACCAGTAAGTGACATCATTAACCAATCTTTCGATTGTTTGGCCTAAGTATCAAGGATATATTACTTGAACATATATATCTGCCTAGCCTTTTCCCAATTACATTGGGGTCGGCTTCCAGTCAAACCGAATGCAGATTAATACCAGTATTTTACATGGCGCGACTGCCTATCTGACCTCCACAACCCAGTTACTGGGTAACACAATATTTGGTGGTATGACTGGTTGTCAGACTTTGTGGCCTCTGACTACCCGTAACGGCTGTCATAGATCTTAATTTGACAACCGGGACCGACGGCTTAGCGTGCTCTCCGAGGCACGGAAGGGTCTCGGTATGAAATGATGGTTACCCATCCACAGACTGACCGCGGCAAGCGCAGCTTAACTACAATCGATCGATCTGTGCGACTGCTACTTACCCACGAGCCCCTCAACGGACACAAATATGTTAAATTTCTATCCTGTTAAACAATCGAAAAAGTTGTGTTGTAAGGGCCCAGTAGCGACGTAAGGAGGGGGGGAGGGGGGGGGTGTTATAAACTTTCTAAATTAGTCCCATAGCAATATTCGTTGTTTTACTTTTGGGATGCTCAATAGAAAATAGCCCCGGGTGCCAAGCCATGCTACGCCTCCACTGTAAGGGTCCATTGTTAATATTTTTATTGTTAAATACTTAACGATTTCCACAAATCTTTTTCAGAGAACACCCTGGTAACGAAGAAGACCGCATGAGCAGAAGGTACAGTTTATGATTTGGTACTCCTGTATATTTTTCCTGCAGCTGAAGGTCTAGGAAAACGAAAATTCCTACCATATCTAACCTTCTTTTCGCATCTCGTTATGTTGTAGAAGATAGGAAAAATCGAAATAGGCAAAATCATCGAGTGCGATTAGAGAACATTATGTTCACCAATCCTTTCCCGAAGCCTTGTGCTATTTCTTAATATCTTAGGTTTTCGCGATCACTACACATTTTAATAAAACAACTTTTAACCGGATTAATCGCGTGTATTATTGGTTTTAGTTTTTCCTGACGTTTCGAACACTTTGCAGCGTTCGTGGTCGCAGGACTAAGGTGTCAGGCGTCTCAACAGTTTATTTAATATTATTTATATGTGAAATAATTTTAATAATACACGCGATTAATACGGTTAAAAGTTGTTTTAACTATTTTCATCTGACTCATTCGTCTAGCGTGAGGTCCTGGGATCGATTCCAGGGGTCAGGCAAAACATTATTGGGTTTTCTTCTTAAACAAAAATTATCAGCATTGCGCAACATCATGGTGATGGGTACTTGATACTTGATCATTATTTTTTACAGTAGGCGCGGTGGCGAAAAGTGCATGCATCGCACGCGCTCGTTCTCCCGGTCACGGTCCGGCGAGCCGTCTGACCGGTGCGGGCGCCGGCGCCGCAGGAGATGTTGCAGGCGCAGGCGCCGTCGTCGTTCGTGTCGTGTGAGTACTTTCTTATTGTTTAGCTACCGGTAAAAGGTACAGGCCTTAGGAGCCAAGTCAGAGGTAGGCCTCTGGCTTATTCGGTAGGTGGTGTGTAAAGCCATGTCAGAGGCCTAGGGGCGGTTTAAATTCTGACACTTCTAGGTTGTTCCTCACGATAGAAGAAGATTCGGTAGGGGTCCAACATATAGGCACTTATCCCTCGCTGTCAGCTGGACATCTATTAGATATCCAAACAATAATAAAAAAATTGAACATTCAATATCTTCAACTGTAGGTAGGCTATCAGCTGTGGCTTTTCCCCAATTTTTATGGTTTCAGCGGCATCGAAAGTTTACATCAACTATTACTACCCAAAATCCTATTGGGCTACGTGCAGCCGAGGTCACCGAGTAGTCACTTATACTAAGATGTATTGTGTCCGTTTCGACCGCTCGGTCACAGTATCGTAGAATAAAAACGACTACGTCAACAGTACGAAGGGAACAACGTGCAACACTAACAGTGTAAGTCGAAGAGGGGCATTAACCCTCCTCTAAACTTTCTCCTTCGTGTCATTAAATGGTAGCCTGATGACAAGAGTTATTAACACCTAAGCGTCCTCTGAAGGTTTACGGCTTCTCTCTTTTAACAAAAACTGGAACTGATATACCCTCCGATGCACGATGACGCAGAGATTATATTCCTACAGTTGTCTTAATATAACTGTGCATGTCTGAAGTTAGGGCCAGAAGTAGGGCGTGCAACTATTTTATTTAACTTTGTTAGGAAAATCGATAAGATCGCGAAATATTGATGGCACCGACTGCGATTCTCGGCGATTGAGCGAGCGTGACAGATGTATTCACGGAATGTAAAGGAGTGAGTGACAGCACGCTGCCAATTTTCATATAATAATTTAGTACCTCGTAACATACAAACTTCAGACATGCATAGTTATAATACGACAACTTTAGCGTTCACCCATCCACAACCCACGCCGCACTGCATATTCTGGCTCTGGCTATCATCTGACAAGAATTGCTAGAAAATCAGTAACCAGTGATAATAATGTCCACAGCGTAAGCGTCGCAGGCGCAGTTGCCGTCGTCGTAGGCGTAGTTGTCGTCGTAGGCGCAGGCGCAGTTGCAGTCGGCGCCGGCGCCGTCGAAGTTGCCGTCGCAAGCGTCGCCGATGCCGCCGTAGACGCCGCCGCTGCTAAAAACCCCTCGCTGTGCCCGTCAGGCATGTGCCAGTTAAATTATAGGTTTTGTTTTTGTAACAAATATATAACATTTTCTAATATCTTTGCTAGTTTCATTTTTCAATAATAGATATATTTTGGACACATATTTTTCATATTAAGTGAAATACTTCACGAGACACTAAAGACTTCTATGGAGTGGTGGATTTTATTTTCAGCTATTATTTGCAGATTCTTTCAAAGACCTGCAGGCTTACTCCTGAAAATAATTCTGCTCGATTGACATTGGAAATATGTCAGTTCGTACTTTTAAATGCAAAAATGTCTAAAAAATAATTAAAGAATCGGGATACTAATAAAGCAACATGATTTATAATTGCGGTAACTGCAATTTCGATAAATTTATTTTAATATTACGCATTGTTTTATGGCGTCTATTTAATATTGGAATTGGATTGGGATTGGTATTAATTTCGAGAGTAACCCCACTGGTTCCATTTTCCTAAAAGTATTTTTAATAGATAGATGTTATTAATCGAAGGATATTCAAAATTAAACTTGACACAAAAGCTATATATTTCATCTCGAATACCCGATAGAAGTATAGAAGTATAGTGCTGCTAAGACCAACCTCAAACTTCAACAGACGGCACAAAATAAAATTTGAAAGCTACTCTTCCACTACAATTATCTCACACCGACAGAGAAACTGTACAAAAAAAAAACAAACGTAATTACCCAATGATTTCAAAAGAAAGGATACGCCCATCTAAACATTTTACAGAACACTTCTTCATACAAGCAAAAGTAGCGCCATCTGTCATAACTCATACGAACTACGTGACGCCGCGTTTCATAGGTCGAAGACTAAACCTTGTACGTGCGTACATGTTTTTTTTTATCACATTTTATTATTAGTCAATATTTTTATACACACATCAATCACGAACTGAACTGAGTTTTTACCCGACTGCGCTAGAAGTTGGGGTTATATGTTTTTCGGGTGTATGTATGTATATTTCTTTGGCATGCTCTGTAGCCTAAACGGGTTGATGGATGTTAGCTTTAGAAGTGTCGTTAGATTATATTAGTTTTTTATACTATAATTTATTGCGATAATAGTACATGTCACAAAAAAACGTATGTAAAACAAATTAATATCAGTCAGATTTATTTGAAATTGTAAACAATATTGTTATAATAATTAAGTATTAACATATTAGGTACTTACTAAAATTACTTACACCAAGTTCTTAAGACAAAAATAAAACAAATAAAAAATGACGTTCTTTCAACGTTACTTCGCGCGCGGCCGGCCACACAGTGGCCGCCATTACGGACTTCGGTAGTAAAATAATTATACCTTTAAAATGTGATAATTTAATCATTTTATTGGAACAGAAGTAATCTAGGGTTATTTATCGATGATACGATATCCCATGTTCCTTTTTAATCTTTGTATCGTAATTTTTGCAGCCATTTACCACGCAACTAGGCATATTTATGACAAACAAACACTCTTTCTCTCCTGCGAGCGGTCCACGGTCGACTGAGTTGCGTTGGCCCTAAACTGTCATTTTAGGGCCAACGCGTTGGTGCCATTTAGTTTCGCGGTCGGCCGGTTCCTTACGCTAGTAATATATATGTCAATGTAATTACCCTATCCCAACTGTATAAGTTTAATGCATGTATAGTAGTGCGAAAAATCATCCTAGACAAGGACATCAAAATTGTCATTCACAAAAGTAGGACGATCACAAAAACGTAGGTAGTAGATATATCTACCACATCTGCCTGACACATCCACGAACTAATTATGGCAAAAGAAATTATGTCCGTATCACAGAAATATATCAAGTCCGTATGGATTGAGGAGCCACTTTTCGTATCTTAATGAAATTAATATACTTAGTATATTTTTGTAATACTTTCAAAAGTTATATGATCACAAAGGTGGCACCCCAATCTGTTTGGATTGAGGAGCACGTCAGAACTTGGAACATCATGGATGAATATTTATCATAATTTGTTATGATTTTCTAGCAGTTGAGAGTTGTTAGTAGACAAAATTTGAGCTCAATAGAGTATAATTTAAAAAAAAGTTACCGTATTAAATATGGCTCCTCAGATCATACATACGACTCGTAATTTTTCAAAGAAAGCAATAAATGCGCAATTTCTTCATCTTTTAGTAGTAAGTATATTCGATTTGTAGAAAGAGTCAGTAATTAAAAATGAGCGAATTGGGAGATATAGCACATTTTAACTGGCTCGTCAATTGAGATGCTTCGGTAAACAGATTTCCCTCTAATCTATTTATTATATACTTGTTGCTAATGACGAAATTTAGAATAAAAGACATCCATATTTGGTTTAAATGTATACTAATTAGTACGTATAGTCCTGCTATAAAAAAGTACATATCTACGAGGTACTTAGCTATCGGAAAAGTTGGCGGGCACTGGGACCCCATGACCCGAGCGTTTCGACTCCAAACGGCTCAAAGTCGTAGCAGCCGATAAGGTTGCTATATTTCCGCCGTTTGAGAATCTCTGCAGCAGCAGCAGCGGCGCCAGCACAGCCAGCCGAGCTGGGAAGATGCGATGGAGCAAGGGTGTCGACACATGTTGCGTCCCACACCAAAGGCCTACCCAACTTCCAAGGCAATAACGTCATGCCGTCTGGTCTCTTACCATCGTCCCGCACCAAGCCATTGGGCTCCAAAACAGCTGGTACACCGGCGGTGGAAAGAGCCCGGCGGATAATGTCGTTGATGCTGGCGTGCCGGGCTATACGCCCCGCACTCCTGCTACAGGACAGGCCATGATGTCCCAGGCTGTCGACAGCTTCACCACAGTGGCACCGATGCGGAGCAACACAGGGAGCACCCAAACGCAGGCAAGTAGCGAGGTGAAAAGTTCCGTCATCCAGCATATGTGATATATAGTGATAATTTAATCATTTTATTGGAACAGAAGTAATCTAGGGTTATTTATCGATGATACGATATCCCATGTTCCTTTTTAATCTTTGTATCGTAATTTTTGCAGCCATTTACCACGCAACTAGGCATATTTATGACAAACAAACACTCTTTCTCTCCTGCGAGCGGTCCACGGTCGACTGAGTTGCGTTGGCCCTAAACTGTCATATTACAGTTGGGTGACGGAAGTGCTTGAAGCCAAAGGCCCGACTCCCATTCTCCCACGGCAAGCAGACGAGCACGCTCTGCAGTATTGACTGACGTATTTAAAAGATTCTTCCGTGTCAAACTGCAAAGCGGCTCATCCCATTGCCTCTGGGAAGATGGATTGACGGGCAAGACCGTGTTGGGGCAAGCCATTTTCCAGGCGTTCACTGCATCAGACAAGCACGGTACTTCAAAATTAACCAGTGAGGATTCTAAGATTTTCCTGGTTAATTTTTCGGTACTGTGGACCGAAGACAAGAACGCTGGTAAGCTTATACTTGAAATTTCGCGGACGCCGAGGCCACCAAAGCGGATGGGAAGTGTAGCTTGTAGCCAAGCTCGATCGTCCAAGGCCACGTTCAAAATTGAGGTTAGAGTCTTTCGAATAATTTTATCGACTTTTTCCAAATGTTGAGGTTACTTCCATAAATGGGAAGACCGTAGAATATATGTAAATTTGGGACCAAAACAGCAATATCGAATAATAGTAAAAGCCGAATGAACATTAATTTGGTAAAGTCTTTTCGAAATGTTATTAAAATTTTGTATTTTTTCATCAATAAAAGGTTCAAAAGATTCGTCATAAATTGGAGACCCTAGGAGCTGGAGGGAATTTTTATCTATTGTTTTTATGTGTGGGGCGTTAAATTTTGATAAAGTCAGTTGTCTGTCGGTGGTGGGGGGTAGGTATAATTCGCATTTTGTTGGGTTTAATTCAAGGCCAATAGAATAGAACTTTGGTTTTAAAATTTGGAAATCCTGTAGAACTGTATCTACATCGCCCCCTAGCGTCCCGTCGTCTAAGTACCAAACGTTAAATTTAGAATTTAGTTGCCTAATAATAGGATTTATAGCAAGGCTGAAAATGGCCGGTCCCAGAGGGTCACCCTGTTGACACCCTACTGCGGAAACCAAGAGCTTATCTTTATATATTAATTTGGAGGGATTTCTATAACATTGCCATAAAAAACTAAAAATTTTGGGTGTTTCTTTTTTAACTTCGGTCAACAAAGTGTCCCTATTCACGGAGTTAAAAGCGTTCTTTATGTCAACCTTAAGGATAACCTCAGCTTCTTTGCTGTGAAGATAAGTGGATAAGGCATGTACAGCAGCCTCACAGCCCCCTTTAGATCCAAAACCTAGTTGCAGGGGCTGGAATTTACTGGCCAGTGTTTCACTATAATAGGCGCAGCAAATTTTGGCTGCTATACGCCGGTAGGTACAGCCTACGGCAATGGGACGAATACCGCCATCCTTCTTGCGCAGGGCACAAAGATTAGCCCCGTACAAGATATCAATGACGGCTTCGTGCACATTGCCGGAGAGCATTAAATTAGTCAGAGCCGTAAGCTCCTTCAAAAGCGACTCACCAGCTTCCCCGGCGCTTGTACAAGTTAGGTCCTTTAAATGTTGGGGTGTCAAGCCGTCGAGGCCACCGGCGGAGCCGCTGCGGAAGGAGCCCATGGCAGCGACTAATTGGCGCGCAGAAACAGAAAGAGGGTTAGAATTTGAGTCAGGAGAATCGGGAAAAGAGAGGTTATCCTTAGGGGTTGGGTGCTTACTCTCCAGAGCTGCAACTGTCTCTTGAGAGTACGGTGCGACCACATCGCTACTAAACAAGATTCTAGCTGCCCCCCTGATATCACCTTCGGCGAGCTTGGTTTCTATAAATTGGGAGGTAGTTCTTTGAGAATGGTACATTTGTATAGGTAATTTAGGGCCAAATGTTTCGGTTGAGATAATATTGCAGTTATATTTAATTTGGGCTGTTAAAGACTTTTTGTTCGCCAATTTTTTTTCTACATGAAGTACTCGGTATGCGAAGGTGAATAGCTGCTCCCAAGCACTTAAAGTATTCTCCCGGGCAGCAAGATGAACGCATCTTGCTAGGCTTGAAGCAACAGCTGGCCTCACGCCACGGGGAACTCTTTTCAAAACGGGAGAAGAATTTTTTAATTTTGCTAAAATTTGCCACAACGGTTGCCGAATAGGTGAACTTGATGTCGGTGTTGTAATAACAGGTGTGCATGTGGAGCCTGGAGATGCACTTGTGGCTTTATGAACCTTGCCACAGTGCACCTTCAAGCCCCTATTACCTTTGAAAAACGGAGCCTGGGAGCAATGGGGACATTGCACTAGGCTGTCCAGCGCGACGGCAGGTTGACATGCACTGGTTTCACCGTCACTACTGCGCTCATTTTTTAACATTAAGATTATATACAATTTATAAATTTAATAAAAAACACTTCAAAAATAATACAAAAAATATAGCTTTTCACTTTGACAAGTTCAAAATTGACAGTTTCAAGGCGCAGGGCGCAGCCGCTGCTTTGGCGCAGCCGCGCCGCGATGTTCACGAAGCGGCGGCAGTGACTTCGCCCTTTGGCGACCTTTGCTTTGGAGATCACAGTCCAGCAACTAAAGACATCACAGCAGCTTTCTTCGATTATTTCACGTTTTCACAGAAACATTTAGGTTTTATTAGATCCTGGACGCCATTAACAACAACGAAAATCAACTTGTATTGTATATTATTCATATGGCATTCGATTTATACTGAAATATTTGCAATACAATAAAATTAGTGGCACTCAAAATATATATGTCAATTTCACCAGAGATGGGTACTATGTCTTATTTGAACATATATTAAAACCAGTTCTTTTGTCTTTCTTTTTGTTAATTAGTCTGAATTATTTTTCCAAAGAATAGTGGTCTCTCATTGCTCTAGACAGAGATAAATGGAAGAAGAGGGAGGCTTTTGCCCAACAGTGAGACACTTTAGGCTTATATTCTTTCCTACTAATTATGTGTGTGAGTTTCCTTTTAAAATCTGAAGTGGCTCATCAATTCATACGGACATAAGTAATATACTATACGAAGGAGCACAAATTTATAATAAACAACCTAATAATATTAAAAAAATACAATCCTACCGTTTAAACAAAAAACACTCAACTTCCACATCATAAAGGAATTCTCTAGGAATTGAAATTAATGCATTATTGTAACCCTAAATATACTCGTAATTTTTAATGCTATAGTATACTTAAGCAATGATTATACAGCTGTAACAATTAATTGTTATTATATTTATCATGTGACTAATCGGCTAATTGCTATTGAGTTGCTATCAGCATATGTATTATGGCGTCTTGTTTTTCTGTTACTCGCAATTTTATTTTAAGCTAAAAAAAAATTGTTTTAATGTACTGCCCGAATGCTCATAATTTATACTTCCAGTACCATTTATTTACATATAAATTACATTTAAAAATAAATATATAAAAATATATAATTTAAAAATATAAAAAATGTAGGCCACCGGCATCGGGGACAGGATCCAAGCTACCGTGTTTAGGGCCCTAGAGAATGCAACCTTCTCTCACAATGCGTGCCGTATCGAGGAGTACTGCTTTCTGTATCAGGATGATCCAGCAGATCCATACTTGATCCAGCCGCCTAGCGAAAGCCTTTTAAGGTGTTGATCAAGGCTCTTCGCTATTAGTCCATTAGCCGAAACGACTATCGGTACAATGATTGCAGAATTCACTATACTTATTATTAAGTTTATCGTATTTTCTCAATATCAAGTGAATTTAATTCTTTTTTTGAGTAATAAAATTTCAGAAAGCTGTTTCTAGTTCAATTGTAGTCTCCACGTGAAAATATATCAGCCGATTAGGAAAAACATCCTCATGGCAAACAAATTGTTAGACAAAAACTAATTGAAATATTTTGTATGGATCGAGTGATCTTTATTCGATTCCTACGAAAAGGGTGACGGATTATTATTGCTAGACAGAAATTTTACGCTCTTTTCACACACTTAAACATTAATAATTATAAACATTTGGGTAATAATAAGTCTTTATTTGAGGTAACACTCATGCGAAGGGGGGTAAAAATCATGAGGAAGGAGTAAAATCACTGTTAAATTGCAGATTTCCTTATTTTAATTTGTCTCATTTCTAATGCTTATCTTTGCCTTGATACCCTATCTACATATTAATGTGTGCCTGTTTATATAGGTACAGCATGACATAAGTTTAGGGCCTAAAAGTCTTATTTTACCACTCTAGGCCTGACATTAACCTTGTCCCTGACCAAGTAAAAACTTTAGAGGGCTTGTTAAAGCTTCAGTCCCCAAGCCAAGCCTTTCAGTTTTGACTTCTAAAGGTAGTGTAAGCTCACGGATCTGAAGAAAATACGGATGTAACCTTGCCTTGTCTTATGCGAAGCATGGATTACTTACACACACACGGAGCGTACTGGCGCCGAGTGGATGAGTTTTAAGTATTTGTATGCGTTTAGCTCGTGTATGACAAGTGAAATTGGATGACTAGGTATGCTTCTCACATATCGTACAGAACGCTTCGTCCGTATTTTTTTAAGGTCCGTGTTAAAAGTATTAAAGTAATACGAGTTTGTTTATATGTAGTATGAAAAAAATCGTACTACCTTAACGGTATCAACTTTTGGAATTCTTAATACAATTAATGTAAATAAGCACAGTATAAAATTATAAATATTTGTGGGAAGATAAATACGGTCGTTCGCAGGAATTGAACCTGTGCCTCCCGGATAAATACTCCATCTCGACCCCCGGTCACCGTTTCGCATTGCTATTCTATTCATACATTCTCATGCGCGTACAGACCTGTATAGGGACTGAATAGATAGCCATGACGTCGCCAAGGGACGTATTGAAGTATGGAAGAAGAGTTTGGTGGAGGAGTGGTGAGCGGGGGTTGAAATGTCGTAGTGGTCAAAGCGCAATGATTTATCCCGGAATCGCAGGTTCAAATACTGCTCTTCTTCTTCAATGTAAGAACTTAGCTCTTGTCGGTAGAGTAACCGCCATTATTCTCTATCTTCTGCTTTCATTTGGACTGCTCACGATCGTATTGGTCATTCCACATGTTGCGGCGAAACGCCTTACAGGCTGCTACGTGGATAGTTATGTTCCGGTGTCCTGTTGCTATTGTATTTTTGTAGGCGTTTGCTTACGTCACTGATGAATTGCATGTCATCGTTCTATTTCTACGACGACCTTCTAACTGTACGCACGATTTTTTTACATTATACCAAATTTAAGTTTTATTGGAGTTCGATTAGCCCCAGTGTATACTCAAAATATACATAATGGTGGCCCATGAGGGGAATTAATCCATGCACGAAGAAAATACAAGAAAAAACTGGGTGAAAATCTCGTCAAGAAGGGACCGGCCGGTTGATGAGCGGTTAACGTTGGCGTGATTGAAGATTGGAGAAAGGGGTTCAAAACGTGGGAGCAGTCAGGATCATCTACGAATTCGGGCTGAGGCGAGCAGTGATTCCGCGAAAGTTTCACATCGCGCATCAGACGACCACAGAAACAGATAAGTGCCCTTTCCTTCAAAATTTTCCTAATCTTCCTAATATCTCATCCAGACTCCTAAAAATATTGTTCCAGATATTGAGAGTAGCATTCATTTGTGCAAATCAAGAATTAAAGGCTATAAATTCATTAAGAAAATTGCAAATAATTATTTTTAATTTTGTCAACCTACCTACAGGTCCAGACAAATTATTTTCTTTGTTCAATAGATCAATCTATTCATAAGATTATTTCTTCTAACACAAATCTTAATCATCAATTGTTTATATTCAAATATAATAACTTTAAAAATATTTTAATTAGTTTGAACACCTACTTAACAGGTCACTAGGTTGGTATACAGTCGCAAAGGAAAATTATCCTTAAGTCTAAGGCAGAAAGGCAGAAGTTACTTAATTAAAGGGCTGCTCATGCCATTCCTCATTTGATGCGAATACTTAAGTGTAAACGCCGATAATTTCAGGTTGTTCTCGGCACCGACTACCTACCTGCAATCAGCTGTGCGGGTGGAACCGGTTTGCCAGGTGTCATTGGTCGAGGAGCGTGAGCCATTATTTAATTACCTACCTAAATAGATTAGTCATTGTTGTTTAAAGTTTATTTTATAACTATATTGAACTTGATATCGTAGCTTGTTCACAATGCCTAACGAATCGGTAGATAAACATCGTTTGAAAGATTTAAATACTAAAAGATCATCTGCAAAAGGGCAAATAACAAAATTTAAGAATTATTTAAATACTATTGCGACTGTCACGGTGTTGAATAATATACAGTTAACCGAATTGAGTTTGAAACTAGCAAAATTCGAGGCATTGTCAGTACGGGTTGATGACTTGCAGAATGAGATCGAGGTTTTAAACTCAGAAAATTTATCTTCCGAAATTGATGAACGCGATAGCATTGAGCACGAGATCATCGTAAACATAGCCACGGCAAAGACTTTGCTAAATAAATTCTCTAAGATCGAATGTGAGCACAGACGTATTTCTATTCATGACAGTTCATGTTGTTCTGATCAGCAAGCGACTGGTTTAAAATTGCCTCAGATCCAAATTGCCAAGTTTGACGGTGCTTATTTCCGTTGGTTGGAATTCCGCGATACTTTTGAGAGTTTAATTCACAAGAATGAACGTATAACACCGATACATAAGTTTCATTATCTAATGTCATATTTAGAAGGTGATGCCGCGAGAATTATTTCAAATCTTGAGGTGTCGTCCGCAAATTATTCTGAAGCATGGAGCTTACTTTGTAATCGTTATAACAATAAAAGAATTTTAATAAATCACCATTTAAATTCACTATTTAATGTAAAGCAGATTTCACGTGAATCAGAGAAATCTTTGAGATTTTTAGTAGATCATGTCACAAAAAACTTGCGTGCCTTGGCCAGTTTAGGACAACCGACGGACAGGTGGGATGTGCTGATTATTTTCATGTTGTCAGCAAAGTTGGACGGCAATACTTTAACAAAATGGGAAGAACACCGAAATAGTTTAGACAGTGATACCCCAACACTAGAGCAGTTTTATAAATTCATGACTGACCGCGCGGACGTACTGGAGTCAATAAATCGTAATAAACACGATAGTACTATGTCTAAGTCGCTAATACCTAGTACGCGCAGTAGTTCCGTCACAAATAATAGTCATAAACATGGTCAAAATAGTTACACGAAATCGTTTGCTTCTACTAACAAAATAAATAAAGATAGTAATCACAATAATGCATATTTGTGTGTTGTTTGTAATGAAAATCATAGGATTTTTGATTGTCCCACTTTTAAGGCAAAGGGGATCGATGAAAGGATGAAGGAAGTAAATAAATATAAATTGTGTGTTAATTGTCTTAGGCAGGGGCATCACTTAAGTTCATGTCGCATGGGACCGTGCCGGGAGTGCAATAAAAGGCATCACACCTTGTTGCACCGCCCCGCTTCATCGAGTAATATGAATAATCTTGTAGCAGTAGATGAACCTAGTGATAATGATAAAGAAACTATTGCTAGCTTCTCTAAACGAAGTTCAAGCCAAATTCTTTTGTCAACGGCCATAATTGAAGTCTCGAATCCATTGACCCAGCAAAAGGCGAAGGTTCGAGCCCTGCTAGACTGTGGCAGCCAGTCATCCTTTATTTCGAAGGCATTAAAGGATAAAATTTCATTAAAGGCGTACCCTATTGACTCGCTAAAGGTTATAGGGATAGGTAATTCAGTTTCAAATCATATATCCGAAAGTTGTAATATTAAAATAAACGCCGTTAAAACCAAATACAGTGCCCTATGTTCATGTCTTGTCTTAACCGAAATAACTGGTTTAATCCCAAGGTACCCGGTCAATATTAATGCACTGAATTTACCTAAAGACATTGTGCTAGCTGATCCTACTTTTAATCAGCCAGCGCCCATAGACGTCTTAATAGGCTCTGATTTATTTTGGGACCTCTTGGGTAACGAACAGCGTTCCCTTGGCCCACATAATCCAAAGTTAAGAAATACTCATCTAGGCTGGATAATATCTGGTCCTATGTATTCAAATATTAGTAATCTAACTACAAAATGTAATCAAGTAAGTATAGATGTCGTATCAAACCAAGGCGATATTGAAAGGTCAATCGTAAAATTCTGGGAATTGGAAGAAGTTCCCACAAAACGCTTAATGAGTGAAAGTGAAAGGGCTTGCGAAAAACATTTCATCACTCATACTCGCAGAGAAATCACCGGTAGGTTTTCTGTAAAACTGCCACTTAAGGACACTCCAGACTGTCTGGGGGACACCTATAGATTAGCCAAAAAACGGTTGTGTTATTTAGAAAAACGTTTTAGAAAAAATCCACTATTAAAGTGTGAATACAGTAAATTCATTAATGAATACTCCGAATTAGGGCATCTCTCGTTAGCTAAAGACGAGCGAAGCATAACGTATTATCTTTGTCATCATGCAGTACTAAAACAAGAGAGTGAGTCTACTAAGCTGCGCGTGGTTTTTGATGGGTCTGCAAGTTCGACGTCAGGTTATGCGCTAAATGATATTTTAATGGTAGGTCCAACCCTTCAAGATTCACTGTTTGCTATACTAATACGTGCCAGGCAATATAAGTTCTTGTTAACTGGGGACATTGAAAAAATGTACCGGCAAGTTTTAGTTAACAAGGACGACCGCGGTTTGCAACGTATTTTATGGCGAGAGAGCGAAACTGAACCCATTAAAACGTACGAGTTAAATACACTCACTTATGGTACTGCCAGTGCGAGTTATCTTAGCACGCGTTGCCTATGGCAGCTAGGTGAGGAACAGAACGACGAATTCATTAAAAATATAGTACAAAATGATTTTTTTGTTGACGATCTTATAACGGGAGCAAATGATGAGCAGGAATTGCTTTATATTCAAAAAACCGTATCTGAAACTCTAAAAAATGGCTGTTTTAATTTAAGAAAATATAAAAGTAACAACCCATCAATCTTTAAACATTTAAACCTAAACCAACAAGACAATTTAATGATTAGTGAATCTTCAAGTACTCTAGGTTTAGGGTGGATTCCATCCTGTGATAAATTATATTTTCCAATTAAAAATTTTAATCTAAACAAAGATGTCATCATAACAAAACGATTTGTTATGTCCAATTCATTTAAAATATTTGACCCGTTAGGTATCTTAAGTCCGGTCATAATTCAGCCTAAAATATTATTACAAAAAATGTGGCAACAAAAATTTGATTGGGACGAGCCGGTCACTAAGGAGATAAGAGACGACTGGTTAAAATTTACTGACAATTTAAAATGGTTAATTAAGTTTCAAATTCCTAGATTGGTTCTATGTGACAAACCGATATTGATAGAATTACATTCATTTAGTGATGCGTCTCAATGTGCTTATGGTGCATGTATTTATTTAAAATCAGTAAACTGTTACGGTACTAGCACTATCAAGCTACTATGCGCCAAGTCAAAGGTGTCGCCTTTAAAACCGACCACAATACCGCGTCTTGAGCTATGTGCAGCATTATTAGCAGCTAAACTTTGTAAATCGGTTACGGATTCTCTTCGGTACAAACCGGAAAGAATAATACATTGGTGTGATTCTAGTGTGGTTTTGAGTTGGATAAATACTGATACAACTAAATTAAAAATGTTCGCAGCTAATCGCGTCTGTGAAATAGTTGAAATAACTCAAGCATCTTCATGGCGTTACGTTCCTACAGCAATGAACCCGGCGGATTTGATTTCTAGGGGAATAGATGCTAAACGTTTACTTTCCATGGAGTTATGGTGGTCAGGTCCTTCTTTTCTACATAAAAATGAATCCCATTGGCCAATATTACAGTTATCTAAGGTAGACGACTTACCAGAGACAAAATCACATTCGTCAGTAAATAGTGATAATTTTATAAAGTTTGAAAATTTTTCATCGTTTAATAAACTTCGCAACGTTGTTGCATACGTTCGAAGGTTTGTATTTAATATGAAGCATCCTCATAATAAACGAGTAGGTATATTTACAACCGAAGAATTGTTAGGGTCATTTCGTTCGTTGTGTCTTATCGCACAACGTGAGTCATTTTCTATTGAATACGATTTGCTTACGGCAGGTAAACAATTACCGGCTAGGTGTAAAATTTTGTCATTATCTCCGTTCTTAGATAAAGATAAGTTAATTCGTGTCGGTGGACGTATAGATGCGTCTGCATGCGATTTTGAGAAAAGACATCCGATACTTTTACACGCCACGCATAAATTAACAAAATTATATTTTATAAAAGAGCATCATGTAAATCTACATGCAGGTCCGCAATTATTATTAGCAACTATTAGGGAAATAGTTTGGCCTGTTAATGGCAGACATCTTGCAAGGCGTACCGTAAATAACTGTGTGCGATGCAGACGGCTGAGCGGTAGAACATTGTGCCCAAAAATGGGTAACTTACCTTCACAGCGCGTGAATCCGGATTTTCCGTTCTTGTCCGTTGGTTTGGATTTTGCTGGACCATTTTCCATTTTAAACCGCAAGGGGCGCGGAAGTCGCTTGGTAAAGTGTTATATGTGTATTTTTGTGTGTTTACGTTATAAATGCATACATTTGGAGGCGGTTAGCGATTTAACTAAAGATGCGTTTGTTATGACTCTCAGACGATTTATTGCTCGTAGAGGGAAACCAACGGAAATATTTAGCGACAACGGTCGTAATTTTGTCGCCGACGCGAATGAAATAGGAGCTTTTCTTAAACAAAATAGGGAACCTGTATCTGATTTTGCAGGTCAGCTGGGCATTAAGTTCAATTTCATCCCTGCTTACGCTCCTCACTTCGGTGGCATTTGGGAAGCCGGTGTCAAATCGGCTAAATATCATATCAAACGAGTTATTGGCAATAGCCATTTAACTTTTGAAGAAATCACAACTTTGTTTGCACAAGTGGAGGCGATTCTCAATAGTCGTCCCTTGTGCCCTTTATCATCCTGTCCTGATGACCTCCTTTCTTTATCCCCAGGGCACTTTATCATCGGGCGGCCGTTAACTGCGTTACCCTCGTCAGCCCTAGAAGAGAAACATGACACCAGCCACCGAAGCAGATATGAACATCTTGAGAGGATAAGGCATCACTTTTGGCAAAGATGGCAGAAGGAGTACTTGTCAGAGCTTCAGCAAAGAACAAAGTGGCGTAAAGGCAATGCTCAGCTCAAGCTTGGAGACATGGTGTTGCTAGCGGAGGACAATACACCTCCACTTAACTGGCGTTTAGGACGTGTTCTGCGCCTATTTCCCGGACCAGATGGAGTGGCCAGAGTCGCAGAGATTAAAACTTCGAAAGGCTGTTCACGGCGACCGTTTACTCGGCTCTGCCCGCTGCCTACCGCTGAAGAGTTGATAGGTTGAAAGCAGGCTTTCAACGGCCGGGAATATGTTGCGGCGAAACGCCTTACAGGCTGCTACGTGGATAGTTATGTTCCGGTGTCCTGTTGCTATTGTATTTTTGTAGGCGTTTGCTTACGTCACTGATGAATTGCATGTCATCGTTCTATTTCTACGACGACCTTCTAACTGTACGCACGATTTTTTTACATTATACCAAATTTAAGTTTTATTGGAGTTCGATTAGCCCCAGTGTATACTCAAAATATACACACAAAAACTTCTAGTTTGCTACGCATGTGGAGTTTGAAAGATTAAAACAATATAATATAGCTACTTCAATCCAATGACTTCAAAATTACTGCTCCGTATATACAAGTTTGTCGTTATGTATCTGTTACACACGCAAAAAAACCGTACTCCAGGAATATCCCACATTTCTATAACTGCAGACTGAACAAAATTAGCTACAGATTCGTCTAATGCCTTTGATTGTTATAGCAAGACCATTTTCGTTTATCACACACGATTAATTCTTATTGTTTAACCTTTTACAGTTACTTATATATCTATGAGTCTCATAAAACGATTATCACATCCAAAACCATAAGACAAGAGAATCTTTCTAAATATATCACAATTCAGGCTTCAGATCTTGACCATAATTTCTTCCAAGCTCTTCCGTTGCAGGGCAGGGACAGTAGCTTCCTCATGTGCTCTTCCTACTGGCAGAAGGAGCTCCAGTCTCTCGTTGAGTGGCCTAGAGAGTAGGTCTCGGAGACGAGCGTTGCAGTTGAGAGGAGTTGACGTCAGTGCTACCAGGCCGCAATACTGGAAGTCAAACAGTCATGCTGAAATGGATTACAATTAAAATAATGAATGTATCTTATATAAATCGTATCGTATCGCAGGACTTAGTGATTTAAGGCCTTGTGTGTCAAGTTCTAGCTCTGATTCAGAATTCAGGTTAACTAAGTATAATTGAAATGCGATTTCTTTAGTACCTATCCAAATTCCAAAAGTTTTGAAAACTGGGGTTAATGCAGTTACCAGAAAAATATTATTCCAAATTTTGCGGATTATTAAGTTCAGGAATTCCCTCAATTGCATTATGTGCAACTGGTTAGGTTGAAAGAAAAAAAAGTGTTTTAATAATAGTAAAATCTGCAGGATTATCCTTTTCCTACACACTACCAAAAATGTTAGACGATCATGAATCCAATTGATCAAAATAAGGATTACATTTATCGAAGTGATGTCACAGAAGGTTTGTTTTTTATCTCTGTTTTGCTTATTTTGGTAATATTTCGTAATTGCGTATCAGAGTTATTATTTACCATACACGATGAAAAAACAGCGATGAAAACAAATTATCTAGGTTGAACTTTATTTGGCTGCGCGCTCAGTCAAGGTCGTTAATGACGAATACCAAGGTAAACAACCGCCGAAAATAAATGCTTTGATCTGCAGATTTATTTCATGTTTACAATGAAAGCTCCCAAAGAAAACACACAACTAATTTTATGGGTAATTTGAGAGAAAGTTACAGAGGAATAAAAGCTATGGGAGACGAAATAGATGTACGGTCTACGGGTATTATGTTTATTACGACTTCACTTCACTTCACTTAAATCACAGATTAAAATAATGTATTTCGATGTTGATCTGAAAGTATTTCAAAGTTACTGAAGTAATACAGCGGCGTAAGATATCAGTATTAAGAGAGGAAAAAAAATGGACCAATGTGACTCTACCTCGCGCACCAAGGATTCCGTACATATACATATCCTCTATAGTAAAATTTTGTATGGCCATCGTCCACTACGGCGATCAAGTTTTATGCATCGATATTTTATTAAACTTAGTTATTATATGGATGGATGGAGTATACTAGTCTTATGCCCCTTTTTATTCCGAGCATGTTTTCGGAAAAAAAAAATACTTAACCAGAACCAAGAATCGATAATGATTAGAAAAAAATGTCAGTCGACACGTATATTCCTCAGGGACATCAAAAAATCCAGAATCTCATGCTGTTTTGGATAAAACTAGTGGATACCCGGTGTGTGACACTACGCATTTTTTTTATTTAGTTTTCGAAAACCATCTTCGCAATTTTGCCTTTCTAATGAAACCGGTTTAGGGCACATCGGTTGTCTATAACGGACATAGGTAGAAACAATTTTTGTATTTTATATAATAGGATTTTGGTATATTTTAAAGGCGGTTTGTATTAAAATCTTCTGTAACGCTTAGGATCTTCTTAGGTACTTACATGAATAGCAGCCAATAAAACTCCAGCAGCAATAGCTGTACTGATCTCACTGTAGTAATGCATCCTCTTCTTTCCATCATCTCTCCAGGAATGTGTCTGTCTGAAGACCAGCACCAACGCAGGAGCATCCGACAAATACGGCTTCACCGGCTTCGTGGCAAACGGTTTTAGGTCCGTCACCCACTGCCTGGACATCCTCTTGGTGTAGTTCAACTCTTCTTCTTCTTCTACAATCTCTCTGATGGCTGCCTTTGTCTCTTTGTCTTGTACGATGATGAAAGTCCAGGGTTCTGTGTGGGCCCCTGATGGAGACGTACCTGAAATTATACATAAATACATTCTTTTAGTAATGTATTCTATAATTTTTATAGAGGAACTGGTAAAACAAATTTTGGTTCTTCACAGCTTTTATAAAAAAAAAATGCATTACATTTAATTTGTTTCAATTTTTACTATTTTTCCATGTTAACAATACAGGTAGGTACGACCTAGATAAAACTTAAACAGACAAATGTTTAAAATTGACTTGTTTCATCATTTACATACTTGTATCGTCTTGGTTAAAGTATCGTATTGTAAGTTTATGTATTCTTTGGTCATCATCACGGGTCATCCTTTAGTCTATGCCATAATGCAATCATGACAATTCATGACATTTTTCAATACAGATTTTTTTAAATGTAAATTTACTTTCTGGGATTTTATGAGAATTAACCAAGGAATGTGCAATCCTTTGACAAATTACCGATAACCATGAGAAACCTTTTGAAGTCGTTTCGTCTCTACATAATATTGTTCCTATTAACGGCTTCTACAATTATTTACGCTGTCTACCAACAAGTGCTGTACGTCAAAAAGCAAAGAAGAGATTATATCCACAACTATCATAATAAAGAAGATGAGAAACAAAACAGCAAAGCAGAAAAGCTGTTCAGAAATAAAAGAATGTATATAAGAAACATTTACAAAATTAAAGCAAAAATCAAATATGTCAACACAAAACAAATAGTCTACAATTCAAACTTGGGGCCCATCAACAATAAAACGTATGTGGTTGTCATACAATGCCATTCGAACGTGTATTATTTACAGCAGCTCTTAAAGTCCTTAAGTAAAGCTTTTTTTATCAACTCAGCTCTGCTCATCTTCTCGCACGATCACTACAGTTATAAAATTAACAAGCTTATTAAAACTGTTTACTTTGCTAAATACATGCAAATTTTCTATCCATATTCTATGCAGTTACATCCAAATGTATTTCCTGGAAGAGAACCTAATTCCTGTGTCGCAGGATTCCCTTGTGAGGCGTCACGTGGAAGAGACCCTGAGGCAGCTCAGTCAAAGCACCACTGGTGGTGGCAAGCCAATCAAATATTCGACCATCTAAAGGTCTTGAAAAATTTCAACGACCCGATTTTGTTTCTTGAAGAGAACAATTATGTAACTGAAGATGTTTTAGTTGTGTTCAGGTTGCTCATATACGCTAGAAATATACACTGTCCTTTTTGCGAAATGATAAGTTTGGCAGCACATGCTCCCGAGTACCTGCAGTACATACGAAGAAAGAGTATAGTCGCAGTAGAAGTTTGGACCAACACAATGCCAAGAACAGCTATTGCCTTCGACAGAAGCACTTGGAAAAATATTAAAGCTTGGAAGGAAATTTTCTGCTATTTCAATGACTCCAATTGGGACATTTCATTGAAACATCTCGGCGCAAAAAAATGGGAAGGCAATATTTATTTAACAACTATCGATGGGCCTAGAGTGTTTCGTCTCGAAAAATGTAGTAAAAAAGACATCGATTGCAAATTACAGCGGAAAGTGAGGGAAGTGAAAAAATTTATAAAATTAATTTCTAGTCAATTGTACCCTTTTAGTATCAAGATCAAAGTTATGGCCGATGACGACTTCAATTCCACTGCAACAGGTTATTGGAACGATGTGAGAGACCATGAGCTATGCATGTATTTTGCCAAACAAAGCGTGTGGTATTGACGATTAATGTATATTTTTCTTAATTTATACAAATGATTTGTGATATTTTTTTTTAATGAAAAACAGGTTTTTTTATATATATATCTTATTTTCATTCCCTATTAAGGTTTGAGCAGTGTCTATTATGTTCGTTTTCGGCACTTAGAGTCGTGATTGCGTACATATCATTTTATTATCTACAGTGGGTTTAGCAAGATCAACTTTCAACACTTATCAGTCAAGAAAACCCAAATAATTTATACTATTTTCTCAATCAAACCATTGACTATAATATCTAATGGCATGTGAAACCAGTTTGGTTGCTTCCTCGTTCATAACTCATCATTGTATGAATTCGCGACTAAGAATGCAGTTTAGGATCACTACATTAATTAAATTATTATTGCGTATCAAAGTATGGTTGAGTACATTGCAGAAAAGATTGCTGTCATAACTAGTTTCCTCGTTATAAGTGTAGATACGATTACTGTTAGTGTTTATAACTTACATAACATAGGCCTCTGTAAAAAGATTATGGTAATGGTTTTTGGGGGCTGAGTTGACCGAGTTGAGTTGAGTTGTCCGTAGGAGTGCCCCCCTTAGAATAGAATCCCTACACGTGGCCCCTGGGTGGTGCAAAACAGGCAACACAGCTCTGGTGGGAGGTTTCTGCCGCGGCTGGTGACCACCCACTGAACGAAGCCATGCCGTGAAGCGACCTAGTCGTGTTTCGGGATGTAGTCCCGTGCAACCGTTGTGGGAGATGGGTTTGGGTAGTTGCATCAACTCCTCAACTGTCGTTCTCCTCTACTTAGAGTGAATCTATCCACTCTGCTTAGAGTGAATAGATTTCTTCTGGATCTACGTGCTTCATCCTCGGTCACACCGACGGTTAACATCAGGTGAGTTGGTGGCCAAACGTAGACCCATTTTGAATAAAAATAAAAGTCGTAATCAGTTGCTACTAGCGATGCAGATAAACGACAACACAACACAACCTTCAAATTAAAAAGTATTAAACAATAAAAAAAAATTGAATACGTGTGGGAAAGTAGGTTAGGTTTACAAAAAACGATGGTTTACAATAAACGGTGATCATACAACGCACGACCTGAGCGAGCGATACGAACAGTGCCGTGACAGCAACCAGCGCGTTCCCAGAAAAAAGCGGTCCACTCCTAAATTACAATGAGGTTTTTAAATTAAAACAAAGAAACGTGAGCTTTTTCGTTGGTCTTCAGTACATATAGGGAATCTATTCCCTACCTAAGGAGTAGATTGACCAGTTCGTATTACACTTTAGAAGTAACAGATTACGGCATAGTATATATAATATACTTGAAGAATCGTTAATTTAACACCAATTTGAATTAATCAAGATTTATTAACAAAACATACATAGAACACGTCGACAGATACAAAACATTCACAAACAAATAATTTTAGTGCCAAACACTGTGATCAGTAAAATACATGCAAAGCTCACGATCTCTGATATCTCCCCATAACCCTAGAGCAGTTCCGTTAAACTCCACTTCTCTTTTAACAACCATAATGATACCCCAAGGATACAAATTCTTCGTGATCAGCCTTATGAATTTTTCAACTTCTGCAACTTTGTACTCCATTCTGCAACCAGCATCTTTGTCGTCACATTTGTCGAGGTGGAAAACTCTAGAACCTCCAATAGCTGTCATATAAACATTGCCTTCCCACTTCCTAATGCCCACGTGTCTAAAAGAGCTATCCCAATTGAAATCGTCGTAATAACAAAACTCCTCACTGTAGGCTTTTAACGCATTCCAAATTTTCCTATTAAAGGCAATACCCGTTCTATGTATCAAGTTAGTCCAAACTTCTACAGATATCATGGTCTTCTTGCTATACTGAGATATATCAGGATCATGTGCCGCCAAACTCAGTAGTTCACAAAACGGACAATGCATATATCTAGCCTGTTTTAGCAACCTGTAAGCGTATAAAAAATCTTCAGTCACATAATCGCCTTCTTCAAGAAATAAAATGGTGGTATTGAAAGGTTTTGTGACTTCTAGATTATCGAAGACCTGGTTTGCTTGCCACCACCAGTGATGCTTGGCCTGGGCAGCCTCAGGGTCCCTGGCCTTCGATTTTTTACAGACATAACCTTCAGTACAAAGCTGTTCGTCATCACCAGGAAACACAGTTGGATGCAACTGTATTGAGTACGGAAAGAAAATCTGCATGTATTTGGCAAAATTAACGCTTTTTATGACTTGGTTGATTTCATAGCTGAAGTAATCATGGGAGAAGATGAGCAACACTTTATTGATCCCGCTGGCTAACTTTAAGGATATCAAGAGTTGACGAAGGTAATATACGTTTGAATGAACTTGTATGACTATTATGTGCGTATCGTCATTAATTGGCCACAGTCTTTGGTTATAGATCGTCTGAGCCATGTTTATCTTTTTAATTTGAGCTTTCATTTTGAGTATGTTTTGCATATTCTGCCGCCTCTCCTTAAACCGTAGTTCCAGGTAATCTGAGTACGTGATATTATCGCAGTTCTCATCGTGAAAATTGTGTACAAGATCCCTTCTCTGTTTTTTGACGAACAAAACTTGTTGGTACACTGCATAAAATATAGTGGACACGACAAGAATGAATATTACAATATACACACGAACAAAGTGCTCGGGATTCAAATTCATGGTTTTTACTTTACAAACATTCCAATAAATAATTTTAAATCACTTGAAACATGAAATGTAAAAAATCAAAAAAATTACATATTTGACAGTCTGCCATAATATAAAAGAATTGTGTCAGGAGTGGTCAGATTATGAACCATAAAATAACTCTACATTGTCAGTCTTTGGACGTATGTAGAACAAACTTTTTCTTCAATTGATAATTATTTATTTGTCTAAGACAAGCTGTTGCCTCAGTCATTAGCAGACACAATAGATAATTATTGTTACAACGTACAGATCTGTACGTTACTGAGCCGAAAGGTTAAGGAAGTCTTTAGTTTATTTAAGAAGTTTTATTAGATGCTAAGGATTACTTTTACATGCACTAATTCCAAGTTGGCACGTGTGCACATCTAGTCAGACGCAGACGCAGCGCATAGAATGTATTTGAAATTTTCTAAACGCGTCAATGAACCGATTTCGGGTGTCATGCAATGATACGCGAGGGTGTGTTGCCTAGCGCATGCCTCTGGTCCGACAACTTCATATATCTTTAATTTGTTTCTAAATATTTACTATTATGTTATATTTATAGCACGGTACCGTGTACGCTCCACCCTCGGCATCCCTCACGAATGGATGCCGAGGGTGGAGCTGGTGACCAAAAAGGCAATGTTCGGAACAGCATGCATGCTCGCGCGGTTGTTCCAACGTGGTACCTTTCACCTCTACTCACTTACTCCTCTACTACTCTTTGATGTTATACGATGATATATCCGAAGTTATCATTAGATATATATCAAAGCTAGCAAACTTGATATTTTGGCAGTTAAAATGACGCCGAGCGGCGCTTTGCTAAATATACGTCGGCCCGTAATGTTTCAAGCTTAAGTAGTATCCTAAACAGGATTAATTGTACGGAAAATGTCGAATAATTGGTATACCCTTTTTTTGGGTCATATTGAAACAAAAACAAAGATACCAAAAAACTTTACTAAGACACACAGATAAATCATTTCTTGAAACTTTTTTAATGCCACACGCTTTGTTTCGTGAAATACATACACAGCTCCCGATCCCTGATGTCAAGCCAGTCCCCTGACGCAGTATTGGTGCAGTTCTTTACTTTGCTAAACTTTACGATCATACCACTGGGAAATAATTCATTTGATATCATATGCACAAACTTTTTTACTTCATCTAGTCTTTCCTGCATATCACATGCAACACCTCTATCTCCACATTCATCTAAACGAAATACTCTAGGACCGTTAATAGCGAGCAAGTTAATATTGCCACTCCATTTTCTAATACCCAGATTCTTCAAAGAATTGTCCCACCGAGAGTCATTGAAGTAGCAAAAGTCTCTACTCCAAAGTTTTATTGCTTTCCAAAGATCCCGATTGAAGGCGATGCCTGTTTTAGGCATACCATCTGTCCAAACTTCAACGATTACTGACGTCCTCTTTTTTTGGTACTGGTTATACACATGAGGTTTGTACGCCGCCAAGCTTATTAATTCACAAAAGTGACAATGTATATCCTTAACACCTACAAGTAATTTAGTTGTGTAAATAAAATCTTCGGTAACGTAATCGCCTTCCTCAAGAAACAAAATGTCGTCATTATAATTACGTATAACTGGCATATTATCGAAGATCTGGTTAGCTTGCCACCACCAGTGGTGCTTCGCTTGAGCGGCTTGAGGGTCTCTTAATTTTGAATCCTTACAAACAAAGCCTTCCATGCAGAGTTTAGAGTCAGCTCCAGGAAACACGTGTGGAAATAACTGAATTGAATAAGGATAGAAAATTTGTATATACTTGGCAAAGTGAATGGTCCTGATCAGTTCGTTGATTTCGTTATTCCAACAATCATGGGAAAAGATAAGCAAAGATTTATAGATTCCTCTGGCGCTCTTCAGGGATTCTAAAAGCTGATAGAAGTAGAACACATTTGAATGGACTTGAATGACTATTACGTGTGTTCTTCGAGTGACGGGACCCAAAAATAAATTGTAAACTGTCTGGCTAAGGTTTATTTGCTTTATCCAAAGTTTTATATCTTTGTGTTCGTTAATGTCTTCTTTATATTGCAGTTTCTCTGTAACAGTTGTTTTTAAATAATCCAAATAAGTCGTTTTTTCAAAATTGTCATGATTATTGTCTTCTATTAAAACATTTCTTCTATTCCGTTCGACATCACCTTGTCGATACAGTGTAGTTAAAATTGCGGTTCCAATAACAATAAATATCACGCGGTAGATATGAACTACATTATTATGAATCGTGATCATGTTTGCTTCTTAATAGAAATGTTACATAATTATTTGTAAACAATACATTATAACTATAGAATTTACATCTTTGACGTGTCTTGACTATACTGTCAAAAATCGTTGTTATATTTTTTTTTAATGATCGAGGTAACGCATTTCTCTATAAATTGTGAGGAGCAAGTATCTTGTTCGACACCAAAGATCAAAAAACAATATGACCAGCTGACACGTCAACTAATGGATATAGGTGTTTAATCTTGGGTCTAATGGTAGTAGTTCACTAGTCTAAACTGATGAAGGATTACATAATTAACATAACATAGCATCATAGCATCACGCTTGTATTCCCCGAGGACCCCCTCGAGGACCCCCTCGGGGAATACAGGCGTGATACTATGCGGAGTACACCCACTTTTCACCAATGCTGTTATTAAGTCCCATGTATGTAAGGCCGGTTTAAAACAAATCTGTTTAAAACGAAAAAAATCGTTTAAAACCGAAATAAACAATTTTATTCGATTTAAAACGCTTGGTGTTGGGTGTTGGATATATTTTTCTTAATCTAATATATAAAATTCTCGTGTCACAGTTTTCGTTGCCATACTCCTCCGAAACGGCTTGACCGATTTTGATGAAATTTTTTGTGCTTATCCGGTATCTATGAGAATCGGCCAACATCTATTTTTCATCCCCCTAAATGTTAGGGGTAGTCCACCCCATTTTTTTTTATTTATATGGCAAAACAACGTTTGCCGGGTCAGCTAGTTATATCTACATTTTCTTAATTTAACCGAGGTAGGAGGATATAACGGAGTACCTAAAACTGTGTAAAGATATATTGATATACTTAGCGGGTTTAGTGCTAGTTGGTCCGTCCGACCAAGCGTAGGTATTACCTACCTAAGTTATAAAAACTCTATTAATAAGTTAAAAACTCTGTGTTGGAAACATTTTTTTTCATTGTTTTCAAGGATTTAAATAATTAATTTGATTCGGTTTTAAACCAAACTCACACTCGCGCACTCTCGTTGACGTCGTCACTCAAGTCGTGACATTGTGTTAATGATGTCTTCTAGTCTAGTGTGTGTAATATAATCAATGACTAAAGAAGAATTTAATATAATAAATCAGTATAGGTCATAGAATTAGAATATTTTTGCTAATGGTTATAGGTAGTTAAAGATAAATCTGTTAAATAAAAAAATCCATTTAATATTACAACTTTTAGGTATAGGTAGGCCTAGGTATACCTTCAAACTAAATTTTTCGTGTACTAGGTAATGTAGGTAATATTTTATTTAAAACGTTTTAAATCTGTTACTTTACATCTATAGTCCCATGTATGTCCCGGTGATGAGTCTATTGCCATCTACCGGGCACAATCCCAATCTCCAGGCTGGCACTGAGAATTTCCTAACAGAAAAACCCAATAACACTTTGCCCGACCTTGAAATCGAACCCAAGACCTCATGTTCAGCAGTCGCGCTTGGGACCACTAGACGAACGAGGCAGTCAAGATTATAGCATATAAGAGAGCATTACTTAATCATCACCAATCAATACATATAATAAAAATGTTGCGGATCGCTGTCTGTACAGTCACGAGCATAAATATATTACTATGGGCACATCGGCAATTATATCTGACCCAGGAACGAGTTCAATAATATCTGTCTACACGAACGCAGCACAAACATCTGTGGGCTTACTCTTGAAAATAATTCCGTTCGATTGATATTGAAAATATGTCAGTTCGTAATTTTAAATGACAAAATGTCTAAAAAATAATTGTAGATTCGGGATAATATGAAGACAACATGCTTTAAAATTGAGACAACTATAATGTAGGTAAATTTATTTTAATATTACGCGTTGTTTTAAGGTGTCTATTTAATATTGGAATTGGATTGGAATTGGTATTAGTTTCAAGAGTAACCCCACTGATCGTTTATAGGCATCATATTAAAGTGACAACTTCCCAATGCAAAAATATGTGACGATATTAGTTTCAAAATAATGTGATACCTCTTCGTAACACAAACATCTGATCGTTCATAGGCATCATATTAAAGTGACAACTTCACAAAGCAAAAGTATGTGACGATATTAGTTTCAAAATAATGTGATACCTCTTGGAGTGCAAAAATATGTGCCATTTACTAATTCTCTGTTTCTGTCAGCATTTGCATTGATTCCTCAGTAACGTGCATAAATATAGACGATAAATAGATGGCAAAAATATCTGACATAATTCTATCTTCCATTTTATCATTCATATTATTTTTGAGTTTGTAAAATTATCCCACTGCAATTCAAATTTTTTTAAATTGCAAATAAAGTTGACATGTAACATGGCTGGAAAAAAAAACATAATTGTATTAAACCTTATCATTACGCTTCTTAAAATCGAGTATAGCCGCCATTCGCATCTATTACGCCCTGCAACCTTTCTTGCATCGACGCAACCATATTGAAACACATTTGCGAGCCTCGAAATGAATCCAATATTTCAGAAGCGTGACAACATAGGGAATAAAGGGTTCGACTTTGAGTTGGATCCCATTGTTGAACCGTAAGTTCCCACAGATTCTCTATGGGATTCAAATCTGGGCTTTTCGGAAATTGATCAGCTTCAACGTATCAGTAGTATAAAACCACTCACGGGTTAGTCGAGAGTTTGAATAGGACTATTGTCCTGCACCACATAGATGGGTGGTATGTTCGCACTGTTGGCAGTAGAATATTAGATAGAATACCTGTATACTCTACGCTATTTAGGCGACTTATTATCTCGCACAATTCACCGGGTCCCACCGACGACATCCAGCCCCAAAAACCGTAAGTGATACGTCCGGACCTCCTGTATTCTAATACCTATATTTGCTTGATTATATCTTGTATTATTTATCCTCTCTATTCCTTTATTCTCTTAATCCAATCGGACGGCAGACTGACACGACCGGTGAGAGATCAGGCGGAGGACCGACTATTTAAGTGCCCCTCCGACAGCACTGATCATCTTTCTTATCAGACAATCAAGTGATCAACCTTAAATGTTTGATTGTTCCCCGCGGGAATCGAACCCACGACCTCCTAATCGAGAAGCTAGCGCTCTCACCACTAGACCACAGAAGCAGTAATTATTTATGATTTAATTATTGTTATAGTTGTTTTTTTTTTGGATGAAAAGTTTTTTACCTGTTCTAGTGACGGTCGAGTATCACTATGGAGGATAAATATATATATCTGTCTAGCCGGGGTCGACATTACATGGAGCGACCGCCTATCTGACCTCCACAACCTAGTAACAGGGTAACACGATATCTCGTGGTATGACTGGTTGGCAGACTTTCAGGCCTCTGACTACGGCTGTCATAGATCTTATTTTGAAAACCGGGACCGACGGCTTAATGTGCTCTCCTAGGCATGAAATGATGGTCTCCCATCTACAGACTGACCCCGGCAAGCGCAGCTTAACCTCGATCGATCGCTCTGTGCGGCTGTTACTTACCCACGAGCCCCTCGGAGATAAAATAATACAAGATATAATCAAGCAAATTTATTAGAATACAGGAGGTCCGGACGTATCACTTACGGTTTTTGGGGCTGGATGTCGTCGGCGAGACCCGGTGAATTGTGCGAGATAATAAGTCGCCTAAATAGCGTAGAGTATACAGGTATTCTATCGGATATTCCACTGGCAACAGTGCGAACATACCACCCATCTATGTGGTGCAGGACAATAGTCCTATTCAAACTCTCGGCTAACCCGTGAGTGGTTTCATGCTACTGATACGTTGAAGTTGAGCAATTTCTCTCCAAAAAGCCCAGATTTGAATCCCATAGAGAATCTGTGGGAACTTACGGTTCAACAATGGGATCCAACTCAAAGTCGAACCCTTGATTCCCTATGTTGTCACGCTTCTGAAATATTGGATTCATTTCGAGGCTCGCAAATGTGTTTCAATATGGTTGTGTCGATGCAAGAAAGGTTGCAGGGCGTAATAGATGCGAATGGCGGCTATACTCGATTTTAAGAAGCGTAATGATAAGGTTTAATACAATTATGTTTTTTTTTCCAGCCATGTTACATGTCAACTTTATTTGCAATTAAAAAAAATTTGAATTGCAGTGGGATAATTTTACAAACTCAAAAATAATATGAATGATAAAATGGAAGATAGAATTATGTCAGATATTTTTGCCATCTATTTATCGTCTATATTTATGCACGTTACTGAGGAATCAATGCAAATGCTGACAGAAACAGAGAATTAGTAAATGGCACATATTTTTGCACTCCAAGAGGTATCACATTATTTTGAAACTAATATCGTCACATACTTTTGCTTTGTGAAGTTGTCACTTTAATATGATGCCTATGAACGATCAGATGTTTGTGTTACGAAGAGGTATCACATTATTTTGAAACTAATATCGTCACATATTTTTGCATTGGGAAGTTGTCACTTTAATATGATGCCTATAAACGATCAGTGGGGTTACTCTTGAAACTAATACCAATTCCAATCCAATTCCAATATTAAATAGACACCTTAAAACAACGCGTAATATTAAAATAAATTTACCTACATTATAGTTGTCTCAATTTTAAAGCATGTTGTCTTCATATTATCCCGAATCTACAATTATTTTTTAGACATTTTGTCATTTAAAATTACGAACTGACATATTTTCAATATCAATCGAACGGAATTATTTTCAAGAGTAAGCCCACAGATGTTTGTGCTGCGTTCGTGTAGACAGATATTATTGAACTCGTTCCTGGGTCAGATATAATTGCCGATGTGCCCATAGTAATATATTTATGCTCGTGACTGTACATGGAAGATATATGAGAAAAAATATTATTGGGACCTTTATCAACGCAAATAGCACCCAAAACAATGATTGTTAGAATTTTTGTCTGTGCGCTTGTGCACGTTGATCTCAGAAGTGGCTTATCTGATTTAGATGTAGTTTTCACTAATATTTTGTGGTAAGCTTCACTTAACATTTAGTGTTTGTTTCAAGTCAATCGGTTCATAAATAAAAAAAAAATGCCAATTTAAAGAATCACGTCGAATATTTGTTAATTAATATGTATTTGTGTACATACACGACATGGTGTTAATTTACGACATCCACGCGGACGGAGACGCGTGTACAGCTAGTAAATAGTTAATAATTATTATCATGATTTTCAATAAATTCCAATTTTGAGTCCTTGAATCATAATTAAAAATTACATGACAACTTAATGCAACATTAAGCCAGTATTCTATGAAGGACTAAGCAGAGCGGTACTGTACTTTACCTACAATTCACCAAGACTATTGCGGGCACAATTCCAAGCTCCAGAGAAACACAAAATTTCCTAACAATTACCTAACAGCACTTTACCGTCATGGGATCGAACCTAACACTTCACATTCAGCAACCATACTTCACCACTAGATTGATGAAGCAATTAGTCCGTTATTATCGTTTATATGTAATTGTAATTATAATACGACTGAGTTAAATGGTCAATACACTCGAGGCTGTATTGCAGCTGAAAGCGAGGAATACAATGCTACCGAGAGTGTTATGATTCATACTACATTACTGTACTAATGCGATAAAAAGTAAAAAGCACGTGATAAAAGCTTCCTTATGAACCTACAACTGGTGCAATTATAGTTAATTTACAAGCAAGCGAACTGAAAAACAAAAATTTTAAAAATGTTACTAATTACAAAAATTTGAAACGCTCCCCCACGCAATGCCACGTGTGATTTCTTTTTTAATATTAGCCGCTCAAATAAAAAAATTATACATACTCAAATCAAAATCTCTTTATTCATTATTTGCGCTTTTTGAACGTCAAACATTAAGATAGCCCCCAAAAAAGCCCACCCTTCACCGCTTCCTAGTGTTTTAGCTGGGAAGATGAAGCGGCGCAACAAACTCCCCAGCAACACGTCTGTCTGTATCATTATAATTTAAAGATTCTACACAAATCAATATTGAATTTATATAAAATATTATTTAACTCTAGAGTTATTATATCTATGGCACATGTTAGCTAGCACGCGCCTATGTACCAACGCAAAGAAATATTAAATGGCTCAAGCAACAATGTGAGATATCAAAAGCCTCCAATCTAAAACTATTCCGTATGAAGGTCGTACCCACGTGTAAGTACACGTGCCAAAACATACAAACTGCACATTAACTAGGACCAGAATGGCTAATTCAAAAAAATCATCTAAATAAATTAGGAACCAAGATCAGCAAGACGGCCAGTCACCGCAAGCAGCACCGGTTCACGAGCATAACGCAAAGATCAGCCATCGCGTCCGCCATTTTAGAGGGAAGGTGGCGACCCGACTATGTCAACTAATACATGTGTACTAAAAACCTAGTTATTATAGAAACTAAAGCTAGTTAAATAACAAATTTTATTTTTGTATAACTTTCCTGCCGTCTCAGTCCCGATATGACGAAAAAAATTAATGGTCACGTTATCCATGACGCTACCGCAAGCAATGACGTCAAGACGAATGCGCCGCCTGTTAGAAGAATAAAAATAAAATCAAGAAATAAGAAAAAAATAAAATTGTTGTAAAAATTAGAATTATGGCGTAAATGAATCCTTATCACTTGCACATTGACCCCTTGAAAGGAAATTACCTAAGAAATTTAGACCTTATACATGAACCTAAAAACATAAAACTCCTTTTTTTGGGCAGTCGTGTATAGACACTATTCTATCCTTATTTAATACGAATATTCTTATCTCTTACGAGTGGCCAATTCTTGAATTTTTTAATATGTTGTGTTGATAAACAGTGATAAAAATGTGCAAGAATAATATTTACTTGACTAATTTGGTAGCGGAGTAAATGCTAAATCCGACAGAACTAAATCCTACTAATAATAAAATACGAAAGTTTGTGTGTTTGTAATTCTTTCACGCAGTAACTACTGCGGCTTTGACTGCCACGTTGGTCTAGCGGTCGCAACCGAAACTGCTGAGCGTGAGGTCCTGGGTTGGATTCCCAGGTCGGGCAAAGTGTTATTGGGTTTTTCTGTTAGAAAATTCTCAGTAGCGGCCCGGAGTCAGTAGTTGGTGGTGTGACACCCCCGTGCTTCGGAGTTCACTTAAAGCCGTCGGGCCGCCTGATCTCTCTCCAGTCGTGTCGGATTGCCGTCCCATCGGACTATGACAGTGAAGGAAGAGGGAGTGCACCTGTGTTTCCGCATACACTTGTGCACTATAATATCTCCTGCGTACTTGGCAGGAGTACGCAGGAGGCAGTGGAAATAGGCTCATCACCTATTACCTGGGACTTGAGATTGGTGAAATGTGGGTGTACACCTGTGTATGTACACCTCTGCCTACCCCTTCAGGGAATACAGGCGTGATGCTATGTTATGTTTAGTTACTTGAATAATTTCAGTGGAGACAGGCCGCCGTGACCGAAATACGGTCGGGAGGAGGATTAACAACTGACCGGCTTTGAATTAAATTTGGCACACAAATAGTTTATAACTTGGATTAGCATATCGGATACTTTTACCAGCTGAACCCAATTCTGAAGTCTACGGAGACAAAGTCGAGGGCAGAAGTTATTATAATTAAGTAACTATCTGGTCATGATAACCTCTAATCTTTGGAAATGCGCAGTTTAGCCATAGATGAAATTTCGTATTTAGAGTAATTATAATGATTAATGACATTCAATGTCCTAAATGCTCCATTATCGTGGTGGCCGAGTTGTTACGGGGCCGCCTCTTGAGCCACAGGTTGTGGGTTCAAATCTAGCATATTTATCAATGTCATATGTACTTCTTAGATAATCTAACCCATTACAGACATACGGTGAAGGAGAACATCGTGAGGAATAGTCCGAAATTGCCAACCCGCAGTGAGCTAGCGTGGTGATCAATGCTCGTGCCTTCTCTGTATGAGAAGAGGCCCTTGCCCTGCAGTGAGACAGTTATGGGCTAGTTATGTTATGTAATGAAATTCAAATTGTACGCAATAATATCAATAACGATTATAGCAATAACAATTTTGACGGCGCGGTTTGCGCAGTGGTCGAGAGACCGACTGCTGCGTCGCGTGTCGCAGGTTCGATTCCTGCACGGAGCAAATATTTGTATGATCTACAGATAATTTTTCCGGGTCTGGGTTGTGTGTGCATGTTATATATAATTATGTGTTTGTAAACGCACCCACGATATAGGAAGTAATTCCTAGAGAGGGGCAACGTTTTAAAAAAAAAAAAAAAAAAGAAAAAAGAATTGGTTGGCGAATAAGTGATTTGAACCTACTCAACCAGTAGGATGCACGTTCGATTCCTGCTCGCGCTCGCGATCAATAAGAATATGACACTACGTCTGCCTACTGGGTCCGCTGGTTTGTAAGTATGTAAAAATAATTGTACCAAACAAGGAAAATATTACATACATACACAAACTCACGCTTCTTTCCCATGGGGGTAGGCAGAAACTCTAGAACGCCAAATGCTACTATCGTTACATACTCTTTCTTTAGTCCACGTTCATACATCTAGTCAGATACGCGCGCCGCTTGCGGGTACTGCGCACCTGACCTTTTTGGATAACATCACCAGTAAGGTCAGTGTATATCCTTGACTGATGACGATGATATGACTGTCCGGTTGGTCTAGTGGTTAGTAGCCCTGACTGCTATGCCGGAGGTCGTGGGTTCGATTCCCACCCAGGACAAATGTTTGTGTGATGAGCACGATCATTTGTTCTGTGTCTGGGTGTAATTTATCTTTAATATGTATGCATTTAGAAATATATAAGTATGTTTATCAGTTGTCTAGTACTCATAACACAAGCTCTGCTTAGCTTGAGACTAGCCGGCGTTGTGTGGTAGTTGTGGAATATTATTATTATTATACGGCATCCCCTCCCAGCATTGCCACTGACAGCTGTCTTTGCCTTTAATTCCATTGATAAGAGACTTCTCTTATCAAAGTTTAATTCCATCAAAATATATACATAGCATCACGCTTGTATTCCCCGAAGGGATAGGCAGAGGTCTACACAACTGTACACCCACATTTCACCAGTGATGTTATTAAGTCCCATGTAACAGGTGGTGAGCTTATTGCCATCAACCTGGCACAATTCCAAACTCCGGGCTGCTACTGAGAATTTCCTAAAAAAAAAACTCATTAACACTTTGCCCGAGCCGGGAATCGAACCCGAGACCTCCTGCTCAGCAGTCGCGCTTGGGACCACTAGACCAACGAGGCAGTCAAAATATTATTATTTCTAGATATTCCTTAAAAAAGCAAACAATGCATTACTAAGTGTAATTTTAATCCAGTCTGATATAATATATACTTTCTAAACTAGATGGCTTCCTGCGCAAGAGTTGAAAAACTGGAACTTCTAGTACAAGAGGGCTTGAAGTTAACAACCTGAGATTACATAGTATTGCTGCCTTTCGATCCAGTCTATCCACATAAAGAACACCCTTTCGCTTCCCTTGTAGGAAAAGTGCGTACGCGTCGGCGTACTTGCATGCTTTTTTAAGCGCCTGCGTGCATTGCTTGATGCTTTATGGGTTGCTTCTTCATATTTACCCGGGATTTTACCGCAATTTGCGTTGCCAAGTTCTGGGTCGCGAAAATATAGGTTTGCCATCGACACGCAAAGAAGAAGATTTATCTGGGAGGCGCAGGTTCGAATCCTGCTTACGATCTTATTTATTTTCACGAAAATGTATAACTTTATAAATAATTAATTTGATCAATGCTATGTATGGTGGACAAAAACATTTTTCTCAACACACTTGCTCGTAGAGTGGCTTTCATTGCACAGCTTTTAGGTTCATAACGAGGCTTATTACGCATGCGTGGTTTCCACTTTACATTGCACACTAATGCCGTTACCTAAACCACTATACGACAATGTATGCACGTAGCATGTTATTATAACATAAAATAGCATCACGCCTGTATTCCCCGAAGGGGTATGCAGAGGTGTACACAACTGTACACCCACATTTCACCAATGCTGTTAGTAAGGTGGTGAGCCTATTGCTATCAACTGGGCACAATTCCAAACTCCAGGCTGTCACTGAGAATTTCCTAACAGAAAAACTCAATAACACTTTGCCCGACCCGGGAATCGAACCCGAGACCTCCTGCTCACCAGTCGCGCTTGGGACCACTACGCAGGTATGGATGTATCTGGAAAAAGTAAAATCGACAAAAAATAAATATTCAGTTAGAGATGCCCATACCAGCAGTCTTTATTAGATTATCCAGCACTTCTTGAGGGATCGGCTCCGGGCTGAACGACCGGACGGTTCGCCTCTCTGCCATCAGCTCGTAATACTCGCGTGACCTCTGCAGGACCTCGTCATCTGACCTCCTGAGTGGTCTGTATGGAACTTGAGGAGTGTCTTCAGGGATCGCCGGCACCAGGAGGTCAGGGTCATCGTCTCCGTCGTCTGGGAAGTCTCGAGCTGAAAAGAGATAAGTGGATTTAACTTTTTGGAAGGTTTCTGTTGTTTTTTTTTTAACATTGTATTTTGGCATTTTGGTTTAAGTGTCTTTATTCTTTGGAAAATAAAAACATTGTCCTGTAATAGGTATTTCTCAATAGTGAGTGCATTTAGAAACATACATAGCATTACGCCAGAATTCCCCGAAGGGGTAGGCAGAGGTGTACACAGCTGTCCACCCACATTTCACCAATGCTGTTATTTAGTCCCATGTAATAGGTGGTGAGCCTATTGCCATCAACCGGGCACAATTCCAAACTCCTGGCTGCTACTGAGAATTTCCTAACAGAAAAACTCAATATCACTTTGCCGGACCCGGAAATCGAACCCGAGACCTCCTGCTCAGCAGTCGCGCTTGGCACCACTAGACCAAGGAGGCAGTTAGGTACACAAATATCATATTTTGTACACACTCCCAGACCAAAATCAATTTAATTATTTTAAATGACTTTTATACTTGATAAGGCTGTGTAATGCCTATATTAACTATTATTTTGTAAGGAAATCGTTGAAAAATAATAGAACTCGCGACCCTTGATTGGGATATCATTCGGCGCCTTACAACTGCAAAGTGGTAACGCTGAGTTTAGTAATCTTAAATGATTGCTAAATAAAAATCGCCCGGCGTCTCCTTAAGACGAAACGGGAACATGAAATTTAATTGGATGCTAGCATGATACGATAGCTGAGTGGGAGAGCCATGACACGGTACGTCAAGGTTCGCGGGTTTGAATCCTACTCGTGTCTATTATTTTTTAATGTTTTCCTTAGAATTAACAATTTAATTATTAATCCATACTCATATTATAAATGCGAAAGTAACTGTTCGTTTGTTTCTTTGTTTGTTACCTTTTCACGACTAAAACGCTGAACGGATCATAATGAAATTTGGCAAGGAGATAGATTGGACCTTGGAGAAGGGCATAGTCTACCTGTTGTCACGCAGACGAAGCTAGTAATTATATAGTTAACTAAACCAGCTGATTCGTGCGCCTTTAGATTTGAATATGTATTAATATTTTTTAGAACGTCTTTTTTAAATAAATATATAACTAAAGTTATTATATTAAATGGAAAAAGGAATCCTGTTCGCGACCGTATTCTTTTTCCATTTAATATAATAACTTTAGAGTTCGCTAAGCATGCGTTAATGCTTTTCAAAGATTTATCTTGAAATAAATAACTTTTACATAATAAAAATAACATAACATAATAGCATCACGCCTGTATTCCTCAAAGGGGTAGGCAGAGGTGTACACAATTGTACACCCACATTTCACCAATGCTGTTATTAAGTCCCATGTAATAGGTGGTGAGCCTATTGCCATCAACCGGGCACATTTCCAAACTCCGGGCTGCTACTGAGAATTTCCTAACAGAAAAACTCAATAACACTGCCCGACTAACTATAATAAAACAACTTTTAACCGGATTAATCGCGTGTATTATTGGTTTTTTGTTTTTCCTGACGCTTCGAACACTTTGCAGCGTTCGTGGTCGCAGGAGGACTAAGGTGTCAGGTGTCTCAACAGTTTATTTAAAATTATTTCAGTCTACCGTAAATAATAATACAAATAATTTTAAATAAACTGTTGAGACACCTGACACCTTAGTCCTCCTGCGACCACGAACGCTGCAAAGTGTTCGAAACGTCAGGAAAAACAAAAAACCAATAATACACGCGATTAATCCGGTTAAAAGTTGTTTTATTATAATGTGTAGTGATCGCGCAAACCTAAGATATTACTAAATTAGGACCTTATATATATTGGTTCATTAATGGTCTCATATTATTGGTAGCTTTACATTTAATATTAACCTTTCTCTGTTTATGATGAATGCTTAATAATGAGACCATTACAGGCTGATGTAATTATTTTAATTGTAGGTTTGTACAAGGGGTCAGATTTCTGATGAGCTAAGCCAGTAATGGACGCATTGCATTGGTAATATAATATATGAAAATAAATGGTATAATACGTATCGTATCTCGGTGTCAGTTCGGTAGATATTGTATGTCTAGCACTTTTTTATTCTTCAAATGCCGGATTTAATTTCCTAAGTCTTGAACTGTGGTTGTGGTAGACTTTCTTCTTTATGGTTATTATTAAACAGTAACTGAGGCAGTTGGTCTAATGGTCTGCTGAGCACGAGGTCTTGGGCTCGATTCCCAGGTCGGGTAAAGTGTTTACCATACGATCTACTTCGAGGCGGTAAGCCTTTTAGCCGGATTACTGTCCTGGGATTTGGAGGCGAGAGCTGTCGCGTCCTTGTATCAGTGACGAGGCGAGGCGCTAGATCGGGGCGTTCGACCGTGCCCACGGGAATTCGTGGCGAAGCGGTCCGAGCTCCGACAGATCCTGGTGGGGGATTGGAGGGAGACACTTGTGCGACCGCGGGAGGGCACGCCATAATAGCGGCGGTAAGACCCTTAATGGAAAAGTGGCTGTAATACCCAACCCCGTGAGAGGGAGTCCGGCAACCGGCGGTCGTGTGCGAGAGCGTTCCCACGTCCCGCCCTCAAGCAGCTGAGAAGATACACTATGGACTTTTAGTGGGTTCCAGTCGCCCCGTGTCAGAGCGGTATGCGAGGGCATTTCTCCATATAAAAAAAGGTATGCTGGTTTCCTTTATAAGTTTTTCTTCACGGTTTAGTTACAATTACAATACACTCGTAATTGCAAAAAGCCATCAATTATGCGCGCTTCGCTTTGAAGCTGTGACCTTTGACTTCCTAGTTCAACGGTTACACTACTAGGCTATCATTGCTTGGGCATATATACCTATCCTTTTCCCTCACCTTATTTATTAATAGTAACCTTCACTATTTTAGACTCAGTTCTACCTAAGTTTTTTCTATACATAAACAAAATATTCTATTTAAAAATGTTGGGAGCTGCGTTTTCCATGTCCATAGGAGTGCACGCTTAAAATGGAATCCCTACACGTGGCCCCTGGGTGGTGCAAAACAGGCATCACAACTTTGGTGGGGGATTCGGCCGCGGCTGGTTACCACCCACCGGATGAAACCATGCCGTGAAGCGACCTAGTCGTGTTTCGGGATGTAGTCCGGTGCAACCGTTGTGGGAGACGGGTCTGGACCTTCATCGCATTTGCATCAACTCCCCAACTATCGTTCTACCCAAATCTATCCACTCTACTCAGAGTGAATAGATTTATGTTGGATCTGCGTGCTCCATCCTCAGCCACACTGTCGCTTACCATAAGGCGAGTTGGTGCCCAAAAGTAGATCCTTTTTTATATATTTTTTTTACAGATTAGAATAAAATAAAACAAGTAACATAAAAATATATGATTAAAGTGCCCAATAAAAAAATACAACCACAGATAATTCTATGAACCACATTAACGCATGCGTGGCGATCTCTAAAGTTATAAATGTTAGGGACTGAATAGATAGCAATAATGTCACCAAAAGACGTATTAAAATGTGGGTAGTGAGCAGAGGTCGAGATGGCTTAGCGTTCAGAGTGCCTGGAGTATTTATCCAGGAGGTGCAGGATTAAATCCTGCTCACGACCACTAAAATATGTATGACTTTAATACAAATACAGTTATATCTTTGAAAAGTATTACCGCATGCTTAGCGAACTGTAAAGTTACAAATTTATAACCAACATTTGTAACTTTAGAGTTCGTTAAATAAATAAATAAATAAAAATAAAAAGCCTTTTATTTCTTGCATTCCATAGTACAATTTCATTTACAGTGTGCATGTAAAATAGATTAGAAATAAATAAATTAAAATTAATGTGATTATGATTAACAAATAATTAGATTGTAATAATAATATATTCAAATCCATTTCATTTTTGTAATTTCATTTAAAAATATATAAGTAAATTAATTAGTTGTTGATTTAATTTGAAGTTAGTGTTGTAATTGACATAATATAGTAACAATATAAATTAATTTAATGTTTTTAGCAAGAACCCTCTCCATGAAAGGTAAAGGCCTCCTCCAGAGAAGACCAGTACTCTCTATTCTCTGCCGCTCGTAACCAATGAGTACCTGCTACTTTTATGATATCGTCTACCCAGCGTGCCTTTGGTCTTCCTCTCTTTCTCTGTCCTAGTGGGCCTGTCCATTGTGTTGTCTCTCTTGTCCATCTATTATCGCTTAGCCTCGCTACGTGACCAGCCCATCGCCATTTGAGCTTTTGTGAGTAATTGAGAGCGTCAATGGCTTGAGTTTTCTGTCTTATATGAGTGTGGCGGATCTTTTGGATTTTCCTTATTTTCAGAATGCTCCTCTCCATACTCCTTTGACTGGATATAATTTTATTTTTTACTTTTCTGGTAAATTTCCAAGTTTGGCAGGCGTATGTTAGTGAGGGCAGTAGGCAGGTGTTCATGACTTTCGTTTTCATTCTTATGGTCATTTTACTTTTGAGTATTTCCTTGAAGCTCCAGAAGTTTTTCCATGTGATGTTGACTCTTCTCTCTACTTTTTGTTCGTTATTTTCTTGGTTAAATGAAATTTGCTTTCCCAGGTAGGCGTTTACATATGTTAGGGGTGAGTTTTCCAGGTATATTGGTCTTTCAGTATGGTTCGTCATGACATTAGTTTTTGTTAGGTTGATTTCCAAGCCCACTTTACGACTTTCTTCGTATAGAGCGTTTATCATTCCTTGTAGTTGGTTTGGATTTTCTGAGAGCAGGACTATGTCGTCAGCAAATCTCAAGTGACTCAAGTAACGTCCTTTTATATTTATGCCAACTTTTTTCCAATTTAGTTTGCCAATGATGGCCTGTAGCACCGCTATGAAGATAGTTGGCGAGAGTGGGTCTCCCTGCCGTACACCTCTGCTTATTTGTATGGGTGGTCCTGTAGTCTCTAGTTTCACTCTGCTAGTACTGTTATCATAGATATTTTTTATGGCTTTTATGTAGTCTAGTGGTACTTTTGAGAGAGTAGCGTGTCCCAAATTGATGAATGGAACAGAGAGTCAAATGCTTTTTGGTAGTCGATAAAGGCAATATAGAGTGGTCTCTTGAACTCTTGGTATTTTTCTATCAGCATCTCTAGCGAGTGTATGTGATCCACTGTTGAAAAATTTCTTCTAAAGCCGGCCTGTTCTATAGGTTGGTATTTTTCTGTGCTTTCTTTTATTTTTTTCTCGATTATTGATGAGAACAGTTTATAGAGTTCGTTATGCATGCGTTAATGCTTTCCAAAAATCGATCTGTATTTGCTAAGGTAATTGCATCTGTACGATACTGTATTATCTACAAAGTAAGTCGTGTCGGTTCGGTCACCGATATAGGGACTAATTAGACGGCAATGACGTCACCAAAGGACATGTTAAAATGTAGAACAAGAAATCGCGGTTGTGAGCAGAGGTCAAGTGGTCAGAGCACCTGGAATATTTATCCGGGATGCGCAGGATTGAATCCTGCCCACGAAAACTAAAATTCATAACTATAATACAAATTTAATTGAAGCCCTATTTTAATCTTAATTACCGCAGGTGCATTCAAAGAATCTGCACCTGGCACCATGTCTTTTTATTACACAATACATGTTCTACCATTCTTAGTAATAACTAATGTACAATTGTACATATGTGTAGTTTTTATAAGGAATTACAAAAATAACAACAGCTGTTTTTAAAAGAACGCAGTTTCTGAAATAGTGACGCTATACCGACGAACAGGTGGCAAAATAAAATACCTTCTACTTAATACTTCGGGTAAATGTCGGAATGGTCATAAAATATAATTATTATGGGCACTAAAAAGTTAAAGATATTATTTTAAAGATACCATCCTATATTTTAGAGTATTGTCGTTAAAATAGCGAGGGACTCGTGGTTAGGTAACAGCCGCACAGATCGACCGATTGAATTTAAGCTGTGCTTGCCCCGGTCGGCCTGTGGATGGGTGGCCATCATTTCATACCGAGACCTCTCCGTGCCTCGGAGAGAACTTTAATCCGTCGGTCCCGGTTGTCAAATTAAGATCTATGACAGCCGTTACGGGTAGTCAGAGGCCTGAAAGTCTGACAACCAGTCATATCACGAGATATCGTATTATTCAGTAATTGGGTTGTGGAGGTCAGATAGGCAGTCGCTCTATGTAAAATACTGATATAAAGCTGCATCTGGTTTGTCTGTAAGCCAAACCCAATGTAATTGGGAAAAGGCTAAGGCTAGGCAGAAAAAAATATTATATATATTATATTTTTGATTAATTGTTTAAAGAATCCGGTCAATACAGGATGCTCTTACTCAAATAAAGTAGAAGGAAACTTTTAGTTATACAAGGTGTTGATCAAGCGGGATTCTGGTTAAAAGTTGGGAGAAATTACCCACGACTGTAGTCTTCAAAGGGTTAAGAACTATCGCCTGAATCAAAATATTTCATCCATCGGAATTCTTGCCATTAGGTACACTGGTTAACCCTTCTATTGTTTAAATAACTCCGACACTAATAGAAGAGGAAAGTAAGAGAGAAAATCTCTCTTCGTCATGGCCAAACAAAACTAAAATATGAATCCAATTAAATTATCTTTATCATTAACAATGTATTAAAGATAATTCTAAAGGTTAAAGAGTGTCGATTGGACTTTGTACCGAGATAATCACAGAAACAGAAAAATCTAATGTTTGAATATTTATTTAATTGGAGCACTATATCTACTATTGGTACAGAAGCCGAAATCACAATTTTTGGAAACCTTGCTTGTCTTTCCGTCCGCTTATAACTTACTAGCTGGGCTCCGCGGTTTCACCCGCGTATAATTATATTTTACCTACTTAGTACTAACCAACAAATAGAAAATAATTCACAGAAAATAATTCATCGACGCTAGATGGCGCTTCGTCTGGCCTAACGCAAAAATAAACGCTCCGTATTAAAATATCTTTTAAAAATACTATCAATGTACAGAAGTGTTTAAAAATCAGTGTATCGCTAAAACATTAACTAATAACTTAGTGACAGTGTTATTAATGAGTTTTGTACACAAATTGTGAAGTTATTAAAATGAATTATTAAAATGCCCAATTAGCACAGTATGTACTATTAATCGGTGGAGTAGGAGAATACGTGACTATCATAATGAGAATATTGAGAAATTTAAGGTTCATTTGCGTAGTCTAATGTTTTCAGAAGTTTATCTGTCAAATGACCCAAGGGAATCATTCAACGCGTTTCTGGATATATTTTTACTGCTTTACAGACAGTGTTTCCCAGAAACTGTAGTTCCGGTAACTGTCCATAAAAAGCCGAAATGGGTATCGCGCGGTATTAAAAAATGCAGCGAAAATAACTTAGTGACAGTGTTATTAATGAGTTTTGTACACAAATTGTGAAGTTAATATCATAAACTCCAAACTCGTGAACAGTGCCATAAAACAATAACGTAAAGTGACTATCCCCAATAAACAAGATAATTATAACACTCTGTGATGTTAACATTAAAATAAAGTGTAATAAAAACAATAACAACAAACAAAAGTGCAAAAAGTGATTCATAACTAATTCAAACTTCAACTGTCACAGTTATCAACAAGAACAAAGGAAATTTGAATGTTTACCAGCTCCTATGCAGTGACATTTAACTAGCCGCAACTACTCCAAAATTTCGACACATTTCATAATACGAGGTTGGCCCAGTGGTTAAGGCACGGTCCAATTTTTACCTATTAACTAGCGATGCACAAGTGGTCGCGAGTTCAAATCTCAGTAACACCTTTCATTTTTAGGAAATCTTAAAAATCATTTTACAAATTTTATAAACGTTTCTCTGGAATAAAAGCGCAGTGACAGCGAACCTTACCTCAACCAATAGCAGCAGCGACCGCGAGATGGCGACACTGGTGACATGCTAGAAATCATAAAGCATACGAACTAAATTCTGGCCTTAGTTGGCTATTGTAGGAGCACAACGCCAACATTTTCAACAGATCAAATATTAATAATGAAAGACATTATAATGGAGACTGAGCAAATAAACGATAATAAAACTTTCAAAAAACCACAACGATCAAGTTCGCTTTGTGATTTGACATCAAACCAATCCCTCTTTGACGCAACAATGTTAAGTTTACCAAATACGTCTATCAACGAATCACAAAGCAATAAAGAGCTTTATGACAAAATTAACTTTTTACAAGAAGAGTTACTAATCGCGAACCAAGAAGTGGCAAACCTAAACGTTGGAAACACTACTTTAAAGCAGGAATTAGAAAAATGTAAACATGTGTTAGATAATTATAAAAAAGTCTGTACGGCCGATAAAGCTATTCGGACACCTAAACCTAAATCGGTTAAGAAGAAAAATGTTTCGAGAATTCAGACTTCAAGTATTACACCTCTAATACTACCACCACCGGTGGTCAGGGAACACCCGCTGGAGAAACCGAATACGGCACACCGAACGGTGAATCAAACAAATCTCGACCCGGTCGTAAGTTGTAATGACCAAAAATCAGACTCAAAAAATAGATCTGAACGGAAGATATGTTTACTCAGTACTGATAATAAAAACAACCTACTATCAATAGCTGAAAACACACTTCAAAATAACGGCAATCTATGTCATTATCTAATATCACACGGAAATACAAAACAGCTCCTAAATGGTCTGGAAACAAAGTTATTAAATTACGATATGAATGACTTCTGTATCATATTCCTTGGGGAGGAAGACTTCAAAAGAACTAACGTCTATTATAAAATTATTTTCCATATCCGTGAGGTACTTCAAACAGTGCAACACACCAACATAATTATTTGCATGCCAACATACAAGTATCCATTTGACACTAGCCTATTTAACTCCCGAGTGGAGACATTTAATAATCTTTTATACTTAGATATACTGACACATAAGCATGCTGTTCTTGTGGATAGTAACCTAAACCTAGAATATGACTGCAGCATGTTTAATAAATATACTGGCAAAATAAATAAACGTGGACTACGCACTGTATTTAATGATCTACTGGATTTAATGACGGACATCATACAAAACTTTAACATACATCACAATTTAGATGACATTGATACAACAGAAGACCAATTTTTTCTTGACTAATCATCTATATATCATGCACCAAAACATTGCCGGCTTGCTGGCTAAATGCGATAGTCTTACAGTCTGTCTCAAAGAGTTAGTCGATAGAAACATAGATGTGGATGTCGTATGCATTACAGAACACTTTATGATGGAAACCTATGAAAAACACCTGAATTTAAACAACTACTGTTTAGCGGCCTGTTATAGTCGAAAACAATCCAAAAGAGGTGGAGCGTGCATAGTAGTGAGGGCCGATCATAAATGGAGAGAGCTGCCAAATATAGCAAAAATATCTACAAGTGTTGTATTTGAATGTTGCGCCATTGAGCTAATTACTCACAAAATAGTATGTGTTTGCATTTACAGAGTGCCAAATTCCAATAACTACAATGACTGTATTAGTAAATTAGAACGAATATTACATATTTTAATGAAAAAGAATTTTAAAAATATAGTTTTAGCCGGTGATTTTAATATAGATCTTCTTAAACGGAATAAGCAAGCAATGGAATTCGAAAATATGTTATTAAGCTTTAACTTGAAACTGGCTCTTTATCAGCCGACTCGCCTTAAGAGCAAAACATGCATTGACAATTTTGCGCATAACTTTAATAGGTTCTGTAAGGCTTCAGTATTAGAGCTAGCATTGTCGGATCACACGGCCCAATTATTAAAATGCCCAATTAGCACAGTATGTACTATTAATCGGTGGAGTAGGAGAATACGTGACTATCATAATGAGAATATTGAGAAATTTAAGGTTCATTTGCGTAGTCTAATGTTTTCAGAAGTTTATCTGTCAAATGACCCAAGGGAATCATTCAACGCGTTTCTGGATATATTTTTACTGCTTTACAGACAGTGTTTCCCAGAAACTGTAGTTCCGGTAACTGTCCATAAAAAGCCGAAATGGGTATCGCGCGGTATTAAAAAATGCAGCGAAAAAAAACGACAGTTACTGTGGCAGTTCCGTCTAAAACCGACTCTAAATAATAAAATGCAATTCAAAAGCTACAATAAACTATTTAAAAAAATTATAAATTTAACTCAACGGGCTCAAAATAACCATAACATAAAGACTTCTAACAATAAATCTAAAACAACTTGGCAAATAATAAATCAAATTAAGTTAAATATGCCAAAGTATAATATTAATAAAATAAGAATTAACAATAATGAAATTATCCCGGATCCAAAATGTATTTCTAATGTATTTAATAATTATTTTATTGATAAAATTAAGCCAAATAATAATTCGGGAGACAGAGTCACAAAACATATCACAAGTAGAAAAGATTCTATGTTCATGAGGCCAAGTCTGCCTAACGACATATTCAAAATCATTTTAGCTCTTAATAAGACAGACAGTGTAGGTTACGATGGCATTTGTACTAAAATACTGAAAGCAGTAGCTGGAGAAATTTGTAGTCCGTTAAGTCATATTATAAACTTGTGTATAAGCGAAGGTATATTTCCTGATGCCCTAAAGAAATCGATAATTAAGCCATTATTCAAAAAACAAGATAGAGAGTTAATGGAATACTATAGACCGATCTCATTGATACCAATTTTCTCGAAAATAATTGAAAAATATATTTATAAAGAACTCAATTTATATCTAGAAGCGAATAAGATACTTTGCTATGAACAAAAAGGATTTAGGAAGCACAAATCGATTAACTTGGCCATTTATGACTTTTTGCATACGGTTATGACAAATATGGACAAAAACACTCCAGTCTGCGCGATTTTCTGTGACATGACCCAGGCATTTGATTATGTAGAACATAATATTTTACTAAAAAGCTTGATGCTTACGGCATAAGAGGTAATGTCCTTGAACTCTTGAAATCGTACCTACATGACAGGAAACAAATAACGGAAATAACTAGAATAAATCTACGCACCAAAAGAGAAGAAATCTTTCTTTCAGAGGAACGTAACGTTATCTACGGTGTCCCACAAGGAAGTATACTAGGCCCACAGCTCTTTACATTATACATCAATGACTTCCCAAATGCAATTAAATATCCTATGACACTGTTTGCTGATGACAGTACTATAACCATTCCATGTAATCAACGAGATCTTTATAAGGAGGATATAAATAATACAATAAAAGAGACTGTAGAATGGTTACACAATAATAATCTAAAAATAAATCTAAATAAAACCGTAATCATTCATTTTAGTCAGCGCGCTTTGATTCTTCCCAATCTTGACATAACATACAATAATATAAAAATTGACACAGTTAATATAACCAAGTTCTTAGGAGTTACGATAGATCGAAATTTAAATTGGAAGGCGCACGTGGAGACCCTGACTAAAAGAATAAATAGTAGTGCATATGCCTTGTACACTTTGTCTCGAAAGGTTAACATAGATGCCTTATTAACTGCATATAACGGGTTAACTGAATCTGTTCTCAGATATGGGGTTATCTTTTGGGGTAACTCGACGAACAAAGAAGACGCATTTAAAGCGCAAAAGAGATGTCTCAGAGCCATGTTCAAGTTAAATACCACTGATAGTTGTAAGCCCTATTTTGTACGCTATAAATTATTGACACTGACTTCCCTTTATATTCTGGAAACGGTAATGTTCATTAGAAATAATTGCAACTTATTTTCGCGGATGGCAGATAAATATCCCAGAAACAGGCGTGATCAAAATCAGCTCTGTCTTCAGGGGAGTAAGACTGCACTTATGCGCAAAAGTGTTTTCTGCATGGCTCCTATTATATATAATAAGTTACCTAAAAGTTGGAGAGACCTTAATAATGTACAATTGAAGAAAAGACTAAAATCATTTTTAACTGGCAAAGCATATTATAACATTAGTGAATTTCTGACAGAACAATTTACTGTGACATAGATTTTGACATTATAATTTTATTTATTACTTTTTAATTCACTGACTTGTATTAAACTATGACATTATATTTTATTATTATTCTTTTGCTATGTAAAATTTTTGACATTTATTAATAATTTCACTAAATTAAATTAAAATGAATGTTATTGAAAATAATTATTTAATATGAACACAATTTTGTAATTCTAAACATTTGCACGCCATAGCATGTGGCAAACATGTCAGACCCATTATTGTTGTATAATATCATCCTACATGCATTTTTGTATTATTGTATGTAAACACATGTTTGAGCAAATAAATATATCTTATCTTATCTTATCTTACAGATCATCTCATGTCGGTTCTCGATGGGCGGGGTTTCTGCGTCACACGGCTTGTTCGCGCGAGTGTTGAATTATTTTCATTTTTAACGGACTTCCAAAAAAGGAGGAGGTTTCTCAATTCGACCGTTTTTTTTAATGTGTTTTCGGGGATAACTTCGTCGTTTATGAACCGATTTTGATGATTTTTTTGTGTTGGAATGGAGATATCCCAAGGGTGGTACCACGATAAGGAAACCAGGGTCTGATGATGGCATTCCAGAGAAATTGAGGGGAACCTTCGAAAATCGTAGTGGCACCTGATGTATGTGGGGTTTACAACCAGATACAAAGGCCGGTAACATAACCACAGCGCAACGAACATAAGTGACTAACAAGAGGAAAACAATAACCCTCTCCCAGTACAGGCACCGACTCCAAAATTAACAGATTATTATATAATGTTCTTTTAAAATTATTTTATTATAAGCAAATTTTGATATTATTTTGAACTTTTTAGTGTAGTAGACTTTTGAAGGCGGTTTTTATTTTTTGTTAAAATTTAATTTTCCATTATCTCTTATACTATGCTGCTAATGAACATACTAAAAAGGGCAACGTTTATCTTCATACTCAATAACACTGCCCGACCTGGGAATCGGACCCGGGACCTCATGCTCAGCAGTCACACTTGGGTCTCTAGACCAATGAGGCAAACTTCAGACAGTTATTTGTATAATATTATTAAGACTAAAAAAACATCCTTGATTTCGTATTCATAATATTTAAAAAGGCATTACCTATGTACGAGTATGTTTCAGAGCAATTACAAAATTGGTATTTATGGAAAAACATTATGTAATGACTTTACGATTAAATACTAATTACATACAAAATGTTAGTGTGATTACATGTTATCAGCGTATAGTGATATTATTTCCGTTTGTAACTCGTTCAAAACATAATTTATTGTAATTTCCCTTGAAATGTATAGTGGCATTTATAAATTTATTGTGCCACATATTGTATGTAATTATGTTTACGAGTTGCGTATGTATTTATATATATATTTGTATTTATTTTTATTAAAAATTGATTTACGTTTGGCCACCAACTCGCCTCATGTTAAGCGAATGTGTGGCCGAGGATGAAGCACGTACATCCAACATCATTCTATTCACTGTAAGTAGAGTGGATAGATTTGGGGAGAACGACAGTTGGGGAGTTGATACAACTGCCCAGACCCGTCTCCCACAACGGTTGCACCGGACTACATCCCGAAACACGACTAAGTCGCTTGGCTTGGCTTCGTCCGGTAGGTGGTAACCAGCCGCGGCCGAAGCCTCCCACCAGAGTTGTGTTGCCTGTTTTGCACCATCCAGGGGCCACGTGTAGGGATTCAATTTTAAGGGTGCACTCCTACGGACGCAGGCAACTCAGCTCCCACTTATACTGACTTGTTCTGTTGTTGTGTTGTGGTGACGGACCTGCCTCTTGAGCTACAAGTTGTGGGTTCAAATCTGGCATGTACCAAGGTCATAATATATACTCATAATATAACATAGAGTCACGCCTGCATTCCCCAAAGGGGTAGGCAGAGGTGTACACAGTTGCACACCCACATTTCACCAATGTTATTATTAAGTCTATCTACCGGGCACAATTCCAAACTCTAGGCTGCTACTGAGAATTTTTCTAACACAAAATCTCAATAACACTTTGCCCGACCCTCGAATGGAACCCGAGACGTCATATTGAGCAGTCGCGCTTGGGACTACTAGATCAATGAGGCAGTTCTTTATAGTTTCCCCTTATCTTATGAGGAAGGAGTATTGCGGAGGTCTGTATGCACAGAAACTGACTGATAGCTTATCAATTGTGTTATCTATACGAAGCTTATGTTTAAAACAAAATTGACAGAGTGGCTCCAAAATAAGTGTTTTTAAAGTATTAATTAATTTATAGCATTTGAAAATTAATGTTAATAAGGATAATTATAATGTATGTATTTGTAAATGAATAATAATTGCATGTTAATAATTGACATAATCTATATAATTTTAATTAAATAATTTGCACGCTTGCTTGCAGGAAAAATACAGTGACTTTTAGGCAATTTACTTATTAACTTAAAATTATGTGGGTCAATCGTTAAACTAAACATTAGGTACACATAAAATATATTTTTATTGACTGGGTATGTATTTGAGCGTCACCCCACCTGATGTTAGGCGATGGCGCTGTCGGCGATGGCTTGCCTAACAGAATCCATGAGGTTTTCTGTTATGGAAACTTTATACCTATACTTGCGACAATCTAAGAAGTCCGATTCGACGTTTCTTTTTTGAGTGCATTTTTTCAATATAAAGTGAAATATGTGGACAGAAGCTAGATATTATTATAAATGCGAGTTTGTTAGGACGGTAGGAAGGGATGCTTTTTACTCTTTCAAACAATAAATACTGAGCGGATTTTAATAAAACAGAAATATACCTTATATTTCAGGATAACACATAACTATGTTATCACTACATAATTATTATAAAACAAAGTCCTCCGGCGCGTCTGTCTGTCTGCCTGTTCGCGATAAACTCAAAAACTACTGCACCGATTTCAATGCTGTTCTCACGAATGGATAGAGTGATTCTCGAGGAAGGTTTTAATATATATATTGTCAAGTTTTTGTACACGTTGGCTAAAATATAATGATATTTGAAGGAAGTGTCGGAAAAAAATAAGCCGTCTGGGAGCTTTGATCGAAAGCGCTGCCTAAACCCTTTGAAATAATATAACAAAATGATGTATAGTGGAATTGCGTATCTTATATAGGTCTACAGAAAAGTCCACGATGGCATATGTCTATTTCTTAAGGATAAAATACTAAATCCATTTTAATACTTAAAAAAAATGCAATAATAATGCGATAATTGGAAAGCAGGCATCAGCTAGTAATTTATAAAGATATTGTGTAAGTGGCCAAAATATATCGATTAGTGCAGTTCTAAAAAAAGGTCCCCGACGGTATATCTCGCTTTTATATTATGGAAGCCTTTGTAGCCATTACAGTATCTAAACAATAAACATTTAAATTGGTTACTGTATTTACAATGCACATTGCTTCACGCCTGTATTCTCCGAAGCGGTAGGCAGAGGTGTACACAATTCTACACCCACATTTCACCAATGCTGCTATTAAGTCCCATGTAATAGGTGGTGAGCTCTAATGCCATCAATCGGGCAGAATACCAAACTCCGGGCTGCTGAAATTACAATTGACCTACACTATTATAATATCGATTCTCCACAACAAACACCTTGACCTGACCTTGTGAATACCATTAATAATAAATAATAAATTGTAGCATCGGTTTTCAAACACGCCAATGTCGACACGAAAGCGAAAACAGATAAGATAAAAACAGCTGTTTCCTTGATAAAAACTAGTTTATATTCCATTTGACCTAGACCATTGGGTAAGATCTAGGCACACAGGTAAACATTGGCGTCAACTCTATAATAGAAAACTAAACTAAATTTAGATTTTAGAGCCTTGCTGTCTGTTACTAACCGTTACCTACTATGAGAGCGGGACAGAATGACGTCAAATTAAAATTTAATCATGTGCTCTGTCTACAAGAGTGTTACGACGAGGAAGAAGAATAGGCGGTGAACCTAGTGCCATCAACCGGGCATAGTTTAAAACTCCGGGATGCTACTGTGAATTTCCTAACAGAAAATCTTAATACCTAACACTTAGTCCAACCGATTCTCAACTCAATTTTAAAGCATGTTGGCTTATTAGTATCCCGATTCTTTAATAACTTTGAAGACATTTTGGCTTTTAAAAGTATGAATTATCATATTTCTAATGAAACAAATGAAAATTTAATCATCAATCAACTTCAAATTTCCATTTGACGTGTCTAATTTTGGTATGACCATTGGACTGACAAGTCAAAGGTCGCAAGTTCGAGTCCAAGGCACGCCACCACCACTGCCTTTTCGAAGTCATGTGCATATTATAAATTATTTATCACTTGCTTAAAACGGTGAAGGAAAACATCGTGAGGAAACCAGTACACCTGAGAGATGTTCTCGATGGTGTTTAAAGCCATGTCAGAGACCTACGGGTGGTTTTAACTCTGACAATAGGTTGATCAGGTAAAATTACTTGAGGACGGCGAATTCCTATGCCTATTTTTGTGATACATATAACACGGATTGGTTCTTGCCGCGCGCCGCGCTGGAGCGAATTGGTTTCTACAGAAAAATAAAAAACCATAATAAAAATTTATATATTTTGGTGTTGATTTTTATATTGTTTCGTGTTCGGTATCAGTGGAACCAAGTGGAACAGTCACCTCCATTAATATGGCATGGGAACATATAACAGCTGATATTTAAACAAAATGTTTGTATAATATACTTAATTATTTTTAAATAATGGCGTTAATATTAGGTGGTGCCACTTATAGGGCGCACATATCCACAGACATAGGTCTGAGAATTTTCCATGAAGAAATCAAGATCCCAACGTTCTTTAACTGGGCTTGCGACTACTAGACCAATGAGGGAGTTATAAAATACTTGACCAAGCGCGACTGCTGAGCATGAGGTCTCGGGTTCGATTCCCGGCTCGGGCAAAATGTTATTGAGTTTTTCTGTTAGAAAATTCTCTAGTTTTTCTGGTAGATGGCAATAGGCCTTAATAACAGCATTGGTGAAATGTGGGTGTGCGAATGTGTACATCTCTGCCTACCCCTTCGGGGAATACGCGTGATGCTATGTTATGTTTTAAAATACTTGAGCGCGTTGCAATTTATAATACATACCATCTCTAGTTGCGACGCAGTGGAGCATTAACGAAACGTGATACTGCATCGCTGCAAAAAGTGGCGTAGAGCACATGCCACTATTTGCTGTGATGCAGTATCGAGTAGGCTCTAAGCATTAAATTATGTATAGGCTGGAGGCAGCGTCGTTTAAAGAGTAATAATTTTATTGTGCTGGTAAATTCTAAGAGAATACGTATTAGATTTATTTTTATTTTTTGTATTTATTATATTTAGCTGTGCCTGCGACTCCGTCCGCGTGGATGTCGTAAATTAACACCATGTCGTGTATGAACACAAATTCATAATTAACTAATGTTCGACGTGATTCTTTAAATTGGCATAACTTTTTTATTTATGAACCGATTGACATGAAACAAACACTAAATGTTAAGTGAAGCTTACCAAAATATATTAGTGAACCCACATCTAAATCAGCCGTTTCTGAGATTAGTTTAATCCTGAAATTTACTTTACTAGTCGTGAAAAGGTAACACACAAACAAACAGAGTTACTTTCGCATTTATAATATTAGTATGGATAATAATCTAATACATAAAATTCTCGTGTCACAGTTTTCGTTGCCATACTCCTCCGAAACGGCTTGACCGATTTTGATGAAATTTTTTGTGCTTATCCGGTATCTATGAGAATCGGCCAACATCTATTTTTCATCCCCCTAAATGTTAGGGGTAGTCCACCCCTAAATTTTTATTTTTATTTTTTAAACAAAATTTTTAATTTCTATTTTTTTATGATACAACATACAAAAATACATACAATCCTCAATTTTCACCCTTCTACGATCAACCCTTATTTTAGGAAATTATTTATATGGCAAAACAACGTTTGCCGGGTCAGCTAGTATTAGTATAATTATATGTAATTAGTATGGAAATATGGATAATATACAAATGGAATCACAAAAGGAAAGATATCATTTAATCATTTGCTTTGGTTTATTTTAACTTTTTAACAATATGGACAGCAAGCGACAACATTGCCATTTATTTGTCCAGAAGTTACCAACTCCTCATATAAAATGGAGAACGTAAACTGCTTGAAGCGATAAGGTCCAGTGGTTTATGGACTTGAAAAACTTGGTAGATATGAGTTATTTTTAATTTAATTATGTAATCAAAAGGCCATTTACAAATTGTAAATAAAAAATCTATGCGATTAGATTGATGAAACGCAGCAGTGGTCTATCCCATTCTTAGCCTACATTACGTACCAAACACAGTAAGCAAGTGAGAATTACTACAACAATGTTAACACGAGTATGTGCACTCCATTGACTATCGCCTCTGTGAACAGAGATTAATTAGATTCGTTGTTAACCGGTTTTTATGAATAACTGACGTTGTTACCGGTTCCTTGATCTTCGCAAGTTAGGTACCTACTGTACATACCCACGTACTTGGTAAATATAGAACTTTATTTTTATCAGCACTTTTTGTTTAATTCCGTAATGATTACTTAATTTCAGTTTATTTTTGTTTGTAAGCCTCTCTGGCTAGTGGATAATTAGCAGCCGGATTCAGTGATTGGTTCAGCTCCGCTTGCCGCGTCTGTGGATGGGTGACCATCATTTCATCTCCGTAACTTGGAGTCCCGGCTATCAAACGACGACGGTCAGATTTGTGACCGTGCAACTAAATTCTGAATTTTCATGACTGCCTATAAATTGTTTATGTGAAATAAAACCACCATTTAGACTTTGGCTCTCATCTATATGACAGTCGTTACGGGTTGTCAGGTTCTTAAATATTTGTTAACCATTCTTATTTTATAATACAATGTAACTAGCTATCTCGCTTATCTTTGTATCAATGGTCAATCTGTAGTACCTTTCCTTCGTACTTCGTCTATTATATAGTATTTTTTACAATATTCTACGCAATCTACTGCAAATTGACCATCAATTTGAAGCCAGCCCAAATAGCCAATATGTCTCTTTGTTAGACTGGAAGCCGAGGTTAAGGTATTTGGGAAAAAATGCTTGGCAGATTAGGTAAACTTTGAAGCAAGGACTCTTCTGCTCAATCTAGATGGAATATTTTTTTAGTTTTTTTATATAATCACAGGAATAACATGTTCCTAACCGGAAATATGACGCCGGAACCCGAGAACCTCGGGGAATAATACGAGTTTTTATTACAAACCGGCGAGAGGAAGTAACTCGTTTAATAATAAAAATAGTTTTGTGTGTCACGATGAAGAGTAATTGTGTGTCACAAACTAAAACACAGATTAAATACAAACGTAGTCCCACACTAGACATTTTTATATATGGATCAGGGACACAAATCTCACATCACACCACACACTGAACCAATTTCGATGAATTTTGTTAATTAAACACTAGAAAAGGACAGACTTAATTATTGTTCACCGGTTACTACTCACGTGTATTCTTCGCGACATTGCCGCGGACTCAGCTCATGACTAAGGGCTCCGTTCGATCTCGAAACTAGCCGGCAAACCCGAAGAATACACGTGAGTAACCGGTGAACAATAATTAATATGAATATGCCTCACGAAAGTTATTATACAAGGACAGACTTAGGCTACCTTTTGTCGTGTAGACGATGGCGCGGACACCATTTAGATGTTTTTTTTTTATTTCGAGCGGTAATCGAACCTGCAGTGGTTGAGCGATTGCGTGCTCGATCAACCAACCAATCGACTATTACGATACACAATACATTAACTTCAGGTGCTGTTTAATATGTTATTAAATTGTCCTATAATGAAAGTGATAAAAAACAATTAGCTTTGTTAGTGAACTAGATATTTTGAATACAATACTATTTATTTGACTGTTCAAATAGGAAAAGAAAAATTTCAAATAGACCAGATTACAGGTACTTACTAAAAAATTTAGCTGCACGGTTCCAAGGCGTTGATCTTATGGAGAAGAGCAGGCAAGAAACTCCATAGACACTCTTTTAAAATAAATTGGTATAACAATAATTAAAGTAGATAGATATAAAAATAATCCAGGAGCGGTGCTTCTATGAGCACGTTAAGCTTTTCACGGTTGTCAAATAAAGATCTATGACAATGCCCAGTATGGAGTCAGATGCCCGAATGTCTGACATCTATTCTTCCCGCGTTATATCGTGTTACCAAATAACTGGGTTGTGGATAGTGTTACCAGTGGCCGCGGCTCGTCTACGCGACAAAAGGGTAGCGTTGTCCATCTTCAAGGTCCAGTCTATCTCTATAAAAAACATTCTTCCAAATTCATTCAGCTGTTTTTGCGTGATTGAGTAACAAACATACAAACTTTTCATTTTTATAATATTAGTCGGATATGCTCGGGAGCGAGAGCGCATGGAGTGCTGTCGCTACCTTTTTGTAGGAGATGATGCTCTTGAAAATATTCTCTTCTTTGGTGGAAAGGGAAACCTCACCCCATGAGGCGTACCAGGCGCCGAAGGGCGCTTGAAGATCTCCGGCTACCATGAGCCGTGGACTGCGGGCGGCGGACATGGGTGGTTCACCCCCCGATCAGCGCTAGGCCCGAGATGGCCACGCACTCCGCTTCAGCACTTACGCCACACTGAAGTATCTATGTAGGATAACTGAGCCAGCCTGCACAAATCCCGGAGTGTCTGTTGACACCCTTCAACAGTCCGTAACTTGCTGGGATTGCGGTGAATGCGGCAACGAACCCGGGTCCTCGGTGAAGGGTGAGGAGGACCATGTGGTTTTTTGGCCGACAGCGACCACGATGGATTTTCTATACCCAAAAAAAGGGGCATTTGATTGGGATCGCGTTTTAATTAAAGTACGTCCCACGGCAGATAAATCCATTGGAACGTAGGGAATCAAAGAACCCCCCCAGGGGTTCCGCCTTGTCGTGGTGGGGGGGCTCTAGTAGCCGTGGCTTGGTCACCCACGGTGAAGCTAGAGGAACCCGGGGAGGGCCGCTCCTCTGGGCTTTGCCTGCAAGCCCATGTTGGAGCGGCGTAGGTTGCGGGCCTTATGGGGGGTGCCGCAACTGAGGTGGGCTGCGGTGTCGTATGGGTGGCACCGCAGCTGAGAGATGGGGGCAGCGGCGGGAGAGGAGTGCCGGTATGCCGATGCGCCGTTCTCCCTACCTTCCGCGGCCTTGACGGGGCCGCCACCGTTAGATGGCGGACGCGGTGGGGCCGCAGGGGAAGAGGAGTGCCAGTATAGCGAGGCGCCGTTCTCCCTATCCTCTGCGGCCGTAGTGGCAGGCGGCGGGGCCACAGACCTGACCCGCGCAGGGGACCTTGGGCGTCCGGTCACGGGGTCGTCTGGCGCCCATTGCACATGGTCTCCATGGTGGTTGCGGCAGGCCATCCGTTTGGTGTGTCGTGAGAGAGAGTCCGGCAACGGACGGCTGCGGGCGGGTTCGCGGTTGTGTGCGAGAGCGTTCCCGCGTCCCGCCTTCAAGCAGCTGAGGAGGTATACTGTGGAGTTTTAGTGGGTTCGAGTCCCACATAACCGCTCTGTCTCCCCGTGTATGAGAGGAGCGGTATGCGAGGGCATTTCTCCACATAAAAAAAAAGGGAATCAAAGAAGAACTGTTAGCTGTTTTAATATTAAAACGCGAAAGAATATCCTTAACATACACTAACATAACAACAGTAATATTTTTCTTATTATATAAGTCGTTGAGATAATGTTATGTTAATATTTTTCTAGAAAAATATTTGATTAGCCATTAGCCCAGTACGCTTATAAGGAAAACGTACAAGAAATCTTACAAGTATTGACTTATTTATTATAAGAATTCCGTACAAACGCGCAAAATCTTATCATAATACTTATTTACAAGTCCGCAAAAACGTATGCACAGAAGTTTTTGTTTTATTGTGGATTTTTGTTAGTTTTTTGCTCTATCGGAGTAATATCATTTAGATTAAATTTGTACACATTATAGAAGTACCTACTGTCGAAACAGCTCCACATTCGGCTTCACGGTCGCTTATCGTCAGACGAATTGGTGGCCAAACGTAGATTCATCCTTGATAAAGGAAACCTACTGATACATTCTTAAAACGCATAAACGCATGCCTAGCATACCTAGGAGGGTCTCGTGGTTAAGTAACAGCCGCACAGATTGATCGATCGAGATTAAGCTGCACTTGTCACGGTCGGTCTGTGGATGGGTGATCATCATTTCATAACCCCCGTGCTTCGTAGAGCACGTTAAACTGTCAGTCCCAGTTGTCAAAAGAAGATAATGACAACCGTTAGAAGCCTGAAAGTCTGACAACCAGTCTTATAGACACAAGAGATCGTGTTATCATCATCATCATCATCATCATCATCCCCCTGCCCTTATCCCAATTTATTTGGGGTCGGCGCAGCATACCTATATCTGGCATGCCGCTAAAGTTTTGGTTATGTTTTATGACCGGCCGCCTGACAAGATATCGTGTTATATCTACAGTAATTAGAAGCAGTCGCTCCATGTACTACTTCAAATAGTAGTGTTAAGCTGCATCTGGTTTGAAAGGAGGCTGACCTCAACGTAGTTGGGTAAAGGCTAGGCAGATTGAGTGATGAACGCAGGCGTAGAAAACTCTCTTCTCTCTCTAAATTTTGTGATATAAAAGTGGTGAATTACGTAAGATTTTAGTCGATCAAATTGCGGATATTCTCAAAAAAGGACAGGGCAAGAACAACCTAAACCGACGAGCATGCATGAGGAGGTTAATGAACATAGATGAAGCGAAAGAGGTGTGTCAGTATTTCAAGTGGGAATCGATAGTTTCTGCCTACTCAGGTGTCAGGTTTGAAAACCCAAACCGTAGGCCTAGAGGCAGGCCTGTAACTGTTACTTGGACACCACTTCGCTCCAGCTAGAGTGTTCAATGAAGCTGGAACCATTCAAAGACTGCTACGTATAAACATGCGCGGTGCACCCTACGACAACCTATGCTTATGTCATTGTTTTTATAACACAAACACAAAAAAAAAACATAACAGCTCCTCATTGCACCAATTATTTGGCACAGACATGTGAGTAATCATCAACTGTTTCGAAACAATTGTGCATTTTGAATAAAACATGTTTTGAAATTCGCCAAATGAATGCTAATATAGATGCTAAATAAATTAGTTATTTAAGAATTCATTCGAAAGGTACTGTCAACTGTAGTTATAATCCGCTTGTAATTGTCCCACTGCAGAGCAAGGGACTCTTCCTGCCGGGGACTCTTCTTTGCTGTGAACGGAGTTGCAATTCCTGGGTCTCAGTAAGAGTTAATTAATGGAGGATTTTATGATTTTTTGTTGTTGACATATGGTAGTTTAAAGTAACCACAGTTAGTTCTTTTTTTTTACTGTCGCGGGGAACTTTTAGTAGGCACCTAGTCTTTGGAGATAAGGCAACGGAGACAAGGATTTTTACTTCACTAAAATAATTTGCCCCGTTGATCTTCGGGTAGGAGAGCTCCGGTTAGGGGAGCTCCGCATAGGGGAGCTCCGAGTAGGGGAGCTCCGGGTACTCTAAAGAGGCTAGCTCAGGAACCTGACTGACTGAGACTTATCACCGTGGGAGAGCCATGCTTCGGCACGAATGGGCCGGCTCAACCGGATTGATACCACGGCCTCACAGAAAACCGGCGTGAAACAACGCTTGCGTTGTGTTTCGCCGAGTGAGTGAGGGTCCGGAGGCCCAAACCCTTTAAAAGGCCGGCAACGCACTTGCGACTCCTCTGGGGTTGTGGGTGTCCATGGGCGGCGGTAATTGCTTACCATCAGGCGAGCCGTCTGCTCGGTTGCCCCCTATTACATAAAAAAAAAAGACTGAAAAGGGTTGTCTACTGAGCCTCACGGTGCTCTGAAAATTTTCTCGTATCTGAGCTGTGCAAAGCCTATTAAAGCAAATCCCTAGAGTAATGTATGTGTTGCAGATGGATAGTAGAATCCGCTGTTTTACAAAACTGCTAGATGATTTACAAAACAGTACTGTTTTATAAAACACCTAAACAACGTTCAGCTGGATTGCCATTGCGATACGTTTGATAAAACTGCCACCCACTTTCATAACCCCGATTTATTGTCGACTATTACAGTGGTTTAGTATTTACGTCATTCAACATTGTCATAATTTTTTTTAGCTACTAACTTAAAATTAAAATAAAGTTAGGTTATTTTTGTTAAAAGACACACATAGCCATATGCGACAAAATTTCGAACTAATATGTTGATATTAGTTCGAAATTTTGTTGATGATTGAGATTGTTGAATCTGACAGTTCATTTCACAATGTTTTACATAATCTCTGATTGTTGACCCGCTACATTGATAAATGAAAAACGTTCATACAATTAATTCTGCGTGTTATAGTTCAGTTATTATGTAAAACCGCTAAACGTCGTTCAGCTGTTTTTCATAATAGTACTGTTTTGTAAATCAGCTAGCAGTTTTGTAAAACAGCTGATTCTACAATCCATCTGCGACATAATTATGTACTACTCGTTTTAACTTTGGTAATATTGATTAGACTGCAGACTATATAATTTGTGTTGCTCAATACAGCAAAGGGTCGAAGAGCTCCAACAGCCACAGATAACCCACTTCCCTCATTTTCAACATGTGTTCAGATAAGGATTGCAGCTGATACAATAAATTATATATAATGTTTAATTTCATTGTGTATGTATTTGAATTTTTTTGCAGTCTACATACAGGTGCTTGGGACTGACGTAGTATGAAACAAAAAATAAATAATTATGGTAATGAAATTTATCTAGGATGGATGGACGAAATGATGATGGTTCGAAATGTTTCTCATCATTATCAGGACCTTGGTGTTGAGAAGAAGAAAGAGAGCTGCTGTAGGCTGTAGCTGCTGCACATCCCTTCGATGTAAATTTTTCTTTAAGTTTAAGATATTCACGCGCATACCTCCATCCTATTCTTAAACAAATAAAGCAATAAGCAGTGATAGCCTAAAGGTGTGACCAACGGACTGGCCAGTCCTAACATGTCCATGTCAGAGGGCTATGGGCTGATTAAACTCTGAGAGTAGGTTTGCTTATCAATAACGCGATAAGAAATAAGGGAATAGATTTCTTCTGGATCCTCAGCCACACGCCACTTACCATCAGGCGAGTTGGTAGACAAAAGTAGATAAACTTATGATAAAAAAAATGGTCAAGTTGAATGGCAAAAAATTGTATGTTTGAAAAATTATATATGTATATTAACTTTTTAGTATTTGAAGGGTCGCAGGATTACACTGTGAAAAGGTTTTTTCACCAACCGAGAGCAGGAAAAATAATATTAATAAAACAATATATACGAAATTTAATCCATTTATCGTTGCTTTAATTATAACAGATTGTAGTGATCGCCGAGTTTTTTTTTGAGTATTTCCATTACGTTTATCAGAGACTTAATTTTTCTAAATTGATTAATCTGGTTATTCATCTAGGTATATTGTTGATGAGCAAGTTAATATTTGTATTTTTCAAATTAAAATGTGAGTGGTATTTAAAAAAAAACTGTGTTAATTTCTTTAATTTCCATCGTATTGTCATATTTTTATTATGGTGCAATTATTATTACTTTTATACCGTTATTCAAATACACAGTTATAAAATAAAGGTCGGTGACACAGGTTTTAATGTCCTTTACCTCAGCGAAGGGCATTAACACGAAACTTTTTTAATTTTGTATGAACCTTTTAGGCTTTTATCCTTGTTCAATGTTCATCCGCAATTTATTGACCCTACCTTGGAAAGTATGGGACTGGCTGAGAAGGATAAAAGAGGATTTATACATTTTTTTATTTACTATATATGTTTTTCTTAGAAAAATTCAAATAAATGCATTGCAATTAGTTAAAAGTTTAACTAGCAATTATAGCAATTATTATGTTTACATTAGGATTTTTTATCGAATTACATTGTTTTGAAAAAGATTTCCTAGAACTCGATTTTCTCCTATGAATTGAAACATTTATTAACAGTCTATTGAGTCGGCCGCTTTAAAGAAAAAAAAAACGAGAAAAAGAAATGACAGCTGTCACTGTCACCAACCTTTCCTGCCAGTTCCACTTCGCGCCAATTTTTCTTTTTTCGCCGCTTCACTGTAAAACTCCTCCAACTTATTTTTATGATACAAAGTAAATGCAATAAAACAAACTATCAATGCGCTATAAACTATAAAACAGTTTTTCTCTAAAGTCCATATAGCTAACGATATCACATTCATTTTATTTATTAAAATTAAAACAATAGTATAGTCGTGTTTATTGGATCGCGTCGCGCGCTGTACTAAAGTTTGTTGTCATGTTATAATTGTTATGACCAATCGATTTGCGCTTGATAACGTCGTTGGTACTCCAGTTTCAACTTTATCGTGGTGTGATAAGATCCAATGAGATTTCTTGGATGGTAATCGCGTCTTTATAAAGGTTGGCACGTCGTAGCTTCTTTTTGCCAACATTTTGTCCTTGACTTTTTTCTTAGCAGACAGCACTAGCGAAATGTGTAGCTCACTATAACTAGAACAGTGTCTGCCTGCGTGTATTAATTTTATTTTTGCTTCTTAATAAATTTTGTACCGGGAATAAGTTCATGGATGTAATGATCTGGATTTTTAAAATAGGACGCCACACGCATTGTTTAACATAGATGCATAATAAATTTGTGATTTCAGGCAATTTTAGCCTCTAAGTACAGTGACACTAAGTCAGAATTTATAAGACCCGTAGGCTTTTGATCTTGGTGTGCTAGTAGTTTCCTCACGATGTTTTCTTTGATAATTATTTTCTCATATGCACATGATTACCCAAAGTTAGTGGTGTGTCTGTGGACCTTGAATTCTAACTTATGACCTCTGTTTTCCAGGCTATTACTACAAAACTTTTAGCGTAAAGAACAGTAATAAAAAAATGGCCGTTTATTTAGTTTTATTTTGCCTAAAAAGTACAATACCCTAATAAACATGTGCTACCCTCTTTTCAGATGGTAACTCAGTCATATGATGTCAGTGTCAATTTGAGTTACTTAAAAACGGGTAGTCTTTGTTTACACAGCACTCGTATCTAATATCTTGACTAGTAAGTACATATATAGTTGAATGTTATTGCATAAAATAAAAATATAGAATTAAATTATTTATTATTATCTTGCTGACATAAATATATAGTATCACGCCTATATTCGCCGAAGGTGTAGGCAGAGGTGTACACAGTTGTATATCCACATTTCACCAATGCTACCATTTACCGGGCATAAATCCAAACTCCAGATATCCTTATGTTCCTTTACTGGAAAATATACTGATGCTTGATGGTGTAATCTTTAATCTTTCGAGTTTATAAACGAGACGGTAAAAATAAAATGTGGAAGGACATAAATTAAAAGGACATTAAATGTGTAAAGCATACTAGGTCCTACAATATTCCATGTCAATACGCGAATCAACTATGATCTTGGTATGACCGTTGGATTGACAAATCAAAGGTCGCAAGTCCGAGTCCAAGGTGTTTTCGAAGTCATGTGCGTATTATAAATTAATTATCACTTGCTTAAAACGGTGAAAGAAAACATCGTGAGGAAATCAGCACACCTGAAAGATGTTCTCGATGGTGTGTCAGAGACTTGCGGGTGGTTTGAACTCTGACACTAGGTTGGTTATCAACCAAACGATAAGAAGAAGTACTGTGATCTTGTCAACACGCACACAAATACATCGCGGTCCGACAATTAGTGACAGTATCACCATGCACAACGCGCGAAAAATCAAGCATCCATATCAAATAATATTATACATCAAAAAAAGAAATAACTAACTCTATATAATGTTAAATTGTAAGTTTGACACTTAATAATATATTTTTAATTATTTTCATTAATAGTTTTTGCTTTTTTAAAAGTTTTACTTAATGAAATCTAATATTTTTACTTAGTGACATTATCAATATTTGGGTTTATTATGTTATGAATTTGCATGTCGCGCTGCGGCAAAATGTATCGGCATCCATATTTATATTTTAATTTACACCATCTATAATGTACGTACATTTTAAGCAAATAAACGATTCTATTCTGTTCCATATAATATTGACCGACCATTTGCAGGCTTCACCCATGATTAGTAATATTTCACTCAATACGAATAAATAAAACAAATTTGTAATGTCAAAATAGTAGTTTTTTTAAGCTCATACAGCTCATGCACGACACCAATGCCTAAAAACCTGTTTTTAAATTTTTTGTCGGTCTATTTGTTCCGGCTAATCTTCGAAACGGCTGGACCGATTCTGAATGGATTTTACTGGCAGGTAACTGACTATATAAAGAGTAACTTAATTATAATATAATTATACGCGGGTAAAACCGCGAGGCACAGCTAGTTAATGAATATTAAAGGATTCGTGCTATCGATACGATGTAAGAAAAATACCGATTAGACGAGTATTTGTTAGGTCCGGGTAAAATATGACAGATTATTTTTTATTTTAGTAATTTCTTAGATTTATAAAGTCTAGTTATTCGTAATGTAAAACAAAACATATATTTAATGATAAGCTCGCTGATTTTATGTTAGCAATTGTGGCTGCTGAACTGTGAGGTCCTGGGTTCGATTATCGGGTCAGGCAAAGTGTCATTTATTAAAGCTATATCTGTGAAAAGCTTTAACGCATGCTTAGCGAACTCTAAAGTTATAATATTAAATGGAAAAAGAATACGGTCGTGAGCAGGATTCGAACATGCGCCTCCCGGATAAATACTTTAGGCGCTCTGAGCACTTAGCCATCTCGACCTCTGCTCACCACCGCGAATTCTTCACCCAAGTTTGTGTCTAAAATAATAGTTTTTATATGAATGTCGAGATATAAAGCATGAATCATCTGTTCATCATCCCGCACATCGTTACACATAGTTAACTAAAAGGAAATTGTTCGTAATGTGCTCGTCTAGTAATAAAAATATCTTGGTTCTACACGCGATACCAGCAGTATTATCCCACTGTAATGAAATTTTCTTTAGAAAAATATAACGTAAGATCACGCCTGTATTCCCTATGGGGTAGGCAGAGGTGTACCTGCTCTTATATACCCACATTAATTTCACTGCGCTATAGAGGATGACCGTTCACTAGATGGGATGACGATATTAAAAAATAGCTGGCCCAAAATGGCAAAAAATAACCCAAGACTGAGAGAAATGGAGATCTTTGGAGGAGGGCTTTACCTGAGAGGGGTTCCAGTGAAATATTATACTTAATCTTAATATTTTGGGGGCTGAGTTGCCCGCGTCCGTACGTGTGCATTCTTAAAATAGAATCCGTACACGTGGCCCCTGGGTGGTGCAAACAGGCAACACAACTCTGGTGGGAGGCTTCGGCCGCGGCTGGTTACCACCCACCGAAAGAAGCCATGCCGTGAAGCGACCTAGTCGTGTTTGGGGATGTAGTCCGGTGCAACCGTTGTGGGAGACGAGTCCAGTTGCATAAACTCCCCAACTGTCGTTCTCCCCAAACTTACTTAGAGAAAAAAAAAAACATAAATATCTATATATATATATATATGTATATTTTGTTTGCTATTTATAAAGGTAGATTCATTGTTTTTCTATTCTCTATGTTAATTTGTAACTTTAACTGGAAATAAAAGGCTTTTTATTATTTATTATTATTTGACCGATTTAATGATAGCTATATAAATCAGTGAGCAGTGGTAAGACTGGTGGACTGACAAGTCAAAGGTTGCAAGTTCGAATCCAAGGCACGCTCCACTTACTTTTCAGCATCAGGTTCGTTTTATAAATTAGTCATCACTTGTTGAAAACGGTGAAAGAAAACATCGTGAGGAAACCAGCACCTTAGAGATGTACCTGTTTTTTTTTTATCAAAATTGACCTACGATTAGCCACCAACTCGCCTGATGGTAAGCGACGGTGTGGCCTACGATGGAGCACGTAGATCCAGAAGAAATCTATTCACTTAAAGTAGAGTGGATAGATTTGGGAAGAACGGTAGTTGGGGATTTGATACAACTGCCCAGACCCGTCTCCCACAACAGTTGCACCGGATTACATCCCAAAACACGACGAGGTCGCTTCACGGTTTCGTCCGGTAGGCGGTAACCAGCCGCGGCCGAAGCCTCCCACTAAAAACTTGATAATTTGTAAAGCTATGTCAGAGATCTACGGGTAATTTAAACTCTGACACTAGGTTGTTAATGAACCACACGATAAGAAAAGGAAGACGGACGCAATTAAGTTTTATGTAATAGATGGTATGGTGACCCTTTTGCCATCAACCCGGCACAAGATCTAAAGGTCCATTCAAGGGATCCATTACATTCATCAGCAAACCAGCTTCATGGTAAGTAAGTACCATATTTTCGCCAAATACTTAACATTGGCTGTTCTCAATTCGGGGTAGTAAGCAGAGATCGAGATGGTTCAGTTGGTCAGAGCATCCAGACGCTATTTATCTGGGAAGAGCAGGTGCGAATCCTGTTCACGACCGTATTTTTAGAGTTAGCTACGTATGCGAAGATGCGTTGTAAAGATTTAACTCAATTTCAGCTTCCATAAAAATATTTTTTTGGATATAATTAAGTGGTTTCGCTACTATTCTTTGGAATCTTAAAAACGTACAATTATGAGATTTTGAGATAAAAGGTATGTTCATTGGATAATTTTACTTTTGAATAAGTTGCCTCTTTGGTCTAGTGGTCCCAAGCTCGACTGCTGAGCATGAGGTCTCGGGTTTAATTCCCAGACCGGGTAAATTGTTATTGAGTTTTTATGTACCTAAGGAAATTCTTAGTAGCAGTCCGGAGTTTAGAATTGTGCCCGGTAGATGGTGGATAGACTCACCACCACATGGGACTTAATAACAATAATGGTGAAACGTGGGTGAACAACTGTGTACACCTCTGCCTACCTCTTCGGTAAATACAGGCGTGATGCTATGTTTATGATGCTATGAATAAGAATAAAAAATAATAAAATGAAAAGATCAGCTCAAAACTGTTCATCATTCTGATGTCGACTTAGAGAGGAATTGCGTGTAATGGCGTCTCTGGCTAGAGATAAAATTCTTATTCCTGCACGCGATAAACGGATGACCTTATTAAATTAAATAGTCAAGTATCATAGTATCATTTGCGTGTTCTAGGTATGCTTAATCGCCTTTATTTGAAGGATGAATGAGTCGATGTTCGATTCCCGGATCGGGTAAAGTGACATTGAGTTTTTCAGTTAGAAAATTCTCACTAGCAGTCTGGAGTTTAGAATTGTGCCAGGTGATGGCAATAGGCTCACCACCTATTACATGGGACTTAATAACAGCATTGGTGATATGTGGGTGTACATCTGTGTAGCTACGCCTGTGCCTACCCCTTCGGGGAATACAAGCGTGATGCTATGTTCTAATTGTAAAAGAGTAAACTTATAAATTTAATACCAGTTAGTCTTCATGAGACCATCTTCTTGGAACCGTGCACCTAGCTTCGACATTTCATATGTAATCTGGTCTATTTGAAATACATAAAATTATTTGAGTTTGGGTCGCTAATATCTTCTTCATAATATTTACAATATCTGTTTTGATTGGCAGTATCTACATTGCTGCCTATCCTTTAATTCCATACAGTTTAACTTGACAGTGCCAGGAAACACAACGAGCTGCTTCATGCATGAAATTACCCATTTCTCATGTTAACCAGGGACCTCCCTAGGAAACAAAGAAATCGAGTTCCCAGTGTAGGGTATCATTAGTATGCTTGAGGTAGAACCAAGTGTCCAACCAATCATTAACTCCTTACGGGACCTACTGTCTATAGCTGGTCTATACCTAAACCTAGAAAAGGCTATTTTTTAGGTAAAAAAACATGCAACCGACGAAAAATGAAATTGAAAAGTGAATATTAAGGGATTCTATATGTGAAAATTCTTAGTAGCAGCTTGGAGTTTGGAATTGCGCACGGTAGATGGACCTAATAACAGCATCGTTGACTACAATGCACCTCTGTTGAATCTTTCAGGAAGTCACGGTGCTATGTTATTATGGAGCAGACGATTGGGAAATTTTCGTTTAATTTGAAAAAAGAAAAGAAAATATATGATATGATATGATATGAGATGAGATGGGATGGGATGAGATGAGACGAGATGAAAAGAAAGAATTTATTTTGAACATTACAAGAAACATAGCCAAAAATGGTCCTAATCTCAGCGTTAGCATCAAAAGTAAATTGCAGCAACTTCATCATTTCTGAACAACTTGAAGACAAATCATGCTGATCATGTCTGGGATATGGGGCAATAATGTTAATCATCTGCCACTAGGCCAAGGAACGCTGCAGTCCTTTGCAAGTCTTGTGATTTAACTTATGTTTTATGTAAACCTTGTTAGGTGAAAGTTGTGGCTGATGTAAGGTAGGTAGGGAACTGAATACGTTACATACCATCACGCCTGTATACCCGAAGGGTTCGTAGAAGTGTACTTTTGCATACAGTTATTAAGTTCGATGTAATCGCTGGTGAGCATATAGCCATCAATCAAGCACAATTCAAACCACCACACATTTGAAACCCAGAACCTCACGCTCGGGTCATTCTTCAAGTTTGATTCTCTGCGTAATTAGGTGGCGTTAATATTTTCAAGAAACTAACATGAAATATCAAAAATTTTCATCATTACAAGTTCATGGATAGGTATACAATGAAGTTATATTACTGAAAATTTTAATATTATAAAGACGGTTTCATAAAAATAATTACGCAATGAAAATGACGCAAAGAATCTAACTTGAAGAATGATTCGCTCACAGACATATCATCATGATACGTATAGATTTTCATCGCAGTATTGTGTAACAATATTAAATGGAAAAAAGAATACGGTCGCGAGTAGGATTCGAAGCTGCGCCTCCCGGATAAATACTCCACGCGCTCTGACCACTAAGCCATCAAGACCTCTGCTCACCACCGCGAATTCTTCTTCCATATTTTAACACGTCTTTTTGGCGACGTCATTGCTATCAATTCAATCCCTATACAGGTGACCGAACCGACACGACAAACTTTGCAGTTAATACAATGTCGTAAAGAATGCAATTACCTTAACAGTTCAAGATAAATCTTAGAAAAGCATTAACGCATGCTTAGCGAACTCTAAAGTTACAATATTAAACGGAAAAGAATACGGTCGCGAGCAGGATTCGAACCTGCGCCTCCCGGATAAATACGTGCAGGCGTTAAGCGTGCGTTTATGCTGTTCAAAGATTTATCTTGAATTATTCTGTAACATTTTCTTATAAGGCCCGCCACTGCGTTAAAATCCTTTACCAACATTGTTTTACACTTTTAGATTCACAAATGGCAGGCGTGCTGTTTAATTAAGATCTCGACCTTTCGATTAAGTTATCAATGATTTAAATCATGAAACTTAATGTATTTGAGCTTAATTAGTTGGTTTATCACGCTATTGTGCGTGATAAACTTACTTACTTGGGGGTTGTGGAGTTCTTCAAGGACGGGACGGCTTTACACCAAAATTGGGTTAAGAGAGGCAGCGAGTTGTGAAACAGTGTGACACTTTCCACCATAACTGCAAGGAAGCTGAGCAGTGCGAGGATGTGTAGCGGAGCTGTGAAACATACTCTTTCTACCAAAGGTGTGCTAGGTAGCGTCCTTAATACATATCTTTTTTTTTATGTACACATACTCCGCTAGCCCTTTATGAGAGCTGCGCTGAGCGAGGCTAGGAAGATGAAGTGACACCATTGGTTGATTTTTTCCTCGCTTATCGTTCAGCTTCCAGAACCGGGTGTACCACACTGCACGTACTTCCCCCGCACACATCCCTCGCACTCATATAAAGATAAAGATTTATTACCATAAAAACCACCACCGGTCAAAAAAAGGGTAACATAAAAAACAATAAAGATGGGTCCATTTTTCTTCACAACAGACTCAGCGAATGTTGCCAGTGCGAAGTGATTATAACCACGCACTAATCGACGCTGGTTTTCAGTCCGTCCCTTTTACTTATTATAAAATTAGTGAGCTTGCGGGTTCTGTAAACGAAACTATACAAACATATAACTTAAAAAATAATTAAAATAAAATGTAAATGGTATTTAACGCATTACTTTAAAATTACAGAAGTAAAAATAAGTACTACAAATAAGAGAGATGAAGAAAGTCAATTTGTATACAGGCTGTGGTTCTAGACAGTAGCTAAATTGAAGGAGGTGGATCTCTAGGTGTAACTGATTACAAAACAATTAAAAAAAGTATACCTTAGAAAATCGAATTAATTTCGCAGTTTTACTGTTTTTTGCGTATACGCCGTGTCATAGACATCGCCGCGTCGTGCGCAGTAGGCACAAGGACGGCACCGCGCGCCGACAAAGGCCGTATACGAAAATTTCACAGAGAAGCGTTAGCTGTTACGAGGTTAATAGGACGTTGACCTCTTGGCTATTATTGTTTTAATTATTTTTGTACAACATATAACTTGTTGCTGTATATGTTCCTACAATATGGCCACTGTTCAAAACCACAGCCTGAACAAATAAAAAAAAAAATATAAATTAAGAAATATCTTGCTCACATTGTATGTACAAAGACCTCTGCGGATCTTTCAACAAGCTTCTTTGATTAAGTGGTAAGCGCAGTTGCTGAGCGTCGTCTCCTGGGTTCGCTTCACGGGTCAGGCTGTGTTATGGAGTATTTCTTTATGGAAATTCCCTGTAGCAGCCCGGGATTTGGGATTGTGTCCGGTACACTCAAATTCAATATGTACAAAGGGGTAGTTTTTCTACGTAACTATCCCAATAAAGACATATCGTTACATTATTTGTTACAGGGGTAGGCCAGAAATACACAACAATTTCACTAATACCCGAGTCTCATCTATGGTAACTAAGAATTTTTTCACAGCAAAACCACTTTGCCCAAGCAGAAACCGAAATCAGGATCTTCAAATTAACACTCGCACCTTCGGCCACTAGACTAATGTGGTAGCCAAATAGTCAATATACCTAATCCTACTGAACAATACTGTAAAGTCAATAAACTTAGATAACAAATTAATGGTTATGTATTTAGACCGAGTGTCCATTGTTTTGTGATGTTAATATGTTTTGTAATAGGCTGGAGGTCATCTAAATAGACCACTGTAGTTCCGAAGACTTTGTTTTGTAAATATTTACGAGTATTTGTAAATACTGACTGTTTAATTTTTATATGGGTCGTTGTTACGTGCTGTTCCTGTGATAGATTTTAGGCTGATTGAAATGTATAGGTGCTGGCCGTGGGTGCAGTTGTATCGCACGTCACATAAAGCGATGGTTCAGAACCACGGGCTCTCTTCCTGAACCTAAAATTCAAACTGTTGTTATTCGCCGTTTACACAAATTTTTATATACAGATAAATCTTTGAAAAGCAGTAACGCATGCTTAGCGAACTCTAAAGATGGAAATCCTTTTTCCATTCATAAATGGAAACTCTTTTTTCATTTAAAATTATAACTTTTTGATATATTTACCATAATCTGTATTCTTATAAACATACGCCTATCTTCCCCGGTAGGTAGAAGTGTACACAGTTGTGCACCAACATTTCACCAATGCTGTTTTTAAGTCCCATGTGGTGGACTCCACTGTTTTTAAGCTCCATGGTGCTTATGGTGGTCCATAGTGGCCTATTGCCATCTACTGGGCACAATTCCAAACTCAGAATTTTTTATACTCAATAACACTTTGCCCCACCCGGGAATCGAACCCGAGACATCCTGCTCAGCAGTCGCGCTTGGGATCACTAGACCAACAAAGCAGCTGCCTGACATTTTATTCTTAAAAATATGAATTAATTAATTAAATCAAATGCCCAGCAAGGTGTTTGAACGTTGATGGTGATTTGGAATGATTGAGGAATCCCTACACGACGCGTGCTGCGTGCAAGACTACCGCCATCTGTATCAGGCTTTTAATCTAGGTGTTCGGCGAGAGCTTGTCAAGGTACCAACTTCATTGATGAATTTAATGTCTGGCCATTAGCCCAGAATAGGTACATAAACAGGAAAAGGGGATTGCATATCTATTGTTAAGGTAAGTCCTATTATGTATTTGTCTAATTATCACATAACTTACACTTTAAAATACAAGATTTAATAAGTGAAGTCATCAGATTCGGGTACAGGGTTCGAGTTACCGATGGCTAGAGTTCCAGAAAAAGGAATTTCCTCACAATGCATGCTGTCGAGGAATACCCCTTTCTGCATCAGTGCCTTGATCTTTCGGCCTAGCGAGAGCGTTTTATATATGTCGCAGATGGATTGTAGAATCCGTTGTTTTACAAAACTGCTAGCTGATTTACAAAACAGTACTGTTTTATAAAAAAGTTTTAAAAAACAGTTTGACTCGCGACATCGCCGCGGGCTCAGCTCATGACTAAGGGCTCCATTCGAGTTCGAAACTAGTCGGGCAATCCCGAAGAATGCAAGTGAGTAATAACCGTTGAATAATAATTAACATGAATATGTCTCACGAAAGTTATTATACAAAAACAAGTGATAATTAGTTTATAATACGCACACGACTTCAAAAAGACAGTGTTGCGTGCCTTGAAATCGAACTTGCAACCTTTGACTTGTTAGTCCAACGGTCATACCACTAGGCTATCACTGTTGATAAGGGCCTCCCTGCCCTATTTCCGCTGCCATTTGTGGCCAAACCTTGAGTAAGAACAATCCATTACCTAAGTAGGTATACTCAAGACTTATTTAGCTATGACTAGGGAGTTTTTGTAAATTTAACATGCCAATTTAAAATAAATTAAGACGACATGACAATTGAACGACAAACGATCGTAGAGTGAGCTACTCTCAAACGTCAAAATCACTTATCCCATGACAATCAAGTTACCACAGATAAAATATCAACCAAAATAATCGCCTAGTGATCACGTTAATTAGACTATTTCTTGTAACGTGTAGATCGTGCCAATTTATGTAACGTTTTTTTTTATGTGTGCTTGTGTAAATTTTTTTTAACATGTAATAGTGTGATCTCCTAAAACAAAATATAAAGTGAATAAAGTTTAAATGTCTCAGGCGCCTAGAGTCACAAATAGTACCTGATAGCAAATATGCGTAGAGATTGGAGCCTTTTATCTGCCGGTGCGGAAATATCTAATAAAAGTCAATGCTTGTATTAGGGCCGATTTTTCAATCCTCGGATAAAAGTACCAATAGCTACCTAAAGAATAAAGTTATTAGTCTCTTTATTCGATGACTGATGCATACGTGCCGTCAGACAGGACAGGTCACCTCGAAGCTGCTATGGCTCTTTCCTTAAAAGGCCATTCCAGACGATCCCTGCATCGTTACACTCACATATGTACATATCGTACATACTATTATGTCTGGACTTTATAAGAGACGTTGACCTCTGAGTTTGTTTCGGCGTTTCTTCTCAGAGACAGTCAGATAGGAAACGCCGGCGCCATCTAGTTTATAAAAATTACTTGTAAAAGTGTCTTCAACACATCTATTTACAGAAATAAAATCATTTATCATTCGTCTGATAAGTGGGTGTCAATTTTTCAATACATATTTAACCTATGAATAACTATCTGACCGAATAACACATCTGTGAAAACGCTAACTTCAGGGAGGTGAAACAAATATACAGAATAGACGAATGTTAGAACGGGACGGACTATTTCTTTGTTTGGTGTCAGTGTCAAACAAACAGGCGTCAGCGTGTTACTTTTATTTTCTGAGTATATTTTGCTTTTATTACGTTACGAGGTTGTTAGTTTGGGTGTGTGGTGTTTTTCGTGTAATTAGAATGCTGCAGATCATTAGTGACCTATCTCAAGTAAATTTGCAAAAAAAATAAATAATAGACAAATGTGTTTGACAAAGCCTTTTTATTATAAAGTTTAATTTTTATTTTAATGAATAATGAAACAAAAATAAATCGCACTCATTAAAGTTATCGACCCTCGGTCTTACGATTCCTTCTTTTCATATAAATTTATAATGGCTTCTTCCTCAATTGCCATGTCGTCAATACTATCCAAAATATTCATTTGAATTAAAGTACAGTATCGAAAACTAACCCCAAACTAGTAACATCAACGTCGGTTATCTAAGGAATAAGCGGTTATCTGGCCGTCAAAGAGTCAAATATATTTATTCCTCAGATAAGTGAATTATTGGACGAATAAAGCCTATTTGACCATTGAACAACTGACTTTTTTGCTATCTATCGAATAAACCCTATCTGTCTGTTTATCTGAGGATTGAAAAATCGGCCCTTAGACTTGTTATAAGTTCGTAAGATTTCTTTTACACCAAAGTTACCTCACATACCTAAATAAGTCATATACTTAGGTTATGTAAAATTTGTATCTTATTGCTAAGCCTGTTTCTGTGAGGAGAAATAAATTATTTATTTATTTATTTATATATGCAAACAGGTACTGTGCTGTCATCATCGTGAATTAAAACAAATAACACCTGATAACATTATGAGAGCAAAAGTACTCGTACATGACTTGCGTTTGACATAGCGCCTGACACTTTATTTATGGCAATAACTCGGACAGACAACAAATAGTTATTGCCATAAAATAGGCGTGTTTTCTTCCTTAATTTTTTTTTAAGAAGATGGACGAAATACAGATATATCTTTGAAAAGTATTAACGCATGCTTAGCGAACCTAAAAGTTATAAATTTTTGTGGAAAAAGAATACGGTCGCGAGCTGGATTCGAACCTACGCCTTCCGGATAAATACTCCAGGCGCTATCGTCTAGATAGCAATGACGTCGCCAAAAGACGTATTAAAATGTTGACAAAGAAATCGCGGTGGTGAGTAGAGGTCGAGATGGCTTAGTGGTCAGAGCGCCTGGAGTATTTATCCGGGCGGTTCGAATCCAGCTCGTGACCGTATTTCTATTTTCCACAAAAATTTATAACTTTATCATGACGGAAGCTTGCATGTGATTTATGTGGACAATTCTGAAGTTTGGAAGGTTCATTTATGTTTTCTACTCAGCAATATTTTATTTCTTATCTATATCTAAGTTAAATCCAGTAATGGTCATTAAATATTTGCCAATGTCCTCGCAAGTCACACAAGGGCAGTGACCACATCCTTTAAAAATAAATAAACAAAATAATCACACAGAATTGCTGTTTCGTTTTGTGTCTTATAAACTTAATTTAAAGGAATTCTGCCTCGTTGGTCTAATGGTCCCAAGCGCAACTGCTGAGTGTGAGGTTTGGGTTCAATTCCCGAGATGTGCAAAGTGTTATTTCGATTTTTTGTTCGGAAATTCTCTGTCGGAGTTTGGAATTAGATTCGGTAGATTATTAGATTAATAACAACATTAGTGAAATTTGGGTGTACAATTGTGTACATCTCTGCCTACGCCTTAGGGGAATACAGGCGTGATGCTATGTTGATGCTATGAGCCGATGGCAAAAAGACTAAAATTATTGGGGCAGTGCGTTTTGAAAATACTGGGCTACCAGTAGTTTCAAAATGCACTGCCTCCTCAGAAGCCATCATAAGTTGATGCTTAAGGAGAAACTTTATGCATTCAATTGGAATGAATAATCAGGCAGGTGTAAGTGAAAATGCTGGAAGGCGACGCCCTAGAAGGATATAATGGTCGACTTCCATTCAAACCGGATGCAGCTTAATACCAGGATTTTAAAAGGAGCGACTGCCTATCTGTCAGATTCCAGCCACAACCCAGTTACTGGGTAAAACGATATGTCGTGGTATGACTTGTTGTCAGACTTTCAGCACTCTGACTACCCGTAACGGCTGTCATAGATCTTAATTTGACAACCGGGACCGATGGCTTAACGTGATCTCCGAGGCACTGAGGTGTTTCGGTATAAAATGATGGTCACCCATCCACAGACCGACCGCGGCAAGCGCAGCTTAACCGCGAGCGATCAATCTATGCGGCTCTTACTTAGCCACGAGCCTCTATAAAATATAGATATACATTTGAAAAGTGGGGTTACTCTTGAAACTAATACCAATTCCAATTTAATCCCAGTATTAAATAGACGCCTTAAAAACCCTCCGTGAGTTTATCTATGTATGAAAGAAAAATCTTTGAACTTTTGTAATACATGCAAAGTCACGCTGATTCGACAAATTAATGGTTTCACCAGCAAATAAAAACAGTAATAATACACACTTGTAATATAATGATAATAAAAAATATTGAGATATATACCTATTATCTTGTGACTGACGTCTATAAGATTGAAACAAAAACTTTAAGCACACACAGCTCATGAATTAAGAAAAAGAAAATTAGTTTGCCAACCAAAAAAGTGCTTATAATTATGAAATTGGCGTTTTGTATGAACGTCACATCACGCCTTTGTTCCCCGAAGGGGTAGGCAGAGGTGTACACAATTGTACACCCACATTTCACCAATGCTCTTATTAAGTTCAATGTAGGTGACCACCTATTCCCATCTAACGGGCACAATTACAAACTCCGGGCTGTTACTGAGAATCTCTTAAGAGAAAAAATTAAAAAAAGGCGCGGTGATTCTATGGAAAGTTTCAACTACTGAATTGAGGGTAATTTTTTAAGTTTATCATGAATAAAAATAAGCGCCCGCAATGACGATCTGCGCAAGACAACTGACGGAGATAGGAGTAAGCAATCGAGGGTCAGAGAGCTAGATAGGAGTAAATAATCGAGGAACATGTTTAGTGGCGAAGAATTGAAAGTTTTATTAAGTTTTTCTGTTAGGAAATTCTCAGGAGCAGCTTGGAGTTTAGAACTGTGCCCGGTAGATGGAAATAGGTTCGCCACCTATTACGTATGGGACTTAATAACAGCACTGATCAAGTGTGGGTGTGCAATTGTGTATACCTTTGCCTACCTTTTCGGGGAATACATGCGTGGTGCTACGATAATGCTATGAACTAGAGAGGCCTATTTTCAGCATTACCTAACATAACATAACATAGCATCACGCCTGGTGAGCCTATTGCCATCTACCGGGCACGATTCCAAACTCCGGGCTGCTACTTAAAATTTCCTAACAGAAAAACCCAATAACACTTTGCCCGACCTGGGAATCGAACCAAAGACCTCGTGCTCAGCAGACGCGCTTGGGACCACTACACCAACGAGGCAGTTTCAGTATTACAGCTATAGATTACTGAAGGCAAAGTCCAAAACCACCTTAAAAACCATCACTTATCCACTCAGAAATCTTTTGTATCGATCCGAAACCGGTTAAACTTACCAAACGCTTACCAATGACGTCGTTGACCCTATTTGACCGGTTAGTTCTTGACGTAGGTTGAAAACATGCCATCGTTAGCCATAAACATGATGTAATTAACGTATCAGAATTTTTATTATAGACGTGTCTAGTTGAGATGAATGGGAGAAGAAGACAAACCCGAAAAAATTGGGGATTATGATGTAGTTCCTGCTTAGAATCACGTTTGTGTCCCCGAAGTCATAACCAAAGGAGCAGTGCTGTATAAACATAGTAAGACTCACATTTCTATTAAGTCTTATCATAGTATGTGGTACGTGAGACCAAATCTGAGGTGCTACTGAGGATTTCCTACTAAATAACATTTAACGACCCAGGTATCGAACCCAGGACCTTAGGCATCGCAGCTCCGCGAAAAATGTAAGTTAATCATGCCTATGTAGAATTCTAAATTAATTTAACTCATCAAAGGCATACAGTAAACGGAAATATCAGGTAAAATCTGGATTAAATGGTTTGAAATCACGAACATGCAGTGCACTTGGCAGCTAAAGTTTTTTCAGTGTATGAGAAAAGGACCTTGCCTTGTAGTGGAACAGTTAAGTCATCATAATATCTCTGCCCTGATCCCAATTGATTTGATGTTGGTGCAACATGTCTTTCTATGTCATACATCTTCATCAGCCATCATATCGGTAGTCAACGCCTTTCTAGCTATATAATCTTTCACACAATCCATCCATCGTTTCCTCGGTCTTCCTTTACTCTCGTAGTCATCCACATTCATACTCAAAACATTCCTAGTCACATGACCCTCATTCCTCCGCATCACATGTCCATACCAAGACCAACGATTTCCACAAAACTTCTCGGTCACCGGCGGAAGAGGTATATATCTTTTAAGAGTCCTAATGGCCTTTGATTAAGTGATTTGTTTTGATTCCATAAGTTTTATTATGAGTTTCAATCATTTGTTTTGTTAAAATCAAGTGTTTGCGTAGCGGAGACCGGAAATAGGAAGATGATGTAATGTGCAAAAATATTAATTATAATAATAAAGAACTCTCCAGCCATTTGTTTATTGGTACAACGTAGTGGTATGTGGACATACATGCATACGTAAGTGTGCGTCTTTTTCAACTTTGTCTAACAAGTAGCTATGTTGGTTAATATATTTTTGGTCCAGATCATTCTCATTAGAACAGATTTGACCTTTCCGGTAAAATAGACCTTGCAAATTGACCGGAAGAACGCCAGGACACCGCGGACAACCACATAAATCGCTATGATTTATGACTATCGGAGAAAATCTTTCGGTTAATATTTAATTTATATTAATGTAGGCTTGTTTAGCAACACTTTGTTACTCAAATTTTGTCAGGTTTATAGCGAAAATATGTTAATCAAAATAAATATAGTTTTGGGTGTTGGTTTTATGTTTAAGATCTCTCATAACTTTTAATATTCCCGAGATAATATCGTTTGTCGGTCGTATTTCAAAAACCGCTCAAAGTTGCGACAATCGTAGCCTATATATTCTGCTAACAACGAGTTTTTTTTGTCACTGTACGGGTCTGCTTGTGACCTCGACCTTTCCCAATGGATTCGATAGATGAGGAAAGTGTTATTGCGTATTTCTCTAAGAAAATTATCAGTTGCTGCCTGGAGTTAGGAAGTTGGCGGTATGACAAAAAAACTTAAAGGCTTCGGAGAGCTCGAAAAGCCGTCGGTCCTGCACCTGATCTCTCTTCTGTAGGCGTGACTGAAAGTTCGGTCAAGCTCGTAAAGCCGTCGGTCCTGCGCCCGATCTCTATTTAAGCGGCCGTGACCGAAAGTTAGGTCAGGGGGAGTATATTAAAGGTTTTAGTAGTATCCTTAACACGGTTCTACTCAAGGGCATTTTTATTGGGTTGCCCAATCACTCCGACTAGTTTCGAACTTAATCGGAACGACTCAGTGATATGTGTCAGTATATACTCGATACATGAATATTAATATGTGTGCTTAATGAAGGTGAAAAAAAGTACGCTGAGTACGACAATATAACTTATAGTAAGAGATATGGCTATAGCCGCAAAGAACAGGTAACAAGAAGTGAAATTATTCATAAAAAGATGACCCGGTGTACTTCGTATCACCTAGAACGTCAAATGTTTGCCAGGAAAGTAGGTAGAACAGTTTATATGGGCAAATAAAAATATTGTTTTTACTATCTTTCGCAAATTTTCTGCATTTTCTCACCGTTTAACCTTCCCTGGACTACGACAAACATTTCAAAACGAAATCAGCTAAATGAGCCCAGTCGTTCTCGAGTTTTAGTGAGGCAAATGAACAGCAATTGATTTATATATATATATATAGATAAGGTTTACACTAGTTCAATACGTGAAAAAGAAGGGTAGAACCAAGGGATTAATTCCTGACACCGGCCTTGGTAAAAAATGATACCTTTGCGATGATACATCTCTGTAATCACTGTCGGCTAAACAAAATCTATGCAGCATCGGAAATTCAGAACTAAATTGAAAAGAGAGGATGGCATTTGGCTTTAGAATTTAAATAAATACGAATAATGTGGTAACAGCACCACTTGTATCGAAACTTCACAGCTGCAAGTCAATGAAATAATCACCAAAATTATGTAAATTCTAACTTCTCTACTAATTCCATTTCGTCTAAATGGTTTACAGTCATTAAAACAAAGGCTACGCCTTGACCGAAAGCATTTATGTGTCACCCGGGAATCACAGAGTGCATACGTGCAATAGATTAATGTGTCATACGGCTTGGTCTGACTGATAGCGATGAGCGATTTTATAGGTATAATATATTTCAGACTACGCTTAATATACAAGGTGACTATACAGTTAATACTGAACACGAAACAATAAAAAAAAAGTAGTGTGAACTAATTCACGCCGTGTGCTGCGCGCGAAATCCAACATATAAAAATCCCGGACAAGTGCGAGTCGGACTCGCCCATCCAGGGTTCCGTACATATTTGTAGGTACATAATTATTATAAATAATTTAGGAATCGAGTCTCGCAGTATTTTCCGAGCTTTTCCCGACATTCGGTTTCCAAAACCTCTACTTACTTATATTATTATGTGTTTTATAATTCGATGTCTATCGCTACTTAAGTTCAAAAATAAACTACGAATATGGCTCCTGGAACACTGTTTTTATTCTATAAATGAATATTTATTGCTATGTTGACATGTTGTCAAATCTATGTGCTGGTTTAATGTGTGACATTCATTCAATTGTAAAATTATGACATTATTTTATTGTAGTTGCATGTTATTTTGGTATTGATTAGATATTTTATTGTAATCCAATTAATTTATATTTAATTAGTTATTAATATGTAATGAAAACGGAAAAAAAAAATTATAACAACATTTGTACGCCATTAATGGCGAGTTTTTAAGGAACTTAATGTACCCAGAACACCATATTATGTTACACCAAAAACTTTACAAATAAATCAACTGAACTGATGATTGATTACGTACTTTAAATAAAGACTGTATTTTTTATGATTTAATTACAAATGTATAGTTTTCCGACTTTTCACCGTACTTGTAGTATAAGACGATATTAATTGCCAAATTTCATAGTTGTAGGTCTACGGAAAGTACCCTATACATTTTGATTCCATTGAGAGTGTTGAAATATACGTTTTTTGCGGCATAAATGGCCTTATCTTTTTTAAGTTAACTTAGAAGTTTGATTATTTCACAGCTTCAAGGAACCGTAGACCTGACCACCTGAGTATACGGTTTTAATTTAAACTCGGCACCTCTACTACGTCAATGATGACTGACGTTGACAGTTCATACTCATGCGTTTGCGCGTCGCCTTCAGTGTTGCTATGGTCTCCCTTTATTTGTCTTACCATAGACAAATTAGTGATGCTGAGACTAAGGCAGAATGGATGCGCAAACGTGATACACACGAATGAGTAAATAAATATATTACATAAATTATTGGACTTTGAATCTATTTAATTATATGTATTTATCACAATTTATTACTTATTTACTATATATTCTTAATATTGCATGTTTGCGTACACCGTGGCTGCCCGTGATATCACTATAACGGTCCTATCTCAAAACTAGCGCTGCTACATTTTGGTGGAGCAGCTAATGCTGAGATAGGAACCTTTTTTGGTCTCGTGCAGGTTTTTATTATTCTAATTTTTTTGATATTTTTTATTGTTATATGTATAAACTGCAAGAGCCCAGAATAAATATTTTCTTTCTTTCTTATTTTCTTTCTACGCGTTCCCGAGATAAAGGGTCTTGACAGACAGACGGACAGACACAGTTCCTTTCTTTCTTTTTGAGGTACGGAACCCTAAAATCCACCAATAGTATAAGCGTAGGAATTCGCCGTTCTTTGACAATGCCAACAATTTATTCTTAGAGCCGTTCGGTGTTTATTCTGAAAAACCTGCTAATGTTTCAAAGTGAAAATCTACCGTAGAATTTAGTATTAAGTAATATTACATGATTTAGAATATTTTTTTACGTTTGCTCTATAAATATACACGGATACAGGTCAGCAGCTTCAGCGATTTAAATTATTTTTATCATCACTATTATATCGTATTTTCAACACACATTTGTTTTTTATTTATTTACATACTGACATAAATAAACTCACGCCTTTTTCCCATGGAGGTAGGCAGCAACAACAGAACGCCAACTGCTACGATCTTTACATACTTACTCCTTTTGCTTTGGCCACGTTCATACACATTTATATAGCCATATTTACTCGAATCTATATCAAATGTTTATGTTACAAATTTGAGCTATTTTCTAACCAATTCTGCCTAGCCTTTTCCCAATTACATTGAGATCGGCTTCCAGTCAAACCGGATGCAGCTTAATACCAGTATTTTACATGGAGCGACTGCCTATCTGACCTCCACAACCCAGTTACTGGGTAATACGATATCCCGTGGTATGACTGGTTGTCAGACTTTCAGGCCTCTGACTACCCGTAACGGTTGTCATAGATCTTAATTTGACAACCGGGACCGACGTTTTAACGTACTCTCCGAGGCACGGAGGGGTCTCGGTCTGAAATTATGGTCATCCATCCTATTTTCTAACCAATAAATCAATCAAACTACGTATCCCAAGACTCGCCTTCTCCAAAGAAGCTTCTCCCTTTATGAGGAACTGATCTACGATAGGTCCTTTGCCCAGCAATGGGACAGTTCAGGCTGACAGTAGCTATAATACAGAACCATCCGTTTATGGCCACTATTTAAATATGACATATCATGACACTTTTACGGTAGCAGTGATAGCCTAGTATGACCGTTGGACTGACAAGTCAAAATCGCAAGTTCGAATCCAAGGCACGCACCACCGACTTTTCGAAGTCATGTGCGTATTATAAATTAATTATCACTTGCTATTAACGGTGAAGGAAAACATCGTGAGGAACCAGCACACCTGAGAGAGATATTCTCGATGGTGCGTAAAGCCATGTCAGTGACCTACTGGTGGTTTAAACTCTGACACTAGGTTGTTTATCAACCACACGATAAGTCAGAAGATGACGCTTTTCGTTTTCGTTTTTGCTTTTCGAAAACGTCGCAAGGTTTCTAAGTAAATCCTTTGTGAGTAGTATTCCGATAAATTCCGGGAAATTTTACGCTCCTCTTATGACGATCCGCTGTTAATGCGACCTCGGAACTTGTTTACCCTCACAATACTATGTCGTAATGTCTTTGTATTATCACAATTAGCACCTATATGATTATTATCCGAAATGTTTATTCATTTAGCATTCGCTAAATATATTCGCGAAGTATTTAAAGGTTTTTTAAAATAAATAAACATCTACCGTTCAATCAAAATATTACTGTAATGACAAACAGTGCGGCCTACATAATATATGGAAAAATTCACTGCTGTGTTTCTCATTTTTTGCAAGAGATTCCACTTATGAATGAGATATCTAGGTAACATAACTATCACCATGACCCACATCTAAGGTATACGCCAACTAGTCTGTGGGATCCTACTAGGGCATTCTTACAAGATGATGAAGTTTAGATAAGACATTATGATGCAGCGATGCAGCTCGCAGTTATTTTTTATATTATTTAAAAGCTTGCTTTTAAACGCCACCACACCTCATACTAAATATAAATTAATGTTCACCGGTTACTACTCACGTGCATATTTCGGGATTGCCCGACTAGTTACGAACTCGAACGGAGGCCTTAGTCATGAGCTGAGCCGGCGGCGATCTCGCGAGTCAAACGCACGTGAGTAGTAACCGGTGACAATAATTGATATGAATATGTATCACGAAAGTTTTTATACAATAATCATACTAAATAATTAAAGATAAATCTTTGAGAATCATTAACGCATGCTTAGCAGAGGTCGAGATGGCTTAGTGGTTAGAGCGCCTGTAGTATTTATATATAATAAAAAATATCATAGATAATTATTATTATATTAGAATATAAATATTATAGATAATTGCACTCTTCACGACATTGTATTAACTGCAAAGTTATTCGTGTCGGTTAGGTCACCTGTATAGGGATTGAATTGATAGCAATGACATCGCCAAAAAGACGTGTTAAAATATGGGTGAAGAATTCGCGGTGGTGAGCAGAGGTCGAGATGGCTTAGTGGTCAGAGCGCGTGGAGTATCTATCCGGGAGGCGCAGGTTCGAATCCTATTCGCGACCGTATTCTTTTTCCATTTAATATAATAACTTCATACTAAATAGTTAAACATATGTTATATAAAATCTTTTTTTTTTATATAGTCCATAAATAATTATGATACAAATAGACATGTTCTAGGAAGTTAGTTGCACCGCCTCTTTTCCAGGTAAAACACTAGGAAGCGCTGAAGGGTGGGTTTTTTTGGGGGCTGTCTTAATATTTGACATTGAAAAAGCTTAATTTTATTGCCTAATTTGTATAAACAAATTTTGATTTAATTCTCCTTTTGCGGTTAGCCACTTGAACGTCAGGAGACACTTGAGTGTCCAAAAAGTTTTTGTCATCTTACGTTAGGGTACACTACAGTGTCGAGCCCACTTAGTGTCGAAGTTGTGAAAGAAGCCTGTAGTAAGCCTTTGAGTTCACTAATCGAATGTTATGAATTAACAGCGCGCCGATAAAAAAAAGTTCCTAGTGACAACCATAACTTAATTTAACCCAACTCTTCTTTTTTATTTTCTTTTCATTTTTGGTTGATGGACAACCTCATACAAACACCCGCAGGATTCTGACATGACTTAACACAGCATCGAGAACATCTCTCAGGTGTAGTGTTTTCCTTCACTATTTTACGCAAGTGCCCAGTGGTCTCGTCAGAGAGAGAGTCCTGGGTCCTCTTACGAAACCAGTCCCGGAACCCCCCCTGTGTCATGATAAGGCACATCCTTGTCGGTCGGTTTGGATAGGCTAATTTTATTTTTATTTTTTTGCATCCTTTTGACAATCGCATTTGTTACAGACGATTTAAATAGTGGCTGTGGTCGATTAAAGATATATTTTTTTATGGCTGAATAAACCAATTCTGGAGTGGCAAGAAGTCCACATCACTACACTAATACTCCTCCCGACCGTATTTCGGTCACGGCGGCCTATTACTCCACGGAGATTAGCCAAGTACTCAGAAGATATTATAGTGCACAAGTGTATGCGCAAACACAGGTGCACTCCCTCTTCCTTCACTCTCATCGTCCGATGGGACGACAATCCGTCACAACCGGAGAGAGATCAGGCGCAGGACCGACGGCTTTACTTGTACTCTGAAGCACGGGGGTATCAATCACAGCACCAACTTCCTGGCCCGGGCTGCTACTGAGAATTTCCTAATAGAAAAATCCAATAACACTTTGCCATACCTGGGAATTGAACCCAGGACCTCACGCACTTGAGACCGCTAGTCCAACGAGGCAGGCACACTATCACTGCTTAAAAAGGGTAGGTATTCTAAAAGGGTTAATTAGTTTGGTAGAATCATCACGTACTTAGGTGACGTAATTATTTACGGAAGTTATATTTTACCATGTTTCTACTTGCATAATTATGGCTGGTAATCAATTAAATGGAACTTTTGTTTACTGAGTGATGAATGGAATCGTACACGTCAGAATGTTTCCAAGAATTGTTGTTAGGTTTATGATATGGACTTTGTAAATACGCGACCGATTTTATTACGCTATTAGTGCTTAGCGAGTAGTTGAAAATACGCGCGCATCTATATACTTAATGCAAATATTTTTAGTTCAATAAAATATTGTTTGGCTAATTCTTAGTGTCATAAATATAATTTGCATATTTTTTTCTTAATTTTGTTTTTGTTTTTAACATAGACTGTATAGCAGCGACGTATAAATCTCTTGAAAATAATTCCGTTCGATTGACATTGAAATATGTCAGTTCGTACTTTTAAATGCCAAAATGTCTAAAAAATTATTATAGATTCTTTAATTATGCTTTAAAATTGAGGCAATTGTAATGTATGTAAATAAATATATTTAAAAATTACGCGTTGTTTGAAGGCGTCTATTTAATACTGGGATTGAATTGGAATTGGTATTAGTTTCAAGAGTAACCCCACTTTTCAAATATATACCCATATTTTATAGAGGCTCATGGCCAAGTAACAGCCGCACAAATAACTCGATCGAGGTTAAGCTGCGCTTGCCGCGTTCATCTGTGGATCGGGTGACCATCTTTTCTTACCGAGACCCCTCCGTGCCTCGGAGAGCATGTTCAGCTATCGGTCCCGGTTTTCAAATTAAGATCTATGACCGTCGTTACAGGTAGTCAGAGGCCTGAAAATTTGACAACCAGTCATACCACACAATATCGTGTTACCTAATAAGTGGGTTGTGGAGGTCAGATAGGCAGTCACTCCATGTAAAATACTGGTATTAAGCTGCATCCGATTTGACTGGAAGCCGACCCCAATATAATTGGGAAAAGGCTAGGCAGATTGATTTCATAGTTGCAATTATAAAAGCCCTTGTTCTCACTATAGTTTAAAAGTCTTCCTCATAATCTAGTGGATGCAAGCGCTGTTTTGCGTGAGGTTCTCAGTTCGATTCCCGGATTGAATAGTGTTATTAGGTTTTTCTGTTAAGAAATTCTTAGTAGCAACACTTATTAATTGCATCGGTGAAATGTGGGGGGTGAAAGAGTAGGTAAGTAGGCTCTACCTAATCCTTTGGGGAATAAAGGCGTGATGCTATACTTTGTATATATATTTGTATAAAAACATTCGTGAGACATATCAATTATTGTTCACCGGTTATTTATTACACGTGCATTTTTGGGATTATCTGACTAGTTTTGAACTCGAACGGAGCCCTTAGTCATGAGCTGAGCTCCCGACGATGTATAAATATCTCTTAAAACGTAGATTTAATTAATAAAACATAAAAACTGTCTAATTTTCCAAGTTTATCATTAAAGCGTATACATAATCTTCAACAAATTGGCCGTGGCTAATTCACATCAAAGAAAAACTATTTCTGCTAGTTTCTTATAGTGAAATAAAAACTTATAATTAGTCAAATACATAATTAAATATTATAGATGATTACACAGTTTTGAATAAGTGTTTGTTTTAAGTTTCATCTTTGACGTAATGTCAATAAAAAATATTGATTTTTAATACCTTACCAATTTAGTAAATATTTATAAGAATGGATTTTTTTATTAATATTTGGGTCCGTTCTTGACATTGATCTCAATATGTTTATTGAGACACTTTTACTGCACAAGTACTAAATAAAGGTGTTACAATATGGAAACAATAATTATTATGTGGACCGTGTCGGGCAAGGCAAAACAGTGGAAGAGAGAAGGAAATACATTTTTATATTTACAATTAATCCCTCATTCATCTCCCCTGATGGAATTTATTTATTTTTATTTATTTATTTATTCATACGTACATGAACAACATTACAGATGGTTATCTAAAGCGTTGTACAGTGCAAATAAAAAAAAAAATGAAAACGAATAAGATCGTTAAATAAAAAAAAAACTATTAAGAAACAAAAAAGAGTAAAAAAAATAAAGAAATATAAACACATTAAAATTCAAAGAGATGTAAACAGACATTAAAATAAAAAGAAACGTAAAAACACATTAAAATAATAAGAATATTTTAAATTTTCAGGTATAAAAAAAAATATCTAAATAAAAATTAAAATTAAAATTCAAACAGGAGAATAAAAATAACATCTCATCTCTCATCCATCTTCATATCGGAATGCGATGGATGAGGTCTACGATGGAACGAACGTTCCCAGAACATGCCTAGGAACTCTTATTTTGAAGGTTTTCGGGTTATAAGTAGCTGGTAGAGAACTCAGACGCTGGCAAGGAAAATTACACATTATGGCGCTGAGTATTTTTTTTTTGTCAAAAATGAATATTTGTTTGGCCACCAACTCGCCTGATGGTAAGCGATCGTATGGCCGAGGTTGAAGCACGTAGATCCAGAATAAATCTATTCACTCTAAGTAGAGTGGATAGATACAGATAAATCTTTGAAAAGCATTAACGCATGCTTAGCGAACCTTAAAGTTATAAATTTTTGTGGAAAAAGAATACGGTCGCAGGCAGGATTCGAACCTACACCTCCTGGATAAATACGGACGATGTATAGGGACAAAAGACGTATTAAAATGTGAGTAGAATGTGAGGTGAGCAGAGGTCGAGATGGCTTACTGGTCAGAGCGCCTAGAGTCATTAATAATTGGCGTCAATCTTATCGACCGAGCTCCCAATACCGAAATTCGAAGACGAACCTAAGTCCAGGATATCGGTAATTACATAATAAAACTTAGAGTTGGACGGGAGCGGGACACCTGGCTCGAAGGGGTGATGAAAGGTGGTGCAAGGCGTTGACAGAATGGGGCCAAGGTCTGGAAAGTGACGCGTTGGACGTCCAGCGGCAATATGGGTCGATGACATCGTTAGCGTTCTGGGCCGCATCTGGATGACGCTGGCACAGGACCGAGGAGATTGGTCCGAACGCGTATGAAGTATCTGGGCCTAGTATTGGACCGAAGGTGGAACTTCGGCGAGCACTTTGAACAACTTGCTCCAAAGTTAATCGGCACAGCGTCTGCCCTTAGTCGACTGCTGCCAAACCTGGGTGGGCCGAGTGCAAGCTGCCGTCGGCTCTATACAGGGGTGGTTCGCTCGATGGCACTATATGGGGCGCCGGTGTGGGCGGAGACACTGAATGCCCAAAACAAAGCGCTTCTTCGGAGACCGCAGAGAGTCATGGCAGTCAGGATCATACGCGGATACCGCACAATATCTGCAAAGGCGGCGTGTGCGCTTGCGAGCACCCCCCCATGGGACTTGGAGGCCCAGGTGCTTGCCGAAATATACCAAGAAGTAGTTGGCCACCTGACAGAAAATGGCAGACGTCCGCCGCCTGAAGTAGTTACGAGGTGGCGCAGGGAGTCTCAGGCAGTCCTGCTAGGTCAGTGGAGAGAGAGACTGGAGACGCCCAGTGCCGGTCAATGGACTGTGGGGGCTATCCAGCCGATCTTAGAGCAATGGGTACGAAGGCGACATGGGACGCTGTCTTTCCGTCTGGTGCAGATTTTGTCGGGGCATGGGTGCTTTGGCAAATACCTGCACAAAATAGCGGGACGGGAGACTGCTCCCGTGTGCCACCACTGTGGTTTCAGTGAGGATACGGCCTTCCACACCCTGGTGCACTGTCCTGCTTGGGCAGTACAGCGCCGAGCCCTCACTGCGGTAATTGGGACAGACCTCTCGCTGCCAGCCGTGATGAGAGCCATGATTGACAGTGAGGGGGCGTGGGAGGCAGTCGCATCTTTCTGCGAGGATGTGATCTCGCACAAGGAAGCGGCGGAGCGGGTCAGAGAGGAAGACTCCCTTGCTGATCCAATTCGCCGCAGGAGGACGGGTCGGCGCAGGCGGCTTTACGCTGGACTGATGCCACCCTAACAAAGGCCAGCGGGCGATAGATTGTGGAGTCTATCGCTCGCATAGCACAGCCTTGGAGTTGTGGCGATGTCCCAAGTGTGCCGGGACATCGCTGAAAAAGAGAATCCAAATGAAAGAGGAAGGTCCAGAAGTGGACCGCGCTGGGTGGGTCGCGAAGGCCATGCATTGCAGTTCTCGCGGCTCATCCACTCAAAGGCGAGAGTGGGCACACGGTGGAGTTTTTAGTGGGTGCGAGCCCCACATAACCACACTGCCTCCCCAGGTGGTGTGGCATGCGTCAGGCATTTTCTCCATCAAAAAAAAAAAAAAAAAAGGACCGAGGAGATTGAAACAAGCAAAGAGAGGCCTATATTCATCTGTGGGTGAAATCAGGCTGAGGATGATGATGATGAATCATTTTAATAGAAATATAATAAATAAAAACTTGAGAGGTGTTAAGGGACACCCGGATGGAACGAAGTTAAAGAGAAAAAAAAAATATATATATATCTGGCTTGCTTTCTATAAGAGAGAGAGAGAGACAGACAGAGAAACATGCGCACGCCGCACGGCTTACAATAGCTTACTATAGCAAAAAGTGTCGTTACAACTTTTCGTCTTAATTTTTTCCGTCTAGCCCCCTTTCGCAACGCGCGATAAGGAACTTCGTTCCAATTAACCCAAATGTTTAACGTTAACACTTTTTTATAAAGACACCCACTATCCATCAGGATCAGGATTATATTACAGTGGCTTAACACTTTCACTATCCGCAAAGCGACATAATAGAGCGACAATCACTGTGTACTGGATACAGCACTCTAGAACGTGTAAACAGACGTTGAACTGGGAGTTTTCGGGGTCTCTTAGTAGGACCCGAAGCTCCCCTCAACGTGCTGATTGTGACCACTAGAGTAATGAAGTAAAAATCCCAAACACCCCGGTCTTATCCCCAAAGACCGGGTGCCTTTTGATGGTTTCTTACCGACAACAAAATAAAAAAGGCCGTAAACACTTAACTCATGCGGGAATTGAAACTGCCTTACCTGTGGGTTTGCTCTTGAAAATAATTCCGTTCGATTGACATTGGAAATATGTCAGTTCGTACTTTTAAATGCAAAAATGTCTAAAAAATAATTATAGATTCGGGTCGCATGAGGACAACATGCTTTAAAATTGAGGCAACTGTAATATAGGTAAATTTATTTTGAAATTACGCGTTGTTATAAGGCGTCTATTTAATATTGGAATTGGATTGGAATTGGTATTAGTTTCAAGAGTAACCCCACTGATTTGCAGTGCGGTAGCCGATTGATGAATGCGCCAATCGTGACAACGATTTACAAAAAATCTACACGTTAAAGTCCGTAATGGGAATTAATAAAATGTTGCTATATTTGTAAATTCGTCACGTTTTGTTAGATAAATAAGCTTGCAAAATACCTGTTTATTTTATCAAAGTTATTAACAATATAATCGATTTTGTTTGATTGATAGAAAGGTACCTATAATATACGAGACATCTGAAATCCGTGTATTTTTTTATTTTTTTTAAAGTTGCCACTCTCATGAGTTTCTTCCCGTATCGTGCGTTTACAGACATAATCTCACAAGCACAAACACACTTAGACCCGGAGCAATTATCTATAGATCGTACAAATATTTGTGTGTGCATGTGAGATTATATGTCTGTAAACCCACGATACAGGAAGTAATTCCTTGTGTAGGTAAAGTTATAAAAAAACAAAATATAGGCATAGGAATGCACCGTCCTTTGAAAATGCCATCAACGACTTATTCTTAGATCCGATCGGGGGTTTTTTTTTTATAAAACGATAAGATATTTTATAAACGTATTCTGAAATATCCGCTAATGTATCTCAGTGAAAATTTTATTATAAATTAAATGTAGTTTTTTAAGATAATGATTATTATAATTAAGCTACATTATATTAATAAACATAGTTTTTATCATTTGCTCACTGGGTTGTTCATCAACCACGTGATAAGAAGAAGAAGGATCATTTGCTCTATAACCATGGCATGGGGGGGTGGGGCAAATACAATGAGTGTTTTTTTTTAAACAAAAATTTGAACTCACTGCTGAGCATGAGGTCTCGGGTCCGAATCCTGAGTCGGGCAAGGTGTTAATGAGATTTTTGTTTTAAGAAATTCTCAGAAGCAGCCTGGAGTTTGGAAATGTGCCCGGTACATGACAATAGCCTCACCACCTATTACATGGGATTTCATAACATCATTGGTGAAATGGGTGTGTGTGTACATCTCTGCCTAACCCTTCAGGGAATAAAGGCGTGATGCTATGTACTTAATGTAAAATTTGTAATAGTATTAATACTATGATTACCTTTTAAACTCCTAGTTATAAATTACCTTTTAAAATGATAACTCCTCGAAACAACACGATGACATACAGTAGTTAAATAATAATAAATTATTTTACATACTGTGAATACCTTATTTTCGCCTTTGTTTTATTTCCCGGTGTCCTTTGCCCTTTCTTTCTTGAGCGGATGACGACGTCGCTACTTTCACGCTTTCTTTATGTATCTGCGGACTTTTATGGTTTTTGGATGACGCACTCGCGCAATTATATCATTGATGGATTCTTTAATCGCTTCCTGGGTTAATGGCTTCGTATCGTCTGGTTTTAAACTCACGTTTCATTTTATACATTTATGTTATAATATACCTACTGCCACGTGCAAAGCGATGGCAAATTAAACCGGATTTGTAAAGCACAAAATTAACACAGAGTGGATGAAGTGGTGGCAGGTTATGGGAATTATTTGTAAACCCCGAATTTCCCTTAGATTTCAGGGGAATATTTAAAAGATAATTATTAGACCTACTGTATTGTCAATCGACGAAAACAGAAGGAGGTTCTCAAGATGCGTAGATCTGTTTTTTATTTTTTTATTAAACTGTAGAAAGTAACATAAAAATGCAATGCAATTGGCACCGACACAAAATATTATTGGTACGTAATTTTGTCCGATGACGGACTGAAAAAACAGTTCGGGCAAAGTGTAATTGCGTTTTTCGATTAGGAAATTCTCAGTAGCATCCCGCAGTTTGAGACTCTACCCGGTAGATGTCAATAGGTTATGACATGGGCCTTAAATAATATTAACCGTATTGGTGAAATATGACTGTTAAATTTTGTACACCTCTGCCTACCCCTCCGGGGGATATAGGCGTGATGTTATGTTATGGTCTTTCTTTATAACACAAAAAAGTGTATCACAATTTTCAAACGTTTAGCACCCTGATGAGGAACAACTTTCAGTAGATCATTACTTTGTTTCATACAGGCATCAAACCCGCTAACATTAGCAGGAAAGCCAACAACCGCTACACCAATCAGACTGGTTATAATTAATAAACTTTTCCGAATCACGCTAAATAAACATAGCATCAATTTGTCCTTTTTATGTTAATGTAATAATGTCATAAAAACTACTTACATACGACATTACCGACATGTTTTTATGTTTACTATGACAATATTCCTATTGTACACATAACCTTTTGAACCTGCCCATGTTAAACGCATTATGATTAGGGTTATCAAGTTTCGAAGCCGAAAAATCGAACATAACATTATACAAAATTAATAAAAAAAAAAACATTTGGTTTTCGAATATGAACAAAAAGTAACTCAAAGCATGGAACACACGCCCTAAGCCAAGGCTCGTACCCCGCAAGGGGTGCCCTTAGCGTGTTGTCAATTAGTTTATAAGTTGAATGCCCTGGCTGGGGGCCTTAAAATTATTAAGGCAACCACAGGAAAGCCCTGTTATGCAGTCGACAACCTCCTAGGTTGAACTGCGTGATGCCCTACACAAAAAAAGCATGGTTCACGATAACATGACTGAACGCGGTGCCGAAAATTCTTCTGTTAAAAACAACATGTTAGTGGCTAGTTATAGCCGTGGTCGCAAAGGCCGCTATTAAGTTGATGCCAATTTAATTATTAGTACGTTATAATTACGACGGTGTGTGTGACCCTTATATAATTATATAGGTTGTTAAACCCTTCCCTTTCCGGTGTCGGGTAAACGGCTTATTTTATATCTTCTTCCTGCCCTGGACTCAAGTGATTTGGGGTCTTTCCCCTCCATGCATAAACATCTCTTAATCACGTGGGTTTAACCCTCCTGATCACAGGCCCATAACAAAAAAAAAACGGTCTTCTCCAAATTTCTTGATCTCTAGCAACAGACCAACAAATTTTTTTTTATAAAAAAATATGATGTGTCCCCATTTAATATAGTATATTATGTACTAGATTTTGCATAAAAAAACAGTTTTTTTTTAATATGTTTGTTCGGACACTTATAAGTCTAATATATCGGCCTAATGCCGTACACCTGACAGCCCTAATTACGACCGCAAGCATGTCAGGTTGTTATTTACACGTTTATATGTTCAAGTTTTTTTGTTGTAGGGTTTGTAGAGTTCTTAGTATAATTAAAATGATATAAAAAATATATTAGTACCGGTCTCTAACTGATGCTGGGCCACTTAACATACAGAGAAAGAATGAGCATCACAAAGCCTGGACTAGTGAAATCATGAATTATTCTAAAGACTTCGTAAGTTACTCCTATAGTTCCTCTCTGTAGTTGTTAGGAAGGAAATTTAAGAGTTGCAACATAATCGTACTATAAGACTTATAGAATAATTGTGTTGAGTATGTCCACGTTCAGCTTGTCTTACTTGTTTACTGTTTTATGTAGCTTCGGTTATAATATTACTAGTAGTCATAATAATATCATAATTATGATATTTGTCATAATTATGACGAGGCATACAGTGACTGATGATATGACAGCTAATAGAGATGTATGGAAGAAGAATATATGCTGCGCCGACCCCAAATAAATTGGGATAAGGGCGTGATGATGACGATAATATCATAATTATAAATGTGAAAGATTGAACTATCGTACAATCAAGCTATAATTACTGATGGGATTTGGATGAAACCTGGTATATGTAAACTTAGTTATTTATAGTCCTGAATAGAATAGAATATTACTATCCCGTGAAATGCCGAATTCCTGTGGGAAACGAGGAATCCCATGGATGGAACTGTAGTATGCAGCTAGTCCTACTAATCTTACTTATATTATAAATGCCAAGTTTGGATGTATGTTGAGAGAGTCACGCAATAACTACTGGACGGATTTGGGCGCACAGATAGTTTATAACCGGGATTAATACATAAAATATTTTTTATCCAGGCTGTACCCAATTCTGAAGTTCATGCAAATTTGCGAGCGGAAGCTAGTTCTTAATAATTATAACACTGATTTTAAGCATTACAATTTACTTTATTGTTTTATAGATGTATGAAAAACATACTACAAAAAATTGTTGCGATTCTACCATCGCTCTTCATCATAGATTGGCATTGCCAATTAATATTATGAGTAGGTAGGTACTGACGCAGGATATTCGTTTTATATTACAGGGCCTATAGTCGTACATCATACTCTAACAGGTTTAATAGACTTTGCTTACGCAGATTTAATTACTAAGTTCGGGGTAAAAAATATTTACGATCATTTGTATTAGGTACATTCGTCATTATTTTTTATGTGACTGAGCTTTAATTGAATACTTTTTGGAGCCGGACATTTAGGAGCGGGAGACTTAAAGTGGCTTTTACTAAAGCCGTGCTGGTAAAATGAGTAGTGTGAAGATGTGTAGGCCGGCTTATGGTGGCTTTTACTAAAGCAGTGCAGATAATAAGAGCAGTACTAGGATGTATAGGTAGGCTTATGGTGGCTTTTTACCAAAGATATGCGGGTGAGTTGAGTAGTGCTAGGATGTATAGGAAGGCTTAGGGTGGCTTTTTACTAAGGATGTGTGGGTTATATGAGCAGTTCTAGGATGTATAGGAAGGCTTAGGGTGGCTTTTTACTAAGGATGTGTGGGTTAGACGAGCAGTACTAGGATGTATAAGAAGGCTTAGGGTGGCGTTTTACTAAGGATGTGCGGATAACATGAGTAATGGCAGGCTTAGGGTGCCTTTTACTAAGGATTTGCGGGTAAAATGAAGTCGCTGAATCTAAAATACTCATATCCGGTTAGACAGAAAGGCAACCGCGATGTAGTTGGAAGCGGGCTAGGCAGATTGATATTTCACATTCGCTCAATGTATGTTCATAACTTTAAATTTCAAAGTGACACATATTATTAAAAGAGTCAATCTGGGGCCTTAACTACTATTACTAATGCTTCAATTAAGTATCGATGGTGTGTCGATAGAATGAATTTGTTATTTCTTGTTTCCTTAGCAACTTCCGTAGAACTGTACTAAGTTGTACACCTACATTTCACCGATGCTGTTATGCATCGGTGAATCGGACTCGAACGAAGCCCTTATTCATGAGGAGTTCGAAACTAGTCGAGCAATCCCAAGGAATGCGCGTGAGGAATATCCGTTAAACAATCATTAACATTCCACTGAACCACTATTCAACTGTCACTTGTGGTGGAAAATGACAGTTCTCGGTGGAGATGTCATTGAAGTTTTTACAGACTACTAATTCAGACACAATTGTAATGGAGTCTCAACGGGGTGGCGCCTGGATGACAATTTAACGTCATTTTATTAATATTAGCAAATTCAAGCCTGATAGTCATATGAAATGATGAAATGTCGGTAAATATCTTAGCAGGCGCCATTTTAAAACAAAGCTTTTCATAAGATATTGATTAATTATGGCTTCGTTAAAGTAAATTGTGCAATCAATCTCTACAACATTTTTATTGCGGCCATGGCTCTTATAACCGGTCATTTTAGCGCAGGCGCATGTTTAGTTTCGGAAGATTAGAGGCTAAGCAGGGGAATACCCCATGAAAAGGGCCGAGGTTTGTCGAAATAACCCACATCTTTTATGGGTTCTTCCCATTAGCTTTCAAACGAGTTCACTGGTACCAGATTATATTAAAAAAATATTTTTTTATTCCCATTTTGCTCTTAAATGTTGTTCGCGAACCATTTTGTGGTTTTGGTCCCAAAATTCTTGGGGTCAATCCACTTTGTCGCAGAAAAGGTGGCAAACGTATCGAATTTTGCTTTAAAAAGATTTTCGAAATTCAATTTTTTCTTTTCCAGCTATGCGATTTTACCTTTAAAAAACAATTATTTGTCGATAGAAATGAATTAATATTACTTTTTAATTAAAATATTGCGTGAATATGGAATTTTACATATAGGCCAGTCAACATTTAAAATACTGGTTTAAAGTTACATTAGACAGTGGAGGTAGACCACATTATAATTGGGAAAAAGGCTAAGCAGAGAGATTTTCAATGTATAATATGTAATGCATCCTGAAAAGCGACACTACTAGAATACAATAAAATGCTTTAGGCCAAAGATAGTGTGTGATTTTACTTAGAAGTCCATAAAATGATGAATAATGGCATGATACATTTTTTTGATGGCAGTTTATCTGCCGGCTACATTAAGGGTTGCTACTATTAATTGTTACTATGTACATATTATAAGCGTAGGTAATGCCTCTTCAGACAATACTGGCCGAAACGACGAGCTAACCCTGCATATCGCTTTGGCATGCACTTGGTAATACATCTCGTGGTAAGGCTAGAAGTTAGACTTCCAGGCATCGGACTGCCCGTAACGACTGTCATAGATCTTCATTTGACAATCAGGACAGATTTAACGTACTTTTCTTGGCTCATTAAATGGTATTTCGGCTTGTGACATTACTAAATAAACGGTCGCGACAGGCTTTAGCGAGCGACTGGTCCCGATGTGCCAACACCTGCCATCCCTTTATGGAATAATTGCCTAATCTTGTCGATCAATCGGCGTTTAGTTACATGTACAGAACGCAACATAATTAGTAGATTAAAGTTGCCTATGCATTTTGAGGAAAAATACGACCGTCAACGACAACATCTTAACATTTAAAAAGGTTTGGATGTGGTCTGTCTTCTTCATGGTGTTGATGGTATGTTTTATTTAATTTTATAAATTGGTGACCGGCTCCGGCATTGCAAAGGTGCCATTTTTATCTTGAAGGCATTAGTATTGGGGTAGTTTTAGCGGGCTTACCCCTTTCGCCACTGGCATATGATTGCCAATCATTCCTTTATACCTTTTACCTGTATGGTTACAATGATAGAACTCGATGTATATCGTGTGACACAATTTTAAGTTTGGGTTTACTTTTATAAAGTGTGTTTATACTGTTAATGTAATGACGAGAGCTATTGATGCTTTAGTTCAAGTGTTTTTGTGCTTGTGTGTTACCCCCAGTGAAAAGCGGCGAGCAAATTTGTTCGATATTTAGTCAGAAGCCGTCTCCCGTCTGGTCTTATAAGCCATTTATACAAAAATATTATCCAAAATTACACATCTGATAACGAATTTTCAAAAAAATATCTTTTTTGCAAGCTTTGATCTGACAATTACGAAAAAAGCCTAAATCTGCCAAATTGGTCGAGCCGTTCTAAAGTGATGATCTTTCAAATATGTATGCGGCTATTGATGAGTTAAAATATTATATTTTTGTTTAGAAATATATTTTAGCCTGGTTAGTGGAGTGTAATATTAGGATAACATCAGAACCGGGCGCATGGATAACATTTGGTTTGACATAGCTAGATAGACGGAGACTGTATCGGTGGCGGTTACCACCAACAACAGCATTCCCAAAGTCAACCCTTGACGTCAGGCAGGCGGCCGTTCATAAAACATAGCAGCACCAGATATAGGTATGCTGCGCCGACCCCAAATAAATTGGGATAAGGGCAGGAGAATTATGATGATGATGTTTAGCAATATATTTTATTTTGTCTCCAGTCGTTATTAGAGGCAGCAGAAGTCACTTAAGCTACAGGTTTTTGGGTATAAAGAACAAGAAAATAGGTTGATCAGTGAAAGCTTTCGAATTGCTAGCTCTATTTTCGTAATAAATTAGATAGAGTGATAGTTTAAGACTCCCATCTTACTCATTTTATATCTAATAGCCTATGTTTATCAACGTTTAAGATAAAGACATCCGATTAAGTTTGACACCAAATTTTTGAATGACTAAACAGCGGTTTACATTTTAGTAGTAAGTTATATTATTGGTAATTGCGTCATTGATTTCTAGATCTGTCTCGATTGATCAAGCGCGGCTGATGAGCACGAGTTCCTGGGTTGGATTTTCAGGTCGGTTTTTTATTTGTCTTTTAGGAATTTCTTAGCACCCCGTGCTTCGGAGAGCACGTAAAGCCGTTGGTCTTGCGCCTGTTCTCTCTCCGGTCGTGTCGGATCATGCATTGTAATATCTCCTTCGCATTTGGCCAATCTCTAGAGATAGATAGAGAGACGGGTAGAGATAGGTAGCCGTGATCGAAAATTTGGCGGGAACTAATTCTTTTGCTCAAATTAATAGCATAGTCATAAATTGTGATTACTTTTCTTCTCTTGTTATAAATGACTTGTAAACAGAGACCCACCCCGGCTTCACGCAGGAATTATACACTTAATCCTTCTTCATGTATCAGTCTATCTATTGGTGGAAACAGCATGAAAATCCGTTCAGTAGTTTTTGAGTTTATCGCGAACAGACAGACAGACGTGATGGAGGACTTAGTTTTATAATATGTAGTAATCACGAAATGTTGATCTACTTCAACCGATCGCACGTTGATAGATTGAAACTTGTGAACATTAAGTAGGCTGAATATTTATTCATCGAGTAATTTAGTTTTTATCAAAATACATCATCAAGATAATAAATTAAATATATCAATTTGTATACGAAAAAACAGTTACGTATAATATTCTTATAAAAAATATTAGGTATGGCTTACGGCCTACCTATCATTACATATAAAGTCACGAGTTTTTTTTTATACATACTTGTTTGCTGACGTGCATGTGGAAATGGATAGTCTCTGCCTACCCCAATGGGAAAAAGGCGTGATTGTATGTATGTAAACTGAACGAATTGTTAAACTTTGCAAAACAAAAATACCAATTTTGTCTATTTTAAGGTAGGTTAGTGAATGGCGCTGAAATGGCTATACACACCATCCGGAATGTCGGACAAGTGTGCTGGTTTCCTCATGATGTTTTTCTGTAAATAAAAATAAAATTAACTGCCTCGCTGGTCTAGTGGTCCCTAGTGCGACTGCTGAGCATGAGGTCCTGGGTCCGATTCCCGGGTCGAGCAAAGTCCTATTATATAGTATATAGGGTTTTTCTATAAGGATTTTTCAATAGCAGCCCGGAGTTTGGAATTGTGCCCGGTAGATAGCAAAAGGCTCACCACCACAAATGTGGGTGCAAAAATAATATGTATACCTACACCTTCGGAGAATATAGGCGCGATGATGTTATAATAAAATTAATGCGTGCCCTAGGTTCGCATTGGAATCTGTAACCTTTGGTCTGCTAGCCCAACGGTCACACACCAAGACTATAACAGTTATAATTATTTTTATTAATTAATCTGAATATTAAAGATAAATGTTTGTGAAGCATTAACGCATGCTTAGCAACTTTTTCCATTTAATATTATAAGTTTATTCTGAATATTTTTCGTGCAATCTTATCCAATGCACTTCAAGACACTTTTATAAAAAAAAATAGTTCAAATTAATACGATTAATAAACAATACAACATTTTTGAAGCTTCTATAGTAAGCATAAATTAGTAACCTGCTTTGTAAGTAATCTGCCTACCGTATATCTTCACGCTAAATTAACGAGTGCGACCTGTGGGGTTACTCTTGAAACTAATACCAATTCCAATCCAATTGCAATATTAAATAAACGCCTTAAAACAACGCGTAATTTTAAAATAAATTTACCTACATTACAGTTGCCTCAATTTTAAAGCATGTTGTCTTCATATTATCCCGAAACTATTATGACTTTTTAGACATTTTGGCATTTAAAATTATGAACTGACATATTTCCAATGTCAATCGAGCGGAATTATTTTCAAGAGTAAACCCACTGAATTATAGTTAAATAGTTAAATAAAGTTATTTTATAGAATTTGAAAAACATTGTATTTAGATAGTAGTCACATTTAACACATATGACATAACATAGCAGGAAGGAGTAGGCAAAGGTGGAGACGGTTGTACACACACATTTTACTGATGCTGTTTGCTGTTATGACGTCATATGTAATCTTGTGAGCCTATTGTCAGACACAATCCCAAACTCCGGGCTGGTATTGATAATTTCATACTAGAAAATCCCAATAACTTTTGCCCGACCTGGGAATCAAACCCCTTATGCTGAGCAGTCGCGCTTGGGACCACTAGATCAACGAGGCAGTTTAATACACAATTATATTTTAATATACTCCTTACTCCTGGAGTATTCATCCGGGGGCACAGGTTCGAATAGTGTTCGCGACCGTATTATTTTTCCATTTAATATAATAACTTTAGAGTTCGCTAAGCATGCGTTAATGCTTTTCAAAGATTTATCTTGAATTATATTTTAACTATTATGTTTGCTTTAAGTAATTTTTTCTCTCAATTAAATTTAGTTCTCTCAAATTAGATTAGCGCCAATACGCTAAAAACCTTCTCAATAAATAGTGCAACAGATTTTCCCCTTTCGAGAAATATAATAACTGAAATTTTGCATAATTTTGTCGTTTTTCAACTGCCATATGAGAAAATCCGGACGAGATACAAGCGAGCAATCATCTCGATTGGTGCGTCAGAAGATTAGTCGGAAAGTTGACTAGTTGACTATATAGGTATGGTACTGGGCCATAGATCGCTCAGTCCAATTTATGCGCGGGCGCAACACGTACAATCCGTACCGAAACGTGCGAGTGTTAATATAGTGGATTTTTGATAACTTCATGACTGGAAGTGGTTTTATGTGTTTTGTTTTATTAGGTATGTATTTATTATTATTGTTTTAAAACTTTATTAATATAAATAATTAATACTATTTTTTTTTATTTATTACAAATTACTGTGTAAATTACAATCATCTTGTTTCATCCCATTGCTGGGCTAAGGCTAAAAGTATTATTAATTACATTAGACATTACATTTTATAAAATTATATCAATTTTCAATTATAAAAGTTCAGTTATTATATTATTGATAAATTATTATAACGGTATGAAAAAAAAAAACATATAGTTTTTTTTTTAATAGGTACAAAGCCAAAGCCGATAAAGTGACTACCTATTACAAATTATAATTTGTAATCATTATCAACAAATAAACGACCTTGCATGTATAAATATTTAAATAAGAAGGAAAACAAAACAACAGTCACAACAAATTAAATAAATGCAATTAAGTATGTCAACATTAATAACTAGATATAAAAAGTATTAATTATATAATAATCTCAATACAGATGAAATAAGGTTTCGTGAAATATAAATTAAGGATACATGAGAATTAAAGATAAATCTTTTGAAAAGCATTAACGCATGCTTAGCGAACAGTAAAATTATCTGAGGACCTGCAGATGTCGAGATGGCTTAGTGGTCAGAGTGCCTGTAGTGTTTATACAAGAGGCGCTGGTTCGAATCCTGCATACGACTGTATTCTTTTTCCCTTTAATATAATAACGATACATGAGAGGTTCACCATTGATTCGCATACAATTTTATGTTATAATTAACATTAGCATGCTTTTAATTATCCTTAACGTAATCGTTACGCTAAATATTAATTCTGCATGTTTAGGCATAATTATTTTTGACATAATTACTGTTAGCATAACAATTTTTAAGCATAATATTTGGAAGCATATTTCGTACCTATGTAAATTAATTATGTTCGAGGCTTAACCTACTAGGATATAAATAATATTCCTTATAACTTGTGCGATTCAAAATTAACCAATGTGATAGTTATATCTAAACGATATTCAAATATGGAAATTTATTATTATGACATTAAAAGTTATGCCTAAGTAAATAAGAAATTTTATGTAGACTGACTCATTGGTCAAAAGGTCACCAGTGTAGCTGCTGAGTGTGAGGTCTTGGGTTATATTTTTATATAAACCATTTTTTTTTATTCAGTCAGGCGATTCTTTTTTGTTTTTTTTTGGGCTAGGTACTCTTATTATTAGCACAGAGTTTAGAATGTGTTCGGTACTCAATCGTTATATCGTATCGTTTATTGCATGCCACAATGTTTATGCTTAGGTGGTAAGAAAATTGAAAAGTAAAAATCGTGGGCCCTGTCGGGCACAGCAGACATATTTGAAGCATAGAGAGGACTAACAAACTAACTTAACATGACATATATTTTTTGTATATTATTATATAAGTTTTATAGCTTATATTATATTTATACTAAGTAAATTTATTCAAAACCATTTAAACCATTATATATTATATATTTGTAAATGTAAGGGTTTTTTTTCGTTTCTGAGTGGCTCAGGTAATTTGTAATATATTTTTAGATAGATGCAAATAGGTTCACCACCTAGGTATTGTACTTAATGTTATCGATGTAATATGGGTGTGTGTGTGTGTGTGTAGGTAGGTACTCCTCTGGCTAACCCTTCGAGAATAAAGGCGTGATGTATACTGGTATGTTTATGTTACATTATAATAATTCACGTGAATAACTAAATAAATTACATAATACAATCAGCTGGTGCCCGTGACTTCGTCTGCGCGACAAAATTTTGCGTATTCTTTTCCAAGGTCTAATCTCTCTCTACTCTATACTAAAATTCATCCAAAACCGTTCAGCTGTTTTTGTGTGATTAAGTTACAAACATCTAAACATAATTTTTTTTTAATATTAGTAGGAAGTCTATGTCTATAATTGTTCACCGGTTATTACTCACGTGAATTTTTCGGCGTTGCCCGACTAGTTTCGAACTCAAAACTCACGAGCGAAGCCCGCGGCGGAGTTGCGAGTCAAACTATCTTATCATGACTAAAGGCTTCGTTTGAGTTCGAAACTAATCGAGCAACCCCGTAAAACTCACGTGAGTAGTAAACGGTGAGCAATTTAATTATGTCTTACGAAAGTTATTACTTAAACAAAAATAGTAGAGTGCATATCTTAAATAAATAGTTAATCTTAATTAGGTACAACTGACCATCGCAAGTAACTTTATATTTACTAGTCGTATTATCAATAATTCAAATAACATTAGACTAATTATTATAAGTAAATCAGTCACATAGTTCGTTTAAAAGATTTTATATCGTATTGCTTAGGAGATATGGTACATGTCAGCTTGCTATACAATCAATTAGTAATGTCAGTTTAATTTTCTTTCATTTTTATCATATATTTATTGACAAAAATTAATATAAACCAGTTGAATGGACTGTATGAAGAAGAATTTAGAATTATTCAACATAACATAGCATCATACCTATGGGGACAAGCAGAGGTGTACACAATTGTACACCCACATTTCACCAATGCTTCTATTAAGACCTATGTAATAGGTGGTGAGCCTATTGCTATATACCAGTCTCAATTCCAGACTCCGGGCTGCTACTGAGAATTTCAGCCACTGTAACTTCTGTCCACTCTCTAATATTTTTACTACGTGTCTTTTCACTTCTATCTTTCCCATAATAATAAGTTGAAGCAGTTGATATCTTTCGTGTCTCAACACGTGAACGAGACATTCAACTATTCTCTTTCATTATATTTCTCGGGACGTACTTACGCGCTGAAGCACTCTGTCGTTTGTGACATTTTTAACCCACTTTATACGAAAATATCGACAACTCTAAGGCTTCCAGATGCTTTCTGGTGCACTCTTGTATGAGGGTCTACGCTTCATATGCATTCAAGAAATCTGGCCAAACATAACACAGGAGAATACATGGAGCTTTATACAGATCAGGGATGTTACGGATATGAATTTGAATTTGCAAATTTCAAAATATATGGATTTGTTAAAGGTTTTGACTTGATTTCTAGTTTATCAATTGATACTACAATCATAAAAAAGACGATGTTTCTTTCACAATGTGTATCATTAATTAAGACTTCGCCCCTATCCAAAAATTTTAAAATTTGTATCAGGTTCCGTTACGGTTTCAGTTAGATTTCTATTTCGTATATCCGATAGTTTCAGTCACTGTTACAGAGCTCCATAACATCTCTGATGCAGATACTCTTGCAACATAAAACTTTATTCATTTTGTTGAATGTTAAATCGCAGTAGTGATAGCGTAGTCGTATGACCGTTGGACTGACAAGTCAAAGGTCGCAAGCTCGAATCCAAGGCACGCACCACTGTTTCTTTGAAGTCATAAATTAATTATCACTTGCTTGAAAACGGTGAAGGAAAACATCGTGAGGAAACCAGCACATCTGAGAGACGTTCTCGATGGTGTGTAAAGCCTTGTCAGAGACCTACGGGTGGTTTAAAATTTGACAATAGGTTCTTCAACCACATAATAAGAAAGGAAGGATTGTGTTATTATTTATTTATTTATCTTTAGATCACAAAGGTAAGTATCTTATATTCTAAGCCCCACAAAACCGTTGCAATGGTTTGACTGTGAGGTCAACGAGTCTCTAGACATTACTTAACTTTTACTAGACATTACATGTACTTATAATTAAATATTATTTAAGTATTGTAACTTACACTTATATAAAACTCAATACATTTCTAAATAATATAACTTTAATTTACGTTTAAACCAACGAGTCAAAGTTACTAAGAAATAATGTTTTGTATACTGATAAATCCTGTTGCTAATATTTATTAGGCCATTAACTTGTGTAAACGACTCTATATTAAATAATATAATAAAAATAATTCCTACAATCACGAAAGTTAGCGAGCCAAAGTGTAGGAACTGCTAAAACCTCGGTCACCTGTATAGGGATTGAATAGCAATGACGTCGCCATAAGACGTGTTAAAATATGGATGAAGAATTCGCGGTGGTGAGCAGAGGTCGAGATGGCTTAGTGGTCAGAGCGCCTGGAGTATTTATCCGGAAGCGCAGGACTCCTGCTCACGATAGTTTTTTATTTTTTCCACGGAAATTTGTAGCTTTACCGTTCGTTAAGCATGCGTAAATGCATTTGAAAGTTTTAACTGTATTTGTTAAGGTAACCACACCTATGCGACATTGAATTAACTGCAAAGTTAGTCGTGTCGGTTCAGTCAACTATATAGAGACTGAATGAATAGCGACGACGTCACCAAAAGACGTATTAAAATGTGGAAAAATAATTCGGTGTAGTGAGCAGAGGTCAAGATAGCTTATATAGTATTATTTCCAATTTTTTTTTAAACTGTTTTCGTTTAAAGTTATTATATTAAATGGAAAAAGAATACGATCGTGAGCAGGATTCGAACCTGCGCCTCCCGGGTAAATAGATTGTCGAGATGGCTTAGTGGTCAGAGCGCCTGGAGTATTTATGCGGGAGGCTTTAGAATTAGCTAAGCATGCATTAATGCTTTTCAAAGATTCATATTTATATTAATTTTTATCAAAAAGATTTATTTTTAGTAGTTCTTTATCCTGCTAAGTTTCACCTGATTACTATTTTTATTTTTATTAATTAATACACTGCATGTGATTTTCCATTGATGTGGTTAAATCTTAATACTACGTAATAAACACAAAAGTGAATACCAAGTATTGTTTTCAATGGCACTTGCATATTTTCTCAGAAATTAATTTAAGAGGCAATAAGAAAATAAAATATTTTCTGAGAAAAATATGCGGCCGATATTCCATCCTCTCTCTTATTGCAACAACATTTAATTTATAATATCTATCCAATAATCTTGTTCAATAACAAATTTCAATGCCAACAGAATATTTATAAAGAGACAATCTAAATTAACAACAAATACAAATTAGTAATTTAACATAGTATCACGCCTGTTTCTATGAACGGTAAAGCAGACAAGTAATTGGATAATGAGGCAGGTTAATTGAAGCCATCCATACATGCATACCAATAATTTATAGAATATGCAACATTTAACTCGAAATTTTAGGATCCCTAATATTCTTTTATTGTAATAAGTCCATGATTCATCATTTGATGAAACTATGAACAGAAAATCAACAAGACATTCTAATTTCAAACCTTGGTAATTAACTGAAGCTCGACGTTCGAATAACCTGTTCCATTAGAGAATTCGTTAAAATAACAGGTTTCTAAATTATCCCGCGAAAACGGAGAACCCTGATTCCACGGGAGAGATAGTGACGTAACAAGTGTGCTAAAAAGTTTTTTTTTCGGAACAGGTATCTTATAATGAGTATAACGTGTAACATTGTGTTACCTGAATTTTAAAGTAAATAAACATATAAATTACGACCTGTTAGCATACTTGGGTTCGTGACGCACACAAAAATAAGTGTCCCCTTATAGCTTAAGATAAGTTGCACGAATTTAAATTATTTTGTAACTATTGAGTAAGAAATATTAGAAGATTAAACTTCGTTAATTATTGTTCACCGGTTATTACTCACGTAAGTACCTACATTTTTCTAGATCGCTCGACTAGTTTCGGACTTAAAGGAAGCATACAGTTAGACTACTTATGAATATGTCTTAGGAAAGTTTATAGACAGTATTTTTATAAATTATGTATAACTTTAAGTTGCTAGGATAGGTCCATTATTTTTACATCCATCAAGAAATTCCACACGTCAAAAAGAAAAAGATTTCGATAGCGAAATGGAAAAAAGGAATGCATAAAGTGCAATTTTGTTAATCTTATTAAAAAATAAAACAATACAAAGTTGCAATAGTTTCGTCAAAACTGTGACTTAGAGAAAAAAAAAGACGTTTTAAAAATGATTCATTAATAAAAAAGTTACACAATTTTGTGGAAAGTAAAATACAGTTTTGAGCAGGATTTGAACCTGCGCACCCTGGATGAATACTCCGGGGACTCAACCAATATCATAGGTCAAAATCCACGACCGTATTTTTTTCAATCCACCAAAATATTTCGCAGGTGTTAATGCATTTGAAAATATCAATGCCAAGATAATGACAAAATACTTTGGAGACATTTTAGCTAATATACAAATTAAGCACGGTTATGAATAGGGGGCTAAGTGTTCAGTAAAAAAAAAAGACAAATGACACACTTATCGACAATAGCATACCTATCTTAGAACAGTTATGCACTAGAGTCGAGTACGAAAGAACCGAATCCAATATCGGTAACAGTTACTTAGCTAGGACACTTAGCCGAGTTTTTAATATAATGTCAATTGTTATTAGCAATAACGGTTAGTTAATTATTTCGTGTCCCTCTTTAGAGGTTGACCTCTATCCGTCCACCTCAAGTTCGTAACCGAAATTTTACTCGATACTGACAAATTATGAGTGAGCATGTCTAACACTACTCTACTCCATTTTTAATAATTATCTAGATACAGTCGACAACAACAAAAGTCAACCTTTAAGGCATTAGTTTCAATTATATTATTACTATCAATTATTGTTCACCAGTAACTCACGTGAATTTTTCGGGATTGCCCGACTACTTTCAAACTAGAACAGATCCCTTAGTTGACATGACAGTTTAACTCCCGAGTTTAACGCCGCGGGCTCAGTTCATGAGTAAGGGCGCCGTCCGAGTTCGAAACTAGTCGGGAGATCCCGAAAAATGCACGTGAGTAGTAATTAAAGGTAATTATGGGTGCAAAAGAAAATCAAGTTACGCTGCTCCATCTTTTTGGTATCGATTGCGTTTTTGTATAAACAAAACATTTGAATTAAAACCCATGTGTCACTGACAACGAAACAGTATATATTGAATGAAAAAATAGCTACCAAAAATGCTTATTTGGGATAAAGATCTTAAAATTATTAAAGTGACGTTTGTGATTACATGAATTCTACTGACAAATCAAAACATGGGGAGGCATGGGCATGCATTACTTTAATTTAATGCTATTAAACAAAATGTGTACTTCAAATAAAACGACTGCTTCCAAAGTCATTAATTTTCCTTAGTTTTATAACAGAACATACCTTGCATTACAATCGACTAGTCTATTTGAGTAACACAAGTAATATGTGCAAATAGAAAATATTTACATAAGTATTTATCTATTATCCTAATGAGGGGTCTGTTTGACCCTTATGACCCCTATCTGTGTAGGGGTGATTTTTTTGCGCGGACTGCGCTGAATGCAGCTGCGTTTCTTTCACCCCGGTAAAATTGAAAGGTGGATTTGGTCGGTAGAAATCCGACACATCCGCCATGATGGATTTCCAATACAAAAAAAAAATGATTCATTCAGTTGTTAGGTTCATTTTTCTGCCTCTAAGCTAACCCATTCCGGGTTAGATTAGAGCCAGAATTTCGCATGCAATTAGGCCTATTGAACTTGGTTTATCGTATATTGCTAGCATCATACTCTATTTAATTCTGTGCTAAATAAATAATTCTGTGCCATTTTGTGCTGTGTCCGGATAGCAACCCACTATCTTTGGCTATTAATTAAGTATACCAGATGCTGTATCTAACTTACTTTTATTATTATGTTATTATTTTTATCTTGGATTTCAATTAGATAAACGAAACCACCTCATTGATCTAGTGGCCGTAGGCGCGGTTGTTGTGCATGAAGTCCTGGGCTTGATTTCCATATCGGACAATGTTAGAATTTTTAGAGCTTCTCCTTATATCAATGATAATTATATATTACTATATTTTTGATGTCTTTCTATGTAGAACTAATTGTGAAATAAATGATTATTTATTGGTTTATTATTTAAGAAGCTCGAATTTATAAAATATAATCTCAGCTTAAACATATGTATGTGACGCAACGCTCATTCATGTGTATCACAATCACAACACGTTTGTCTATGTAGGCAATAACTCACGAACTGTGACAAGTTGCCAGACATGTGCATATCAACGACAACCCGTATTGCTAGACCAATTCAACCAACACATTGAAAAAAATGAAAAAAAGAGTAATTGAAACAAGTCTCAAAATAATTATTATGACATAATTTATTGACCCAATAATAATATGACATTGCAAATGATATTCATTAATAATAAAATTAAAAATAGAATACCTGTAAAAGTAGGTATGATATTTATTTACCATGAATTATGGTAGCACAGTTATAAAAAATTAATTGAATTAACATACACGACATGTGGTGAAATAAAACACGTGGCTTTTATAAATAAAATGAATATAAATAAAAAATGAATAGTTGCGGAAACCGATTTTTTAAAATTAAAATATAAACTTAATAACATATCTGCAAAATATATGATAATTATGTAGTAAATATCAAATCGTGACTTTTAGAAAATTTGTAAAAAAAAACAGTGATAACCAGACAGTCCTTTTCAACGTATTAGTATTAATACATAAAGTTATTATTTATTATTATACTCTAACTTTCTCACTGATTCGGCGTATATTTGGTGACCTTTTCTGTTAATAAATTATTTTAGATTATAATAATAATTAATTAGCTATATCAAAATTTTGGGATTTCCCGATATAAATACTAAAGCGACATGTTGGACACGAACATTTTATATGGCGAATAGTTAATTAATGCTACATTGCATCCACGCCAAGCGACACGAAGCAACGTACGCGACTCCGAAACAGTGTCATTTCGCTGTACCTGTGAGATATCTTAGAAGTGTACGTCATCTTAATGTAGTTATAGTTAAATGGAGTTACGAATAACGTAAAAGCATATTCGCAATTTACAGGACAGACAAAATCTGGTGAAGGTCTCGTCTGGGCGCGTAAACTTTAGCACGTCGTCGGTGTCGGCGGCGACGATATCTGTGTTACGTAGTTTTCAAGGTAAAGAGAATTTTATTCTCCATAATGCAAAAGAGTTTACCAATATTTTGCGCGGTAATATCACTGACGATTAATTTTGCAATAATTAATGAATTCATAATTATCTGAGAAATAAATAAAATTTATTCATCGTCTTCATTGACAAAGTAATAATAATTATTATAACCGATAAATTAATTGGGTTAATATTATATGCTGATTTACAATGTCATTAACAGTGTATGGTAATAAAACATTAAATTAATTGTAATTGTTCTGTAAGTCTTAATTAGCTTAATAAATAAATGAGAGATTTGAACAACCTTCGCCGTTGGCAGCAAAAATAAACCAATAATCTAATATTCATACAGGTACAGACAGTGGAACCTTTTTTATAAAAATTGTTGTATATACCAATAAAACTGAAAATTGTAATATCTTAGGTTTGCGCGATCACTACACATTATAATAAAACAACTTTTAACCGGATTATTCGCGTGTATTATTGGTTTTTTGTTTTTCCTGACGTTTCGAACAGTTTGCAGCGTTCGTGGTCGCAGGAGGGCTGAAACAAAAAACCAATAATACACGCGATTAATCCGGTTAAAAGTTGTTTTATTATACTGAAAATTGTACTTAAAAATAAAACAAATTAAAAATCATAAAAACACCGAATTGCAAACAAATTAGATAGATATGTACTTATAAAAAAGCATAACCCTTCTTCAGGGTCAGTCGGGTAAATATCACACAGAAATTAAAAAAAACAATCACCTCTATTTCATTAATTATCCTTATTTTTCGGGAAGAACTCTAAGTATAACAACACTTATAGGATCTACACAGAATATGAGATTAATTCGCAAAACACTTGACGAATACTAGCCGGGCCCCATTTACTTGGTATTCAAAAAGGTACCTACTCGTTTGAGACATAATAAAATCTTAAATAGTACTCATTGCCTTATTACACATATTTTGTATGAAAATCCGACTTTTTGTATGAGTTTTACAATTTCTGTTGCATAAATTTGGGATAAATTAACTATTTGAACGAATATTTTGAATAAATTTGAATATAATTATAAAAATTCGGGATAGTGAGCAGCGGTCGAAGTAGCACAAAAATTTATAACAATATGCCGAAATTTTCCATATCAGGAAGTATAATATTTCCAACAATGCTACAAGATTCTTTATTGTAATTTTCTGCTATATTAGGAAAAATGCCTTGACTTTGATAGTATTATCTAACGGAAACGAACAGATATTCCGAGAAGTCGAATTAATGAATAATTTATTCGTAGTTCCGATTTAAATATCCACTTGTGTTTTGCCGGCATCGACCCACCCGTCTAAGTGACGTCAACACTTCGGCAAATTACATTAATACGTATAATGTCGTGAAATTGTGATTGTTGCTTTCGAAAAGTTCAAATTATTTATTGGAATAATATTTAATTATTTTATTTATGCGGTCCAATAATTTATTGCATGGTATTTTTTTAATAATAAACACGGTACCTATCTTGATATAGGAAATTTTGGGTTTCGGGATCTGGGCTTTATTGACGTCAGAGCCGGATTTTTAATTTCGGAATGTTATTTCAATCGAATGGAAATATTATTGGTTTTTCCGAAATTTAATGGTCTTGTCGGAACTTTTCAATTTTTCTGCAATAGAGAAGAAGTAATCTTTGCAAAGTGGTATATTTAATTTTTAACTATATTATGGTACTTTGGGTTTGTTTATACATGTTTATTGGTATTAATTATTTTATTATTGAAAAGTGTAAACTATATGGGTATGTGTTGCGGAAAATGAGAAAAGTATTGAGTATCGATTAGATTATTTTTAAGATAGAAGACCTAGAAAATGATTGGTAAAGTTATGGAAAACGATATGACTAGAAAATGAGTTTTTGAATCAGATGACGGCAGATAGAGATTGTACATATCAAACATTACAGAAAATCCAAGTAAGCTGGTTCTCGAACTTTGCCTTTATGTGTTCTAACAAAAACAATCTACTAATGAATCTGAAGTAATTATATTAAATGGAAAATAACGTAAGACTGCGTTAATGCTTTTCAAAGATTTATCTATAATTAACCTGTTTATTTAGTATCCTACTAATATTATAAACGCGAAAGTTTGTAAGTATGGATGGATGTATGTTTGTTATTCTTTTACGTAAAAACTACTTAATGGATTTTAATGAAACTACAATAATATAGCTTATACATCAGAATAACACATAGGCTACAATTTATAAAGATATTGTGGGAATTGTCCAAAATATGACGATAAGTGTCAAGTAAGTAGGAAAAAATCTACCATCTGCGAGCTATTCTGGCGTGCGCTGTCTAAACCCTTTGAGATATAACAAAATGATGTATGGTGGAATTGTGTATCTTATATAGTTCTACAGAAAAATCCGTGATGGCACATGTCTATCTCTTAAGGATAACAAACTACATCCATATTAATACTTTAAAAAATGGGCAATTATGAAGCGGTAATTGGAAAGCGGTACCGGGATCAAAATTTCATGATTACTTTTGGTCGCGATATGCGACATCCACGCGGGCGAAGACGCGTGAATCAGCTAGTAGGTACTAAATACGTAAAGGAATTATTACGCCCATTATAAGCAACACTATTTTTAAAAAGACAATAATGTGACAAATTAACGCTAATAGCTGATGAAGGCCAGACAGAGACGAATATTTTAGGCCCAATTTATTTCCATTTAAATATAAAAATAATAATCAACAAGGAAATTCATTGCCTCAATAAAACCTTATATGGAAGAAATCTGAGTACTAGGTTCGCGACATTTTGAAGTATTGGATTCGGTAAGGAGATATATCGTTAGATGGAAATGCTAATGGATTCTCCTCCAATAAACCAAACCAGCAACTAAAAAAAAAAACTTTTTAGTTAGCGCTTTTTTATTTGTATTTTGTTTTTTCTATTAAGAATTTTTCAGCATCAGCCTAGAGGCTTCGGCCTAATCCTTCAGGTATCCCTATTCTCTATTAAGTATCTCGATTGCCATCGGATTCTTGGACGCTTTGTAGTACATTGCGTCGATGTTACAGCTTGTCTATGATGAGTAAAAATATTAAAAACATGCCTTGCAATGTACTTCAAGGTGACCAAATGTTCGTTGGTTCACGAGTTAGTTAATAGGTACGGAATACATGCGTGAGGCTGCGTGACAAAATTCGGATATATCAAAGATACTGTAAACTTAAACATTCAATGATGTTAATTTCCAAATGCAAATTCCCTTCAAAATGGTTGAGTTTAGCGATGCTGATGCGCACGTCATACTCGTGAACGGGTGCTGTCTGTTGGGACTGGTCAGCTCGTAATAGCTCTGGTTATAATTTTGGCTTTCTATATAATTAAAATTCTGCCTTTTCTTCAACATTAACCTGCATTATTCTCACATTAATAAATTTTAATTGTTAAGAACACATCATTTTAAAAGAGTGTCTATGGAGTTTCTTGCCGGCTCTTCTCCATAAGACCAACATCTTGGAACCGTCCACCTAGCTTTGACTTTTCTTAAGTGCCTGTGATATTATATACTATTTGAAATAAAAATTTTGAGTTTGAGTTTGAGTTTGAATTTGAACATCGTAATTCTTCATTGGACATAGCAAAGAAGAATGATTCATTTGTTTTGTTATGTTTTCTTCCGCTAGCTTAAGATTTAAGTAAATAAAAAAAAAACTTGTAAGTATTTATTTTAAGATGTTTGCGAATTGTGTTGTGTTATGTTTTTCCTTAGTTTTTGCTTGTATTGTAAATATTTTGAGCGGAAGGTAGTACAGTCAGTCAGACAAATTTCTCAACATTTTTAAATGTTCGGGCGAAAAAAATTAACATTACGAGTATAGGGTAAGCTACTTCCTCGTTAGTAAAGTGGCGACTGTAGAGCACACGTTCGATTTCGGGGCCGATAAAATGTTATCAAGTTTTTTTGTTAGGAAAGTCTCAGTAGCAGCTCGGAGTTTGGAATTGTGCCTGGTAGCCGGCAATATGCTCATCACTTATTATCTACATGGGACTTAGTAACAGTATTGGTGAAATTTGGGTATATAACTGTGTACACCTCTGCTTGGTAAACAGGCGTGATGCTAGTGTACGTAACACTACTACTGAATGGAAAAAAATACTATAGTTTTTTATTCGTGACTAATTTTCATTGAGAAGGATCATCGTATGGTCGTTAAACAACCTAGTGTCAGAGTTTAAACCACCCGTAGGCATCCGAAATGGCTTCACACACCATCGAGAACATCTCATCTTAGGTGTGCTAGTTTCCAAAGATGTTTTCCTTCACCGTTTTAAGCAAGTGATAATTAATTTATGTCCGCAAATGATTACGAAAAGCCAGTGGTGTGTGCCTTGGATACGAACTTGTGTCCTTTGACTTTCAAGTCTTACGGCCATACCTATAAGCTAGCACTATAAAACATCTGCTTTAAAAATATATAATGAAACATTGTAATGAACAGTATTTCGTAAGCGTAATATCTTAAAAACGAGTAGATATGAGGTGATTTCGGAAAGAAAAAAAAATATACCTAAGTTACTCGGAAAACAGAAAATTTTGGGAAAATGCAATTAATGATTTTTGCACAGAGCAACGTCTGTCATGCCGTCAAGTTTAAATGAATTAAAGATTCCTGCAATAAATTGATGAACTTTTCGCAATATTAAATATTGCGAAAAGTTTATCTACTTTTGTTGTTGCTGACTGTAGCACTTAAGTGGTTTTTACAATATTATATTCGGTACGATACCTCGTTATTTGCACATAACAGTAATACTATTATACTTGAGTTTATGTATGGTACTACCCAGAAGTGTCCTTCGCGTTGCTTCCGGTGGGTTTGGCAGAAGGCGTGACTTTTTTATAGGTATGATTTTTGTATGGTAATTATTAGGCGTTCGACTGATAGGAAACGGGAAACGGGACCAATAGATATTGGAAGTAATTTTACATTTCATTAAATATTTTTTTCTTCACAACTTAAAATTAGTGTAATTTTTTTTTCTTTATTTCAATTCATTATTCATTTCAAATAAACCGTTTACAGGCACTTTTGAATTGTCAGAAGTTAGTTGCCACGTTCCAAAGTGTAGGTTCCTATGGAGAAGAACTTTACTGCCTTTTTAGAAATATATGCCTTTAGCTAAAATATCTCAAATTTCTGTGATCCTTGTTGAGGTGGTCGTAAGCGCGGCTGACGAGTTTGAGCCTGTGAGGGATGAGCAGGAGCAAGTGATATTTCTGACTGATGCATCGTGCCGTCAGACAGGACAGGTCACCTCAAAACTGCTATGGCTCTTTCCTCAAAAGGCTATTCCAGGCGATCTTTGCATGGTTATACTCACGTAGATACGTACTATTGTGTCTGGACTCTAAAAGAGACGTTGACCTCCGAGTTGATTTCGGCGTTTCTTAGAAACAGTTAGAAAGGAAACGCCGGCGCCATCTAGTTTATTAAATTGACTTGTAAAAGTATCTTCAAAATATATAAAAATGTACAAAAATAAAATCATTTATCTTACGATTTCCGGGTCGGGCAGTTTTATTGGGTTTTTCTGCTGGGAAAATCTCAGCAACAGCTCGGTGTTTGGAATTGCCAAATGGGAATGAACTACCTACCTATTTCATGGGACTTAATGACGGCATCGGTGAAATGGGAGTGTAAAGAGTACACAAAGTCAAAGTCAAAGTCAAAGTCAAAGGTTTTTATTTCATATAAACCATACAAAGGCACTTATGAAAAGTCAGAATTTACGTACACCTTTGTGTTATCCTTTGAGGAATGATTAGCTATCTTTAAATCAGTTGTCATATTTTCTATTGACGTTTAAGTGACAGGTGTCATTTATGAAGCGAATGAACATCAGTTTTTGTGAACACAGCCCACTTTTTACACGACTGCCCAAAAAAGAGTGTTATTGAAGTGTTTACATTTATATTGAAACTTGACATACGTATATATTAATATCTAAACATGATATAACTTATTGAAAATGTAACAAAAAGCCACTTAATGTTTGTAATTGAATTTCATACTCAAATTAAATATAATAAGTATTTATAGGAATTTCATTTATAATATTTAAAGTATTGACGACTGCATTTTTTTAATACCTATTTGATAAATATTTAAATTTATTATGTTGAATAACTGATTGGTATTTTATTTTAGTATTGTATATTATTGACCTTGATCTTTTTTCTATTCTAAGGAATTATAACTCAAGATAGCATCATGCCTGTATTTCCCGAAGGGGTAGGCAGAGGTGTACACAGTTCTATACCCACATTTCACCAACGCTGTTATTAAGTCCCATGTGGTGGTGAGCCTATTGCCATCTATCGGGCATAATTCCAAACTTCGGGCTGCGACTGAGAATTTCCTAACAGAAAAACTGTTCGATCTGTGAATCAAATCCGAGATTACGTAGTAACTACCTACTTATTATCTAATCTGTGCCCGAGACCTCATGATCAACAATCGCGCTTGGGACTGCTAGACCAAAGAGGCAGTTATGAAATGATGACTGATGACGTATTCAAAATTACCACTTGCTTTAAAACAGTGAAGGAAACCAGCACACCTGAGAGATGTTCTCGATGGTGTGTAAAGTCATGTCAGAGACCCACGGGTGGTTTAAATTCTGACACTAGGTAATTCATCGACCACACGATATGAAGAAATAAATTAGCCATAATCTGTTACCATGAATAAAATAGGAATGATTATAATTAGTGTTGTAGCTATTAAATAAATAAAAATATTTTATTGGTTTTTCCATTCCATCCAAAAAATGGAGTTGATTTATATAATACCGATTTTGAAAATGGCCACGTGTTCTCACATGTGCCGCTGTCGAATCAGATTTTTTGCAATAAATCTAAAACAACATTGTTTTAAATAATAACTCGGTTTCTACAATAAATAGTTACAAAAAGTCAGTAACGATGATTTAATTCTTTAATAATTACTAACATGTTTTTTTTTTGTATTTTAGGAAAACGTGAATATTACTAAAATAGCCATTATCAACTCGTGACTTAGACGTGTAAATATGATATATATGTAGTTGGGCATGATAAGTTTTAAAGGATGTCTCTCTGCGTCTCTCACACTCTCTCTCGCTCTCTCACCCTCTTTCTCTCACCATCTCTCTCTCACTCACTCTCTCTATCTCATAATCAACCGGCATCAACACAATGTTGGGTGAAGGACTCCTCCATACCACGTCACTCTTTAGGGTGATCGTGACGGTTCACGACCGCTTAGTGGACTTGGAATCTTTAAAGTAACATTTTTAATATACCTCCAGGGTTCCATTCCCGGGTGGAAACCAGTCACAATGAAAACGGCAGTGGTACATTTACAGAAAAATCTTTGAAAGAAAAATACGGTTTTGAGAAGGATTCGAACCTGCGCCTCCCGGATAAATCTCTCAAGACGCTCTGACGTTTAGAGTTTTTCTGTTAAGAAATTCTCAGACAGGCATGCTCGGTTGATGGCAATAACTTCATCATCAGTGAAGTGTGATTATAATACAGTTCACCTCTGCTGTTTGTATATGCATTTATTACCAATGTATCTCGCAAGCTACCAGAATCAAATTGCTTCTGTTTCGTATAGTATGTGAGATTAGATTAGACTTCTTAAAGTATGTTAATGAAGAGGACATTAACGAAGGCCCGACCAAAACTGGCCATACTACTAAATCAAACGGAGGACATTTATTAGTAACTTAATGAAAAAAAAAAAAAAACCGTCGCGTTTTGTATGATATCATTTTTGTATTTTATTTTTCGAGGAAACGGCCTATAAACTTATTAAGTATTCGTTAACTGCAACAATCCAGAAAAGACATAAAAGCGATTTTAAAATTAAATTAGTACTAAAACTCTAATTGAATTTAAGCCAACACGTTTAAGCTAAAAATGGCAGTTCTAAATTGGTTTAATAAACTGCGCAAAGAACTTGTAATATGCATATTATATGCAGATAAAAAAATATGGAAGAAGAATTCGCGGTGGTGAGCAGAGGTCGAGATGGCTTAGTGGTCAAAGCGCCTGGAGTATTCATCCGGGAGGCGCAGGTTCGAATCCTGTTCGCGACCGTATTCTTTTTCCATTTAATATAATAACTTTAGAGTTCGCTAAGCATGCGTTAATGCTTTTCAAAGATTTATCTTTAATTATATGCAGATTTTTTTGTAAGACAAAAACAATATAGCCATTACATGGCCCTAGCATGGTCTTAATAAATCATTATATAAAACCTAGAATTATGGTAAATATAAGTAAGTTTTCTTATCTACCGTAATAGTAAAATGTTTTTTTTATTATTAACTAGCTTCTGCCTGCGACTTCGTCTGCTTGGACTTCAGGATTAGGTCCAGTCGGGATAAAAAGTATTCTATGTGTCAATCTAGATTATAAACTATATGTGTACCAATTTTCATCCAAATCCGTTCAGTAGTTATTGAGTGAAAGTGTAAGAAACATACATCCGACCTCATAAACTTTCGCATTAATAATATTATTAATCGGTCATAAATAATATGAATATAATAGGATGAAAATATATGAATATCCTGACATAAAATTTTGTGATTTACGGTTGGATCGTACGCACACACACACTATCGTTATCAGTATCACATCAGCTTTCAAAATGTTATTGCATAATGACCGTTACTATGAACTGTCTAAGGGCAAATTGCTATAATCTGACTAGTTGGGAAATAGCCGTTCTTCATTGTTATTACTGCTTCTGAGCGGACGGTGGAGGGAGTTTTTGCCCCACCTATTGGCTGTATACCTTCGTATGACAGTCAGATTTCTATTGGAAACACATTTTGTTTAGGAAAATAATGTTGAGAGCAGAATTTGAATCTGCACTCCCAGATTAACAATATAAATCTACTGTGCCTGCTAATGAGCGAGCCAACAGATTAAGTAAATTGTATGACAAATGTTAACATATAAAGTCAGTATTGACCTACTATAATAACAAGATTAATTGAGTATAAACCACGAGCAGTAAATTATAAGTTAGTTGGGTTAAAGGATCACTATTATGTGATGTGGTGATAGGTGAACAGAATAGTGATCAAACCATCATTATCCTCCACTTAAAAACAACATCTATATTGTTTTTCTCAATTCTAAGAATAGTATTGTGACGTTTATACAAACATCTTACTAATTTACAGCCTTTAAAATGTGTACACTTAAGATATTAGCGAAAATTTTAGGCTTAAATATTGTGTTAAAAGCATTTTGTGTTTTTGTCGCCTGACGCATTTTCAAGTACGACTGAATTGGGACAATACACACAAAAGGTAGACGCAGATGATACCTATAAAAATTTGATTAGAAAATATGGCTATTAAGGCTAAAATCTGGAGAACTATGATAAATAATCGAGAAAAAATAAGATACATTTTTGTGGGAACAAAAGCACGAGCGTGAGCAGGATTTAAACCTGTGCCTCCCAGATAAATACTGTAGGCGCTCTGCCAACTAAGCTATCCCAACCTCTGCTTACTATTCCAATATCACCTTCCTCATGAATAGTTTAACTTTTATGGTGACGTCATCGCCATCTATTCAGACTATACAGCGACTAAAAAGGTATATTATACACTATACCGTAACCAAATATTATTAAAAACCCCAATTTATACTTAAAACGTCTAAAAGTGCCTGGATTATGATTGTAAAAACAGTTTATTCATTTTTTTTTACGGTAATGTCTTCTTCTTTCGAGAGGTCGTTTGTCTTTTTTTATAAATCTTGTTGATAAAATAGGTACATAGGTAAACAGAAAAATGATTAATTTTATTCAATGAATAGTTGTCGCTTTAAAAAATATTACTTTATCATTATTACTTTAAGTTGTTGTAAGTATTAGTGTTTTTAATAAATTCTTTAAAATTTGAATTTCTAAACAATTTATTTAAATAATGTTTATACGGTATGTTTTTATGCTGACATTTATTTTTGTCACTGTGATAGAAATGTTTAACCAATACGAAATTAGCTTTCGGATACCTTGAAAATCACGTTTTTTTTTATCAAGGTTTATAACATTCTGGGCCAGAATCTTTTAAGGGTTGATAAAAAATGTTACGCCATTTGCACCGGAACTGTATTAGGTTCTAAGCATATGTCAGGTCAATCTTTCAGTCAAAGGACTGTGTTTTTTACAAGTTAAATAAAGTGAAATTAACTTTCTATTTTCTCAAAAATAACATACAAAAAGTTAAAAAAAACTTGGTATTTTTCAGTTTTTATTTATAACTGCCACGTTGGTGTACTGGACCTAAGCGCGACTGCTGAGAAGGAGGTCTCGGGTTCGATTCCCAGGTTGGACAAAGTTTTATTGAGTATTTCTGTTAGAAAATTCTCAGTAGCAGCCCGGAATTTGGAATTGTGCCTTACACTATTACATGGGACTTACTAATATCATTGGTGAAATGTGGGTGTACAACTGTGTACACATCTGCCTACCCCTTCGGGAAATCCAGGTGTGAGGCTATGTTATGTGTTATTTGTTATGCTGTGTTTTAGTTTTTTGTTATTAGAGATAGTCGATCCGACATCACCATATTATAAATGCGAGCTCAATGTAGTCATTAATGTTCTAGAACTTGGAGTTACTGAAGAAATCGCGTTAAATGTGTTCCTAGCCATCACAGATGGCATAGTATCAGTTTGCTCAGTATATATTTTTATATTATTTCACGTATTAACCTACATTGCTCTCGGATACTTTTTATCACAAAAATGTTTCCATGCAATTCCATGCAACAATGCAAGAGAGAGTTTCTTGCCGGCTTTTCTCCATATGATCAACTTTTTGGAACCGAACAACTTGAATCATTTGACATTTCTTAAGTGCACGTAATTTGCCTTGTTGAACTAAAAAACTTTTGACTTTGACTTTGTTTCTTTGTTATCTTAAAAACGATAAAACATACAACCGTGATATTTGGTCCGATTGTAATCAATACTTTATAGTTAAGTAAAAAATACTAAAAACAAGGTAAACTACAATACTTTTGGCGGAATCTTAAGTTATCAAGTTCAACTGGCACTTAGCCGATATTTTTAGGACCGGGGAATTACCCGCATTACGATTGTTTAACGGAAACCTTTTGGCAGTTATTTGACTATTGCGTTAAATAGGTATATAAAAGTGCGTTTGACCTTGTTCAACCAACGATTAACTTGTTAGTAGCCACTTACCTCACACGTTTACTTGCGCGTGAGTGTTGAAAAAGCACTGTTTTAAATACCTCTGAAAATTAACGAACGTTTAGTTTTAAAAGTTGATTTTTTCAGACATTAAAATTGTTCTTCGATCATCGTCTTCCTCGGATTTAGTTAACTTAACTCAAATATTGTTATGGTAGATGAATTAACACAAAATATCACGTACCTACGTCTATACCTACTTCATTATTATAATTTAAAAATAAAAACATAAATGATCTATTGTTTTTTTTAAACATTAAGGACTCTGCAAGTAAGTGTTAAAAAAAAACAATGGTTGTTTATATTAAAATTTAACAAGAGAACATTTTAAGATTTTCCGAGAGAAGCCGGCGCGTGGTGAGTGCAATAGTTAGCATGAAATCGCTGCACCGCGTGTCGCGGATTAAAATCCCGCACGTATGATTTGTCTGATCTACAGATAATTGTTCCGGGTCTAGGTGTGTTTGCATGTGAGATAAGTGTTACAGACACTCCCATATTAAATTGGAGTATTTTTTTATACACAATAGAAATTCAAATTAATTAATTTGTTGTGGATCACAGGTACAGAAGATAGTTAGGTATATATAATTACTGTATAAATAGGATCACTGCTTAGGTCTAATATTTACACACTTGAAATTGAAACATAAACATGTCCTTCTTTATAAAAACGTTTGTCATTACAGCAAAAAATACAATAGTTAAATAATACATATATATAAAAACTTTCGTGAGACATATTCATATCAATTAATGTTCACCGGTTACTACTCACGTGCATTTTTCGGGATTGCCCGACTAGTTTCGAACTCGAACGGAGCCCTTAGTCATGAGCTGAGCCCGCGGCGATGTCGCGAGTCAAACTTTGTCAAAGTTTGACTCGCGACTCCGTTCGAGTTCGAAACTAGTCGGGCAATCCCGAAAAATGCACGTGAGTAGTAACCGGTGAATATAAATTAATACATATATAATTAATTAATAAATTAACCTGTCGGCTACTCACCTACTCTTGGAAATAATTCCGCTCGATTGACATTGGAAATGTAACAGTTCGAACATTTAAATGCAAAAATGTCTAAAAAATAATTATAGTTTCGGGATAATATGAAGACAACATGCTTTAAAATTGAGGCAACTGTAATGTAGGTAAATTTATTTTAAAATTATGCGTTGTTTTAAGGCATCTATTTAATATTGGAATTGGTATTAGTTTGAGTAATTTAAAATTAATATAGAAAAATAAAATGCGATCATTCAATTGTGCTGACGCAGTTGGTTTTATTTAAAACCAAAATACCTGTCAGTACAGTATGAACCTTTACGGGGTACTCACGTGACTAAACAAATAAATATATAAAAATACAGGTAGATAATTATGTCTTTATTTATTAGCGGTCAACTTTTTATAAAACAAATAGTAACCTCCTTCGTCATTGATGATTAAAATATAAATATTGATTCTTTTTTAACATACCTAGTAGTCACACGATGTAGAGGAAAACTAAATTGGTCCTTGTTAAACCTCTGTGTTTAATGAGTATTATAATATGTAATTTTAAAGGTCCTCTCTCTTGAGCCCTAACCACCGGTGTCTTGGACGACGATCCCGATGCCGATGGCCATATTTTTAAATTTCTAGTTTATTATATTTAAATGTACATATATCCTGTTTTAGTTATATATTTAAAATGCTAAATGAAGCAAAATGTAATAAATTGTACATATATTATTAAATTACAAAGTAAAACAAAACATCATCGTAGTCACTCTATAGTAACTAATTATATGATGGTGACGTCACCATAAGCCGTATTAAGGTGGGAAAGATTTGGCTTAACAAGTAGTAGCAAGGAAAGCTCAGTTAGTAGAGCGGTAACCTATCAAGGGGCATGAGTGTGCCGATTTAAATAAAATGATAAAATTGTCATCCAAGCGTCATCCACTGAAACTCCATTACAATTTCCTCCATTACAATCTCCATCGACAACTTCATATTTCACCAAAAAATACTGTAGAATGGTGGTTCAGTGGAAAGTTATTGCAAGTCCACTGGTCTCATTTAACTAGAAGAATACCAAATGCCTAAAAACATTCCATCTGATGGCAATAGGCTCACCACCAATTATATGGTACAATGACTTAATAAACGATACGTTGGTACATAAGCTCGTGCTAGCTAACATATGCCCAAGACATTTTATCTCAATACATAACATTATTTTATATATATTAAATTTTAAATTTGAATAGAATCTATAAATAATTTTGATACAGACAGACGTGTTGCTGGGAAGTTTGTTGCGCCGCTTCTTCTTTCCAGCTAAAACACTAGGAAGCAGTGACGGGTGGGCTTTTTTGGGGCTGTCTTAATGTCTGATTTTGCAAATTTTTAACCTAATTAGAATAAATAAATTTTGATTTTGATTTTGATAAAAGCATTTGGTGAAATGTGGTTGTACAACTGTGTACACTTCTGCCTATTACTTCAAGGAGTACAAGCGTGATGTTATGTTATGTAATTAATATGTTTTTTCTTTGTTTCAGACCACTGAACGATGGTTGTAGGCACTCTACAACATGTCCCCAGCAAGGGGCGGATATCAATTAAGAAAATACAAAATTTCACAGTACAGAAACGATGTAAGTACATACGTACTTAAGTTTTACTCTTGGTTGTACCAAATTGTATGCAATAACTTAACATATCTATTGTGTCTGGTATTGGCGAGTCAACAGATGTTGTTGAAATTTAATTTAAACTAAAGTTATTATATTAAATGGAAAAAGAATACGGTCGCGAACAGGATTCGAACCTGCGCCTCCTTGATAAATACTCCAGGCGCTCTGACCACTAAGCGATCTCGACCTCTGCTCACCACCGCGAATTCTTCTTCCGTATTTTAACACGTCTAATAGCGACGTCATTGCTATCAATTCAGTCCCTGTAGGGATGACTAAATATAGTTAGGTATATATTTTTCTTTTTCCATTTAATATAATAACTTTAGAGTTCGCTAAGCATGCGTTAATGCTTCTTAAAGATTTATCTTGAATTACTTTAAACTCTTTTGAGATTTATTTACGAAATCGCCGCGGGCTCAGCTTATGACTAAGGGCTTCGTTTGAGTTCGAAACTAGTCGGGAAATCCCGAGTAATGCCCGTGAGTAGTAATCGATGAAAAATAAAGGCTTGCGCAGACAGTAGAGTATCGGTACGTAGACGCAGTATTGGTGGGATTTGTTCACGGTACATTTAGTCCAGTTATTCGATGCAGTTGGAACCCATCTATTTTGACGGAACAAAAAATACCCCGAGGGCCATCCCTCGTCTGTGCAGGCCCTAATAAATAATAATATGCCTCAGGAAAGTTATTAAACAAAAATAAATCGCTGCTAAACGACTAAAGTCACAGAGTAAAATAAAAAAAAGCTACTTCATTGGTTAAGTTACAAACGTGGCGTCGAACTCGAGGTTCATGGTTTGATTGGCAAAATGTAATTAAGTTTTGCTTGGAGTTTGGAATTGCGTTCGGCAATAGGCGTACTACCTATTACACGACACTTAAATATCAGTGCGGTATGGTTTCCAACAGAACCTATCTACTGTCTCACCCTTCGTGGAATACATGCTTCAGTTAATGCATAAAAGAACATACAAATAATACCAAATAACCTATAATGATGTTAAATAAAGGATGCAGTTTGTTTTTCTTAGCATGATGACCTGTATTGTGACCGCCACGTGCAAAAAGTGCACGTGACCATTAAAGTTCACACAGATCATAAGATTCACAAATTATATTCAAATTGACGGTGTATTAATGTTAGAATGTAAGGTCATCATAACATCGAATAGTTGTCCGATTAACGCATACCTACCTAATTTAAACCTGTATACAGTTTGTTAAAAAACCCAGTTCGATACGAAAGGTGCATCTAGGTATCCCGAACACATTACCAAATAAGTGATTAAATTACCGCAATTTCCCGAAAATTTTCGGGTGCCACTGCTCGCACCCCCTCTGTTGCCATGTAAGTTTCCTTGTTTTTTATTCGGGATAACTTGTTTTATAAAAGTATAATACCAGGCGGCAGGACTAACTTCTTGGCTAAAGCGCCAATGACGAGCGGGTTACGGACACTCAATAAAGTGGCTGTCATTAGTGATATTTTATTGTTGTTCATTTAGGTAGTCAATTTTATGAACCACGCTATCGCATTGGGAATTCCTGTTAAGTTAGTGTTGATTGTTGTAAATAAATAAATAAATCTTATATCAATAAGGTTCAAAAAGTTTTCGTGAATAGAATATGCGACAGCGAGTGCAGTTGCAAAATAGTTTTTATATTCAATTACGCGTAGCATCACGCATTTATTCCCTGCAGGGCTAGACAAAGGTATAATATAATGCATTTTACCGATACCATAAGTACCTCATTTATACCGCGTACAATTACAAATTCCGGGGGACCACTGAGAATTTCCTAGCGAAAAACCAAATAACACTTTCGTGATCGTCGTGGTTCAACTGCTCCACTACACAAATGAGGCACTAAATAATCACTATTAATATGGAGAAGAATTTGAGCCTCTAGCAGGAATACCGGTACCTTGGTCGTAGAAAGAGGCTGGTGAAAAAACTATATATATTACTAACGTCTATTTTTCGGGATTGCCCGACTAGTTTCAAACTCGGACGGAGCCCTTAGTCATGCATGAGTAGAGCCCGCGACGATGTCACGAGTCAAAACAATATTTATTAGTAATTATTATTTGTTTTTTAAACCTCACAGTATAGTTTTTCCTTTTTTCCAGATTCCGTGATCAAATTGGCATATGGGTTCCTTCTGATGGTCATAGCAACTGTAATGGCTGCAATAGATCCTGTAAGCCTAGTCACTAATTGGGTAAGCGGTGTTTTATTATATTATTCAATTATGTATCCGAATATTAATACACCTTGTAACTAATCCGCAGTAGATACATTTTATTTAGGGCGGGTCTTTCAATAGTCGCAGATAATTTTTATTCGTGGAATAAATTTGAGTCAAATACTGATGAATCTGTGTAAAGCATTAACGCGTGCTTAGCGAATTCTAAAGTTATAATTCCAACCCAGTTTAGAGGCCGAGATGGCTTAGTGGTCAGAGCGCCTGAGGAATTTATCCGGGCGGCGCAACTTCGAATACTGCTCGCGACCGTATTCTTTTGTCATTTAAAATTATAACTTTGAATTTGAGTCAGTTTTACTATTTAAAGTTCGTATTTATTTCTCAAAAATATCCGACTATTGGCAAATTTACCCCTAGACATGTTTTTTATAGGAACGTGATATTTTTTATATCATTATTATTACCTATCTAATTTTAATTTAGAACATTGTACGTTTCATATTAATTATTTATTGTTCACCGGTTACTACTCACGACCATTTTCCGGGATTGCCCGACTAGTTTCAAACTCGAACGGAGCCCTTAGTCATGAGCTGCACCCGTGGAGCTGTCCCGAATCACCTAGCCGGGCAATCACGAAAAATGCACGTGAACAGTAACCGATGATCAAGAATTAATATGAATGCATATCGTTAGACCTGATTAAACTTATAGTTATATATATAATTAAGTAATAAATCATCAGAAGTAGTCATGTAAATAAGGCCCATAACCTTATATTTTTACAAACGCATTTAATGTTATAGTTTAGCAAAAAGTTCCGCATGCAAAAAGTTACAATTACAAAAAAAAAAAACTGTAGTGCCTGTCAATTTAGATTTTAATAATGTCTACGTCACTCGAATGCTCAAAAACTTAACCAATAAATTAAATCTGGCAACATTGGTTTCGGAACGCAAAAAAAACTTGTATAATTATTTTATATTACTTTTTGGTATCGTTTCGATTATAAAAACAGCATACCACTATAACGTGCGTAGTCGGGTAAAAAACGATAGTTATAAAACTGATTTCAAGTCGCACGTTTCAAAAACGTGCCTTGGCTGTAACTATTGTTTCTAGCCCATAATTACATCAATTGGGTTTTTGATCTTTGTATACGTATAAGTTCAGACAACGAAAAAACTGGTCAAGCTCGAGCTTCTCGCTGTTTGTGCACAAAAATTATGTCGTTGAACTATGATTTTTAAGTAACTGTCTCGCTGGTCTTAGAATCGATGCCCAGGTTGTTAGTCTAATCGAGTTTTCGGAATAAAGAATTTATGAACTCATAAGAACTTACATTGTCTACTTATAATGAGCTTCTTAAAATTAAATTAAAAATATTTATTTCTATTTCGTCCTCTGGCTGCTGTCTTAGACAACTTATACACAATCATTAACTATTAGACATTCTATACAAACTTATTACACTTGTGACTTCATTTTCTGTTTAGAAATTGCCAGGAGAATTTCGAAATTTAAAATACTGGTATTAAGCTGCACTTGGATAGACACTAGAAGGGGACCGCAATGTAGTTAGGAAAAGGCTAGGCAGATTATGACGTACAATACCTTAAAAATGTGGACTTAATAACTAATCAAAGTAACTTTTCATGTTCCAATTTACACCAATCTTAATGGATAAAAACTACATGTTGACATTTACATACATAAATAATATTTAGATTAATATATAGCTACTGCTTGATAGAGTAACAAAAAAAGTGGATTTAATCAACGGATCAACACAAGGAAATATAAATCTACTAGGTATTATTAATAAAATATTTAACATATATTTTTCGGTTCGTTACAATTAAATGAATGATTTATTAGGCTGAAATCAATTTTTAAGTAAGAAAAAAAAACCCTTAAATATTGCAAGATTAACTATTGAGAATAACAAAATCCGCAATCTAGATGTGGCACAGGTGCTGAGTGAGAGATTTCAGCTTCGATGCCCGGCTGTAGCAAGTGTTATTGGTTGATTTTTCTTTGTTCAGTACTAGCCCGGAGTTTTAAATTGGTCGGATTGATAAAAGCTTAATTAAAGAAAAAAGTTACAACAAAAAAATACAATGTGAGCAATCCCGCCTAACATGCGGGCGCGTGTAGGTGTGAATTTGTGGTGATGGGTGGATGGTGGATGAGCGTGCGAGCGTGCAGGTTGCGAGGGAGCGTATATGTGTTGAAAGGTGTGCAAATAAATACATCAGAAGGACTCAATATCCTAGATTCATATTTTGCAATAACAATTATCATGATTTTAATAGACTCAAATATTTTTTGTTATGAAATAATCTTGTCTTTAGTGTATCTAATTCATTAAGCATTCTATTAAGTATTCGATTTATGATATATAAAGGTGCAAGTTTGTGAGGATGAATGAATGTTTGTTACCCAATCATGCAAAAACTGCTGATCGGATTTCGATGTATAGTTTCACAACTTTTTAATTCAGTTTTTCTGGGGAGTTATTAAAGTAAAGAAAATATCTAACTAAAAGGCGTTGATAAAAACATTTGTCGGATTAAATTCGAAAAAAACTAGCATCACGCAAGTGGAGCTGCGTTAAATATGTAGTAGTTTCAAGTAGATAGGTACTAATTATCAATTCAATCTGCCTATTTAAGTATATGATCGATGAGGTGATTTATTTTTTGATAGTAAGTTTTTTTTATGGTATTCGGGCGGATATGTTTTTTCATTTATCTTACTAGTACCTACTATACGACATATTTTCAATATAATTTATAGGTACTTAATTACATTTTTATAATTTTAATGAATATATTATAAAAATGTAATGTATCATCGAGTTATATGCTGTACAACAAATTGAAAATAGGGGCTGGTAATAAAAAAAATACATTATTATTCAACGGTAATTACTCACGTGCATTTTTCGGGAGTGTCAAACTGATGTCAAATCACTTTAACTCGCAACATCGCCGCGAACTCAGCCCATGACTAAGTCCGTTCGAGTTTGAAACTAGTCGGGCATATTCCGAAAATTGCACGTGAGTTACACGTTAATTATTGAAAATAATAAAGCACCGCGAGTAAAAGTTTGTTCAGGAAATAAAATAAATAATGTTTGTCTATCGACCAATGTTTCTTATTTATTTTATTTATTTATTTATTCATGTACACACAACATACAGTTAAAGGATCGTTGCTTATGAATATGATGTACAAAGGTACTGCTTATTTCTAAAAGAAATCTCTGCCAGCAGCCCTGCGAGTGGAAAATTTAATACATGAGATGTAGACACGGTGTGTAAATTCATATTAATCATAATACATATACTTTGCTTTAAAAGAACAAATAAAACAAAATAATAAACATACTTATTATGAAATGAATGTTTCTTAGTGAAAGTTGTTAAATTAAATTGGTTGAATCCACCTTTAAGTTTCGTTAATATATTTGATTTATAGGTATATTTGTTATAAATTATAAAAAAAATCGATCAAGAGGAAAACTCCATAAGTAAAGGAGCATGAAGACTTGTTAGTTTTTTTTTTATTGTGGGCAATTCAGCACGAGCGGTGTGCCGGTCTCCTACCGACTAAAATCCACATGGTCCTTCCCTAATCACTACCAGGATCCCTGGATAAGCCTACCTCAACTAAGCAAGCTTATCAAAAATTTGAAAGCAAAAAATCACAGCTGTTTATTGCAATTAGCATATTTTTCGCCAAACCCCGTGATTGTAATAAGCAATTAACTTTTTAAACACGTCACTTTAGACACCGGTCGCATACATCATAAGGTTATTCTATGACACATGTAGCTTTTCATTTTTTGTAAACAATGATATTAACCCGATCAAAAACCGGTTTCGAAGAGTTAATCCCACTTTCAAACTTATCCGATGTTTAATAAGTAATTGTAAGAAAAAGGAAATAATGTTTTAGAATAATTTGTAGAGGTAGTTTATATAAAAAAACGTGTTAAAAAGTCGATTGTGTGCCAATATGATTTTGTCTCTGAATATTCATTACCGTATTCAAAGTAGATGAGTCACTGGTCAAGTAATAGGCGTACAGATTTATTAATTGAGGTTTAGCTGCACTTCGTGCTTGATCTGTGGAATGTTTGCCATCCTTTCATACCATGAGCCTTCCTTAACTCGGAGACATAGCTCGTAGAGCACGTTAAATTGTCGGTCCTGGTTGTCTAATGAAGATCTATGATAGCCGTTCTGGTAGTCAAAATGACTGAGTCTGACACCCAGTCAGTCTCACTACGAGGTATCGTGTAACCTAGCAACTGGGTTGTGGAGGTCAGTACGGCAGTCAATCTACATTTTTACTGGTAAGTAATATTAATTTATTTTTCAACTGTTATTACTCACGTGCATTCTTCGGGACTACCCTAGTTTCGAACTAGAACGGAGCCCTTAGTCGTGAGCGGAGCCTGCGGCAATGTTGATCGGTGATGGCCATTCTCACGAAAATTATTATACAAATATTGTTATTCGTAGGTAAACAGCAGTGCTCGTTCTGGAGTATACTGTTTGTCGCGTTTAATCACTGTGTGTGATCAGCCTTAGTTGTGATAAAACTGTGATTTATTAACATACGACATAAATATATTGATGCTGGTTTTAAGCAACATAAATTTTCACGATAAATTTGTCTTTTGGCTTGAGTTCTTGCTACGTACAACTTAGTGCCTTAGACATCTTGTTTTTTTAGGTGATCCTTGAAGTATTAATTATTGTATAATACTATTACTCAAGTGCATTTTTCGGGATCAGTTTGACTTGCGACATCGCCGCCGGCTCAGCTCATGACTGAAAACTTCGTTCAAGTTCGAAACTAGTAGGGCAATCTTAAAAAATCATTTTAATGCAGAGTAATAATCATTAAATAAACAGCTAGGTATCTTAGGCCAAGATAAATAAACATATTACTTAGCACGGGTTTTGGTTAAGCTATGTTGCTGTCTCTATCTAGCACTTGTAGTATGAATGTTGTGTGACAGAGCGTAGAATATTGCTATCTTGGCCTTAGACCAACGCCAAAGTTGTAGACTGTTTCTATACGACTTCCAAAAAGGAGGAGGTTATCAATTCGGTTTTTTTTATGTTCGTTACCTCAGAACTCCGTCATTTATCCGTCATATATCATTTATGACTGTCCTGTTGGTCTAGTGGTTAGTAGCCCTGACTGCTATGCCGGAGGTCGTGGGTTCGATTCCCACCCAGGACAAATGTTTGTGTGATGAGCACGATCATTTGTTCTGTGTCTGGGTGTAATTTATCTATAATATGTATGCATTTAGAAATATATAAGTATGTTTATCAGTTGTCTAGTACTCATAACACAAGCTCTGCTTAGCTTGAGACTAGACGGCGTTGTGTGATAGTTGTGGAATATTATATTATTATATTATATTATTTATGAACCGATTTGGAAAATTATTTTTTTATTTGAAAGGATTTACTTTCTGATTGGTCCCATTTAAATTTTATGAAAATTGGATTGGTAGTTTGGTATTTAAATCAAAATAACTGAAAAATAATACGTCGTCCAAGTAAACGAAATGGTGTATTTTGCTTTCTTGTGACTTCCCGGTGGTGTTTACGGTCTCTAGAACAGTTCTAATGGAATTCCTATTTTCCAGCTTCATCATCAGATGATGATGATGAAACCGGAAGATAAGCACTGGAAATCAGTCATATATTTTTGCTATTTAATACTTTTTAGTGTAAGACCGCATTCTCAAACATCTCTTTTTACACGAGTGCCCAAAAACCGGAGTGAATCTAAGTATGTATGTATGTAAGGATGTTTGTGAGTTTCTTTACCTATTCCACCATAACTTATAAATACCTGAACTGATTTCGATATATGGGGTATCGTTAGAATCCTTACATTGTCCCGTGAGTAAAATACGCTAGTCAAATTTTAATTTAATGTTTTAATTAATTTCATCTTGTTTTACGCAGTTCATTACTCTCTTTTGAAATAGCCTCAGATCTAGAGTAAATAATAATAATTGTATATTATTGTCCTTATAAATTGATTTTATTCAGAATCCTCTAAAATTAAAAAAATATTTTTATATAAATTGTAGTAAGTAAATAATGCTATTATTTTATTACTTTTTAATGCATTTTTACTTAACAGAAAGAGTTTTGGAGTCGATTCTTTCTTTGTTAAAAATTATTTTCTAAAGCTTCAAGTCCTGGGAAATCAATTATCGCGATATTCCTCAGTTCTGTCTTAATCTACCTGTTATGGCAAAAAAAAACTAGACTTAATGTCATAATAATCTTGGACATCACACCTATTTTTAAATAAAGTTATTAAATTTTAATGTAGATTGAAAATTTGAGTATCATAAATTTATTTAATAACTATTGTGTCCAGACATTCCAATTAAAACTGTTTACAAACTTTAAAATAATATGTTGTTTTAATGTTTATGACTGCTCGTACCTACCTATTCTTAGAGATCGCTTTTGCAATTTATTTATTATCTTTAATAGATCAAAAATAATTATTGTTTAACGGTTACTACTCACGTGCATTTTTCGGGACTGCCCGACTAGTTTCATGAGCTGAGTCCACGGCGAGCGTCAATCTGGATCCCGAAAAATGCGCGTGAGTAGTAACCGGTGAACAATAATTAATATGAATGTACACTACAGTTAGTATACAAATTAAAGAATTTTATTTTACCAGATTTCTTAATTAGGTAAACATTTCGTTTTACAGAGACGCTATTTGGAAGTCTTCAAGTGCCGTATATAATATTAATAGGTAGTCACTTATCCATATCCGAAATAGAAGAAATCGCAATTTTGACACATAATGCATTTTTCTAGTCAGATTATTAAATAATAATAGCATATTTTATACACTTACGTAAGATGAGGTTTTCTGTGCTTATTGTTAATTCGGTCATTGACTTTTGAGATCATGGTCGGCAAGAAAAAAGTTAATTCAAATTACTTAATCAAATTAATAAGTAAGTAATTCCATTTATTGTTGACATCATAAAGTTTACAAAGACAAGCAGTCTTCGTGTATACCTAAATTAATTTAAAATAAAAAAATAAAAATTTCTTATACATAGAGAAACATACATAAGTACACAAAGGTTAGAGAAGTATAGTACATTAGAGTCATATTAAAGGGCGAACTGATGGGTCCTAAACTAGGCCAAAAGCCTGTGTTTTAGGAGCCAAAGTACCTCCAGGTATAATGGCATACAACTGGTATTAATTTTCGTGCAAGTACTTATAGTTACAAAAAATATATTAAACAAATCATGCCTTAATTTAATACAGAATTAGTTCTATCAAGAGACATTTTTTTTTTAAACGTTGCCCCACATTAGGAATTTCTTCCTGTATCGTGGGTGCGTTTACAGACATATAATCTCACAAGAACACAAACATCCAGACCCGGAGCAATTATCTATAGATCGTACAAATATTTGCTCCGTGCAGGAATCGAACCTGCGACACGCAGCGCAGCAGTCGGTCTCTCGACCACTGCGCTAACCGCGCTGTCTAAATAAAACTATGGTAATAAGATTCTCGGTTTCGTCATACGTTAACTTCTGCAACCATTCTGTAAGTTTGATTTTAACTTCATGTTTAGTCAGATCAACTGCCTCGTTAGTCTAGTGGTCCCAAGCGCGACTGCTGAGCATGAGGTCTCGGGTTCGATTCCCGGGTCGGGCAAAGTGTTATTGAGTTTTTCCGTTAGAAATTTCTCAGTAGCAGCTCAGAGTTTGGAATTGTGCCCGGTAGATGGCAATAGGCTCACCACCTATTACATGGGACTTAATAACAGCATTGGTGAAATGTGGGTGTACAACTGTGTAAACCTCTGCCTACCCCTTCGGGGAATACAGTCGTGATGCTATGAATTATTTGAAGTAACGTAAAAAACAGAAATAAGTTTATAAAATAAACGGCTTATCATCCCGTACTACTGTCTTAGAGTAGAGTTAAATAGGTCGTTTATCTACATTTTTATTAGTAAATAAACAATTATTCTTTGTGACCCTTTATTTGATATAAGTACTTACTTCCTGGTGTCCATGATTGTATCTATAATTAGATTAATCTAGAAAAATAATTATTTTTATCTGAGTGTCTCCGTTTATTGCACTGTTTGGGCTAGAACGAACTAAAGATATTTACCGAAACTTGTCCCGAGTTGTGCCAATCACACACAGCTGAGCTTCGGACGGGACGTGGTCTCGGGTTTGATTCCCGGGTTGAGCAAAGTGTTAATAAGTTTTTCTATTAGAAAATTCACAGTTTTTCCCGCCCAGTTGTTAGCAATAGGATCACCGCCTATAACATTTTGGGACTTAATAACTGCATTGGTGAAATGTGGATCTGTAACAAAACTCCTCTGCCTATTCCATTAGAGATACAAGCGTGATTTTGTTGATGATGATGATACTTAGTATTCACGATTGCAAAATTTTACCAAATATCATACAGAACATTTATACCTACGTGATGAAATATTTTCGTTAATACGTGTATAATTTATTTAATTATTTTTCCATTTCAAGGATTCCTTTCGACATAAGCATGTGTATATGTTACTAGTTCGACACGCTAGTCAAATATAAAATACCTAGACAGACAAATTATTTTGTCATTTGCCGCAAATTATAGTAATGTGCCCTGGGAATGACATAAGAATGTTTTCCGACATTTCATGACACCTATACCGTTAAAATTTAATCTCAAATTAAAAATATTTTATTTCAAAACATAAAGAATTAGTATTGCTATTCAACGTGGCAATGCTGCCAGCCTTTTGGGTACGCTCCCAGTTGACAGGGACGAGAATAAATTTTTGGATGCTCTCATATAGTTTTAATTTAGTTTTTTTCTTATTATTGTAATAGTTTTAGTGCCCGATAGATGGCAATACACAACCTATTACATCGGACTTAATAGAAGCATTAGTGAAATGTGGATGCACAAATGTGTACACCTCTGCCTACCCCTTTGTGAAATACAGGCGTGATGCTACGAGTATATTTTTGTATAATAACTTTCGTGAGACATATTCATATCAATCATTGTTCACCGGTTACTACTCACGTGCATTTCTCGGGAATTGCCCGACTAGTTTCGAACTCGAACGGAGCCCTTAGTCATGAGCTGAGCCCGCGGCGAAGTCGCGAGTCAAACTGGAGCTGCATCGCGCCGCGTATCGTTGCGCTCGCGCCGATGATGCGCTCGGTGTCGGAAGTATTCGTGGATTTCCGCCATTCGTCGTGTCCGAGATGTTGTTTTTATAATGTCTGTCGGTGCATACCGCGCTAACTGTGTCACACTCCAGGCACAACTCACTTTTATATAACGTGGACTTTAGAGCTGGTTTCCAAGCAGGAGGCAACGTCCAACCACTGTCTCTGTTGAAATTCGGGCGACGGCTTATTTCGATAGCTTCACGTACTTTTCGCGGCACGAAATATTTCTCCCTCGCTAGTACGGATGCTTTATCGAAACGTATGAAATGTGCCGCGCCCGTGCTGCATGCGTGTTCTGCAACTGCTGACTTGTTGGTGTCCATACTCTTCATACTACGTATGTGTTCATTCAGCCTGGTTGCGATATTGCGACGAGTTTCCCCAATATAACTCAAGCCACAGTCGCACGGTATTTATACATACTAATAATATAATAAAGGTAATTCATACATACAAATATTTGCAGATATAAATTTACGGCGGTAGTCGCATATCACACGGCACAACAATTTTTCTTTCATCCCCACCAAAAAGTAACATGAGCCACCAGGAAATCGTGGCTCTTCGTAATTTACGTAATAATCCAGATCTGCTAGTGTTGCCAGCAGATAAAGGTAATGCAACTGTTGTCGTCGATACCGAAGCATATGATAGGAAAATCACGGAACTGGTGAGCGACACGGTTGTTTACAAGAAGGTTACCTACAACCCGACTGCCAGGGTGACCACCAAGGTCATTAAATTATTACAAGACCTGGATAACAGTGAACTGCTGTCAACGCTACGACCACATAACCCTACACCACCCAAGATATATGGTTTGCCAAAGATTCACAAGCCGAATTGGCCCTTAAGACCCATAGTAAGCCAGATAGACGCACCTACATACAAACTGTCGCGACATATGGCCACTACACTGCAACCATATACTGGGAAAACAAGCAGCTTCATAAAGGACTCAAGACACTTTGTCACTTTACTATCGGACGTGCAGCTAAAGGACACAGAATTGATGGTCAGCTTTGATATCACTTCCCTATTTACCAATGTACCAGTGAATGAGGTTATAAACATTATTTCAACCCAACTGAGTGGTGCTAGTTTACCTACTGGATACATTGAGTGTATAAAATACTGCCTGAAAAGTGGCTATTTTGTGTGGAAGAGTGAGTTCTACCTGCAAGTAGATGGAGTGGCAATGGGCTCACCGATAGCGCCGGTAGTAGCCAACATCTTTATGGAGTGGTTTGAAAACCAGGTCTTGGAGTCCGCAAAAACAAGACCTAGATACTGGTGGCGATACGTGGATGATATTTTCGCTATTGTCGACCGGGACACGCTGGGGGAATTTACGAAGCACCTAAACGGGATACACGCAAAGATGGCAGCCACGGTTGAAGAAGAAAATAATGGAGTTCTGCCATTCTTGGATGTTCTCGTCATCCGTGAACCTAGCGGTCATGTGTCCCATACTGTCTTCAGGAAACCGACACATACTGACCGGTACCTACGAGCAGACTCTCATCATCACCCGTCACACTTATCATCCGTACCTAGAACATTGATAGACCGGGCTTTCAGTTTGTGCGATCCTCAGTACGTGGACGCAGAACTATGTCATCTACAAGAGGTACTGGAGAGCAACGGGTATCAGTGGCGTCGATGTATCCGTAGTTTCAATACGGTGGACAGGGGTCGTGGACGACCCGCGGGCGCAGAACGTACTCCGGCATTTTTACCATTTGTTCGAGGAGTCACAGATAAAATAGGCCATATGCTCCGACGTAGATATAGCATTAAAACGGTCTACCGCCCACCCGGACAGCTACGACAACTTTTACGTTCACCAAAAGATAAAGATCCTCTAGGCGTCCCCGGCGTTTACATAATACCGTGCGACTGTGGCTTGAGTTATATTGGGGAAACTCGTCGCAATATCGCAACCAGGCTGAATGAACACATACGTAGTATGAAGAGTATGGACACCAACAAGTCAGCAGTTGCAGAACACGCATGCAGCACGGGCGCGGCACATTTCATACGTTTCGATAAAGCATCCGTACTAGCGAGGGAGAAATATTTCGTGCCGCGAAAAGTACGTGAAGCTATCGAAATAAGCCGTCGCCCGAATTTCAACAGAGACAGTGGTTGGACGTTGCCTCCTGCTTGGAAACCAGCTCTAAAGTCCACGTTATATAAAAGTGAGTTGTGCCTGGAGTGTGACACAGTTAGCGCGGTATGCACCGACAGACATTATAAAAACAACATCTCGGACACGACGAATGGCGGAAATCCACGAATACTTCCGACACCGAGCGCATCATCGGCGCGAGCGCAACGATACGCGGCGCGATGCAGCTCCAGTTTGACTCGCGACTTCGCCGCGGGCTCAGGTCATGACTAAGGGCTCCGTTCGAGTTCGAAACTAGTCGGGCAATTCCCGAGAAATGCACGTGAGTAGTAACCGGTGAACAATGATTGATACGAGTATATTATTTTATATCTAATTAACAAAAGATTGACTCACTTGTTCCAATCATCCGGATTCATTTACCAACTTTATCAATTCGTAAAAAATAAATGTAAGAGATACGTCTTTTAATAGTTATGACATAAAAAATTGTAACAATAATTACAAGCCGTTGACCTGGGAATGTCACCATTTCTTATCGGTTGTCTTACTTTCTTAGTGTTGCGTAAACTAATTGATAAAATGGGTTTTTAGAGCTTTTTATCTACTGTATGACACATTAGATAAAAAGCTCTAAAAACTCAGTTAAAAAAGTATGACGATTTTAATACATTATGTACAGTATTATTTTTCTTTTAGCTGTGCCCAAGACATTTTATCTCAATAGATAAAATTATTATATATAAATTCAATTTCAGATTTGTATAGAATCTATAAATAATTTTGATACAGACAGACGTGTTGCTGGGAAGTTTGTTGCGCCGCTTCATCTTCCCAGCTTTTTAGCTGAGAAGCGGTGAAGGGTGGGCTTTTTGGGGGCTGTCTTAATGTTTGACGGCAATTTTTTTGCCTAATTAAATTGATGATTGATTTTCATTTAAAAAATTGTACGTTACGCCTGATGGTAAGCGGTTAACATGGTCTATGGACGCATAGGAATGTAGACATTCTCTGGTCAACGGACAAAAAAAACAGGCATCCTCAAGTGATTTTCTTTCATATCAATTGTTACCGGTAGTAACCGGCCGGTCGATAGCATTTTTCGGGATTGCCCGACTAGTGTCACCTATGTATGTTCTGTCATACATGCGGCAGTTGATTTTAATTTATATAGATCTTAAAGAGAAAATCTTGCAAATCACAAGAAGGGGCCATCCATAAAGTACGTCACACCTTAAGGGGCGGGGAGAGGGTCGAGGAAGTGTGACATGATGTGACAAGGGGTGGGAGGGGACCTAAGATTCGTGACGTCACATTTCAAAATCAAATACATCTAAGTGTTAAAGTGCCAAAATCTAACTACTGACGAAAAACTTAAAAATATTTCCAACTCTTATTTGTATGGCCATAAGGTTTAAATTGTTTTGTTGGCGAGTTAACATGTAATTTTTTTCAAATGTTTGATTTGATGTTGATTCTATAAAAAAATAATTTTAATGATAATTTTGATGTTTAAATTTAGTAATTTCTAGGTGTAAAATTGCAAAATATGTGACGTCACACTAGGGAGGGGGGGATCTCACAAGTGTGATCAACTGTGACAAGGACGGGGGAGGGGTAAAAAAATCACGAAATTAGTGTGACGTACTTTATGGATGACCCCGAAGAGACTCAGACTCAAAAGTAATTCTTGGACTCAAAAGTAATTCAGACAATGTGCTGTGAACATAATCTAACAACAAACCGCAATAAAATAGTTATAGAATAATCAAAAAAATATGTAATTTTACATGTACGTCAAACCCAACAACCGCCGCGTAGTTGTAATGAACCAGACTGAACTCGCATAAATTTTTTGTTTATTGTTTTCACACAACTTAATACAAGTTGATTGTATACCTAGAAGTAAGCAGTCTCTAAGCATGTTATAAAAAATTCGCCGTCTGTAAAACCCGGACAGGGTAATTAGGTATTTTTAAACAAGGTATTCACCTAATGGTCTTTGTTGAGGACGATCACTTATTCCTTTTGCAAAGAAATCCGTTATTTTATAGAAAAAACTTGTCGGGTAGAATGCACGTGAGTAATAACCGTTGAATTCATATTCACTTGCTTAAGCAAAACATCGTGGAAATACCTGAGATTTCCACGATTTTCTCGATAGTGTGGAAATTCATGTCAGATTCCTATGGGTGAACTCTGACACTAGGTTGTTCATGAACCATACGATAAGATGAAGAATCATGAGTTAATTGGAGTTTTATCTTATAATGATTTTTAATTGCATTAAACGTGAGCTATGTTGGCTGTTATCATGGAACCTATGATCATAAAATTTATAATCTGATTATAATGATGATGACTTTGCGAAATCGTAAAACAATGATTTTTTAACTGTTTATGTCTATAATTTTATATCACCTTGAAAACTTTGACGTATATTGTGTTTATAGATGCGAATATAAAAGTGATGGTGAACAACGCCCCGAGGGGAGAGCTTTGTAAATACCTATTTACAGAATAAACAATTTGAAATTGAACCTGAAAATTTCGGTTCCAAGATCATCAATCTCAAGCTTGCATCCACAAGTCCAATGAAGTAGCTAATTTTTTTTTCTTAGAAGTGTGGTAAGCTTAGTTTTTTTTTTTCTATTTTACCATTGTAAAGGTATTCATTACGTGTAGCCTATTGCTATTGTTTTCAAGTTTATAATACATAATAACATGGCCAAAAAATATTCACACCAAAGCAACTGTTACTGTTTTTGGATTGTACACATTTGTTTCCGGGTTAATGACCTACGAAAACATATTATTTGGCCTAGAAATATGGTCCCGATAATCTTATACATTTCGTGTCAATTGACTCTTAACTCAAGTTTACTCGGAACTGTAAGTGGTATCTTTAACCGCCCCCTTATTTGTCACATTAAGTTTGCCACAATTTTATTTATTTATTTATTAACCAACACAAACACTTACAGTTAAACCACACAAATAAGTTATAAGTTAACTTGTTTCTTAAGATGAAGATTATACTAGGTTTAAAATATTATTGTATGTTTAAGACTAGAGGTACACATATTATAATTTTCTTGTTATATAATTATAATGTGTATAATTATTTGATTCTTCTTAGCGACACTATCGGATGGTGAAATAATACAGTGTGTATTTTGATTAAATTCCTGGCTATTAAATTGTTTTTTTCAAAAATCCAACGACGCATTTTTTTTTTCATCTTTGGCTCGAGATTCCTTTGAGTATTGTTCGCTATTCATAAAATTCCGGAATTGGCTATCCCCGCACACTTGAAAAGTTCAACTTCTGTTCAACTGGACTTTACTCGTCAAGGAAATGATTATTAAGTAACAAACAAACAAAAATATTAAAAGCTAGATAATTGGTTTGACTAGTTCATGGTGTACTTAAATTTAACTGGTTGTCTAAGGTGTCGGGTTAGGTCTTAGGCTTAGGCCATACATATTCGTGTTAGCGCATAAATAAGGTTGTGTACAAACACTGCTTTTAGGAAAATGTAAGTCTTAAATTATAATTATACACGCTTTTAATATCTACCTACGCCACATATAAAGAACAGATTATAAAAAAATGTTTAATCGGTTGGCTCGCTAATTACCAAACACAACAGATTTTTAAGGTTATGAAGTATAATTTTGTAATTCTCCCATTCGAAGATTGAATAATGTATAATTATTTAAAAATTCTACAGTTATTTAATATATACATTTTAGAAACATTAGCAGGTTCTTCAGTATAAACCCCGAACGGCTCTAAGAATATGTTTTTGACACTGTTAAAGGACGGTGAATTCCTTTGCCTATTTTTTTGTTGTATTGCACTGGTTGGTTTTTATCACGCGCAGCCCACGAAGTGAATTTGTTTCTTTACAAAATAAAAAATACTTATTGTTTTATTTGAAAGAAAGAAAGAAAGAAAGATATATTTATTCCCACACAGTGCGACATTGTACAGAAAAACAGAATAAAACAGTGAAACTTAATCTAAACTATAACTAAAACATATGGTTGATATAACTTTTATTTATGTGCATAACTACATATAACTTTTTTTTTTTTCTTTTTTTTTCGGAATTTAACTTGAATAACAATTGAACTTGGGGTGCTTGGTTGGATTCTCGATGCACTCGATGACTCTCTCGGGCAGTGTTATTGAGGTTTTCTGTTAGCAGTCCGGAGTTTGGAATCCTGCCCAGTACATGGCAAAGTACTCCCCTTCCTTTAACACGAGGCTAAATAGCGGCATAACGCATTGGTAAAGTTTGTAGCTCTGTTCATCCTTCGGGAAATATCTATCTGCCTAGCCTTTTCCCAACTACATTGGGGTCGACTTCCAGTCAAATCGGATGCAGCTTAATACCAATATTTTACATGGAGCAACAGCCTATCTGACCTCCATAGCCCAGCTACTGGGTAGCTCGATATCTCGTGTTGTGACTGGTTGTCAGACTTTCATGCCTCTGACGGCCGTCATAGATCTTAATTTGACAAACGGGACCGACGGCTTATGATACTCTCCGAGGCACGGAGATATGAAATGATGGTCACCTAATCAAACCGCCTGCGCCAAGCGCAGTTTGACTTCGATCGATCGATCTGTGCGGCTGTCTTTAGCCACGAGCCCTCAGGAAATACAAAGTTAACATTATTTGGAAAGATATTTAGTTTTCCCCTTTTTCGGGACTGACATGACATATAGTTATTATGATATACTTAGAGGTTTTAATATCTGAATAAGTATGGATCACGTTGTATGCACACGATTTGCCACGCTAGCGCCAATATTTTCACAATTATCTTTACTTTTGTAAGTCATTAATTAATTATTACTAGCTGTCCTGTACAATAGAAAAAGCATTTTTTGTGTTTCCAGATTTATTATAACTGGCACGAGTCATGAGCATAGTTCAAAAGGATTGCAGTTTTTGCTGTATATCAATTCATACACAGCTTTTAATAAAAAGAAAAACAAAAATTGTATACAATTTTAGGGTCATCTTTCGAAATTTTTCCTTCCCTTATTTCCTTTATTACGGAGCATTGAGAACTTTAAAAAAGCCAGCCGTTCTCAAGTCATCCGCTTAACAAAAATCTGCATTTTATTTATGTTGATATTATCGTAGTTTGTTCGACGTTTATTAAATATATATTAATTAATAGATTAATGTCTTCACCGGTTACTACTCACGTGCATTTTTTGGGATTGCCCGACTAGTTTCACGCACGTGCACTTACTGCACGTGAGTAGTAACTGGTGAATATTTATTAATATGACATGTACAAAAAATTAATTTGTTTTCAACTCCAGTTATCTTTTTTAAGAATTTATACCTGTCTCATTTAAGGTGTAGTACCTACCTACTATAAATAACATGTAAAAATATATTTGACCCCTGATTGAACGTATTATTTTATCAAGTTTTCTAAACTTGGGTAGCATTAAAACTAAAAAAAAAACTGTTGTAGCTGATACTTACTAGTTTTTGTATGATCACTTTTTGCTAGAATTCACACATCATTAATTAAATGCAATAAAGTATTCCGAGACTAAGCACTAATTTGAAATTTAATTTGAAAACGCTTCGGGCGGTCATTGATATTATTTTAATGACTAGTTATATTAAAAATTATGTTATAGTCTAGGCGTCTAGCTACTTCATTTATTATTCTAGTTTTACCACAACGATATTTTTTTTACAATTCAATAAAAAAATGTCAGTCACTGGTCGGATACGACTAAGATAATCTCTATACGAACATTTTATACTGAAACTAGAAATTGAAATAAAAATTAAGAATAAACCGATAACTGTGCGTTTATCAACAAGAATCCAACAAGGTTTTGAAAATTTACCAGGTCGTACAATTAACTCAGCTCATGACTAAGGGCTCCGTTTGAGTGCAAAACTATTCGGGCAATCCTCAAAATGCACGTGAGTAGTAACCGGCGAACAATAATTAATATGTCAGTTAATTAAAGAAAAGGTTATACAATTAATTATATTTTATTTATCATGTCGGGCAAAACCAAACATGCCAATGTGACTTTTGTTGCAAAGTAACGGTCGTTCACAATTTAGCACTTATATAACAATTTTCATACAATTATAAACTAATTTCAGTAATAAAGTTTTAACAAAACAGCAATCTTGCATTTTAGACGTCATTTCGGCCGTGTGTTTTTGGTAGACGTGCCAGCAGCCTAAAACCCGGACTAGAAATGAAATCCCGCACCGGCGCTCCCCGGTCGCTCTCCAAGCTAGGACAGATTTAGGGACACCCGGATCAACCCTAGATAACTATAAATTTAACGGGTTATAAGCGTTTAGTTACCAAATAATAATTAAATTATCTTGTAAAATCAAAAACTGTTTTTGTATTTCTTGTCTTTCAAAGTTCATTCGTTTATATTCTTGAGATCGGTTATTACGAAGGTAGTTGAAATAAACTAACAAATATTATTGGAGGTCTCACTTATACTCTATAGGGTCAAATGTCACAGCTAAGAAAAAAATTAAGCTGAAGCAACAAGAGGATTTCGCACAATGTTATTGACTAGCAAAAATATTTCTACAGGAGTGCGTGATTTGTTTTATATAATATTAGTTCCGTACAAATTAAGTTATTACCAGTATGGTAAGAAAGGCCGGTAAGGCACATGTTTGACTTCCCTCCTTATAACTGTGAAAGAATGTAATGGAGTTCCCAGAGTGACCCCCACTACCTACTACAGTGAAAAGAAATCGCTTTATTGACATCTTCGATACTATACTAAATCTATAGAGAACCAACTACTGTTTCCGTACATAGAATACTTTTCCTAAAATGTTATTGAGTTGTAGTATGATGTCGATATAGAAGTTGAAAATCATTTTTTGGAAACATTGTATCTCTACCACAGCAGTGGTGCGTGCACGGTTCTGTTTGTCGACACATTTGTCGATTTTAAACGTGATATTTGACCAAAGTTGTTGTTAAAACGATAAAATTCAATACAGTTACACTTTTATCGATAAAGATCCGTGCTCGGACGCCTGGTTCTCAAGTTATAAGGAACGAAAAATATTTTTATTCAAATTTCTTTAAGATCCTGTTAAATAATTTATAATCAAGGGTTTTCTTATTCCTCCTAAGTATCTCTAAAAATAACAATAAATTATAAGTACGTGCATACCTCTCAATCGAACAAAAACTACATCGATAAATTACACACATAAATACGTATAGTTAGAATAAATTATAATGTTGCTTCGCTTTTGTTAATAATGTAAATAATTATCAAAGCTTTGTATATTGACGTCTGTCTGTTATTCTAAAATGGCGGAAGTAATAACAATACAGACGGAAGAGGTAATATCCGGATTTTAGATTCCTTAAAAGACTCTTGAAGACCCACTAGTTACAAAAATAGAATATCCTCGTATATTATAGGTACAAATGTTTTAATTAAAATTATTGTTTAGATATTTAGGAGTCTGTGTGAGTGTTTTTTGTTTCCAAATTAATGTTATTTTAATTTTTCTTTCTATTTGACGTTAATAACCTGCCGAGGTTGCGTTTAGAGCTATGATCCCTTAACACTTTAAAGGTTACTGAACACTACGTTTTATATGGTAGGTGTCTGGAATTCTGGACAACGTTCATTTTAGATTTCTACACTTTACAACAAAACTATTAATTAAAAAGATGAACGCAGTTTTCTAGGAGTGATACTGCATTCTGAAAATGGATTTCCAGTGGCCAATTATAATCGAACCGGACTGGTCACATCTGCCTTATGCTGGAGGACCTTTGGGCGAAACTCACCACAGAATGAATCCCAAATAGCAGTTATCAATATAGGGCAAGGCCTAGATTTAGATGCCAAGATGAGCTTGTCTCCTATCAAAGTCCTAGAAATCAACAGATAGGGAAAAGTGAAAGAAGGGGAGAGAGTCCTTCGTCCCGCAGAGGGACACAATAGGTTGATAATAATAATAACATTGAATGATGAAGCTGATCTTCTATCGTATGGTTGATGAACAATCTAGTGTCAGAGTTTAAATCACCCGTAGGTCTTTGTCATAGCTCTACGAGTACCTACACACCATCGAGAATATTTCCCAGGTATGCTGGTTTCCTCACGATGCTTTTCGTCACCTTTATAAAAATAAATAAAATAAAATTAAATAATCTTTATTTCAGACAGTGTATCCATAGTGGGTTAGTAAACAATCAATCTTATATCTATGTTAGTAATATGAAATAAGAGAGTGACAAATAATTTCTAATACGCACATGACTCGGAAAGTCAGTGCTGCGTGCCTTGTATCAAAACTTGCGACCTTCGACTTGTCAGTCCAACGGTCATACCACTGAACTGGGGATAATATCAATCATATATATTATGACAGCAACTGATAAAATAGAAAAGTTTTAATACACTTTGGTTACCCATCCATTGCACCACAAAGGCAACTGCAGTGTAAACTGAACTAAATACGTCGTCTTATTCAGTAGAAATTTAATCAGGCGCCCCGATCTATATATTTAGATCAGGTTGGTGCATTAAATTTGATCCAACGGTTATACCACTAGGTTATCACTGATGAAGCCGATGATACTAGTTGAGATGTTTATTTTTAACTAGCCAGAACTAGAGAAGAAATAGCAGTGTTCTTAGAAAGTTTTGCCCAGCGTATTGATGAGTGACTGGGGTTTTAACGCTTCCATTTTTTTCTGTCTTTCCCATATAACAAGTGAAAGTTTTTATATAACAAAATAACTTTCCATTTCATTGTATAATGTAAATAATTTTATGGAGATTGTTTTTTTTAATCCTATAAAGGAAATTATAATAAAATCATAGAATGGTGACGTAAACATTAACTATTATGACACCACAATCTTTTAAATATTTATATAATAAACAAAATTATCTATGACAGCTAATAAAATTCCTAAGCGCCTCAGAGCAAGAATATATACTAAAAAAAAACTTACGATATATACCTACGAATATTTGAAAGGATCAACGTGACGTAACTTACAGAAAACATATATACAAGTTCTAAGCTTAAACTCATTTATTACTTATACTATTATTTATTGAATTTAAATAAGAAATTAATAAATCCAAAGATTAAAAATGATGTTCGTTTAGCTGCTCCTTCAATTTTCTAGTTATTTAAAACGTGTCATCTTTCAAATAGTTTTTAAATAATATGCAGTCACCTCAATAGCGCTTGGAGTGGCCGCGTAAAGATCCCTCGTTTAGTCGTTAAGTTGATGATTAGGATTGCCCTGATTTTGAAAGTTATTTAGAAAGTTACTCGTTTATTACTGGTTACCCTTTCGGCTCAGTAACGTACAGATCTGTACGTTGTAACAATAAAAATCTATTGTGTCTGCTAATGACTAAGGCAACAGCTACGGTTGGGTCAAGGACTTGATATAGGATGTGATACTCCTAAACACGGCACGCATTGTGAGAAGTTTCCTACCTCTGGAGCCCTAAACTGGCCGGTAGCCTGCATTTTTTTTTCTAATTTGTTTTTGGTTATTTATCTGCTACTCTTTCCAAATTTCCAATCACGTTAGGGTTGACTTCCAGTCTAGTCAAATGCAGCTTAATGACAGTTTTTACATGGAGTGACTGTCTATCTGACTTCCACAGTCCAGTGGGCTTACTTTTGAAAATAATTCCGCTCGATTGACATTGGAATATGTCAGTTCGTACTTTTAAATACCAAAATGTCTAAAAAACAATTATAGATTCGGGATAATATGAAGACAACATGCTTTAAAATTCAGACAACAGTAATGAAGGTAAATTTATTTTAAAATTACGCGTTGTTTTAAGGCGTCTATTTAATATTGGGATTAGATTGGAATTGGTATTCGTTTCAAGAGTAACCTCACAGTTACTGGGTAACACGATATCGGTAACACTGTCAGACTTTCAGGCATCAAACTACTCATGACGACTGTCATATATTTACATTTGACAGCAGATTTATGAGTACCTACGAACAATGATTAAATGGGGCACTAACATTAATATGATTTATGAAGGCTTGTGACTGTTTTTAGCAATTACAACGCGATATGGGAACTATTAATATAAATAATTAACATTCTTAGTCAATGCGAAACTTTATTGACCAATTTCCTTTATTAAATTGATTAATGACGAGCAGATATATTTTATATCTATTAATTAAATTACAACACGACTTTACTACTATTAAGGATGTTGTGATCCCGATGTAATGTAATGACGGGATATGAAATAACCTCTTAAAAGCCTATTGCCAAATAACCTATCGCTGGTCGCCTTGGTCAACTATAAAATAAAATAGATAACAGTATTTTTAACCGACTTCCAAAAAGGAGGATGTTATCAATTCGGTTGTATTTTTTTTTAAGCTTTATTCTTGTAACATTACGCTAGTTTTACCAAAGGGGTTTTGACAGAGCTTTGCGTATCTATGATGCTATTAGTATGTCCCATTTTAGTGGAGAACCTATTACTATGTACAGGCACAAACTCAACCTTCAGACTGCTTCTGAAAATTTCTTAACAGAAAAAGTAGATTTTAAACCTGGTTAGCTCAAAAAAAATTAAGTAAATTAAGACAATAGAGATTCCCGCACGGACAAATAATTATATAATAAATTTTAATTATTGTTCAACGGTTATTACTCAATTGCATTCTTGACTCGCGACATCACCGCGGCCTCAGCTCATGACTAAGGGCTCCGTTCGACTTCGAAACTAGTCGGGCAATCCCGAAGAATGCAAGTGAGTAATAATCGTTGAACAATAATTATATAATAAATTGTTTGGAGTCTGGGTGATTGCATGTGAGATTGTGAATTCACTGTAGTTTTTTAATAAAAATAAAAATACGTAGACTTCGACTTAGTTTATGTCATATTCCATAGTGTATAGAACACAGAAATACACTTGTTTACTTAAACATATCATCACGCCTGTATTTCCCGAAGTGGTAGGCAGAGGTTTACAAAGTTGTACACCCACATTTTAAAGGCTGTTATTAAGTCCCATGTGGTGAGCCTATTCCCATCAACCGGGTACATTTCCAAACTCCGGGCGGCTACTGAGAATTTCCTAATAGAAAATCCCAATAACACTTTGCCCGACTTGGGAATCGAACCCCTTTTTTTTTTTTTTTTTTTTGCCGGGGTGGAAATCCTCATGGATGTCCTCCGCCTTGGGGAAGGCGGAGGGGTCTGTCAGACTCTTACTGACTAAAACCACCCCGGTGTTCCCTCGCACACTTAGGTCAGAGGCCCCGGGAGCAGATGTGTCGTCCGCAGCCCCCAACTGGTGCTGACCCTTTTTGGAAGGCCCGTACAATTAATGGAGGAGGGGATGTATCCCCCGGACGTCTAAGAGAGGCGCGCGTGGAACACTACGCGCCACCACCTTGGGTTCTGTTTGATGAGCAACGGACGTGGGAATCGAACCCCTAGACCAACTAGACCAACGAGGCAGACCAAGAGGCAGAGATGTTAAAGTTTCGTTAAATTATATCAAAAAATATTATATGAAATAATAATTATAAGTGTAGTTTAGTTGCATTATACAATGATTTGTTGTAAAATAATATTTTTATGTGTGGCGTTCAAATACGAATAAAAATTAATATGTATTATTATTGCAAAAATGTTGTATTACAATATTTTGGTTTACTTAAAACCATGATATTTAACTTAAAGAGAAAGTAAAATGCCGTTGGCCTTACAATAGCTAAAGAACTTCCCGGAATCTTTCGAAAAACGGAGGCGTGACGTAGATTTAATGGCATATTTAAAACAGCTTTAACTTTTGTTTATAATTAACTAGCTGATGGCCGCGGCTTCGCCCGCGTGGGTAATATGAAATTTTGATCCCGTTCCCGCTTTCCTATTACCATAAATAAAATATAAACATAAATGCCCATTTTTAAAAATATTAAAATGGATATAGCATGTTATCCTTAAGAGATAGACATATTGGCTTTTCTGTAGACCTATATAAGATACGCAATTCCACCATACATCATTTCGTTATATCTCAAAGGGTTCAGGCAATGTTTTCGTTGAAAGCTCCCAGACTGCTTATTTTTTTCAGACACCTCCAACAAATATCATTATATTTTAGCCAATGTAATCAATAACTTGACAAATTATATACTAAAACCTTCCTCGAGAACCACTCTATCCATTGGTGAAAACAGCATGAAAATCGGTACAGTAGTTTTTGAGTTTATCGCGAACAGGCAGACAGACGGACGCGGCGGAGGACTTTGTTTTTAACCGACTTCAAAAAAGGAGGAGGTTTCTCAATTCGACCGTATATTTTTTTTTTTTTTTTTTTTTTTTTTTTTTTATGTGTGTTCGGGGATAACTTCGTCGTTTACGAACCGATTTTGATAATTCTTTTTTTGTTGGAAGGAAGATATCTCGACGGTGGTACCATGATAAGGAAACCAGGATCTGATGATGGCATCCCCGAGAAATCGAGGGAAACCTTCGAAAATTGTAGGGGCGACAAGTGCATTTGTTAATTTTTTCATTAAGTATTTTAAAGCACTACTATTTAATGAAGGTGTGGAGTCGATCTGATGATGGAGCTGAAAGACAGTCGAGGGAACTCTTTAAAGATTTACAGTAATTACCTGGTGTTTGGGCTTGATTAATTTGTATTGATGAGAACTTTACACCTAGATGGGTTGTGACTGTAATTAGGGGTCTGATGATGAAGACGAAGGACAGTCAAGGGAACTCCTCAACGTTTTACAGTAGCTACCATGTTTTGTTATGTATGTCCGTCGATATCTTTGTTTGAAAGAGTAGTCCCCAGAGGTGGCCCCATTTAAATTTAGTAAAGATCTGATGAAGATCTTCGAAGTAAGACGATGGAACTCTTCAATGAATTATAGCAAATCACTCTCAATTGCTGTAATCGCATGTTCATGTACAGTTCATACCACTCAATACATGCATAGCATCATGCCTGTATTGCCCGATGGGGTAGGCAGAAGTGTCCACTGTTGTACACAAACATTTCACCGATGCAGTAATTAAGTCCTAGCGGCTTTCGAAAGCCTACCCATATTATTAAATTTCTAAATTAACTTATTTATGAAGTATACAAACTTATATATGACCTATACAATATATATATAACACACTTAAAACTAAAAAGACTAAAATAAATTAATTTTAAACAAAAAATGAAAACCGCCTTCAAAAATCTTCTACACTAAAAAGTTTAAAGTAATATCAATATTTGCTTATAATAAAATCATTTTAAAAGAACAATATATAATAATAATCTGTTAATTTTGGAGTCGGTGCCTGATGCATATGGGGTTTACAACCAGATACAAAGGCCGGTAACATAACCACAGCACAACGAACATAAGTGACTAACAAGAGGAAAACAATAACCCTCTCCCAGTACAGGCACCGACTGCAAAATTAACAGATTATTATTATATATTGTTCTTTTAAAATGATTTTATTATAAGCAAATATTGATATTATTTTAAACTTTTTAGTGTAGAAGATTTTTGAAGGCGGTTTTCATTTTTTGTTTAAAATTAATTTATATAATATGTAGTGATGTCCATATATGTTTAAGCAAACTTTTAAGATAGTATTACCGGTCGAAAGTATATCGATAGTCAACAACAATACGATAGTATCGATGGACGCAAATAAACCGTCCAATGTCCACCACCGAGGCCAATCGGTGTCGGACACTGCACGGTCTATCAGCTCCTGATGATGTCCCGTGGGGGGCGGGGCGAAATACGTGTAGTGTAGTTGTTGGTAGTCACAATTTTTCACCGCTTGCATATATGCATATATTTGCGGGCAGGCGGGTGGTGCACAGGTATTGCATGACTACCCACAATATTGTGGAAGTAGCTAGATATTGTATTAATTTGCATCCATTGTAATGGACTTCCGTAACGCCTGAATCTATTCGATATAGTGTTTAAAATGTTAACTAGTAGTAAGTAAAATAGCCTCCTTGGTCTATTGGTTCCAAGCGCGACTGCTGAGCATGAGGTCTCGGGTTCGATTCCTGGGTCGGGCAGTGTTATTTGAGTTTTTTTGTTAGGAGATTCTCATTAGCAGCCCGGAGTTTGGAATTATGCCCGGTAGATGGCCTGTGGCACCTGTTACACGGGACTTAATAACAGCACTGGTGACATGTGGGTGTACAACTGTGTACACCACTGCCTACTCCTTTGGGGAAAACAGGCGTGATGCTATGTATAAAATAGTTTCACCATCGATAGTTCAGCAACACTAGTGTATTCTTACAAGTTTATATGGAAGTAGCTGATGCCCGCGACTTCGTCTGCGTGACAAAAGATAGCCTATGTCCTTCTCCAAGGTCCAATCTATCTCCTTGCCAAATTTCATTAGTATCCGTTCAGCCGTTTAGTCGTGATAAGGTAACAAACAAACAAACAGAGTTACTTTCGCATTTATAATACTAGTATGGATAGAGTCATGGTGGCTGATGGGGTGGTTAAATCCCCGCGTCCTGAGCCACAGAATTCCCGAGACGCGGACTATCTAATAAGAATATACTACAAAAAAAAAAACGATATATTTTTTCGGATCACGTTTGTTTACTCCAATGTTGGCAATTACGTAGGTATATCACTCTTTTGACGTATGTGCGAATTAATCTAAGCTATATTTTACGACTATATCACCATAATAGACTCAGCTTTTTGCTTACTTACTTAATTAATGCCAAAACCACAAATACAGGCCAACACCTTTGTGTCATAGTTTTACGTTTTAGCACTCATAAATTTGGTCAAAATGCAAAAAGTTGTAAATTATAACTGTTTTTTGATAGGTACGTTATGTATTCGTATTTATTTTTAACTGCTAATTGTATGAGTAAGAAAATATATTGTTTTATTAATATATTAGGTTGAAGAACAGTTATTTACGCAGACGGTTATGGTGATTTTAATTCGCTGTGTCTGGGCAGAGGCGAGGCAATACGCCGGTAATTGCGGGACTGACTTCTAATCGTCAGTATTCATATTGACAATGTTATGCATTGCGTCAATGTTAGTATTTAATCATAGTGGCGTATATAGGCATTTTATTTCTTCATATAGCATACGGCGCATGTATTGCAAATTGAAATGTATTGTCATTGCGAGTCAGTTGCGCAATTGCCCCGCTGACTTCTAATTGGAAAAGCTTTAATTTTGACAGTCTGACAATATACATTGCGTCGATCTTAGTAGTCAAGGGCCACCCCCTTGTAGGATGTTTACGTTTAAGAGTAAAGATACGGCGCAATGTGTGGCCAATTGAATTCCTTTGTCATTTCGAGTCAGTTGCGTAATTGCCCCGTCAGTGTCGGAGCTAGTGGTTTTAACAATTTCTAAGCAATTCGACTGAATGTCTGTTTGTTTGTGTTTTGTCTGCTCATATTATATTATATACATATTATTTTACTCAAAACTAATACTCAATATTTTTGTCCACAGTTCATGGACATGCGAGAAGGCTCATTTTTGTACAACATGTGGGAGAACCCGACTTACCAACTAATTTCCGACATGTGGGTATACAACTATACGAATGCGCAGGAGTATCTCAGCGACAAGGACCAAAAACTGAAAGTGGAGGAAATTGGTCCTTTCAGGTTTCTGTAAGTACCTTTGTTATTGATACTTATTAGGTATAAAAAAAGCTGTTGATCTGTGGTATATGTATGGAGACTATACCGCTGATATTGAACACGAATCAATAAAAATAAATACCTTTATTTTATAATTAATATTTTTTTTGGAAACTGTCGCTTGTGTTGCGCGCTACAAAAACAAATCCTTGCAAAAACACAAAAATATTAAAAATAGAGATAACGAAACATACGACAAAAACTTAGATACTTAATCTTAGAGTCTTTGGGGCCTATTAAAAAAAAAAAAAACTAAACTTTAGAAGTGAACATTTGGTTAAATATCCGTAGAATACAGATAAATATAAAGCATTAACGCATGCTTCAGCTGCTAGAGGTCGAGATGGCTTAGCGGTCAGAGCGCCTGGAGTATTTAATCGTGAGGCGTAGGTTTGAATCCTGTTCGCGACCGTATTGTTTTACCACATTTTTTTTTAACTTTTTTTGTACTTTTATATTATCAAACATATTATTTTCATGTGTTTTGTAAAAATGGCACGAGTACTGATCAACAGAGCTTGTATATTTTTCTCTAATTAATGTACAAAAATCAATGATAGAAGCAAAAAAAGACGCGCCGGTGCTTTTTACGTGTAGAGAAGAGGTCTGCCCTACATACTCGTACAATATAGAACGCCGTGTCTTGCTGTTTCTTTCTGTACATGATTTTCTCCATAAATACTGAACAGATTTAGTTCGGGCTTTCACTAACGAATAGAGTGATTTAGGGAAAAGATTTGTTGTCTGATAATATTAAGTATATTTGTGACATTATATACCAAAATAATATTAACATAATTCCTTGTTAGTTTTACGAAAATAAAATAGTTACGAGTGTTAATCAGTGCCTCATTATAATATTATTGATTGAGTAGCAAGTTGCCTTCACCCCAAAAAACTTTGGAACATGCCCTTATCCGTGACGTCATCTTCCTATAGACAAAGTGCTATTGTATGAAAGATTACACCCGACTTCCTTGTTGATAAAATTTATTAGTATTAGTTAAATATATCAATAAACAACTCATTGTTGATTTTCTTAAGTTTATTGATTGACTGTATCCATTTTCCTGTTAAGTCTTCGGTTTAAATAATGCGGTTAATTATGTCTTCTTTTTCTTATCATATGGTTGATGAACAACCTAGGGTGGTTCAAATTCTTTAAACACGGTTCTACACACCATCACGAATATCTCCCAGATGTGATAGTTTACTCAGAATGTGTCCCTTCACCGTTTTAAGCAAGTGATAATTAATATGTAAAACACAAAATCATTTTGCCTAGCCTTTTCCCAATTACTTTGGCGTCGACTTCCATTCTAAATAGATACAGCTTTTAATACCAATATTTTACATGGAGCGACTGCCTATCTTTCCTCCACAAACCAGTTACTGGGTAACATGGTATCTCGTGGTAAGACAGGTCAGATTTTCAGGCATCTATCTGTAGCGGCTGTCATAGATCCTCGTTTGACAACCGGGACCGTCGGTTTAACATGCTCTCCGAAGCACGGACGGGTCTCGTTATGAAATGATGGCCACCCATCCAAAAGCCGACCGCGGCAAGCACAGCTTGACCTTGAACGATCGACTTATGCGGCTGTTACTAAGCCATGAGTCACTATTATTCTAATAAATCTCTTATTTCTAATACGCACATGATGACATTAGTGGCCTGGGTTCAGGCTTGTGATCTCTGATCTGCAGTCCAGCGGTCATACCACTAGTTTAACATTGCTTACTTACTCAGATTGCCTCATCAGTCTAGTGACCTTTAAGCGCGGTTGATGAACGCGAGACCCTAGGTTTGATTCATGGGTCGGGCAAAGTCTTATTTTAGCAGCCCGAAGTAAGAAAGTTGATGGTGTGACACGGCCGTACTTCAGAGGTCACGTAGAGCCGTCGGCCCGGTCGTGTCAGATTGCCGTCCCATCGAATTATTAGAGTGAAAGAAAAGGGAGTGCACCTGTGTTTGCGCATACACTTTTGCACTATATATCTCTTGCGTATTTGGCTAATCTTCGTAGAGATTGGCCGCTGTGACCGAAAATTCGGTTAAAATAAAATCTTCTGAGGTAGTAAAACTAATTGTCAGCATGAGCTAATCTCCCTCACGTGTGTAGCCGCAACGTGTTTTAAATATCACGATCACGCATAAATTTTGCAGGTTAAATCCACCATTATCCTCGTTTGACCCAGGCCTGAGCAGAATTATAAATAGTTGATACATTAATAAGATCATAAGAGTCGTGACTTTGTGTTAGTGATGTTTTTTTTTCTGGTGACTCTGGTTTGAATTTAGGGTCGAGTGAAGATTTGTCATCCAGACGAGAAACCAGCAATCCTCATGGCTGTCCTGATGGTTTGCGCGGCATGGGAGGCGAATAATATAGACCAATAAGTTAGTCTGTAGCTGGAAGTTGGCAGCGATAGTCGTTTGTCATAAGAACTTGTGCGGTTTTGTCTTTGTGACTACGTTTCATTCATGCTGCTGTCCTGCAAATCATTGAGAGGGGTATGCTTAAGGCAGTTGGTCTATAAGCAGATGTTGAAGCACTTTTCAAACTAGGCATAACCGTATCTTGTTATTCTTGTCTCTTTGGTCTATGCTAGTGTAGCTTGCTCTCTGTTTTGGGGTTTTCAGACTATATAGTCCAAGTTTCCCTTTAATATAGGACTTCTTCTCTAGACTCAAGTTTCTTTTTGGTTATAAAACAGCGTTGTTATAAGAGTTAACACAGGAAAAGTTTCGTTAATCGTGGAAGACTGTAAAAAGTGGAGAACTCTTATTTTGTAGGGCATGACTCACTTCGGGTTGCTGAGCCAGGGAAGCTAGTTCCAGTACCTACGGCAGACATGTCTTGACCGCCGTGAAGGTCGTTCGGACATCTGCGCAGTTAGAATATTTTGGAAGGAACCAATCAAATCCATATAGAGGTGCGGAGTGTAACATGTGTGAAAGTGCAGAAACCCTACAATCAGGGTGGCCTAGATAATATCAGTCGTACTGTATTTTTTTAATCGTTCTAAATAATGCTAGATTTAGAACTTTTAATTCGACGTTCAAGAAACTGGTCCACAACAATATTAATGTATCAATTTCTATTTCCAGAGAACTCCGAACAAACGAGAACATACGGATAGACAAGGAGCGGGGCGTGATGACCATGAACCCCAAGTTGAAGCTCAAGTTCTTGGTCGATGAGTCGGTGGCAGATACCTACAACGTGTCCGTCAACATACCAAATATACCATTGATTGTAAGTAGACACACTGACAAGTATACATTTTTAAGGAGGAGGGGACTTGGTAATTTCCAAGGTTTTAGTGCTAAGTGGTTTGTGATGTCTTAATACTCCTCCTGACCGTATTTCGTTCACGGCGACTTATCTCCACGGAGGGCAGCCAAGTACGCAGGAGATATTATAGTGCACAAGTGTATGCACAAACACAGGTGCACTCCCTCTTCCTTCCCCCTCATAGTACGATGGAAAGGCAATCCGACACGACGGGAGAGATCATGCGCAGGACCTACGGACCTACTAGGCTTTACGTACTCTCCGAAGCACAGGGGTGTCACACCACCAACTTTCCGAACTCCGGGCTAATACTGAGAATTTCCTAACAGGAAAATCCAATAACATTTTGCCTGACCTGGGAATCGAACCCAGGACTTCACGCACAGCAGCCGCGCTTGCGATCACTAGACCAACGAAAGCATTTCAAGCGCAAAATGAGCTGTAACCCCATTGTCAAGCCTTCTGACAGGCAAAACTGTACTCCATTGGTCTAATAGAGGCAAGCGCAAGTACTGAGCGTGAGGTTTTGGACTTTACTGTCAGAAAATTCTCATTAGCATTCCGCAGTCGTGTCCATTGCTTTTGAAATAAATCACAGCAGTTGACACCTCTAATAACAAGGGATTTGCTTACTGCATCGATGAAATGCGGGTGTTCAACGATCGTCACTATTCTGATCTTTTGGGAAATATAGACATGATATACGGGAGGTACGACGGGACATTTTGTTGTGATGTCCGTAACACACTTAGCTGATGGACTGGTGATGCCATTTTAATTTTCTAAGCCGACCTGCGTACCTATTCGCTATCTCGGTTGCCAACCGAATTGATGGACACTTTGTAGTACATTGCGTCGTGTGTTACAGCTTGTCTATGATGAGCAACAATAGTAAAAACTTACGACGCAATGTACTACAAAGTGTCCATCAATTAGGTTGGCAACCGAGATAGCGAATAGGTACGATGTAAGTCTCGCATCTAGTTCTCCTTTCTCTCTGTTAGTAAACCAAAAGAAGAGTAGAAGCTATCCTTTCCTGGAAATCACACGGAAGTTGTGATTGTACTGAAACCGAAATAGGTTAAAAAGATAAATTTTAACGTAACGCTTTATCAATTGATTTATTACTTCCTTGTTCTAATGTACCCATTTCTTATCTATTATAATTGGTTTTAAGATTTGACTTGTATTTTTTATATTTAACGTTAGGTAATAGTAGTTATGGTACATTTAATTATTCAGAACTTTGTCAGAATTTACAGCATTTTGTAAATCTCGGATTGCTGCTGAATGTCATATGTACTTTAGTTATTCTAAGACATCACAGACATACGCTGAAGGAAAAGATTGTGAGGAATCCTAGACCTAATGGTGTGAAATCCTCAACCTTCAATGAGCTAGCGTGGGGATTATTCCTCGTGCTTTCTCTAAATTTCAAAGTCAAAGTCAAAGATTTATTTGTACGTAAATATGGTTACAAAAGTTCTTATAATAGTAGCTTAACATACTTAATCATAACATAATGACATGAAAATTTTTAGTATTTATTTATATAATTTAAATTAAAGGAATTTCAAAGTGTAGATGGAATTCTCAATTAACCACCTGCGTAAAACACTTTTGAAGAGGACCATTGGAAGTTCCTTAATTTGGTTAAGAATCTTATTATATATTTGGATAGCAACTTCCCCTACATAATTCTGTTTTCATTCTAGGAATAGTTAGTCTAATAGGATATCTAGTTTCGAACTTATGCTTTAACTCTGTATGAGAAGAGGCCCGTACCCTGCTATGAGACAGTTATGAGCTCGTTAAATGTTTTACATATATCTATATATTTTAAAACAAACCCAATGTACTCTGAAAGGTATTAATTAATCAGCGAATTACTACCTCGGGCAATAAAATTACATTAATTGTATAGCAAAAAAATAATAGTAAACATGTGTATATTACCTTATCTATAAAGACAATAATGAATGAAAAATATTATTTTATCAATAGCGCCAGTTTGCGTCGTAGGTTAATAATTTTGTACCACTTTATATTGTTATGACTAACTTCATAAATAACTGATTAATTCCAGACAGATCTATAATAAATGTGATTTATTTAATTATCAAAACAACTATAAAGAGGTATTTAAATTATAATTATTTACGTAGGTAAATAGGTACAACTTTAGCAGATAGGTACTTGATTTTGACTCTAAAGTGAGAATTATTATCAATTAACTTTGCCGTCAAAGGTAACAAGTTCGTATTATAAATTAATTATCACATAAACCAGTGGACGAAAACATCGTGAGGAAACCAGCACATCTGAGAGATGTTCTCGATGGTGTGTAAAGCCATGTCAGAGACCTACTATAGGGTTTAAACTCTGACACTAGGTTGTTCATCAGCCATACGGTAATAAAATGTGTAAAAATTACACCTTTTGGTAGCTGAGTATACCAATGCTAGAGTGCTAAGAAAGTCCACATTGTAACGATATGATGTTTAGGGAACGTCCTTAGAGAACAAATATAATAAAATGAAGGCATACTGCATGAATTGATGTGTTCTTGGTAATGATGTATGAAGGAAAACAAAGAAATTATTAAAGATTCCTCTTCAGCTGTGTTTGAATAAGTAATTGGTCATGAAGAAATAACAATACATTCAGTTACATGAAATGATTACTGTCCATTTTACTAAACGAAAATGCTTAACATATTCTTATTTCAATAGCCTATTATAATCAGATTAACCTAATGCAGGGCGTGGCCCTCCTCTCACACAGAAAGGTCAGCTATAAATAGATAACTATTTGAAGACTTATGCCTAATATCCCCATAAGTTTAAACAATATAAAAAAAAGTTGAATAAAACACAGGTTAATATTTGAATTCGCATTAAGGTATGTGTCGCTAACTCTTAAATTTATAATTTTAATGCGTTTGAAAGATTAATATGTGTTTGTTAAGGTAATTGCTTCTGTAGGCTTACTCTCTGAAAATAAAGCAGCTCGATTGGCATTGGAAATATGTCAGTTCGTACTTTTAAATGCCAAAATGTCCCAAAAAAATTTAATGAATCGAGATACTAATAAACCGACATGCTCTAAAATTAAGATAACTATGATATAGGCAAAATTATTTTAAAAGTAAAAATTGTTTTATGGCACCGATTTAATATTGGAATTGGATTGGAATTAGTATTAACTTCAAGGGTAACCCCAGTACGACATTGTATTAACTGCAAAGTTAGTCGTGTCGGTTCATAAAAAATACTATAAAAGTAATAAAACTTTAAAGGACAAACAAGAAATTTAAGGAAATATTAGTTATGTATCAAACCTTTCAGAGCCGATTTCACCGCTGATTTTAAAAACCGAGTTTAACAGAACTCAGTTCTACTTAATCCAGTGCAAATGTTTATTTTGATCTCAGTTAACGTCAAGCTGATTTTATTTACCAGCAAAATTTTGATCGTGTTTACGAAATCGAAGTTCACTTGGATAAATAATGTAAATTTTGTTACAATTATAAATTTAAACGACTTTGAGATGTGATTTCCAAAATATATATGTTAACAATAAATATTACAGAATTGAGCACTTTTTGGTGCTGACATATTTATAGGAAACTCTATTTATACGTGTTTAATTCTATTAATCGTCTTAATATATCGGTTTAATACAGATTCCATTTATACAAGAGCGTAATATCATAATTAAGTCAAATAACAACAAAATCAATATTCTATATTAAACAATATTCCACCATTTTGACAAGTCCGCTCTTGAACGCGTCCGAAAATTGGGCGTTCAGAAGCCTCGTTCAGTTGTAACTGCGTTCAGTTTATGTTGATGAAATTCAAATTGGAGCTTTGAACTCGGCTAAACGCGTGAACCGAGTTTAGCTTGAACTGATCGCGTTTAGTTTGAATGGTGAAATCGGCCCTAAGAAGAAGTTTACTTATAAATTACGGCCTATAACTTTGATCACACAAAAGTTCTTAAACTCTCACGCAACACAAGTACACGGAACTGACCTACCTTATCTCGGTGAATACGTCACCTTGAATCAATAACTTTATGAGTTTGTATCTTTCAATATAATAAAGTTAGCACTTATGTATGTATTATTTTATGTTGGTATATAAAGAAACAGTACTTTGATCGGTAATAAAAACATACAGATATAACCAGTCCATAACTGTCCCCCTGCATGGCAAGGGCCTCTTCTCATACAGAAAAGGCACGAGTATTAATCACCACGCTAAACTGCCTTTTGGCAATCTTAAACTCTTTTACCGTATGTCTGTGATGTTTTAGATTAATTAAGAAAGTATACCTGACATTAGTGACATTGGTACACTGTGCCAGGTTTGAACCCACAACCTGTGACTCAAGAGACAGGCTCGTAACTCCTCGGCCACCACGACACTCCGTTAATAAAAACACTATTTATAAAGTCTCATAAAGTTGTCAGACCATCATTAAGTAATTAAAGATAATTTTATATTATTAAAACATTGCATTGTTGTCTACTGCGCTTTATTGTCTATTGTTTACACAGCATGGAGTCTTTATTTCATGAGGGGTTAGGCAAGGATCAAGGATATAATCTAATACCCACATTTCACTGCTGCCGCTATTAAATCCAATGCAACAAGCGGGTATCAGCGATATATCTGGCATATTTTCGGGGCTGCTATGGAAATTGTTGCAAAAGAAAAACTAACAAGGAAAAATATATAGACAATATCTTAAAAAAAACACGAATTTGTAAATAGCCAAACTAAAAAATCTAATAGATAAACTATTATATATTTTTCCTTTTTTATTTAATAGTTAATCCTGACGATCTTGATCAGGATAATCGGACGATTATTTTTAATAAATTATTAAATTATTATATTGTCATCGGTCCTTGAGAAATGTGCGAAGTTTCAATTCAATGCGACGTTTTGAAATGGGTCAAATCACGTTAAATTATTCCGTTACTTAAGATAAATACCAAGCTAATAAAAACGTGTTAATAAAAATACATACAAAAATCGAGAGGTAAAAAGACCTTTACGAAGTTTTACATAGCAATGAACAGATGGCAACAACTTAAAAATATATACTATTTATAGTTTAAATAAATTATTCTTGTATCTTACTTCATAGTTTGTCGAAACTATTTGACCTCACGACCTTTCAATCCATTGACAATGTCTTAACTAATGGGCTGCTAATGGAAATATTGACACATCAACAAGAAAAACCCTTTTTAACGGATGTTTATAACTTTGTAGGTAATTCATTACCATATTTATGGGTTTTATTTGTTACGAAAAGGTATTATTAAAATGCTACAGGATGGAATTTCCTATGTTTTTGATTAAGTACTTAACTTTACAATAACACATCAGCCAGCAACAATAAAAAATCCGATTTGATATTTCTTTTGAAATACTGCTCCTATAGATAAAACATAATGAAAGTGGGCTACAACATAATATGTATCATGTAATGTAATATCAATAGATGAATTAGGTAAAATTACTCCTGTTATAATGCTTTTGCGTTAGCGAACTCTTGAGTTAAACGACTTACGATTGTGAACATGATTTGAACCTGCACTCCCCTGATGAAAACTCCAAGCGATTTGCCAACTAAGCGATCCTGATCTACGCTTAGTATTGCTATTCATCCAGAAGGTGTAAGTTGAAATCCTGCTCACCCGTTTTATCATTCCACAAGATTTGTAACTTAATACACGTAGAAAAAATTCATTGAGCGTGGGTTAAACTTTAATAATGTACTTTCTCCGGTTATATTAAATTTAAAGCATCACAGATATATGGTGAAAGAAAACAGTGTGAGGAAACCTGGACTTAGTTGTCTGAAATCGCCAACGCGAAGTGAGCTAGCGTGGTGATTAATATTCGTGCTTTTTCTATCTGCAATAACTTTTGACTGACACGTTGGTCTAGTGGTCCTAGTGGTCCTAGTGGTCACAAGCACGGCTGCTGAGCGTGAGTTCCTGGGTTCGATTCTCATTCCCAGGTCGCGCAAAGCGTTATTGGGTTGTTTCTGTTACGCAATTCTCTGTCGCAGCCCGGAGTTACGAAGTTGGTGGTATGACACCCCCGTGCTTCAAAGAGCACGTAAAGCTGTCGGTCCTGCGCCTCATCTCTCACCGGTCATATTGGATTGCCGTCCTATTGGACTATGAGAGTGAAGGAAGAAGGAGTGCACCTGTGTTTGCTTATACACTTGTTCACTATAATATCGCCTGCGTACTTGGCTAATCTCTGTAGAGATAGGCTGCCGTTACCGAAATATGATCTGGAGGAGTATTATTATTATATGAGTCTCATTGCAGGGCAATGGTTTTTCCGTGCCCTGCAATGAGACGGTTACGGGCTGAATTTTTGACTATATTACTTTTCCTAGAAGTATCTTTTTAACACTTGTATCTTCTTTTCCAGGCAATGAGTACCTTAGCAGCCGACAAGTTGGGCTACTTCGTGAACAGAGGTGCTTACTACTCCATGTCCGCTTTGGGATCCAAGCTCTTCAAGCAGCTGACAGTTCAAGAGATGTTCTGGGGATACCACGATCCTTTGGTTTCAATTGCCAACTCCCTGCTGCCTGGCTGGATTGATTTTGACAAGATTGGGCTTTTAGATCGGGTTGGTGTTTACTTGATCTATGACTGTAATCTGATAATCCTTGCTACGGTTTCACATTGTGATCCTTTTGTGCTTTATTATAGAGTTCGGTAAACTATCGGTTCCATTTTGTTCTTATTTCATGTCTGAATTCCAATTGAGGTAGTCAGAAGTCCAAAAGGAGAATAAGAAAATCACAGTCACAATCGAAAAGTGGTTCCGCATAATTATGAATTTTGGATTGTAGTTTTTGTGCCTGAAAGAAATACAGATTTTCAGCTAACTGCTTGAACTGAAAAAACAAAAAAAATGGCAAGTAATAATCGTCGATGAGAAAAATCGCTTCACACACCAATTCAAATAAAAATTCAGAGAATAAAAATTTACAATCAGACTATCTGTACAAAACATTAGAATCTTGTCATCATACGAGTACATACAGAAAATCCAAAATGTCAAAGCTAGCTCGTTGGTCTAGTCTTCCCAAACACAACTGCTGATCATGGGGGTTCGATTCCCAGGTCTGGCAGTGTTATTAGGTTTTTCTGTTTGGAAATTCTCAGTGGCAGCCCGTTGTTGGGAATTGTGCCCGGTAGATAGCAATAGGCTCACCACATATTACATGGGACTTACAGCATTGGTGATATGTGGTTGTACAATTATGTACACCTCTGCCGATTACAGGCGTGATGCTGTGTTATGTTTATGCAAAAAGTCCTGTCACTATATTACAATATTTAGCACTACTGTTTGTGTAGATTTAGTATGTGTTAATTTACTTCTGTCGCTGAAATTTCCCTACTTTATTGTAAACCTATTATAACAGTTGTTATTTTAGCACTTTTATAAAATCATACTAAAGTACGTAAGTTGACATAGATGTGATTATAATGTGATTAGGTACAATAATCAAATCAACAGAGTCTAATCTTTTCTTACAGTTTTACTCTGGAAAAGACGAGTTTTCTGAAGTGGAACTAGCAGACCTTAGCAGACGGTATTCTCTGAATGCGTGGGACAACACATCTGGTCTTCTGGAACAAGGCTTCACGGATTTGGAATCCAGGTAGGCAGTATACTCGTCTTTATTAGGACTGAACTTGTTATGGATCCCAACATTGATGATTTTAAGCCATTCCTATGTAGCTCTGAGTTTTCTTAAATCTGTACCTGAGAAGAATTGGAGTCCAAACTTTACTGAAGAAGACCTTGTCTTAATGTTATGCCATAAGATATACCGAGAAAAGAATTATAATACAAATTTTGAAACTGGGTTGAACAGTTGATTATGCTATTTACAGTTTAATGCCATATTAGAATATGATAGCGAAAAAAACACAACTTCGAAATAAAAATCGAGATACAGTGTTCATCTTTTCAGGTACCAATAGATATTAGAAATTATTTACCAGCACACCAGCTGGCTAAAGACTCATCAGGGCCCTATGGGTTGCTTAGAATGATATAAGGTTTTTTACCAATCATGCATTAAGAAAAAGATGTAATTCTATTCTTGTCTTTGATTCGTTTTACGTATTTCGAAGTTGTATTCTGTTCCCCTCTGCATTTTCTGTCACAAAACATTACCTTTGAGATCTTTAAAAACGTTAATAAGATTTCCTAGTGAGCGCTGTTTTTCCATGGTTCGATGTCTCATGGCATACTATCTAAACGAAAGTCATAGGCAATAACGTACCTTACAATTCAAGAAATTCCAGAATTGAGGATATGAAATACAGTAGATGAAAGTACTCTTATCCGATTAAAAGAACCATTAATAACTAATCCTTCACCTGTTTTCTTTCCAGCATTCCATGCAATAGAATCAAGGGATCTTTCGAAGGCTTGATGCTGCCAGCCAACTATCCCAAGGGACGTAATATCACGATCTTCAGAAAGCAGGCCTGCAGGAACTATCCCTTTAGCTACGTTGGAGAAAGGACCAGTAAATTAGGATTAAATTCTTATGTGTAAGTTTACTTTTATATAACTTTGGCAAGGCATATTCATATTAATTAGTCTTCACCGGTTACTTTTCAAGCATATTTTTTGAGATTGCCCGACTAGTTTCGAACTCGAACAGAGCATATAGTCATTAACCGAACTCGCGACGATGTCAATTTGGGTTTGACTCGTGACATTTCCAAACAGACTATTTATTATATATTTTTTTCGAAAGGCTAGAAAGATTCGAAGTTGATTGTTAGTTCTGCACATATATCAATGTGACGACTTTACAATTAAACACTTTGTTTTTTTTTTTGTAACTTTTTCATAATACTATACATAAAACTATTTGTTCATAATACTAACGTGGCTATTGTATGCAGATAACTTAGCTTTAGTTAACAAACGTTTATGATAACCTTTTGCTTCTCTCACAGGTATGATATGGACAGTACAGCATTCAGTAACGACTCCCCCTTTGCCTGCAACTGTACTAATGAATGTCCTCCAGAAGGATTTGTAGATGTCAGCAAATGTTACTATGGTTGGTACCTTTATTTTGGATTTATTATTCTAAAATTTGTCTGTCTCATTGGCCTAGTGGTTGCAAGAACTACAAGAGGTCCTGGATTAGATTCCCAGGTTAAGTCAAGTATTATCGGGATTTTCTTGAGGAAATTCTCAGTAGTAGCCCAGGGTTTGGACTTGTGCCCGATTGATAGCACACCATCTATTTTACAGTACCTTATAACTGTATCGATGAAATGTGGGTGGTAACTGTGTACTCCTTTGCCTACCCCCTCAATTGAGGCACGTATGACTCGTTGCAAACTATAGTTGATAAACAGCTATAGATCGGAGCATTTTCATCTGATTGATGACCATCGATCCCAGTTCTTGTAAATAAATTGCTATCAGTAAGCCAACATTTTCAAATGGAGACGATCGCCCGATTTCAACAATTTTGAAAGCTGGAGAAGAAGATGAAATCTACGTCTCTCTAAAAATTCCAAAATAAGCTTTAGGGCTGTATTCATATAAAGTGAAACGCTTCTCAAATCTCAGTCATTTAATTGTCAATGGAAAGAGATTATAGAAGATTTTAGAGATGTTACCTAGTTATAGGAAATTTTAAGCATGATTATGATTAAGGAGTTTTCTTGTTTATCTTAAAACCAAAGACGTCGGTTGATCGTTTTTATGAAACGACCACAAATACCGAAAAAAATATTTGCAGCAATAAAAATTTTCTGCCTAAAAGCATCTATAACTTTAGTGTTCCTGTCATTTTTGTATTTTTGGTGTACAATAAAGAGAATTTATGATATGTTTATGTTTATTCACAGGTTTCCCGATATCGCTATCAAAACCTCACATGATGGACGCGGATCCCGTTCAGCAGTCATATTTTGAGGGCATGAAGCCTGACCGTAAGAAGCATACATCGCATTTTGAATTGGAACCTGTAAGTGGAGTTTCTTCAAAACTTACGGCGTCTTACTCTGAATGAACTATCACTAGTTGCGAAAACATCCCTGCCATGATGAAACTTTATCTAAATGACGTAAAACACTTACCCCGTGACATTCTTACTCGTACACAATACTTATTAATTACACCTAATGCACCTACAACATGAGATTAATCTTTAGTATCAAATTTTCATTAATTATATCACTTTATTGTCGAAATAAATAATTACGAAACACCACAGTCCATCCGTCTTTTTTTCTCTCTCACCAAACTTATTTTCGTCACCGGTATATGTATTTTTCCGCCACCCTTGTGGCAAGCCTCGATTTGACGTTCCGTATTTTTCTATGTTATAACTATTGAGTTGTCTAGTCTAGTAACGCCATCTAGGTTAAGAATTAAGAATTAAATTCTTAACCATTACACAGTCTTCGCGGTTTATTGAGTCGGATATTTATCACGATGGCATAAAGATTTTACAACTTTAAATATCTATCAATGTTAAAACTTAAATCATAATAAAAAAATGCTACGTCGATGCTAAAGATAAAAAAAAACAGTATTAATTACATATTTTTTCCAGGTGATCGGCGCGCCCCTTGCCTTTTCGATAAAGATCCAGATCAACCTTGCCGTGAGGGTATCCTCGGGCAACCCTATCACCGAACCTCTGAAGGACAAGACACTGCCCCTCATGTGGTTCTCAATGGTAAGAAATTTACAAATGTGTTTTAAAGATTTTACTATTTGAACCTTTCGTGGCCAAGTAACAGCCGCACAGATCGATCGATTGAGGTTAAGCTGCGCTTATCGCGGTGGGTTTGTGGACGGGTGACCATCATTTCATACTGAGACCCCTCCGTGCCTCGGAGAGCACGTTAAGCCGTCGGTCCCGGTTGTCAAATTAAGATCTATGACAGCCGTTACGGGTAGACAGAGGCCTGAAAGTCTGACAACCAGTCATACCACGAGATATCGTGTTACCCAGTAACTGGGTTGTGGAGGTCAGATAGGCAGTCGCTCCATGTAAAATACTGGTACTAAGCTGCATCCGGTTTGACTGGAAGCCGACCACAATGTAATTGGGAAAAGGCTAGGCAGATATAGAGATATACTATTTGAACCTTTTATGGCTGGAGCAATGGAGATAGATGATATTAAAAATCATCACCAGACCTATCTTATAATAATGCTGAACTGGCTTCTTTTTGACGCAACTGTGAGGTACAGAGAAATCAGTAGAATAAAAAAGTTTATTTCTTAAAATTTTGATCATTTATTTGTACTAGAAGCAAAATCAACCAGTTACACTCCGCAGGCTCCATAGGCTACATTTTGACAATTCGACTGATCATCATATTTGTAGTGGTGAAATCTTGAAAATGGGATATGCATATAAAATACAGAACTCTCTTTAACCTAGGACCAGTAAATTTTACCCCTATTAAACCTTTTTTTTCTCTTCAAGGGCTGCAAAGAACCACCACCAGATGTAGTAAACCTACTTCGTCTGCGCCTGGTATACGCTCCACCTATAATGATCACGCTTGAAGTACTACTCTTCGCCATCGGCTTAATCCTCAGTGCACAAGGCCTCCACAGGGTTTGGAAACCTAAGTACAAGATCCTCCCTCCTAAGGACCTTCCCATTCCTATTATAAGGAGGAAGAGTAGTGAAAGAAGGAGAAGTAGTGTCATCATGAATATGGCAGAAAATAGCGCTTTTAGTTATAAGGATGACGAGGACTTGGCAAAGGAAGCCGTCTCTTTATTGGCTATCAATGAAGAGGATAGCGAGTTTGTAGACTTGCTGGTCAGTTCTGATAATGAGTGAAGGAAAACTAATACGTTTTAAAGAATTTTTGCTCAATTTTAATTTGCATGTTGTGCAGGGAAAATTCTGTCAATTCGAAATGTCTTGCCCTTTAATATTGTTTTAGTAAACAGAATTTCGCAATTATTATGTAAACTGAAAGAATATGCCAGTCGATTTGGTGTTTTTTTTATGGGTAAAGGATTTCGGTTTATTATTTGTACATAATCATGTATTTTGGGGAATTTAATTATGTTTTTATGTATATAGATAAACTCGTAGTTTTTGACCATATACAGCAAATAAGACGATCGTAACTTATGTAAGTTAAACTATTATTCCTAGAGTTACACCTCTATGTATCAGTGAAAATACAGTTTATTGCAACATTTGATAGGTGTGATTTATTGACAGAAAAATTTATGAATATGTTATGGGTAGTACACGTAATGCATCTGTCAAGATTGCCCGGGCAGTGTCAGCATTGGCTATTTCTGACAATGACCGGTCAATGTGAACATATTTATGTTTTGCCAATTATATTTTAAGGTAGGTAAGTATTATAAATTCCGCTGGCGGCTTAGTAATTATATTTTGTATAAGTAGGCTCAATAAATTGCTCAACATAGGTTAGGTAGAAGTTTAAGCGGGTAACGTTACTATACTATTCAGAAGACGTCCACTTTTCCCTATGATAAATTAATTGATATTTTCTTTAATGCCACATTAATCTCATATGATTCTCACTTCAACTTACTTAATTGTTTATTATTGGCAGTGCTCAATTAGGTAATCACGTACTTGAAAAACAATTGTGGAACAGGAAATTAAATTCAGGCAAAAAAAAATTTGATTCAATCAGCACAATAGAAAACTGTGAAACAAAGATATTGGGTACTTCTAGCTTATAGACTGTTCGCAATTTCCGATCATTCAACTCAAGGTTACTTAAGTAGAATACCTAACCACAATTTAACCTTGATCCGGTCCTTTGGGTCTCACGACTTCAAAAATTATTTTCATATGAAATTTTGTCTACACTTCTAATCCCAGTATTATCTTCTTGAATAATCCACCTTAAATAATAGGATCAATTATAAGAAAAGGAATGAACTTCCACCATATTGTGATGTGTTAGCTGTCAAACAGATAAAATTATTTTTAAAACAAATTAAATCAATAGTTTTTTAAATAATTTAGAAAAATGCGTGAAGTATTTGTTATATTTTTTCTCGCTAAAACTACATAGTTTCAAGGGACAGATTCTGATATAAGTCGAGGCCATGACATCTCTTTTCTTAACTTGATCGCATACCTAGTTTTTTATATAAATATTATATAATTATTTTTACTAGTGCCAGGTTAAAAGGAATCTTTATAGATATTATTAGCAATTGTGATATTAATTTTAAATACATTCATAAGTGATATGTAAATAATTGTAAATATTTAATTTAATAGACTGATGGTGAATTGTTTTTGTAATTAAATAAAATATTTTTATGATTTATCTTTAAAGTTTTATTTTTTAAATAAGTAATACTACTTAAGCACATAATTATATACAACCAAACAAATTATAATTAATAATTTTACAGTAATTGCCTACTGGTTTTGCAGTAAATATACATATTACCCGGGTAATATCAATACTGCTTACATTTAAATAGAATTTCTAATTTAACTTGAAATAGAAAGTCTTATTATTTTAAAAACCTAATGATGTATATTACAAGAACTGCATTCCAATTACAGGTAAACGGTAAAAATCTATTTCAAAGTCAACAGTTCGCTTCATCACAGCTCTCTGGCCATGCAACGTGTCAACTTTGAAATTAGAATTGCCATTCAACGTGGCAATGCTGCCAGTTTTCTGTGAACTTTGATGACAGCAATGCGAAGGCATATGACGAAACATTGACGCCTAACTAGCCTTTTTATTCAAGATAAATCTTTGAAAAGCATTAACGCATGCTTAGCGAACTCTATAGTTATTATATTAAATGGAAAAATAATACGGTCGCGAACAGGATTCAGTTATCTCGACCTCTGCTCTGCTTAGTAGTCAGAGCGCCTGGAGTATTTATTCGGGAGGCGCAGGTTCGAATCCTGTTCGCGACCGTAGGTATTCTTTTTCCATTTAATATAATAACTTTAGCCTTTTTATGTTCTATTTTAATTACAATCTCTTTTTTTTTTTCATTAGGCAATCAGAAAATTTGTCAGTTGGAATGCACTTCACCTAGTATATTCAATATTAATAAAATTTTGTTTAAGAAATATTTAAACTTATAAAATCACAGTTATTTTGAGTGGTATTGGGATAAAATACGTAATTTCAACACTTAATATATTAATACCTAAATTTACGATTATACGTATATACTAATAAAGAATTTAACAAAAGTAAATAAAAATTAAATAAATTATTAAAATAAATAATAAATAAATAAATTAATTAATTAAATTATATATAAATACAAATGCGTAACGCGTACGCATGACTGTAAACGGATTGCGCAATCTGCATAGACATAATATGCACGATATTATTCGATATTATAACATAAATCTATGGAATAAATTAAATCCTAAAGGTAACTAATTACAAAATACTGTACTTTAATAAATTATCATGTTTAACGTCTACAACAATATTATATAAATATTAAACAACAATAATTCTACTGAACAACAAGACTAGAAAATATATTTACATATTTTGTTGTAATCATAAATAAATTAATGAAGTACACTATGGATGATTTAAGACGCGTATTTAGACGAGACAAATTGTTTCATAAAACTCGAGCTTTATTGATGCTTGTCAAAAAGGATGCCCTTGATTATAATCCGTTGTAATCTCTGATCAGTACATGATCGTTGAGCTTATGTGACGCTTGGCGCGATCAGTTCGCGGATGGGTGTCTACGTGCTCGAAGTCACGGTCCCGATAATTAACAATAGAGGGCAGCCATTATGCAGAGTCTCCGGGTGGTTTGGAAAACATTGATACCGGGTATGGTTTTTTTTATCTATACAACTTATATATCCTTCCTCTCCTAATTTTTCTGTGCTCGACAGGGTCCATGATGTTCTCATACATTCTACCTACCACCTAAGTTCACATTATGAAAACGCAATAAATAAATTGAGTATTGAGCATAGATAGTCTAGTATATATAATTGCACGTGTATCTATAACATTGTTCTGGCGCACTGCGTTTACCACATTTAGACTCAAATGTTGTTAGACTGCACAATTCGTTGCTTGTAAGCCGTAGAGAAACAAAATAATCGCATCTGCATCGTGTCGATTCGATCAACTGTATAGGGACTGAATAGATAGCGATGACGTCACCAAAATACATATTAAAATGTGGACAAAGAATTCAGAGTAGTGAGTAGAAGTCTTGATGGCTTAGTGCTCAGAGCGCTTGGAGTATATACCTATCTGGAGGGCACAGATTCGAATTCTGCTCACGAACATATTTTTGTTTCCAAAAAGGAAAAATGTATTCTAAACCATTACTTATTATACAGGTTGAAATTTTATCTTAACTAGGTATTAAGGTGAAATTTCCCCGATAGATTCATGTGGTCCTACATAATCATCTCTCTTAAATCCAAATTTACTTCTAATACTAGCTAGCATAAACATGTGCGTAGATCCAAGACACGTAATGTGCCACATTTGTGTACACGTCTGGCACGCCGCGTCTGGCGCATCCGGACCCAAACGACGTCAGGCCACGCAGCTCCCAGCGACCGCCAGACCGGCACTGGAGGGGACCACCACTGTCGCCCTGGAAGAGAAGTCGAATCGTTACTCAGTAAACAGTTTAAACTAAGAATATTCACTAGGTTGTAGACCTGCTTACAGTGGAGAACATGACGCCTATTGAAAGAAAAATAACAATTTAATTTAACATCGAAAATAAAAAGATAATAACGATAGGTGTTTAACTGCAGTCAGATGAACTTAAATTATTAGTAAGTGGAGTGCCTCGTGCCCCGCGCAACTGCTGAGGATGTTCGAGACCCAGGTCGGGCAAAGTGCTATAGGATTTTTCTGTTAGGAAATTCTCAGTAGCAGCTCGGAGTTTGGAATTGTGTTCGATAGATGGCATTAAGCACACCACTATAATCACGTGGGACTTAATACAAGCATTGAAAAAATTTGCCTAACTGCCTCGTTGGTCTAGTGGTCATATGCGGGACTGCTGAGCTTGAGGTCCTGGGTTCGATTCCCGGGTCGGACATAGTTATTCAGTTCTTCTGTTAGGAAATTCTCAGTAGTATCCTGGAGTTCGGAATTGTGCCCGGTAGGTGGCAATAGGCCCACCACCTATTACATTGGACTTGATAACATCAGTAAAATATGGGTGTACAACTGTGAATTATGACTTTTGAAAAATAATATTTACGAGCTGGATTTTTTATTATAATTTTATAATAAAACAAGTTTTAACCCGATTAATCGCGTGTATTATTGGTTATTGTTTTTCCTGACGTTTCGAACACTTTGCAGCGTTCGTGACGACGAACCCGATTAATCCAGTTAAAAGTTGTTTTATTATAATGTGTAGTGATCGCGAAAACCTAAGATATTACTATTTTTAAATATATGTTTTCAATTAAAGCCGTTAATAATCGTAGGTGAAGTGTATCAGAATCGTAGCGAATGGAAATTAATAATCTCTACCTCTGCTTATCCCAACGCAAAAGAGGCGTTATAATAATGAATGTAATTACCGATACCTACAATTTGCCTTTCACAACTGTGACAGAATCAGTTGACACATAGATTGGTAATCACAAATCGTATTCGAACTCACGACCCTCCAATCAGTCACTGCATAGCTATTATTGCCAGATATAATAATATCTGAATAGTGAAAGTGCAAAGAATTTTGATTGAACTTTCCATTGTGACGTCGATGTCACGAAAATTAATAAGAACACTAATAAACCGAATCAAGTCAACATCTGTGTTATCTAATCTAATGATCAGTTATAACTGTCACTTGGGTATGGTATGGTATTGACGTCAATTCTAATGTAGCAATATATATATTCAAGATATATCTTTGAAATGCATTAACGCATGCTTAGCGAACTCTAAAGTTATTATATTAAATGAATAAAAACGGTCACTTGTTTAAGGACTGAATTGATAGCAATGACGTCGCCATAAGACGTGTTAAAATATGGAAGAAGAATTCACGGTGGTGAGCAAAGGTCGAGATGGCTTGCTGGTCAGAGCGCCTGGAGTACTTATCCGGGAGGCGCAGGTTCGAATTCTGTTCGCGACCGTATTCTTTTTCCATTTAATATAATAACTTTATATATATGGTCCTAATTTATTAGGTAATTTCCTTTGAAAGGGGTAATATATAAGTCAAATACATTCACTTAAGCTAAGAATTAAATGGATATAACAAATTATTTGTCATAATCATAGTAAGCAAGACGAAAAGTGCTCCTTGAACGGTGAAAATTAAGAAAAAAATAATTGTTGTAAAAATTTTGAATTATGGCTTAAATGAGTCCTTATCACTTACATGTTCTTAAAAGGAAATTACCTAATAAATTAGGACCTTATATAACTGCCTAGCCTTTTCCCCACTTAAATTGCGCTGGGCGTTCAGTCAAACCGGATGCAGCTTAATACCAGTATTTTACATGGAGCGAGTGCCTATCTGACCTCCACAATCCAGTTTCTAGGTAACGCGATATCTCGTGGTATGACTGGTTGTCAGACTTTCAGGCCTCTGACTACCCGTAACGGCTGTCATAGATTTTAATTTGACAGCCATGCATGTTCGCCTGAAGCAAACTAAACTAAATTATGAACATTGCTGTCTTTTACTAACCGTTACTATAATATGAGCGGGACAGGATAACGTCAAATTTGCACAAATTCCCGTTTGACGTCTCTAATAGTGGCTACGTAAAAGTGTGCCTACTTAAACGTTCGGAAGACACTGGCCGCACTAGTCGCACATTGGGCCAATCGCCATAAAGGAAAAAAAATACGTCCGGAAATTTCAATTTGACGTTCTTAAATTTGAATTGGACGTTTCTTAATTTGTCTCATCTTGTTCATAATTATAGTAAAACAAACAAAAAAGAAAAACTATTGGTAAAACATATAAATGTTCTGAATTTAGTTTGGTACATTAGAATTGACGCCATTGTCTATAAGAATACGAATGGGTAGAACAACGGTTACCGAGTAGGCAGGACAGTTTTGAATTTTTCATTCGCTTAAATATGCGTTTGGTTATGAATGTTGTAGGTGCTTTCTGCAGTGCCACAGTGTAGAAGATTGAAAGAGTCATCAAAAAATCTCTAATATTTACACTCCTATTCAAAAGTTAATTCTAAATAATCAACTTAAGGTTATCTGGCAGAAATTGCCTATGGCATTAAGACCGCCTTTGTATCAATGTGCTTAATAAATTATAAATAAATAAATAGATGAAGTCATCACAGCTTTCTCCCATGGGGTAGGTAGAAACTACAGAACGCCACTTGCTACGATCCTTACATAACCCATTTGCTTCGTCCATGTTCATACATCTGGTGGTACATGCGCGCCAGTTGCAAATACTACGCACGTACCCTTTTTGGAGAATATCACCAATAAGGTCAGGTATATCGTACAATGCGATGGCGAAATAGACCGGAGCGTCAAGCACAGAATGAATACAGGGTGGATGAAATGGCGGCAGGTCACGGGAACTAATTATAACCCCCGAATTCCCCTCAAACTTAAGGGGAAAATCTATAAAACAATTATTAGACCTGCTGTCTTGTATGGTTCAGAATGTTGGCCCGCAAAGGGAATGAGTGAAAGACAACTACATGCAGCTGAGATGAGAATGTTAAGAGGGATGTGTGGTGTGACGCCGATGGATAGATATAGTTTATTTTTATTTTTATTTGAAATGAATATATAAGAGGAAGTCTGAAAGTAGCATCGGTGACGTTGAAGTTGTGTAGAAATCGTTTAGCATGGTATGGGCATGTGATGCGGAGGGATGAGGGTCATGTGACAAGGAAAGTTTTGAGTATGAATGTAGATGGCTATAAGAGTAGAGGAAGACCGAGGAAGCGATTAATGGATTGTGTTAAAGATGATATGACTAGAAAAGGAGTGACTGACGATATGACAGCTAATAAAGATGTATGGAATAAGAATACATGCTGCGCCGACCCCAAATAAATTGGGATAAGGGCAGGGGGATGATGATGATATCCTTTTAAGGCGTCCCCTTCTGGCAATTGATACTACTTACATTATATTAATATTAAGAACATAAATCGAAAACTAATTTATTTAAAGCTTTATGGTTCCCACTTTTCCCCTAAATCTTTTTTAGCCTCGTACCCATTGCCAAATTTACATTTATTATTGTCATAATTATCTTTTAAACTTTTTTTAAGCTTCATTACCCAAAAAAAAAAACTACGCCAGTTACGTCGTGCGTGCGCCAGTTTGAAGAAAGAGATAAAAATCAAAATTCTTGATGAAGATAAAAATCTCAAGTCTTAATTGGCTCAATTAAAATTCCTTTTGAAATCACAAAATAAAATACTAAAAACTCATCGGTCATACAAACGGGTTTCATTTTTTTCAAAGTTACACTCTCTTTTCTTTCTCCAAAAATTTAGAGAGAATAATTGAGTTACTTCACTGAGAAACCTGTCACACCTATGGTCACTTCAGGGGACACAAGCATTTGAATCATTAACATCAATCAAATGTCTGTACTTACCACACAGGCTCCTGTACTGCCATCCGTACTCCCTGCACACAGATGACCCTCATTCAACGGCAGGGTCAAAGAGTACCTATCCCTGCAGGTATTCAACGGCAGAATAGGCACTTCTGCTTCCAATAGCACATCTGTTAACGTACCATTAGTCTGTTCTCTACCCCAGCCCGTAGTATAACAATCATCTTTGAAGTCTAACCTATTGTTATCATCTATGAATGGATCAATTTCTTCTCCAAACATGAGCTTTTTGTCACTTCTGTTTATATTTACTTTGTAATCATCCTTTAGAAGGCTGTTTCTTATAAGTTTGACTACGCTATCTAAAGTAGCACTATCATAGGTGAGATCACTGTGTCCGCCTTCATTATCAGACTTCCTTAATTCTTCTCCATTTTTTCTCTCAGTCTGTCTGTTTGATTCATTCGACACCCTCACATTGTACCTCATATTTTTATGTTTCTTGTTCACTAGACCGGAAAATATATTCTTAGTTAAATTGTTCAATTTTTCCAGGTATTTCACTGCCGTATCTGGTTTCGGTTTTGGTGGCTTCGGCTTTCGCCTTGGTGGTTCCGTGTTCGATTCCGGACGGAGGTAAAATGATGAGCTCTTGTCAGCTTCAAAGTTGTCGATAGGTGGGTCGAAGGGGGGTAAGCAGATGGTGCGGATCCGACTGCCTGTGCTGACGTCGGCTGCTCTGGTTAGCTTCATTAGAGCTGGAAAGAGAAACGATGGATCTGGTTTAAAAAATTACGTTTCGATAGATGTGAGATGTAGGTAGGTAAATATGACTGATTGTAAGGTTGCGTTGGATCGCTTCACTCATCAAGGAAACATATAAAGATGGAAAATATAATTTTCAAATAAATTGGTGATTCTAGTAACCTGTTAACTTGGTAATGATTTGTTTAAGGAAGAATAAATATGTCTACTTGTCATTACTGAATAGAAATAACGAAACGTTTACCAATATCATGCTGGTAGTTATGAAACCGGTGATGCAGGACGATCTTCTCTATTGGTACGTAAGCTCCCTTCTGCTCAGCTCTGTCCCACTCTCCCAGGACTGCTGTCCAGAGAGCTGGCACTGGGAGGTTGAAGAGTTCACTGAAACATTTTGTTGGAGAATGTTACTTAAAGTTGCCAATTATAATTGTGGAAGAGTAATAATAATAATACTCTTCCTTCTCTCTCATAGTCCGATGGGACGGCAATCCGACACGACTGTAGAGAGATCAGGCGCAGGAACAACGGCTTCACGTGCCACCACCATCTTCCAAAGTCCGGGCTACAACTAAAAAAATCCTAACAGAAAAATCCACAACACTTTGCACGACCCGGAAATCTCCTCAGCACAACAGACCTCACGCTCAGCAGCCGCGCTTGCGACTACAAGACCAAGGAGGCAGTCAAAGTAGTGTGGAAGAGTACACTAGCTACGTGCACTACCAAGTTCTCTAACTCTTTAGTCAAACAACGTGTGATGGTGTGGTTTATGCAGCAGAGATTAAAATCTAGGCCGTATTTTGAAGGTTGGATTGTCGACAAAACCAGCATTTTATATAATTTAAAGAACTTTCCGGGTCAGTGCATGTGAGATTTATGTCTTTAAATGTACCTACCAACGATGTAAAAGAAAAAAGTAGTCATTAGAGCTTATCGGCATGGTATTTTAAAGGCTGTAAGAATATCATCATTGTTGTGTTATAATGACTCAAACCCTTAGACATAACTAGGAATTATATGCTGCTGTAGAGATTTTTTTCTAAATTTTGTCCAGGTGGCGGTCACCTGAAGAAAATTTTGTCGATCTGAAAAGTGGAGTAAGGATGGAGTACTGATTACTCCATCCTTGCTCCACTTTTGGGGATGTTAAGGGAATCTTTGTGAGCGAACTCTTTTCACGCCTACTTAGTTACGACAATACTCAAATCCTGCTAGTCGTAGGTGTAATTAAACAGATATACTTATGAATGCAGTGAGCAGTAGTAAGCAGCCACATCGGATGGATAAGCACTCCTCCACACCAGTGTCCTATCAGGCCGTAGTTAGGATGCAGAAGCTGAAGGGACACCTGAAAATTAAGAACGAGAAAATTGGTTAATGATCGAGCTACACGATGATTGCCGTCAGTTAGGACAGGTCAACTTGAAACTGCTATGGCTCTTTCTTCAAAAGGCCTTTCCGGACGCCCTACATGGTTACGCTCACATAGCTTTATACACCGTGGGACTTGAAAAAAAACTGTGACCTCTGAATTGGTTTCGGTGTTTCTTCTCAGAGATACTCGTAGTCAGGTAGGAAATGCCTTCTAGATTTTAATATGACATGTAAAAGATTTCACATTTTTACAGGATACATACTCGAAATTTGAATTTGAATGAAATATATAATAACTTTCGTGAGACATATTCATATCAATTATTGTTCACCGGTTACTACTCACGTGCATTTTACTAGTCGGGCAATCCCGAAAAATGCACGTGAGTAGTAACCGGTGAACAATAATTGATTTGAATGTAATAGTTGTAAATTTTTTTGTGCCACACGCTTCTGATGCTTGCGGGATGCACTTGCAAAACCAATGTTGTATATCTGTTCGTCTGTCTGTCACAGGCGTTATTTTTTTAACCTTAATTGCAAGTCCGTAGCAGTATAATGTATTTCACAAAAACGTCTTACAATAAAACGTCGTCTCTCATTAATATCTAGTTATAAATAAAAAGTCAATACACAAGCGGCTCTGTGCCTCGGAGAGCCGGGACCGACAGTCAGTCAGACCTAACAGTCGTTACGAGTAGTTTGACGTCTGAAAGTCTGACAACCAGTCTAAATATTTGATGGCGTCTTACCCAGTAACTGGACTTTGGAGGTCAGATAGACAGTCCGTTAATGGAAAATACTAATATTATGATCAAGCTGCATCTATTTTGACTGGAAGTCGATATTTCGGACGTCAAAGTAAATTAAAAAATCCTTTTAATTAAAAGTAAAATAATATTTGTACCAACCTGCCACGGCCAGGCTCCTCTCTTAGACTCCCGGCCCTTGATGATACGCAACTGGCCCGGAGTTCTGTCTCGAGGCTGACGCGTGTGTCGACGTAGAGGGACACCACATTCTGAGGAATAAAGATGATTGCTAAATAAATATCGCCAGGCGTCTTCTTACGACATATACAAGGGGACCTGAAATTTCATACACACGAACAACGCCACAGTAGCTCAGTTGGTAGAGTGATGACACGGAGAGTGATGACAGTTTCAAGGGTCACGGGTTCAAGCCCCGTTCGTGTCTTATTTTTCAATGTTACCTTGAAAACTAGTAAATAAAGATGACGTTTATACTATTTGTTTTTATCAACAATGGATCTTTATTAGGCCACCAACTTGCCTGCCACGGTGTGGCCGAGGATGGAGCACATTGATCCAGAAGAAATCTATGACGATGGGTACTATGACGTTATATATTTGTATAATAACTTTCGTGAGACGCATTCATGTTCACGTGCATTATTCGGAATTGCCCGACTAGTTTCGAACTCGAACGGGGCTCTTAGTCATGAGCTGAGCCCACGGCACGAGAAGAATGCACGTGAGTAATAACCGTTGAGCAATAATTAATATGACGTTATGTTAATTTTATGACGCACTCTGTGCCCCGCGTGTAATTATATTAAGTTACTCCTTATATAGTCAGCTACCTGCCAGTAAAATATTATCAGAATCGATCGAGCCGTTTCGGAGATTAGCCGGAACAAACAGACTGGCAGACAGACCAACATTTTAAAACCAGATTTTTAAGCATAGCTAGCGTAACTGTAATAACTACATGAGCTTAAAAAAAACTATTATTTTGACATTACAAACAGATACTTCAATTTTAAAGTAAGTTGAGTTGTTAACTCATAAATCACAATATTATGCACTTTAATATTCAATTATCAATACTTTATTGCACTCCATATATTACAAAGGTGTTATAGAATATAATATTACAGTACACTAGGAACCCTGTAGGGCACGGCAACGTAGAAAAGAGGAGGATGCTATAATATTTTTTCTAGTTATCTTCTATCTATTTTTGTGATCAATTATTTATTTTAATGTTCTCATTAAATGTCCTTCCTAAATTTATATTATATTATTTATTGGTATAATAAGTATACAATGTGTATAAAAAGTTTGGTAAATAAAACTAAAAAACATGGGTGCCTATAAGAACTAGAAGACCGCCTGTAAACATATTGAATTCAAAGAAGTTATTGCGTTCCATATAAACAAAAATAAATATATGATACTCTAAAATAATTAATTAAACTTTCCCACAGGAAACTCAAATAATGCGGTCGCCCTAATCGAACTCAAGACCTCACATTGCACATACGCACTGTTAACTACTAGACTATAAAGGATTTTAACATATTAATCAAAATTAATTAAAATCTCTATATCAATTATAGCCGTATAACTTAATGTCGGCTTAGATAACAATTACAGTGTTTTTGTTAACAATTATGAGAATTATATTCGCGTTGAGTATGAGGAACAAATTATGTGACACGCGATTGTTCACGGTCTGTTAATAAGCTGCGTCACACTGACAGCGGTAAGCGGAAGCGGGAAACGAGGGTGAATGGCGAGTGAACGGTGTTTAAACATTTTATGTATCATAATATTATATTGTATATTTTCTTATATATCCGTTTGACACGTAACACCACCGCGGGCTCTACTCCTGACTAAGGGCTCCGTTCGAGTTCATAGTTTTGAACGCGATCGGGCAATCCCGAAAAATGCATCAGTCACCGGTGAACAATAATTAATATGAATATGCTTCATGAAATATATCGATACAAAGATTTTTGGGTTTCATACCAAAAGCATAGAATAAAAAATCGGCTGTATGTAGGTATTGTAAAATAGTAATATATTATTTTGGAATTCCAATAGATTGTATGATCCTTTCGTTATAGAGAACTAGCTAAACACGGGCACATTTTGCTGTGGTTCAGTTTTTTTTTCTCAAGCTCGCATAACGGCTTTAATGTCCATCGAAGTTAACACTCTAATATTAAAATGAAACATTGTGTAAAAATTTTAAATCAATGACAAATTTTCGAGTTTTGCAGACACAAATATACGGAAACTGTTTTTTATGTATTGATATAAATTTAATCCACTTAGAATTATTTATTCTAATCCGCACACCGCTAACAGTATGACTACAGCCTTACACTCTCTCATAAATAATTAAGTTAACTTTTTGCTGTACTTATAATATGTCTTAACTTGCCAAATTAAGACAGTAACAGGTGGAGTGTTAACTTACTAAAGAATTTAACTTAAATACGATTAAATTAATATTTACAATTTGTAACTTCGTGTCAAAATAATTGATGATTTAAATCAGATAATATATTTATGTTGATAAAATGATTTAATTGAAAAAGTCTTTAGTCTAAAACTTTTGTGATAAGAAAAATTGGTACGGCCTTGAGCAGGATTTGAACCTGCGGCCCTCGGATAAATACTTCAGGCGCTCTGCCAACTGAGCTATACGGACTTCTGCTCAGTATATCGAATACTTCTTACACATTGTAATATAAATTATTTTTTTATTTCAAAGATATTTATAGCATCTTACAGAATATCCAATGCGATGCTATAAATACACGCAATAAAAATAAACCTATTAAACAACACTTAAATTTATTAACTTATTACAACTTAAGGTGACGTCATCGCTATCTATTCAGCCCCTATACCTACATTACACAAAATGTAAAATAAAATAAGTGTTCAAATCACGACTCTACTTTTTCTTTCTTTCCGCCAAAAAATATAAACTATTAGTATACAATTAGTAATGGACGCCGTCCATTTTATCATTATGTAGGTATGTGCCATTTTCTGTTAATTCCTACTAATATTAAAAATACGAAAGTTTGTCAGGATGAATAAAAGACTATAAAGAGGCTAGATGCTCGCTGGTATGAATGGATGTTTTTGGGGGCTGAGTTAGTGGGCCCGTTCGTAGGAGTGCACCCTTATAATGGAAGCCCTAGACGTGGCCCCTGGGTGGAGCAAAACAGGCAACATAACTCTGGTGGGAGGCTTCAGTCGCGGCTGGTTACCACCCGCCGAACGAAGCCATGCCGTGAAGCGATCTAGTCGTGTTTCGGGATGTAGTCCGGTGCAACCGTTGTGGGAGACGGGTCTGGGCAGTTGCATCAACTTCCCAACTATCGTTCTCCCAAAACCTATCCACTCTACTTAAGCGTGAATAGATTTATTCTGGATATACGTGCTCCATCCTCGGCTATACCGTCACTTACAATCAGGCGAGTTGGTCGCCAAAGACAGACCCATTTTTGATAAAAAAAAAACTATTACTCGCAATAACTACTGAACCCATTTAGATGACATTTGGCACACATATAGTTTATAACCTGAATTGGCAAATAGAATACTTTTTATCCCGGCTGGACCCAATTCTGAAGTGCACGTGAAGTCGCGGGCAGAAGCCAATCAAACTAATAATAATAATGATACCCCTCCAGATCATATTTGGGTCACGGCGGCCTATCTCCGAGGAGATTAGCCAAGTACGCAGGAGATATTATAGTGCACAAGTGTGTGCGCAAACACAGGTGCACTCCCTCTTCCTTCACTCTCATAGTCCGAGCGCAAGGCCGACGGCTTTACGTGCTCTACGAAGCACGGGGGTGTCGCACCACGGAATTCCTAACTCGTGGCTGCTACGGAGTATTTCCAAACAGAAAAAACCCAATAACGTTTTGCCCGACCTAGGAATCGAACCCAGAACCTCACGCTCAGCAGCCGCGCTTGTGACCACAAGGCAGTCAAAAACAAACAGACTCATGAAGCCCGGAAGGACAGTATGCAATACGGAAAAAGCCATCTCTCATACAAACACCAACTATTACCCAACTGTGTTGCAAAAAGGTGTCATGCTGTTACACATACATTATTGATGAGTTCACAATTACTTGATATTATGTACTTAGCACACGTAACCGTTACGAGCAGGAGGTGCGACTTTTAGTCGAGTTGTCGCATGTTTATGTGTGGATTAAATATTTGGATGACGTTGCGTAATTTAGTTCGAATTTTGAACGATAGGGACGTTGGTCTAGTATGCAAGCGCGGATACCGAGTGTGAGGTCTTGGGTTCCATTCCCGGGTCGAGCAAAAGTGTTATTGGGTTTTTCAGTTAGAATATTCTCAGTAGCAGCCCGGAGTTTGGAATTGTGCCCGGTAGATGGCAATAGGCTCACTAGGTGGTGATACTGAATGACAGTATTGGTGAAATGTGGGTATACAACTGTGTTCACCTCTGCCTACCCCTTAGGGGAATACAGGCGTGATGTCATGTTATCAAGAAGTATACTAAATAACGCCTTCTTAATTGGAAAAAATTACGTAATTTTAACCCTTCACTAAAGTTATTATATTAAATGGAAAAGAATACAGTCGCGAATAGGATTCGAACCTGCCTCGACCGGTCGAGATGGCTTAGTGGTCAGAGCCTGGAGTATTTATCCGGGAGGAGCAGGTTCGAATCCTGTTCGCGACCGTATTCTTTTTCCATTTACTATAATAACTTTAGCGTTCGCTAAGCATGCTTTAATGCTTTTCAAAGATTTATCTTGAACCCTTAACTATTTATCAATTCGATACACAACCGCTGTTTTAACGGTATCCTAAATGCGACCACTTAAGGAAAAGGTACAAAACGATTGGCCTAAAGAATTTAATTGAATTTAATTACTTGGCGAATATTATTTGGACCAGTCTCGCCCTGTTATAAAATATTTAGAAAATATTGATAAATACCATATATATAGTCATATATAATTATATATTTTTTAATACATGTTGAGGCCATGTAATGCCTATATTAATTACTATTTTTCAAAGAAACATTGAAAAATGGTGGCTAGATAAATATCGCCAGGCGTCTCCTTAAGACGAATACAAAGAAGATTGAAAATTAAATGGATATTAACGAGACAAGGTAGCTCAGTTGGTAGAGTGATGACCCGGAACGTCAAAGGTCACGGGTTCAAACCCCGTTCTTGTCTATTACTTTTTCAATGTTTCTTTGAAAAATAGTAATTACCATATATGTATTTTGTGTGTTACATCTTCACGCAACTGACTGCCTTGTTCTAGTATTCTGAGGTGCGACTACCGAGCATGAGATCCTGGGTTCGAATACCAGGTCAGGCAAAGTAATATTAAGTTTTTCTAAAGTTATAATATTAAATGGAAAAAGAGAATACGGTCGCGAGCAGGATTCGAACCTACGCCTCCCAGATAAATACTACAGGCGCTCTGATCACTAAGCCATCTCGACCTCTGCTCACTTCCATGAATTCTACTTCCATATTTTAACACTTCTTTTGGTGACACGACTATCGTTTCAGTTAATACCATAGAAATAAGATGGTTAATACAATGTCGTAAAGATGCAATTACCTTAACAATTAAAGATAAATCTTTGAAAAGCATTAACGCATGCTTAGCGAACTATTTCATATACTACTTTTTAACGTTACACATCGAAATGACACACACACATGCACAAATACATACTTTATACATTAGACTGCATAATCTCAATAAACCATTCTAAGTTGATATTATAAATATATGCACTATTCATAAACACTAAACTAGCGACAGTCATGCGGTTCCTGCCAGCGACCTCATCAACAAGACATCAGCGTAATGATAGTACTTTCTCTGCCGATCTCCGGGTTACCGATATTGTATGTGACACAAAATAGATTATGAGCAGAAGGCTCACTTCTGGCAATCATTATAAGGAATTCAAGAAAGCAGGAAATAACGGACCACAGTAAAAGTATATTATATTTTTTGTGAAACGCAAAATACGGTCGTGAGCAGGGTTATTTATCGGGGAGGAGCAGGTTCGAATCCTGCTCACGACCGTATTTTCCTTCCCTTAAAATTTTTGTTATTTGTAACTAGAATTATTGTTATTCCATAAATTAAATTTTGTCCCGTGTCTCTGACACAAACATACATATATAGCATCACACCTATATTCATCGAGGGTAGGCAGATTTATACATACACAACAGTAGTTGGACACTCCAATTCAACAATTCATGCTATTATTAAATCCCATGTAATAGGTAGCGAGCTTATTGTCATCAACCGGGCACAATTCCAAACTGCCGACTACTACAAAAAACTTCCCTAACAGAAAAATCTAATAACGCTTTGCCAGGCCCTATGAACACAGAACCTCATACTTGGCATTCGCCTTAACGACTGCTAGACCAATGAGGTGAGTCACGACGTGTATAGACATTATAACACTAAAGCTTCTACGTATTTTGAGACGTCTCGTGTCCTTCAGTGTTAACGGTGTTATACTACTCGGCGCTCATAGCTTACTACAAGCAGTGGTCAATAAAGCCCATTGTTGAAGTTTAAGCAACACTGAGTACTCCCTACCGTTAATCGCATTATCACTGATTATCTTCTTGCTTCGAAGGACACGTTAAGCCGTCAGTTCCGGCTGTTATCAAATCACCTTGCTCGTTAACGTACGAACCTGTACTTGACAAAAAATCTATGGGGTCTGATAATTAGCGAGTCAACAGATGATCAGTGGCTGAAGGCCACGGGTGACTGGAACTCTTATACTTCGTTGGCTCCTTGAAGAAGAAGACTCCACGCTATTAAATTTATTTTTACACGAGTGCCCAAAAAAGGTGTGCTATAATAATAATAATATAATAATATTCCACAACTATCACACAACGCCGTCTAGTCTCAAGCTAAGCAGAGCTTGTGTTATGAGTACTAGACAACTGATAAACATACTTATATATTTCTAAATGCATACATATTATAGATAAATTACACCCAGACACAGAACAAATGATCGTGCTCATCACACAAACATTTGTCCTGGGTGGGAATCGAACCCACGACCTCCGGCCTAGCAGTCAGGGCTACTAACCACTAGACCAACAGGACAGTCAAAATATGTTTTCTTCCTATGTTTTCAGGATTATGTATGTGAGTCTGTTTAATCCACCATAAGTCGTAAATGCCTGAATCAATTTAAATTTATGGAGTATTGTTAGAATCCTTATATTTTTCGGGTTAACATAGGCAAATAAAAATAAATAAATACATACATAAGCTATGGTACACAAAAACCACCAGTCATACCACGAGATATCGTTTTACCCAGTTACTGAGTTGTGGAAGTCAGGTAGGCAGTCGCTCCATGTAATACACGGGTATTATGCTGTATCTGGTTTGACTGGAAGCTGACATCAAAGTAATTGGGAAAGGGCAGACTGGGACACAAAAAGGTAAGTATGAAATAAAATCATTTTTTTATTTTTATTAAATTATTGTTTTATATTAAATCGATTTGCGAGTTCCTTAATAATAACACACTTTAAGGAATGGAACTTCTGCATTGTATTGCTTTGCGGTCAGAGTTACGTAACTTACGGTTATTACGGTAAATTGATTGATTTGACGCATAAAGGGCTATAGTGTTGTTATGTCATGTGTTAGGGACTGATTATCATGTCTATCTGTGACGTAATTTGTTACAAATTATTGATGGCGTTTATAATATTAAGTGGTCAATATTTTTAGTGACGTAACTTGGTACAACATTTTTTATGAACGATGGATGATGATGGTCGAGATGTTATGGGTCCGGTTCTTGTGAAGTGGGTGGTGGGCAGTGGTGCAGCTAGTGCTTAGGGAGCCCTGTATACAAATTTATTTTTGGAGCCATGTCATAACATTTTTCGATTTCTTTGCTTACACAGTACAGACGTTGGGGCCGTTGTGGCCTGGGGGCCCCGTATCATTGATACGGCAGATACGGCGGTAGCTACGCCCCTGGTTGTGGGTTCAAAACCTGTCCTATTGTAACCTTTTGCTATGATAAAATATTATGTGTATTATAAAGTTATCTAAGACATGCAGATAACATTAATAAGATAAATTCTAAAGTTATAATTTTTCGGCGAAAAAGAACACAGTCGTGAGTAGGATACAGGATAACTTTAGAGTTCGCTAAGAATGCGTTAAAACTTTTAAAGATTTCTCTGAACATAAAACCTCTTTAATGTACACAAAAAAAAAATGAGACGAAAACTTACAACATTTATACGTACAGTCACGAGCACAAAAATTTATATACAAACTTTTAAAAACTCACCAGTATGAAATGATGGTCAACCATCCACAGACCGACCGCGGCAAGCGGAGCTTAACCTAGATCGACCAATCTATGCGGCTGTAACTTAGCCACGAGCCCCTCCACTCCTTGCTATAATTATGTCATTTATAACATGGACTCGATATCGTTGTCGATATCAATAAGATACAAAATCGTGACTTCACTACATATATAAATCATAAAACCAAGTCCTCCGCAGCATCTGTCTGTCTGTCAGTTCACGATAAACTCAAAAAGTACTGCACCGATTTTCATGCTGTTCTCACCAATAGATAGAGTGGTTCTCGAGAAAGGTAATAATAAATAATTTGTCAAGTTTTTGTATACATTGGCTAGAATGATATTTATTTGAGTTGTCGGAAAAAAAATAAGCCATCTGGGACCTTTCAACGAAAGCGCTGTCAACCTAAACCCTTTGAGATATAACAAAATGATGTATGGTGGAATTGTGTATCTTATATAGGTCTACAGAAAAGTCCGCATTGACACATGTCTATCTCATAAGGATAACAGACTATATCCATTTTGCTACTTAAAAAAATTGGCAATTATAAAGCGTTAATTGGAAAGCGGGAACAGGATCAAAATTTCATGATTTCTTTTGGTCGCAATTACCGACATCCACGCGAGTGAAGCCGCGGGCATCAGCTAGTATCTAATATAAGCGGTTTAGCAAAACGAGTACCGATTGCATCGTGATCTCTTTGTATGATTTCTTGTCTTGACTGCGGCTACTGCGCTCGCGCTGACTGATTGATCTACGAAACGAATAACGAATTTAACGCGCCATTTATAGTTGATTTTGACGGCACGGTTAGCGCAGTTGTTGAGAGACCGGCCGCTGCATCGCGTGTTACGAGTTTGATACCTGCACGGAGCAAATATTTATATGATCTACTAATGATTCCGGGTCTGCGTGTGTGTGCTTATGAGATTATGTGTCTGTAAACGCCCCCACAATACAGGAAGAAATTCAAAGTGTGGGGCAACGTTTAAAAACAGTTCGATAACTAAATCGAGTTATAGGTAAATTTTCTACAAATATGTACACTTTTAAAAATATATATATAATTATATTATAGCATAGCATAACATCACGCCTATATTACCGAAGGTTGAGCAGAGGTGTTGACCTGCTAATGTAGGTTGAACCTAATTTCCCCAGTGCCGTTATTTAGTCAAAATACTGTGAGGCTAATTGCTACCAACCGGTCAAAATAAAATTACAAACTTCGTGCTACTACTGAGAATTTCTTAACAGAATAAATCACTAACACTGTCCGACCCGCGAATCGAACCCAGGACCTCATACTTAGCAGTCGTGCTTGAAACCACTACACCACCGAGAAAGTTATGGGTTGACGTGTGACGCCACATTATATTGGAGTGAATACACAGGAAAACAAAATAACACTGTGCTCGACCCGAGATTCGAACCCAGAACCTCAGCAGTTGCGCTTGGGACTACTAGACTAACAAGGCAATGGGCCTTTCACCACGGAGATTAACCAAGTACGCAGAAAATATTATAGTGCAAGTGCTGCCTAATGAGTGCGAGGTCCTAGGTTCGGTTCCCGGGTCCGGCAAAGTATTTTGGGTTTGTTCTGTTAGGAAATTCCCAGTAGCAACCTGGAGTATGGATGGTGGTATTGTGACACCCCCGTGCTTTGCAGAGCAAGTAAAGCCGTCGGTCCTGGACCTGATCTGGGGCCGTCCATTAATCACGTGATGTTTTTTTAGCATTTTTACCCCCCTCTCCCTCTTGGTGATACTAGGTAACCTCACCTAGTATAACCAAGAGGGACGACTAACTAAGACTAACCCCACACCCCCACCCAAAATCACGTGTAGGTACTTTTTAGTACGTACAAAGAATCGAAATGAAAACTTTTAATTATCTTATACAGAAAATACACGTGATATCTTACGACATCGCCCTCGCCCCTTGTGATATTTCGTGATTTTTGCCAAACCCCCTCCCCCCCTTTCGAGCCTCACGTGATTAATGGACGGCCCCATAACCATTAAATGTAAGATTCATAACTGACGTGGAATAGGTAGGTACAGTCAGTTAATTAAATTAAAACGTCAAGTTAAGATAATCAGTGTAACGTTATCAGAAACATCTGAGCAATTAGCCGGACGCTTCTGTTGCTATCTGTTTATCAGGTGACCCGGTTAGGTAGCTTTTTTAATTCGGAGAATTTTCGGGTCAATGCTTTGACCGTGGTTGCTTGGAATATCTGAGTGACTTCGTGATGAGTTATGGTTGATAAGAATGCACAGATTGAGAGGCGTACCAAAAGGATAATTAGAAACGATGCGCTGGTTGATGCTAAACTACAAATGCATGGCTTTGGCTTTTGGTACTATAGACGCGCCTGATCTGCTTGCTGTGCTGGCCCGCTTCTTTGTGCCGGACAATTATTGCCGGGGTAAAAAGCACAGATTTTTTGCTGTGCCTCCGTGTCGCACCGTTGCGCGTGTTAAGTCTCCAATCCCTCGCACTCTGGCTGCACTTAATGATCTCTTGAATTCTAACCCAACAAACGATCTGTTTGCGGATGAATGGACGAAGATTTTATTGGCATGTCAGAAGTACTGTGAGAGTGATACACGAAAGAGATGTTAACTTACTTTTTGAAATTTTTAAGATTTATTATTTTTTGTATGTGTTTAATAGTTTTGTGATTTTAGTGTTATGATTTTTGAATTTTAAATTTAATTACTGTAATTGGTTTTTAACCGTTGTAATTAATTAAAAAAAAAAAAAAAAAAAATTGGTCCGTCCGTCCGTCCGGCGACCGTCCATCCGTCCATCCATCCATCCGACCGTCCGTCCTTCTGACCGCGGCTGTATTCAGCGACGCTTAGTATTAATTACGCTAATAAAGTTGTGAAATAAAATTGTGGAAACGTCTCTTAAACGTAAAGTTTTTTTTTTTGTTTCGTCTATCCCGTCTAACTTATGGTGTAAGATACAATTGCATGGATGTGTCAAAAATATGGCGGGTGTGTGAAAATCACTTTTCGATTCAGAAGGACAAACGGACGTTTGTGAAATTTGGAGCTTTACAGTAGTAATTTTTGTTAGAGACAAGTGCCCCCCTCCCTATGCCAGCTAATTATTTGAATTCGAATTCTTCTTCCACGTTTTAATACGTCTTTTGGTAATATCATCGCTATCAGTTCGGTCCCTCTCCAGGTGACTGAACTATGTATCTGCCATATTTGCTGTAGCCCATTTCTCCACATTGCCCTCATTATTACCTCGAAAGCTTACCTTTTGAGCTATTGTAACATGATTGGTCATAATCTATTCCATTCATTTCATTCATTCAACCGTTAAACGCATGCGTCAATAGTTCTCAATAGAAAACAAATTCGCTTTTAACTGTAGTTAGCAGACGGAAGTTCAAGATGTCAGGGACATATCATCAATCACAGCCAACAGGTCATCAGCAGATCTAGGAGCTTTCACTGGATAATGGTGCAATATGAATAAGAAATCACTTGCTCTTAAGAAATATTTTAACCGGGAGTTTTTTTTTTTTAGATGGGTTTGCTCATGACTCTAGTCTAGGTCAGAGATGACAGAGACAAAGTCGACGATGGAGTGAGCTTACCCAGAAGAAGCCTGTTGACACTAACTTTGAAGAGATAAGGGTTGAATGCGTAATTGCATGCGTAATGCATAATTTCGTATATGCCTAAAACATTATTATTTATTTATACATTTTATTTATTCTTCTAATTGTAAAATAGTGTAGTACACAACTAACTGCCCCATTTGCAATAATTCACATCTCTCTGTCCATCCAAAGGCTGTCTGATAGACATCGCTGTTAGCGATTAGCGATAAGGCCGCCATTGTACCCTTAATTAATAATTGAATTTTATAAATGTTACTCTATTGGTGTACAATAAAGATTATTCTATCTATAATGAAAAACTGCCTCGTTGGTTTAGTGGTTCGCAGTGCGACTGCTGAGCAGGAGGTCTCGGGTTCTATTCCCGGGTCGGGCAAAGTGTTATTGAGTTTTTCTGTTAGGAAATTCTCAGTAGCAGCCCGGAGTTTGGGAATGTGCCCGGTTGATGGCAATAGGCTCACCACCTATTACATGGGACTTAATAACAGCATTGGTGAAATGTGGGTGTACAATTGTGTACACCTCTGCCTACCCCTTCGGGGAATACAGGCGTGATGCTATGTATGTATGTATGTATAATGCGTTCATAACACGGAGACAAGGTAGCTCAGTTGGTAGAGTGATGACCCGGAACGTCAAAGGTCGCAGGTTCGAACCCCGTTCTTGTCCATAATTTTTTCAATGTTTCTTTGAAAAATAGTAATTATAATGCGTTCGTTTTTGGTTTGACTGTAAATCAGAACTACCCAAAAATAGGCATAGGAATTTGCTGGCGTTTGACAACGCTAGCAACGTATTCTTAGAGCCGGTGTTTATTTTGTAAAACTCTTATTTTGTAAACAAAAACTCTTATTTTGTAAACAAAAAATTTGGCTTTAAAGTAACCGTAGTTTATTTAAGTAATTTTACATGATTAAGCATTAATTTTATTATTTCTCTATAAATACAAAGAAAGAAAGAATAAAAAGCTAATACAGATAAATCTTTGAAAAGCATTAACGCATGCTTAGCGAACTCTGAAGTTATAATTTTAGATGGACGAAGAATACGGTCGTGAGCAAGATTCAAATATGCACCTCCCGGATAAATACTCCAGGCGCTCTGACCACTAAGCCATCTCGACCTCTGCTCACCACCGTGAATTTTGCTCTACTCCGGGAGAATTTATCCGGGAGGCGCAGTTTCGAATCCTGCTCACGACCGTATTTTTTTTTAATTAATCCGTTGTTGCACCTACACTACAACGGTTAAATTTCCAGTTTCAACTGCCTCGTTGGTCTAGTGGTCCCAAGCGCGACTGCTGAGCAGGAGGTCTCGGGTTCGATTCCCGGGTCGGGCAGTGTTATTGAGTTTTTCTGTTAGGAAATTCTTAGGGCTGCTGCCCGGAGTTTGGAACTGTGCCCGGTTGATAACAATAGGCTCACCACATGGGACTTAGTAACAGCATTGGTGAAATGTGGGTGTACAACAGTGTATGTACACCTCTGCCTACCCCTTCGGGGAATACAGGCGTGATGCTACGTAATTTCCAGTGCCTACACACAGTTATGTATGTAGATTAACTGATTAACATGTCTCAGTATATAAAAAAAAAAAAGATACTGGAAATGTATTATAATACCATTATTGAAAGTGTTAAGATTTAAAAAATATTGCTAAAGTGGAAATAAATATTCATAATAATGTCCAGTAGCACTTAAGTGTCGCCACTTGTGTTTTCAATAATGAGATGTTAATAAGGTATTTTTTTTTTTCGCTTAAAGGTAATTTATTCAACATTAATCATGACTAAAATACAGCCAGTTGCAACCTCTCGTCGGTAAACGATCATCATCATCAGCCCTTATCACAATTTATTTGGGGTCGGCGCAGCATTCCTTTATCCGGCAATGCTGCTAAAGTTTTGGCTATGTTTTATGACCGGCCGCCTGCCTGATGTCAACCTTTTTTGGGAATGCTCTTGCTGGTGGTAACCGCCACCGATAAAGTGTCCTTCTATCTAGCTATGTCACACCAAATGTTATCCACGCGCCAGGTTCTGATGTTATCCTACTATCACACTCCACTAACCGGGCCAAATGATCGTTGAAGTTTAATAGATGTAGCATCATCGACCTCGCTACAGGCTCACCACCTAACATGGCACTTAATAACAGCATTGGTGAAATATGGGGGTACAACTGTTTTGCCTACCCCTTTAGGTAATACAGGCGTGATGCTATGTTATGTTATACTATAATAATATCCGTGGATTTACCAAAATTGTTTGTTATACCTGCAAATCGAAAACTATCATCACCATCATCTCCTGTTCTCCTACCATATAATTATATGGTCAGCGCAGCATGTCTGTCATTCCATACATTTCTATTAGCTGTCTTTTCAATAGTCAATCCCTTTCCAGCCACATCATCCTTCGCACAATCGATACACCGTTTCTTTGCGTTCATCTAGTAGCTTACCATAACGTAGCATCACGCCTGTATTCTCCGAGGGGTTCGACAGAGGTGTACTTTTATACTCCCACATTTCACCGATACAGTTAAAAAGTTAGATTCAGAAAACCAGTCTATGTGCGCAATTTGATTGCGATGCGTTTGTTGAGGTCAACCTGCTCCGACTCTTCCATCCCAAGGTTACTTGAAAGAAATTGTCGTGTGCGATAGGGCCGCACATTTTACTTTTGTTATGTAATTAAATTTATTTATAAAATTTTGGTGTACAATAAAGAATTCAATAAATAAATAAATTTATAACAGTGTTCTACCTGGGAAAAAATTATGCTGGGAAGAAACATACGAGATTGAGCAAGATTTCAACTTCTACAGGTTGGGATCGCTCAATTAGCAGAGCGCCTGAGTATTAAACCGGGAGGCGCAGGTTCAAACCCTGCAATTTTCTTTCGAAATCATTTATAAATATAGAGTTCGCTACGCATGAGTTAATTCATTTGAAAAATTCTCTGTAATTACTTGCTTCGGCAAGTGCTTCTTTTACATCTACATAATTCATTATTTTCACATCTTGTTTCAAGACTTGTCATCGTATTTTTTATTATTTTTTGGAACGTTGTCGACCTATTTGTTTTGCTTCAGTACCATTCAAATAGGTAATAGCTCCACGCGGGAATCGAAGAATCCCGCGGCACAGCAGGTGATATCGCGGCACAGCAGGTGATATCCCGACTATCGGGCAGTAAATTTATAATACCTCCATCGACAAAACATCAGGCAGTTCATAGTTAAACCGCAAACCGACATCCGGTTCAATAATGTCGCGCACCGAAATCACGTAACTTACATTTTTAACCGACAGTTACGACATCGCATCGTAATCCTAGTAATTACTTTTACAAAACATTGACCACTTTTTTTTATTTAAACCATTTCTCTTTTTGTTAGATTTCACCGACTATTCATGACTAATTCGACTCTTTTGACTGGGGAAGTATTGTTTAAACTCTAAACATAGTTTGTAGTCCTTTTGTCTGGTTTTGGCGGCCATTTGTCAAATTGTTGAAAAGAAAATGTGGATGCTGTGGTTTTTATGAAAGTCAAAGTGAAGTTAGTGAATTCTGGTTTAGTAGATTTAGGTATAAATATGGACGGTTCCAAGAACTGCCTCGTTGGCGCAACTGCTGAGCATGATATCTTGGGTTCGATTCCCAGGCCAAACAAAGTGTTATTGGGTTTTTCTGTCAGATAATTAACAGTCACAGCCTAGAATTTGGAATGGTGCTAGGTTGATGATAATAGATGACGGGATGAGAGCTTTGAAAAGTATGTGTGGAGTAACTTTGAAAGATAGAGTGAGGAACAGGATGATAGCGGCATGTTGTGGAGTTAAAGAGGGTGTAGTGACGCGGATCGAGAAAGGTATGTTAAGATGGTTTGGGCATGTAGAATGGTTGGATGAAAGGCGATTGATAAAATTAATACATGAGGTCAAAGACCGAGCTCAGTGGCGTGCACTTGATGTGGCCTATGTCCACCAGTGGACTGCTATAGGCTAATGATAATGATGAAGTCCATGAGGCGAGAGTGGACATCCGCAGTCCGACCGCGGAAAGCGTTGCAGAACCTCGATCAATCGATCTGTGCGTCTGTTACTTAGCCACGAGCCTCTCTGTAACTTTAATAGCAAAACAAAAAACAAATTAATACAATATTACCGATGAAAGTGCCATCAATTATAATCAATCTCATAATTGAATAATCCAAATAACTGTCTAAATTGAACAAAATTGGTCTAAAACAATTACCAAGAAAGTCTTTGTACCTTTCAATAAAATTATCTTATTTTCCAGAAGTCCAAAGCGTCTGTGGTCAGATAAGCAGTGTGAGAACAATAATTTGTTGTAATTACGCGGCCTATTGCGTAATACTAAAGTTAACGTCGAAATCACGTAATGTTAAGTTACGTTACACGTGAATTACTTGTATCCGGTTGCGTTAAAATATTTTAATGTTTATTATTGTTATTTATTTTACTGTTGAGTGGTATTATTTGGTATTACGGCATTGTGTCATTAAATGCTGATAAACACTCATGTATGGCGCAATTAATTGTATTTTATATTGTTAATAACTTAATTGTATTTCGTAACACATATTTCAATATATGTACTTTCAGATTGAAAAGGTAGAGTTAAGGATATTGGTTCTAACGAACGATGCTTTTTATTTAAAAGAAAATAAAAAACTGCGTTTAAAGACTTACAAATTATTTTAAAATTGCATTTTAACTGTCTGTATTCCCCGAAAGGCTAGGCAGAACTGTACGCAATTGTACACTCTTATTTCACTCATAACCTCAAATGGCTTTGCTCGACCTGGGAATTGACCCAAAACCTCATATTCAACAGTCGCGCTTAGAACCACTGAAAACAACGAGGCAGTTAGGTATCCAATATATAAAAAGTTTATAATAATAAACAATGACGGAATAAAATTATTTTGTTACTTCCTTTTCAAGCAACGTGACAGGTGTCCGCTAAAGGGCCCACGGAAGTCAGAGTAATGTATGGTAACAGAATATAAAGCGATGGTAATGTGCATGGTGCATGCCAAGTGAAGGACATGGGAAGGTGCTTGACGAAGAAAGGGAAAGTCATTGCAAATGTGACTTCCGATATGTTTGTACCTATTAGAGGAAACCTGTCTATTTAAATTATAAGCTGTTTGCAAGCCTTTTCATAAAGGGTTAGTTACAATAATTAAACTACACGGAACCGAGGAATAATTAATAAAAACCTTTGGTTAAATGCGATTATTAACTTCTTTTTGGATTAATAACTTTCGTAAGGCTTATTTATATTAATGATTGTCCACCGGTTACAGCTCACGTGCTACTCAGAGGGGCTCGATCGATCGAGGTTAAGCTACGCTTGCCGCAGTCAGTCTGTGGATGGGTGACCATCATTTCATACCGAGACCCCTCCGTGCCTCGGAGAGCACGTTAAGCCGTCGGTCCCGGTTGTCAAATTCAGATCTATGACAACCGTTACGGGTAGTCAGAGGCCTGAAAGTCTGACAACCAGTCATACCACGATATATCGTGTTACCCAGTAACTGGGTTGTGGAGATCAGATAGGCAGTCGCTCCATTTAAAATACTGGTATTAAGTCTTTACAAAATGGGTTACTATAAAGTCAAAGACTACATAGAATATAAAAAAAATGCTTGGGATTGTGCCGCTCGCTTTAATGTTTAGACACTCATTAATGACTGTATTATTTATCACTTTTGACATTGTAATGTTTTATTAATTTATTTATGAGAATTTAATGAATTTATTATATTGTGATTATTCTTTTTGACATTGATTTTGATTCGGCGTTTCTTCTCAGAGATAGTCAGATAGGAAACGCCGGCGCCAACTAGTTTATAAAAATGACTTGTAAAAGCGTCTTCAAAAGGTCTATTTATAGAAATAAAATTATTTATTATTTACCCAAATCCAAAAAATGACCTCGCCTGATGTTGCTTAACCTCAACGACTGACCACGAACGATTAAGCGCGTGATCGGAAAATATCGTTGTGCACACTTTCCATCGACCGCTTCCGTACTAGACCTTTTACTTTCATTTTGTCGTGTAGTGTGCTCGGGCCTCGGAAAATGGATCGGCCCGATCAGATTACTTTAGAGGTTGTTGGACGAGAGTTATTGCAGTGTTGGGGGTCGATGCTCGTCGTGGAACTTAAGTTATTAATTTTGATGGATTCAAAATTGGGAGTAAGTAATTATGTCAGAATTATATATTTATTTGTGGGAAGAATACGATAATGTCTGGATTTGAACCTGCACCTCCCGGATAAATACTCGAAGCGCCCTGTCAACTGGCCTATCCCGACCTCTGCTCACTGTAACGAATTTTCTTCTTACGCATTCTAATAGTGGCTGACATATAAAAAAAGATCCAATTACCATCTGCTGCTGAGAATTCTAAAAGCGAACATAACAGCACTGCCGAACCGGAGAATCATAATACTTTTATACCTACCAAATAACTAAATATTAATTATTGTTAAACGGTAATTAATCACGTGCATTCTTCGGGATTGCCCGACTAGTTTCGAACTCGAACGGAGTCATGAGCTTAGTCATGAGCTGAGTTCGCGACAATGTTGCGAGTCAAATGTTTGGTTCGTGGCGATGTCGCGAAGAATGCACGTGAGTAATAAAACCGTTGTATGGAATAGATTCCATTACAATGGATGCAAATAAATACAATATCTTGATACTTCCACAATATTGAGGTTAGTCATGCCTGTGCACCGCCCACCCGCCCGCAAATATATGCACATACGTAAACAGTGAAAAATTGCAGCTACCACCAGATAATCTACACGTGTCTCGTACCCTCACAGGACATCAACAGGAGCTTTTAGACCGTGCTGTGTCCACCACCGAGTGGTGTCTCGGTCAGGTAATTGCATGACTTTCCTCAATATTGTGGAAGTCATCTACTTTTACTCCTAATGAAGGTACTGTTCATAAATGGATTACATCTGTAGCTGTAATTAAAATTCGAATTTGATTATTTATAGGTAGATTCGATTATCAACATCTAATAACCGAAAACCATTAGGTAAAAGTTCATTAGATGGGGTTATATAAGAATCAAATTCAATATTATGGAAATCTGAATGTTCATAACTTCAATATCATTGATGTCCAATTGGTTTTAATGTAATTAAAGGATTATTTAATTTAACAAGTAAATATAATAAATATAATGAAGGTAATGCAATAAAAATTTAAGTAATTGCTGGTAAAATAGTTCAAATTATTTGTCCTTCTAATAAAAATCGATTAATATATTTATTAAAAAATAATCTTATTATTAAGTATCCTACTAAACTTGTAATTATAATAAGAATAATTAGAGTATGATCATGAAAAAAGTTATTATACAATTTACTACATTATAAGTACAGGTTTTATTTAAGAATTAAGGTTACAACATAACCCCATCATAATTCTTCAACGTCACTCGACTAATCAAGTTCGTCGACCGTCGGCTTATTATGAGTTATGGGCAACATAAAGTGACGTAACTCTGTTCAGAGTGCATCATGATGTCCCATAACCACGTGTTACGGGTTCTGACGTAATAACATTGAGTTCAAGGCATAAGCGGAGCGGAAAGAAATGTTCTAAAAAAAATTTATAAAGGAAATCAATATTTTATGTTTTTGTATAATAACTGTCGTAAGACACATTCATATTAATAATTGTTTAACGGTTAACTCACGCGCATTCTTCGGAATTGAGCTGAGCCCGCGGCGATTTCGCGACACATTGCCGCGGGCTCATCTCATGAATAAGGGCTTCGTTCGAGTTCGAAACTAGTTGGGCAATCCCGAAGAATGTGCGTGAGTAATAAACGTTAAACAATCATTCATATTTTATCTCTTTTTTATTATACATTTTTGTAAGAAAAATACAATCGTGAGCAGGATGCAAACCTGCGCCTCATAATTCGAACTTATTATTATTAGGAGGCACAGTTGTAATGTATTCACTAATATTAGAGACGACGAACGTTACTGGAGAACTATACATAACATAGCATCATACCTATGTATTCCCCGAAGGGCTAGGCAGATGTATAAAAAGTTATACACCCAAATTTCACCAATGCTGTTATTAAGTCCCATAGTAAGTAACAGGTGGTGAACTTATTACCATATAACGGGCACAATTCCAAACTCAAGACTGCTACTGAAAATTCCCTAATCGAACCCAAGACCTCGTACCCGGCAGTCGCACTTGGGACCGCTAGACCAACGAACGCTAGACTTTGTGGCGGACCGCTTTTAAAATTGGAAACAATAATACTCCTCCAGACCATATCTCGGTCACGGCGGCCTATCTCCGAGGAGATTAGCCAAATACGCAGGAAATATTATTATGCTCAAGAGAATCTCTACAGAGATTAGCCAAGTACGCAGGAGATATTATAGTGCACAAGTGTATGCACAAACACAGGTGCACTCCCTCTTCCTTCAATCTCATAGTCCGATGGGACGGCAATCCGACACGACTGGAGGGAGATCAGGCGCAGTACCGACGGCCTTACGTGCACTCTGAAGCACGGGGGTGTCACACCACCAACTTCCTGACTCCGGGCTGCTACTGAGAATTTCCTATAAGGAAAACCCAATAATACTTTGTCCGACCTGGGAATCGAAGCAGGAACCTTACGCTCAGCAGCCGCGCTTGCAATCACTAGACCGACGAGGCAGTCAAATGAAACAATATCAACATATTCAAAGGAAATCGCGATCTCTCGCCCCTTACACCATACCCTCACAATTTCCAAGTCACGTCTCAGTGAAAATGAAAACTCATTGCATTGCGTATTCCCTACGCGTCACACACACCATTATTGGTAATACGGCGCAATGGTTACGTAACTTGGGAAGTGTTCACGACCAGTTGAATAGGTAGGTAAGTGGTTACGACATGCACTTGACAACGTTGGTTTTTTTCGCCTGATGGTAAGCGATGACCGCCACCCATGGACACCCGCAACTCCAGAGGAGTCGCAAGTGCGTTGCCGGCCTTTTAAAGGGTTTGGGCCTCCGGCACCCTCACTCACTCGGCGAAACACAACGCAAACGTTGTTTCACGCCGGTTTTCTGTGAGGCCGTGGTATCAATCCGGTCGAGCCGGCCCATTTGTGCCGAAGCATGGCTCTCCCACGGTGAAAACGAACGAAAACACGGTTTGTTTAATTACTTGTTTTTGATAATATGGTCTCAATCGCGACTGCTGAGCAGGAGGTCTCGGGTTCGATTCCCAGGTCGAGCAAAGGGCTATTGTGTTTTTCTGTTAAGAAATTCTCAGTTACTACTGAGTTTGGAATTGTGCCCGATAGATGGCAATAGGCTCCTAATACATGTGACTTAATTACAGCACTGGGGAAATGTGGATGTAAAATTGTGTACACCTCTGCCTACCCCTTCGGGGAATACAGGCGTGATGCTAAGATAATGCTATAAAGTAAGTACCTATAAAGATAAGCGCATTACTAAATGCATAGTGATGGCTAAAGATAAAAATTTCAAGGAAAATACTGCCGTGAGCAGGATTCGAACCAGCGCCTCCCGGATAAATACTCCAGGTGCTCTGCTAACTACCATTTCGACCTCTGCTCACTACTCTGAATTCTTCTTCCACATTTTAATACGTCTTTTGGTGACGTCATCGCTACTTATTCGGCCCATATACTAGAATTAGTTGAAGTTTTTTTTTTTTGGAAGACGCCCGTTTCGAACCGTATATTTCTTACCAAAATATATAAAACTGTAGAGTTCGCTACGGATACGTAAATGCCTTTGATTCTTTTATTTGTGATTGTATTCGTTAAGGGAAACATGAAAGTATTCTAGTAGATGCTTTGAAAGATGGTCTAAATTCTGGACAACTCAACCAAATAGCTTTAGAAATCGTAGATGAAGAAGCGACAACAGTGCAGCGACTAAGGCGCCGCCGTTGACAGGTCGTCAAGAGGTCGTGACTGGGTTCAAATCGTGGCCTCAACTAATGAGGTAAATTTACTCCTAGTACTATTGTTTTTATCGTAGTCTGATGAAGGAGGGGTGAGAAGAGATACCCAAGGCACAAAAACTAACAATATAAAAGCATCCATACTAGTATTATAAATGCGAAAGTCACATTTTTATTTTTTTGATACTTCTCCCGACTAAACGGCTGAACGGATCGTAATGAAATTTGGCAAGGAGATAGATTGGACCTTGGAGAAGGACATAGGCTACCTTTTGTCATGCAGACGAAGTCTGGGGCACCAGCTAATTAAGTTATATTTTTTTGTAGAAAGAAAAATACGGTCGTCGGTCGGATTCGAAACTGCGCCTCCCGGATAAATACTCCAGGCCCTTTGACTACTAAGTCATCTCGACCTCTACTCTACTCAGTGCTCAAAGCGCCCTTATATATATCTATAGTGCCTTTATATATATAAGGTCTTAATTTATTAGGTAATTTCCTTTGAAAGGGTTTATATGTGAGTCAAATATATTCACAGATAGATATAACAAATTATTTGTAATTATCACAGTACTAGCAAGACGAAAACAGCTCCTTGTGCGGCGAACATTAAGAAAAAAATGAAATTGTTGAAAAAATTTGAATTATGGCTTAAATTACTCCTTATCACTTACTCATTGACCCCTTAAAAGGAAATTACCTTATAAATGAGGACCTTATATATATATATAGGTATAAGATAATCGGCCAGTTTCTGAATTGAGAATTTCAACAATATGAAATTAATTAAAGATGTATAAAAAGCACGCCTGTTATATGTGAATTATATTTTATATTTAACAGCTTTTTGTGTACCACAGCACACTACATTACTAGTTTTTTTTAGCATATGTTACCCGGGATAATTGTATGGATTATATCGATACCCCATCAACTAAACCAGCTCAGGCGTTTAGAAGTTTTTTTTATTTTTTTTATTTTTTATTTATTTATTTGCATTCCATAATGTGTATACAGGTGTTAAAATAGGCTTAGAGCTAAGGTACAGTTATGGACCCTGTTAGGGCACAGCAACATGGGTAACAATTAAAAGATCAAACATTTAAATTTTAATACAATTAGCATAAAATTAGCATACATTTTACAACAAAGTTAATATATTAAAACTACTAGTTACCCCTTCTCATCCATAAATTCTTTTATATTATAATAACACTTTTCAAGTAACATTAGCTTAAGTTTAGCGTTAAAAATACTGTTGCTTGTAATGTTCCTAATGCTATCAGGTAATTTATTATATATTTGGATACTGCGGTATTGTGGACTATTTCTATACATTTCTAGTCTTGGTATCGGTAAAAGTAATTTATTTTTACGGCGTTCATTTTTATTAAAGTTGAAAATGTGTATATTATTCCTTACAAACGTGGCTATTTCCAATATATATATGGACGGTAGGCTAAGGATTTTCTCTTTGATGAAGTGTGGTTTGCAGCTGATTCTCGGTTTTATATTATAAATTATGCGTAGTATATTATATTATTTTATAAGTTATTACGTTAGTACGTTTTATATTATAAGTTATGGTGGAATAGACTAATTCACAAACATACACACATACAAGAACCCTAGAAACATAATACTCTATTTCAGTCGTATCATAACAAGGAGAAAAAATTAAAGAAATACGCTTGGTATTTTTTTTATCTTACTAGCTTATGTTACCCGAAACGATGTAAGGATTCTAATGATATCCCATAGATCGTGAGGAAACCAGCACACCTGAAAGATTTCCTCGATGGTGTGTAAAGCCATGTCAGAGACCTACAGGTGGCTTAAACTCTGACACAAGGATGTTCATCAACCATACGAGAAGAAGAAGAAGACTAAATCAAATCGGTTCAACCGTTTAGGAGGTACGATGCCCACAGACATACATACGTTAAACTTATAACACCCCTGTTTTCGTCGGGAGTTAAAAACTCAATCACAACACACGATTATAACATAATTCGTTCTTATATTACTTCACACGATGTTACCACTTAATATAACATTATAATCTACTCTATTACTTATAGACTAACCATAGATAATGTATAATTTGTTCTGAGAAATGAGTGGCGTCGTGTCATCGGGGCAGGCATCGAACCCGCGACCTTCGGCGGAGAAAGTTAAGAAACTGACATCTAGAGTTACTTAGAGGGCTGATTGCTTGGATTGTTTTATTAGTTTAGTTTATTAGTTTAAGTAGACTAAAGTTGTAATACATCAACATCATCACCCTGCCCTTATCCCAATTTATTTGGGGTCGGCGCAGCATGTATTCTTCTTTCAATTTCTAATTGTTTTTGAAATTGCATGCTGCTAAATGCATGCTGTATGCTGTTTTGGCAATGTTTTATAACCGGCCGCCTGCCTGACTGCCCTCTTTGGGCATGCTGTTGTTGGTGGTAACCGCCATTGATACGGTCTCCTTCTATCTAGACGTGTCACACCAAATTTTATCCATACGCCAGGTTCTGATGTTATCCTACTATCACACTCCACTAACCGGGCCAAAGCGGGCTAAAGTTATATATTTTATTAAGATATTTGCACATCGCGTTTTGCCGAAAATTGTATCTGGCTCTGAAACAAATTATTGTACCAACTGAATTTAACATACATTTTATGCAAATCAATTTTTCTTTTATTAGTAGAATTTAAAATACGGTTGTGAAAAGGACTTGAACCTGCCTTTCTACAAATATTACTTATAGCTTCAGAGTTAATGAATTGATTTTTGCTCACCGTTAAGAAAGAAACACAATATGACAAAATACAGTGATTTGCCTACGATTTTCTTTAAAATGGAACGCTTCTTCTTATCGTGTGATTGATGAACAACCTATTGTCAGAATTTAAACCACCCGTAGGCCTCTGATATGGTTTACACACCATCGAGAATGTCTCTCCAGTATGCTGGTATCCTTCACCATTTTAAGCAAGTTATAAATAAAAATAAATCTCTAATACGAGTTGTAAAAGAATTCTAAAAGTCAGTGGTGCGTGCCTTGGGTTTGAACTTACGACCTTTGACTTGCCAGTACAATAGTCATACCACTAGGCTATCAAGTGGAGCACTTAAATATATAAGAAATAATTTAAGAAATGTTAATACCCTATCTGAATGAAATGGAGAGTTTGAAACGAGCAGAGCAATAAAGTACAGGCCTACAGTTTAGTTGTAACATGAAGTGGTTGCTAAATTGCACCGAGTAAAAGTTATTGTTTACGAGTTACTAATTATAAGGCAAAAAACAGTGCACGAAGAAAAATAAACGTAAAATCACCTACTTGAACAGTTTTATAAAATCTAATTTATTTATTTATTCAATTAATAGCAAGCTTACAGTGTTCACCAAATCACTTACTATTATATAATACAGCTTAGCTTAAATACAGTGTTATAGAGGTAACAATTGTGCTCATATTTTCATTGAAGATGTCGACATGTTGGAATTTGTGGACAAATGCATTCAAAAGTAGAAGCGCTCTCAATATTTTTATTATAATAATAAATACTACTCCGACCGTATTTCGGTCTCGGCAGCCTATCTCCACGGAGATTAGCCAAGTACGCAGGAGATATTATAGTGCCCAAGTGTGTGCGCAAACACAGGTGCACTCCGTCTTCCTTCACTCTCATATTCCGATGGGACGGTAATCCGACACGACCGGAGGGAGATCAGGCGCAGGACCGACGGCTTTACGTGCTCTCCGAAGCACGGGGGTGTCCCACCACCAACTTCCTGACTCCGAGCTGGCTTCCTAACAGAAAAACCCAATAACACTTTGCCCGACCTGGGAATCAAACCCAGGACCTCACACTCAGCAGCCGCCCTTGCGACCATTAGATCAACGAGGCAATATTTAAGGTCAGTATTTATACTAATATGTCGTGGTGGCTGTGTGGTTAGGGGCCTTCCTGTTGAGCAACAAGTTATTGGTTCAAATTTTGGCATGTACCTACCAATGTTACACGATGCAAATATTTGTATGATCTACAGATAATTGTTCCGGGTCTGGGTGTGTGTGTGAATGTGAGATTATGTGTTTGTAAACGCACCTAAGATACAGGAAGAAATTCATAGTGTGGGGCAACATATAAAAAAGTGACGTTTTCAATGTCATATGTTGTATTTTATTAATTATTTTAAGCCACAGACAGTCTTTTTCCATTTAATATAACAACTTTAGAGTTCGCTAAGCATGCGTTAATGCTTTTTCAAAGACATATCTTGAACTACAGACAGTGATGAAGGAAAACGTCGTGGGGCAATCCTAAAAGAAATGAAAGAAGAAAGGAAGTTTTTTATTTAGCACAGACACAAGACACACAACAATAAAGAGAAAGAGGAAGATAAAAAAAAAAAACAAACAAATCTTATCATATAACATAAATGAATATAAAAAAATAAAGATCAAAAAAACAGATGAAAAAATTTTTTTTTTTCTTCTTAGGTATAATCACATTATAATTCAGGACCTAATTAATGGTCTGCAATCGCCAATAAGTAAGCTAGCGTGATTGCAGTTGGAGAGTTATGTTTTATGAGAAGTGAATTCCGCCATGTTTTTTTTTTTTTTTTTATTTATATTTATTTATCGAGAATTCCGCCATTTTATAAGACAAAATTCAGAGATGTCTTTGGAATTATGCCCGGTTGATGATAATAGGCTTTCTACCTTACTAACAATACTTTATAATAGCATTGGTGAAATGCGGTTGTAAACTTTGTAAGTACATCTCTGCCTACCCCCTCGGGGAATACAGGCGTGATGCTATGTATGTGTACTCATCGTTTAACGAGAGTTTTAAATGGACAAAACTTTATAATAACATTGGTGAAATGCAGGTGTAAACTTTGTAAGTACATCTCTGCCTACCCCCTCGGGGAATAAAGGCGTGAAGCTTTGTATGTGTACCCACACCCGTTTACCGACAGTTTGCTATGAACGATTTAAATATTTACGATCGTCAGCCAGGATCGAACCTGCGTCATTCCTATGCAGGAATGGTATCTACCTAAACCACTACAAGTTCTCTGCACATCATTTTATAAAGCGATGAAAATACTGCTTCGTTGGTCTAGTGTTCCGAAGCGCGACTGCTGATTATGAGGTCTCGGGCTCGATTCCATGGTCGGGCAAAGTGTTATTGAGCTTTTTTGTTACGCAATTCTCAGTAGCAGCCCGGAGTTTGAAACTGTGCCCGGTAAATGGCAATAGGATGACAACCACCTTCATGGGACTTAATAGGAGCATTGAATGTAGATTTGCAACTGTGTACACATCTGCTTATCTTTTCAGGGAATATAGGCGTGATACTATGTGATGAAGAAAAGCGACGACATTTCTTATCAAAATCACATATAAAATGCAAAAACAGTAAACTATAACACAATTCGTATAGTAACGTGCGTGTAAAAGTAAAAGTATCGTATCGAAGTAGGAAACAACCTTGACCGCTGCGCCGGCGCAGCTTGAACACGCGTTTGTGTCGACGTGACACCAATAGTGACCATGTGAGGTGATCTTATTGATCGATGGTCGAATTCCGTGGTATTTGGGCAAAAGTATTTAAAGGAATGAAATTACTACTTCGAAAAATTACGGTTTTCCGGAAGGATTTTCTTGTAAGTAGATACAATCAAGAGCACAAACATGTCTGCATTTGCTCTTTTTAAACTCCTTATAAATATATTAAATGGAAAAAGAATACGTTCGCGAACAGGATTCGAACCTGCGCCTCCCGGATAAATACTCCAGGCGCTCTGACCACTAAGCCATCTCCACCCCTGCTCACCACCGCGAATTTTTCATCCATATTTTTAACACGTCATTGCTATCTATTCAGTACCTATACAGGTGACCAAAATTTGGGCCCTCTATATTCTATTTAGGTTCAAGTTATCTATTCTCTTTTCTACTCGCCTCACCATTTACTTAATTAAACACATTTTAGTATTTAATCCTTCCGATAACATTCACAGACATAATAATATCGTAAACTAGGAAAACACAAGACACGACACTAAAACAATAGTACCTATTTCACAATCAATCTCACGTGTTTTGCAAACGCATCAGTCAACATCACAAGAAAAGCCGAAGGAAAAGTTTACTCTTTGTGTAATGACAGATTGTTCCAATCGATATCAACAATCGATATTTTAAGTATCGATTGTTGTCATGTACTTTTATTGGCGTCCGAAGTGTGAAAGGACTGAGTTTTTAGAACGCATGACGCATGTGAAAATGAAACCTGTTTATACCATTATTTGCTTTATCAAAATCAAATGACAAACAAATGATTTTATTTCTGTAAATAGATCTTTTAAAGACACTTTTACAAGTCATTTTTATAAACTGGATGGCACCAGCGTTTCCTGTCTGACTGTCTCTGAGAAGAAACTTCGAAACAAACTCAGAGATCAATGTCTCTTTTAAAGTCCAGACATAATAGTACATATCTATGTGAGTGTAACGATGCAGGGATCGTCTGCAATAACCTTTCGAGGAAAGAGCCATAGCAGTTTCGAGGTGATCTGTCCTGTCTGACGGCACGTATGCATCAGTCATCGTGTAGCTCAACCATAACTAAGGGAGCTTAACGAGCCGTCACAAGACGATACCAGATCAGGAGGACATTTACGTAGGTCACATAAAACGACTCTAAAAATAAAGTCAAAGTATTTATTGCTTTAATGTGTACATAAATATGGTATTTCACATATATGTATATCGTAAGGTTGATTGACAACCTAGTGTCGGACTTTAAATCGACTGCAATCTTATGACACTATGGACAACATCTCTCAGGTGTGCTGGTTTCCTCACGATGTTTTCCTTCGCTGTTTTAAGCAAGTGATTATTAATATTCATTACGTTATATACGCATGAATGTAGTGGTGCGTGCTTAAGGTTATAACCTGCGACCTTTTACTTGTTTTTCCACTAAGTTGTATCTGAAAATAGTAGCCCTTTGAGACCATAGATATCGATTCCATTGACACAAATGGTTAATGTTTACGGCATGGTATAAAATACAATATTATTGGTTACCATCAAAACAACATTGTTAGGCGTATTGAGATGACGTCTTTTATAAATAATTTTACTATGCACACCACCGATTTAACCGATCGTTAACGTATGTCCACTTTTAAGCGTTCGAAACACCAGGAAAAACACGGACCTTAAAAAAAAATACGGGCGGAGCGTTGCGTACGACATTTGAGAAACATGCCTAGTCATCCAATTTCGCTTGTCATACACGAGCTAAACGCATACAAATACTTAAAATTCATCCACTCTGCGCCAGTACGCTGCGTGAGTGAGTGCGAAATCTATGCTTCGCTTATGACAAGGCAAGGTTACATCCATATTTTTTTCGAATCCGTGATGAAAAACAAAAACCAATAACACACGCGAGTAAAGCGGTTAAAATTGGTTTTATTATAATGTGTAGTCCTCGCAAAAGCCAATGTATATAATTATATTAATACGTTAAGCAAAAACTTTGTAGGTACCCCCTTTTTACGAAAATTACGGAGACGGTGGAGTATGAAATTTGGCGCAGTTAAAGTTTATATGAAATACATTAAATTAATAAAACAAAAACATTCCACACACTACCATCCGTTTCACACACTCGAATATATATGTTTAACAATAGAACGTTTGAAACGTTCAAATTTAAAATTTAATGAATTATGGTCGAATTGCTATAAAACGTTAGAGATAAAAATTTATAAAAGATAACTCTCCACAGACAATATTAGCATTAAGAGTACTAATACAGGGAGTGTAGTTACAAACCCCATTTGAGGTCGTAACTTTTGGTTATAATATAAATTATAAGATCTACTTGATAAGCACCATTACCTGTACAGATATAATAAGTTCACAATAAGTACAAGATTTACTTACACTTTCTACTACTGTCGTAAGAAGTGACTAAGAAGTTATGTGAGTGCTAACTTCGAGTAGAATACTAAGCACATTACGAGGCATCTATTGATGGCGTAGTTATGGTAATACTTCTAAAACATATCGTAATTTCCGTGGGAGAGCCACGCTTCGGCACGAATGAGCCGGCTCGACCGGATTGATACCACGGCCTCACAGAAAACCGGCGTGAAACAACGCTTGCGTTGTGTTTCGCCGAGTGAGTGAGGGTACCGGAGGCCCAAACCCTTTAAAAGGCAGGCAACGCACTCGCGACTCCTCTGGGGTTGCGCGTGTCCATGGGCGGCGGTAATCGCTTACCATCAGGCGAGCCGTCTGCTCGGTTGCCCCCTATTCCATAAAAAAAAAAAAAAAAATGGTTGGTGGTCATAGTCACAATAATTTTGTAACAGGCCAATAGAATTATGTAATCAAATAAAGTAGAATAATTTCAAATGTGGATTTCACTAACTTACCTTTTTTAGGTATTAAAAATGTTAAACTTAAGGTTTTTCTATGGGTAAATATTATAGATAGTAATATAAAATAATATTTTCGAGGTGATCTGTCCTGTCTGACGGCACGTATGCATCAGTCATCGTGTAGCTCAACCATAACTAAGGGAGCTTAACGAGCCGTCACAAGACGATACCAGATCAGGAGGACATTTACGTAGGTCACATAAAACGACTCTAAAAATAAAGTCAAAGTATTTATTGCTTTAATGTGTACATAAATATGGTATTTCACATATATGTATATCGTAAGGTTGATTGACAACCTAGTGTCGGACTTTAAATCGACTGCAATCTTATGACACTATGGACAACATCTCTCAGGTGTGCTGGTTTCCTCACGATGTTTTCCTTCGCTGTTTTAAGCAAGTGATTATTAATATTTATTACGTTATATACGCATGAATGTAGTGGTGCGTGCTTAAGGTTATAACCTGCGACCTTTTACTTGTTTTTCCACTAAGTTGTATCTGAAAATAGTAGCCCTTTGAGACCATAGATATCGATTCCATTGACACAAATGGTTAATGTTTACGGCATGGTATAAAATACAATATTATTGGTTACCATCAAAACAACATTGTTAGGCGTATTGAGATGACGTCTTTTATAAATAATTTTACTATGCACACCACCGATTTAACCGATCGTTAACGTATGTCCACTTTTAAGCGTTCGAAACACCAGGAAAAACACGGACCTTAAAAAAAAATACGGGCGGAGCGTTGCGTACGACATTTGAGAAACATGCCTAGTCATCCAATTTCGCTTGTCATACACGAGCTAAACGCATACAAATACTTAAAATTCATCCACTCTGCGCCAGTACGCTGCGTGAGTGAGTGCGAAATCTATGCTTCGCTTATGACAAGGCAAGGTTACATCCATATTTTTTTCGAATCCGTGATGAAAAACAAAAACCAATAACACACGCGAGTAAAGCGGTTAAAATTGGTTTTATTATAATGTGTAGTCCTCGCAAAAGCCAATGTATATAATTATATTAATACGTTAAGCAAAAACTTTGTAGGTACCCCCTTTTTACGAAAATTACGGAGACGGTGGAGTATGAAATTTGGCGCAGTTAAAGTTTATATGAAATACATTAAATTAATAAAACAAAAACATTCCACACACTACCATCCGTTTCACACACTCGAATATATATGTTTAACAATAGAACGTTTGAAACGTTCAAATTTAAAATTTAATGAATTATGGTCGAATTGCTATAAAACGTTAGAGATAAAAATTTATAAAAGATAACTCTCCACAGACAATATTAGCATTAAGAGTACTAATACAGGGAGTGTAGTTACAAACCCCATTTGAGGTCGTAACTTTTGGTTATAATATAAATTATAAGATCTACTTGATAAGCACCATTACCTGTACAGATATAATAAGTTCACAATAAGTACAAGATTTACTTACACTTTCTACTACTGTCGTAAGAAGTGACTAAGAAGTTATGTGAGTGCTAACTTCGAGTAGAATACTAAGCACATTACGAGGCATCTATTGATGGCGTAGTTATGGTAATACTTCTAAAACATATCGTAATTTCCGTGGGAGAGCCACGCTTCGGCACGAATGAGCCGGCTCGACCGGATTGATACCACGGCCTCACAGAAAACCGGCGTGAAACAACGCTTGCGTTGTGTTTCGCCGAGTGAGTGAGGGTACCGGAGGCCCAAACCCTTTAAAAGGCAGGCAACGCACTCGCGACTCCTCTGGGGTTGCGCGTGTCCATGGGCGGCGGTAATCGCTTACCATCAGGCGAGCCGTCTGCTCGGTTGCCCCCTATTCCATAAAAAAAAAAAAAAAAATGGTTGGTGGTCATAGTCACAATAATTTTGTAACAGGCCAATAGAATTATGTAATCAAATAAAGTAGAATAATTTCAAATGTGGATTTCACTAACTTACCTTTTTTAGGTATTAAAAATGTTAAACTTAAGGTTTTTCTATGGGTAAATATTATAGTAATATCTTAGGTTTTCGCGATCACTACACATTATAATATAACAAGTTTTAACTGGATTAATCACGTGTATTGCCCATTGATTTTTGTTTTCCTGACCTTTCGAACACTTTGCAATATTCATGGTCACAGGATGACTGACAATTATAACGTCAAAAATCCCTAAGAAACTTCGAGATTTTTCGAGTTGAGCACTTGAAGTACCGATTCAGGGAAAACATACATATTCTAGTATAAAAAATACTCATATAATTGCATTGGTACCTTTTTAGAATAGAATAGAAAACCTTTTATTTCAGGCAGATGCCCTGATAACTGGTTAGTGAGTTAGTAACAATATTAGCTTATAATATTGTTAGTAGTGTTAGTCTCTGTTAGTCTCTTTAATGTGTCCTCTTTATTTGTTATACATATTTCACGGTATGGATTTGATTGCTAGACATCGTATGTGCTAATTTTTTTATTAAGCAATTGTTCATATAAATTTAAAAGTGGCTTGATAAAAATTCAGGTCACATTATAGCCTTTTTCTTATTACATTAAATTTGGCCCCCGCATGCGGTTTAGTTCCGTAGGTGTCCAACAAAATAAATGTATTATCACGTGTGGTATCCACCGCGATGCAGAAGTCTATGAGGGCAGGCAAATCCGCATACACAAAAAAGAAAACATAAAAAAGGGCCATAAGTAGAAATAAAATATATCTACATTGTATAGGTGTTATACTTTATAGGTACCATAGCGCAAACATAAACAAAAAGCATAACTATAAAAATGATCAAGACCCAAATAGCGATGGTGTTAAAAATTTTAATTGCAGCAACCGCGCATTTTCTTTCAATCGCCAGTTTCTAATATCAAATCAAAACTATAAAATAATTCGTTTATAACACGAATCGGCTCGAGTCAATCGGTATAAAGTGGAACGATACTAATCGAGAAATTGATCGATCATGACGTCACAAACCCAATACGCAGGCACAGGTCCGATGTTTTTGCTCCACCACTTTCCTCGCAAACATTTGATGTTTCGTAATAAATGTAACAGTGACAATGAATTTGGTAATTTTACGGCAACAACGGCAATCACAATAATGTTTTTATAATCATTTTTTGTTGGACTTCTCGATTTTTTATCAATTGATAAGTATCTTTTGTAAGCTTCGGTGAGACTGAATTATGAATGGCTGACAGGTAATTCACAATTTTAAATTATATTCCTATGGTATCGATAATTTTGTTATTGTTGAGTATAAACTGATTACGTTGCTGTTGCGAGGGTATTCAATAAGTTACGTAACTCCGGTTGATAAAGATTCACATCATGTGGTGAAGGCAGTTACGGCAAACATGGGCCTTTTCAACGCATTGCTATTATAATTTAACTGGAAGGTGCATGACCATCAGCACATAATTCCAATAGATAAAGTAAGGGGTTTGGATGATTAATTAATTTATAAACGTATTTATTAAATGCTAGTTCATGCGGCGTGATCTTCTTCTTGTCGTATGGTTAATGAACAACCTAGTGTCAGTTTAAACTACCCGTAGGTCTCTGACATGACTTTACACACCATCGAAAATAGGTATGCTGTGTTCCTCAGGATGTTTTCTTCAGCGTTTTAAGCAAGTGATAATTAATTTATAATACGCACATGACTTCTAAAAGTCAGTGGTGCGTGCCTTGGATGATTAATATACAGCATTAATAATTTCATTTTTGGTAATATCAAAGACAATAATAAGGAATTTAATATACACACTATAAATGATGCATCCGATTTAATAGATTTTATTGTAAATGGAAAATATTTACGTTCTATATAAGACGTGTTATTGTTGGAGAGATAACGACGAATATAGTAATAATAATAGCGCTTTATTGCAATAGCTGACAATAAAATTGACATACAACAAAGGAAACATCATATAAATAATCAAAGGGAGACAAATAAATGTACTCAAATGGGATACTATTGGAAATTTACGTCTTTATAATCAGTCGAAAATTTACTTTGTAAGTATCTTCTACTATTTTAAATTACTGCTTCTTAACGGACAGATTTACTAACCAGCCTTCACTGTCACTGTCTTTGGGTTCTTTTTTAAATTATGTTGTTGGATTTGGTAAAGGGTTTCCTTCAAATACCCATAAAAGGTGTACAGGTGCAAAACATTCAAGGGATGCATGTAAGCTTTATTATTTATTTATTTAAATATTAATAAATAATGTCCGTTTTATTGATCAATAATTTTAATGTATCTTGCTTTTGAAGAGAGCTCTCAGATTTATTTGTTTTATAAGAATTTCCATAACTTTTTATGTTGGTTCTGCTATTGAAAAAGCTTTTAGCTCAGAGTTTGATCAATTTTTTGATTCCTACGGAATCCATCATTGTCGCTGTAGGCTTAATCCTGCAGAGTTGCAAGTGCGGCGTCTAAAAAGTATTCATGGGTTTTTCTATTAGGGAATTCCCAATAGCTTGGAAGATTGAAACTGTGCCTAGTAAGGTTAACTTATGACTTAATGACAACTTTGGTAAAATTTGGGTGAACAAATGAAGGTATACGCAAAGGTGTACACTTCACAGGAATACAGATATGATGCTATATAGCATAGTACTACAGCAGCCTTTCCATATAGCACTGAGTTTATTAACAAAAGAAGGAAAGATATAGTTTGCCCACAAAAAATAAGAACAAAACATGCTTCTACGTCAAAATTTTACGTTTTCCTTGGACCACTTTTATAAAATAGACTAAATGCGACATCAAATATAAATTCCCTCAATTACAATAACTGCAAAAAAACCCTAAAGCAGGCCCTCCAAAGTATGTCCTACGAAGATACAGAGAAGTTGTTGATTGTGTTAAAGTAAATATTGTTTGCATTTTATTTTTATTAGTTAAGCAATAAAGACTTTTACCTATATATTTTTGATAGGGACTTTTCTATGTATTGTTATGTTGTGTAATGTTTTGATCATATAATTATTTACCTATACTTTAATTATCCGCATACCTTGTACTTATAATAACTATGTGACTATGTATTTTAGACTACACTTAAGCTCTTCTTGCCTGAAACACAGGATCACCTAGTTCAGGCACATATGTTATATCTATAGACTATTTTAATTGTAACTGTGCGCTTGTTATTTTATTTTTGTACGGAATTTAGTCAATAAATATATTAAATTATATTATATACTAAATTCATGACAACAATTTTTCAACTGACTTTTTTATCACTTCTAACTATTTTTTCTTCTCGACACTGAGCGGCTGTTTTGCTCACTCCATTTATTATAATAAAGACAAGATATTGTCTACTAGCATTAAAGGGAAACCCGATCGTTTGTATTGGAAAACCAACCGATATAAATATTAAGATGGAAAAGTGAAATCTAAGGTTTTGTAATAAAACAGTTTCCTATTGCCATATTCAATTGATTATATGACTGTTATTATGGTTATGTGTGTTCTAAGTTGTTGTTAACTTTAAGTAATAGTGTTTTTATGGAATGAGTCTCAATGCCAAAGTTTTAGAGGTAGCCATTTATTTGATTTTAGATTTTGATCTGAAAAGGATTCTGTACTTAATATAGTGGTAGTAGCTCGGTTTTGATTTTAGATATAAATCTAAATTCTAATAGCTCTAATGCCTCCTTCTCCTTCATTAATTAATTTAATTGTCCCCTTAGCAATCATAAAGGCCATGTCACTGAATAGATTAAAATTATGAACATATCCTGAACTGTATCTAGATTTACGATCAAATATATCAAAGTTTATCTCCTCGCTGGTCTTGCTAATTATAATTGAAAGTAACTTGGCAGTAAAACATAGTAATACAATGGCAGTAACAAGTCTCTGGCTATACAGTGTCGTGTTTTATGTCAGCTTTAGTACTAAATGTGGTTTGATTTGTGGCACAGAATAAATAATAGTATTAGATGGAGTTATAACTAGGGCCTTGCATTTTGTGAAATCGAAAGTGGAAATGTTAATTTATAGTAATAAGATAAATTCAAAAATATATTTGAATGGTAGACATACGGTTTAAAAAAAGGACAAGTGGAGGTCTGAAACTTTTGATAAGTTTACAAGAAAAATATTGAAAAAATCGTATAAACATGAATCAAGCCCAAAAGCTTTTAATGACTTTCGTTATTTATATATTTTTCGAATAATAATTTTGTATATTAACTTTCGGGAGACATTCACTTATTATTATTGTTGATCGGTAATTACTCACGTTCATTTTTCGGGATTGGCCAACTTGTATCGAACTCGAACAGAGACTTTAGTGTGAGATGATCCCGTGACGATATTGGGAGTCAACCCCTACTAGACAAACTAGTCGGGCAATCCCGAAAAACTTACGTGAACAATAAAATGAAAAAAAAACAATACAAAATTTGTAGAGACATAGAAAAAATTGAAATTGAAAAAGTTTATTAAAGAACTCCTCGGAAACTGCGTCTGAGAATGGGTCGTAAGCTATTTTTTATACCTCTAGGTGATAAGGGTATATCTATACAATTTGTATGGCAGAACAACGTTTGCGGGGCACAGCTAGTAGTTTTATTTAAATAGCAACACACGTTATTGACTAACAAAGATGGAAGGCATTGAAGACGGAATAATATAGAAATTTATTAAATTAATTAACTGATCGTGTTCTCATAATTATAACTGAAGCAGAATTCCAGGAAGAAAATTTAGAAGCAAAAGATAATAATGATATATTAAAAAAGCTTTACAAAACGCATGTGAATGATGAAAATGTACTGTTTGAAACTACTTACAAAGATATCTGAGTGTGGATCAATCTTTCGAACGCATTAATGCATGTGGAGCGAACTCTAAATTTATATTTTTCTGTGGAAGGACTCTGAATATGAGTGGCTTCAATTTCGATCAACTTGGATAAGATTCCAACAAACCATAGATAATTTATCATATTTAACATACTTAGTAAGTGCTAATGCCAATACTTATAAGTTGTTACAAGACCTGTAGCTTTTTTTCCTTTCACAAGAAATCGCTTACTCATGCCAATTAATTGGTACCATTAGAGTTTCAGTGGTGATGACAAATTTTGGGATATTGTGAACTAAAAAAAGACTAGTTATGTTGGAGTAGCATTGATTCAACTACTACTAACGATATTACCTATACGAGTATATCCTCGTGCTTTCAGACTTTTGTGTGTACAGACTTTGTTTGCGTTGAGTCAAATGTCGATAATAATTATTATGGTAATAAAAAATCACACATTAGCACAATTTGAATAGTAACAGCATTTTAGCTACTTACCTCTAGGGCTGTACCCATCACAACTGTCCATAAAAATCACCGATAAAATAACAATTAAAACATAACAGCTTACACGCGTCATTGTCATTTTGTAACACGACAACTATCAATTCATTATTCTTCCACCACGCACAATTTATTATAATATTACGCGTAAATTATCCGACGATACGTATCGATATTTAACGATTCATAAACATCACTATTAATCATTTTAACTGCCAATAAAAACGCGGTAAAAGTCAGTCAAGTTTTATATTGAAAATAAAAATGATTTTGACACGTGCGTTCGTGGCGCTGTCGAAATTAGAAATGGTCGGAAAAAAGTGCGCGCTGCGCTTGCGTCTATATTAATGACTAACGATAGTGTTTTTACTTTTTTCCGCGATTGTGCGCCGGCGCCTAAACCCCCACCGAGGAAATGGAGTGGGGACTGTCAACATTTTGTAAAGGGTAATTATGAAGGAAGGAAATGAAAAGTGACAACTGTTGATTTATTGTATGTTAGGAAAGAATGTAAATTGCTTAGTCGTTTGAGGAAATTATAAAAACTATTAAGTTTTTCCTTTATAAGTTGGTTCCAAACGAGTCGTAGGTACTTTTACTATCTGTTTGAATCTTAATATTTTCTATGTATTGTAATAAAAATATACGCGATACATCTTTAAAGCTTCTGTCAGTATTTGTATGATCTACAGATATATTTTCGGCTCTGGGTGTGTCTGTGCATGTGAGATATGATCTGTACACACGATACAAGAAAATCTCATAGAGCGGGGACATATTATGAAAAAATAACAAGGGGCCCGTAAAGGAGATAAATAAGCTAGATACCAAAAACGAATCAATAAAAAAATTGAAGCTGGTATGGCCGTTGAACTGACAAGTCAAAGGTCGCAAGTTCAAATCCAAGGCACGCACCACTGTCTTTTCAAAGTCATGTGCGTGTTATAAATTAATTATCACTTGCTTAAAACGGCGAAGGACAACATGGTGAGGAAACCAGCATATGTACTGATATATGTTCTCGATGGTGTGTAAAGCCATGTCAGAGACCTACGGGTGGTTTAAACTCTGACTGAGGAGTGTCATCAACCACACGATAAGAAAAAATATATATATATAATTTTCATTTCATATTTTTTGTAAACAAATAAATTCACCCCAGTTGCTGCACTCGAAAAACCCCTACTGCGAAACCACCACAACAATAGGTATTGGAATTCATCGACCTTTGACAATGCCAAGTTATTCTTACAGCTGTGTGGGGGGTTATTCTAAAAAACCCGCTAATATACCAAAGTCAAAATTTGGCTATTAAAAAATAATCGTAGAGTTTTAAGTAATTTTATACCATTATTTTATGGGGGCTGAGCTTCCCGCGTCCGTAGGAGAGCACCCTTAAAATGGCATCCCTACACGTGGCCCCTATGTGATTCAAAACAGGTGACACAACTCTAGTGGGAGACTTTGGCCGCGGCTGGTTACCACCCACCGGACGAAGCCATGCCGTGAAGCGACCTAGTCATGTTTCGGGATGTAGTCCGGTGCGACCGTTGTGGGAGACGGGTCTGGGCAGTTGCATCAACTCCCCAACTATCGTTCTCCCCAAATCTATCCACTCTACTTAGAGTGAATAGATTTATTCTGGATATACGTGCTCCATCCTCGGCGTCACTTACCATTTAAGCGTAATTTTTATCGTTTGCTCTATAAATATGGTACGGCTACAAATCGACAGCTTAAATATATATATTTTTACACGACTGCCCAAAATTACGAGTGTTATGTTTTTTGGGTTCATGTAGGTATGTTTATAATTTCTTTATTCAACCATAACTTCTAAACGCCTAAACCGATTTAGATTAGAAGTATCGTTAGAATCCTTACATCCCCGGGTAATATAGGCTAGTGAGATTAAAAATAGTGATATAGTGGAAATGCTACACAACGAGATGTGAAAAAAACAAAACTATCATAGATGGCGGGCGTGCGTTTTTATTTTATTTTTTAATTAATTCAATCCAGTTGTATAATGTCCATAACTACTTCTTCTATACCACACTACTTCAGGGAATGTGTGGTAAGAAACCAACCTTCTATCAAAGTTATTCAAACTCTATAAATCCCTGACTTGACTTAGGGAATCGTATTAATTAACAACTGCCTCGTTAGCCGAGTGGTTCCAAGCGCGACTGCTGAACATGAGGTCCCGGGTTCGATTTCCGGGTTGGGCTAATTTTTATTAGGTTTTCTATTGTGAAATTCTCAGTAGTGGCTCGTAGTTTGAAATGTGCCCGGTAAATGGCTATAGTGTCACCAACTATTACAAGGGCCTTTTACACCTCTGCCTACCTCTTCGGAGAATACAAGCGTGCTATGTATCAATTCATCAACGACAACCGAGAACAATGTTTGAATTAACGTGCTTCAGAAACCACGATATACCAAGCACTCTTTAAATACGAATATCATAAAAGGAGATAGAAATAAGAGAAATATAAAACAGTTATCGAAACTTTCAGGCTATTTTTCGATAATTTTCCTGTAGCAAATAGGTACTTATTTTTTCAGTTCGTTTTTCAGCAGTCACGCTTTAAAACTCAGCATGAAATTGTTGAAGAAATCTTGAGAGTTTCTTTACAAAACAAATGTTGTCGATCACTGTCCATAGAGAGTGAAATGATTTGCGCGTGCGCAACAGTCAGTTGCAGTCTCGTTGCGACTGCTGTTATGTCGAAAAGGATTTTTATATCCTTAAAAAACATTTCTAAGAATAATTGTATATTGGTGTTACAAGAACCTACCCTTATTTATCACGCCTGTATTCCCCTAAGGGGTATGCAGAGGTGTACACAGCTGTACACCCATAGTTCACCAAAGCTTTTATTATGTCCCTTGTAATAGGCGGTGAGCCTATTGCTATTTACCGGTCAAAATTCCAAACGGCCCGGACATTTTCTTTTGGGACTTTCCTGAAATAAAAGCCCATAACACTTTACCCGACCTGAGAACCCAACCCTGTGCCTTATAATCAGCAGACGCTTTGGGGACTAATAGACCAACGAGGCAGTTATTTTTGAGGCCAAATATTTATTTTTACGTTGAACCATGAACCTATTAAGGGCGCAAAAGTTACGATTGTATTTTGTACCTGGTTGATAGCAATAAGGTTACCAATCACCACGTAGTACTTGTAACTAAATAAAGGCATTTGGTGGAATAGGAGTGTGGAACAGCACATCTCAGCCTAATCTATTTAAGATTACAGGCGTGATGCTATGTATGTAAAAATCAGGTAAGGGGGCTGACTTGCCCGCGTCTGTAGAAGTGCACCCTCAATATGGAATCCCTAGACGTGGCCCCTGGGTGGTGCAAAACAGGCAATACAATTCAAATGGGAGGCTTCGGCCGCGGCTGGTTACCACCCACCGGACGAAGTCATGCCGTGAAGCGATTTAGTTGTGTCTCGGGATATAGCCCGGTGCAACCGTTGTGGGAGACGGGTCTGGGCAGTAGCATCAACTCCCCAACTGTCGTTCTCTCCAAATCTATCCACTCAGCTTAGAGTGAATAGATTTCTTCTGAATTCATTTATCCATACATACTACGTGCTTCATCCGCGGTCACACCGTCGCTTACTATCAAGCGAGTTGGTGGCCAAGTATAGAACAGATTGATATTAAACAAAACAAAAAAATAAAAGTTACTGATTCTTACTGTTCAGGTCTTTCATAAAGTTTCTTAGGTAACCCAGTATGACGTCACACTCGACGTACTGTCCATCTCATTATTGAGTCGATCAATTCTATAGAGAGTGAAATGATATGCGCGGGCGCACCGGACGCTTGCAGTCTCGTTGTGAATGCTGTTATGTCTACAAGTATTTTTTGTTCGTCTGATACTAGACAGTATCTCCAAAAAATACCTGTGTCATCCTACTAGTAGGTACTGAATAGTGTTACCGATCAATAGTCGACAACAAAATGTTGGTAGTATCGACATCGGTCCCTTATAGTGAATATATTAGCGATACTATCGGTACTATTAATTTGCCATTAGTTATCGATAATTTCCCATCTCATGTTAAAACTCTCAGAGGGCCTCTGCGTGTTTGACTTGTGTCTCCAGGCAAGCCCAAATGCCCGGGTTTCTCTTCAATGGAAGAAATGCCGTGATTTGATAATAGATACAAATAATAATTTAATATCTAATCATTATTTATTGGACACAAACATGTTTACAAATAAAAAAGATATCCCTAACTCCTGCACTACCTATTCAGAACTGTGTCACAAAAACAAGTGTCTTCCCCTTTAATGGTCATTACAGTTAGTTTTCTCACCGTGGGAGAGCCATGCTTCGGCACGAATGGGCCGGCTCGACCGGATTGATACCACGGCCTCACAGAAAACCGGCGTGAAACAACGCTTGCGTTGTGTTTCGCCGAGTGAGTGAGGGTACCGGAGGCCCAAACCCTTTAAAAGGCCGGCAACCCACTTGCGACTCCTCTGGGGTTTCGGTGTCCATGGGTGGCGGTAATCGCTTACCATCAGGCGAGCCGTCGGCTCGGTTGCCCCATATTACATTTAAAAAAAAAATGTTTTTACACAATACTATCGATAGTTTTTATACAATACTTGGTATTGTATAAAAAATATAAAATATTGAATATTATAGATACTCATCCTCCGCTATCTATACTATCGCTAGTATTGCTCACTATTAATAGTATAGATTCATCCTCCGCTAACTATACTATCGCTAGTATTGCTCACTATTAATAGTATAGATTCATCCTCCGCTATCTATACTATCGCTAGTATTGTTCACTATTACAAGTATAGATTCATCCTCCGCTATCTATACTATCGCTAGTATTGCTCAATATTAATAGTATAGATTCATCCTCCACTATCTATACTATCGATAGGCCTATCGATTGTGTTACAGATTTTCAAGATCAAATATGGATAGAGGCCTTGACCTATAAATCCATCAATTGATTTCAGTAACTTTTACAGAAGTAGAGACTGAAATGATTAGCGCGCGTGGTGCGTATATTTAGTTTCTATATTTATTTATCTAAGGGACTCGTGGTTAAGTAACAGCCACACAGATCGATCGAACGAGGTTAAGCTGCGCTAGCCGCGGTCAGTCTGTGGATGGGTGACCACCATTTCATACCGAGACCCCTCCGTGCCTTGGAGAGCACGTTAAGCCGTCGGTCCCGGTTGTGAAGGAAGATCGATGACAGCCGTTATGGGTCTGAGCCCTGATGAAAGACTGATAACCAGTCATACCAAGATATATCGTGTTACCCAGTAACTGGGTTGTGGAGGTCAGATAGGTAATCTCTCCATGTAAAATAGTGGTATTAAGCTGCATCAGGATCGACTGGAAGCCGACCCCAATGTAATTGGGAAAAGGCTAGGCAGGCAGATATTTATAAATCTTTTTTTTTGTTTTCGGCAGCGCTCGAACTGTTCATAATTATTATTATAATGATTATTAACAAACATAGCATCACGCCTGTATTCCCCGAAGGGGTAGGCAGAGGTGTACACAATTGTACACCCACATTTCACCAATGCTGTTATTAAGTCCCATGTAATAGGTGGTGAGCCTATTGCCTTCAACCGGGCATATTTCCAAACTCCGGGCTGCTACTGAGAATTTCCTAACGGAAAAACTCAATAACACTTTGCCCGACCCGGGAATCGAACCCGAGACCTCCTGCTCAGCAGTCGCGCTACGGACCACTAAACCAACGAGGCAGTTGTTAATAATGATTATTAATAACACGTGTTATTTATTATTGTATTTGATAGCTGTTTTGATAAGTAGAGTTGGGTTGAGTCACGTAATAGTAAATATTAATTCAATATCATTTAAAATGTAATATCGTATGTAACGAAAGCAATTAACGGGTCAATAATTTGTTTGTTATTTTTATAGAAATACGTAGAGAATAGAGAAAATAATATTTTTTTAAATTCTTTTTGTTTGTATTTTTTTTATGTAGATACTCATAAAACGTACATATAGAGTTCTACTACTAACTCTAAGAAGTCTACCAAGTCTAGACTCTACCTCAATAAAAGAGAGTCGTATTGCCATCTGTTTGAGTTATTAATAACTTACAGAGAGTAATTTTAGGTAGAGTATCATTAATGAAGTTTTACGATTTCATATTTAGCTTAACAAACACCAATTACTTACTTTGTTTTGTTTCTACTACAGCTAGAAGTCGCAAGTTTAATATATTTTAAGATAAATCTTTGAAAAGCATTAACGCATGCTTAGCGAACTCTAAAGTTACAATATTAAATGGGAAAAGAATACGGTCGCGAACAGGATTCGAACCTGCGCCTCCCGGATAAATACTCCAGACGCTCTGACCACTATATTTGTCGAGATGGCTTAGTTTTATTGATAGACATACTTTTTATTATCATACTTTTTATTGATAAACTTTGTGAATGAATTTGAAAAATTGATTTGAAAATATTTTATTTAATTTAGTATGTTATCATACATATAAGGTGTGATGGAGACGATTAAGTCTGTTCTGCATGTCAAATAAAACTGTGCGGATATCAGACTCCTGTGCTAGGTGATAAACCTTTGAAATCAAGTTTATATCAGGACTGCGAGGTTTTAGTTGCTAGTAGTAAGGTGCTTAGTCCATGAGAATATCCACGAGATTCTTCTTCTAACTTAGATTGTTCTGCTACTGAGCAAAGGTCTCCAAGTCCTTCCATTTAATACTAGTTGGCGCTTCACTATTACTTTTATAAGGAAAAAAAACAAAATAACTTAGATAGTGTCGCTTTAGCTTAGGTGTACTGATAACTATAGTCCCTAAACTATCACTATAAAGTACGATATAGGGGCATAAACTACCCTTAATCACAATAACGCACAAGAAAAAAAAAACATTTTGACGCGCACATATTTTCCGTAATTTTTTGCATCCTTAGAGCTGTCTACATTAAAAGACAATTTTTTGCCCGTGGGAGAGCCACGCTTCGGCGTGAATGGGCCGGCTCGACCGGATTGATACCACGGCCTCACAGAAAACCGGCGTGAAACAACGCTTGCGTTGTGTTTCGCCGAGTGAGTGAGGGTACCGGTGGCCCAAACCCTTTAAAAGGAAGGCAACGCACTTGCGACTCCTCTGGGGTTGCGGTTGTCCATGGGCGGCGGTAATCGCTTACCATCAGGCGAGCCGTCTGCTCGGTTGCCCCCTATTCCATAAAAAAAAAAAAAAATACAATATTGTATGGACATGAGTACAAAGTAATGAAATTGTGGACACACAAAATAGTGTTGTCTTCCATAGGCGTCAGTGATAGTCAAAAAGTTTAAAAAAGCTCTACCAGGAAGTTGCTAGCGACATCTATTGTGAAAAAACGTTATCAACCCGTCGGTTTATAACGCTATCTGTCGACTTCATGTCGTATCAGACCGACAATCAATAAAATCGAAGCCTTCTCACTTAGTAGTATTCTTTCCGACCACTAGAGGCGCTGCAATCGCACGCAATAATTACATTACGGTTAAAATATGCTGTCTCTTTCATTCATTCTTTATAGTTTGATGGTAGAAAGAGATAGCTAGAACCATGTCAATGGAACGAACGTAAACACAGGGTCGTCAGTTGACGAGCTAAAACCCACGGTGGCGGGTTACACAAAGATTTTAACTTTAGTTTTATATGTTACATCGTGTTAACATCACAATATTAATTAAACAATAATTATGTAGGGATGTGTTACTTTCGGAGTGTGGTTTAGTGTGTTTCTGTGGTACTTTCAATCAGTTTTTTGTGATGTCAAGCTGTTGAAATAACGGTATTGTGGTGTGAACAAGTAGTTTTGTATCAAATCGAACACACCTAGTCAAGAAACCCATTTTTGTGAACAAAACCACAGGATGCAACGCGTGTGATTTTTTGGCTGACCTTATTTACGGTAAGAATGCTTGTGGTAGATATAAAATAACACGAGGCGTGTTTTGTTGTTGTGAAATGTACTATCGTTATTATTACGACATTTCTTGATCTTATTATCGTAACAGACTTTATTTATACTGTAATGTTTAGAATGTTTTATTTCTGAAATTCAAACTTGAATTTCTCGACAGAAAAAATTGACATCGTAAAATTTTTCGGAATTCCGATTCCAAAAATAAAATACACCCGTTTTCGACCAGGATGTAAGGTCAGTATTTATGACCTTATGATTCATAAACGTAACCAGACATGGAGAGTTGAGCAAGCTGTGACCTTGTTGCAAAAGGTCCCACTATGCCATTCTCCACCGGTTTGTCACGCACGTTTGTCCGTATGTGAGAGAAACAACCTAAATTATTACCTAACTTTTATTTTCTGACATGACTAAGTAAGGCCCTAATTTATTCAAGATAGTCAAAGATACTGGTTTTCTGAGTAATTATCGTACTCTTTGTGATGTTAACCAGTTGGCTAAAGTCAATAGCTTACGGTATAACTCGAAGGCCTGAATCTTTTATGAACAATAAATAAATTTGCAAATAAAATTAAGCAAACCTTTTTTTTATCAATTAATGTTCACCGGTTACTATGCACGTGCATGTTTCGGGATTGCCCGACTGGTTTCGAACTCGAACGGAGCCCTTAGTCATGAGCTGAGCCCACGGTGACGTTGAAACTAGTCGGGCAATCCCAAAAATGCACGTGTTCAGTACCCGGTGAGCATTAATTGATATGTATATATCTCACGAAAGTATTAAAATAATATTTTTTTTGTTTTCCGGCTCTGTTAATATTTTAATATTAGGTTCTAGCTATATTATCTTTCATACAAATGATCAAAGGTATCTTTGGTCTTTTTTTATTCTTCCTCAATATAATATCTTATTTGATTTGATTGCCACTCTTAGATAGCTCTACAGTAGACTATTTTTCGCCTTTCACGTGAACTCGTACCCATTCTGTATTGTGCTTGTAGATATATACCATACCTTTACATATTAACAATACTCCTCCCGACCGTATTTCGGTTACGGTGGCCTATCTCCATGGAGATTAGCCAAGTACGCAAGAGATATTATAGTGCACAAGTTTATGCGCAAATACAGGTGTACTCCCTCTTCCTTCACTCTCATAGCCCGATGGGAAGGCAATCCGACACTACCGGAGAGATACTAGGCGCAGTACCACAGGCTTTACGTGCTCTCCGAAGCACGGGGGTGTCACACCACCAACTTCCCAACTCCGGGCTGATACTGAGAATTTCCTAACAGAAAAACCCAATAATACTTTTCTGATCTGGGAATCGAACCTAAGGCCTCACGCTCAGCAGCCGCGCTTGCGACCACTAGACCAACGAGACAGACAAGTCTTACATATCATGTCAGATTCCTATTGACTAGAACCACACTGCCGTCCACTGACCTTTCTGCAGCTCCTAATCTGATAATCTGTATTTGAACTTGAAGCATAAATAGCGCTGCATTAAGTGTTAAAAAGTAAACTTAAATTTGAAAACCAACCTGGAAGTTAGGGATAAGAATTTCAACAGCGCTAACATGGGGAAGTTATAAAAATCTGTGGGGTTACTCTTGAAACTAATACCAATTCCAATCCAATTCCAATATTAAATAGACGCCTTAAGACAACGCGTAATTTTAAAATAAATTTACCTACATTAAAAAAAATAAAGAATTTTAGACATTTTGGCATTTAAAAGTACGAACTGATATATTTCCAATGTCAATGGAGCGGAATTATTTTCAAGAGTAAGCCTACAGATGAGTCGGTCAGAATTACTCTCTCAATCGTCTCAACTATAAATGCCGATTTCCACAAGATTAATAAAAAAGGCACTTGCTTACCGAGCCTATAAAACAACTATCGTTTACCGTAAGCAATCTTATCCTACTAATATACCTAGAAAAAAGAAAGTTTGTGAGGATTTATACCCTGGCTAGGGGCCTTAAAATTATTAAAAAAATATATTCAATTATTAAGGCCGGTTAAGCAGTCGACAACTTCCTAGGTTGAGCTACGAGATGCCATACACAAAAAAAGAGGATTTATGGATGTTTGTCATTCTTTCACGCAAAAACTACTGAACGGATTTACATGACTTTTGGTACACAGATAGTTTATAACCTGGATTAACATGGATACTTTTTGGACTGGACCCAATTCTAACGTCCACGAAGACGAAGTCACAGTCAGCTAGTTACTGAATAATCCTATACATAGAACTTCGATAGCATGAAATGGAGAGCTGATGTCCTTGTTTAAATTCGAAGATCTCAAGTTTTTCGATAGAGACTCCGTTAAAACGAATAAAATCTTTCAAATAACTAATAAAATACAGAAAATATTTTAAATGCACATGGAACTCTAAAGTTAAAAGTTATAAATGTTTGTAATAATAAAAATAATACTCCAGGCGCTCTGACCACTAAGTCATCTCAACCTCTGCTCACTACCCGGAATTCTTCTTCCACATTTATAATACATCTTTAGGTGACGTCATCGCTATTTATTCAGTCCTTATACAACAATAATTCAAAGAATAAAAATAAAAATAAATACTGACATTAATCAACTTTACAGCACTGTTAAAGATAAATCTTTGAAAAGCATTAACGCATGCTTAGCGAACTCTAAAGTTATTATATTAAATGGAAAAAGAATACGGTCGCGAACAGGATTCGAACCTGCGCCTCTCGGATGAATACTCCAGGCGCTCTGACCACTATGCCATCTCGGTCACCTGTATAGGTACTACACAGGTCCGAATCCTGTTCGCGACCGTATTCTTTTTTCCATTTAATATAATAACTTTACAGCACTGCTTGAAATACTCGTATTGAATACGAAAAACCTTTCCAAAATTATATTTTTTTGTACTATGAAAGAAAAAAGGTGCCTAATAATTTCATGCTCAGTTTATGATAATTATAAGTAAGCTCGAAAGATACGTCACACCAGTATCTACTTGATCTGATCGAGTGTGGGTTTGCTGTTTTCCCTATTAAAGCAATACTGTAAATTTTGTACTCTTGATTTTAGCTGGTTGCGTTCTCAATTTTACATTATTAAAATTACTTCTTCTGTTTTTTCATCGTCCAAAAATGTGTCTTCGACTCCGCTGATATAGGAGAATGCCACTCAAAACGTTCTTTTTTTTATTATTTTATTTTTGAGTTTATTGTAAACTGCTTCGTTGTTCTAGTGGTTCTAACCGCGACTGCTAAGAAGGAGGTCTCGGGTTCGATTCCCGGTTCGGGCATAGTGTTATTGAGTTTTTCTGTTGAGAAATTCTCAGTAGCAGCCCCGAGTTTAGAATTGTGCCCGGTTGATGGCAATACGGTCACCACCTATTACATGAGACTTAATAAAAGCAATGGTGAAATGTGGGTGTACAATTGTGTACACCTCTTCGGGGTATAAAGGCGTGATGCTATTTTATGTTATGTTATGTTATGTTAACTATATAAATAATAAAGACTATTCGAATACAAAACATAAAAGATGCGGGAATGCGGGCCCTATTGCATGGTGATACAGGAATTTGAGTCAACCAGCAGACGTTTTGTTTATATTCATACAAAAAAAATCTGCGGGTTTGTTCGACCGTGGTATATAAAGGATGAGCTAGAGACAAAGCACTGTCGAATGCTAGTAAATACTGCCGACAAGATACACACACATTCCTACATACCTGTTGCTTACTGGAGTAGATAGACAGGCCAGGAACCACCTAAATCGGCGAGCATGTATGAAGAGGTCAATGAACTTAGATGAAGCGAACGAGGTGTGTCAAAAATCAAAATCGTAGCAAGTGGAAATCGATAGTCTCTGCCTACCCCAATGGGAAACAGGCGGGATTTTATGTATGTTTAATGGTAGACTCTATCGATTTCTAGTTGCTAGGATTCTGACACACCCGCCGAAAAGATCTGATGAATACAGATACATTTTTCAAATGTAATTAATCGCATGCGTTATAGTCTCCAGTAGTAAATTTTTGAAGAAAAAAAAACCGTCGTATGCAGGATTTGAACCTGCGCCTTCTGGATAAATACTACACGTGCTCTGCCAACTAAGCCATCCCGACCTCTGTTCACGACTTCGAATTCTTTCTTCTACATTTTAATACATCTTGTGGTGACGTCATCCCTTTTTATTCAGTCAAATAATAATACCTGATAAATTTATTGTATTTACTTAATCTTAAACTGAAATAATAAAATTAAAAAAGTTACAATATTAAATGGAAAAATAATACGGTCGCGAACAGGATTCGAACCTGCGCCTCCCGGATAGATACTCCAGTCGCTCTGACCACTAAGCCATCTCGACCTCTGCTCACCACCGCGAATTCTTCTACCATATTTTAACACGTCTTATGGCGACGTCATTGCAATCAAAAAGCTTTTTCAAAGACATAATTATCTTGAATTATTAAGGTAATAGTTGGCTTTTGTTCATCCCTGTTGTGAACCAACACGCCTGTATTCCCCGAAGGGGATGGCAGAAGTGTAAACAATAATTGTACAACCACATTTCACCAATGCTGTTATTAAGTCCCATGTAATAGGTGGTGAGCCTATTGCCATCAACCGGGCACAATTCCAAACCCTGGGCTGCTACTGAGAATTTCCTAACAGAAAAACTCAATAACACTTTGCCCGACCCGGGAATCGAACCCGAGACCTCCTGTTCAGCAGTCGCGCTTGACCTCTAGACCAACGAGGCTGTTTATAGATGATGCTAATATTAAAAGAGTTTAGAAGCCTTTGATTGAGACAATGCATTTGAGTCCAGTCCTGATTATCAGTTATGCAAAAAAAAGTATTTCATTACTTCAAGATAAATCTTTGAAAAGCATTAACGCATGCTTAGCGAACTCTCAAGTTACAATGGCGAGGTCGAGATGGCTTAGTGGTCAGAGCGCTGGATTATTTATCCGGGAAGGGCAGGTTCGAATCCTGTTCGCGACCGTATTCTTTTTCCATATTTCATTACTTTCGTAAGATTTTCGTCCAAATTCTCAAAAAATACTTGGCCGTATTCCTTTGAATGCTGCTTGAAATTCAGCCCAGCGTGCAAGTGAAAACATAAATTACTTTCTTCAGAGAGCCGGTCTGGTCACACGTGGCCCTATTGGAAAGCTAGTAACAATGACTCGATTTGACGTGCTTGATACAGATAAACTGGTTCTTAAGAGCTATTTGTAATGCTTTTTAGTATGTCTTTGTAACCGATGCGATGCGAATGAGATAAATCAGTGAATGCGGAGGATTGAATACAAATATTCACTGGAATTTTGACTGCCTCGCCTTAAGCCTGAGGTACCTAGTCCCCATACAGGTGACCGAACCGACACGACTAACTTTGCAGTTAATACAATGTCGTAAAGAATGCAATTACCTTAACAATTCAAGATAAATCGGTCACTTGTATAAGTACTGAATTGATAGCAATGACGTCGCCATAAGACGTGTTGAAATATGGATGAAGAATTCGCGGTGGTGAGCAGAGGGCGAGATGGCTTAGTGGTCAGAGCGCCTGGAGTATTTATCCGGGAGGCGCAGGTTCGAATCCTGTTCGCGACCGTATTCTTTTTCCATTTTAATACTTTAGAGTTCGCTAAGCATGCGTTAATGCTTTTCAAAGATTTATCTTGAATTAGTATTGGATATTTTATGTAACAAAATCCTAGTAGAATAGCAGGTAATAGGCTCAATCTTGATAACAGCATTGGTGAAATGTGGGTGTACAACCAGGTACTGGTGTGTACGCCGCTGCCTATCCCCTCGGGGAATACAGGCGTGATACGTGTATTTTTTTAGTATGTATTTGTAACTTATGTGATGCACATGCGACTGAGATAAATCAGTTAATGTGGAGGAACTTGTATTTGCTGGAATCTTGACTGCCCTCGTTAATCTAGTAGTCACAAGCGTGGCTGCTGAGGGTGAGGTCCAGGTTTCGAGTGCCAGGTATTATTCAAAATCTCAATATGGGAAAATATGGGAGATGCCTTGGCTTAGCAGTGGAACAGTATAGGCCATGAAAAAAATATGTAATAAGAACGGTTGCAAAACCGTCACCTTGAGTAAAAAGTCTAACGAGTACAGATAAATTCTTCTTTTTATTAGAATGTGTCCTATATGTTTGTTCTTTTAGGTGTACAATAAAGAGTTAAATAATAATAATAAATAATAAATCTTCAAAAAGCATTAACGCATGCATAGCGAACTCTTTTTGTGGAATATTTATCCGAAATTGAGTTAACTGCAAAGTCGCGTCAGTTCGTTCACCTATATTGAGACTAAATAGATGAAATGACATCACCAAATGACGTATTAAAATTTGGAAGAAGAATTCACGGTAGTGAGCAGAAATCGAGATTGCTTAGCGATCAGAGCGTCTTGAGTATTTATCCGGGAGGCGCAGTTTCGAATGCTGCTCATGACTGTATGTTTCACCTCACGCAAAAAAAAAACTTTAAGTCTAACGACTATTTCTAAAGGTCTGAGTCCCATTTAATAGCAAAAGTCAGGTCCCTCGCCATGAGATTACCTCCAAATTCAACTAACACGACCATGAACTAGGTGCACTTTCCTAGATGACCTGATGTCGTCCAGTTTAGCATGACCTCCATTCGAGAGCCGTTCAGAAACAACAAAGAGACACTGTCCGCACACAAAAGACCTCTAAACAAGTTCCAAACAAAATGATATAGTCGAGAACGGTGAATTGAATGTGGTTTTATTTGGTTCTTAATACTTTTGTAGACTGAGGTGTGTCTGGCAATGCCTACTACCTACGTCACAGAATCCTATTGCTTAAGCTTGTGGAGTTTTATCAAATGTGAACGTGCTCACTTTAATATCAACTCAAAAGGCTCAATGTTACTGGCGGGTAAATGCGCTTCACGTATATATATGGAGAATGACGTCATCCGTTTATCTTCTAAAATGCACAAGTAATACAGAACTGAACCCCTTCCGTTGTAAGTTTGGAGTTAAAACCATTTCTCATAAAAATAATAACATAACATAGCGTCACGCTTATATTCTCCGAAGGGGTAGGCAGAGCTATGCATAGTACACCCACATTTCACCAATATTGTTATTAAGTCCCATGTAGTAGGCGGTGAGCCTATTGCCATCTACTGGGCGCAGTTCTAGACTCCGAGCTGATATCGAGAATTTCCAATAGAAAACCCCGATAACAATTTGCCCGGACCAGGATTTGAACCACTTCAGTTCATGCTCAGTAGTCGCGCTTGGGACCATTAAAACCAAAAAGCCGTTTAATAATATATTACAAGGAACTTCTCTTGTGTTATCGACACATAAGAGTCATGCGTAACGCATACATGGCACAGCAGAAATATGTATAGGTACACAGAAGTATCTCTCATACGCACTCTCAAAGCCGGCACAATAATTTGTAGATCATACCTACAAACTTAGAGGACCAGACCAGAGACGGCTTCTGACTAAATATCTTACAAATTTGCTCGCCACTTTCGTCGGGGGGTGAAGTAACACACAAGCGCAAAAGAACTTGCTACTATAGCTCTCATCATTACATTAACAGTATTAACACACATAAAATAACTAAATTATCATTGTAACCATACAGGTCAAATGTATAAAGGTATTTGATTGCGAATCAAATGCCAGTGGCGAGAGGGGTACGCCTGCTAAAACTACTCCAGTTCTTATTCCTTTAAGCCTACAAATATGTGTGTCGAGACCAAAGAAAAGATAGATTTCTGTTTGCAGTGCCTTGATCCCTGAATGTAGATCCTTGGGAATATTCATCTTCACTCAAGTAATAAACACAATTAACCACTTCCTTTAGAACCATTTAGAGCCTAGTAATTAACATAAATTTATTGCAACTGATTAATTACTTAGTCCTGTTGAAGATGGAATCCATCTATGCAAAAAAAAAGCTTTTATAGCAAGCTTTTCTTTTTACCGTATTTTTTTATTGGCTTCTCTGTATTTGTGCACAGTCATCATCTAAAATCAGTTCTTGTCTGCCGTCTGCCTCCCATTGATAATTTGAATTTGCCATAATCCCAAAATAATCACGTTTTTTTTGTCTGCATTGGTGATTGCAGAATGTTGATATCAGTAAATTAAATAAAGCTGCATTTTCTGATAACATAATTCTTTTAAACACGATTAAGATAAAGTCATTCCTATAGACACCAAACGGTACCTACATAGATGACTCCTTAAATGCTACAAAGCGTAAAGTTCAAAGTAAGTGGGGCGGTATTCTGAAAAGATCGAAAACCTTTTATCCACTTTCGTCTGACTTTTTGTTCAAAAAACCATCCAAGAAATATCAAAATAGAAAATACTACAAATGCTTTGCCAAATCACTACCGTGTAGAGATCGTGATACAAACATAACGGTATTTTGAGGACAAGCAGAGACAGTAATGTAAACGATATTGCAATGACCGAGTTTTGAGAACGAGTAGATGCCTGCATAATTAGCACGGTGCCAACCGGTTCATATTAGAAGTATACTTAATATTATGGAGGTTGACGGAAAGGGCGGTATCAAAGTAGCTTTGGATTTTGAGGCACAAGAGTGTGCTTTCTGTTCTGAAATAATAACAATGGATAGTCCTGGGAGAAACTGGCATTTGCCATGACAGTATATTAATTTATATTTATTTTTAACAGTTTCCTTGTCCAATGAATCACCTATGCGATTCATTGGGCAACGCATAGCGATTGTTTATCTATTGTATATGGTTCGTAGACACCTGTTAAAGATGATATGTTTTGATAGACTAGAGGACATCCTCTTGTCTATCAAAACAAGTCGGGGAGGATTACATGAAACCAGCAAGGAAAAACTAGGTAGTTAAGGTTTGCCCGGCAATCACTGATTTTAAGCTGTGAACGATGGTAATTATTATATAGACCATGCAGGTTGATACCCAGTAGAAAATAGAATATATATTGCTAAAGATATGGTTTAAAAATTAGAAGAAGTATCCTCCAATCTATTACAACTCCAGCTTAGGAAATTTTCCATTATGACTGTTCAATTTAGCTTTAAAAAGGACGCCAATGCTTCTTTGTAGATTGTAAGTATCTAAAAAATATTTTAGAAGAATCGTTAATGTGCAATATTGACCCGGTTAGTGGAGTGTGATAGTAGGATAACAACAGAACCTGGTGCATGGATAACATTTGGTGTGACATAGCTAGATAGAAGGAGACCGTATTGGTGGCTACCACCAACAACAGCATTCCCAATCAGGATTGACGCCAGGCAGGCGGCGGGGCATAAAACAGCCAAAACTTTAGCAGCATTCCAGTACGGAGTATGGTGGAAGAATACATGCTGCGCCGACCCCAAATACAAACAGCAAAACCTAATAACACTTTTGCCCGAAACATAACAGCAAAACCTAATAACACTTTTGCCCGAACCGAGAGTCGAACCTAGAAACTCACGTTCAGCACGCTTACGGCCCTAGACTTAAAGGTAGTTCCCAGCCCATGACTATCCCACTTCAGGGCAAGGCTTCTCAGACAGAGCAGGCGCGAGCATTGATCGGCACACTAGCTCACTGCAGGTTGGCGATTTTAAACTAATAAATAAGTTAAGGTTTCCTCACGATTGTGCCTTCATGCCGTATGGTGGAAGAATACATGCTGCGCCGACCCCAAATAAATTGGGATAAGGACTGGAGGATGATGATAATGAATATTGACTCCTCATGCTATCAACCCACACAGTGAGTGTATGGTACCATTTATTGGACACAATATACCGAATGAATACAAAAGCCAAATTTGCAAAACTAAAATTTTCGCCACCAAAGAATTTGACACGAAATCTCAGTAGGCCACACGAAAACCGTTGAGTTAGCAAAAAAAAACCACTATCAACATTTAAATAAACACAACATAACCTGTTTTGTAGCGATTTACTTGACTCGAAATATTCAAGATGTCTGCCATATAACGTCATGAGACTGTAGGACATGTTATTTCTCGGTAATTATCAAGTTAGGCTTTTTTGTAGATAGGTGGGTACAGTAATCCACACCTCCATGATAATACTTTGACCTTGGGTTCGACTATCGTATTAGAGAGTTTCAATAGTATGCGATGCTAAGTTATACTGGTTTTGAACCACTAACATGCTACTATGCCTACTGTACCTTACTCTACATAGACTGAAATAGATCAGTTTTGCAAATTGTTTTATAATGTCACTATGATTTAGAAGGCATGCATTTTCTACATACCACTGTAAAGAAATGCCGAATCAAACACAACGCCAAGCGACCAGCGCCAGGGCCGAGACGGCCGAGTGCCGCAATTCAGCAGGTGTGTCACGGTATCTGAGCAGCCCACTGTGGCTAACCTGCTCAAACCCTGGAGTATCCGTTGACATCCTTTAACTGAACATAACCTGCTGCTGTCGCGGTGACTACTGCTGCGAACCTCGGACCTCGGTAAAGCTTAGAGGAAGAAGATGTGGTTTTTATTCGGTAACAGTCCGGCATAGCGACTATGGTGGATTTTCCAAATTCAAAAAAGCCATGTGAACTTCCACACAAATTATCCGTCCTTAAGTTACAATATTAAATAGAAAAAGAATACGGTCGCGAACAGGATTCGAACCTGCGCCTCCCGCATAAATACTCCAGGTGCTCTGACCACTAAGCCATCTCGACCTCTGCTCACCACCGCGAATTCTTCTTCCATGTTTTAACACGTCTTACAATTCAGTACCTATACAGGTGACCGAACCCACACGACCAACTTTGCAGCTAATACAATGTCGTAAAGAATGCAATTACCTTAATAATTCAAGATAAATCTTTGAAAAGCATTAACGCATGTTAAGCGAACTCTAAAGTTACAATATTAAAGCGACCGTATTCTTTTTCCATTTAATATTGTAACTTTAGAGTTCGCTAAGCATGCGTTAATGCTTTTCAAAGATTTATCTTGTATTATCCCTCCTTCTTTTGGCCTTCCTCTATTCTTGTGACCATCCGCATTTCTCATCAAAACTGCTATCTTCAAATGATCAGTCAATCTGCCTCTAACTTTTCCCCAATTTAGGTACATTGGGGTCAGGTTCCAGTCATACATTATGCAGTTTTATAGCAGTATTTTGCAAGGAGCGACTGCCTGTCTGACCTCCACAACCCAGTTACTGGGTACACGATATCTCGTGGTGAGACTGGTTGTCAGAATTTCAGGCAGAATTTCTAGCCTTAACGGCTGTCATAGACCTTAATTTCACAACCAAGTCCAACGGTTTAACGTGCTCGCCGAGGCACGGAGGTGTCTCAGTATGAAATGGTGGTCACCCATCCATAGAGCGACAGACGCAAGCGCAGGTTAACCTCGATCGATTGATCTGTGCGTGTGTTACTTAGCCACAAACCCCCCCAAATCCACCATCGGTCAATATTAACAGTTAATTACTAAATATCTTCGGAAACAAGTTTCATTTACGTAAAACTTAGTCACTTAACCGGTTTCCATTTGCAGTTTGCAGATGTCATACAACTGGTGAATAAGGTAAGATTCCTACCGATTTCAAACAATCCACATATTTAGCGTAGATACAATGAACTTGGAAGATTTGAAGTATTTCCAAATTATTGTGATCATACGGCTAGCGACATAATTATCTAATACATAAAAATCTCGTGTCACAGTGTTTGCTATCGAACTCCTCCGAAACCGATTTTTATGTTTTTTTTTGTGTATATTCGGTATGTCTGAGAATAGGTCGGAGGCTATTTTTATTTTGTCCTCAATGGACTCCTAAACCACTTAACCGATTATAATAAAATTCGGACACCATGTGCAGTTCGATCCAACTTGAGAGATAGGATAGTTTAAATCTCAAATTATAGTCGCGTGCGAAGCCGGGACGGACCGCTATCTTAATATATATAAATCTCGTGTCACAATGTTTGTCCTCAATGGACTCCTAAACCACTTAACCGATTATAATAAAATTCGCACACCATGTGCAGTTCGATCCAACTTGAGAGATAGGATAGTTTAAATCTCAAATTATAGTCGCGTGCGAAGCCGGGACGGACCGCTAGTATATTATAAAATGAAATCATCTATCCATCTAACTATCTGGAATACAAAACATTACAATCTTGTCATCATATCATAGCCAGCCTATTCCTATCCTACTGCAGTCAAGGCCCCTTTTTATACAGAGAAGGCACGCGCGTTGGTCACCACTGCAAATTGGAGGTTTTAGACTATTAAGTTTAGGTTTCTTTCTTCACGATATTTTCCGTCACCGTATGATTGACGCTCTGAGCACTAAGCCATCTCGACTTATGCTCACCACTCCGAATTATTCTGCCACATTATTAAATACGTCTTTTGGTGACGTCATCGTTATCTTTTCAGTCTCTATACAGGTGACTGATCATTTCATCATATTTATATCACATAAATCAGCACTACAGTCCGTGCAATTTTGGTATGTGTTAATCGACATATATCTCAATAAACTTACTTACTATAAAATTTCTACCACACTGACATTATTAAAAGTGGCAACACTGTGTGACATCAAGATTCTAGATCACAAAACCCATGCTGTTTGTACAAAACAATACATTAGTGCAAGTTCTCACACATTCCCAGATCAAATGAAATCACTACAAAGAAAATAAAAGTGTTTTGTAATTCATAGTCTTCGTATTTCTTTGTCTGACATAGCTAGATAGAAGGAGACCGTATCGGGGGTGGTTACCACGAACAACAGCATTCCCAATGAGGGTTGACGTCAGGCAGGCGGGCGGTCATAAAACATTGCCAAAACTTTAGCAGCATGCAACTTCAATAACAATTGGAAAGTGGAAGAAGAATACATGCTCCGCCGTCCCCAAATCAAATGAGGATAAGGGCAGAGGGATGATGATAATGTATTATTTTTGTCTGTGTCAAAGGCATTAGATTACAAGCTTCAATTCATAATATTTATAATATTCTTATGCCTTTTCCCAGCAGTGGAATGATTCAGTTCGACGATAACAGTTAATCTAGGTTGATTAGCCTATTGCCATCAACCGGCACAACTGCAACCTCCGGGCTGACAATTTCCTAACCGCAAATAGGTACTTTATCTGAACCGGAACTCGAACTCAAGACCTCATGCTCAGCAGTCACGCTAGAGCGAAGGAAAACATGTCGACTACCCCGTGACTTCTCTTGTAAAAATTGCGGAATACGAGTCAACAATCATCAACTTTTAATTCATGATTTGTGTGTGTAATCATATTTATCTCTGCTTAGTTCCTAACTTTAAAGGAACATAGTCGATACTCTATTAGTTTCTATTTACATATTTGTACAATATATACAAAATGCCAACATTTACATCCGAGCAGTGTTCATTGAGTAGCTGTTCTTGTCAAGGTCGGCAAGATTCTCTCAGATACATTGCGGCATACTAATAGGAAATAACTAACGCAAAAAGCTCTGATTGATGAAGGAAATCTGTTTATGTTTAAATGTATTCATTTATTAAAGATACATCTTTGAAAAGCATTCACGCATGCTTAGCGAACTCTAAAGTTATTAGCATAGCCTCCCGGATAAATACTCCAGGCGCTGTATTATTTACTTACTAGCTTCTGTCCACGACTTCTTATGCGTGGATTTCAAAATTTGGGTCAGTGGCTATAAAAGTTTTATAACTTAACATAACATAGCAACACGCCTGAATTCTACGAAGGGGTAGGCAGAGATGTACACATTTCAACAATGCTATTATTAAGTCCCATGTAGGTAATAGGTGGTGAGCGTATCGTCATCAACCGGGCACAATTCCAAACTAAGGGCTACTGAGAATTTCTTAACAGAAAAACTCAATAACACTTTGCTCGACCCGGGAATCATACCCGAGACCTGCTGCTCAGCAGTTGGGCTTGGGACCACTAGATCAACGAGGCAAAAGTTATATGCTAATCCAGATTTTAAACTATCTGTGTGCCAAATTTCCCCAAATATACGCATTTATGATGTTACTAGCTTCTACTCGTGACGTCTATGGACGTTAGATTTGGGTCCAGCTGAGATAAAAAGTGTGTCCTGTTTGTTAATCCTGGTTACCTATATCTATTTATTTGCCAACTTTTATCCAAATCTGTTCAAGTAATTATTAAAAGAACATAACATAACATAGCATCACGCCTGTATTCCCCGAAGGGGTAGGCAGAGGTGTATACAATTGTACACCCACATTTCACCAATGCTGTTATTAAGTCCCATGTAATAGGTGGTGAGCCTATTGCCATCAACCGGGCACAAACCAAACTCCGGGCTGCTACTGAGAATTCGTTAACAGAAAAACCCAATAACACTTTGCCCGACCTGGGAATCGAACCCAAGACCTCATGCTCAGCAGTCGCACTTGGGACCACTAGACTGCCTCGTTAGTAGTATTTAAAGAAAGATTAACAAATATCCATTATCATCATCCCCCTGCCCTTATCCCAATTTATTTGTGGTCGGCGCAGCATGTATTCTTCTTCCATACATACTCTCTACTTGTACTGGAATGCTGCTAAAGTTTTGGCTATGTTTTATGACTGGCCGCTTGCCTGACGTCGACCCTCATTGGGAATGCTGTTGTTGGTGGTAACCGCCACCGATACGGTCTCCTTCTATCTAGTTATGTCATACCAAATGTTATCCATGTGCCAGGTTCTGATGTTATCCTACTATCACACTCAACAAACATCCATATATCCTCATAAACATTCACATTTATTTGTAGGAAGTAGGATAAAATTTAGGCAAGAAAAAAAACCTTTTAAGTTGTAAAAGAGTTTCTTATGCATTTATGATTCTGTGGCAAATCATTGAAATATCTTTAATAATCTGTTGACTCGTTAATTACCAGACACAATAGAAATATTATTGTTACTAGTAAATTTTTGTGCTTTTGGGAATATACCGAGTATTTAGAAGGGTAAAGCTGTGTATTCACTATATAACGTCCCACGACGTCACTTGAAATGTCAAGCGACATATATTGACATTTGCCGTGTCCGCATCGCTTTTACTGAGCGCACCTAGGTGTTGCGGCACATTGTCGGGCGACATCACGCGATATAGGTATTTGGAAACACGTGTCTAGGAATAATTGTTCCCAAAAAAAGTGCTTTAAGCTTATCCTTATTGGGACCAGAGAAATATAAAAAACTATTGACTTTGGGTATAGTAAAATGTCGTTATTAAGTATAGAAATGGTGAATATAGTTTTCAACACACAGCGCTTATTGATATAATAATAAACAAGCAACGGTGATTAATCTTGTATCCGTTTATGACTAAAACCCTGTTAAGTAATCCAATTAGTTTACATTTACCATGGCTATTAATATTAACTAATAAGTGTATGTAATTAACAATGATCGGTAGTTCGGTTCATTGTTTTTCTTAACTAAGATGACAAGAAGAAAAAAAAAAAAGTTTTTTTTTTTATTGTTCAACTGCAAAAGCGGCTTAAATTTTAATAATGAGCAAGTTAGCTAAATTGATGAAGATTATGTAGTGCCGTTTCTTCTTTTCAATAAAAAAGAGAAATAAACATTAATTAGCACGTGCTCTGTCTTAGCGTTATTACTCTCACTGTCAAACTACAATTGCAAGATAGAGACGGGAATATAGCGAAGCACGTGTTAAATAATATTTATTTATCTTGGCGTTATAATTTCTTCATATTCTCACTTGGGTATTTCTTAGACAGCTTCAGTAAACAGTTGTGATTTGTATAATAACTTTCGTGAGACATATTCATGAATTATTGTTCACCGGTTACTACTCACGTGAATTTTTCGGGATTGCCCGACTAGTTTAGAACTCGGACAGAGTAATTAGTAATAAGCTGAGCTGACACCACCATTTAAGTCATTTCATTATAATTATCACAATAATCAGCACTACAGTCAGTCGAGTTTTGAAATGTTTTAATCGATTTCTATATCTACATGATTGACTAAATCGCGGGCTCAGCTCACGTGTCTGACTCTGACTCCCGAAAAATGCACGTGAGTAGTAACCGGTGAACAATAATTCAGTTTGTTTGACTTTTTTTTGCCTTTCGAATTGTATTCTATAGCTCATATTATTCACGCGGAACCCCAAAAATGATGTAATATATGGAAGACATTATACGATACTTTATGCAGTTTTCTTGTGCTTCAGATTCATCGTAGTTTCATACATAACATACATAAACATTACTTGCAAGTCTCTTAACCAAGTTAATCTGAATTTTTAAATAGTCATTAGTAAGCGGTACATTAAGTTACATTAACGGTACCTAGTGACTTTTTGTTAGGTAATTTATTTGTCTAATAAATTATCATGACCATCGCTTTAGCAAAGGTCATTAACTATGCTACTCTTGAAAGAGGAGTAATATTGTATGATTGAATTAAATTTTACCATCCTAGTCTATAATATTGTATGCCGTATTTATAGAGCAAATTATAAAAAAATATATCTTAATAATAATATTATAACATTCTACAGTTATTTAACCAAATATTCAATTCGAAATATTTACTAGTTTTTAGAATAAACCCGGAAGGGCTCTAGTAAACATTTTTTGAGCATTTCCTTACAGCAAACCCTAATAACACTTTTGCCCGACCCGAGATTCGAACCTAGAAACTCACGCTCAGCAGCCACGCTTGCGGCCCTAGACTAATAAGGTAGTTCCCAGGCCATGCCTATCCCACTTCAGGACGAGGTTTCTCATACAGAGCAGGCGCGAGCTCTGATCGTTAAGGTTTCCTCACGATTGTGCCTGCACCGTATATCTGTGATTAACTAAGGTAATATCACCGTAGACCTCTAATTTGATAATTATAGCTACTGCTGTCAATTAACAACATTCGAGACCGACGTTTTAACATACTGCAAATGATGCAAATGCTCTAGCGACCACCCATCTACTACCACCGGAGTTTGCAACTGGTTCTGAGTGCCTCGGGTTTAATCATTGTGATCAATCAAAGTCCTTTTCAACTATTCCAGACGATTTAAGGGTATACTGCTGGAAGACAGAGTTTGTGATGGCTAAATAAACCAATGCGAGAGCTGGATGTCATGCTCACTCAAATGTCCCGCTGGCGGTGGCGTTTGTGTTGGGTCATTAGATTCCCTACAATATGGTTGAGTTTAGTGATGCTGACGCTGGCGTCATGTTCGTGAACGGGCGCCGTTAGTTGGGGCTGGTCATCTCTAAACTGTCATGGTAAAGTTTTGAATTGTAACTAGACTCTATTGACTTCACATTACATTGTTCTCACATATGATTTCTATATCATAAATACAATGTAACCAACAATATTGTAAATGTTTGATGAAACAGAGTAACCGTGGAGTTTTATGCCCGTTCTTCTCCACAGGAATCTACACTTTGGAACGGGGCAACTAGTTTTTGTTTTTGACAATTCAAAAGTGCCTATAAATGGTCTAATTGAAATAAATGCTTTGACTTTGACTTTGAGTTACATATCCTACCACAGGCCTAACAAGGGAATTTTGTGGTGGTTGGTGTTGAACCACACTGATGTCGTTTTTATTCTTTTGACGACGAGATCCTTGAACCAGGCGTCAAAAGACTGCTGCAGTTATTGTGAAACACGTCCACAATTTACAAAATATCTGTCACTATTTATTCACAATGCTGATCTTTGGCCCAGCACGTTTGTGCACGTGCAACTCATTGGTGTCGACAGATTCTTATCGTTCGGTACATAACGCTTTCTTAGATTTCTTGGCTATGAGGTATTGTATTTATTATAGCTACACCCACGAATTCCGGTAAAAACATTTTGCTAAAATTTGGGCAATAACCGCAGGAACAAAGAATTAATAATAAAAAAAAAACTATAAATACAGATAAATCTTTTAAAAGCATTAACGAATGCTTAGCGAACCTTAAAGTTATAATTTTTTGTGGAAAAGAATACGGTCGCGAGCAGGATTCGAACCTGCACCTCCCGGATAAATACTCCAGGTGCTCTGACCACTAAGGCATGTCGACCTACGTAAGGTAAAACTTAATTACTAAGTAACTTAAATTTTTATATACTTCTTTTTTAATTTTTCTGGCCACCAACGTTTGGCCACCCACTCGCCTGTTGGTATGCAATGGTGTTGCCGATGATGGAGCACGTAGATCCAGAAGAAATCTATTCACTCTAAGCTTTTAACTTTATATACAGTTTATTAATGCAATCTATATACATAATGCAAAAAATAAAACTTTTTCAACTTTCGTACCGATTTTTCCTTTTACGTACCTACTAAAGTTTTTTGGAACCAATCAATGCACATTTAGGAATATTTTGAATCACCCGATATAATGCAATTACCACGATTGGCGTAACCAGACCATGTTTGCCAAACTGACACGTCTTTAACTTTAGTCATACAATAACACGTAACACTAACGCCAGTCAAAAATAAACCACGTTTAACACGTTTCAACATGGTCAAGCCTTTAACTTCAAAACTTCAGTCATTGTTCGTTAACTTTCGTTTCTACCTTTTGCCTATTATGAAACAAACAATCGAATGCCTCTCCGTGACGTTTCAAAATGAAGCGTATACAACGGTTGCACAACATTGGAGAAATTGCTACCTGTGGGTAATTCTTTTGCTAAAATTGTAATATGGAAAAGAAAGTCGGGAATTTTGTTTAGAAGAAGTCGTTCGATATTGGTTGGAAGAAGTAAATATGATGGTCAAATTGCTGTCTCTAAGTCATCCCCTCACCATCGCTTATCACCAGGTGAGGTGGCGCAGCCAAACACAATCACATTAAGAATAAAAAAATAGTAATATCTTAGGTTTTCGCGATCACTACACATTATAATAAAACAACTTATAACCGGATTATTCACGTGTATTATTGGTTTTTGTTTTTCCTGCATTATTGGTTTTTGTTTTTCCTCCTGCGACCACGGACGCTGTAAAGTGTTCGAAACGTCAGGAAAAAAAAAACACTCGATTAATCCTGTTTAAAAGTAGTTTTACTATATTAAAAAAAATATTTTATAAACCTATCCTACTGGTGATAAAAATAAAATGCTTAAGTTCTTCAATTTCATTCTTTTATAATTTAATAAGGAACCTAGTGGTATTATTAGGAAGCTCACAGCACTTACCACTGACTTTAAATACGTATTAAGAGAATCATAATTATAGTGTGTATTAAAAATTTATTAGCACTTGCTTAAAAACGGTGAAGGAAAGCCATATCAGAGGCGACGGTGTGTGATTGGCGACTAAAATTCTGGCACCAGGTTGTTCATCAACCATACGATCAGAATATAATCTACATTACAATATAAAAAATATATACATAACGGTATTAGCTTATAGAACCGTTAAAAAAAGATATTGCTTAAACATACAATATAAAATTGTGAAAAAGTAACAGAAATCTTTAAATTGGACATGGTAGCTAGTCATTTGGATATCAGTGGATTTCTTGTCGAGGAAATGGATTGATCGGTATAGTATTTACGAGAAGGTATATCATATTATGCTTTCGAAAAATGTTTATGACCACAAGAATAGAGATATACTAAGGAAAAGATTGATGGATTGTGTGAAAGATGATTTCGCTACAAAGCGAGTAAATACTGAAATGACAGCTGATAGAGATGTATTTAAGAATTAGCTATGCCAGTGACTCCGTCCGCGTGGATGTCGTAAATTAACACTATGTTGTGTATGAACACAAATTCAAAATAATTAACAAATGTTCGACATGATTCTTTAATTTGGCATAACTTTTTTATTTATGAACCGATTGACATAAAACAAACACTAAATGTTAAGTGAAGCTTACCACAATATATTAGTGAAAACCACATCTAAATCGGATAAGCCGTTTCAAAGATTAGCGTGCACAAACGCACAGACGAACAGACAAAAATTCTAACAATCATTGTTTTGGGTGCCATTTGCGTTGATAAAGGGCCCAATAATATTTTTTTATTATATATCTTCCATGTACACGTGTTACATTTTTATTATATGTATTGAAAACACATTCTTCGACGACTCCAAAAAAAAGGGAAATGGGAAGGGGGGCTATAACTGTATGCTTTGAAAGGCACTTTATTACAGGATTGGTGAAATGTGACTGCACAACTGTCTGCATCTCTGCTTACCCCTCGGGGAATAAAGGCGTGATGTTATGTTTAGTCATTCTGATGACGTGTCATTCTGATGACAACTGAGTTGGCAAATAAACCTGGGTATGAAAGTATTCGTAACCCTGTAGCAATTTGTCCGACGATGTTAAAGCAAATGACTTTTATGTCGTGTCGTGACTATCAGACAGTGGCGTCGATTCTAATGTAGCATAGTAAACTAAATTTAGAGCATTGCTGTCTTTTACTAACCGCTACTCAAAGAGCGGGACGGGACGACGTTAAATCATGTCAACCTAAAATTTCCGTACAATTTTCTTTTAACATCCATAATTTTGACGGCGCGGTTGGCGCAGTGGTCGAGGGACCGGCTGCTGCGTCGCGTGTCACAGGTTCGATTTCGGCACGGAACAAATATTTGTATGATCTACAGATAATTGTTCCGGGTCTGGGTGTCTGTGCATATGAGATTATATGTCTGTAAACGCACTCACAATACAGGAAGAAATTACTAGAGTGGGGCAGTTTAAAAAAAAAATGTGGCTTCCTAATACTTTTAGTTTTGGGTACCAACTAAAAATGTGTTCATAATTTGAGACGATTGGAGATTTTAATTTGACGTGCCATAATTCGAATTTGACATCTCTTTCTTCGCCCCATCTTGCTCATATAGTAACTGTTAGAAAAAGACAGAAATATTCCAAATTTAATTTAGTTTGATACATTAGAATCGACGCCATTGTTTGTCGGGTCTGTATGTGCATTAATCACTGACATAATTTTGGTTATCATTAATGAATTTGATATGCACACTCAACAAGCCATTCAGCCTCCATTAACAAATAATTGTTTAAGTAAAACAAATAATGTATTATTTCGGATTCACACGATGTTTACAATTGGGTCACCCGCTTCTCACCATTGTTAATAGAGAATACTTATGGAGGATGTTGATCGATAATATCATATGGTATGCTTATGTCTTTGTTTTCATAATAATGGGTGACCATCTAATCTGTGGTGTAAATAGCTGTACTGATAAACAAGCAGTGATAGCCTAGAGGTATGACCGTTGGACTGACAAGTCAAAGGTCCGCAAGTTTAAATCAATCACACGCACCACTCACTGGCTCACCACCTATTACATGGGACTTAATAACAGCAGTGGTGAAATGTGGGTGTACAACTGTACTTATATGCGCGTGTGAGTATAACAGTGGATGCAAATAAATACAATATCTAGCTACTTCCACAATATTGAGGGTAGTCATGCATTGCCTGTGCACCGCCCGCCCGCCCGCAAATATATGCACATGCGCAAGCGGTGAAAATTCCGACGACCACCAACTACACACAATATATCAGTGTGAGAGTATTAGAGACAGGAAAGAAGAAATTTGAGTAATATTTTTAAATTGAAATGATTTGCTTGTTTATATAAAACTATGATTGATGGATTTGTTTGAACAATACCTCTACGTGTAATAGGTTAATTGTATTATTTTATTTTGATTCTGTAGGTACTATTGTCTATAATCTATAATATAAATCATTAATCATGTTATGATATCATAAATAACTTAAACAATTATTATTTTTCAATGAGACTAATAACCGCCTTCAGTGTATTGGTGGACAATTTATGGATATACGATCGCAGCAATCTATTAACTATTATATATTTATACTGCCTCATCGATCTAGTGGTTCCAAGCGCGACTGCTGACCATGAGGTCTTTGATTCGATCCCCGATCGGACAAAGTAGGTACTATTGGCTTTTTCTATTAAGAAATTCTTAGTAACAGCCTGGAGTTTGAAACTGCAACCGGTAGATAGCAATAGGCTCACCACTTATTAGATAGGACTTAATAATAGAATTGGGTGAAATGTGATCGACTTACAGCTGTGAATAACTCTGTCTAACCCTCGAAGAATACAGGCGTGATGCGATTAGGTAAGGAGTTTACCTAGTGTAAGAGCTGTCCAAGCTGCCGTCGCTGCCTTCAGTATCGACGGTCTTCTTCTTATCGTATGGTTCAAAATCAAAATCAAAAATATCTTTATTCAAATTAGACCATTAGAAATGGTACTTTTTGAACGTCATAACAATAAGACAGTCCCCCAAAACGCCCACCCTTCACCGCTTCCTAGTGCTTCACTGGAGAGAAGAAGCGGCGCAACAAACTCCCCAGCTACACGTCTCTGTCTGTCAAGTTACAAATTAAACAACAAAAATATATTTAAATATACATTTCAGCTGGCACAACATAATACAGAAAAAAAAAAATTAACTACTATTTACCTCATTGAATTTTACTCAAGCAATATCTCAATTATAATTTAGTTGAGGGCCTTCCGTTTAAATTTAATTAAATCGGTCGTTATATAAATAATGGTGTGCCCGCCTCCGTGTACAATCATGCGTCACGAATTAGAACCCGAGCCTGATGAATAAGACAAAAAATAAATAAATTATAAGTTAATTAACAGCAGACTGTCACTGGTGAGCAGGACGACCAGTCACCACAAGCAGCACCCGTTCACGAGATTGACGCAAAGATCAGCCATCACCCTCCTCGCCATTTTTGAGGGAAGTGAGCGACCCGACCCCCGACGCCACCGCGAGCAATGACATCTAAGGGGCATGACGACCCTGCCACCAAGAGAAAGACTGAGAAATAAAAACATAACATAATCTAGTCGCCGAGGTCACTAATTCGCTACAATATTAGAATATAATATCAAATTTGATATACGAGAAAAAGTATAAAAATATAATTATTATGAACATGTCATAAAAAAATTTGATCTTAAAATATGATTACATTTGTTCACGGTTGTTGAACAACCTAGTGTCAGAATTTTAACTACCCGTAGGTCTCTGACGACAGTGGTGTGTGCCTTGGATTCGAACTTGTGACCTTTGACTTGTCAGACCAACAGTCATACCTCTAGGCTATCACTGCACTAGACCGACGGTGAAGAGCCTTCTAAAACACGGAGATACTTAAGTAATATTGCTCCTATTCCTTACCCATCTATAGACTGGCCGCGGTAAGCGTTGCTTAACCTTAAAGGTCCTTTACCGACCAAGGCCTATAAACAACTTAATTACCTTCACTTTCAGATCTACTTACTTTACATGGATGAAGTTGATCTTTTAATCCACACTTTTGCATTTGTCTTTTCCTTTTATTGGAAATATAAAAGTTTGAAACATAACAATGACTTAAACATATTTGGCCTTGACATTCACCTGTTAACCTCAAAAAGCCGTATCAAAATCGCATTAAGTCCAAATAAGTTTCGCTTTCTCAAATCTTGTAGGTGCCTTATGAGGTAGTGATGGATTTTAATTGCGTATGACACCATTAGCTTTTACTTTTACTGATAGAGAGCTTCACACGCACCGAAAGTCCACCGAATTTTGTTTTATAATTATTATTTGCAAAATGAAAGATCTATAATACTTGTATTTAAATATAACGTTTGATAATTATAATTATTTCGCTCGCTCGCCTTGTTCATTCAGTGGCTGGCTATATGAAAAAGCTAGATTTTCGACGTCCCGCTCACGGTACCGGCGGGACATCCCGCTAAAAGCGGGACACTGGCAACACTACACACAGCTACCTAACCCTTTGAGAAATACAAGCAATTCTTCTCACTAAAATCAATAAGGAAATACATAATTGTACACATATTTGCTGTAAATTACTTGGACTTCTCATTTCCTACTACAAGTTTAAGATCTAGGTAGTACATAACTACCAATGCTAACGTTTCCTACCTGAGGTATTACGTAAGTGTACCAGATACATTAGGTACCTTTGGCAGACGTTTTTGTAGGCGATTGAGGAATGACGTTAAGGTACTTTTACTTAGCTTGGTTCAGAGATAAAAATAGTCGGAATTTAATTTCTGTCCGTGTCTTGTAGTTCACTTTGGACATCATTAAATAAGCAGCGATATCCTAGTTGTGGACTGAGAAGTTAAAGGTCACAGGTTCGAGGGTAAGCGGGTCAGGCACGCACGGCTTTTTACGTAATAGTGTTAAACAATCTGTCTAGCTTTTTCCCTACTACGGCTTCCTGTCTTAATACCAGTATTTACATAGAGCTACTGCATATCTGTTCTCCACAACCCAGTTTCTGGGAAAGACTATATCTTATGATTCAGTTGAAGATCAAGTTGTTATAGATCTTTATTTTATTACAACCGCGACCGGTGGTAAAGCGTGCTCTCCGCGACACGGGGTCGATATGGGAGGGGTCACCAATCCCCACTTAATTTCGATCGATAGGTCTGTGCGGCTGTTACTTAGCCACGAGCCACCTTATATTTTATGTAATCATTTACGATTTATTAATTCAAATCTCTCCGCAACCTCGACAAATTCATTACAATTCTGCTTAGTATTTCAGGTATTATAGGCGTGATGATACTTAACCGTTTTATTAATATTTTATTCGGAACATACGTTCAAATTGTTTTAAAACATTAACAATAGAATTGATACGATCGTGTGTGGAATAACATTGAAAATGATATCATAACATTTTAACAATTCGATCTGCTGATCAAAGTGTCTGGAGATCAAAAACAAATCTTGTGTGACTTAAGCTTTATTAAAAAAGAAACATAACATCGCATCAAATTTACATTTTTTATTTCAATAAGACGAATAGGGTTGTCAATTATTGTTCACCGATTATTACTCACGTGCATTTTTCGGGATTGCTCGATTAGTTTTGAACTCGAAACGGGCTCCGCCCTTAGTCATGAGCTGAGCCCGCGGCAATGTTGCGAGTCATGCATGACTAAGGGCACGTAAATGCACGTGAGTAGTAACCGATGAACAATATCGATATGAATATGTCTCACGAAAATTATTTTACAAAAAACCAAATATAGGCACTTAAGAAACATCAAATCTGGTGTACAGCTCCAAAAAGTTAGAAGACCCGATCAGAAACTCCATAGACATTCTTTTTAAAATAAAATGTTATTTACAAGTGTTTAATGATGTAATGTGAGAATAATGTAAGAGAAAAAAAACATCACGACTGTATTTCCGAAGGGGTAGGCAGAGGAGTACACAGTTCCCATACCCACATTTCACCAATGCTGTAATTAAGACCCATGTAAAAGGCAATAACCATATTGCCATCAAAAGGGCACAATTATAAGCTCCGGACTGCTACTGATAATTTCCTATCAGAAATATAACGCTTTGCACGACACGAATCCAGGGCCTCACGCTCAGCAGGCGCGGTTATGATCACTAGCCAAATATGGCAGTCCGCCTAAAGACAAGAAGAAGACAATGTATAGTCATAAAGTATAATATATGTATGGTCATAAAGTATATGTATATTCATAAATAATTATTGACTAGGTAAATGTCCTCACTTTCCTGATATTTAAATAATAATGAACAAAGACAATGGTCAATTAAAACTTCCTTCTCAAATATAAACATAACTTATGTACAATAATGTGCTTATACTACGCATAACATACTTCATAACAATTACATAATCGCTCAATAATGTTGTTATAACACGTTTAGACGATATCACGAGCATTCTTTGTTGTTAATTTAATAATGTAATAAAATTATTGTAAATAAATTCATCACGTTTTGTGTCATTGTGAAATAAACGCACACCTTACAATTATTTTGACCAGGTGCATTTTATACAAAAATGCCATAATTGAACCCACAACCTGTGTTTCGGGGACCCATATCCACATTCGGCCACCACGATAATTTTAACTATGTCAAAAATCCAATCCAAAATAGACAACTAGAACCAACGCCCTCGCCCAAAGTATTCAAGAGCCGTGTTCACTCCGCCATAACCGAACCCGTGCATTATTGCGGTGACCCGGTCCGTTACACCATCAGGCTATTATCTTACCGTTATCCATTCTGTACAGGTCTACAGCTGCATATGAAAGTTTTATTGCAGATTTTGGTGTATTTGGGCTAACAACTGTGACCTTTTTTATGGGATTGGGGGCAAACGAGCAGACTGATCGCCTGATGGTAAGCGATTACGCCCCCGATGGACACCTGCTACCCCAGAAGAGTCGTAAGTGCGTTGTCGGCCTTTTAAATGGTTTGTACCTCCGGTACCCTCACTCACTCAGCGAAACAACACAAGCGTTGTTTCTCGCCGGTTTTCTGTGAGGCCGTGGTATTTCTCCGGTCGAGCCGGCCCATTCGTGTCGAAGCATGGCTCTCCCACGGTGATATAATCTATGATATAAATAATGACCTATGCAAATGTTGCGGTGTCTTAGCCTCTGTTACACCATCAGGCTATTATATTACAGTTATAGATTCTGTTCAGCAGTGAGGGACTCGTCGCTAAAAAAAGCAGCCGCACAGATCGATCCAGGTTAAGATGCTCTTGCTGCGGTTGGTCTGTAGATGGGTGTAATTTAATGAGATTCCCCTCTGTGTCTCAGAGCACGTTAAACCATTAGATCTGGTTGGCAAATAAAGATTTATGACAGCTGTTGGTTTAGTGGTCCGTAGCGCGACTGCTGAGCTCTCGGATTCGATTCCCGGGTCGGGCAAAGTGTTATTGAGTTTTTCTGTTAGAAAATTCTCAGTAGCAGCCCGGAGTTTGGAAATGTGCCCGGTTGATGGCAATAGGCTCACCACCTTTTACATGGGACTTAATAATAGCATTGGTGAAATGTGGGTGTACAATTGTGTACACCTCTGCCTACCCCTTCGGGGAATACAGGCGTGATGCTATGTTATGTTATGTTATGACAGCCGTTACGGATAGTCAGAGGCTTGAGAGTCTGACAACCAGTCTAACCATGAGATTTCGTGTCAGTAACTGGGTTGTGGAGGTCAGATAGGCAGTCGCTCCATATAAAATACTGGTAGGTAATAAGCTGCATACGGTTTGACTGGAAGCTGACCCCAATATAATTAGGAAACGGCTAAGCAGATTAATTGATTCTGTACAAGTCTATAGCTAGCTTCATTCAAAACTAAATTATTTTGCAGATTTTGATTCATTTTACCACAGGAACTACTGGTTTTTGAGTTAAAAAAATTTATTATGGTCTTTATTTGATGCAACGGCGGAAAGATTGGCTGTATAAATTGTCTTAAGTTTGACACCCACACGAATCAAAAATTTGCTAATCCTGCAGATTTGTTTTCCAATTTTATATTTTTGTATATGCTTGCGTTTGACCTCGCCCGACGTAAAGCGACGATGTGGTCTACGATGGAACACGCTTGCCTACAAGATACCTATTCACTCGCGACTTCAAGACGCCCAGATTGTAATTATCGGGAAATACAGACGCCCTCAAAGAGTTCCATGTCTCCGCCACTACTGAACCCGTCCATCATTGCGGTGACCTGAACTCCGTTACACCATCAGACTATTACCTATTCTGTTGGTACTTACGTAAGTAATGGCCTAGGAAATTGTTCGGGGTTTTGGCAATTTTTTTGAACGTTGTCTGACGAATTTCGATATAAATCGGTTTCTTGGATTGATAACTTGCAAGTTTTTAGTGCTTGCTTAATTACTACTCGTTTGGTTAATATTTGAGTGGAATAGTCCATGCGGGTGATAGATTTCCGAGGGTCTTCCAGGCCTTCCAATAAAACGCCTTGTTACTTGTTATGAAGGCAGAGTAATTTCCTTTGTAGTTTCTCCTATGAAGTTGGAATACCCCATTGCTTGATAGATTGGCTATTTCACAAAACCTCTCCCGTTACCAGATAAATAATTTGAGAAGTATGTCTGGAGTAACTTTGATAGATAGACTGAGGAACAGCGTGATAAGGGAACGTTATAGAGTGAAAGAGAATGCAGTGACGAGGATTCGAAAGGAGGAGAAAGGTATGCTACGATGGTTAGAGCATGTAGAAAGGATGGATGAAAGGTGATTGACTAAACTAGTACATGAAGCAAGAGTGGATGGAAGAGTCGGGGCAGGCCGATCTCGAAGAACGTACTGCAATCAAGAACAGGTCAGGAGCCACCTAAATCGGCGAGCATGTATGAAGAGGTTAATGAACATAGATGAAGCGAAAGAAGTGTGTCAGAATCGTAGCAAATGGATATCGATAGTCTCTACCTACCCCTACGGCAAACAGTCGTGATTGTGCAGGTGATGATCCTTTATTGAAGTCAGTTTTTACACTCCTTATTTTTAATTTTAAAAGCCGTGGACGGCAATTATAGGTTTGTAGGTATTTTGTACTTAGCTTTTATCCTTGTATAATAACTTTCGTGAGGCATATTCATATTAGTTATTGTTCACCGGTTACTACTCACGTACATTCTTCGGGTTTGCCCGACTAGTTTCGAACTCGAACGGAGCCCTTAGTCATGAGCTGAGTCCGCGGCTATGTCGCGAGTCAGACTGGCGCTGCACCGCATCGCATAGCGCTGCGCGCGGGCCGATGATGTACTCGGTGCCGGCGTCGGGAGTGTTCGTGTGTTCCCGTCATTCGTCGTGTCAGTGTTGTCCATTGTGCATACCGCGCTAACTGTGTCGCACTCCAGACTTGACTCACTTCTGTATGATGTAGACTTCAGAGCTGGCTTCCAGGCAGGAGGCAGTGTCCAACCACCATAACCAACGACATAGCCGCGGACTCAGCTCATGACTAAGGGCTCCGTTCGAGTTCGAAACTAGTCGGGCAAACCCGAAGAATGTACGTGAGTAGTAACCAGTGAACAATAACTAATAGCTTTTATCCGTTGAGGAATTTCCCTATTTCATGTTCGATAACAAGATCTCATCTTGAATTTTTTTTATGGGATAACATATAAGGCTAACTCCTTCATTAAAGACATAACTACCTCCTTTAGAAGTCGGTTAAAAGAGAAATTAGACAAAGTTTTGGTTATTAAACTCAAAGTTCTTTTATCTATGGTACGTTGATTTTCTAGTTTAAGCGGAACAGATGACTGTCGATCTGCGCAACCATGAGGAAATATAGATTTATTATATCTTTCGTAGTTTAGCCGATTCTTGTATCACAAAACGTGGTAACTGGATACAAGGATTTCATTTTTAAAAGCCTCGCTGCGCACTGTTCCCCGTTAATCACAGAAACGTTTTTTTTTTCTCTAATCTTTTCGGCCACACATACCCAGACCAAGACCTGCAATGAATGAACTGCAGATCATTCAAATATTTCTAGGGATAATGAATCCAGCTCGCGACCCCAGTCGAGATGGCTTAGTGGTCAGAGCGCCTGGAGTATTTATCTAGGAGGCGCAGTTTCGTATCCTGCTCGCAACCGTATTCTTTTTCCATTTAATATAATAACTTTAGAGTTCGCTAAGTATGCGATAATGCTTTTCAAAGATTTATCTTGATATGCAGTTATATAATATAACAGGTTTCAACTGCCACGATCGCTTACGCCATTTTGTAACTCGTTTACCGCATCTCGGAGTAGTAACTAGACCTACCACATTTTTACTATACTCCAAGACTATGAAACGACATAAAGTATAATACAGCTTTTAGTACCACTAGCTTTAAACGGTGAAGGAACATCACATCATCAACAGCAACAAGAAATATCGTGAGGAAACCAGCACGCCTGAGAGATGTTCTCGATGGTGTGTTAAGCCATGTCAGAGATCTACGGGTGGTTTAAACTCTGACACTAGGTTGCTCATCAACCACACATTAAGAAGAAGAAGTAGCTATACATATTTTTGTTTAATAAATTTCGTGAGACATATTATATCTACTCGGGCAGTTCCGAAACATGCACGTGAGTAGTAACCGGTGAATAATAATTGATACCTATACATAACACAGATATACAGTTGGATATCACAATATCTGTCATATTGAGGTTAACTTCACACCCACATTACGTTGTAACAGTATTAAAATCAAAATACAAACCGCTTGCATCTGACAAAGTCAGGTAATTTTGTACCTTATTTCTGGCTTTATATAAAAAATAAGTAAAAAATATGTATTTTATAATTTTCAGTAGGATAATATATTACAGTTTGATACTGAACCGTGGAGATAGTCAACAGGAGATAGACAACAGGGATCTGATAATAGGAAATTAAATTATAGGTTTTAATTAAACAAATTTTAACCGGATTAATCGCGTGTATTATTGGTGTAGGATTTTCTTGACGTTTTGAACGCTGCAAAGCGTAAAACAATAACTAATAGTACACGCGATTAATCTGGTTAAAAGTTGTTTTATTATAATGTGTAGTGATCGTGAAAACCAAATACTTATTTCTAAACTAATGGTTCTTACACATAAATGTTATACAACATGACCAATTGCGAATTATAGCATACCTTTCAAAACAAAGTCGCTATGTGACTCATCGCGCCAGTTGCATGCGATATCGTATAAACCGGACTAAAAATAAATATCGCAATTCGCAATGTCGTATCTTCGTAAGAAAACCATAATATGACTTGACCTGCAAAACATTTGTAGCATTAGGGAAGGAAATCAATGATGATATATATAGTCAGGTAAGAAAGTCATGAAAACTTTTTAGGAACTAGTGCTCATCCCTGTACTGGGAACATTAAATTACTATTATACTCGTGCTTCGTCCTCAAGATTAGTAAGAGAGATATTATTGAACACAATGTAGTAACGCTTGGGTGTTACCACTTCAGCACTATAGTTTAGAGGGTATTTTGGATACCCATTATGGCAACACAATTTATTCCCTTTATACCTTCTCGCCCGCATATCACACGTCGGTCGAGCTTCATTCGCTTTTTAGTGCTTAACCACTTCACAAGCCTAATAGTTATTCTGCACTAGGTAATCATGCCAAAACGCACAAACGAAAATAGTTTAAAATTCATTGCAAAGAAGCTAAGAAAATTAGAAAAAGAAATGGAACGTTCGCGCCGCAACAGACGTAATTGTTTTCCGTCAAGTTCATCATCATCATCATCATCATCATCATCATCATCTAGTCAGTCAGCAAGTCCATCCTCGTGCTCATCGAGGGCATCTACACCCCTGCCGCCTGAAAACTCAAACAGTAAGTACCTACCCACATAATGAAAATTAATTAAATAAAAATGGGTAACGACAATTAAATAAGTTACTTTAATACTCAAGGATCAAATAAAATGCATCAGATTAGTCTGTGGGACTATATCGCCGCATGATATATTTAATTAATAACTAGAGAGTTATTATTGTCCTTGTTATAATTACCCACCTTTATGCATCAGAATAGTCCGCGGGACTATATCGTCGCATATCTAAATACGTACTAAGTATTAACCAGGGGGTTCTAACTTCTATCTTATAAATTACCTACTTTTAAGCATCAGATAAGTCTGTGGGACTATATCGCCGCTTATAAAATAACCGTAAGAAAAAACTGGTTTGTAGGTACACATATTATTTTTATGCAACATATTAGTCCGTGGGACCATAATATTGCTACAATCAAAAAATAAGGGTGCTCATCTTATTAGTAGTTAAGATGTATCAGTATAGTCGAAAGGACTATTACGCCACATCTGTTATCTTCTATTCTAAGGGTATCTACACGTTTTACCGAAATCGTATATTACCATACCTACATATTTCCATAAAAATTATGGCCGATCTGATTGTCGCCCTCTATTCACAGATCAGGAAAAAACGAAAAACCCTGATGACCATACCGTCATTGTAGACCCACCCCAGGTGGATGACGAAATATCACCAATGTTAGTTCCTCCTGCCTCGGGAGAAGATGCGACTATCACAAACGGTCAAGAGGACTGTAGTTCTGAAATCCTTGACATACTGGGGGCAGATCCGTCAGTAACGGTTGAATACGGCCCGGATATACACAAGGATGTCGCTTCCAGATTTGCTCATATTGCAACATCCGGATTGAACAAAGATGTTCGTAAAGAACTTATCGGTAAAACTTTAGTGCCAGGAAACTGCACAACAATAGCTGCACCACTAATGAATGCAGAAATTAAAGCCGCCACAACCGATCAAGTTCATAAACGAGACAAAGCCATTGAATCGAGACAGAAGCAATTGGCAGCAGGGATTTCTTCCCTGGGCAAAATTATATCCGAACAGCTTGACGCTAAAGATAGAAACCATGTTCTGCTAAAAGAACTTATGGATGTTGGTCGAATATTTTGCGATCTTCAACATTCCGAATCGGAAGCTAGGCGTAATTTTGCGCTATATTCCGTCAAAAAAGATCTTAAAGACCATCTGGCTACCACAAAAATTGACAAATACCTCTTTGGAAATGACCTCGCTGATACCTTAAAAACGGCGAAGGCCGTCACAAGATCTAGTTCTGATTTAAAACCAGATATAACCCCGAAACCTAAACCATCGACTTCAACAAATAAAACATACAAGAATTTAAACTGGAAGGCGAGGATCCCGGCTCGCAGGCAGGTGAGGGGTCCGCCGCCGCAACAACCACCACCTGCCGCTCGGAACGCACAACCGCAAAGGACCTCGTCGCAAGCATTCTCGCAACGACCCAAGCGGAATCGCCTTCAGTAGATTCGGTACGTTATGCGGGCAGGCTGGCCCATTTTTATAAACAATGGTCTTCAATAACTAAAGATCATACTATACTGTCGTGGATAAACGGTTATAAAATCAAGTTTGACCAACCGGTTGAACAACAATGTGTACCAACACCAAATAATTTTACTGGCTCTGAGCGAACTCAGTTAATAAACATAATTGATAACTTATTATTCATTGGCGCCATCTCTGAATGTAAACCATGTAATGATCAATATGTGTCACGTGTATTCTTAGTACCGAAACCGAATGGCAAGATGAGATTTATTCTTAATTTAAAAAATTTAAATAAGTTTATAACTTCAGAACATTTCAAATTAGAAGACATACGAACCGCACTGAAACTTATATCACAAGAATGTTACGTCGCAACATTAGATTTAAAGGATGCCTATTTTCTTATTAATATTCATCCAGATTCAAGGAGATACCTTCGGTTCATTATCGATGAAAAGTTGTATGAATTTAATGTCTTGCCCTTCGGTATCCGCACGGCTCCATTCATATTTACAAAACTGATGAAACCTGTCATTAAGCTGCTACGGTCGTGTGGTTATATATCATCTATTTATTTAGACGATTTCTTTCTTGCTGGTTATACCTACGAAGAATGTAAGCAAAACATCGAGATCACTCGGATGTTATTACAAGCACTAGGGTTTATTGTTAACGAAGAGAAGAGTATTAAAATACCTTCACAGTCTTGCAAATATTTAGGTTACGTAATAGATACTCACAAATGGGAACTACGTCTACCTTCGGAAAAAAGAACTCGGATCAAAACAGAGTTGCAAAATTTTAGAAAACTAAAACGATGTAAGATTAGGGAATTTGCCCAGCTTATAGGTTTGTTAGTGTCTGCCTGCCCAGCCATAGAGTATGGGTGGCTTCATACAAAGGAACTTGAACGCTGCAAGTTTCTTAACTTACGAATTGACAACGATTATGAAAGATTTATGACAATACCGCGGTCATTGCTACCAGATATAAACTGGTGGCTAAATGTCATAGATCATTCCGTACATAGGATTAAGAATGATACATACGTGTTAGAAATTTACTCTGATGCCTCAACAACTGGGTGGGGTGCTGCATGTAATGGGCAAACAGCAAGTGGTCGTTGGTCTTACGATGAGATGACTTTACACATAAATAACCTCGAGCTTATAGCAGCCTATTTTGGGCTCAAAATATTCGCTAATAGCTATCGAAACTGCCAAATTCTACTAAGAATTGACAACACCACTGCTGTAAGCTACATCAATCGCATGGGAGGTATCCAATACCCTCATCTTACTAAGATCACCAAAGATATATGGCACTGGTGTGAGGAACGTAACATCATTGTATTTGCTTCCTACATAAAGTCATCAGAAAATGTTATTGCTGATAGGGAATCTAGAAGAACCCATCCAGATATAGAATGGGTTCTGTCTCATGCGGGTTATCAAAAAATAATAGATACATTTTTGGTAGCTCCACAAGTTGATTTATTCGCCACTCGCATTAATAAGAAATGTAATATATATGTCTCTTGGCACAGAGATCCCGGCGCATTCGCGGTTGACGCCTTTACCCTAAATTGGTCCAGCTATCTATTCTATGCCTTCCCACCAGTGGCAATCATTCTTAAGGCCTTGAGGAAAGTTATAGCAGATAAAGCTGAAGGTATCATGGTTGTTCCCGATTGGCCAACACAACCATGGTATCCATTATTCCAGCGATTACTTATCTCCGATATAATAAAGTTGGGTCCTAATGATGTTATTATACCCAATTCCAGCTGCTGTCAAGTTACCCTGGTTGCCGGAGTGTTGTCCGGGAGGCTATGCTGCAGCGCTGCATCCCGACCTCAGCTTTAGATATCGTGTTTGCTTCGCTATCGGAGAACACAATCAAACAATACGATGTTTGCCTCAAACGCTGGTATAATTTCTGCTCTGTAAATGTAATCAATATGTATCAACCATCCATTCCAATAATTTTAGAATTTCTTACGCAGTTATTTAATGATGGTGTCCAGTATGGGACAATTAATAGTCATAGATCTGCACTTTCTTTAATTGTCGGTGATATTTCAAATGATGATAGAATTAAAAGATTTTGTAAAGGTGTATACAGACTAAGACCACCGCTACCGCGTTATAACATTACATGGGATCCAAATATTGTTTTAAATTTCATGACTACACTGTTCCCTAATGAAAGTCTAACACTTGAGCAGCTTTCTAAGAAGTGTTCTACCCTTCTCGCCCTTGTTACAGCTCATAGGGTACAGACACTGTCTAAAATTAAAACTGATCAAATTATCATCTTAAATGATAAAATTATAATCAAAATAAAAGACCTTATTAAAACATCAAAAGTAGGCACAAACCAACCAACCCTTTACCTACCATTTTTTAGTGAGCGACCCGAAATATGTCCGGCAAAAGCTCTTATAGCATATTTAGATAAAACTAAAAAACTGAGAAATTGTAATCAACTGTTTATTAGCTATCGTAAACCGTTCAATCGAGTAACGAGTCAAACTATAAGTCGTTGGATTAAGTCTTCCCTGGAAGATAGCGGAATTGACATCACTATGTTTTCATCTCATAGCACACGCCATGCCGCGACGTCTATGGCATTTAAACAAGGAGTTAGTCTTGACGCAATTAGACAAACTGCTGGATGGAGCGGCAATTCCGTTACCTTTGCCAAGTTTTATAATAAACCAATCATTGACAGAGATGATGTCGCTGTAGCAAGGGCATTATACCTGTAGTTTACATTTTGTTAAGTGTTATGATTTAAGTATGCACTAGAGAAAACTCTAGGGTTAACTGATTATTGTTATTATTTAATTTAGCATAATAGTATTAAGTAGAAATGAAATCAATAGCAACTGTACTAAGTGATATTGAAATAAAAATTATTTTGATATTTCCTGCACTTTCTCTCTCTCAACATCTACATTGTGTTCAATAATATCTCTCTTACTAATCTTGAGGACGAAGCACGAGTATAATTGATGATTAAACGAACTTACCTGTACGTGAAGTTCAATCATAATTATACGAAGTGCTTCGTCCGAAGAGATTAGTAAGTCCCTCCCACCCAGGATATCCCAAAAGTTACGGAAATATCTCATATTCTCTAAACTAATGAAGCTCGACCGACGTGTGATATGCGGGCGAGAAGGTATAAAGGGAATAAATTGTGTTGCCATAATGGGTATCCAAAATACCCTCTAAACTATAGTGCTGAAGTGGTAACACCCAAGCGTTACTACATTGTGTTCAATAATATCTCTCTTACTAATCTCTTCGGACGAAGCACTTCGTATAATTATGATTGAACTTCACGTACAGGTAAGTTCGTTTAATCATCAATTAATGTGAGTACTTTGACAGTAATTTAGTGTTGCCAGTACAAAGTGCGTACTTTGACAGTAATTTAGTGTTGTCAGTACAAATTAAGTACTTTGATAGTAATTTAGTGTTGCCAGTACAAGTAAAAGCAATAATTCCCAAAACATTATTTTTATGACCTTTTTGACAGACTGCACATCGAATGAGGATGTGCCGACCACGAAACATCAGGACTTTAAACTACGTACAACTTAAAATCTTAGATAATATTCCTTGCTTAATTCCACCAAGCAATTAAGAATTTTATTCAAACAATTACTCAATACGCCACAAAAACACGTTAAAGCTTACCCTTGAAAACCAAAACAATGCTTTAATTGCTTTATTCAAAACAAGAATCGCGTATCTGCATTTACGTTTGTACACGCTCACACGGGATCGCGCGGAATCGCAACACCGAACTATGTCGTTGTCGTGACGTAATCGTGCGAACAGCTGCGTTGTGCAACGCATTGTTTCAAGATCTGGTTCGTTTTTTGTCAGATATCGTGTGCTGGTTATTAAGAAAAGTGTTTTTAATATTAATGGCGTATGTTTAATTGACAACTTTTGAGTAATTTGATAATTGAAATATTGTAATGGTGAAAGAATTATTGTTGTTGCATTAAGGTGTGTACATATAGGTTCTTACGTGTAGAAATACATATGTAGTGAAATAAATACAATTTCAAATGAAGCCTACAACCGATAGTTCCATCACAGTTCTGCAAGAATGCGGAATGGTACCTTTATTTTATAACTATTCCAGTAGCGCATAACATTTCTATTTTACAATTTCCTGGGATTCCACATCTTTTCCTTGTGATGATACATAATTATTAATGTGCACGCATTACGCATATACAGTAGGGCCTCGATAATCCGAAACCCCGCTTATCCGAACGACCCCTCCCCCCTGGACCCGCGGTTTCGCAAGAGACTATCACCCTGTGATTAAATGAATTCGCAGTGCTGTGTCATTCACTTCAAATGTTATACGTAACCAATGGCAAGGATTCCACATACTCGACTTGTGTCTGTTTTAAATGAACGCTTGGAATGGGCGAATGAAGTAGATAGTGTTATATAATAAATGACTGCCTCGTTGGTCTAGTGGTCGAAAGCGCGGCTGTTGAGCGTGAGGTCTCGGGTTCGATTCCCAGATCAGGAAAAGTGTTATTGAATTTTTCTGTTAGGAAATTCTTAGTAGCAGCCCGGAGTCAGGAAGTTGGTGGTGTGACACCCCTGTGGTTCGGAGAGCATGTAAAGCCGTCGGTCCTGCACCTGATCTCTCTGCTCGTGTCGGATTTCAGTCCCATCGGAATATGAGAGTGAAGGAAGACGGAGTGCACCTTTGTTTGCGCATACACTTGTGCACTATAAAATCTCCTGGGTACTTGGCTAATCTCAGTGGAGATAGGCCGCGGTGACCGAAATATGGTCGGAGTATATAATAAATATATATCGAAAATACTTAATTATTAACATTTATTTGTACCTTCAACAAGATCAATATCATTGTTTCATTTAAAAAATACCTCAAAATATCCACATACTGTAATCCGAACGCTCCATAGATACGAACGGGGTATACATTTTAGGAGTTCCGATTATGGAAGCCCTACTGTAGTTGGAACACTTAACCCGTCACTCGCCAGTTAACCATTGATTACGTCATAATCAAACACCTACCGAGTTCCGTGTGTCTTCGCTCCTAGTTTCCAGTTTACGTAGAGTTGTCGCTAGATAACTGACCTACGTAACCCTAAGAGAAATCTGACTTCCATACAGTAGTATAAGTACTAAGTTTCGCCCTATATTAACTTTATCAGCACCAGTGTATTGAGTACTTTGAAGTCTGTAGCCGGTTCCATTTGCTTTGTTTATTTCTAACATAGCACCACGCCTGTATTCCCCGAAGAGGTAGACAGATGTGTGCACAGTACTATTGACTAGTATTTTTCGCCAAAGCCATCTTCCGGGCACTATTCAAAGAAAAATACAATAACACTTTGCCAGATCTGGGAATCGAACCCGTTATTCGCCCTTGGATACACTAGACCAACGAGTTTTCTGTATCTGTAAATAATTATATTGTTTGTTTATGCAGATAAATCTTGCAAACGCATTTATAATGTGGATCAAAATTTTGAATTTCGTTAATAAACTTTTTGGGCATAGAAAAATACGGTCGTGAGCAGGATTCGAACCTGCGTCTCCCGGATAAATACTTCAGGCACTCTGTCGGAGCAACCTTTAGAGGTCGAGATGGCTTAGTGGTATTGGGAGATGACCTTCCAGGTAAATACTCTAGGCGTTCTCTCAGAGCAACCTTTAGAGCTAGAGATGGCGTGATTGTTGAATATTACTGCGTCCAGTTTTAGGGAATGTCCGGCTAGTTCTGAGCTTGAACGGAGCCTTGATCTTCGTCATTTCCTAAGTATCGTTTAGTAAGGTACCTGTAATTTAGTCTACTTGAAATAAATAGGCTTAAATAAAGAATAGGCTGGAGGCACTCACGGGCACTTGGAATCGATCGTCGAGGTTAAGCAACGCTTGGCATGGCTAGTTTGTAGGTGAACGCTAGGAGCAATTTCATCTGAGCATCTACGTGCTTCGGAGCACGTTAAGCCGTCGGTCCCGGCTGTTGTTAACTAATAGCAGTCGATAAGCCAAATCAGAGGCTTAAGGGGAGGTTTCAACAACTCTTGACACTAGGTTGGTTCCTCACCACACTAAAGAACAAGAACAAAATGAGTAAGAGTTTGACGAGGGTCACGAAAAAAATTGGCAGGGGATCATGCCGGAATAAATTAAAAAATACGAATTCCCAGCGCAACGATTTAGGGTATCAGCGGAACGATTTAGGGTAGCAGTCACGTGACTGCGATTGGTCAGAAAGCCATTAGTTTCAATAGTGTTGTATTTTACCTGAGGTATTAATTAATTCGCTTTTTGTTAATGTAACATTGACTTTAGAAAAGCTCAAATGTTTTTTATTACTTCAATTTAGTTAGAAATCTATTCTGAGTGGTGTTAAGCCATTCATTTCTATGTTGGTAATGGTTTAATAATAATTTTATTTCGATCGTTATTGTATTTTTAATAGTATCTACAATAAACTTCATTCTTCGCTTGACTCGCGACATCTCATGAATAAGGCCTCCGTTCGAGTTCGAAACTAGTCGGGCAATCCCGAAGAATGCACATGAGTAATAACCGTTAAACAATAATTAATATTACGAATGTTTTTCACGAAAGTTATTATAACCTAAATTATTCCAAATAAACGTTTTAATTAATTTCTTATTTTATTGATTATACTTTTAAAGGTGAAAATATACAAACATGTATATTTATAACTGCAAATGTGACGTATAATTATATCGATTTATATGCAATTTCATTGAATATAACAATTCAGTCCTTGACAAAACTAAATCTCTCAATTAATACATTGACCTACAAGATCTTGATAATTGAAAGCCAAAATTAATTTGCTTGTTCGAATTGATATAAATTTGTTACGAAACCACATAATCTCACGGCACTCTTGACTAATTGCCGTGGACATTGGATTTGTAGTTAATTAATTCATTTCATGTTAAATAAAATTCATCAAGTAAATTGTCGAATTAATGTCAATAACTTTAAATCCACTTACCCTGTCAGTTGAAGCATCTAGTAAGTAAATTATGTACTTTTTATTATTCTTTATTATTTTGTGCTCATGTTGCTCCTTACAGAATACTGTTTTAATTTATTTATTATTTTGTGTTCATGTTGCTCCTTACAGAATACTGTTTTAATTTATTTATTATTTTGTGCTCATGTTGCTCCTTACAGAATACTGTTTTAATTTATTTATTATTTTGTGCTCATGTTGCTCCTTACAGAATACTGTTTTAATTTATTTATTATTTTGTGCTCATGTTGCTCCTTACAGAATACTGTTTTAATTTATTTATTATTTTGTGCTCATGTTGCTCCTTACAGAATACTGTTTTAATTTATTTCTTCTTTCTTTCTTTCTATCTCAGTAGGAATTATTCTTCCACATTTTAACGTCTTTTTGGTCACGTCGAATCCTGCTCACGACCGTATTCTTTTTCCATTTAATATTATAACTTTACAGTTCGCTACGCATGCGTTAATGCTTTTCAAATATTTATCCGAAGATTATTAGATTAGAACAGCAAAGTTACTCTTGAAAAGAATTCTGCTAGAATAGGATAATACTAAGCAAGAAGTTTCAAAATTTCGGTGTCTGAACTGTAGGGAAATGTATTTTAAGATTAATTATTATTCAACGATTATTACTCACGTGCATTCTTTAGGATTGCCCGACTGGTTTTGAATTACCTCGCGTTTGACTCGCGAGATTGCCGCGGGCTCAGTTCATGAATAGGGTTCCGTTCAAGTTCGAAACTAGTCGGGCAATGCCGAAGAATGCACGTGAGTAATAACCGTTGAACAATAATTAATATGAATGTGTTCACGAAAGTTATTGTATTTTAAGATTACCCAAGGCACTCAATTTATATTTGAATTTTAATAGATATTTAAACGAAGGTCTCTTTACAGATACAAAATAGATTTACTTGGAACATAATATTCAATAAGAGAACAGTTAATGAATTAACCAATGAGTACGATTTTAACGGTGTGCCCTACTGACGTGGAACGGTCATGGTTACTGACCTACCAATTAACCTAGCGGACATAGGTAGCTAGAATAAAGTGCATACCAGTTCTATTAGGATATAATTACGTGTTGTTTTTGTGCAGATTAAGAACATAGTATGACCTGCCATAGGTCAGAATTGTCACAGAAAATTAATTGCACACAGTCATACAATAACGCACGTTTCCTATTGGTGTAGGCACAGACTATACATTTTGACTTGCTACGATTCTGATACACCTGCCTCTTCATGCATGCTACGTCGATTTAGGTTGCTTCAGATCTGTCCTTTTTTTAGAACGTCGGCGATTTTTGTCTAACCGACTGGAGTATTTATCCGGGAGGCGCAGCTACAAATCCTGCACACGGTCGTGTTTTCTTTCCAATTAAGTTATGTCTTATCGAAAGATGAATATTACTATAGGTAGCTGTATTAACAATGCTAAGTGGAACCAAAATAGATGATAAAAGGTCATTGTACTTTTGCTCATTGTTAAAAACTGTAAGTGTTATTTGAAACCAAAAAAATATGAATAATGAATCATATTATGTAAAATATTTTATATGCGATTGTTGGACCCAGAAGTGTCGTGGTGGCCGCTTGGTTTTGGGCCCGCTTCCTGAGTCACAGGTTATGGGTTCAAATCTGGCATGTACCAATGTGACTGTTTCAATGTCGTTAGCACTTTCTTAGTTAATCTGAGACATAACAGACATAAGATGAAGGAAAACATCGTGAGGAAAGCTGTACTGTAATGGTCTGAAATCGGCAACCCGCAGTGAGCTAGCGTGGTGATTGATGCTCGTGCCTTTGTATGAGAAGAGGCCCTTGCCCTGCAGTGGGACAGTTATGGGCTGGTTATGTATGTGTTGGACCCAAGACCACTTATGTAACCAACAATATCGTAACTAGTTAATGAAACAGAGTAACCATGAAGTTTCTTGCCCGTTGTTTTGCAGGAAACTACATTTTGAAACGCGGCAATTCGTTTTTGACAGATCAAAAGTGCTTAGTGTAAAAATTCTAAATAACTTTTGACGTTTTTTGACACAATCCTTCTCTCTCGTGGGACTAAGAAACTAGCACTAGACTTGATTGACCTGCTAATTATTGCCATTAACGTTTCAAATATTAGCAGTAGTAGCTTTGTGGTATGACTGTTGGACTAGCAAGGTTTTAGGTTGGAATTCAAAGTTCACACCACTGACTTTCTGAAATCATGTGTGTCATCATAAAATTCTCACTAGCTTAAAACGGATAAAGAAAATATCATGAAGAAACCGCAACTGAGAAATATTTTGGGGCTATTTAAATCCCTGATAAAAGCCTACGGGGGATTTAAACCCTGACACTATGCTGTTCATCAATCATACGATAAGCAAGAAAGCTTCACAGGCCGAAGCTTCCTTAAAGATGGTCTGGCTAGATCCAGAAATTCCTAGTTTCAAGATAGCGCAAGATGTATCAACAAGACAAGAATATTTTGGGGGAATCATGACCTTCTGTAATTAAGAACGGGACGCGAGGAGTAGAAAGTTTTACATATCGAAATTTAGTCTGCGAGTGAGTAGTATTCTAGGAGTCTATTTTATTTATTGTCTGATATGGTGGGAAGATTTGGACTCAAAAGATATAAACCAGTGATTGCAGAAAACAGGAATGGTGACAAAAATATAGCCCACTATGACACAAATGGGAGAAACTAGTCAATTGCAAAACGGTATCAGAAGTACGTAGGTAAACGTTTTATGAATGAGCGTTGGTGCTCCCTATCCAATTAATCCCAAGAGGTCTCGATTGTTAGTAATGTAGGTACCTACCTTTAATTGGCACAAGGTCACAATAGAATAATTAATGAAGCTCACCTAGTCAATCACTATGGATAAATTTCGAGATGTACGAAATTATAATTAAAACTTAAATGGTCGACCAGGGTCCGAAACTCAACCTTTTTTTTTAATGAAATTATAATGTTGGCATTCTGCACTCCTCCATTAATTACCTTATTAATGTAAATATGTTTCAGCGCGTATTCGATTAATCTATTGGCTCGCTCATTAGCAGACACAATAGATTTTTATTGTTAACTGCTGGCCCTTTGTCTCAGTCACGTACAAATACGTACTTCACGTATTTGTACGTGGCTGAGCCATAGGCTTAAGTACCTTGAGGAAACCAGCTCCCCCGAAGAATGTTCTAGATGTAAAACGAGGTAGGAGCATAAGGATGGTTTAAACTTATATTAGGTTGGTCATAAACCACAGGTTAAGAAGGAAATTATGTTCATTTGTGTTCATTGTTAGGTACTCTATTTGAGTTCTTTTTCATCCAAAGAGGATCTTTAAAACTTTATTATAATTATACTCCCGTTCGATTTTTCTGTCACGGCGGCCTATTTCCACAGATATTAGCCAAGTACGCAGAAGATATTATAGTGCACAAGTGTATTAGCAAACACAGGTGCACTCCCTCTTCCTTCACTCTCATAGTCCGATGGGACGGCAATCCGACACGACCGAAGATTAATTTAGCATCAGACCGTCTTTAACGGCTTACCACCACCAACTTCACTTCCTAACCCGGTGCACTACTGAGAATTTCCTAATAGAAAAACTAAATACAGTTTTTCCGATCTTGATATCGAATCCAGGACTCAGCTGAGTAGCTTCACTTGCAACCACTCGCCCAAGAAGGTAGTGAGATTCTTGTTTATAGTCTTAGTACCTAATCTAGGGGATTCCTCAAGATAAATCTTTGAAAAGCATTAACGCATGCTTAGCGAACTCTAAAGTTATTATATTAAATGGAAAAAGAATACGGTCGTGAGCAGGATTCGAACCTGCGCCACCCGGATAAATACTCTAGGCGCTCTGACCACTAAGCCATCTCGACCTCCTAGGGGATTCACTTTCCTAGTAATACTACGATAACTTATTGTACTGTGTAAATAAAAGTTTTTATTATCAGACCAGAGAAAATGTACACATTCCGATTCAGACCTCGGAGCCCTCTCGATAACAATAGGCAAAACCTATCACCACAAGTATGGCAACCTTTAGTTAATGCGCATAAGCAATTCTGCACTTTAGAGTTCCTAACTAACGAAGATATTCATGAACTTGTTATGTTGGCTAAGCCTCTTTGGCACAAATGCATTTTGTCTGTTTTTCAGATCTATAAAGATTTTAATTCTTTGCTAACCAATTGTAGCTAGGTATTAATTATAATACCCAACGACTACAAATGTTTCAAATAAACCTTAATTAGTCACAGTCTATTGGTGAAAACCGCATGACAATCCGTTCAGTAGTTTTTGAATTTATCGCGAACAGACAGACAGACACGGCGAGGGGTTTGTTTTTTATAGGAGTAATATATATATATATTAAATGGAAAATAAACATTCAATAAATACCAATGCAATTTTGTAAAAATAATATGTAGGTATTATCTTATCTTTTTAGCTTTAGAAAAAACTGATAAGGCAATTTTTCCCGTGAAAGCTCCTGAAGGGTTTTCATACTGTAATATCTTCGGTTTGCGCGATCACTACACATTATAATAACACAACTTTTAACCGGATTAATCGCGTGTATTATTGGTTTTTTGTTTGAAATAATTTTAAATAAACTGTTGAGACGCCTGACACCTTAGTCCTCCTGCGACCACGAACGCTGCAAAGTGTTCGAAACGTCAGGAAAAACAAAAACCAATAATACACGCGATTAATCCGGTTAAAAGTTGTTTTATTGCCATGTATATTATTTAATATTTTCTAAGGAGATATAATAGGCACGCACGGGACTCGAACCCGCAGTCTTTAATGGAACACCGTGTCATTACTCTACCAACTGAGCTACCGTGTCAGTTTAAGTCCCGTTTGTGACTATTATTGTTTCAATGTTTCCTTAGAAAAAATATAATTACAATTACTATTTTTCAAAGAAACATTGAAAAAATAATAGACAAGAACGGAGTTTGAACCCGCGGCCTCTGACGTTCCGTGTCATAACCCTACAACTGAGCTACCTTGTCGTGTCCAAACCTATTGAATTTTCAATCCTCTTTGTATTCGTCTTAAGGAGACGCCTGGCAATATTTATCTAGCAATCATTTACAGATCTACTAAACTCAGCGTTACCACTTTGCATTTTACTTTAATAATTATCACTTGGTTCTACCCGGAAATTCAACCCAAGACCTCACGTTCACCAGCTATTCTTGCGTTCATTGCACCAATATGTTTATTTCTTTACATTTTATAACCACTTCACAATCGTGCGTCCGATACACGTATCAGAACAAAATATTATTTTCTTATCTCAACCAGTCATAATGATTTATTATAATAACATTTCCCACATGTGTTCATTTATGCATGATAATTATGATTTATGTATTACATGAATGATTCACTTAAATGGTTTTCATTCATAACCCGTTATCTGCTTTAATGGCGTCCATTATCTTTGCCCTAATGTCATTACTTATATTTAGTCAAAGTTATATGAAATGCAATTAAAGTCATTAATTTAATGAGACACATTAGGATGTCAGGGTAATTAATTAAACACTTATTAAAAATTGGAAGGAAGTCGTGATGGTATATAATAATATCCACCAGAATAAATTGTATTAGTGTTAGGCTATGAGTTGAATGTGGAATATCAGGTAAAGTTTATCTCTTTTTAACAAGTGCCTGTCATATAGCTTCATCTCTCTCTGTCATTTAGGAAGCATTTCTTTCAAAGTGTTTGGTTTATAATATTAAATGGAAAAAGAATACGGTCGTGAGCAGGATTCGAAGCTGTGCCTCCCGGATAAATACTCCAGGCGCTCTGACCACTAAGCCATCTCGACCTTAGCTCATCACCGCGATTTTTTCATCCATATTTTAACACGTCTTTTTGGCGATGTCATTGCTATCTATTCAGTACCTATATACAGGTGACCGAACCGACACGACTAACTTTGCAGTTAATACAATGTCGTAAAGAATGCAATTACCATAATAATTCTAGATAAATCTTTAAAAAGCATTAACGCATGCTTGGCAGGATTTCAAGACAGGATTCGAACCTGCGTCTCCCGGATAAATACTCTGGAGTATTTATCCGGGAGGCGCAGGTTCGAATCTTGTTCGCGACTGTATTCTTTTTCCATTTAATATTGTTACTTTAGAGTTCGCTAAGCATGCGTTAATGCTTTTCAAAGATTTATCTTGAACTGAATGTTTACGACTAAACAATGCATTATAACAAGTATATTGTCTGACATTGCGTTTAATATGTCCATAAAATTGTCGGAACTAGACACAATATTAAAATAATTCTACTTTTTAAATTCAGAAACTAATAAAGACGTTTTTGTTGTTGCAGATAACCAAAGATGGAGACACGATGGACCTACGTCATCATTTGGACGGCTCTCTGTTTTGCTTCAGGTAATATGATAATCAAAACAAAGATAGAATTAAGTTGTTTCAACAATCTTAGATGTTATTGCTCGTGTAAGTATAAATATGTACATCGTAAGTCTTAATTCTGGCAGCCGCCCGGTATATCTCTCACAGATCAGTAGAATTCGCCGACCTAGACATTCACTCTCATATCCCGATAACGCTATTACCGTCCTCCAAGAAAGCACTAGGGCCACCAGCACTATACACAAAAACCACTCCGACCCTTGCTCGTGCTAGGCCGCGCCGTTGAGCTTGTACCTTTAAATCTGTATTAAATAATAATGATTTGAATCCGATCCAGCCAGTCCCTTGCTGTCCTCCCACCAGCGACGCCCTAAGCCGAGGCTCGTACTCCGCAGGGGGTACCCTTAGCGTGTTGTAGCTTAGTTTATAAGTTGAATGCCCTGGCTGGGAGCCTTAAAATTATTAAGGCAAACACAGGAAAGCCCAGTTAAGTAGTCGACAACCTCCTAGGTTGAACTGCGAGATGCCACACAAAAAAAAACCTTAATTCTGATCCAGCAATGTAAACTAAAATTATAGCATTGCTGCCTTTTACTAATAGTCACTATAAGAGCGTTACTATAAGGGACGGGATAAATTAAGAGACATCAAATTTAGTCACGTCAACGTATAACAATACAATTTTAGTTTGAAGGTTCTAATTTTTGTGGTAAGAGGCTCGTGGCTAAGTAACAGCCGCACTGATTGATCGATTGAGGATAAGCTACGCTTGCCGTGGTCGACCACCGACCACGTTTCACAGCAACACCCCTCCGTGCCTCGGAGAGCACGCGTCGGTCCCGTTTGTCAAATTATGATAGCCGCTACGGGCTACGGGTAGTCAGAGGCCTGAAAGTCTGACAACCAGTCATACCATTAGATATTGTGTTACCCAGTAACTGGGTTCTGGAGGTCAGATAGGCAGTCGCTCCATGTAAAATATTGGTATTAAGCTGCATCCGACTTGACTGAAAGTCGACTCCAATGTGATTTGGAAAAGGCTAGGCAATTTCTTATTTTAGTTGTCACGTTAAAGCATACCTACTAAAAATATTCGTAGATTTTAGTTTGTCGGGCCTAAATTTTAATTTGATGTCCCCATAATCCATTCTGACTGCCTCGTTGGTCTAGTGGTCCCAAGCGCGACTGTTGAACACGAGGTCTCGGGTTCGATCCCCGGGTCGGGCAAAGTGTTATTGAGTTTTTCTGTTAGGAAATTCTCAGTAGCAGCCCGGAGTTTGGAAGTGTGCCCGGTTGATGGCAATAGGCTCACCACCTATTACATGGGACTGAATAACAGCATTGGTGAAATGTGGGTGTACAATTGTGTACACCTCTGCCTACCCCTTCGGGGAATACAGGCGTGATGCCATGTTATGTTATGTTACAATCCGTTCTGTATTGCTAAAAGAGAACAACGAAGAAATGAAGCTATAAAGTAAAAGGTAGCAGCAGAAGTGGGGCCGTGACCACTTGGCCACCACGCTATTCTATCAATCTTTAGTTTGTCAATATCACTCCAAACTGGTTCACTAAATATTGAGTACATTTTGCGAAAAAAATTATACTTACGGTACCATCGTTTCTATACTAAATATAATGGAAGGGACTGGCATTCTTTGACATGATAATAATCTATCAAAATCAAACATTTCGGGTCAATATCTTAATCGTCTGCTAATTTCTATCGGAGATTTAACTTAGACAGGAAAGAATCTGAAATGAAATACTTAGAAATTTAAGCCTTGTCTGATTTAGTTAAGATTTGCTGTGTCCCGCAGTTTCATCCGCATATAATTTATATTATAATTAAGCCTAAGTAATTCCTTAAACAGCTACCTGCCACTAAAATCTTATCAGAATCGATCCAGCCGTTTTGAAGATTAGCTGGAACTAACTGACAGACAGACAAAAATTTAAAAAACTGATTTTTAGCCGTAGGCATCGTTCAAATAACTGTATGAAACTATAAAATCATTTTTTTTCATTATAATCAAACAATTCGATTTTATTTATTTGTATGTGTATTGATAAATCTGTTGTTATGTGTACCTAGGTACTTTCTACGTAATCCTTGGTTATAAATAAATATAGTGGCAGTACAGTAAACTGTAACTAATAGTAGGTAACAGTGAACTCTTCAAAAGTACGTAGAGTGGTAACAATAACTGTTATTGGAACCGGAACAGTGATTAACACAATTATCGTGCATAACATCGGTTCTTTCTCGGCGTGTATAGATTTTAACTGCTAATGTGTGTAATTGGCGATTGTGCAATATAGGTTTTTGGAGCGAAAGTTGAGATTTTTAGGGTTCTGTATAAAAACAACATAACACAGCATCACGCCTGTATTCCCTGAAGGGATAGGCAGAGGTGTAAAAAGTTGTACACCCATATTGGTCAACCAACGTTGTTATTTGGCCCAATGTATATCCATCTACCGAGCACAATTCCAAACTCCGGACTGCTACTGAGAATTTCCTAACAGAAAACTCAATAACACTTTACCCAACCTGGGAATCAAACCATCGCGCTTGGGACCGCCAAACCTACGAGGCAGAAAGGTGTATGTTTACATTATTATGTACTTTTTGCCAGTACTTTAAATTTGTATGCCATAAAAAAAATAATGAAAATGTGCTGGATAAAGCTTTATGCATATTTTTTAAGACCCCATTTTAACAAACAAACTTAATTATCACTTGCTTAAAACGGTGAAGGAAAACATCGTGAGGAAATCAGCACACCTGAGAGATGTTCTCGATGGTGTGTAAAGCCATGTCAGAGACCTACGGGTGGTTTAAACTCTGACACTAGGTTGTTCATCAACCACACGATAAGAAGAAGAACAATTAATCTACTCTGTACTTTGGCAAATGTAAATATTGTTCAATCTGTAACTCCTTTTCTTTAACAAATAGGTAAAACAAAATAATAATTATTATTATTATATGTATTTAAATTTACAGCAATACACAGCTAACTCTATCTGTCTCTTTGTCACAAGTTATAAATCCTTTGAAGTGTTAGACCAATTATAAATTGTGGAAAGAAATATATATATATCTGCCTAGCCTTTTCCCAATTACATTGGGGTCGGATTCCAGTCAAACCGGATGCAGCTTAATACCAGTATTTTACATGGAGCGATTGCCTATCTGACCTCCACAACCCAGTAACTGGGTAATACAATATCTCGTGGTATGACTGGTTGTCAGACTTTCAGGCCTCTGACTACCCGTAACGGCTGTCATAGATCTTAATTTGACAACCGGGACCGACGGCTTTACGTGCTCTCCGAGGCACGGAAGGGTCTCGGGATGAAATTATGGTCACCCATCCACAGACCAACCGCGGCAAGCGCAGCTTAACCTCGATCGATCGATCTGTACGGCTGTTTCTTAGCCTCGGGCCCCTCCCGAAAGGAAATACAGTACAATTTTCTTTATACAATTTATAAAGTAAACTATTTTTCAAGGAAACATTGATAAGTAATAGACACAAACGGGTTTTGATCTCGACCCTTGACATTCCGTGTCATCACTCTATCAACTGAGCTACCGTGTTGTTCGAGGTTATTGAATTTCAAGTTTCCTCGTATTCGTCTTAAGGAGACACCTGGCGATATTTAATTAGCAATCATTTACAGATCTACTAATTATTTTATATTTGTGTATTATTTTTCAATGTTTCCTTGAAAAAAGTAATTATTAAAGGCATTGCCTTAAAATGTATAAAAAAATATCATTATAAGGTAAAGTTTTAGAATGAGTTCAATTCGCAACCGTGCTGATAAACACTAATGTGTTTAATGGAATCATAATTTATTATTATGTTTTAACAGATTATTTTTATTTTAAATTGATTCACTTTATTTTAAATTGTTTTAATGTAATAATCTACTTAATCTAATTGGCTACTTTTGAATTCAATAAATTTGTAAAAAATGATTTTCTACGCGTATTTGCGCATATTATAGTGCATGCAGTGCTCTTCTTTAAGTAGTGAGACGCTTAGACTTAAGAATGTATTTTTATTTAAATGCAATAGTGTACTTATTGTTGAAGAGCCAAATAAATAAATAAATATAATAAATAAATAAACATTGTAATTAAATTCGAGAATAACCATTTGCATTTTTTTCTCAGGATCCACAAACAAGCTACCAGCTTTCACCCAGGATATGAACAACCTGGCGTTATCAGAGAGCACACCAGTTGGTACTATGGTGTACAGGCTTCAAGGAGTTGACCCAGAAGAACTACCGGTAACCATACATATGTTGCAGATTGTATTAGAGCTGCCTCATTGGTTTAGTGGTCCCAAGTGCGACTACTGAGCATGAAGTGTTGGGTTCGATTCCCGAGTCGGGAAAAGTGTTATTGAGTTTTCTGTTCGGAAATTCTCAGTATGAGCCCGGAATTTGGAATTGTGCCCGGTAGATGGCTATAAGTCATCACCTTACTACACCGACTACCGACTTAATAACAGCATTGGAAAGTGTGGGTGTACAACTACTGTACACCTCTGCCTAACCCATCAGGAAATACATACAGGCGTGATGCTATGTTATGTTTGTATAGAACTGCTGATTTTGAACATAATTATTTTTATGTGGTGTGAATACTAAGTGGAATAATAATGGAGTAAGGGGCTAATATTACTTATCCTCCGGGAATAACGGGCGTAGTGATAATGATTATCTTAAATGTATTAAGTATAATGTCCGTTTTAAATTCTGGGTATAATATTTATATATTTTCTTTTTTTTTTCTTTCGTTTCAGATAAAATACAGTTTAGTGGGCACAGACAAGTTTTCAGTGAACCCGACTACTGGTGATGTCACATTAGATCGACCTTTGGATAGAGAGGTAAGATAATTAAGTTTTTTTTTTTGTATAATAATTCGCGACGTTGCCGCGGGCTCAGCTCATGACTAAGGGCTCCGTTCGAGTTCGAAACTAGTCGGGCAATCCCGAAGAATGCACGTGAGTAATAACCGTTGAACAATAATTATTATAATTAAGTATAGTCATAATGGGTGATATCTCATCATCATCCTCCTGCCGTTATTCCGATTTATTTGGGGTTGACGCAGCATGTATTCTTCCATAAATGTCTATCTGCTGTCATATCGTCAGTCACTCCTTTTCTTGCCATATCATCTTTAACACAATCCATCCAACACTTCTTCGGTCTTCCTCTACTCTTATAGCCATCTACATTCATAGTCAAAACTTTCCTCGTCACACGATCCTCATACTATGCTAAACAATTTTCACACAACTTCTCAGTCATCAGTGCCACTTTCAATTTCTAATATCTAAGTTGCCATAAAATTTGGCCAAAATCACACAAATATTTTTACCGTCTCTTTTTCTCGTTGTTCTTCTGAGATACTTTTATATCTTATAGTGGAAAATTTATAATAAAACTGTTATTATTTTATTATATTAGGATTGCATTATTTCTATTAAATTCAAAGTACCGAAAGCTGGTGACAAAAATATTAAAAGCCAAGCAGGAGTCGAGGGTTCGATATAAAATATACCTACTTTTTATAACTATAAATTAACGGTACCCGCAAAGGAAAACCTTTACTGCTGTGAGACCTCGCTTGTTGCCAAATCTTATGATTCTACGTCAACAAGAAGTACTACAATTAAGTTTTGATTTATTGGCGAATGTCAAAATGGCAAATGGCTGTTTGTGATTACGTTGATATAGATTTTTTACAGCATCAAAAGATAGACCATAGATTTAAGTATTTTATATTAATTTATATTTCCTCATACAAATGGTCTTCGCAGACAGACGTCTAGGCAGCAAGGCGATCCTATAAGGGTTCTATATTCCTTTCGACGTACGGAACCCTAATAATGAATTATATACCATTTTGTTTTTAATTTTACAAGACTTTTTTTGTCGTGGGTCAAAATAATCTGTTCAGAAATAATCTTAATAATTAAGTCAACAATACGTAGCTAATTAGTTCTCTGTCGCATTATTTAAATTATTTTGCAGTCGTAAAAATATAATATATTCGTGCAAGACCCACATCTCAAGGCTAACACGTTATGTTCGCAGACAAAAATTTTACATAATAACAAAGCAAGTCATTACTATAACAATTAAAATTATTTAATATTTACTGTAATGTAACGTAAGTATGTTAAAGTAGGAAGAGTATTTAATAATGCAAGCTGTTATAAAATATGAATAATAATAATATTATTAAAATAAAGTTGTGGCATGTGGCGTATGGCGGAATGTCTGCGTTCAACGCTCAGGGTCGTGGATTCGATTTCAGTGCTCTCAGTGCCAATTTTTTCTTCCGTCAAAATATTTGACATTTGTGCATGTTTCCTACTAATATTATAAATGCAAAAGTAACTCTTTTTGTTTGTTTGTGACTTTTTCACGACTAAATGGCTGAACAGATCGTAATAAAATTTGGCAAGGAGATAAATTGTATCTTGGGGAAGGATATAGGCTTGGTATAGTACAATAACCGGTATCATATTTAGAATTACATACTTCATAATACACACCATCGCGCACACCCACATCCCACCCTCACGCACGCCCACATCCCACCCTCACAATACACACTCATACTCACCGCACAACTCACAGATACCTACACACATGGACACACAATACACATTCACACTCACCACATAACACACAATCATTACCAGGTTTTATTTACATATTTTTTATTATTGCTACTATGAGACACTGACTTCTGTAACACAGGTCTCTGACTCTCCTAGCTCAGGAGTCAGGGACTTCATAGGAGATGTGTATATTTTATGAGAATAAAAAACTTATTATCAAATAGTCGCGCAGACGAAGGCGCGGGCACTAGCTGGTTCGATATAAAATACAAAGATGTATATTTCTGGTAGATCAAGACCGAGATGTTTGATATTTTTATAAAAATCCATGTAAAACCGTCGAAGGTATTGTTTAAATTTAACGTGTTTTTTATATTATCGGAACAGTTAGCTGTAGATCATACAAATATTTATTGTTTACTGCAATCGAACCCACTACACGAGGCATAGTAATCGGTCTTGACCACAGCGCTAACTGCGCAACAGCGCAGTCATATTATCTAACTATCCTCATGAATTTCAGGTTGCCTTGTTGGTCTAATGGTTCCAAGCGCAACTGCAAGGTCCCGGGTTCTATGCCCGGGTGGAGCAAAATTTTGATTGGCAATAGGCTAAACAAAAGCATGTAAACCTCTGCCTACCCCTTCGAGGAATACAAGCGTGATGCTATATTATTAATATTTCAATTTCAGGTAGAAGACACGATAAAGTTCCTCGTCTCCATAGAGGATGAAGACCCTGATAAAGTACAGAACTTGGTGCAGTCCCAGCCAGTCACCGTTATCGTTCTGGACGAGAATGATAACCCACCGATATTTAAAAACGTAAGACGCTTATTTATAATGATATTTTTTTTATAAATTTTTTATGGAATAACGTGCAACCGAGCAGACGGCTCGCCTGATGGTAAGCGATTACCGCCGCCCATGGACACCCGCAACCCAGAGGAGTCGCATGTGCGTTGCCAGCCTTTTAAAGGTTTTGGGCCTCCGGTACCCTCACTCACTCGGCGAAACACAACGCAAGCGTTGTTTCACGCCGGTTTTCTGTAAGGCCGTGGTATCAATCCGGTCGAGCCGGCCCATTCGTGCCGAAGCATGGCTCTCCAACGGTGAAAAATTGTTATACATGTTGAGGCCATGTTATGCCTATATTAATAACAATTTTTCAAGGAAACATTGAAAAATAATAGACGAGAACCGGGCTTGAACCCGCGACCCTTGACGTTCCGTGTCATCACGTAAGACGCTTACCTTCGTCTTAACAAATAAAAAGAGGAATATAATTTAAAAAAATAAAGCCATCATATATAATTATATTTATTTAATACATGTTGAGGCCATGTAATGCCTATATTAATTCTATTTTTCAAAGAAACATTGAAAAAATAATAGACAAGAACGGGGCTTGAACCCGCGACCTTTGACGTTCCGTGTCATCACTCTACCAACTGAGCTACCTTGTCGTGTTCAAACCTATTGAATTTTCAATCCTCTTTGTATACGTCTTAAGGAGACGCCTGGTGATATTTATCTAGTAATCATTTACAGTAAATTTTTAGTTTTTAGTAAATCTGTAAATGATTACTAGATAAATATCACCAGGCGTCTCCTTAAGACGTATACAAAGAGGATTGAAAATTCAATAGGTTTGAACACGACAAGGTAGCTCAGTTGGTAGAGTGATGACACGGAACGTCAAAGGTCGCGGGTTCAAGCCCCGTTCTTGTCTATTATTTTTTCAATGTTTCTTTGAAAAATAGAATAAATAAAGCCATGTCTACCAATCTTATTAGCCTCTGTTACCCGGGACAATGTAAGGATTCTATAAATATCATCGAAGCCGGTTCAGGTATCTTAAAGTTATGGTGGCTTAAAGAAACTCACAAATATACATACTTACACATGTACCCTAAAAACAATAACACTACGCTTTTTTCGGCAGACGTGTAAAAATTATACGGGAAGTCAATTTTCCGAGAAAAGAGACTACTTCTCGACTGCCCCTGTAAGCAGAGAGGCTTTAAATGCTGGTCGACACGAATGGTGAAGGACTTTTTCGTCATCATCCAAAAATGCAAGAATGCAATAATGATTCTTATACTTCCACACTCTGACCAAATCAGCTAAAATGACAGATCATGTGGGTCCAACGGTTGACAACAAGCTGCCGAAATACATCACCGCACACTAGTTTGGTCAGTGCTGGGAAGTTTGTTGCGCCGCTTCTTCTTTCCAGCTAAAACACTAAGAAGCGGTGAAGGGTGGGCTTTTTTGGGGGCTGTCTTAATGTTTGACGTTCAAAAAGCGCTAATTAATATCCTAATTTGAATAAAGAAATTTTGATTTTGATTTTGAGTTTTAAAGCACGACTAAAACGCTGGTTGGTCGAGCAAGCGTTTTATGTTTGACGAATTTTCATAAATTAAATAGCTTATGCTATCCTATTGTATTTTATTAGTACATTAGTATTCATAATTATTGTTCATAACGATTATCGATTATTGAAGTTTTAAGTTGACGTGTAATTTTTGTTGTTACCAATAGGTACATAGCTTAACACTACTTAGTGACACTTTTCATAATTTACACGAGGAAACGATGAAAAATCACTATTACCAGCAAGATACTCTACACCTCGCTTCTCTACGGAGAAGCTGTTAGATTGTGCAGTGCCAACCACCAATTATTGCCCCTTAAGTACTGAAAATTTTGATTTCAGTACGTAAAGCAATCAATCTGCCTAGCCTTTTCCCGACAAAGTTGGGTTCGGCTTTCAGTCTAACCACATACAGCTTAAATACCAGTAATTTACATGGAACGACTGCCTATCTGACCTCCACAACCCAGTTACTGGGTAACACGATATCTCGTGGTAAGACTAGTTATCAGACTTTCACGCTTCTGATTACCCTTGACGGCTGTCATAGTTGACAACCGGTTCCGATGATTTAACGTGCTCTACAAAGCACAGGAGGGTCTCGATATGAAATAATGGTCACCCATCCACAGACCGACCGCGGCTAGCGCAGCATAATAACGATCGATCGATCTGTGCGGCTGTTACTTAGCCACACAGTAATACGTAAAGCAGTCCCATTCAATTTGGAATCCCCTTTATTAACTTCAAATATTCACTTCTGGCAACACTTTAATTTTTTATATTTTATATTGACATAATGAAATGGTCAGCATAACAGGCTTAACTTTTTGTTTACAATTCCAGAGCCCTTACGAAGTAGACGTGCCGGAAGATGAAGAAGTCGGCAAGACACTCCTGGAGAACATCTTGGTAGAAGACAGGGATTCAGTGGGAGATGGCCTGGAGGTTGGCTGCGTGCCTAATGAACAGGTGAGTCATTCTGCTCAACAGAATTATATGGATTTCAATTCTTCATTCTTTTGCAATATACTTTATTTCACGCTTGAGCAGAGTCATAACTCCTTGTCTTAAGTGATCAGGACGACCCGGGTAATGCCCGAGGGTTATTTCGAATCTATATAGTTATTTCACCATCTTTGAAAGAAACCATCGTGAGGAAACCGGCGCACCTAAGAGATGTTCTCGACGGTGTGTAAAGCCATGTCAGAGGTTGCGTGCCATGTGAGAGGCTGTTTTAAACTCTGACACTAGGTTGTTTATCAACCACATGATGAGAGAGAGATTTCACCATCCTAATTTTAAGATCAAAAAGCTGGTCATAAATTTCAGACAGAGAAACCACATAAAGGTTGGGTTGATGTTCCAAAAAACGGCATATTGCTTGTCCAGATCCACTGACACTCCATACATTGCAATAATTTATTCATTTTAGTTATATTTGGTGTATATTTGATAATAATATAATATACCAACTTAAAATTATTCTCTTCCAGTGGCCCGAAGCTTGCGAGACCTTCGAAGTTGTGTCCCTCAATTCTTCAGCTCACCAGTACACCGGTGCTCTCGTGCTGAGGAAACCGCTCAACTATAACGAGAGACAGTTCTACCAATACCAGTTATATGCTACCGTGGGTATACCAGGAAATCCTTTTCCCTGACTTTTCAGGATCATTTTTTCTATATTCTTCTAGGTTCTAGCTATATTTTATTTTGGGAAGTGCCAAATACCAAAGACTGTTTTTTATTTTATTTTACGGTATTTTAGGGCAATAATTAAGCCGCCATTAGGATGGTAAATTTAAGTGCCATTACCCTTCATTAAGTTTTAATGAGGAGGCTACTTATGACTCTTTTTTAGAGTAATGAGTTCTACTGATAAACTAATGAAAAAATGTCTCATTACTGTTACAATGTTACTATATACATATAAATACAGATAAATCTTTGAAAAGCATTAACGCATGCTTATAAAACTCTAAAGTTATAATTTTACATGGAAAAAGAATACGGTCGTGAGCAGGATTCGAACATGCACGTCCCGGATAAATACTCCAGGCGCTCTTTCCACTAAGCCATCTCGACCTCTGCTCACTATCGTGAATTATTCTTCCATATTTTAACACGTGTTTTGGTGACGTCATTGCAATCTAATCCGTCCCTATCCCTATACAGGTGACCGAACCGATAGTAGTAAAATTATAACTTTATGGTACTATATGGTTATAATTATGGCATCCTATCATCTCTAGTCACTTGTCAATATTTACCATGTTTTCTCTATCAAGAAACAACTCGCACTTCAACCTATTACACACCAATAACCGATTATACGATTAACACTTATGGCTAGAAATGGAGTGAGTACTGAGAAGACGGCTAATAGAGATGTGTGGAAAAAGAAAGTCGCTCTACGCTGTCCTCAAATAAAGATGAGTAGGAGAAGTATGACTGATTATTTTGTATTTTCTCAGGATGGCACCCTCAATTCAACAGCACATGTGGAGATCAAAGTGGTAGATGTACAGAACTCACCCCCAGTATTTAGTGGTGCCCTCAGTGGTGCCCTAGCTGAAGATGCGCCCGTAGGAACCCTGGCACTCACTGTGAAGGCAAGAGATGCTGATAGAGCTCAACCAAGAAATGTTGTGTTGGAATTAGTTACCAGTAAGTGTTCTACGAACCAGAAATTTAATATTTTCGCTTTTATGTTCGTCAAAATGTTAGATGATGCTACGGTTCAGAATGGTCTTCTCTTAAAAATTTTTTATTGCCAAAAAACTAAATGTTTAAGTCAAGATATTTTATTTTAATTAAATAGAGGAACTTAGCCTTGCGAATATTACTAATAATTGTCCCACTAATAACCTGTTCTCATTGCTAAGCATTTAGACTTATTTCAATCTTTTCTCTTTCAGATCCCTTGGATTTTTTCCTGTTAGATAGTCAAACAGGAGAGCTTAGAACTGCCAAACCACTGGACAGGGAAGCCCTAGCAGACCCATCTTCACCACTGAACCTTACTGTTAGAGTAAGTATTTTATTGAAAGCACAAAAAGGGATGCTGCTTTGCACTGCTTGCATGGAAAGACGAATAACTTGAGAATTTCCACCACTACCGTATCATGATTAATCCAATCACAGCTTGTTTCTTAATAACTAAATACAATATGTTTCAGAAATCATCATCATGACAGATTATTGATTAGAGTTGCTATTTGCTTAAAACAAGCAAGCCTGTTCCTTGGGTCACGCTAAACGTCTCGTTTTTGTATCAAATTTATTCTAAAAGACATTTGCTTGCAATTTGGTGTGACATAGCTAGATTGATGGAGACCGTATTGGAGGCGGTTACCACCAACAACAGCATTCCCAAAGAGAGTTGACGTCAGGCAGGTGGCCGGTCATAAAACATAGCCAAAACTTATTAGCATGCCAGATATAGGTATGCTGCGCCGACCCCAAATAAATTGGGATAAGGGCAGGGGGATTATGATGATTTGCTTGCAATATTACTTGGAGATAGTTATCAACCTAAACCTTTAATGCAAAACGAAGATACTAATTTCGTCTTAAAGCTAATATACAAAGACATCACATGTAATGTACCAGGATTATCCAGCTTTAACATTTCCACCTTCTCCACAGGCGACAGAAATAGTGAACGGCGTACCTCTCATCTCCGACCTAACATCAACCCTTGCGACAGTCACCATCACCATAAAGGATGTAAACGACGAACCTCCACGGTTCAACCGACGTGAATACAGTGTGGAGATACCCGAGAGCCTGCCTATAGGGACTCCATTACCGAACTTGGATATGGTGGTCACCGATACTGATGTGGTAAGTATTTTAAAGACAAAAGAGTGTTACAGGGTCCTGAACTGCCTCGTTGTTCCTAAGCGTGACTGCTAAGCATAAGGTCCCGGGTCCGCTTCCTGATTTCGGGCAAACTGCTATTGAGGTTTTCTGTTAGGAAATACTCAATAGTGGCCCGGTTATAGTTAGAGCCCCGTAGTTAGTTTTATTAAAATATATATGACGTCACAGTTCGAAAGTCACGTGACCATGTGTTTTCGCGCCTCATTTCAAATTAATGAAGAAAAATATTTTTTTTCCAAGAAATAAAGTTTTTCGAGAAAAATATGATATTGTAATATGTATAAAATAAACATTTACACATTTTAAAATACTTTTCCGAAAACTGTCAAGTAGCCAATTGCATTGGTGAAACGTGTTTTTTACAACTGTGCACACCTCTGCCTTCCCCTTTGGGGAATACATGCCTGATCCTGTTTTATGGTATGAAAGGTGCTAGTTGCAAATAAGGATCTCTGAGAACCCAGCATATAATTTACTGAATTTGTAGAACCAGGGGTTAAATTGATTTCGATTTCATCAAATTAATTTTATAGTGGTATCTATACCTAATCTAAAACTATAACGTGTGAATATCAATGCAATTTTTCTTTCAGGGTCTTAATTCGGTGTTCACCTTACGTCTATCAGACGAGATGGGAGCCTTTATTGTGGAGCCATCGACAGCAACTGGTAGTGCTTCCGTGACCTTGAGACTGAACTCCAGTCTCGACTATGAGGACCCTAATCAGAGAAAGTTTATATTGGAGGTAGGTTAATTTTAGTTTCAGGCATCAATAATTTTGTTCTGCATTTAAATATGGCAATGGACTAAAGTCTACGAAAAATAAAGAAGCAATTTTCAACTTTGACCATAATTATTCTGACAATAGCGTATCTAATTAGGTTAGAGAAATTTCTAAAATTTTACACTTTATTTCGTTTTAGTAATTATGATGGTATGTCGTACACGATGCGTCATTTCGGAAGCACCTCAGAAACGCTGACTGCCTATGAGTTACGAAATCAAACATAATCAATAATAAGATTTAGTTTTCAACCAGTCACTGTAACCTAACCTAATAGCTTAAATTTTTAAACTGAAAACCTAACGGACGTACATATTGCTTTATTTTGACAGCTGTTCTATGGGAAAGTCTGTCAAATAACACAGTAATTCATCAGTTACGATCAGCAGTAATTCATCGTTTACGGTTACAGTTGAGATGGTGTAACTGACCTTTAACAACTTCCAGGTAATAGCTGAAGAACTTCACACATCACCCCGCCTATCCTCCAAGGCGAGTGTCACGATATCTCTGACTGACGTGAACGACAACGCGCCCCAGTTTGCCGACGAGCCTTATTCCGCCACGGTAGCTGAAAGTGCTCCAGCTGGCACCAGGGTCGCTAGTGTTAAGGCTACTGACAGAGATACTGGCAGGTAATGTAACGAATTCTTTTTCATAGAAATAACTTAAAAAATAAATTATTTTAAAATCTATCTTGCCGCAAAGTATATCAGCCCTTCTCTACATTGTATCGCCCTAAATCCTGAGCCTTCCCAAAGATTACTATTGGAAACTTTTAAATATGGCTTTATCATTCATATTTATTCTTATGTGTGGTTAGGACCCAATCTAGTTGCAGAGTTAATAAAGCTATCCGTAGACCTCTGAATGGCTTTGTGGCTGCTTCTTATTTTACCAACAGCCGGAACCGATGGTTTGACGGGCCCTCTTAACAAAGGATACTTTTGAATGAAAATGCTCCTAGGGTTCACTTATATATAATCTGAATGCGCCAAACGTTGCTATAAGCAACCCTATTAACTTTGGTCAAATGGTTTCTATATTGCATGCTGTTGTTCCAGATTCGGCACCGAAGGCATAGTCTACCATTTATCTGGAAATGGAGCTGAACTCTTCCAAGTTGAAAACCGCAGTGGAGTCATCACTGTTGCGCCGTGCCCCACGCCTGGGCAAGCGCCGTGCCTGGACTATGAGACAAGAAAAGACTACTTCTTGCAGTACAAGGTATGTTTTATTCCTTGACATAAAACATTATACTCCTTGGTGCTGATTAAAAAATAAGGAAATATTATGTATTCTGGATAAACAGGAAGGTGAACTGTAGAAGCAGATCAGGAATCCTCAGGAATGGTAATACTTAGAGTGTAGTTTTTAAAATGGGGAATGAAATTATAAAATAAGCTATTTTCGCAAATCTTTTACTCGTCACCATCTAAGGCACTAATGATTTGTCTCCTTGGAGTTTGATGTCTTTTTTACTAATAACTAAGTTTTTATACTTTTGCAGGCAACAGATGACGACGGTGCCGGTCAGATGACCGTGGTCTCTCTTCAAATATCATTGACAGACTCCAACGACAATCCACCAGTTTTCCACACCCCCGTCTACAAGGCATCCATTGATGAAGATGCTGTAAAATTTGAACCAGAACTGCAGGTAATATTACACCAAAAATATGACGTGAAATTAACACCCCATTGACTTCCATTATAAATGAATACGTGCATAATATTAAAAACCTTCTAAGCGGTAGATGGTATTAAATTACTTACTACTGATGACTCCAAAAATATATAGCATTTAATCTGATACCCATTCGTAAAAACTGCCTTAGTAATCTATTTATATAAAACTCGAATGCTGTGAATTGGTAAGCGCATATTTGACTTAAGAACTGCCAGATCGATATATCGTTGATCGTAAAATTCGGGAATGACTCAAAATGCCTTTTTCAATGTGATTTTTGCGTGAGTCGATTTCAAGACTATTAGGAAATTAATAGACACGGCAACGTATTTTGGGTCAATTGGACTCAAATATAGTATATTTTCTTCAGGTTCAAGCCCGTGACGTAGACGCGACATCAGACATCCGCTACTCGATCATGGAACCTCCAACCCACCCGTTCTGGATCGACCCCATCAACGGCAAGATTTCTGTTCGACCTGATACTGGCGGAGTAACCCCACCTGAAGACAGCAATAAGATACTTCTCACTGTCCTTGTAAGTTTTATTGATCAGCGTCAAAGTCTTGTCTGGTAAAAATGTCCAAAAGATCAAAATGTTTGATCTAAATTTAGATAGGGTAAATTTTCATTATGTACATGTCAGTATATCAGTTGCAAACAAAATTTTACCTGAACCAAATTGGTATACGGTTGATTTCGCCAAATGCTCCTATGGAGGAACAAGGTGTGGTGTTCTCCCATTGAAATGGGAGGATCATCAGGATTAATGGTTAATATCAGGCGGTTATATGCGGCACATTCGTCGTCAAACTGTGCTTCGAGATGCAAGATTCGTGACATCATCTTGGTCTGCGCATAGTATTTATTTAACGTGGCAGATGTCCGTTCGAGAGCCACTGATCTTTTGATGTCCTGACCTACCTTATGATTCTACACAATAGTGATTGCCTTTAAACCACTAATGAGTAGGTATAGGCCAATCACTCCAAAATTTCACTCGTCGAATTACATTTTGTCTACTTTTCAGGAGAAGCAGCATTAAGAAAGATTAGCATTTCAAAGAACTTAAAATATTCTTTTACAACATTCATTTCCACTTCTGGCTTTATAATATTGGTCTTAAAAAACAAAATTGTATCTCTCCCCAGGCAACCGATGGTGTTCACAATGCGACATGTAAAGTCGAAATCATAGTTCGTGACGTAAACAATCATGCGCCAGCCTTTGACACCGACAAGTATGATGCTGATATCTCAGAAGATGCACCTATTGGTAATAATATTCTATACCTAATCTGAACATAAATTCTGATTCTAAAAATTATTTAGATGATTGTGAGATAATTGTAAAACTTTACGTCACATTTCATCAAGCCTGTATTTCCCGAAGGGTTAAGCACAAGGGTATTGTTAAACATCCGTAGACGGATGTTTTTACTAAGTCAAATTGTGAGCCTATTGCCATGAACTGGCACAATGTCAAACTTCGGGCTGTTATTGAGAAGACCCAGAATAGAAAAACTCAATAACAATTTGTCCAATGCGGGACGAACTCAAGACCTGATGTTCCGCAGTACTTGCATATATGATAAAAACAAATACTAATTCCTTATTTCATCAGGCACCGAAGTGGCAGCAGTCCGTGCGACGGACTTGGATAGCGGCATCAACTCGGAGTTGAAGTACTGGATCCAGAAGGGCGCATTAGACTCTTTCGCTATACACAACGACACGGGCGTCGTCACCGTCTCCTCCAAACTGGACTACGACAAGAGAAATACGTATAGGATACAGATTGTTGCTACAGATCTAGGTAAGTCTGTAAATAGTAGAGACTCAGTAATAGCTTGAATTTCGGCTTGGGCCACTTCCAGCCTGAATTCTTCAATGTCTGGCATCGCCATATACTGCCTTGCTACCTTTCCTATTCATACATTTCCTATTGTGAAAGATCTCCACTATTTTTTGAAACATTGCAAATATGTCATATATAATTATATATATATATTTTTTAATACATGTTGAGGCCATGTAATGCCTATATTAATTTCTATTTTTCAAAGAAACATTGAAAAATAATAGACAAGAACGGGGCTTGAACCCGCGACCTTTGACGTTCCGTGTCATCACTCTACCAACTGAGCTACCTTGTCGTGTTCAAACCTATTGAATTTTCAATCCTCTTTGTATACGTCTTAAGGAGACGCCTGGTGATATTTATCTAGTAATCATTTAGTAAATCTGTAAATGATTACTAGATAAATATCACCAGGCGTAGCTCAGTTGGTAGAGTGATGACACGGAACGTCAAAGGTCGCGGGTTCAAGCCCCGTTCTTGTCTATTATTTTTTCAATGTTTCTTTGAAAAATAGAAATTAATATAGGCATTACATGGCCTCAACATGTATTAAAAAAAATATAATTATATATGATTTATAAAGGATTGGGATATTGTTCGGCGATTTACAACTGCAAAGTGGTAACGCTGAGTTTAGTAAATCTGTAAATGATTACTAGATAAATATCACCAGGCGTCTCCTTAAGACGTATACAAAGAGGATTGAAAATTCAATAGGTTTGAACACGACAAGGTAGCTCAGTTGGTAGAGTGATGACACGGAACGTCAAAGGTCGCGGGTTCAAGCCCCGTTCTTGTCTATTATTTTTTCAATGTTTCTTTGAAAAATAGAAATTGCAAATATGATTAGAAGGTTAAAATCGTCTAACAAATAGGCTCATCAAGCTTGGGTCCCAAATACCCTTTTATTTATAGGTACTCGTGTATTGGGGTTATTATCTACCTGTCGGCAATTTAATGTCGTCTGAACATATTTCTCAGAAAATAGAAGGAAAGAGAATATAGACCTAGTTGAAGCTTTGTAGAAAGAGCGTAGGAGAAAATGGGAGTCACGTCCTAGCAAGGGTTGAAATAAATGCATAGGGTAGAAGAAACATGGTTGGTCACATTCAGTAAAATTATTTCGTATCCCAGTATTAGATTTGACAAAAACAGTTTAATCAATATTCTCTTCGTTTTGATGGAAACAGTATAAAAATCAATAAAGAATTACTTATATCAGGTATATCCAAAAACATAATAAATCATTTCATCTCCTCAGGAATACCAAGCCTAACTGGAACCACCGAGCTAACAGTCCACGTGATAAACGTGAACGACAAGAAGCCATACTTCACGCCTACCATCCAACGTGCCGAGGTGTCAGCAGACGCAGAGCTAGGGACTTCAGTACACAACCTGATAGCCGTAGATCCGGACATCACAGATAACGGACAGCTGGTGTATGAGATGGCCGATAGAGTTATCAGAGCGGTAGATAAAAATGGGAAAGAGGTGAGTTTTGGAATGTTAATATTTTTAATAAGTCTTGATTTCTGAAAAGTTATCCAAACGCCACTGTCACTGGTAAATATTGTAGGACCCATTTTACCGACCAAGTTTGTTGGTATACACGCCAATGTTATCGAAGTACGTATCGAGTGTATAGATATTTTGCAGTCAGTCAAAGGTTTTAATTTCATATAAACCATACAAAGGCACTTATGAAAAGTCAGAAATTACGTGCCAAAAAGTCATCTCCTATGGATAAGAACCGACAAAAAACGCCATGGTTACTCTTTTAAACTGTATATCTTTTACAAATTCTGTAAATACAATTTTGGGCGGGATGTAAAAACAACGTAATCTTGGATGCAGTCACTAATATAAAAGATAATTAGATAAGCCTTATTATCAGAATCAGAATTGTATTAGCTTCAAATGTAGGTACAGTATAAGATGGACATAATTATATATTTTACTTTACGGCGTGCAAATTATAACAATAATTGATGAAATATTAAAATTAAAAATGTTAGCAACTAAAATCCGATACATTAATAGATAAAATAGAAAAATTTAAAATGTCAACAATAAAAAATCATGATTATTAAATGAATAGCGCATTTGACAAGTTTATGGCGATCTCACATTTACAAAATGTTGAAGCTAAATAGCTATATAAAACAATGCATAATATCCGTCAAATATTATTAATATGTTTAACAAAGTTATGAACAAAAAAAATGGAAACATTGAAAGAGGTATATTTTGCAAAAAACAAAGTAAAAATATCATTAGAACTGTGATAGAAATAACACATACATTGTCAGTGAGTAGCCAAGGGAGCCACATGTGCAGAAGGTGTTATAGCCAAACATCCCTATCAGCAACGTAGTATTTGGTCTTATAATAGGCTTTTTGAATAAGTACACGTTTAATATGGGTTTTAAACTTTACTAGTTTTAACTTCTCGGTAAGATCAGTTAATTCAATATCTTAAAAATGTCACTTACTTTCACAAACACAATATTTTAATATTTTTAGAGAGGCTTAATGTTTATAATTCAGATAAATACTACAAATTCAGGTTAGTGAGCAAAGGTCCCACAGAGCACAGAAGGTGTGGTTTTAAACTCTGCTAAGTTTAGGAATAAGATGGGTAATGAAAGCGTTGAAAGAGAAAATAACGTGCATCGAGAAAGAGAATAAAAATACTAAGTAACTAATCTCTAAAAATATAACTACGTTTAACATTAAACGTAAAACCTTATTTCTCACATTCCAGGTATCGGACGAAGGTATATTCGGTTCCTGGTTCTCAGTCCAGCCTAACGGCACAGTGACAGTCTCCCAAAAATTGGACAGAAGCCGCGCGGCAGTGCTGACGTTACCTGTCAGAGTTACTGACGCATCCGCACCTACGTTACAACAGGCGGATGGTAATAATTTTATGACATAAACATTATTTGATTAAGGTCCATAATATACATACCATAACCAGGCCATCACTGTCTCACTGTATGACAAGGGCCTCTTTTGATACAGAGAAGGCCCGAGCAAAAATACAGCTACTGCGGGTTGGCAATTTCAGACCATTGAGTCTAGGTTTCCTCACGACGTTTACCTTCACCGTATGTTTCTGATGTCTTAGATTATCTTAGAAACTACGTATGATATTGAAAAAGTCAGATTAGTGCATCCTAGATTTGAACCCACAACCTGTGGCTCAAGAGGCGAATCCGTAACCACTATGCCACAACGACATCCACCTGGTCGTTTATATGAACTAAAATATCATACTGTATTTTTTCCTCTTTCCACAGTCTAGCTTAAGAGACTTCTGTCTTTATGGTTAAATATTTGGTACTTTTTAAAGCACTGTTGATAAACTAGAGCTGCCGATTTGAATTTGTCACAATAATGATCTATTCAAGAATCTAGATTATTTTCCCATTACTTAATTTAACATCTTCTTTCCAGGCGAACTGATTATCACCATAGTAGACGTGAACCGCCATGCACCGGTCTTCTCCCAACCCTCGTACCTGGAGAACATGGTGGAGGAACAACCAGTGGGCACCGTGCTAAACACATATTCTGCCACTGACAAGGAGACACCAGTTGCAGCTATAGTGATACACCCGCCCAGCCCTTACTTTACAATTGATAATGTTACTGGTGAGTTGAATGCAAGAAACTTTATGATTATAATGTGGAAAAAAGAAAGATGTCTTAGTCCTTCAAGTTATCCTGAAGCTCAAGTAGTATAACATAATTATACCCGAACAACTATGTAATTTGTAACATTGTTTACATTCTGTGCAAATAAATACATATTCTACTGCGTAATTGATAAAATAAAACTGCAAGAAGTTTAACAAGTCCCATACTTTCAGAAGTTTGTTTTTATCCAGACTAAACAGCTTGCTAACTTCATCCAAAAGCCCAGTGCTATACGTTTCTTTATAAATTCACCAAAAGCTAATCATCAAATCATCCTAATTCTTTTTATCTTATGAGCAAAGTAACCGCCTTTTCTCCGCCAAAAATTACACATTACTTTCATCTCCCCAGGCGTTGTAAAAACATCCCAACGTATCGACTATGAGAAGATCCACAGCATCAACTTCACGCTCATTGCTTACGACTCCGGCGTGCCGCAGCTGAGCACGGCAGCCGGTGTCACCGTAAAGATCCTGAATGCTAATGATGAGGAACCGGTCTTCGCTGCCAGTGCATATGATGCTGCTGTGGCTGAACACGCAGAAGCTGGAACCAGTGTACTCACTGTCACTGCTGTTGATAAGGATGAAGGTAGGATAAAGCTTCTTCTTAGGAACTGTGCGAATGTTTAGGGTCGGTTCTCCAAGTTCTATTAAATACACATGTATCATATTCATACAGCTAATAATTAATGGATACAGCAAAAATAAATGAAATCTACTTGAGATATGTAATGGTTTGATAAAATAATAAAATTCCTTATAATAAATTTGGCATAACACGAGCTATTGAGGTTTTTCTATTTGCATTGGTAAAAGGCTGGCATGTACCTTTGGGAAGAGGTAGACCCCTTCGGGGGATACAGGCAAGATACTATGTAGTATGTTGCAGTGTATGCATATCATGACTAGAATCGGTATCCTCTGTAAAATGATCTTTGTGACGTTTTGCGAAACTAAAGAGAAAAAACATTTAAGCAGAAAGACTTACACAGCATGTCCGTCGTTATCCATTTACAACATTCAAATTACGAAATTTAAAATAATATATTATTTTCCTAGATGAATACGGTGAGGTTACCTATAGCCTATCCGGAGACTCATCAGCACTGTTCACCATCGACCCGATCACCGGCATCATTGCTGTGGCAGAGGGCGCGGTAATCGACCGAGAGGTCATCGGTAATATTTACCTGCGAGCCATCGCGAGTGATAACGCGCCAGCGCATATTAAGAGGACTAGCAGTGTTCCGGTAAGTTGGTGATGTAACTTTGGGCATTATTAACGTACATTATTTACAGTTAAACCCTGTTGAAATAATTATTTCTGACCTTCGATTTAATAGTCTTCAAGTATATGCTGTTACCTGAGGCTCTGTTTCGTACCCGCATACACAGATTACACACGCATATAAAGATTTTAATTTTCTGAGATAAAATGTGTTCCAATATTTTCATCTTGCATCATATTGTATCGGACCAGTTGACCGATCTAAGAAAATTTTAGAATATACCAGTTTCGAGGCTAGAGTTACTTTTGGAATTATATTAGTTTACGTGTGGATACTTATAATTTTATCGACATTTACATTAATAAATTGTATTGTTTGCAGGTCCACATAAAAGTCATGGATATCAACGACCATCCCCCGATCTTCAGTCAGAAGGTATACAAGAGCACGATAGCTGAAAACCTACAGCTAAACCCTCCGGCTGCCATCCTGCAAGTGTTAGCTGATGATAAAGATGAAGGTGTAAACGGAAAGATTGAATATAAGATCGTGGAACAGAGCGAGCCAGGTAAGTCTTTTAGGACTTTAAGGACCTTTAAAATTGCAGAATTGGGGAAAATTTCCAGATCAAGTCATTAAATTTATCTAAATAAAAAATTATCTAGATGACGCTTAACATCATCATAATTTTTTGGAGTCCCTAGTATTGTTTTCTAATAAATTACGCAAAAATTTCCATCTCATCCTTGTGTTGTATTTCCACTTCATATTAATTCGTCCTTCTATAGATTCTTATCTTTTTAAAATTCTTCCTCTCCTTTTAGGCGTATTCTCAGTAGACCCAACGAACGGCATCATCTATCCGGCCAAGCCAGTGACCGGCAACACTTCCTACCACCTGACTGTGACTGCTCAAGATGGAGCCGGGCAGGGTCCCCACACAGACTTGGCCAGAGTCGACATTACTGTGTTGAGTGTTAACAGACACAGTCCTGTGTTTACACAACCACCGCCTGAACAGAGGCAGTTGGAGATACCTGAGGTGATTAGAATCCAGAATTGTTTTTTTTGGTTCGTAATTCTTTGTCTTATATTTATATGACACAGGAAATAATAAAGCTTCACATAGCCGGTGAATGTGACACGAATTTATTACTTTATATTGGCCAAATAGTTTCGTGCTAGAATCAAACCTCATATATAACCCATATAGTGGTTTTTACTACACGTTGGCTTTCCAAAAGCAATTCAAATGACCTTCTATAATCCCATATTATTCCCTTACAAAACTATTTGCTGGCAGCTACGGCCATATAACGAAATATCTCCATTATCATATGTCTTACCATGCTTAAGCGTCATCTGAGAGCGTTCCATCACCACATAATCTACAATATCCCATTCTTTCACAGAATGCTGCTCAAGCCGAATACTTAATCACCACAATAAAAGCCACTGATGAAGACAGCGGGGAGAATGGCCGTGTGTCTTACTTCCTGAAGGTGGACAACCAAAACGTAGGGGAGACTCAGGAGTTCAGCCTTGATAAGGATACGGGAGAGCTGAGGACCAAAACATTCTTGGATAGGGAACATAAGGCAGAGTATCAGGTTAGTTGACTGAAAGATAGACCACCAGGTTTTTTGATGAAATGAAAGGGTGACTGGAAAAGTAACGTTGAAATTATGACGTAGTCAAGTTTAAAATGGTTTTATATAGCTTACGTATAGTATTTTAACTGCATAGTCTATTTGTCTAGTGCGTGCGAAGCAGAACTTTATGTTCATTTACAATATTCCTTTTTGATTATAGACATCCAACGGTTTTCTGGAGGAACGGGATTTATTTTTCTATTTATGGCAAATTGATTGCACTTGCCATGTTATCTCTGCATCCCTAAGGTTGACAGGGATAGAACGCTTAAGGCATTAAGTCTGCCTGTGTTAAATAATACATCATAAAATGTTTTAAATAAATAAATGAACATAACTAAAGTAGCTAGAACTTAAAATATACAGTTTGAAGGAAGTGTTTTCCAATTGTCATAAAAATGGAATACTAACAGGTGTATTGCCAAACTAAATACATTGCGTTGTATGTATAATAACAGTTTGACTTCAATAGATAAGCTTAAACATACAACGTAATGTACTATAAAGTGAGTATCATTTAGATGTCCATCGAGTAAGCCAATATGCTAAAGTCCACACTCGCACAATATTCGCTTCAGTTCTCATGTACGACTACAATACTGAATCCTTTTCTTCCAGTTGGTTATAGCAGCAGTTGACAATGGTACTCCAGCTCAGTTCGAAAGCCTTCGACTCCTGACTGTGGTACTAGCCGATGATGATGATAATGCGCCACGGTTCTCTTCGCCGCTGCATCAGTTCACGATCAAGGAGAACTTGCTGCCTGGTGTTATTATTGGTGAGTTGTATACATACCTAGATTTCAAGGATAGAACTGGACGGCTTTTAAATTATTACAAGGATGATTCCACCCATTGATATCATAACTGCCGGGGTCACACCATCTATGAATTATAGACATCAGATATTTCTTTTTAATATTTAACACCGCCTCGTTGATCTAGTGTTCCCAAGCGCGACTGCTAAGCATGAGGTCCTGGCTTCGATCCCAGGGTCGGAACAAGGGTTATTGAAATTTTCGATAGCAGCCGGAGTTAGGAATTGCGCCCGGTAGATGGCAATAGGCTCACCACCTATTACATGGGACTTAATAACAGCATTGTTAAGAAATATGGTTGTGCAATTTTGTATACCTCTACGGAGAATATAAGCGTGATGCTATTTAAGTATGTATGCACAATTTTACAGGCACGGTAAAGGCGACTGACAAGGACTCTGGGGATAACGGCAAAGTGTACTATCATGTGCTGGAGGGCAATCAGGAAGGAGCATTCACAGTGGATAGAACCCAAGGCATCATTAGAGCTAACATCAGCTTCGACAGGTGAGAAATTAAAAAGAAAATGTGCTTGCATAAGGTCGATGGATTGAGTGGCGCAAAATACGTTTGAATAGCGTTAAAAGATGGACGCATAAACTAATTTAGTGAGTTGATTAATGATGTACGCCTACTCCAAAACATATATATCACTTACTTCCATTGTTTGAATAGGTTTTGCTCAATGTTGACCACACCAGTAAAGTATATTTCGTTGTGACGTTTCGAACACTTTGCAGCGTTGGTAGTCCTCCTGCGACCACGGACGCTGCAAAGTGTTCGAACCGTCAGGAAAAACAAAAAACCAATAATACACGCGATTAATCCAGTTAAAAGTTGTTTTATTAGGTATAATATATTTCGTAAATTACATATCCAGGTTGTGGTAAAAAAAATGCAGACTCACTCATATAGAGAAAAATAAATGATTTATTGAACAATTGATATCAATATACCTATGTAGCTTTTACAATCCTGTACTCCCTTTTCAGAGAAAAGCAATCGGAGTACTCATTCACAGTCTACGCCAGCAACAACCCTATTCTCGAACATGCGGCAGCCATCTTGAACTCTGTCGACAACGCGACTGACGGACAGGACCCCAGCGTTACTGGAGTAAAAATTAGGGTCCTGGACGAAAACGATAACGAACCCAAGTTCCAACATAAACTGTATTACGCAGGTGAGTGAATCATAACCACGAACTGCTTTGCTCGCTCAGCTCACACAATACATGACGACTATTAATTATTGGAATTCATTACTTTACTCACCGTTTACACGTTGCGATAAAATTTATAAAAACGCAATTGGCCCTTCGTTATTTTGACAAAGGAACATTTTGCAATTACAACCATAAGATATTGAGCAAAATAAATACTTAAAAATTAAGCTTATTTTATACATAAATTATGTTTTGGATAGAAAAACACAACTGCGGGTAATGTATAAACCCGCACCTCCTTGTTAGGTACTCCGATTGGTTTGGCCATATATCGTTTGAAAAATATATCAGTATTTGTTAACTTTATTTTATCCTCTCCCCCCAGGAATAAAACACACAGCCCGAGTCAACGAGCCAGTGATCTCAGTGATGGCTGAAGACCCAGATCTTGAGGAGAATGGTACCTTGGTGTACATGGTGGCTGCTTCCAACTTGTACAAGTTTGGAGCCTCTCAGTCTAGCGGGAGTGTTGTACCTTCACCCTTTAACATCAGCCAGGATGGTAAGTAAAATATTGCCTCTATAATTATCGTAATGACATTGGAATGAATAATGAGACCGCCTCGTTGGTCTAGTGGTCCCAAAACACGATTGCTAAGCATGAGTTCTCTGGTTCGATTCCCGGGTTGGGCAAAGGGTTATAGAGTTTTCCTGTGAGGAAAAGCTCATTAGCAGCCCAGAGTTTGGAATTGTGCCTGGTAGAGGGCAATAGGCTCACCACCTATTACATGGGATTTAATAACAGAATTTGTGAAATGTAGGTATTTAACTATGTTCACTTCTGCCTAGCCCTTCGAGGAATATAGGCTCTCTTATTTAATTATCTTGTCTTCTGTCTCCAGGAATCTTGATGACAGCAAATTTTATGGCGGAATATAACCAGGACCGCTTTGTTTTGGACATCATCGCGCAAGAGCTCGCACCACCACACCGGCAAGCCAAAGCTCAAGTATATGTAAGTAGTTAGCATGAAACGACGCCATCGGTTCATGGTTGATATACCAAAAACCCGAACGAAGCGCTTTGATCCCACATTCATTATAAGAACCACAAAACAGTGAAATGCGCTGCCGGAGTGGGTCTACCCCGATAGTTACAATCTGGGTGTCTTCAAGAAGCGAGTGAATCGGTTTCTTCTAGGCAAACGTGCTCCATCGTAGACCGCATTATCGCATAACATCAGGGAGATGGCGGTCAAACGTAAGCCTATAATCTAATAAATAAAAGTTAGAAGGTTCTTCAGAATACAGATAAATCTTTCGAACGCATTAACGCATGCCTAGCGAACTTAAAGTATTAAGCCGTATTGACCTCTACAGGACGAGATGACTTAGTTGGTCAGAGCGCCTGGAGCATTTAACCGGGATATACTACGACAGTATTTTTATTGGACAAAAAATTAAAACTTTAAGCCAAGCTCTAGAGCCTGAGCTCCGATTTGTACTGCGTGTCTTTGGGGTCTGTCCAAAGTATATAGCTCTACGTGCTCTTGAATATGCCATATTTATAACAAATAACTCTACTTATAAGCCCTGACTTTAGAAACTATACAACTTAAATACTGATAAATCATTGAAAAGCATTAACGCATGCTTAGCGCACTCTAAAATTATAACTTTAAATCTCGAGGTCGAGTTGGCGTAGTGGTCAGAGCGCCTGGAGTATTTATCCGGGAGGCGCAGGTTCGAATCCTGTTCAAAACCGTATTCTTTTCCATTTAGAATTATTACTTTAACTTGGTAAACAATATGGCTTGGCCGTTTCGTGATTATTTAAGGACTTAAAATATCTGTTAACAAATATCTGTCTATTAATAGTTCTACTAACATTAAACGGCACATAGCATTAAATCAGTTTTCCAGCATTATCCAGATCGAAGCTATGACGGTTCGAAAATACCACAAAACGCTTCCAGAAAACATAGGTAGTGCCCCTAAGTAGTTTGGCTTGTCTTAGCGGGAGCACTACCGTACCCCAGATCGAAACTATCTATCTGCACAAAGCCCCGATTACACGAATCTTTCTTTTGTGCAGAAATAGAATCTGGCGACCTGTAGCGTAGAAACGACTCAGAAACCATGTTAATGCAGGCACAATGTTTTCTATGACAAATGAACATTTATAGATATACTGTTCATCTGCCTGGCCTTTTTCCCAATCACATTGAGGTCGGCTTCCAGTCAAACCGGATGCAGCTTAATACCAGTATTTTACATGGAGTGACTGCCTATCTGACCTATACCATAGAACTGTAGTTGAGGAGTTGATGCAACTACCCAGGCCGTCTCCCACAACAGTTGCACCGGACTACATCCCGAAACACGACTAGGTCACGAGTAGGTAGGTGGGTGGTAACCTGCCGCGTCCGAAGCCTCCCACCAGAGTTGTATTGCCTGTTTTGACCACCCAGGGCCCACGTGTAGGGATTCCATTTTAAGGGTGCACTCCTACGTACGCCGGAAACTCAGCCCTAAGAACCCCCTTCAACTCCCAAAGTATGACCACGGACTTTAGTGACACATTGTATATCCCTTAATAATTTCTCCAATATCACGTATGTTTACTCCAAAATCTATTCTTTTCCCAGGTATGGATAATCGACCGCTCCTCCCTCATTCGCATGGTGGTGTCTCGCAGCTGTAGCGCGGCCGTGTCCGGCGTGCAGCGTCGCCTGGCTGCCGCATCCAACGCCCTGCTGGTGCCTGGAAGAAGACTGCCACTTGTGCAGGCTGATAGACGGTATGATGACTGGTAAGTTCAGAGCATTATTAAGGTTAGAGATATCTTTATTTCTCATAAGAATTTAAAGTAATTCACTTACATGAGAAAGTTTAAACACACACAAACAAAATTATCTTATCCTAGGCGTACACTAAGTTTATCGAATCATTTCACTGAACACATTCAATCACAAGTATACCTTATTAAGCTATTTAGTTCTAAGATAAAATACCTGCAGGGTACTTGTAAAAAAATTATTATTGCAAATAGAATATGTATTTCACGTTTGTATTGTAAACAAATAAAGGTACGTTTCAACTAAAAAAAACTTGGAACTCAGTTTCTATCGTACAGAAATCTAATTGAACTTTGAAGTGGGTTACATGACGGTAGTTATCACGTTCAATTGTGAAGTGTAATGAAAGTTCATAAATTATTATTACTATTGTTTTCCTTCACGTTTCTACAATAAGTATTGGTTATGAGAAAGTTATTAGGAGACCGTATCGGTGGCGGTTACCACTAACTATAGCATTCCCAATGAGGGTTGACGTCAGGAAGGCGGCCGGTCATAAGACATTGCCAAAACTTTAGCAGCATGCAATTTCAAAAACAATTAGAAAGTGGAAGTACAGTTCATGCTGTGACGACCTCAAATAAATTGGGATAAGGTCAGGAAGATGATGATGAGAAAGGTGTTAGTGAATAAAATATAGCTTAGGTCATGGCAATTTGAAGATAACTTCTGTTAGTGAGTGAGTTTCTTGTCCGATATCACCTCCATTCCTATTTAAATTTCCTACGAATGCGTCTGTCTTCCTTAGGTGCGAGATCCACCTTCATGCGGTAGACCCAACCACATATCAGGTACTGCCAGTGGAGAAGGTTTTGGAAACAATTGACTCGAAGTATGACGAACTCAAGGATGTATACCAGGAGTATGGAGTGGAAACCCTTATAGCGGCCAGCGCTTCTTCTAAAGGTAAAAGAGAATCTACTAAAAATATTCACAAAGAAACTATTTTTTTTTTGTTATTCATATTTCACTTTTTTTAATTAAATCCTGTATATGCAATTTCAAAATATTCCTAGTCTTTCTGGATGTTGTTAAGAAATATATCCTTACTACTTCCTTGTACAATAACAAAAGTGAAGTCATTTTACATAATTTAATGAGCGGAATAAATCGCTATTGAAGGAAAAAACTTACGAAGTCTACCATAGACTAGTCATTAAACTCCCAAATAATGTATAAATGTAAAAAAATAAAACACTTTCAGGAAACGGGACAGATGGCTGCCTTGTGTCCCGTGCCGTATTTTATTTTACGTATGAAAAGCTTAACCGTTTTTATTTCCCTTACAGCGCCCGATAGCTTCGACCCAGCATTAGCAGCGTTAATAGCTCTCCTGATAGTGCTATTTACGGGAATCGTCACTTTCATAGTCGTGTGCGCATGTCTCAAACACTGGTAAGTGAACCTGTATCCCATCTAAACTATCCTATTTTCATATGAATTATTGTTTAATGGTTGTTACTCACGCGCATTCTTCGGGATTGCCCGACTGGTTTCGAATAGCCCGCGGCAATTTCGGGAGTTAAATTACACTCGCACTGCAGAGCAAGGGCTTCTTCTCATTCAAAGAAAACGATCATTGATCACCACGCTAACTCTTTTCTCTTTCTCTTTTTTAAAATAAACGTTGTCCACCACGCTAACTCACTGGCAGCTGGCGATTTCAGACCATCAACTCCAGGTTCCACTACGTTTTCTTTCACCATATGTCTGTGTCTTAGATTAACTAAGAAAGTACATGTGACATTGAAAATGTCAGCCAGATTTGAACCAAAAACCTGTTGCTCAAGAGGCATGCCCGTAACCAGTCGACCACTACGACATCACAAATAAAAAGGAAGATTTTTTTTTTTATAACTTTTCTTACGCAGGGTTATCCCACCACCATCACTCCAATCTAGCAAAGGAGACAGTTTGGCCCGCCGACGCATCCTAGAAGAGCTGTCAACGACTGAGAACCCGTTGTGGCTGGAGACGAAGCTGAGGCCGTATGAGGAACAAGAACTCACTATGAACGTGTTCGGAGACCAGAACGAACAGCAACCTGCTGAACCGCCGCCGGTAACTTTATCTATCGATACAGAATTTCGATATATTCCGATCTGATACCCGATACTGATCCACCGTACATTCTGACTACCACTATTTCTTTATTATTTGGGATACTAGATTGTTTATAAAAGCCAAAGTGGAATATGAAAGAAGTAAGAGTATGAAACGATTATCATTAGATTTTAATGTTTAAATTTAAAAAAATAACTGGCCCTAGCACCGCATGTTCAAGATCATTTTTTTGAGTTTTGTGCAAGACAGTCGGAATGACATTCGTTGTCCTTGCTTGTGATATCATATAGGTACTGTCAGGTAACGTCAGATCCACTATCTGCCAACAACGCTTGCCAAAAATAAAATTGGTATGCTTTTGGTACACTATAATCCTTTACTTCATCATCATCACCATCAGCTCAGGGCACTGGACGTAAGCCTCTCCATACGCCAACAAGCTCGGCTTCTCACAATAGTGTTTATAGTTTTCGATATTGTTATTATAGACGGACAACACGTACGCGACTATACAAGGTAGTCGAACGACTGAAAGATTTGGTGACTACGCCACGTTGGGTGGCGAGTCACCCACACCATTAGAAGCTGCTCTAGGATTCCAGGTATGTTCCAGAAGTAACTTTTGTGAGAATAGAGTAGTTTATAATAGATTTATTTTTCCTAGAATCATCAGTTCCTCTTATAATTCTGTTTTTGCTCAAGTTTTCTTTGAACATTATTGCCTGAAGACTGTTTGGGACAAACGCATCCAACCTTAAGCTGATCGCCAAAGTTTTCATTGTATTAACTCAACGCATTTTGGAGTTTTACAAGTCCGAAACTAAACAGATAATTTTAAGGGAAAATATTTGATTATATATACTTGCTATAACATCATAAACATCGAAGTATCTCACAAAGGTTGAATTTTTCTAAATTATATGGATAGGAAAATACAATCTTGAGTGGGGCTTAACCCCGCTTCCTAGATGGGTACTCCATCTGCTCTGCCAACTAGCCAGTTGGCAGAGCAGATTGTGGTCATGATAGCCATCACGACCACCTCTCGCGAAGCTGTATGTTTTGTGTTACTCACGTCCATTTTGTTTGAGCTACTTGTTTCAAGAATAATAGTTAATTTTTTTAACTTTCAGGGCAGCACCTTTAAACCGCCGTCCCCTGATACGCCAGAACCTCCACCCAGACCTTCAGGATTAGGAGTTCTTTGATGGTGAGTGACACGAACACGTCGTGAGATTAGCTTTGCTTTGGTTGTTCTTCATTTATTTGTTAATCTTTATAACTATTCCATGTGCCAATGGTTTTTTTTATTTGGAAAGTTGAGTTGCATATGTATTTATTACTATTTTATAAATATTAATTTTAAAGAAAATGTCTCAAGGAAACTTAAGAGTATAAATATGGATCGCTACAAAAAAGAGAAGACCAAAGAAACGATGGATAGATTGTGTGAAGATGAGATATGATAAGATGATATAGTGAGAGAAACAGTGAATACCGCGATGGTGGCTAATAAATATTGAATAAAAGAAAAAGACATGCTCTGCCGATCCCAAAAGGCCCAAATAAATTAAGATAAACAAAGGAAACTAATGAATTTTGATAAACATTTCTTTTGTTGCAGATTGTCAAGACAATGGTGGCAGATCTATAAATATAAAGTTAAGTGTAAATATACGGTACCTAAGTAGTGCATGTTGGCAATGTATTATAATTAATATTTACGCATTTACTGATGTTGCAACATTTACTCTCAAACGCGGTGGTTCTGCTGCGCACTAAATAAACCTTTCTATATTTGCTATCTCTTTCGGACAAGCAAAATGTGAAAGATATGAAGAGCGCACTAACATATGTCATTGTTTATTTGTCTAATTTATATTTTTCAACTCTCGGATTGTTTCTTGTCTTTGTTAAATTAACAAATAAAGGAGCATTATGTCATTTTAGTGAGTAAAGCTTAGTACGCAATAGAATCGGGGAAAAAATAATGTTACAATACCAGTAACTATGGTAATTGAAAGTAAGACTGTCTGATAATATAACTTATATTTTTGTTACCATTTTATATTTTATACAAACCCTTTCATGTGATACATTGACAACGTCCAGTTAAAATTATTATTAGTAACCAATTCCATATAAATATTATTATTTTTTAAGTTCTTAGTTCAAGCATTTCCTTTTTGGGTAAGTGGAGACTTGACTTTATTATGAATCTATGGAATATCACTAATGGTTCTAGTAGCAACAAAAATGTTTGAGGATGAGTAACGTATTCTTTTTGACATATTTAACAACTTTTTTTGCCACTATTATATAGTAATAAAGACATAAGTCTTTCAAATTTAACCCATTGCCTATTAAAGCTACAACGTATCAATTGATATGACGCCATCTTTTGTTACTTTCTTACATTTAATAGTTCTCCCGTGGAATCTAAGCAATTTTACGGATATTTCTTTTCCGTTTTTTTTTTAAGTGTTGGTGGGAACTACCAGACCGACATGATCGGATAAATTATATCTTATTCTGAAACAATGCAACTTTTTCAGAGTGAGCTATTAATATTATGAAAGCATCGCTAGATGGCGCTATTTTAAATTAGTTGCGGGATGGCTTTTGGTAAAGGTATGTTAAATTTTAAAGACACGAACTATGCGAGCAAAGCGTGGGTGGAAAATAGTTATTTTATTCTTAGTCGCAGATAGTAGTGATTCCTCCGAAAAGGAAACGCTTGAATATCATACCCAAGTGGAGTGTAAAAAGACATTTTTACAAATTATTTCTCTTAATTAAGCACTGGTCTTGAATCTCAATAAATCTTAGCCAATCTTTATATTAACCTTAGATTTGTAATCTAAATTATTTTCGCTATTTCTTGAATATATAATACTGCCATATAAATATATTGTAACTTACAAAAATATTGTACAAAATACAATATTATTTAAGACATATTATTGTTACATTTACTACTGCACTCACAGTGATTGAAATTAGTGAATCGTTATCCAATTTTTTTTCTGTTAAAGGAGTATTTTTAAGTGTATTAACTGGACCACCACATGTTTCTGCAGTTTGTTTTTATGAAAATGATTTTTAAGAAAGATTTGCATTTGTTGTTAATATTATGCTTAAGTAACGCACCATCTGTTCTCATAATATATATGTCGCAGATAGATAGTAGAATCCGCTGTTTTACAAAACTCCTAGCTGGTTTACAAAACAGTACTGTTTTAAAAAACAGCTAAACAACGTTCAGCAGGATTTCCATTGCGATACGTTTAACAAAACTGCTACCCACGTTAGACGTAATGCAGAATGACATATCTACAGTGGGACAGATTTGTTTATTGTTTAGGTATATTAAAGGGATAGTAACCACTCAAGTAAAAAAAAGATACTGTATTCTAATTTGTCTTTCCGTGGCTGGGTGACAGAGTGGAGGTGATAGTTTTTCATAACAGTACTGTTTTGTAAATCAGCTAGCAGTTTTGTAAAACAGCTGATTCTACAATCCATCTGCGATATATATACAACTTATTTTTTTAGAGTGTCCTGTTTTGTTTATTAAATTCGGCATTTACTAAAATAATAATTTTACTAAAGCTATAGTTGACCATTCATTAACGTTAATAAATATCTGTGAGTGTAACGGTGAGTGTTAAAAGGAACCAATAATTAAATTCTTCTACTTAATTAGTTGCCTATTAAAACCTATATAAAAAGGTACAAAATAGCGCAGGCGCATAATTTAAAATCATGTTTTATGCCTACATAATTTTATTATAAATATAGCATTTGTAGTCAACACTAACGTAAATTTATTTTAAATTCTCACACTTGGAACAAAATTTATATTGAGTAAATTAGGAAGTACGTGTTGATTGCGCGGGAATTGGAAAAGTCAATTAAATTGAATTAACGTTGTCTCAGTAAAAAATAATCTCAAACAAGAACTACATTGACGACAATTCTGATGTAGAGTGACTAAACTAAAATTAGAGCATGCTGTTTTTTACTAAAATCTACTATATGAACGCGACAGGACAAACTAAGAGACGTCAAATTCAAATTTAGACACGCCAAACATAAAATTTTCAAGTAAACATTTTAGTCGGTACATTTTAGGTGCCGCTAAAATAAGAGTGGTCAACTACACAACACTTTTATAGTGTTGGTTTGACGTTTAGTTCATCCCATCCCGCTCTTATAGTAACTATAAATAAAATAACAGCAATTTTAGTTTAGTTGTGTAGTATTTAGCCATCGGTGTAAAAGCACTCACAATTAGTTTATTACGAAAACCCTTTGGGTCAGCCACGTACAAATACGTACTTCATACCAATAAAAATCTATTGTGTCTGCTAATGAGCGAGCCAACAGCTTTTAAGAGAGTGCTGTTTAAAAAAAAGAATGTAAACCAATTGACATCACCAGGTTTGGGCGATTTTATGGTTGCCGAAGAGACTGATCCAGATAAACTTAATAAAACAATAATCCTGCTATATGCAGTGTATAGTAGAATGGTATGAATTTAGTCCCTTATAATTATAATACATTAATTCAGTTACAAAATGTTAAAATAAATAAATAGTCAGTAAGTTAAGTACCCAGATGTAAATATATATTTTTATACCTTCAAGTATTATTTAACAACGAAAGAGAAATAAAAAGATTTTATATCGAACGTGCCTTGTTTATTGTCATCCATTAATTACCAGCAAAACTTTAAAAAAAAAAAAAAAAAAAAATTAGGTAAAATATAATGTTTTCTGCGATTATTTTTTCAGATCATACTGTACAATATCAGTATAGCCTAGTAGTATGACCGTTGGACTGACAATTCGAAGGTCGCAAGTTCGAATCCAAGGCCACTGTCTTTTCAAAGTCATGTGCGTATTATAACTTGCTTTAAAAGTGTGAAGGGAAACATCGTGAAGAAACCAGGCCAGTTTCAATCAAATAAAACAATTGTAGTCATTCAAGATAAATCTTTGAAAAGCATTAACGCATGCTTAGCGAACTCTAAAGTTACAATATTAAATGGAAAAAGAATACGGTCGCGAACAAGATTCGTACCTGCGCCTCCCGGATAAATACTCCAGGCGCTCTGAACACTAAGCCATCTCGACCTCTGCTCACCATAAGACGTGTTAAAATATGGAAGAAGAATTCGCGGTAGAATCTTGTTCGCGACCGTATTCTTTTTCGATTTAATATTGTAACTTTAATTGTAGTCATGTTTGAATACTATAGCATTTATTTAAGGTATCCATGAGTGATCTTATATTATCCAAATATCTGGACAGCTGGGTCTTCAAGCACTCTTCTAGCTCTATCAGAGAAGAGTTATAGTAAGAGTAGAAGTCACTTATTGCATTCTGTTTCAGAAGGATCAGCCTTTCTATCACTTCATCGTAGTTGTCATTCTGCATCTGAAACACAAAATTTTAACTTTTTGAATATGCACGCATTAACGAATAAAAATTATAAACAGAATAAATACTCCCGGCGCTCTGACCACTAAGCCACCTCGACCTAGTGATCAGAGCGCCTGGAGTATTTATCCGGGAGGCGCAGGTTCGAGTCCTGTTCGCGACCGTATTCTTATTCCATTTAATATTGTAACTTTAGAGTTCGCTAAGCATGCGTTAATGATTTTCAAAGATTTATCTTGAATTATAAACAGATTGTAAAAATATTGACATTAGGTATTAACGACATATTAATCTTCTATAAATATGTCAATTTAGCTTCCATGTGTTTGTGTCTGTGGAGTAATATCAAATTGGACTATTAATTTCTGAGCATCACTTGCAACATGGATTTGGCCTTTGTAAGCAGCGTCGTGTTAACTACGAGACCAGAGCAGAATTCCGCACCCCTAAAACTACAGAGCTAAACGTCGCAAATTCCTTCGCGCCCCTGGCAGTCGCCCCTGTGGCCAGGCCAGCTACGGCACTGTTTGTAAGTAGCATTCTTTATACTTGCTGCATTAACGTAAAGCATGGGCTACACGTAGCATTCGGTGGAAGAAGAGATAGAGACAGATGGAACTATATGAATTGTCACTTACATATCCAATCAAACACAGTTCTGCCATTTTCTCATCGCTAGGGTTTTCACCGTTGCATAGATTAACTAAATATCTATAGCCCTTCCTCCACTTTGAGATCTAAAACAATTATCTATATAGAAGAATGCACTTGAGTTCTAATCGTTGAACAATCATCAATACAACAGATGTTTAATTAATGAGATGATAACAGTTACCTGTTTTTCCAATTGCTCCACATCTTCTTTCTTCTCAACGTCTTTGGAGGTAGTTGTTCTCAGGCATTCATGCTCATTATCGTGGTAGAACTTTATTGACCACCTGATCTCTTTCCTGTGGCGGTATAGGCAATCGTTCCACTGAAAAATTGAAAAGATAGTGTCGAAAATGTTGGTGGGCACGTTCTTCACGTGCCTTACGCTGGGATTAATTTTTTTATGCAAGAAATTTTAGCCGTAGTGGGAGTCAACCATCAACATTTTCAAATTTTAGTTAAAACCTGCTAAAGCATTATTGTACCTATGCGTAATAAACACAAAGTTATAAATTTGACCGAAAAGTAAAAAATGGTCGAGAGCAGGATTTCAACTTACCACTCAGGGATTCCAGATAAATACTCCAGGCGTTCTGCCAACTACATTTTCATAGTTTAATATGTCTTAATATTCGAATTACGACGCTATCTATTCAGTCAGTCCCTCCCTATACACTATGCAGGTGACTGAATAATAGACAGAATATATATCAATAACGTGCATAACGTATTAAAAATATGAACTAAGAATTCGAAGTTCCTATTGAGCAGAGGAGTTAGCATAGCGCGTAGAGTATTTATCCGAGAGACGCAGATTCAAATCACAACCGTATATTTTTTTCCACGAATATTTATAACTTTAGTGAGAGGACAGTTGTAAATAAATCTGTACGTCGGTGAAAACGGATACAAGTCTGAAATTAAAGTTTTGAAAAAAATTGCTTTAAAAATTTTGCGCCGTTAATTATTTTACACATTTAATTATTTTATACAGATAGGTATTTTTAGCCTCTATACTATGATATATAAAGAATAGTACTATATGTAAAACATTTGAAGCAATATGAGAATAAAATGACTTATATTATTCGTCACATCAGAATGAATATGTGTAAAATAATTTTAGTCAAATTGAATTATTTTACACTAAAACTAGTGGTGTGATTGATGTTGGTGAAAAATGATACATCTACGAATTGAGATATACTATTACATTTTAATATACTAATTTTAATAACTAACAAAACCCCCAATACTAAACTATCGCAAAACAGAAGCATCTTTAATTTGCAGTTGTTAAAATACGATATAATAAATTTTTGACAATAAACAAGCTGGTAAATTTATTTAGTGTCAAAAATGTATTATATGGACTTACATCATTATTCACATTGAGTTATTTAGAAATGAAGTCGTGAACAAAAATACATTTTTAATTGTATCATTACACACCATCTTATATCAATGTACTGTCCATGGTTAAGATGATTTAACTGAATTTGTATTATTTTACACTTATAATTTAAACAAAATATATTAAATTTTATGAGTGCATGTCATGTTATATCATTATACACGAAGCTTTCAAGGCAATTCGCTGATATAAGTTGACTTGTATTACTACCCACAAAAAATATCTCCTGATCCAGAAGAGCTAGGGCTACGTGCATTAGATAGAAAAATATATATTTTTTCACTGATAATATATGTCTCAAAATCTAAAAACTGATGCAAGTCGACTTGTATCAGTTTTCACCGACGGTACAGAAATAAACAAGGGAGTACCCTAGGTATATCAAGAATTACAGACTGGGAACATACAAACTTTATTTTTACCTCGACATTACCATTGCTCTTCAAGCTGTGTTCCTGATGCTTAATCATCTCTATTCTGTACTGCATGGCGATATCCAGTCGCTTGATCTGGTACTCATCAGCCCAGGTCAACATCTTCTTTCTGTCATCCCTTTGTAAAGTCCTTGATACATTGACATCAGCTTCGTATTTTCGGATCAATAATATTGAATTGGTAGGCTAAAATTCAAGGTATAAAAAAAAAATCTGAATTTGATGTAGCAAGTGCAAATCGATAGGCTCTACCTACACCAATGGGAAACAGGCGCGGTTGTTGTTTGTGATACATACACAAATAATAAACTCAGTGCGAGTGACCTTGGTTAGCTAAATGCTTTATTTATATCCATCAGCTCCCTTCACGACAGGCTTTTAAATAGAAACAGTTTCTGATCCAATTTAACACTTTTGCTATTGTGCCTCCAATGGATTGTATATCCTATATGCGGCAACGATGACCGAAACTTGCCATTGCCTGGTCAAGCAAGACGGTTCAAATTAAACGACGTCAAATTAAAATTACCTAATGTTAAATTTTAGTTTGACTAATTTTAATAACCTTTGGCGTTTAAAAAGAAGAGAAATGTAATTTGACGTCTGTAATTTGTTGACGTTTAATTCGTACTTTTTGGCTCTTAAAGTTAGTAAAATTTTGCAATTTAATTAATTCCTTAATTTTAGTTCGTATGACTCATATTTAACGTCATTGTGAGCATCTGTGCACTTCCTCTATCATATAACTTATGCGATTGATGGCTTTGATATCAAGTGCACGGCACTTCATAAATCAATCAATAATTAATCGATAATTGATTGACACGTAGATGTCAGGAAGTGAATACGATAAGGGGGATAAGGCCTTCGGTCACTAATAAAAAGTGATCGAAGGATAAGACGTATAATTGTTTTAGATTTATTAATCATATTAATTAATACAATACAGATAAAGTAAGTACATACTTATTGCGTATTTTAAAGTAGGTACATTCATTAATTAATTTCTAATTGGAGGGGTTTATTCAAAGAATCTGGGGCCGTATTATAAACTTTTATTTCCAAGCAGTACATACCGTGAATTGAACTGCCTTGCAAATTCGTATTATGAACTTAATTTCCAGCTAGCCAGAGGCTACGTGACACTACAAGCCGGCTTCTGCCCAAATTTAGTTGACTGGCTGGCTTTAGACGTATTATGAACGCGGGTATGACATTATTTTCCCGTTTTGGCTGTTAAAATGTGACGTTTTTATCCATTCGATTTATACAGCTCCATTATTACTTAAACTATATTGTCTAAGAAGCAAGAACTGGCAAGATAATGTTTATCTTTAGGTATATTTAAAAATCTAGCTTCCGTCCGGAAACCTCGAAAATTAGTCGATAGATAATAATAAATTTTTTACACAGCGTTTCATTTTAATAGAGCAATGTTTTTTTAAAAAAAAAACGAATATTTCCAAGTGTTTTGCGAGGCTTACATAAAAGCAAAACTGTATCAGAGCGATGCGTGGCTGAGTTTGACTGATGAAAACGACCTGGGAATTAAACCCGAGACCTCATGCTCAGCAGTCGCACTCGGAACCACTAGGCTAACGAGGCAGGGTCTCATTAGCCTATTTCATAGACTCTTTTCAAATGAATTAACGTTATTAATGGCAAGCAAGCTCTTAGTATAGATTCTCTATAATTTATTTATTTAGTTTAACTACACGTAACGGCTTTACACCAATTAAAATAATTAATAATTATAAAACTTATATAATGACGAACAACTATCGGAGGTATATTCTAAAGTATGGGATGGTTGACATATGTCGGGCATTACATTGCCCCGGTCAATGCCTTAGACACATCATCTCCGTTTGTTCTCGTCTTGCCAACGGCGAGTACTTGCACAGGCATAATCTAGTGGCCAGGATTATCCACCAGCAACTTGCTTTGCACTACAACCTTGTGGAGTGTACGGTGCCATACTATAGGTATACACCCGACCCAGTTCTTGAAAATGGATATATCACATTGTACTGGGATCTATCTATCATCACTGATAGGACTATTGTCGCCAGTAAGCCTCATATAGTGGTGATATATCGATTTGAGCGCCGCACAATGATCGTTGATATCACTATCCCTCATGACGAGAACCTGGTGAGTGCAGAAGAAGACAAACAAATCAATTAGTGGCGCACGAGATTGTCGACATGTGGAATGTGGACTCTGCAATCATTGTACCGATAGTCTTTTCGGCTAATGGATTAATAGCGAAAAGCCTTGATCAACACCTTATAAGGCTCTCGCTAGGCGGCTTGATCAAGGGCCTGGTACAGAAAGCGGTACTACTTGATACGGCATGCATTGTGCGGAGGATCCTTTATCTGGAGCCCTAATCACCGGTAGCTTGGACCCTGTTCCCGATGCCCGGTGGCCTACTATTTTTTATATTTTTATTCATATTCATATTCTTTATTTGCATACCATAATGTACATAAGATGTTGTAAAGAAACAAGAATCATTATGGACCCTGTAGGGCACAACAAAATTTAGGAGAGAGGAGGACGTATTTTTATTATATTAACATTTATAGACTTCAAAAGTTAATTTATGAAATTATTATAGCTATAATATAGTAAAAATTCTTTATATATTATCTTTTATTAGAAATTATTATAAATCGTATTATTATAGAAATTATTGTTTACTTTTATTAATGTTATTATTATTTATTTATTTTTAATGTTATTATTATATTAGAAATTATTTATTTATTAGAAAATTCCAATTTCAATTTCAATTTATTGCATTCCATAAAGATCATTTACACGTGTGGCTTAAAAAATGGGTAACAATTATGGACCCTGTCGGGCACAACACTATTAGAAGAGAGGAGGATTTAGCTGTTTTTCATATTAATTAATTTAATGTTTGTAGTATTTAGTTAATACTTATTATGTAGGTACTTTTAGATGATTAGAATTCATACATTATCTTCTAGGTATTCTTTTACAGTGTAGTAACTTTGTTTAATTAGATGCTTCTTTAACTTGCTAACAAAGATATTAAATTTCATTTCATTTTTGATGTATTTCATTAATTATGTATTTGTCTATATATTTAAAAAAAGTGTAAATAATATGTTAATAAATGATACTGGAAATAAAACTTAAACATAAAACACAAATATAGACAAAAATAAATATCAAATTAAACACACAATCATACATCTTTCTCACAGAAATGCAAACACTCTTACAATATATCCGGTCATCCATCTGCAAACAAATCACATTTTGGATTGGCGCATAGGAGAGCGTTGAGTGCAGAGAGGCTGCGTGGTATGGGTGACTTAGCTCGCGCCACAGTGCAACATGATGGCACGGCGGACAACCTTTGCCTTCGGTCTATCGGTACATAATTGCTACAAATACAAAACATACGTAACATAACTATTCTGATATAGGCAACAATTACATGCGCTTATATCACACGCAACTTTTCAAAATGACGTCATACATGTGTCCTATTTCTATCTCAGACCACACTGCTCACAAAAACATCTAAATTACTTAATCTAATCAAAGTGTCAACAGGCAAGGAAGTACTCACCACACAAGAAGCACTCGTAGACAGTACTGGCAACATAAAAATAAATAACTTTAATTTGACCATATTTTGAATAAAAACTTTTTGAAGGCAGACAATAGAGAGTAGTTGTGACTGACGACTCTACCGACTTTAGAAGAAGAATATTTACAAATAATTATTTATTTTCTGTTACTGCAGTGTTCTGACTGAAGTGTGACGTGAAGTCTCTTATCTATTGCAGGTTAAACTCTATTTGAAGTATAGTTAGCAATATATTTATGACGTGAATAAATATTTATAGTAATAAATAATAACTTAAAAATATAAATGTGACAGTTCACACGAGTAAGGAGTTAAAAGGATGTTCTACAATTTATGTGAAAAGTTAAATGAACTATACATATACATACTCATACATAATATAGTATCACATCTATATTCTCCGAAGAGGTAGGCAGAGGTGTACGTAATGGTACACCCCATATTTCACCAATGTTGAAATTAAGTCCCATGTAATAAGGTGGTGAGCCTAGTGCCATCATATATATAGGCACAGTACCAAGCTCCGGGCTGCTATCGAGAACTTCCTAATAGAAAAACCCAACCGTCTTTGCCCAGCCTAGGCATCCAACCCAGGACCTCATGCTCAGCAGTCGTGCTTGGGGCCACTAGATAGACCAATGACGCAGTACACACAATCTAAGCATATTCAAGTCAAATAGATTTCTTCCAGATCTACGTGCTCCATCCTCGGCCACACCATCGCTTACCATCAGGCGAGCTAAGGCCAAACGTAGATCCATTTTAGATAAAAAAAACTTTGGTTCTAAATCCCTAAGGGTGTATCCCTACTGTTAGTCTAAGAGGTTTACTTAAAAACATCATACTTTTTTTTGTAATTCAGATGAAACAGCTTCAACAGCAGGGCTCGTGGCTAAGTAACAGCCGCACAGATTGATTGAGGAGAAACTGCGCTTGTCGCAGTCGGTCTGTGGATGGGTAACCATCACGTATGACCGAGATTCCTCCGTGCCTTGGAGAGCACGTTAAGCCGTCGGTCTCGGTTGTAAGAGGCCTGGCAGTTTGGTAACCATAACCACTCATACCTCGAGATATTGTGTTACCCAGTTAGGCTATTACTATCTGAACTCCACAACCCAGTTAGGGTTGTGGAGGTCAGATAGGCAGTCGCTCCATGTAAAACACTGGTATTAACTGCTTCCGGTTTGACTGGAACCCGACGCCAATGTAATTGGAAACTGCTAACCTTCTCAGCAGATAAATTTCAAAAGTTGACGGACGGAAAAATGAATACAGTCATGAGCAGGATTCGAACTTGCGCCTACCGAATAAATACTCTAGGTAGATTTCAAATAAAACAGCCCAAAAAAGGTTTAGACTAGTGGAATTTCAGACAGAAACTTAATACTACACTCATTACACTATTTTAAAGTGTAAGCGTTATTTTTAAAATGACACCTGCATGAAGAAATTTGCCGTCTCAGTAAACGTTGATAAAGAATATTAACTGTACCTACCTATATTCTCACGTGTAAAATGAAACTTAGTTAACAGGGACTTCCCCTGATTGGCTATTTGACACCATTACTGGTTAGGCATAAAATAATACTTATGTGCGTTAGGTTACTAAAGTAGAAAAATGATACTTATGAATTTATAATTTTTGTGGAGAATAAAATACGGTTTTGATAAGCACTTGAACTTGCGCCTCCCGGATAAATACTCTAGGCGCTCTGCCAACTAGGCCATCCCAACCTCTGCTCACTGCTTTAAATTCTTCCACAGTTTAATAGGTACGTGTTCCGTCCCCGAATTCATTCACATTTTAAAGTATCAGTGTAGTGGTCGCAAGCCCGGCTGCTGAGCGTGAAGTCCTAGGTTCGATTCCTATGTCGGGCGAAGTGTTATTGGATTTTTCTGTTAGAAAATTCTCAGTAGCAGCCCGGAGTTAGGAAGTTGGCGGTGTGATACCCCCGTGCTTCGGAGAGCACGTAAAGCCGTCGGCCCCGCACCTGATCTCTCTCCGGTCGTGTCGGATTGCCGTCCCATCGGACTATGAAGGTGAAGGAAGAGAGAGAGCACCTGTGTTTGCGCAGACAATTGTGCACTGTAATATCTCCTGCGTACCTGGTTGATCGCCGTGACCGAAATACGGTCAGGAGGAGTATATGGTGACGTCATTGCTAACTATTCCGTTAATATATAGGTGACTGAATTCTGACTACAATAATGATAATACTTTTTTTTTATCCATCATGAAAGCTGTAGCAGATTTATATCAATAATTATTGTTCACCGGTTACTAATCACGAGCATTTTGGGATTGCCCGACTAGTTTCGAACTCAAACGGAGCCCTTAGTCATGAGCTGAGCCCGCGGCGATGTCGCGAGTTTGACTCGTGAACGCACGTGAGTAATTGTTATTTTAACCATAGTTTTATTATGCGCAACCGCTAAGTAGTGGAATTCCTTGCTGTCTGTGTTTTTCGATAGGAATCTGGTGGTCTTCAAGTCTTCAATCCACAGCTTTCTGCTGGGTAAGCGTGTTACATCATCAACCGCAACTTTACTCAAAATAAGGATGACGTGGCGACCAAACGCAACGCCATTTAAGAATGATATTAAAAGATCAGACTTCCTAAAACCAGAGAAAGATAAATTAATTATCTTGAGATGATCTGGCACACGAGGTTGTCGACAAGTGGGGCGTGGACTCTGCAATCACTGTACCGATAGTGTTTAACTAATGGACTAATAGCGAAGAGCTTTGATTAACTCCTTAAAAGGCTCTCGCTAGGCGGCTGAATCAAGGGCCTGATCGGTACCCCTGGATACCGAACGCATTGTGAGGAGGTTTCTTTCTCTGGAGCCCTAACTAGCGGTAGCTTGGACCCTGTTTCCGACTCCGGTGTCCTACAATTTTATATATGTGTGAATAAATGATGCATTAAAATAGTAAAAAAAAAACACGAGGAAAATAGTATTACTAAAATCTCGAGGAAAATAGTATCACAAAAATCATTAATATGTTAATAATGTGCGCGTATCGTGTATTAAACATTCATGATGGTGTATTTCCTACTATAAAACTCAATTACTGCAGAAAATCTCTATTTACAAATGCCATAATAATATTCAATCGTTATTTCCCGTTTTTCCAGTTTGACTGTCTGACTGTACTCTTGCAGTACATGATAACCTATAGAGTTAACAGTGAGCATATTAATAAATATATATTTAAATATATATATATATGCAATGAGTGCACTTGGAGGTTGGATTTTATAATCTAAGTACATGAGACACGTTCCCTCCTCTGAATAATTCTGTAACTATAAGTTGTAAAGTTAGGTAATTTTTTTTTATTAGAACTGGGTAATTTGTGTTAGGTATTTGCATGCAATTCTAGCTTTCAATTTGCCACACACTGCGGCATTATGCTCAACAAATCATATATAGCATAACGACTGTATTCTCAGAAGGATTAGTCAGAGGTGTACAACTTTTATACACTCACATGCCATTATAGAGTCTCATAAAATAAGTGCTGATCCCATTACCATCTACCGGGCATAATTACAAACTCCAGATTTCTACTAAAAATGTCCTAAATATAAAATCCGATTACACTTTGCGTGACACCTCCTCGGCTAATAAGATCGATACAGTGAAACCATATTATCGAAGAATATAAATGAAATCTATGAGCCATCGCAAGACAGAAGTTACCTCGCAGTAGGTAGGAGGTAGGTAATACCGCAGGTAAGTTAAGACACTTTACCCTTCCACTAAGACACGTACAAAATTATACCTACATTATAACAATAAAAATCTATTGTGTCTGTTAATTAGCGAGCCAACGGCTTAAGGCTTAATTGCACTTACTTACCTTTAACCAAAATGTTACCTACTATGCCATTTGGTCAGAATTAACATAAAAAAGCTGTCTGTAAAATCCTTTTCTCCAACTAAGTCATAGTGGTGACGGTATTGAAAAGGTAAGGAAGCCACTGTATTAGGCTTAACGTCTTCTATCGAAACCGAGAATGGTTTAATTTGCTATCCGCTAGATGAAAATGCTTCCATGTTATACAAACTTCAACTAGATTCTCTCGAAGGAACTGTATTATAGTGATATTATATTGTTGGTTATAGTTATGTTGGTGCAACCGAGCCCAAATGTGCGAACAAAAAAACAACAAAATAATAATGTTAAAATATTTATTACAAAAATAAATTGTCAAATACATTTTTTTACAATAACATTAACAACAGCAATGACATATTAGTTCATATTTAATTTAATTATTATTATTATACAAACGATTGTACTTCGCTTACGTATTCATTAAATTTTAATTGCAAAACATCTGTCATTTTGGGCACATTGTTCGTGAAATTTATTTAAAAATTGATGTCGAAAGTGTGTGAATAATTTTAGTTTTGTAACAGTAAAGGGACACTTGAATAAATATCTATGTGTACATAATATGTACGAGTAGGTGAACCATAATACAAAAATATAACATTGCAACAACGGTAGTTTCACAATAATAAAATATTTGATACATATACAGTTGAAAAATGTATTTTTCCACTGAATGCGTGTTTATTTTTTGAAATTATTTGTGAGTTATTTTACCGTTGAAAACTATCCTAATTAATACATATAGGTACACACCCAAAATACAGATGCAATAAAAATAATAATACATTTAGATAACATACAACAAACAATTATATTACAAGTTTTTCAAATTAAGTTACGTTTGAACTTAATTCTAAATTAAATTACATTTATTGTTTAAACTATCACAGTGTGTGTATACCAAATTTAATAATAAGCTAGTGAATACAACAATGACCCATTTTGCATCACAGGGGTCGCTCTTGACATCAATATAAATAAAATAAAAAAGTTGCTATTTGTTTTAGATTAACATGATCGCTAGCGGGATACGAAACAGCATCTCTTAGATTGGTGCTCCAAATATTCGCTTGCGCATGCATGCATTGATTCATTTAAATGCAACAATAATATAGTTTTAGATAATAATATTATTTAACTGGTTACGTAAAATGGGACATTGCTGCATATTTCAAAACACATCTCAAATTAAAAATTCATATTTTTTCCAATTACATAACCCAATTACATTCGTGAACAAAAATAAATTACACGTTTTCTTTTTACAATTTTAGAAACTAATTAATTTTGAGTACTTATACCTACATAATCTATTTTTTTTGGATAAATATTGTTTTAAAATTTATATTTTTAGTAATAAAATGTCATCATCGACAAAATTTATATTTCGTTACAATAACGTAATAAAATAAATATAATTGCTAATAGTTGCTGTCATAAACAACCTAATTATTTATATTCAACGGGAAATTTTAATGACACGTTCGTATAGTTTATTCGTTCAAATAGTGGCAGCATACGCAAACGGCATCCAGGAATTAAATTGAATACTAAAAACTGTTTTTATTGTTATACATATATTGTTGATTTGTCGTTAGCATTACATTTCAAACAGTTTATGAGAGTCTGATGCTGCATTTATAAATTGTCAATTATGAATTAAAAAACTGAAGATATTTAATTTTTTACAGATCGTAGGCGTCAATTAACTATTTAGTAACAATACTAGTCAATAAAATATAAAATATTATTATCAATCTCATTATATTCACTGAATGTCAACCATTGACGGTAAATTTTACTATATTTATTTGACTAATATGACACGTCATTCAAATGTGGATCTTGTAACACTTTTATTGAAGTCGAAATTACAACAATCTAAACATTTAAGGCATGACCTTTGCGTTCTTAAGTTAAAAGTCAGATCTCAAAATTCACCAAAAGATACAGCACTGGGTCATTTGGAGTCAAACCTCGTGTGACCAACCAGCAACAGATATTTTTCTATTTCCATCCCTTTCTGTTACTGAAAAATACTTTTCGGTAAAGTGAGAGAAATTCAATTCAAACCTTACTGTGACCCAGTTATTGCAAAAATCCTTGGGCTAAATCGTCTCTTCTTTTCTCAACCTCCGACGTCTTTCATTACAATTAAGGTATAGCTTGAGAAATTAAAATACGTTTTTTGGGTAGCTTAATTTGTTCCCGGGGTTTTATAAAGCTTAGGTACTGTGGATCTTCTTCTAAGGTTAACTGGCAGGAAACCAGAAAAAGAGAGACAGATAATTTTCTCACAGGAGGCTCTATTCAGATATGCCACAACCACACCGCAATGACAAAACTTATACAAAGCAAAGTTCTATTTACAAATATGATCAACCAGGCGGCAGCTGTGGTATGGCAGCACTTGCATTGCAAAAGCCGTCCTTACGGCCACGACATAGAGGTGTAACCACTCAAGTTCTACAAGCACGATTTTTGGCAGCTTTCAGCAGTTACAGCGGGACCAATCACACTAACCACTGCCTGGAGTCATTGTTGCCACTGTACAGAGCAGGTAAATTATTTTAAAAAGCTATCTTTGTAAACTTTTGGTGTCAAAATAACTTGTGATTGTAATGATTTTGACTTTGACTTTTGTGGCGGGTTCGTAGTTATGGTGGATCTGAATAGAGCGTAAACAAAACATCCTATATGACCCAGTAGACACTCCAAATTTCGACTCAACAAAACCTACAAGACCCACTACTTAATCCTTTTTATACAGTCCTTATAGACCTGTACTGCATCTCTTGCTTTCCTAAGGGCTTGCTTCTTCAAATGGTTGAGTTTCCGACGGGCATGGGAGACCAGGTCGCGGTAAGCTCGTTTGGTACACGGCATGTCTTCTCGAACTCGGTGAATCTCTTCGAGGGCAAGGTGGCGCCAGCGTCTCACTCTTGGTGTGGTCTGGAAGAAATTGATGTTATTTAGAATTTGTCGAAATAATATTATACGTTTAAATTGCTTATAAACTAACTACTTCATTGGTGATCTTTAGTGGGCGTGAGGTTCCTGAGTTCAATTCCCGGGTCAGGCAAAGTGTTATTTGAGTTTTTCTGTTAGGAAATTTTCAGTTTCAGCCCGGAATTTGCAATTGTGCCCGGTAGATGGCGAAAGGCTTACCACCTACATGGGACTTAATAACAGCATTGATGAAATGTGGTTGTACACCTGCCTGCCCCTTCGGGGGATCTGGCGTGATGTTATGTATGTATGTAAAATTCTCAGTAGCAGCCAGGAGTTTGGAATTTTGCTCGGTTGATGGCAATAGGTTCACAAACTATTTACACGGGGCCTAATAACAGCATTCGTTATTAACGTTCGTGAAATTTTGGTGTAAAATAGTACTGATATCTCTGTCTACCCCTTGCGCGACGCAGTCGTGGTGCTCTGTTGTGTTGTAAAATTGTTGCCCCCTTATTTATTTTGCTCACTTGTTAAATGGTGCATCAAATGTCATTTTTTTATGGGATTGGCAACCGAGCAGACGGCTCGCCTGATGGTAAGCGTTTACCGCCGCGCATGGACACCCGCAACCCCAGAGGAGTCGAAAGTGCGTTGCCGGCCTTTTAAAGGGTCTGGGCCTCCAGTACCCTCACTCACTCGGCGAAACACAACGCAAGCGTTGTTTCACGCCGGTTTTCTGTGAGGCCGCGGTATCACTCCGGTCGAGCAGATCCATTCGTGCCGAAGCAAAGATTTTTACCGTGGGAGAGCCCACGGTAATAATCCTTTAGCTAAATTATCTTTATTACTAGTTTTTGTATCTTTCTTTCATATTTGCGTGACGTATAAAATAATAATTAACAATTTTATGTACTTTTCTAAACAGATGACCTTTTTTATTTACACTTACTTAACTTAAGTATTCCAAGATTATACTAAAGCTTTTAATATTATTGAGTTCAAAGACCTGAAATCGAGTACTGGCATGCGATGTTACTTATCCAGTCGTTTCACAACCCTGATCAATATTCTCACCAGGTCTAGACTATCAAGTAGTTGATACACTTTCTTTCTTAATCCCAGAGCGGCATGGGAATTATTCATTATGCCAATGATATACGAAGCCGGTAAATCCATCTTGTAAGACATTTTTACAAGTCAATGTTTTAAATATCTTGCGCGAGTTCATGCCTTTTTTATTTCTTTATAAAAAACTACACAACTCTAGAAAAACATAGCATCACGCCTGTATTTCCTGAAGAAGCAGGCAGAGGTGAGCACAATTGTACACCCACATTTCACCAGTGCTGTTATTAAGTCTCATGTAATAGGTGGTGAGCCTATTGCCTCATCTACCGGGCAAAATTCCAAACTTCGAGCTGCTACTGAGAATTTCCGGACAGAAAAACCCAATAACACTTTGCACGACCTGGGAATTGAACCCAAAACCTCATGCTCAGTAGTCGTGCTTGGGACCACTAGACCAACGAGGCAGTTAGGCTAGAAAAAGTGACATGAAATCTTCTAAAGTCGGGATAATATGTCAGTTCATGCTTTTAAATGCCGAATTGACTTATTTATTATTAGCGTTTCCCGCCGGGAAGCAATAATCTTTTTACAACTTCTTTTTCTAAAATAAAAGTGCCAGCTATCCAGCCAGTGAAATTTGACTTCTTCTGACAAATGACTTGCATAAAAATTGTCTTCTTAATGTGTGTTAGTGAGGTTATTAACTCGGATGATATGCGAGTGTGGTTTCTGCCAAACGATAGCTCATGAAATAACCTGCCCAGAAGCCCCACCACCTGTATACATGAGAATACGTAAAATGCTGATACGAAGAAAAATGGCGAAGTAATTTTGCAAAAAATATACATGCTTTGAGCGTCCCACATACCTCACAAGGTAAACCACATCCTTTGATGGCCTTGTCGCACCTCTTTAAATAGTCTTCACTCTGAAAATGAGATAAAACATGTTAAATAAGATAAATATTAAAATGAAACTGGAATATGAACCTAAGAGCTAGATGAAAAGCAAATGTAGGTTTTGTTTTAATTGATTTCAGGCAGCCTACGATGGACTCAAGACATTTAATTATACTAGGGGTCGCTCACTGGCTGAAATTCGACCATAATCCATTTTATTTTTAAATTACAACGTTATTATGGTTCTATTGTCGAAAAATTATATTAAACACATACCCTTTAACCTGGTATGGCTCTTGTCAGGCTAAATCTGCGAAATGTCAAAATGGCCGTTACCGTAGCCCCGCCCCTTTTCAATTTTAATATAAACAACGATTTCTCAATATTTCAATAAGAATCGTATACAACATTGTTACATTATCGTAATCTGTATGAAATTTCTGCTTTTTTTAAATAGTTTCGAGTCTTTTTTTTTTAAATAAAATAAGTAATTTGAAAGGGAAATTGGAAAATGAATTATTATTATTGTTTTATTAAAAAAACAAAAAATTCAATTAAAACTTTTATTTTTTCGTAACGGTACTATTCATTTCTATAGTTTATTAACCACTCTACGCGATAAAAAAATAAAGAAGAGGATAATAGCATCAAAACATTTACAAAAGAAAATTAAAAGTTCGCGAAAATGCCGGAAAATTCACGCGGAAAATTCGGAAAATTTTGCGTGACTTATCGCGCCTCTATTGTGGGTAATGTTGGTAACAGTGAATATTATATTGCTAGCCCTGTTATTCCTGATTATAATAACACTAGAATAACAGAGATAGGGCATTTAGTTCCACAGATATACGTATTTTCGTCAAACGTTTTCATACTTCCTGTCACTTGCCGTCCCACGGTAAGTGACAGACAAAGGAGGTTTTTGACCTTGCTGTGGCACAGACCGTGACAGGCCAGGGGATTATTAAATTTGAACGTCGAGGTTTAAATTTTATATTTTTAGCACGATAAAGTTTTTTTTTTTTTATTCATGTTTAATTTATTTTGTCGAAGATTGTAGTGTGTGTTTTGTTTTTTTTTTTATAAATTTAATGTATTTCAAATGCATATTATATGAAAAGATTAGCTTTCTGCACTCCTTCTCCATATAAACTTTACCAACTGAGCCAAATTTCATACTCGCACAACTTGATACCGTTGAATGAAGTTGTGATCCCGATCGTGCAGATTGTAGAAGTCTGACACATTGACCATGAAAGATTCCCACAGTCTATGCCTGGTATATAATATAATATGCAAGTATTGTATGATTACTTTAATTAAATTGATTGACCGGTATAATTATTTCATCTGGTTGCAGTCCTGGATCTACGATTTTTCCGAACCAGGGCAGAACCTTGATAGTGGAAGAGGGATCTCCACTATCAAGGATTGAAATGAATATTAATTATTAAGTAGAAAAACTCATAAAAGGAAAGTTAGGATGAGTATTAAAATCAAAATAATAGATAGAACAACGTGCGCTGGACGCTAGGCGCTTTGTGAAACAAGTTTTTGAGTTAATTCCGACTCGTCATTGCTCCGATTCGTCATAAAAAAACATATCCCTATTCGTCACTGTTTTACGTATTTTTATTAACCTAGTCCCGACTTGTCAGAAAGAAAGAAAAACTGAGTTGTCAAAATTTTTTTGAGTTGTGTTGCCGTTATCTACAACATATCATTATTTATCGTGATAATCGAGCAGATAAATAAATATATTCTGCGATTTAAAAAAATCTCGAGTAATACTTTCAGATACATAAATCCCTATTTCTGCAGAAACTGCATTTTCCCGCAAATATTGTCTTTTTCAGGACCAGAAGTAACGAATACCCAATTTCTTTCAAATCCGGTCATTAGTTTTTGTGTGATTGTTTAACTATTGTGCCTGTTTCGTGGACAGGGTATGTGATAAATTAGTAGGACGGTTAGGATACATTAACTTTTCTGACTAACTGTACTTTGATACAACAATCAATTTAATTTTGACGAATCGGTATTAAACTTTGTGACGACTGATGACGAGTCGGAACTAACTCAAGTTTCTTTTTTCAAACATATTCAATTGGCGCCCCTGAAAGTGTTTCCCTGGACTAATACCCTGGATTGTCTCCCCGCCCCCCCAGATACGGGGATGTCAGTGTCTGGTTGTATTAATATTACGCCACTAGTAGTATCTACCAAAATAATTTTCTGAATCTGATTCTAAATAAAACCAGTTTTCCTATTACCTTATTGAGGTGAACCCTGAAGACGATCATGTACCCCAGGAGGAACTTGTGGTGGTTGTCGCCACTGAAGACGGCTGCTTTCCTCGCGTCATGGTCGATTTTCTTGATGGCATACTCAAAGTTCGCCCAGCACTTCTCTGGCTGTGAGGAAAGAAAACAATCTAGGTATTATGTATTCCTGTAGTCTTTCTGTTCAACATAGCATTACGCCTGTATTCCGCAAGGAAGGTAAGCAGAGGTGTATATACACATTTAACTAATGCTCTTGCAAAGTAAGCTGCCTCGTTGGTTTAGTGTAACCAAGCGCGACTGATGAGCATGATGAGGGTCTGGGTTCGATTCCCGGGTGGGGCTAAGTGTTATTGAGTTTTGCTAGTATTGGTAGTATTTTTGTAACTCTTACATTTTTCTCACATACTATTTTGCAACAAAAACAGTGTAACCAATACTATTGTCAAAACCTATATGATGAAAAAGAGTAACCGTGGAGTTTCTTGCCCGTTCTTCTCCATAGGAATCTACCCTTTGGAACGTGGCAACTAACTTCTGACAATTCAAAAGTGCCTGGAAATGGTTTATTTGAAAATAAATAATTTTGATTTGATTTTGCTATTAGAAAATGCTCGATAGCAACCCGGAGTTTGGAATTGTGCCCGGTAGATGGCAATAGGGTCACCATCTATTACATTGGACTTAATAACAGCATTGATGAAATTTTGGTGTTCATCTGTGTACACCTTTCACAAAGGGGTAGGCCCTTTGGGGATTATAGGCTTGATGCTATGTTAATGTTCTGTTCTAAAGTCTCATGTAATAGGCGGAGAGCCTATTGGCATTAACCAGGCACAATTTCAAACTCTAGCTGGGCTGCTACTGAAAATTTCATCACAGAAAACCCAATAACACGATCCTGGGAATCGAACCCAGGACCGCACGTTGAAACCTGAAACGTGGGTGTATATTTACACTTCTGCTTTCCCCTTCAAGGATACAAGCGTGATATTATGTTATTTTATATGTCATTGTTTTATCTAGAGATATAGAATTTCACAATAGTTTATTTACTGATCATAAAAAAGAAACCTATCATAAGAGGGGCTCGTGGCTAAGTAGCAGCCGCACAGATCGATTGATGGAGGATGAGCTCTTGCCGCGGTCAGTCTGTGGATGAATAACCATAATTTTACATCGAGACCGATCCGTGCTTTGGAGAGCACATTAAACTGTCGGTCCTAGTTGTCAAATGAAGATCTATGACAGCCGTTACGGGTAGTCGGAGCTTGAAAGTCAGACAACCAATTTTACTGTGAGATAACGTATTACCCAGTAACTGGGTTGTGGAGGTCAGATAGGCAGTCGCTCCTTATGAAATACTGGTATTAAGCTGCATTGATTGCCTCGTTGGTCTAGCGGTCGCAAGCGGTGCTGCTGAGCGTGAGTTCAGCAGCACCGAATTCCTGGGTTCGATTCCCAGGTTGGGAAAAGCGTTATGGGGTTTTTTCTGTTAGGAAATTTTCAGTAGCAGCCCGAAGTTAGGAAATTGGTGGTGTGACACCCCCGTGCTTTGGAGACCACGTAAAGCCGTCGGTCCTGCGCCTGATCGCTCTCCGGTCCTATGAGACTGAAGGAAGAGGGAGTGCACTTGTGTTTGCACACACACTTATGCACTATTATTATAATATCTCCTGCGTACTTGGCTAATCTCCTCGGAGATAGGCCGTCGTGACCGAAATACTGGAGGGAGTATTAAATTCTAGTTTATTATGCCCGAACTGTAACATCTTGATAAATGAACGTAATTTTAGTACCAGCACATAGCAGTGTTCTAAATATACCTACTGCAAGGTTTACCCCACAATATTAGAAGCGAGTTGATAGGGACAAAATTAAATAATTTATTATTTTAACCAAAGACGAACGGTCAGACGGGACGGTGTGATCTCATTACTGAGGCCACGAGATGAGCGAGTGATAATTTTTTGAATGCAATGTTTTATTTTTTTCTGGATTCACCTTTAATATTACCGCATTAGTGGTCCTTAGAGTGGAGGCTGAGCGTGAGGTTACATGTTCGATTATCGCACCAGTCAGTGTCACTGGGATTTTTTATTAGGAAATTCTCAGCAACTTCTTCCTGGAGTTTGGGTTTTTAAAAGTTTCCAACTATATATACCAAAAAATGGAGAGCATAACCATTTTCTTGACACAATTTATTAAGGGTTTTGGGCATAAAAGGTTGTGTATCGACCTTTCATTATTATCTTCTATTTTATATTCTTATCGATCGTTACATGAGACCACACAACGCAAAATGACGCCGACAATCCGGACCTAGTTTACAATTTTATTATAGTTCATATACGTAGTCCTCCCAAAGAGGGTTGACGTCAGGCAGGCGGCCGGTCATAAAACATAGCCAAATCTTTAGCAGCATGCCAGATATAGGTATGCTGCGCCGACGCGAAATTGGGATAAGGGCAGGGGGATGATGATATATATATAGTCTTTATTATAGTCTGTTAATCTATAGGGTTTTGTTGCTTGATTGTAAATAATTAACACATAAAAAAATAACCAGTGCCGTTAGGAAGTTATTTCCGAATTTTTATCCATTTTATATTGTAACGGAGTTTTGTTATACTATACGGATAATTTGTAAGCTAAAACCTACTTCAACATAATACATTTTTATAAATATATACATTTAAAAAAACCTGCATGTTTTCAGACACATTATATGACACATGCACACATAATTAACTGTCAGTCATTCAACTATTTCTTCGATACGGAAATCAGCTAACAGTATTTTATTTTGAAACATAATATTTCACCACAAATAAATGCACACGAATAATTCTCTTACTTTATGGCCACACCGCATTCCCGCCATTGCCAAGGTCTTAGTGTTGATTGACGCGAATCTATCTCTAATATATTATATACTAACATTATTTATATTCTTCCCATGTATTTTATTTAAAGAATATTAATAGGTAGGTGACTATATATTTGTCATAAATAGTTGTCACATAAACAATAAAAGAAATAGACTATATATTGACTGCCTCGTTGGTCTAGTGGTCGCAAGCGCGGCTGCTGAGCGTGAGGTCCTGGGTTCGATTCTCAGGTAAAGTGTTATTGAATTCTCAGAAGTAGCCCGGAGTCTGGAAGTTGGTGGTGTGACACCCCCGTGCTTCGGAGGGCACGTAAAGTCGGCGGCTCTGCGTCTGTTCTCTCTCCGGTCGTGTCGGATTTCCGTCCCATCGGAATATGAGAGTCAAGAAAGAGTGCACTTGCGTTTGCGCATACACTTGTGCACTATAATATCTCCTGCGTACTTGGCTCGTGGAGATAGGCCGCCGTGACCGAAATACGGTCGGAAGAAGTATATATAGTTTTTTTTTAATTAAACAGATTTTTCAGTCGCTCATATAAAATACTGGTATTAAGCTGCATCCGGTTATACTGGAAGCCGACCCCAACGTAATTGGGAAAAGGCTAGGCAGATATAAACCACTTGATGTATGCCCGTCAGTTTAGGTTGCTCCTGACCTGTCTATTTTTGAGAACGTCCGTAATTTGATTGCTTTCCGATCGAGGTCAGCCTGCCCCGACTATTCCATCCACACTCGCCTCATATACCAGTTTCCTCAATCGCCTTTCATTCACCCTTAAAATTATATACGTACTTATAAAGTAAGTACCTATAATTTCTGTTAAACTTACAACAAGCACCTGCACTTCAATAGTAAACCTTGAAACAATGTCTTTTTAGTTCAGATTTTGAAATAGTTGCATTTATTTTTGTACTAGACAAGATGGACTATTGCAAATACGCTGCATACATCACTAATCCAATATTGTTGATGTATTGCAGGTGTTGCCACATAAAATATCGAATTACTGGCTTGCTAGTACATTAGGCGTGGGTGCCAAGGTCTGAAAATTGATTGACGGTAAGAATAATTATATTGTTGCAACTTAGCACTCCATAATATCTTTTTGTTTAATAAATTTTGTGAGGCATATTCATATTAATTAATAGTTCATCGGTTAGATACCAGATATTAGAAAATAGTCCGGAAAACCCGAAATATACACGTGAGTAGTAACCGGTGAATTTTTCTTCTTATCGTGTGGTTGATGAACAACCTAGTCTCAGGGTTTAAACCACCAGTTGGTCTCTGACATGGCTTTACACACCATCGAGAACATCTCTCAGGTGTGCTGGTTTCCTCACGATGTTTTCCTGTACCGTTTTAAGCAAGTGATAATTAAATTATAATACGCACATGACTTCGAAAAGTCAGTGGTGCGTGCCTTGGATTCGAACTTGCGAGCTTTGACTTGTCAGTCCAATGGTCGTACCATTAGGCTATCACTGCTTGTACCACTACTAGTACCGGTGAACAATAATTAATAATGTATAATTTCAGCTGGAAAATTGAAGTCTTTTATCGATTGACTGCAGTTTATCCTAGTGATAACTGCCTCATTGGTCTAGACGCAAGCACGGCTGCTGAACGATCCTGGATTGGATTTTCGGGTCGAGCAAAATATTTTTCTGTTAGGAAATTCTCGGTAGCAGCTCGGTTAGGATGTTGGTGGTGTGACACCCCCGTGTTTCGGAGAGCACGTAAAGAAGTCAGTCATGCGCCCGATCTCTCTCCGGTCGTGTCGGATTGCCGTCCCATCGGACTATGAGATTATATATTATTCAAATTTTTGATCCGATAGTATAGTAACCCTTTTAGCAGTTGATTTAGAAATAAGCATGATTTATAATGATTATTATATATTATGAAAGAATGTTTATCGTTAATAGTAATTAAGCCTCGTATCGTGCGCCGCATTCTACATTCTTACAATTGAAACCTTGAAATAACTTAGTATTTATTCTGCATTGCTGTTATTAAGCTTGGTCTAAATTACTGCCGGGTAGTCAATAGGATCGACTGATAAGAGTAGGTAATTGATAATAGACTCATTGGTCTAGGTGACGCTAGTAAATCTACTACTGAATGGACGCAACTAAAGGTTTGATTTTCTTGTCAGCCCGTATTTTTTACAGGGTTTAAGGAAATTCTCATTAGAAGTTCGAAGTTGGAAAAGGCCTGCTATTTGGGACTACAGCAGTGATAGTCTAGTGGTATGACCGCTGGACTGACAAGTCGCAAGTTCAAATCCAAGGCATGCGCCACAGACTTTTCGAATCATGTCCGTATCAGCATCTGGGAAATGTGTATTTACATGGAATAATTATTTGGTGGTAGAGAACTGTCACATTATTTAAGAAGATAAATAACTTTTGGGTTGGGAGTTCGCTTCTTGCATAACAAATACTTGTGGGAAAAACCTAGTGTGCTTTATAAACTGTGAAGAACAAAGAATTCGGAGAAGTGAGCAGAGGTCGTAATTAGCAGAGCGCTTGGAGTATTAATCCGGGAGGCACAGGTTCAAATTCTGCTCAAAACCGTATTTTCTACAAAATTTATAGCTATAGAGTTCGCTACGCGTACGATTATGCATTTAATAGATTTATATTATGTAATATAACTTTTATTTTATATACTTTGACATTTTTATTAAAAAAAAACGCTTTTACGTTTGCGTAGAAAATTACCCATGAAATTATAAGTTGAGTATACCATTGGCAAGAGTACGAGGTTAAGTGTTATTAATTTTAATTTCTGTTTGTTTGTGTGACCGTTCCTTGAAAACAGCTCCACTGGTTTTTATTGTTTCCACGGCTGTAATTTTCTTACATTTATTGAATAGCTCTTATGTTCCGTTTTGCACAAATTTATCGCCCGTTTCAAGTTTTGCATATTATTACTGCCTTGCCCCTGCTGCGCATGAGTACCTGGGTTCGATTTCCAGTTCGGTGTAAGTGTTATTGGGTTTTTTTCAGTTAAGAAATTCGGAAATTCTCACAAGTATCCCGGAGTATGGAATTGTGCTCGGTTGATGGCAAAGACTAACCTCCTATTACATGGGACTTTTTAGCAGTATTGGTTAAATGTGGGTCTGGTTCTGCCTAGCCTTTCGGGAATACATTAAAGACACTGGCTGGAGTCACAGTAGTTAGTAGTTTCTACAATATGAAAGTTAGAGCTGAGGAGTCCCTAGTGGAGATGAGTGAGACACAACTATTGTCGATGCTAGATGGACCAACGGCATAAAAACTGCAGGCATTATGTGTTATATCCTCCAACTTTGTCTCCTTTATTGAAAGCAAAATAGAAAAAGTCAGTCTTCTTGATATGGTAAGTAATTAATAAAAATTGGGATTCTTAATCATAACACACAGCGGTGTGGAAAGAGCGAGGAGACCCCGAGCGCAATTGTAGAACTTGTAGCCCTGACAGGAATATGTTGAATGCAGTTGCAATCCCAGAAACCAAAGGTTTGTGGAGGCCCGTGTGGTTTTTAGTTGGCAGGAATCTGGTACAACGTCCAATAAGAATATCCCACACATACAAAAAAAGGCTCAGCCTATGTCGTTCACACTAGATGGCGAATAGGCTAAGTTCTGTTAAAAACCACACTGCAAACCTCTTAAAAGAACATGTCCATAATGCTGCCGTGAATCAAAATTATCAATGAACCCATTAATCAGAATCCAAAAATAATGATTTCCTAAAACTAATTCTTGATACTAGAAACATTGGCAACATGTGTAGCGGATGATATTATGCAATGCTGCACTTAGTCATGCACCCTTGAACGGAGAACAGAGTCAAGGTGCTGCGTTCATGTTACATAAGCTCCTCCTCCGAGTAGGGCGGCCATGCAATGCACTTTCAAACTTCAAGGAATTAGTATTGGAGTAGTTTTAGCGGGCGTACCCCTCTCGCCACTGGCATATGATTCCCAATCAAATACTTTTAGACCTTTTACCTGTATTGTTTCAATGATAGTACACGATTTTTCACAAAATGTTATGTGTGTTTAGTTTTTTTTTTATCTGTGTTAATCCTGTTAATGTAATGTAGAAAGCTATTGTTGTTTTAGTTGAAGTTCAATTAATCAAATAATTTTATTTGCATAATCTGGGTTTAACAAAGAAGTTACAATATTAAGCATGCGTTAATGCTTTTTCAAAGACATATCTTGAATTTAACAAAGAAGTTACAATATTAAAAGTTTCATTACATTAAGCTTTGGTATGCAAAAACTTGTTCAAATAACTTCAGTGTTTAAATAAGTTCTTTGGTGCTTGTGCCTCCCCCCCGCCAACCGTGGCGAGCAAATTTGTTCGATATTTAGTCAGAAGCCGTCTCCCGTCTGGTCCTCTCAACTTTCAAATACAAAAATATTACAAAACAAAATCTTCTTGGTTATGTTACAAAGCTCTGAAATTTTAGCATACTCATTGCTAATCTAATAATGTGGTTTACTGTAGTATAGTGAACTCTTTTGCTAATTAATACTGCTATATTATTATATCGTAGTCTGAACTCTGTTTAAATGTGACAGTTCAGATGATATTCATTATTTTACGAGTAGGTATCTATTTGTGTAAACAAATTAACTTGTATTGCGCTAGTAAATAAGTATTAAACCGGTTCCTTTATGAAAAACACTTCTGGCAATTAAAAGTAAATACCAAAGTTATGTCATATATCATCATATCATCATGTAGGATAAGTACTTTTATATCATGATTCGTAACTGTCTGGTGGTTCTGAGTATTTTACCTAGCAAATGTCCTGCCGATCTGGTATCGTCTTGTGACGGGTCGTTGAGTTCCCTTAATTATGGTCGAGCTACACGATGGCTGATGCATACGTGCCGTCAGTAAGGACAGGTCAACTTGAAACTACTATGGCTCTTTCTTCAAAAGGCCACTCCAGACGCCCTACATGATTACGCTCACATAGCCTTATATACTGATGTCTGGACATTATAAGAGACGGTGACCTCTGAGTTTGTTTCGGCTTTTCTTCTCAGAGGTAGTCAGACAGGAAAAGCCGGCGCCTGCTAGTTTTTAATTTGACATGTAAAAGAGTTCCAAAAAACCTATTTACAGAATAAATTATTTGAATTTGAATTTTGAATTTGATGTAAGATCCACGTGAATAACAGACTGTTATTATTTTGTAGATTAAAATTACTTTATAAATGTAATTAAATTAACTATTTAAATACCACGCGAAAAAATGAGAAGCTAACAACAGCATCTTAATTGTACTTAACTGGTGCAACGGTCAAAACACCAGTTACTGCCCCGCATAACGAGTTCGATTCCCACACGAATAAAATCATCCATGTGATGTGAGATGTGTAATTACCTATTTTTGGATCATAAAAAAAAACTTAAATAAACCTAGTCTAAGAACCGTTACTTGTAACCAATGACAAAACAAAACGCACAAATAATATTAAACCGTAAACAATAAACACGGACAGCCGTGACATCGAGCGCACGTGTGGTCACCCTGTAGTGACGTTGTGCACTTTGGCACTACATCAACACTGGCCTGCCAATGATGATGACGCTTCTATTGACGAGCCCATTGCACTAATATAAACAGATTATAATTCTCCTCAAAACCGTATTTCGGTCACGGCGGCCTATCTCCGAGGAGATTAGCCAAATACGCACGTGATATTATAGTGCACAAGTGTGTGCGCAAACACAGGTGCACTCCCTCTTGATTCCGGTTGAACTTATGGAGTATAACCGGCAAGAAACTCCATAGACACTGGTTTAAAAGATGGTTATAATAAAATAAAATAAAAACTTTCTTCCATATCGTATTTCGGTCACGGCGCGGTGGCCAAGTACAGCCAAGTACGCAGGAGATATTATAGTGTACAAGTGTATGCGCAAACACAGGTGCACTCCCTCTTCCTTCACTCTCATAGTCCGATGGGACGGCAACCCGACACGGCCGGCTACTGAGAATTTCCCAAGAGAAAATCTCAGTAACCGGGAATCAAACCCGAGATCTCCTGCTCAGCAGTCGCCTAGTATTCCACGTTTGGAGGTAATTCATTACGTATTTGTCGTAATAGACGCCAAGACGCCGGAGGGCTATCAATTATCTCCGGCCACCGTAACGGATTTGACGAGTTCGCCTGATAGCAAAATACACATGTATCGGGACTGAATAGATAGCAATGACGTCGCCAAAAGACGTATTAAAATGTGGACGAAGAATTCGCGGTGGTGAGCAGAGGTCGAGATGGCTTTAAGCTTTGCCCGTAGGCCTCTGACATAGCTTTACACGCCATTGAGAACATTTCTCTAGTGTGGTGGTTTCCTCACAATGTTTTCCTTCACCGTTTTAATCAGCCTACTGGCGAAAGTAGGTAAAAAATTATAATTGATAAAAATAATATTTCTGTTGTGTCTGGTAATTACCACAACCTACCAGTACTTAAACAAATGACAATAATTTATTTATATTTAAATTATATTTAATTGTTTAATGGTTGGTTTTAAAAGAACAGAATAATTCAAGATAAATCTTTGAAAAGCATTAACGCCTGCTTAGCGAACTCTAAAGTTATTATATTAAATGGAAAAAGAATACGGTCGCGAACAGGATTTGAACCTGCGCCTCCCGGATAAATACTCCAGGAGCCATCTCCTGTCCAGATGGCTTAGTGGTCAGAGCGCCTGGAGTATTTATCCGGGAGGCGCAGGTTCGAACCCTGCTCGCGATCGTAATCGTTTTCCACAATTAAAAAAAATATAATTTACAAAGCCAATAATATCTAAATAATAATTTTAAAGCTTAATATTCAACATACGTAGGCGTTAATATAATACTCATTGTTAATTACGACATGAGTCGTATAAATGTAATGTTATAGACTACTTTACGATTGTACGAAGATTAATGCGATCTAAATAATTTGACATGAAGATTATAGCATAGGATCACGCCTGTATTCTCCGAAGGGGTAGGCAGAGGAGTACTGCTGTACACCCACATTTCACCAATGCCGTTATTAAGCCCCAAGTAATAGGTGGTGGGTGGTCGAGTTAAAACTTACAGCGGGTCCTAACTGGGGGACAGTGGCTCGTGATAGAAATCCTGGCTAAGAATATTAATGTCTCAGAAATTCAATAATCCAATTTTAGTTTTCATCAAAATCGGGCCCGAGACTCCTTTGAATATTTTTCGCTATTCCTTATAGTTTGGGAATTGGCCATCCACATCCAAGTCACAAGTCAGCCTGTATATAATTATGTCACAGTATAATAAGCGAAATAACAAAAGTCAATGACGTTCTAGTAAAAATAAAACGTCTCAAATGGAACTGGACAGGACACATTATGAGAACATAAAAAGAAAAATGGACAAAAGACATAATGGAATGGTATCCTAGAAATGGGAAAAGACACAAAGGACGACAAATAAAAAGATGGGAAGATGACCTACCAAAAGGGTGGCGAAGACTTGCTCGAGACAGAGACGAGTGGAAAAAACTAGGGGTGGCCTATGTCGAAGGGCAACCTGACCAACAGGTTGTTAAAAAATAAATTGCTTGAAATGTACTTAATATATTTTTTACGTTATTAAGCTTACTCTGTATATTAAAATTAAACCATTTTTTTTATTTTCGTCAGTGAATAAAGGCTTTTTGAAATTGAAATTGAAGTATGTGCGAGATTCTGCATCATCGTCATCATGCTCCTGCCCCTTTCCTAATTTATTTGGCGTTGGCGCAGCATGTATTCTTGTACTAGAATACTGCTAAAGTTTTGGCTGTTTTATGACCGCATTGCTGTTGTTGGTGGTAATCGCCACCGATACGGTCTCCTTCTGTCTAGCTATGTCACACCAAATGTTATCCATGCGCCAGGTTCTGATCTTATCCTACTATAACACTCCACTAACCATTCATTATGTCACAGTACTACGTGCGAAATTCTGCATACACGTGTCATATTTCAATGGAATCATGTTTGTGTGTGATAATACTATAATGACTGTGTTAAAATTATCATGTAATCTTAAGAGTAATTATAATATCTATATAGAGTGACAACTCATCTGGTTCATTATTATAGGCGAAGGACATATCACTTGTAAGTTGATAAATGTATATGAAAGATAGTACCTACATACTCATTACAATATTACTGTTTGTTGCGTTCGCTATATTACAACGTTTTATATATTGGTAGTATGTAGTTTCGAGTGGCGTCCAAGAGCAGGATGTAGAAGTGTTGGTACTCCAGCTGCAAGATGGGCGGATGATATTGCGGCTATCGCTGGAAAACCATGGATGAGACTAGCACAGGAGCAAGGAGATTGGCACAAGCAGAGAGAGGCCTATGCCCTGCAGTGGTCGGGCTGTGGATAATGCTGATGATGTAAGTTTAGTTTAAGTTACTGAGGGGCTCGTGGCTAAGTAATTGACGCACAGACCAATCGATAGCGGGTAAGCTGCACTTGCTATGGTCGGTGAGTCGATTGATGACGAGACACCTCTGTGCCTCGCAGAGTGCATTAAAATCGTCGGTCTCGGTTGTCAAATGAAGATCTATGACAGCTGATACGGGAAGTCAGATGCCTGAAAGTCTAACAACCGGTCTTATCACGAGATATTGTGATAGGTACCTAGTAACTGGGTTGTGGAGGTTAGATAGGCAGTCACTCCATATAGAATACTGGTATTAAGCTGCACTCGATTAGGCTGCAAGCCGATCTCAACGTAGTTAAAAATAGGCTACGCAGATTGATTAAGTACGTTAGTAAAAGTTGTCCAGTCTTTGGATGGACTCTTTAAGAAATTGAAATCTCCAAAAGATAAAAGTAAATCGCCTGCCTCATTGGTCTAGTCGCAAGCACAGCTTCTGAGCGGGAGGTCCTGGGTTTGACTCACGGGTTCGGCTAAATGTTATTGGTTTCTCTGTTAGAACATTCTAAGTAGTAACCAGGAGTTTGGATAGTGCCTGGTTAATGGCAAAAGGCTCCCTACCTGAGATTTCGCCATGAATTTCTGAAACATTAACAGCATTGCAAAAGTAGAAGACTCGAAACCTTTAGAAGATTTTTATTTACAGCACTGTGACCTGCATAGATGTAGACTATGTCATTCATCAAATGTCGCCGAACGACCATGGTACACCTGAACTAACTCTTCAGTAATCACAAACGGACGCTTGTCCAATTTTTATAGCCATTTCCACCTTGACACTGTTCTTGGAAATCCACGTGCATCTCATTAGGCATTATAATAAACTGCAAAACAGAAGGAATATTAATAGCAAGGTTATGTCATGAGCTTTAAGGCAGGTTGAAGTAATTCAGTCATATATAATGGCGACAATATGTGGGTTAGAGTTACGACTGTTTTATTGGCAATAATGTGACTACGGTTTCGTGGAGCCGGTATGATGATTCATCGTCAATATGAGTAGTGTCCCATGAAAGTCCACTGAGGAAAATTACTACCGAATGTTCAAAGGGAAATTGTAAACAAAGCAACGCATTCCAGCAACGATAGCTTTTCAAAAAAAAATGTTCATATTTTCGGCTTAAATGGATAAAATGGAACTTCGAGGTAAAGGGGTATATTTTCTACTGCACCGTCTTTTTCTTATTTCGTTGAGATCAGAATTTTGTCTATTAAGTTTTAAATCACTAGTATTTTACAGAGAGCGCCTGCAGTCAGACCTCTGATACCAAAATTTGAACAGCAGTGCAAATCTTGGGCCCTGTCCAACAACTTATCGCGAGGGAGGATATTTAACCAAGTTTTTATAAATATAGGAGGGGCCACACTAGGAAATTTGATTGCATCGTGAATGCGTTTACAGACCAAATATATCTCATACGCACAAACGCATCAAGACCCGAAACAATTGTCTGTATATAATACGAATAATTATATAAGGAATTTTAAAAAGCACTAGGTACTCGCGACACTGCAACCACTCTCTCCACCACTACGCCAACAAATTTAACAGATGAATTTATTCCTACAGTTGTGTTTATGCACGAGGCCCTGAGAGCACAACCTGGGCTTCCCCCAACCCCAAATTCCTACCAAAGAAACGTATAAACTCCTTATTAATCACACCCGGCAGTATTGCCAAATCCCGGACGAGTATCGATCGCACATCTAGGCTACAGCATTCCGACGTGAAGGCATTCGTTTTGCATTATTTGCATCGATTGCGCTTCCATCTGTTGGAGATAGGGTTGGCGACGCAATGACGGAAGCTTTTGATTTTGTCGAGAGATTTCTAAATATATCTTTTAATTTTCCGAATTAGGTGTCAGAGTTATTTTAGCCGTTCGGCGGCCCTAGATTTGACTCAACAAATGCTTTTGACTAACTCGAACTCCAATATTTTTATCCATACTAATATTATAAATGCGAAAGTAACCGTGTTTGTTTGTTAGTTTGTTTGTTTGTTACCTTTTCACGACTGAACGGCTGAACGGATCGTAATGAGATTTGGCAAGGAAATAGATTGTATCTTGGGGAAGGGCATAGGCTTTCTCTAGTCATGCAGACGAAGTCGCATGCACGAGCTAGTTTCAAATAATGATAAGTGGCTAAGAAACGTCAAAACTAGATGTTTGATTCCAAGGACTTGGTTTTGTAGAGATGAAGACGACATTTGAAGATAATATGATGAAGAGCACTGAAACGCTCAGATGAAAATACTTTTAGCTGTAATGCCTATCCTTAAAGTACCTAACTACATGGTGCTTCTTTATCTCAGCCATCTTTAATTGACCAATAGTTGCAATAAGCTATCAAAGACACCAACCATATCGCAATGGAGGTCCTTATTTCTGTAAAGGTGATTCCGAAAATATTTAACGTTGTAAATCAAATCAAATCCAATCATTTTATTTGTGTCCAACTTGGGTGATAATACAATGTTATAAAGTATTTTTGATGTTCATTAAGTAATTATAGTCCAACATGAATTGTATTTTATTTTTATTCATTTAAGTTCAGCTAGATGCCTCAAAAATATTTATGTCCTCGATAAAGATCGATCCCTCGTACAATAGCGTCTGGAGCTCAAGACTCATTTTGTTTAACTGAGCCACCGAACTAAGCAGATATATCCTCAATATTCAAGTCTTTGAATAAGAACTTGCATCAACCCTACCACTGCAGCTTGCAACTATGTACCCCGCATATTTTCCTATTATGTTATGATAAACATGCATTTCTCCATATACATATGAACAAACGTTTGATCACGTCAAGGTTATTTTTAGAAAGTCTTCACGTATTTCTGTTGCTGTTCTTATTGTAAACTAATACAGAAATAGTTCTTGGAGAGTATGCTGTTAATCATCAACATTTTCGGACGTGATATCAATTGGTATGGTTTTTGGAAACAATGTCGGAATGTTGGAGCCACGTGTTGGGGAGTAGGCAGGTATTAACTCATATAGTAATGCAGGTATTTGGTCTATTATTAGGCGAACTACAAGCAATTAATCAGTACCCGTGGTATATTTAAGGATGTGACTATACCCGCTGATGCTGAACACGAATCAATATTTTTTTTTAATAACTATTCTATTGTAGATAACTTTTTAACCGACTTCAAATAAGGAGGTTCTGAATTCGACCCGTTACATACGGGTCGAATATAGAACCTCCTTTCTTTGAACTGATGGATGTTTGTATGTCTGCGATTTTCTCAAAAACAACTGATCCGATTTGGATGTGTATTTTTCAGGGAAGGTTTTAGTATATGATATATTAGGATCTGATGAAGATCTTAGGAGATAGATATTGTAACTATTCATAACTAATACCAAATGATCCGCGATTACTGCGATAGTGTGGCTATATTTATTGTTTTCGAATGGTGAATACATACGTGGATAGCGGCTGTTTCTTAAAAAAAGGAAACAATCGTATTCACAACTAGTGCTTCAACAAAAAATAGGCATCGAAATTTGCCGTCCTTTAAAAATCCCAACAACAACCTATTAGCGCTGTTCGGGGTTAATTCTGAAAAACTCGCTTTAGTTCGACGTGAAAATTACGTTATTAAATAAAAATAGCATTTTTAAAGTAAGTAATTTTACATGATTATATTTTTTATTATCTAATATATAAAAATCTCGTGTCACAGTTTTTGTTATCGAACTCCTCCGAAACGGCTTGACTGATTTTTATGAACTTTACACATGCCTATGCCGCCGTGACCGAAATACGGTCGGGAGTATATTATTATTATTAAATCGTGGAAGAAGAATTTGGACTAGTGAGTAGAAGTCGGGATGGTTTAGTTAGCAAAACGCCTGGAGTATTTATCCGGGGACCACAGGTTCAAATCCCGCTCACGGACCTCTACACAAAAATTTATAACTATTCCAGATCTTTACATTAAAATCTACTACTTACATCATCACAAGGCGGAGAATCGTCCAGGGTGCGTATGATTTCATCAAAAAATCCCGTCATGTTCTGCAGGAAGAGTTTCAGGTCATTGCCGGCTCGTGACGCGTAATCAGTATAGAGAAGAAGGGCGTCTGACTTTGTTGTCTGCCATTGCACCACTAGGTTCTCCAACTCCTGGTCTGGAGCAGTCCTCGGGCGGTTATGGTCTGGCACCACGTAAATGACGGCATCCTGGAAAATTAAAGTTTTTTTTTAAGTTATATCTCTAGCAAAACGTATAATATAAATAAATAAAATTTTATTTTTAATTCCGAAAATGACACGGCATTGTCTAGTATTTTTCAATTAAGCTGTTGCGTCAGTCATTAGCAGACACAATAGATTTTTATTGTTACAACGTACAGATCTGTACGTTACTGAGCCGAAAGGTTAAAAAATAACTTTAGTAATAACTGCCCCGTATCGTTGGTGTAGTGGTTGAAAACGTGGCTGCTGTGCGTTAGGTCCTGAATTCGATGCTTGTCGGGCAGTGTTATTGAGATTTTCTATTAGAAAATTCTCACTAGCAGCCTAGAGTTGGCAATTGTACTTGGTAGAATAGTAATAGGCGCACCACCTATTACAGGGGAATTAATAACTTTATCGGCGAAATGTCAGAGTGCAATTTTGTACGCCTCTGCCTACCCCTTCGGGGAATATAGGCGAGATGATTTTATGTTAAGAAAAAATCTCTCAGACGTGCTGGTTTCCTCACAATGTTGTCCTTCACCGTTTTAGGGAGGTGATATTTAGAGATAAATCTTTGAAACGCATTAACGCATGCTTAGCGAACTCTAAAGTTATAATATTATCTTTTTCCATTTAATATTATAACTTTAGGTCATAATTAGTTTCTAATACCATGAATGCGTTAACAGCGCAGCTGGCGAGGGGCTGGTTTAGCCGAGTGTCGTGGGTTCAAATCCCGCATGGACCCAATATTTGTATGCAGTCAATTGTTCCGCGTGTGGGTGAACACCGACAAATTCCGAGAGTGGGGCAAAATAAACTAACTTTATACAGCACTAACTTTATATTGCATGCGTTAATGATTTTCAAAGATTTATCTTGAATTAACTTCTTTGAATATACATTCAAAGTACCCGTTTTCTAAGTAGGTAAGTATTGCAAAAACTTTGCGAATTAACCTTGAGAACGTACTAATTTAAAATTAACGACGTTATATTCCAAATTTAAGATATACAGAGTAATTAAATTATTAAAAGCGTATCTACATTCAGTTTTTTACAAGGTCAAATATTTAACTAGGAATTTAAAATAGACTGAAGTTATGAATAGGTTTTAGACTAATTTATTTAGCATTGTTGGCGATAAGAATTATGTTTTTTTTTAAAACTACATATACGTTTTAAACAATGCTAGATAATTAAGCTTTTCTTACTAATATTATAAATGTCTCGTTGATCTACTCGTCCCAACGCGACTGCTGAGCAGGAGGTCTTGGGTTCGATTCCCGGGTCGGGCAAAGCGTTATTGAGTTTTTCTGTTTTGTGCCCGGTTGATGGCAATAAGCTCACCACCTATTACATGGGACTTAATAACAGCATTGGTGAAATTTGGGTATACAACTGTGTACACCTCTGCGTACCCCTTCGGGGGATACAGGCGTGATGCTATGTTATGTTATGTTATGTTTATTATAAATACGAAAGTTTGTGAGATGGATGGATGGATGGATATTTGTTAGTCTTTAACGCAATAACTACTCAACAGATTTGGATGAAATTTGGCACACAGATAGTTTATAATAGATTATTTTTATTTCGCTTCATTTTGAAGTACACGCAGACCAAGTCGCGAACTGAAGGTAGTGCTTATAAAGGTATGAGATGAGTTGAGCTTGTCACTGAGATGTCCTTGGAGTATTTATCTGGGAGGCACAGGTTCAAATCCTGCTTACGGTATATTTTACGTTCCACAAAAATTTTTATTACTCTAAGAACTTATTGAAGAGTTCATTTGCAAACTAATTTACTGTTTCTTCATATATAATTATATTTTTTAATACATGTTGAGGCCATGTAATGCCTATATTAATTTCTATTTTTCAAAGAAACATTGAAAAATTAATAGACAAGAACGGGGCTTGAACCCGCGACCTTTGACGTTCCGTGTCATCACTCTACCAACTGAGCTACCTTGTCGTGTTCAAACCTATTGAATTTTCAATCCTCTTTGTATTCGTCTTTAAGGAGACGCCTGGCGATATTTATCTAGTAATCATTTACAGATTACTGTTTCTTATCACAATTGAATTGCCCTCTGAAGGATAATGGCGTCATTTCTAATATATGAAACTAAACTAAATTTAGAACATCCCTGTCTTTTATAACCGTTACTATATGAGCAAGATGGGACTAACCAAGAGATGTCACATTAGAATTTAGGCACGTCGAATTAAAATCTGCGAACGTTTGTAGTAGGCACAGTTTTAAGTAGCCACTAAAATTAGAGACGTCAAACTAAAATTGTATGGAAATTTAGGATGACGTGATTCAATTTAAATATGACGTCATCCCGTCCCGCTCTTATAGGAATGGTTAGTAAAAGACAGCAATGCTCTAAATTTAATTTAGTTTTCTACATTAGAATTGGTGCCATTTGTCTGTAAACGTAACCATGTTACAGTAGAAGCTCCTAGTGTAGCGTGACATAAAAAAAATGCAATGAAAAACATGTTAAAGCTGTATTTGGTACTTTTGAAAGACCTTTGTTCAACAGAGCACTTAAAAGAGTTGATTGATTATTTACAGAGCAACAATGTTTCAATAAACACAATCACATTAATACAATAGGTTCACTTTATGTTCAATATGCACACTCAACATTACCATTAGGATAACATCAGGACCTGGCGCATGGATAACATTTGGTGTGACATAGCTAGATATAAGGAGACCGTATCGGTGGCGGTTACCACCAACAACAGCATTCCCAAAGAGGGTTGACGTCAGGCAGGCGGCCGGTCATAAAACATAGCCAAAACTTTAGCAGCATGCCAGATATAGGTATACTGCGCCGACCCCAAATAAATTGGGATAAGGGCAGGGGGATGATGATGTTGATGCACAGTTAACATTAAAAGTTTAATACATTTACACATTGTTACAGAATGATTTACGTCATCTATGATTCAGGATTCATTTATCTAAATAAGTCATTGTGGTCGAGAGGTTACGCGACCGGTATTTGCGTACCGAGTCGTGGGTTTAAACTTGGTGTACCGGACGGGCGGTCTATCGAATACTAGAAACGAGCCGCTGACGTCCTGTACCTATAGGTTCGGTTCGACGTATGCTGAAACCTTGTATTTCTTCAGGGACTATGAAGACTATAACACTATCGAGGTCACCGGGAGAATAATTCCATGAAATAAAACACCGACTTGCACTATCACTATAAAGCTTGAGGTTTCTGCTTACTCCATTGAAGATGGCGAGGCTTGAATATATGGTAGTTTTTGAGCTACGAAGAAAATACATGCGCGTTTGCTTAAGTACGACGAATCTTTACCGTAACGAGACCCGCAAAAACCTCGCACTATCTATTCTTTATTTACTTAATAAAAACTATATAAAGGCTATATACTTCTAAACTATGACTATATATATAGCTATCCATATACCAATAGATAGGTGCTGACAAGACCTATCTATTGACGTATGTGTCAACCATCCCGCCCTCATACTTGGGCACCCAGCACAGAATACATTTATCAACATACTCATTTTCAAAAATCGGGGTTGTTTTTCTACGTTAATGTGTCTAAACCATAAGGGTTGAAGCTATAAAACAATCAGCACCCCCTAGACGAGTATGCCGGCTACAAATGAAACAACATTCCGAATAGTTTTTATTGCATATAACCATAGTTATGTACATATTAAGATTACAAAATTATGTATGAATTCTCAATAAAATATTTCATCAACATCTTTGTTTACATTCACGCTATGGCTTATGGAACATGGCTGCTACATTTAAAAACATTAAAAATACCTTAATTATTGGCATATGAACACGAATATAAGTGTCTTAATATAAATCTAGGCATCAGAATACAAATCTTAGTGTTTTAATACAAATCTAGACATTCTACAAGCACTAAATTACTATTTAGTATGAATATCACTGTTATTGTCTCTAAATTGTTCTATAATAACGTAATAATTTCACACACGCGAATTTACTGTCTTTCTGGATAATAACGGCACTGATTCTATGTAAACACAGGGCTATCTAAAAACGGGAATAGCAGGGCTGTCGCGAACATCTCTCCCGCCGTGCAGCAGAGCGTTGACCCGGTGTGGAGCGATGCTGCAGATGAGCCGGTGAGCGCACTACTTCGGTAGCGGCACCAACTTCTTGGTCGGACGTCTCAGGATCCCTGCTGCTGTGCGCACGTCGACGGTTCGTATCTGACCGTCGGCGCCTGGATATACGGCGGTCACTCTACCTCGCGGCCATGTATTGCGAGGGAGTTGACCGTCGGCGATGAGGACTGGGTCGCCGACCTCGAAGCGGGGCCCTCTGCCGTGGGGCTCCCGCCGGTACTGCAGCTCGGGTAGGTACTCTCGCACCCACCGGCGCCAGAACATGTCGGCTAGGATTTGTGTTCGCCGCCAGTGTTTTCTGCTGTCTATGTCGGACTCGTCGAACTCGCCGAGCGATGGTAGTCGCGCTGAGCCCCCGAATAATATGTGATTCGGGGTGATGGCCTCGTCGTCCTCTGCGTTCACGGAGACATGTGTGAGCGGTCGACTGTTGACTGTGTATTCGACCTCACACATTAATGTTGTCAGGACTTCTTCCTGCGGGTGCTTATCGTGAAGAACCGTATAGAGGGCGGTTTTCACGCATCTCACGAGTCGCTCCCACGCGCCTCCCATGAAGGGCGCTGAAGGAGTGATGAAGCGCCACACGATGCCGCGGCGATTGGCCTCTTGTGACACGGCCTCTCGCATCTCTTTGTCGGCGCCGTGCATGTTGGTCCCGTTGTCGGAGTGTATTTCTGTAGGGCAGCCTCGGCGCGCCGCGAATCTGCGCAACGCTAGTATGGCAGAGTCGGCGCTGAGGTTGGCGGCGACTTCAAGGTGCACCGCTCTGGAACTGAGACATGTAAATAATGCAACATACCGCTTGTGATGCTGTCTTCCCACGGTGACTGAGAGCGGCCCGAAATAATCGAGGCCCGTGTAGGTGAAAGGCCTCTGGTGGTGAGCGAGGCGTGTCTTCGGGTGGTCCCCTGTTGCGGGCTCCGGCGGACGCGCTTTATTTATGCGACACTGTAGACATTCATAAATGACTTTCCTTACTGTGGGTCGCAAGCGCAATATGCAGTAGTGTTGACGCACTTCGTTGATCACTAACTCGGTACCGGCGTGATGTAGGCTTCTGTGAGTCCAATCTATGTATAATTGGGCGATGCGGTGATCGCCGTCTAATATCGGCGGCCTTTTCGTGGTCTCTGGCACCCCTTCTGTTGCTGCTATACGGCTGCGCAGAGTTATCACGCTGTTGTTCAACTCGACGGGTAGCATTCGCAGGCGGCTGTCTATGGCGACACCTTTCCCGCGCCGGAGCTCTTGGAGGTCGGCGCCGAAGGAGTCCCCTTGTACCGCCTTCACGAGGAGGTGCTCGGCGTCGCGGGTGTGTTCCGCTGTGAGAAGCACGAAGTTCCGGGAGCCGGCGCTAGGGTGAGGTGTGGCGCTCCCCGACGTGTTGATCTTCGCCTTCTTCTTCATGCGACGCCAATCTGGATCCTTTTCAGGGTTCTTCTTAGTCCTTTTATATAAGACTTGAGCCTCGGGTTTTCGACACAAGGCTATAAACTGTATAACTCTAGCGGTAGCTCGCAAGAGTCGCTCCCATTTTGAAAATCTAAATGGGTCCGGAATAATTTCTGTAATTTTCGGCGTCCGACACTGTACTGTTACTGTTACTGTTCGCTCCTCCCCTGTCGCCTCTGCTATTTTGAATGTTGATTTTTCTATAGGCCAAGTTGAAGGATGCGCGTACAAAAACGATGGTCCGACGTACCACTCGTGCGCCGAGTTAAAATTTGCGGGCACGTCGCGGGTCGCGGCGTCTGCTATGTTCATTTTCGTAGGCACCCAGCGCCAATCTTCAACTTTACTGTTTTCTTCTATTGCGGCCAGGCGATGCGCGACAAAGGGCTTGTACGTTCGTGACCCTTTTCTGAGCCATGTCAACACTGTTTTACTATCGGTCCAGTATACTGTGGCCTCCGGCTTGACTCGGTGCTCTTCTATTACGGCTGCTGCGACGCGGCTTCCCATTACTGCAGCTTGTAGTTCGAGGCGCGGAATAGACGTGATTTTCAGAGGCGCCACTCTAGCCCTCGCCATGACGAGCGTCACGTTCACTCCTCCGTCTGTAGTGGTAGTGCGCCAATACACCGCTGTCGCGTAGGCTGTCTCGCTAGCGTCTGTGAAGACGTGAACCTGTAGCGAGTCTGCGTCACTGAATCCCGGGTAGCTCCTCGGGATACTAACCGTTTTCAAATTTTCTAGATGCCGAATCCACGACGACCATTGTGCCGATAGATCCGTGCTGAGCTGCTGATCCCAGTCCGTACCGAGCCGCCATGCTTCCTGTAATATCTGTTTGGCTCTAACTGTAACAGGCGACGCTAGGCCGAGAGGGTCGTATAACGACATAACTATTTTCAATGCCTCTCTCTTGGTCGGCGCCTCTTTTCTAATGAGGTCATCAGGGAGCCGAGCGAGCTTTAAATTAAAACTCAACTCGTCTGTACTCGGCTTCCATATTAAACCGAGGATTTTTTCTTCAAATCCTTTACTCGCGAGACTGACTGTTTCTGTTTGACGCTGTCCCGGCTCTAAATTTTCTATAATTTCTGTAGAATTCGAGATCCATTTTCCTATGTTGAATCTCGCCTTTCTGTGTATTTCACGTACCGACTTAGCTATGCGTGTAGCCTCTTCTACTGTTGTGAAACTATCTAGATAGTCATCCATATAATGATTCTCTATGATAGCCGCTACCGCCTCCGGGTACTCTGTACTATACCGCTTCGCGTTCCAATTCTTAGCGAAGATGGCTGTGCAAGGTGAACTTGCGGCGCCGAATATTATCGACGTCATACGGTATTCTTCAGGGGCGCCCTCCCGCCGGTCTCCTCGCCACAGGTAGCGCAGGGCGTCTCTGTCCTCCTGTCTCACTTTCACCTGCATAAACATCTCCGCTATGTCACCGGATACTGCGATGCGGTGACGTCGGAAACGCATCATCACGCCCGGCAGCGACTGTAATAAATCCGGCCCTGTAAGGAGGTAATCATTTAATGACATACCTTTTGATTTCGCTGCTGCGTCGTGAACTATACGGAATTTTTCAGGCTTCATTGGATTGAAGACATCGAAGTGAGGCAGGTACCATGTCCTTCCCGAGTCGCCTATATTGAGAGCTTTTTCTGCATACCCTTTTTGAATAAGGGATTCTATCTGTTCTGTATATCTATCTCTCAAAGCGGGCTTGCGATCGAGTTTTTTCTCTATAGAGACGAGCCTTTTGAAAGCTGTCTCATAACTGTCCGGCATCTGTATATTTTCTGTTTTCCAGAGAAGTGCTGTCTCTATGTGTCCATTTTCTAATTGTCTAATATTTTTCTGTAGGTTGTCTTCAGCTTGCTTCTCCGGGTCTGTATTCGGACGCTGCGGGTTAATCACCAGCGACTCGAGTGCGAAATATTTCTTCAACTGCGCCTCTATATTTTCTGTTTCGGATGACAGCTGATTGACAGAGTGTACGCCGCGGCCTAGCGCTCTAGCGTGCGCGCCGTGCAGCACCCACCCCAGTGTGGTCAGTGATGCGACCGGTTGATGACGCGGGCCTCTTCTGATGACACTTGCGACAAGGAGATGCCAGTTATCCTGACCTATCAACACCCTAGGCGTAGCGGTGTTGTACGTGAGCTTCTCCTCGATTCCTCGCAAGTGTTTGCACTCTGCCAGGTCTCCTTCACTGACTCTCTGCGGCGATAGGTGCAGAGCAGGAACGGTGCGCGCGTATAAAGGCACTTGTTTACCTTCAGCGTTCTTGAGCGTTGCGTTCACTCGTCTCGAATTTGACATCTCTAGCGACGTGTTTCCTATAGCGCGTATCGTGAAAGGGTCCGGCTTACCTTCAGCGCCTATTTGCACAGCGATATCTTCATCTATGAGGGAGATCGTTGATCCGTCGTCGAGTAACGCGAAGGTTGACACCTCTCCCGCCGGTCCGACTATCTGCACAGGAACTATCTTGAGGTAGGCTTGCGACTTCGCACGCAGAGTTGAACTTGCGACTGTCTCTTGTTTCTCTGCGCTCGCTTCTTCAACCTTACCTTTTCTCACGTAGTGCAGTAGCCGGTTGTGAGTGGCGGTGCATCCCTCTACGTCGCACTTCCTCGGCTTGCACGCATGCCCTTGATAGCGTGCGCGCAAGCAGCGGAAGCACAGACCGTGCTTCTTTGCGAGCTCCCATCTTTTATCAGCATCGGCGGCCTGAAACTGTTTACATTCAGAGGCGTAGTGTCCCTCCTTCTCGCATATTCTGCATCGCGAAGCACGAGTGTCAGCAGTAGCACTCTTACCTGTAACGGTGTGCGTTCTCTGTACGATGCGTCGACTCGGCTGGGCCTCAGTGATATTCTCGGCCGGTGCGAACGCGCTGCAAAAGTGTGCGTACTCTGTGACAAAATCGCTAAAGTGACTGAGGTCCGGCATCGAATTATACTTCTCTGTGTATGTCCGGTACCACTGTGCACGCAGAGAGTTCGGCAGCTTCTCTGTCAGCAGACGCAGCAGCTCCGCGTTGATGAGGTAATGCTCCTTCTTTAACGCCTGAAGCGTCACTACGCCGCATCTTACCTTACTCGCAAACGTGCAGATGTCTTTGGGTGCTTCGGTGCACCGAGGCAGAGTCCGCAGCTTGTCCGTCTCCGCCTGAGCGATGGAGTCCGGCCTGCCGAATTGAAGTTCCAACTCCCTCATGATGTCATCAGGTCGCGCGTTACCTATAAATTCTGAACTTACGGTATCCAGTGCCCGTCCTTGAAGGCTCCTCCTGAGTCTCGCTGTATTTTCTATGTTGTTGAAGTATCTCTTCGTGGCGTCGTAGATGGCACGAAACGACAACCACTCTGTATGTGCGCCGTTGAAATTTGGTAAAGTCATGATGACTTTCGAAGCCGCCGGATGGTGCGACGCATACGATGTATCCAGTGGCTTCCTGTCCGCTAATGCGGCTATGGCGGATGTGAGTTCGCTGATGAACGGCTTCAACGAATCACTTCCCTGTTGATGGGCCCCCTTCTGTTGTGAAGGATCTGCATCTTCTTTACTATGTTTGACACGCTGTGTGTCACTATGTTCCCCGCGAACGCCCTCCACGGGGGAGGCGGGGGGTGCAGCCAAGTCGGTGTTTCTCCCGGTGACTGCTTCTATAACCTCGAGGTCTGGCTGTGGTTCCGGGGCCTCTTCCAACCACGAACGCACGTAGTCGGCCTTCGACTGTCCATCTTGATCGTAGTCGTCAGAGTCCGCTTCCTCTTCGGCCTTCTGTAATGCTATCTGTGCTAACTGTAACTGTATTTTCAATAATTCCTCGCGCGCCTTCAACACTTTTCTATTGGAGCGGGTCGTAGTCTCCGATCGGCCGCTGCGCCCCTTGCCTGTCCTCTCCTTCTGTCCCTCCTCTGTTGTACGAGGGGTTGCGCGTGCATATGTCCTATCGGAGGGGCGCAGTGTCCGATCCGAGTTACCTTCCGGTTGGTAAGTTCCTTTTCTATCACTCTGCGCGCCCTGTTTCGCTGAAGACGGCGACGTCCCCCTCGCGGTATGCGGGGGGGGCGGCGGCGGCGGCGGCGGATCGGTGCTGGTCGTCGATGGTGAACGCGGTGGCAGCTCATGTCGGACCGTGGATGTACTCGGGGGACCCGCGTCCACTATCCACGACTCCGGCGCCTTTCCTTTCGATCGCGTAATCGGCATCTTCAGTTTTCAGGAACTAATCTTCAGGTGTTGGTTTCAGTTGGTCGCTATATCCGGCTATCGAAGGACCAGCAAATGTACCGGACGGGCGGTCTATCGAATACTAGAAACGAGCCGCTGACGTCCTGTACCTATAGGTTCGGTTCGACGTATGCTGAAACCTTGTATTTCTTCAGGGACTATGAAGACTATAACACTATCGAGGTCACCGGGAGAATAATTCCATGAAATAAAACACCGACTTGCACTATCACTATAAAGCTTGAGGTTTCTGCTTACTCCATTGAAGATGGCGAGGCTTGAATATATGGTAGTTTTTGAGCTACGAAGAAAATACATGCGCGTTTGCTTAAGTACGACGAATCTTTACCGTAACGAGACCCGCAAAAACCTCGCACTATCTATTCTTTATTTACTTAATAAAAACTATATAAAGGCTATATACTTCTAAACTATGACTATATATATAGCTATCCATATACCAATAGATAGGTGCTGACAAGACCTATCTATTGACGTATGTGTCAACCATCCCGCCCTCATACTTGGGCACCCAGCACAGAATACATTTATCAACATACTCATTTTCAAAAATCGGGGTTGTTTTTCTACGTTAATGTGTCTAAACCATAAGGGTTGAAGCTATAAAACAATCAGCACCCCCTAGACGAGTATGCCGGCTACAAATGAAACAACATTCCGAATAGTTTTTATTGCATATAACCATAGTTATGTACATATTAAGATTACAAAATTATGTATGAATTCTCAATAAAATATTTCATCAACATCTTTGTTTACATTCACGCTATGGCTTATGGAACATGGCTGCTACATTTAAAAACATTAAAAATACCTTAATTATTGGCATATGAACACGAATATAAGTGTCTTAATATAAATCTAGGCATCAGAATACAAATCTTAGTGTTTTAATACAAATCTAGACATTCTACAAGCACTAAATTACTATTTAGTATGAATATCACTGTTATTGTCTCTAAATTGTTCTATAATAACGTAATAATTTCACACACGCGAATTTACTGTCTTTCTGGATAATAACGGCACTGATTCTATGTAAACACAGGGCTATCTAAAAACGGGAATAGCAGGGCTGTCGCGAACACTTGGTAAGCGATATAACTTTTTTAATTGCATACAGAAGCGAAAGCCTAGTGATATGACCGTTATACTATAACGTTATAATATAAAGCCTAGGGATATGATACCGAAAACATGCTTATTAAAAATTTAAACACACAATCACACACTCACACACACCCACCCACAAACTCACACACTTACCCATACTACACACCTACTAACATTCGTCTTATGGTCTTGCATACTTAAGCTACATATCAATGTTCTAAGTTATTATTTATATTATGATATGGCTATTTAACATCACGCTAATGAGATGAGCATAATGAATTAAAATTCAGTGAAACCGCGGGGTACAGCTATTGTTATGTATGAGTCATGTAACCTATTGGGCCAATCGGATGACGGTTTAGTATTTCACTGATAACTTTGTTATCACCGTGTTTACCATTATGTGAGAGATTAGTGTGATATTAGAGAATTATTGTCACTCTGAAGGGCAGAGGTCTCGGCACGTGCAGGGAGTGACGATTAATCACTTTTATATATTAATACCTCTTGGCCCGGTTAGTGGAGTGTGATAGCAGGATAACATCAGAAACTGGCGCATGGATAACATTTGGTGTGAAATAGCTAGATAGGAGACCGTATCGGTGGCGGTTACCAGCAAACAACAGTATTCCCAATGAGGGTTGACGTCAGGCAGGCTGGTCATAAAACATTGCCAAAACTTTAGCAGCATGCAATTTCAAAAACAATTAGAAAGTGGAAGAAGTATACATGCTGCCCCGACCCCAAGTGAATTGGGATAAGGGCAGGGGATCATGATGATATATTAACTATTAACTCACCATCCATCTAGTTTATAAAAATGACTTGTAAAAGTGTCTTCAACAGATCTATTTACAGAAATAAAATCATTTATAATTTATCATTTATCTCTAAGAACCTGGCACACTGTATTAAAATGGGCAAAGCTTTCATAAAACCCATGGAATGGGTAACATTTCATGGAAACTATCAAGATGGGTGAAAGTTTCATGGAACTTTTATTTTGCGTTAATTAGAAAACGGACAATTCAAAAAAAACATTTGGCAAAATACGATAATAGTACTGGTATTATGAAAAATAATTAAATCGTACTAAACAGAGATAAAACACGAGTGCTCTAACGTAAGTATCGATCCAAAAAATATTATACAAAATGAAATTAAACCCACTGTCATTAAAAATACATAGGTAATTTGTAGAACTAGAACTTAGAGTATGAGGACGGAAAATCAATTTAATTATAATAAAACAATTTTTAACCGGATTAATCACGTGTATTATTTATTATTGTTTTTCCTCACGTTTCGAACAATTTGCAACGTTCGTGGTCGCAGGAGGACTCTTGCGTCCGTTATAAGTTGATTTATTATAATGTGTAGTGATCGCGAAAATCTAAGATATTACTAAATCAATTTATTGTTTTTTTTTTTTTTGGCACCATTTTTTATGAACTGTCCACTTTGAACGATATTGTACGATTTCTCGCCAATTATTGGCTTAAATCTAGTTCAGATAAACCCTTACCACAATACACCACAGTTTGAATCAACCTTTAAAATGTCCACAGTGTATTAAAATTTATTCAACATCTAGCTGTGCCTCGCGGTTTCGCCCGCCCCGTTAAAAACTTTTCCATGATATTAAAAAAAACTTATGTAAAAACCTTCTTGACAATGATGAACATACTAAAAAATTTTTATCCAATTTGGTGCAGTCGTTCTCAAGTTATGGCGTGACCAAGGGAAATAGGGATTCATTTATTTGAATATACGAGTATATATATGTTTATGTCTGAACCTCCCATCTTTTTCGTCTCCCCATTCTGGTCCAATTTTTGAGTCACACCAAATGTTTTTTTTTTTTTTGTGGCATACGTGGCAATCGAGCAGACGGCTCGCCTGATGGTAAGCGATTACCGCCGCCCATGGACACCCGCAACCCTAGAGGAGTCGCGAGTGCGTTGCCGGCCTTTTAAAGGGTTTGGGCCTCCGGTACCCTCACTCACTCGGCGAAACACAACGCAAGCGTTGTTTCACGCCGGTTTTCTGTGAGGCCGTGGTATCAATTCGGTCGAGCCGGCCCATTCGAAGCGTGGCTCTCCCACGGTGAATTTTCTGTTCACTCCATTCATTCATGTTATCCTTCACACATTCCATCTTCTCTTTGGTCTTCCTGTCCCCCTCCATCCATCCATCAACATTCATACTCATTACTCTCTTAGTCACATGTTTCATCACTCCTCATCACGTGTCCATACCAAGACAAACGATTTTCTTTCAACTTTTCAGTTATATCTAAACTACACATAAAATTATAATTTAATTTAGTCTGTCCATTCATGCAAACATAACATTATTACATCACAACTGGAGTACCTGGCCTCGCGTGCAGAACTAAGGTCGCCATAAAAATCTTATGGCGAAATTATTATCATGATGTCACAAAGGAAACCATAAACCATCACTGCTGTTTGTATTTATCGTTCAATTTAATGGAATGACGTATTAGTACGTTTCAGTTTTACATGCCTATTTTCAGTTTCTTACAGGTTATTTGGAAAATTAATAGACTTACATAGCATCACGCCTGTATTCCCCGGGGGTAGGCAGAGATGTGTACACAATTGTACACCCACATTTCACCAATGCTGTTATTAAATGCCATATAATAGGTAGCCTATTGCTATCAACCGGGCGCAATTCCAAACTTCGGGCTGCCATTAATAAATTTCTAAAAACCCATTATCACTTTGCTTAACTTGGTTTCGGAGTGGTCTCGAGCTGCCATGCACAGCGAGGCACAGGGGAGACCCCAACAGTCTTCTCGGTGATTGGTGCAGTTGCGGTGATTGCTGCAACGAACCCGGGGCCTCGGTAAAGGTTGGAGAAGGACCGTGTGGTTTTTTGTCGGTTGGAGTACGGCACAGCGTCAATGATGGATTTTCCACAATCAGAAAATAATAATAGGGATTTGTCCTAACAGGGGTTCTGGAGCTGGTCTCTTAAGAGGACCCGAAGCTCCCTTAAAGTGCTGATAGTGCCCACAGGGGTGGTTTTATGCCCAAAAGGCCGGGAACCTTTCGAAAGTTTATCTCTGAAAACAATGAAAGGTGTATCCGGGTCGTGCGATACTGATTTAAGCCTTGACCCTGTAAAAACTATCCCATATGTTGCGCCAGTGATAGAGAGGATAGGAAACGGTCCCATTACTGCCAACACAACGCTTTCTCGAGGAGTACTGAAGACCTTACTTCCTCTTCTTATCGTGTGGTTGATGAACAACCCAGAGTCAGAATTAAACTACCCATAGGTCTCTGACATGGATTTACACATCGAGAACATCTCTCAGGTGCTGGTTTCCTCACGGTGTCTTCCTTCACCGTTTTAAGCAAGTGATAATTAATTTAAAATACGCACATGACTTCGAAAAGACAGTGGTGCGTGCCTTGGATTCGAACCTGCGTCTTTTGACTTGACAGTCCAACGGTCATACCACTAGGCTATCACTGCTAAATGCTATATAACCTTACTGAAAAGCGAGGTATTGTAGCAAAGTGAAGTTAGGAAAACCACAATACAAACAGTGTTATTTGGCTATGATTTTGCAAGGTGGAGTACATCGCCATTCGGGCAGCTCCACTTTTTCCAAGCTCTATCGCTCTCTGCATTGCACTAATCTCTCACTACTATTCAGGAGATGGCTAAAACAGATGTTAATGTTCGAATGCCAAATGAAAACCATTACAAGTGGGTTATGCAATTCCAATGCAAGATTTGGCTTACGAAATATTGCATAATACTGACTTCATTCGCTTTTATCTAGGCATTTGTTATGACTTTTAACGGAGCCAGCACTCCCGATTGGAAATTCGCCAATACCATAATATTAAACCACCCATAACATCGGCTCTTAGACTCAATAGTGCTTAACAATAACCCTTGAAACTGTGCTCAGCATTTGGAAGAGATAGCTTCAAGATATCTCGCCATTTAGGTAGTAATATGTAAGTGCTAGAAGATCTTAAACACTTTTTCTTCTTATGTTATGAACATGGTTGATGAACACCCTTATTGTCAAAATGTAAGCCAACTGTAAGCCTGATATGGCTTTACCCTCGATCCGTGTAGTTCAATTGATTCGTTTTGTAATTTTTCATATCAACATATTTAATTAATATTTTTACTAAATATTTAACTGCTTCGTTGGTCGGTTTTATTATTATTAGCGGTCGCAAGCGCGGCTGCTGAGCGTGAGGTCCTGGGTTCGATTCCCAGGTCGGGCAAAGTGTTATTGAATTTTTCTGTTAGGAAATTCTTAGAAGCAGCCCGGAGTCAGGAAGTTGGTGGTCTGACACCTCCGTGCTTCGGAGAGCACGTAAAGCCGTCGGTCCTACGCCTGATCTCACTTTGGTCGTGTCGAATTGCCGTCCCATCGGAATATGAGAGTGAAGGAAGAGAGAGTGCTCCTGTGTTTGCGCATAAACTATATCTAATATCTTCTGCGTACTAGGCTAATCTCTGTAGAGATAGGCCGCCGTGACCTAAATACGATCGGAGGAGTACCTATTGTATATGATATTATTTAAATAAGAAAAAAAGAGAGTAACGAAGCAAGTAATTCAAATTCAATAATAAAATGGATAGAATACTAAGCTTATTAATATTTATACGGTATTTTATGAAGTAAAACAGGAATGACGTCACACTACCCTTCAGTTTCTACGCCAATTTACATCGACACACTTGTTCGACATGAGATAATATTTGTTTTGCTACCTGTACAACACTTAAAGGCACTTGAAATTGAAGATTTTTCAATAATAGATATTTATTTACAAATTATTTAAATATTATTAGTTATTTGTAAAAGGGGCTTGTGGCTAAGTAACAGCCGCACATATAAATCGATAAAAGTACTCTACGCTTGCCCTGGTCGGTCTGTGGATGGGTCACCATCATTTCATATCGACACCCCTCCGAGCCTCGGGAAGCACGTTGAACCGTCGATTCCAGTAGTAAAATGAAGATCTATGACACCCGTTATAGGTAGTCGGAAGCCTGAAAGACAACCAGTGTCACCACGAGACATCGTGTTACCCAGTAACTGGGTTGTGGAGGTCAGATAGGCAGTCGCTCCATGTAAAATACTGGTATTAAGCTGCATCCAGTTTGAATGGAAACCGACCCTAATGTAATTGGGAAAAGGCTAGGCAGATTTGATTGATCACCAGATCAATGGTCAAGCTAGTGGACCCAACGCGGCTGATTAACGTAAGATCCGTAGTTCGAGCCCCGTGTCAGACAAAGTGTTATTAGGTTTCTCTATTAGGAAATTACAAATGTTTCGTTGTTTTAATGGTCCCAAGCGCGACTGCTGAGCATGAGGTCTTGGGTTCGATTCCCAGGTCGGGCAAAGTGTAATCAAATAAATAAATAAATTAGGTTTTCTTTCAGGAAATTTTAATGGTAAAATGTGAAGCTCTCGAATACTGAGAGACATTCCCGATGGTGTGTAAAACCATGTCAGAGACCTACGGATGGTTTGAACTCTGACACTAGGTTTTGTTCATCAACCACAAGATAAGAAGCATTGACAGGATATTTTCAAAACAACAGCACATCTCTGTTTAACCCATCGAGGAATGCATGCGTGATGCTGTGTGAATATCCCTCGCCATTCTGTCTGATAGGAGTATCTCTGAATCAAGACTAAATAAGTAGTCACGACAACAAAGTGTATTGCATAATAAGTACTATTAATACCTATTAATGTTGACTCATTAATCAAACGCGTTATGATAAGAATTTCTATACCTAGGTACCTATCTACCTACTTCAATAATAGACATGGCTATAAAAATAACTCCGTAATCTTCTCGCTCTATCAGTAATTACTTGATTAGAATGCGAATTAAAATTACCATTTCCCTGGGAAACAAAACGGTGTTGACCGAACTGAATAGTGTACGTTTATACTTCGATTTTATGAATGAGGCTGGTGTAATAGGGTTGCCACCTTATTTTTGTACAAATAAAGTATATTGGTAAATAAAGGTAGAAAAAGAAGTACACTGTGTCAAATTAAAGTACGTAAATCGTACTTTAATTTGACAACCCTATTACACCAGCCTCATTCATAAAATCGAAGTATAAACGTACACTATTCAGTTCGGTCAACACCGTTTTGTTTCCCAGGGAAATGGTAATTTTAATTCGCATTCTAATCAAGTAATTACTGATAGAGCGAGAAGATTACGGAGTTATTTTTATAGCCATGTCTATTATTGAAGTAGGTAGATAGGTACCTAGGTATATAAATTCTTATCATAACGCGTTTGATTAATGAGTTACTTTGTTAATTTGCTTAAACATATTTTTAATTAGTTTTAGCAACTTTTAACAAATAACATTTACTGCTAAACAGCTGCACAAAATTTTTACGGTCTCTAAGGTAAATAAGTAATTATTTTTTTATCAGATTCAGATACGCTTTGTTTCTTTTATCTCGCCATTTGTTATTCATCACAGAAAAAAAAAAACACAAAGCTGAAATATTTTCAAAATCGCAGAGAAATCAAAGCATGCGAAATAAAGTATTATTGCGTACTGTATTGTTCTTATAAAATAAAGAGTAAAGTTATTATATTAAATGGAAAAAGAATACGGTCGTGAGCAGGATTCGAATCTGCGCCTCTTTTTTTAGAGGTCGGCTTATGTACCTAAGCAAAAGTATACCTAAGTCGACAATGTATGCAAAAAATTGCTATGTAATGTGTGGGCGTATATTTAATGCTATAATTTTTATTCTATATCTGAATTGTTAGTAAAGTGAGTGTATTTTGTATTGTAATTGTAATGTATCTTGTATGTAATTTTATTTTGTATTGTAATTGTAATGTATCTTGTATGTAACTTTATTTTGTATTGTTAATCTATTTTGTATTAATTTAATGTATTTTGTATCGTAATTATAAATTCTGTGTATAGGTACTTGAATACTTGAATATTTGCATGTCGTAGACCGACAAAGTGTATCCGGTACTGTTTAATTTCTACTGTCCATCACTATGTTACGTACATTTTACGCAAATAAATCTATTCTATTCTTAGTGGTCAGAGCGCCTGGAGTATTTATCCGGGCGCAGGTTCGAATCCTGCTCAAGACCGTATTCTTTTTCCATTTAATATAATAATTTAGAGTTCGCTAAGTATGCGTTAATGCTTTTCAAAAATTTTTTTTTAAAAAACGTTGCCCCACACTAGGAATTTCTTCCTGTCTCGTGGGTGCGTTTACAGACATATAATCTCACAAGCACACTAACACAATTATCCGTAGACCCAGAACAATTATCCGTAGATCGTACAAATATTTGCTCCGTGCAGGAATCGAACCTGCGACACGCAGCGCAGCAGTCGGTCTCGCGACCACTGCGCCAACCGCGCTGTCTGTGTTTAATTAAGTATAGAGTACAATTACCCAAAACAACGTACAATTCTTTATAATAAAGTACGGGTGGCAACCTTACTGGTTTTCTAAAACCAAAAAAATATTGATTCTTTTTCAGTCTCAAAAATATTTTATTTATTGCGCAACTCTTTTGCAACGACAATTTATGAATTTGCAATGCGCCGTGTGCTCCAAAATGTAAAAATCCTACACCGTCACCGACGAGTAAGATTGAGGCAATGTATATCTTCGAACTGTCAAAATTAGCAGTGATAGCCTAGTGGTATGACCCTTGGACTGACAAGTCAAAAGTCGCAAGTTCAAATCCAAGGCACACGTACCACTGAGTTTTCGAAGTCATGTGCGTATTATGAATTAATCATCACTTGCTTATAACGGTGAAGGAAAACATCGTGAAGAAACCAGCACACCTGAGAGGTATTCTCGATGGTGTGTAAAACCATGTCAAAGACCTACGGGTGGTTTAAACTCTGACACTAGGTTGTTCATCAACCACACGATAAGAAGAAGACTAGATATGTCTTTGAAAAAGCATTAACGCATGCTTAGCGAACTCTAAAGCTACAATATTAAATGGAAAAATAATACGGTCGCGAACAGGATTCGAACCTGCGCCTCCCGGATAGATACTCCATTATTAAGGTAATTGCATTCTTTACGACATTGTATTAACTGCAAAGTTAGTCGTGTCGGTTCGGTCACTTGTATAGGTACTGAATTGATTGCAATAACGTCGCCATAAGACGTGTTAAAATATGGAAGAAGAATTCGCGGTGGAGAGCAGAGGTCGAGATGGCTTAGTGGTCAGAGCGCCTGGAGTATCTATCCGGGAGGCGCAGGTTCGAATCCTGTTCGCGACCGTATTCTTTTTCCATTTAATATTGTAAGAAGAAGACTGAGAAAATGAAAACTTATTAATCAATGCTTCACCCTGACCCTTCATTATTGAGCGTCAATGAAGACTGAAGAGTCTCTTCACGACACGACTCCCCAAAAAAGGAATTTTGTGTTTTTTTAGGGTCCAAATGTTATCCATGCGCCAGGTTCTGGTGTTATCCTAATGGTAATGTTGACTGTGCATATTGAACATAAAGTGAACCTATTGTATTAATGTGATTGTGTTCATAACTTCTAAACGCCTGATAGCCTGGTTAGTGGAGTGTGAAAAAAATGCAATGAAAAACATGTTAAAGCTGTATTTGGTACTTTTGAGAGACCTTTGTTCAACAGAGCACTTAAAAGAGTTGATTGATTATTTACAGAGCAACAGTGTTTCAATGAACACAATCACATTAATACAATAGGTTCACTTTATGTTCAATATGCACAGTCAACATTACCATTAGGATAACACCAGAACCTGGCGCATGGATAACATTTGGTGTGACATAGCTAGATAGAAGGAGACCGTATCGGTGGCGGTTACCACCAACAACAGTATTCCCAAAGAGGGTTAACGTCAGGCAGGCGGCCGGTCATAAAACATAGCCAAAACTGTAGCAGCATTTTTTTTTTTTTTTTTTTTTATGGAATAGGGGGCAACCGAGCAGACGGCTCGCCTGATGGTAAGCGATTACCGCCGCCCATGGACACCCGCAACCCCAGAGGAGTCACAAGTGCGTTGCCGGCCTTTTAAAGGGTTTGGGCCTCCGGTATCCTCACTCACTCGGCGAAACACAACGCAAGCGTTGTTTCAAGCCGGTTTTCTGTGAGGCCGTGGTATCAATCCGGTCGAGCCGGCCCATTCGTGCCGAAGCATGGCTCTCCCACGGGAAAAAGCATGCCAGATAGGTATGCTGCACCGACCCCAAATAAATTGGGATAACGGCACGGGGATGATGATGATGAACTTCTAAACGCCTGAACCGATTTAGATGTATCGGGTATCCATAGAATCCTTCCATTATCCCGGGTAACATAGACTAGTAAGATTTAAATATAGCAAACAAAACGGTATGTAACAAAACTATGTATATACTATACTATACTATACTACACAAAAACGTATTTAACAAAATATAATTCACATAATTATGACAGGCGTGCTTTTTCATTTTTTTTTTAATGTAATAGGGGTCAACCGAGCAGACGGCTCGCCTGATGGTAAGCGATTACCGCCACCCATGGACACCGCAACCCCAGAGGAGTCGCAAGTGCGTTGCCGTCCTTTTAAAGGGTTTGGGCCTCCGGTACCCTCAATCACTCGGCGAAACACAACGCAAGCGTTGTTTCACGCCGGTTTTCAAAATTTAAATTTAAATAAAAAGATTTTAACTACCTATATCGAAACTGGAAAGCCGATTAGTATGGTAGGAACAGGGTGGTGATAGGTGATCTAGGAACCAATTGACGCGAAACATGTGATGCTCGAGGCCGGCAACGTTGCCAGATGACGCGGGACACGATGCTGAATGACGTAGGTACGTGGTATTTTGTTGCACGTTGCATTCATCAATTGTTTTTTGGTTTTATTACTTATCTACTAAGGTGTCGAGGTAGCTCAGTGATTATGGGCCGCTTCTTGAACCACAGGTTGTGGGTTTAATCTGCCATGTACCAATGTGACTTTTTCAATGTCATATGTATGTACTTTCTTAGTTAATCTAAGATATTATAGAAATACGGTGAAGGACAACATCGTGAGGAAACCTGAACTTAATCATCTGAAATCGCCAAGCCGCAGTGAGCTAGCGTGGTGATCAAGCTCGTGCCTTCTCTGTATGAGAAGAGACCCTTTCCCTGCAGGGTCTGTTATGGGCTGGTTATGTTAGGTTAAGCTAACTGTGTCCGCGACTTCATCCGCGAGGATGTCGGAAACCAACATCATGTAGGTACTCGTAAAGACTCAGCCCGCGGAACCCTAAATATATTCTAATAAAATTTATAATTACTGCATTAAGTACTATAACTTATGATTTTAAGACCAAAAAAAAAGACGGTCGTGAACAAAAACCTACGCCTCCAGGCTCTCTACCAACCAAACCATCCCGACCTCTGCTCACTACTCCGAATTCTTCTTACACATTTCAGTACGTCTCATGGTAACGTTGTTAATTGCATCTATCCAACATTGAATTAACTGTCTTACTTGTCTTATTCATCAGGCTCGGGTTCTAATTCGTGACGCGGTTGTACACGGAGGCGGGCACACCATTATTTATATAACGACCGATTTAATTAAATTTAAACGGAAGGCCCTAAACTAAATTATATTTGAGATATTGCTTAAGTAAAATTCAATGAGGTAAATAGTAATTCAAGATAAATCTTTGAAAAGCATTAACGCATGCTTAGCGAACTCTAAAGTTATTATATTAAATGGAAAAAGAATACGGTAGCGAACAGGATTCGAACCTGCGCCTCCCGGATGAATACTCCAGGCGCTCTGACCACTAAGCCATCTCGACCTCGACAGATGGCTTAGTGGTCAGAGCGCCTGGAGTATTCATCCGGGAGGCGCAGGTTCGAATCCTGTTCGCTACCGTATTCTTTTTCCATTTAATATAATAACTTTAGGTAAATAGTAGTTATTTTATTTTTTCTGTATTATGATGTGCCAGCTGAAATGTTTTTTTTTTTGTTGTATAATTTGTAACTTGACAGACAGAGACGTGTAGCTGGGGAGTTTGTTGCGCCGCTTTTTCTCTCCAGTGAAGCGCTAAAGCGAAGCGGTGAAGGGTGGGCGTTTTTGGGGACTGTCTTATTGTAAAGTATGACGTTCAAAAAGTACCATTTCTAATGGTCTAATTTTAATAAAGATATTTTCGATTTTGATTTGATTTTGAACTACAACATTTGTCATGTCGGTTCAGTCAACTGTAGTACCTACTGTTTAAGGACTGAATAAATAGCGACGACTTTGCTACGCTATCGCATGCGTTTACAAAATCTATCTGAATAATTAGGTACCTAACCAGCTCCTGCTCGTAACTTCGTGTGCATGGCCTTCGGCATTATCTCCAATAAATAAAAACTATTTTATATGTTAATCCAGGCTATGAACTTTCTATCTGTTTGCAATTTTATTCAATTCCGTGCAGTAGTTATAGCGTGGAGGAGCAAAAATCAATCCATCCTCACAAATTTTCGCATTTGTAATCTTCTAATATATAAAAATCTCGCCTCACAGTGTTTGTTATCGAACTCCTCCGAAACGGCTTGACCGATTTTTATGCAATTTTTTGTGTATATTTGGTAGGTCCGAGTATAGGTCGTAGGCTGTTTTTGATATCCCTAGATGTTTTTTATGGCAGAACAACGTTTGCGGGGCACAGCTAGTAATATCACAATATGTGTAAGTTTCAATTTTTCTTTTGCAACTATCTGCTCTCAACCTTTCAATATAGCCTGAACATAAACACGTGTTTCAGTACGCACAGCGATCCATTGTTTACTTCGTTTGTTTGTTCATCATCAAGGATTTGTTGAGTAATATTATGCTACTATAGTTTTAACTACATATTCGTTATCTTTTGTGTAAAATGTTTTTTTTTTGTACGAGTTACGCATCGTGGCTACTGCTTTAAGGTAGGTAAAGTCCAAATACCTACCTGAAACCTGATTAGGTATTAGTAATTCTATATAGTCCTATAAACTGCTTTGTTGGTCTAGTGGTCCCAAGCGCGACTGTGGAGACTCTGGGCTGCTATCGAGAATTTCCTAATAGAAACACTCAATAACATTGCCGACCCGGGAATCGAACCTTGGTCCTCATGCTCAGCAGTCTCGCTTGTGACCACTGGACTAACGAGGCAGTTATATAACATAACATAACCAGCGTATAACTGTCCCACTTGCTCTCCGCAAGGGCCTAGAGAAGGCACGAGCATTGATCACCACACTAGCTCACTGCGGGTTAGCGATTTCAGACCATCAAGGTCCAGGTTTCCTCACAATGTTTTCCTTCACTGAATGTCTGGGATGTCTTAGATTAGCTAAGAAAGTTCATATGACATTAAAAAAGTAACATTGGTACGTGCCAGATTTGAACCCACAGACTGTGGGTCAAGAGGCGGTAATGTGACATGATCCTCCCTCTGCCTTATCACAATTTATTTGGGGTCGGCGCAGCATATATCTGGCATGCTGCTAAAGTTTTGGCAATTTTTTATGACCGGCCGCCTGCCTGACGTCAACCCTTATTGGGACTGCTGTTGTTCGTGGTAACCGCCACCGATACGGTCTCCATCTATGGGGCCATCCATTAATCACGTGATGTTTCTTAAGCATTTTGACCCCCCCCCCCTCTCCCTTGGTGATACGTAGTGAGGTTTAAGGCTAACCCCCCACCCCCACCCAAAATCACGCATATTTTTAGTACCTACAAAGAAGCTTGAAATTTTTAGAATATTGTCTTTAAATAGTTACAGAAAATAAATACACGTGATATCTTACTACACCCCCCAACCCCTTGTGATATTACGTGATTTTTGCCAACCCCCCCCCCCCTTTCGAGCCTCACGTGATTAATGGACGGCCCCTATCTACTATGTCATACCAAATGTTATTCATGCGCCAGGTTCTGATGTTATCCTACTATCACACTCCACTAAGAGGCAGTAATCTGACGGCATTCTGGAATGCTAAACATCTATTAACGCTCGGCCCTGACCTGAATACCTGAAATTCCTGAAATGTTTTCGGTGGGGTCGCTTATCTCGCGCACACCTGAGATAAACGAGGCCTTGAAGAACGTACTGTTATGTCTAAGGGCTTTGTTTTTATGTCACGCAGTGTATGAATCGTTGGGTAGGAAGAATTTGTGGTATGACACAGAAATGTGGTGAAGATGACGTCATAAGAGATTATAAAGGATGGAAATATGGAAAAGGTAATATTGAAGTAATTAAGTTGGTGCAGAATTAGGTAACACTGAAAACATAATTACACTTAAAATTGCAACATTTTTATCTTTATTTATATATTAATAAGGGGAATTATTGGTACTTTTTTTATTATAATTTCTTAATTCGTAAAAAAGCGTGGGGTGCTTCATAAGATATTGTATAATGACTTCACTTTTACCAACTGACAATAAAAATTATTTACTACAATAATTGACATACTACGGCACACCAGGATTTTTTACAATTAAAAGGATTTTTTTTAATCACTCTGTTATATTTTTGAACATAGAGAATAATTTTTTAGCGGCTAGTTCCAATAGTGTGCTTTATTAGTTTTTTTTTTTAACTTTTATTTATTTAAATACCGAGATAGCTGGAAGCGATTAGCACAATCTTACTGTATGGTCAGTGAAAGAATAGGAAAAAAAAACCTTATTATTTTTAGGACATTTAGGCGTTCAAAGTGGATTTATTTTAAGAGTAACCCTTCAGATCATTATCATTAAGCAAATCTGTCAGTAAACAATTGCAGCAATGGATAATGTATTATGGCCAACGATTGGCCGACATGGTCCATTGATCTTAGTCTTGGATTAATGTTTATCGAAGATCTTAGTAACTGTTTTACATCATATCGCTCCTTAAGCTTTCAGGAATATATAATACATATATCGGTTTCATGGAGATTGGGAATGTAAATTCAATGGAGGTATTTTACAGATACGTGTTAATGAACGAGGGACAAAATTAAAGGAGATATCTTTGTATTTGAAGATGCCCTTGCCGAACAGTTGAATACTTTTTTTTTAATTTTCACCGTGGCAGAGCCATGATTAGGCACGAATGGGCCGGCTCGACCGGATTGATATCACGGCCTTACAGAAAACCGACGTGAAACAACTTGCTTGCGTTGTGTTTCGCCGAGTGAGTGAGAGTACCGGAGGCCCAAACCCTTTAAAAGGGAACGCACTTGCGACTCCTCTGGGGTTGCGGGTGTCCATGGGCGGCGGTAATCACTTACCATCAGGCGAGACGTCTGCTCGGTTGCCCCCTATCTCATAAAAAATAAAGAATACTCATGGGCTGGTTGTAATATTAAATTTAAATTGAGGTATGTCTAATTTTCATCATCAATGGCCTATTCGTCTATTCCAGACGATTTAGGGTGTACTGTTTGGAGGACAATATTTTTATTGGCTAAATAAACCGATGCGAGAGCCACATATCCTACCACAGGCCTGATAAGGGAATGTCTCATTTAGTGGCCTCTATAATAATGTTGTGAGATCTAAAAGAATAATCATCATCCCTTCGGTTTGCGCGATCACTACACATTATAATAAAACAACGTGGTCGCAGGAGGTCGTCAGTCTTCCTGCGACCACGAACGCTGCAAAGTGTTCGAAACGTCAGGAAAAACAAAAAACCAATAATACACGCGATTAATCCGGTTAAAAGTTTATCCTTATCCTAATTTATTTAGAAAAGTCATGAAAATTAGCAGATATTTTAATGTTTAATTTTAATATAGCATCACGCCAATATCCTTGAGGGGTTAGACGCAGAAGTATTAATATACACCCATATCTTTCCGATCAAGTTATAACATTCCAGGTCATAGGTGATGAACCTATTGCTATCAAGCGAGCACAGTTCCAAACTCTGGGCAGCAGAATTTTCTAACAGAATAACACTTTGTCCGATCCAGGAATCGAACCGATCCAGGAATTGAATCTGGGCCCCACCCTCAGGAGCCGCACTTGCTAATGCTACTGCATTAAACCAATAAGGCAGCGACATTGATTCCTAGTTAATAACAAGCATTTAAATAAACATAAATCTATATTTTTCAACGGTGTTTATGATTGTATTGATGTAAATAGACACAAGGCCTGAGACACAATGAGAGCGTCGTGATACATCGCGACGTGACGATGCATCTATAAATATATTGCTCGCAATAAATCAAAAATATTTATTAATATAACTATAATAAACTATCTGGTGCCCGCGACTTTATCTGCACGACTAAAGGTAGCCTATGTCCTTCACCGAGGTCCAATCTATCTCCTTGCCAAATTTCATTACGATCCGTTTAGTCGTGAAAAGGTAACAAACATACAGAGTTACTTTCACATTTATAATATAAGTATGGATTATTTAATTGCATTTAACACGTCAGCTATGGTTAAAGTTGACGACGCGGTTGGCGCAGATTCGATTCCTGAACGGAGCAAATATTTGAAGGATCTACATATTCCAGGTTCATTGTTCCGGGTCCGGGTGTGTGTACATGTGAGTTTATGTGTTTGTAAACGCACCCACGATACAGGAAGAAATCCCTAGTGTGAGGCAACGTTTGGGGTAAAAAAGTGATGTTTGTGCAACTGAGCCTAAATAATTTTCTAATTGGCATGATAACAGTATTAAAGAACCAAAGAATAAATGTTTTTAGAGGTATATATAGACACAAAGGATTCTAAAAAAAAACTTAGTTATAGTAAAAACAGTAAAATGCTACATACGGCCAAGTTAAATGAAACGTCAATCAAAGCGAATGACCTCAGTCAAATGTCAATCATTGCCGTACAATATGGCTTTAACTTATGGCAAACATGATATGCTGAGGCATGACGTCAAAACGGCGCCATGACACCCAGCAGCGTTTTCGCGGTTAAATCAAATTAGATAGATCAAGGAGTTAATAGAAGACAAAACAACTTGGAAGTTGATTTCCTTCAAAAAGAGCCAAATACCCTTTTTTTTAGGTGATGAAATTCCTGAACCCTGTGCTAGAATCCTGACTAAAAACCACTCGGTTCTACTCGAACCTTTACCGCGATCCCGACAGGTAGCAACGAGTGACATCACGATAAAATTTTTGTTTTCATGTGTCGACATCCATGATGGACTCTGTAACGGTCAACTGGGAATTTTCTTTACGAATAATATTATGAGATTAGGTAGACCAAAGAAAATAGTATAAAAGGATAGATTTTGTAAAAGATAAAATAAATAAATAATAAATGTACATAAATTTATTTATTTTTCTCTTCACAATAGGTCTCTCTATTAATTAAATGACATTTTGTTAAATTTACAATGTGAGAGATTGTGTTACGGGTCACCAGTGCCACCAAGTACGTACAATCTTTATTTTTGCCACTCTAGGATAGGAGAAAAATTAAGATGACCGAAGGTGGACTGACATACTTGAAATAACCATTTTAGAAACAAAACTACATATATATAACATATATGATAAATTTGTGTGACAGAAAAATATAATTAAAAATTTATAGAAATCCAGGTACATGCATTGGTTAGCTGTATCGATTCGGTAGGGTGGCAATAATATATGCAATAATGCAATAGACTCTATATGCGATGCATTTAATCATTCACAAGGTTAGAGACACAATGAGAGTATCATGCTGCATTGTGACATGCCAAGTGATGCAGCATCACAATCAAATAGATTGAGCTGTAAAATTTAATTACGCCTGTCAATGAATTTGTGTAGCAATACAAAACGTAATGCATAAAATGTAGAATAATGGGAAACACGGAAGTAATTGATGCCAAATTGATTACTTTGACATTTTAATGGAATTTGGCAGGACGATCGATGATTGTGAATATAGGTTCGTTGCAATCGCTATCATTAGAGACGCATCACTTTATAATGCTTTATATTTTTATGAAGATAAAGCAGGCAGCCGGTAATAAAACATTTTAAAAACTTTAGCAGCATGCATATTCAAAACAATTAGAAAGTGGAAGAAGAATACATGCTGCGCCGATCCCAAATAAATTGGTATAAGGGTTGGGGGATGACGATATTTTTATGAAGATAGATATAAAAATATCGTGAGGAAACTAGCATGCATGAGAGATGTTCACGATATATATATAGTCATATCAGAAGCTGGGGGCGGATTAAATTCTAATATTTGTTTAATCTAGGTTGTTCATCATACGAGAAGAAGAGGAATCAGGAATTTTAAGCTTATTGGTTATGCACTTTCATGAAAAGTTATATAAATTTGTCTCTTTACTCATACTGCAGACTAGCTTCTAATTACATAAAACTAAAATAGAAACTTCACATGATCTTTACTACAAGCGAAGAGAAGCTGCTCACCGAGAGTTCCTGGAGTCGGCCCTGGTTCAAGCAAAGTGTTATTGGTTTTTTGTTAAGAAACTCTCAGTAGCAGCATAGAGTTTGGAATTGTGCCCGGTAAATAGCAATAGGCTCAATTTATTACGTGGGACTAAATAACAGCATCGATGAAACGTGGTCTATGGGTTTTTATTTTATTAAAAATGTAAACGACGGTGTGGCCGAGGATGGAGCACGTAGATCCAGAAGAAATATGTTCACTCTAAGTAGAGTTGAGCTTAAGAAGATTTGGGCAGAACGATAGTTGGAGATTTGATGCTACTGCCGAGACCCGTTTCCCACAACGGTTGCATCGAACTACATCCCGAAACACGACTAGGTCGCTTCACGGCATGACTTCGTTCGGTGGATGGTAACTACCCACGGCCAAAGCCTCCCACCAGAATTGTGTTGCCTTTTTTGCACCACCCAGGGATCCACCATTTTAAGGGTGCACTCCTACGAATACGGACAACTCGGCCCCCAAAAGTACTTGGGAGTAGAATTATAGATCTCTGCTTAGCCCGTTGCGAAGTACAGGCGTGGTTTTATGATGTGTTACTAGATAAAAACTTAAAACACATAAATCAGCTATGATCAGTTGCAATTTTCAGTGCAAGATCCACAGTTTATCCAATACCTTATGTCAATACGGACAAGGTCAGAGACACAATGAGAGCGTCATGCGGTGCATCGGATGACAAGTGCACATGACGTCATTTGCAGTTGTCATGACAATACATGACATTGCTGCATTTGTTTTAATTTTAATTGTTGTTATTTGTAATTTATTTACGGTTATTACGCCATTTTGTTAGCTAGTTTTCGCTTTTAGAAAACTTGGTGGTATTAAAGTGGGGCACTTTTTACTCGACTACTCAGAAAAGGAGTGTTATGTTTTTAGGGTTCACGTATGTATGTTTGTTTGTGAGTTTCTTTATTCCACTATAAATTTCAAATGCTTGAACCGATTTAGATGGATGGAGTATAGATAGAATCCTTGAATTTTCCCGAGTAATATAGACGAATCAGATTAAAGAAAAAAATTAATATAAAATACTGTGGTACACAAAACAGCATGAAAAAAATATTGGTATTTATAAAATAAAAAGTACGCCTGTCATTTGTGAAGTATTTTGGAACACAAGATAGATTAAGAATTATTTATTTAATTATTTTTAAGTTTACCAACAACTGCTCACACTAATATTAATAATATAAAAAATATTGTAAAACTAACATAAAAGAGTAGCCGTATATCAATTACTTATAGGTAAACACCACAAATGCTATAGGCATAATTAACTATTAACCAAATTAACAGTAGACAAACAGATGTATAAAGATAACTTATTATTCATTATTATCATCGCAGTCGGGGAACTTTATGAAAATGTTTCACAGTAGGTACTGTCCCCCGACTGCGATGAAAATTCATCACCTAGATTTTCAATTTTTAGGTTATAATTGCTTTTTGATAAAAAAAAATGTTTAAAATTAAATAAGTTTTATTAATGTTATATTTTTTTGTGGAAATAGAATACGGTCGTGACCAGGATTCGAATCTGCGCCTCCCGAATAAATACTCTAGGCGCTCTGACCGCTAAGCCATCTCGACCTCTGCTCGTCGTTGCTATCTATTCAGACCCGTGTCCGAACTGACACGACTAACTTTGCAGTTAATACAATGTCTTACAGATGCAATTACCTTAACAAATAAAGATAAATCTTCGAAAAGCATTAACGCATGCATAGCGAACTCTTTTAAATAAGCTGTGCCTGCGTTAATTCTTTTCGAAGATTTATGTGTATTTGTTATTAATGTTCTAATATTAATATATTAGGGGCTTTTGGCTAATTAACACCGATCGACCGATCAACATGAAGCAGCGCTTCGTCGCGGTCGGTCTTTGGAAGGGTGTTCATCATTTTGAAACATCGAGACCCCACCGTACCTCCGAGAGCATGTTAAACTGTCGGTCCCGGTTGTCAAGTAAAGATCTGTGACAGCCGTTACGTGTAGAGGCTAAGTCTGACAACCAGTCTTACTACGACATATCGTGTTACCCAGTAACTGGGTTGTGGAGGCAGATAGGTAGCCGCTCCCTATAAAGCACTGGTATTAAGCTGCATCCGGTTAGACTGGAAGCCGACCCTAACTTTAGATGGGAAAAGGCTAGGCAGATTAATGTTCTAATATGTAGTCCTTTGACAAACATAGTCTATATAGTTTATAACCTGAAGGAGTAAGCAGAGGTGTATACTGACTGCATACAAGCTAACTTGGTTACCACTGAATTGATGGTCACTTTGTAGTACCCAGGGGCGGATCTATATAAGGGCTTTTTGGGCTGCAGCCCAGGGCCCCGTACCCCCAGACTCCACTGCAGACAATGGACAACATTATTAATTAACCGTGTGGTTTTTTGTCGGTATGAGTCCGGCTCAAAGTTTATGTTCCATTAGTATTAGCCCAGGGCCTCACAAACTCTCAGTCCACCCCTGGTAGAACCCGTAGGGAGTGGTAATGAACTCTAACGTTTCGAAGTTCTCATCAACCATACAATATGATTAAAGATTCCGTCTACAAATATTATGCAAATAAATTAGATTTAAGGCTTATGCGCATCAGTGGGACAGAGAGCTGTTATAATTTCATAAATATATAGTTTATATTCTGTAATACCTAGTAATATTATCAAAATTTAATGCTTTGAAACACCTGTGTTTGTAATGTAAACTGTAAAAAATTATTTAACAAACGACAAATGAATAAATGTCAAATTCTAATGTATAGATGTCAAAATAAAAATTTCATAGAATATTACTGTTACGTCATTATTTTTATTTTTATTGGTCACCTAAAGCTTTTGGTGACTACAAATTAATGATCGGAAAATTGAATTTGATATCGCCTATTTTGAATTTTACGTACGTACCATTCGCCAGTCTTGATTAATAGTGATTGTTAATAAAATAACTCGTTAGTCTAGTGGTTCCAAGCGAAACTACTGAGTGTGAAGTCTCGGATTTGAATCCCGGGTCGGGCAAAGTTTTTTCAGAGTTTGGCATTGTGCCCAGTCGATACCAAAAGACTCACCACCTATTACATGGAACTTACTAAAAGCATTGGTGAAGGGTGTACAACTGTGTACACCTCTGCACACCCCTTCGGGGAATACAGGCGTAATGTTATGTTCCGTATGTACGCTCTAATTTTAGTTTAGTATCCCTACATTACTGTAACTCAGAGGTCAGATCAACAGCAAAAGGGCAGAAATGCGCGGAGTTAAAACTGCTTGCACTTTATTTTAAAGTTATTGGGATGCGATAGTATCATGACTTACACTCTATCACAATAAAGTTACTATGTGAGGTGATTAAGTGGACTGAGTTAAGAGGACTTGAGATATTGTAGATTCATCGATTCTAATTTAGAATCGATGATTTGGCTTATTTAAGACACTACTGTCATTTTATAGAGATGGGATAGTCTAGTGGGGAAAAATATCTATACCTTCAAATGAGGTCCCTTCTTTTCCTGCAATTATTAAAGTTATGAGAGAAGCATTGACGGTCTAGTAGCAAGAGCGGCTGCTATGAGGGTCTGGGTTTGATTCCCGGATCAGACAGTGTGATGAGTTTTTTTTGTTAAATAATTCTCAGTCGCGGCATAGAGTTTGAATGGAGCCCAATTGATGACAATAGACTCACATTAATACTCCTCCCGGCCGTATTTCGGTCACGGTGGCCTATCTCCACGGAGATTAGCCATGTACGCAGGAGATATTATAGTGCACAAGTGTATGCGTAAACACAGATGCACTCCCTCTTCCTTCACCCTCATATTCCGATGGGACGGCAATCCCACACGACCGGAGAGAGATCAGGCGCAGGACCAACGACTTTACGTGCTCTCCGAAAGCACGGGGGTACTATACCACCAACTTTCTGACTCTGGGCTGCTACTGAGAATTATCTAACTGAAATAACAATAATATTTTGCCCGTCCTGGGAATGGAACCCAGGACCTCACGCGCAGCAGCCGCGCTTGCAACCATTCGACCAACGAGGCAGTCAACTAAACTGTATTCCACAATACCAAAAGAGATAGTTATCATGACTTACTATACTATCACAATAAAGTTACTACGTAGGTGATTAAGTGGATTTGATTATGAGGACTTGAGATTTTGTGGACTTAAGAGAAATCGTTTTTTTTTAATGGGTTGCTCTTGACTCTAGTCTAGGTCAGAGGTGGCAGATATAAAGTTGACGACGGCGTGAGCTTACCCAGAAGAAGCCAGTCCACTCTTACTTTGAAGAGATTAGGGTTGAATGCGATCAGAAACACAGACGCAGGTAGAGAGTTCCACTCCTTTGCTGTGCTTTTTCCTTTATCGATTCGAATTTAGGATCGATGTTTTGACTGATATTTTATTTAGAGATTGGATAGTCTAGTGGGGAAAAATATCTATACATTCAAATGAGATCCCTTCTTTTCCTACAAATATTAAAGTTATGAGAGTAGCATCGACGGTCTAGTAGCAAGAGCGGCTGCTGTGAGGGTCTGGGTTTGATTCCCGGATCAGACAGTGTGATGAGATTTTTTTGTTAAATAGTTCTCAGTCGCGGCATAGAGTTTGAATTGAGCCCAATTGATGACAATAGACTCACATTAATAATCCTCCCGGCCGTATTTCGGTCACGGCGGCCTATCTCCACGTAGATTAGCCAAGTATGCAGGAGATATTATAGTGCACAAGTGTGTGCGCAAACACAGGTGCACTCCCTCTTCCTTCACTCTCATAGTCCGATGGCAATCCGACACGACCAGAGAGATCAGGCGCAGGACCGAGGGCTTTACGTCACTCCGAAGCATGGGGGTACACACCACCAACTTCCTGACTCCGGACTGGTACTGAGAATTTCCTAACTGAAACTTCGCCCGACCTGGGAATCGAACCTCACGCTCAACAGCCGCTTGCGACCGCTAGACCAACGAGGCAGTCATTTACATGAGATTTAATTTATTAGTGAAATGTGGATGTCTCATCTCCCTTTGAGGATGCAAGCTATTTTTAGCATAGCGTCAAAACCTTAAACACAGACTCACAATACATTCCTATAGACATACTCCTATACATTTACACATACTTTCCCACACATTCACCGCGTCAGTATTTATTTACGGTGCAGTGCAAAATAAGAGGTGTAGAGTTGTGATAAGTGACTCTACTTGATATGGGACCCGTTATTTTGAAGAGCTTACTTTGTTTGTTTGTGTGTGTTGTGTTTAAGTTTCGTAGGTTGTATAAGCAGAGATCTTACATCTTTGAGAGAGGTATATTTGTCTGGCCTGATGACCATTGATGGGTTAAACTTGTCTTAAATTGTTATTGAGAATAGTTTTAATCTTTGTAAAATAATAACAGATATTTCAATAATTTCACACAAAATTTATTTCTAATTTATCAGCATGTAATGTCAAGATATATCTTTAAAAAGCATTGACGCATGCCCAGCTAACTCTAAAGTTACAATATTAAAATGGAAACGTAATTGCATTCTTTACGACATTGTATTAACTGCAAAGTTAGTCGTGTCGGTTCGTTCAACTGTATAGGTACTGAATAGATAGCAATGACGTCACCAAAAAGACGTGTTAAAAATATCGATGAAGAATTCGCGGTGGTGAGCAGAGGTCGAGATGGCTTAGTGTTCAGAGCGCCTGGAGTATTCATCCGGGAGGCGCCAGTTCGAATCCTGTTCGCGACCCTATTCTTTTTCCATTTTAATATTGTAGCTTTAGCATGTAATGTCCTGGTGGCCGTGTGGTTATGGGCCCACCTCTTGACGCACATAGTGTGCGTTCAAATCTGGCGTGTATCAATGTGACTTATTCAATGTCATATGTACTTTCTTAGTTAATCTTAGGTAAACATCGTGAGGAAACCTGGACCTAATGTTCTGAAATTGTCAACCCGCAGTGAGCTAGCGTGCCTTCTCTGTATGAGAAGAGGCCCTAGCCTAGCAGTAGCACAGTTATACTGCTGTTTATATTTATTTATGTTTTATCAACAAATAGCTCAAGGGTTATGGACTTATGGCATCGGGTTTACGTTACGAGATCGAGAAGTCAAAAAGATTTCAGCTTATTTATCGTTGTAGTAATAACATAAATCCATTCCTAAGCAATATTGCATTAGTTTGAGTAATTAACGTTATCAAGTAGTAACACATATCATCATCCCCCTGCCCTTATCCCAATTTATTTGGGGTCGGCACAGCATGTATTCTGCTTCCATACTCTCTACTTGTACTGGAATGCTGCTGAAGTTTTGGCTATGTTTTATGACCGCCCGCCTGCCTAACGTCAAACCTCATTGGGAATGCTGTTGTTGGTGGTAACCGCCACCAATATGTCCTTCTATCTAGCTATGTCACACCAAATGTTATCCATGCGCCAGGTTCTGATGTTATCCTACTATCACACTTCACGAACCGGGCCATATTAATACTACATAGTAGTAATTTTAAATGGTTAGTAGAATAAAAAAGTCGTATCTAGGAATTGAATCATACAACCTTTACGTACATACATACTTTATAAGCCTTATGATCACAACCAATCAAGTTAATAGTAAGTACCTTTTTGGTGCCGCCGTGAATATACTTATACTAATCATATTTTAAATGCGACAGTTTGTCAGGATCGATGGATGTTTGTTAATCTTTCACACAATAACTACTGAACGGATTTGAATGAAATTTGGCACACAGACAGTTTATAACCTGGATTAACACATAGGATTCTTTTCTACCCGGCTGGGCAGCTGCAGCGGGCAGAAACTAGTTTTAAATATGTTTGTTTTATGATGCTGCCTCGTTGGTCTAGTGGTCCTAAGTGCGACTGCTGAGCATGAGTTGTCGGGTTCGATTCCCGGGTCGGGCAAAGTGTTATTGAGTTTTTCTGGTAGAAGAATCTCAGTAGCAGCCCGTAGTTTGGAATTGTGCCCGGTAGACAGCAATAGGCTCACCACCTATTACATGGGACTTAATAACAGCATTGGTGAAATGTGGGTGGACAACTGTGTACACCTCTGCCTACCCCGTCGGGGAATATAGGCGTGATGCTATGTTATGTATATGTTGTTTTTTATTTTTATTTTTTTTATTGATTTGTCTTACTGCAACACAGTAAATTACTTTTCTTTTCAAACTCAAACTCAAACTCAAATTTTTTATTTCAAATAGGCCCTATTACAGGCACTTAAGAAAACTCAAAGCTAGGTGCACGGTTCCAAGAAGTTGGTCTTATGGAGAAGAGCCGGCAAGAAACTCCATAGACACTCTTTTAAAATTATGTGTTCTTACAATTTAAATTTATTAATGTGAGAATAATGCAGGTTAATGTTGAAGAAAAGGCAGAATTTTAATTATATAAAAAGCCAAAATTATAACCAGAGCTATTACGAGCTGACCAGTCCCAACAGACAGCACCCGTTCACGAGTATGACGAGCGCATCAGCATCGCTAAACTCAACCATTTTGAAGGGAACTCAACGACCCAATACACAACGCCACCATCAGCAAGACATTTTAGTGAGCATGACAAACTCATAATACCCGGTCATAGGCTGTTATATGAGAGTACTTCTTTAATGTAACGATTAACATTAATGTCCACACAATGCTCACATTTTACAGAACAGTAGTGAAGCTATAAGATATAATACAATATTTATTAAGAAAATTACATTAAATAACTGTTAAAAAAAAGAAACAGTTAAGTCAAATAACATTAAGTCTTTCTTTCTTTCTACCTCTGTACTACACATTGATCATCAAATCAAATCATTAGATATAGATACCGGTTTGACAATAATTTTATGTTCTTCACAATTCACCATTACTTATAGGTGTAAAAATTAAAACAATTTTAACATGTTATTACTTAGAATGGAACAGTCATCGACAGGACTCTGATTTTAAGACCCCAAATTAGTTAATATTTTATATGATTGGGAACACATCACAAAGGTGCTTATAAAAAAAATATTATTTAAATATTATTATATACATACATAGCATCACGCCTGTATTCCCCGAAGGGGTAGGCAGAGGTGTACACAGTTGTACACCCACATTTCACCAATGCTGTTATTAAGTAACAATAGGTGGTGAGCCTATTGCCAACAACCGGGCACAATTCCAAACTCCGAGCTGCTACTGAGAATTTCCTAACCGAAAAACTCAATAACACTTTGCCCGACCCGGGAATCGAACCCCTGCCTGCTGCCCCGCCTAGACCCCCTGCTCAGCAGTCGCGCTGGGGGCCACTAGATTTGATTTGATTACTGATGTTAAATGACCAGTTAGACAAGTGAAAGATCGGGTCGACTACTGACTTTTCATAAATAAATCATACACGTATTATAAATTAATTATCATTAGCGCAGAAGGGGCAAACGTCGTGAAGAAACCAGCACATCTAAGAGTGAGAGATGTTCTCTATGATGTCTAACCAAATGACTAATATAAAAACATAATTAGTTTTTTTTTTTTTAAGGACAGGTTTTCCTGGTTACCTGGTACCTGGCTACAAGTACAATTATAATATTGTATTTTGGTATTTTAATAAAATTAATTTATTACATAAAAGCATTACACGGCCTTAACATGAAAAAAGAAAAACATTTGATATGTTTAATTTAATTAAATATTCCTAGACCGATTTAAATAAGATTTTTCGTTTTAACTAAGCACCATAAAATAATGTTATCCAATATAATCATAGGCGATTATAAAAAAGTCTTCTCCACTCCACCAAATAATAAAATAAAAATCTTACCGACCAGGAAACTAATCAACAAAAAAAAACTGAAAATACCATTTCACCAAAAATACATTTCTAATAAAAGAAAATTTGTAAAATAATCACGTAACAATTCACTAAAATAATTATATTAACAAAAATATAAACAGACCTGCGCGTACGCACAGCCCGCGATCGCGAGCAGCGCCAAAGACGCGATGATAGCACGCGCGACCATACTGCACTGTGCGCGAATTGCACCGCGATTAGCGATATACGCACTAGTACGATGCGTCCGCGCACCTGCGGTACAGGCGGTGCAGTTAGCATCGTATCATCACATAAACATACATAGATTAATGATCATATTCTTATTAAAATTATAAATTTTTATGATTAAAATTGTAACATCTGAAATCACTATATAAATTCAAACAGACTGTATACCTTGCCTGTATTGATGTGTAACTGAAATTAGTTTATATTGTATAATAATTGTACCTACTACAAATAATTTATAATTCAATTTTGAACACAAGTCTGTAGAATACTACATGTCTTTTATTAATTAATTTAAGGTAGATTGTATAAAGGTCATAAAATAACCAAACAACTTGTACGTACTTTCTGTGAAAATAAAGAACTATACTATACATATGTAGCGACATCTATCTCGCTACATGAAAACTACGTGCACAACACCCTGCATCGCGCAATCAAAGTTTGACGACGAGTTTTTATATATAGATATACCACCTCCCGACATTAACCGTTGGGCCGTGGCCCGCCAGGCAATATCACCCGCCTGGTTGGCGGATCCTCCCTTTTCTATGGAGGAACACCACACCTCGTTCCTCCATACATAGGTGTTATTGATATTGTCTGAATCATTTGTTTTTATTTTAATCCGCCATCTTTTTAAGTTATATTTGGAATACCAGTCTATAACGGATGGGTGACACCTATAAGAGCAAAATTTACATTTTATTGTGCTAGGTATTGGTGGTAGGAAAAAATACTTAAAATCAATTTGTCTCTTATTATTCTAATCATCATGGTATGGAGCTACTGCAAAATGTGTCAACGTGGGGTTGTGCTCACAGTTCCAAATCTACTTAATCAAAGAATTCATGGAAGACAAATTTTAAATTACCTACTTATCATGCCAAATTACTATGTATAAAGTTACAATATTAAATGGAAAAAGAATACGGTCGCGAACAGGATTCGAACCTGCGCCTCCCGGATAGATACTCCAGGCGCTCTGACCACTAAGCCATCTCGACCTATGCTAAGCATAAGTTAATGCTTTTTCAAAGACATATCTTGTACTATGTATAAAATAATTTACCTACTATAACTAAGAAAGTTATATGTAATCGCCAAATTTAATGAAATAATATTTTTTTTGTTTATAATATAATTTATAATAATATAATTGTTTGTCTTGCAACACCCTTACAGGGTCTTTGTATGTTTGGGATAATTAAGTTCTCTGTAAACTACAATGTGCAATAAATAAATAACTCCATCAGCCAGTTTTTAGGATCCTGAAATGATGAAGTGGCTGTTGAATATGACTTAGGTTCGGGGAGTGCTATTTGATTTTCCTGTTGAGAATTTCTCAGTAGTAGCACTGAGTTTGGAATTGTGCTGGATAGGTGGCAATAAGCTCACTATCATTACATGGGATGATTATTCACCGATAAGAGAAGACCCCTCTTGTATACATACATTTTAATGTGAGTACAAAAGTACCGGTGCTCTACCCAACCCGTCACGGAATACAAGCTATAAAGAGATCAGTGATACTATAAAAGTCAATCAATAATAAATAATAGTTTTATTGACGTTGTACGGAGAGCCCGACAAAATACAAACCCATCATGGCTATTTGGAAGCACAAGAAATTAGAATTACATATTAAATTGGATACATATATACATATACTTATATCTGCTTACCCTTTTCCCTTATTCATTGGGGTCGGCTTCCAGTCAAACCAGATGCAGCTTAAAACCAGTATTTTACATGGAGGGACTGCCTATGTGGTATGACTGGTTGTCAGACTTTCAGGCTTCTGACTACCCGTAACGGCTGTCATAGATCTTAATTTGACAACCGGGACCGACAGCTTAACGTGCTCTCCGAGTCACGGAGGGGTCTCGGTATGAAATGATGGTAACCCATCCACAGACCGACCGCGGCAAGCGCAGCTTAACCTCCATCGATCGATCTGTGCGGCTGTTACTTAGCCACGAGCCCCTCCATATACATAGACATACATTATAATACATACATTACCACCTGCCCTGACGTACAAAATATTTTCATAACATTTTTAATAGAAATCAAAGTCTAATCTTATATTTGAGCACAACCATATGCGTCCTTCTTCAATTGTATGTATTTATAATAATGACCTAATTACTAAAATATGATGCCAACTGTACCCTAGTCGGCATCCACAACTCAAATATGAGAGTTATTATAAAGCATTACATCTTGCACTTCCCCTACAAAATCACGATAACTATGAAGTTGAGACTAAACACATTTTCTTTTTCATTTTTTTATCTGAATATAAGTACTACAATATGAACTATACGTTATATACTAATTAATTAAGTATACCGACTAGAATTTAAAAGAGTTGAAATCATTTTAAAGGTGGATTCTACCAATGAACCGAAACAACAATGCTTGTATTCATAAATAATAAAAAATAAATTTCAATACAAAAATGTTATTTGCGGTATGGTTACTGTATGGCAGTAAATTTTTTTTTGTATGTGATGACGGATAAGGTTAAGAAACCAAGTTATAAATGAATAGTTTTATAGTTTAATTGGATTTAGAATTCCATATTTAATATTTATCGACTCTTTTAAATTCCAGTCTGTATATTGAAATTAAATTGAAAAGTAAGAAATTAACTTGGGTATTCAAGATAAATCTTTGAAAAGCATTAACGCATGCTTAGCGAACTCTAAAGTTATTATATTAAATGGAAAAAGAATACGGTCGCGAACAGGATTCGAACCTGCGCCTCCCGGATGAATACTCCAGGCGCTCTGACCACTAAGCCATCTCGACTCCGGAGTATTCATCCGGGAGGCGCAGGTTCGAATCCTGTTCGCGACCGTATTCTTTTTCCATTTAATATAATAACTTTAACTTGGGTATGTTAAGGGTTTATGAAGTCATTGCACGCATAACGGCTGATAGAGATGTGTGGAAGAAAAAGACTTACTGCGCCGGACACCAATAAATTGGGATAAGAGTAGGACAATGACTATGATGAGTTATGAACTTTTCTCATATAAAATGAATTTATTAAACACTGCTTTAAAAGCTATGACATTGACTCCCAAACAATACCACATAAAAATATTTAGCAGGAAATTTTTCCCAACTCCACAGTCTATGTGCACACGTCCATATTTATCAGTGAGTAAGTTCACATCACCTTACATAATATAACGAATACATTCAATACATATTTATGTTTGTTATTCATTTTAGAAGCAGACGTCTACGTCATTTAAACGTTAGTCAAAAATAATCGCATTTTTACAGAATACTGGCACAACTCAAAACACGTGACAATCGAAATGCATCTCTGTAAACCTAATCGTAGAACATTTTTGTAACGAACTTAGAATGATTGATTTTCGACTTATGTCCTTTTATGACTAAAAGTTCTTAATGTATTGGACAATCACGCCTGCATATTGCATATTTTTACAGTAATATTGTGTTGTTTTGTTAGATCACAGATGATTTGTAGTTTACGTTGCATTTAGTGTTAATTCGTACTAAATATTGCTGTTTACTTGGTAATTAGAAGTCTGGTTTCCGTGTTTTTTATACCTATAAGATGGCAAACAAGTGTACGACCCGCTTGTTGGTAAGCGCTTACCGAAGTCTATAGATGCCTACCCTGTAAGGAAAATCGCTGCGCCATACTGGCAATGTAACTAGGAACAAAAATGGCTCTAGACATCTACCTACACCACTTTTTTCAAATAGCACTGGTGACCTTACACACCGTTAGGGACACGACACTCCAAAAGAATGCCCACTATTATTTTACCACGTTTTTCGGCAATGTATTTTCCCAGTCGAACAGAGCCACTATTTCGACTACTACCTCTTTAAAAAAAAATCTTCTTGTCGTGTGGTTGATAAACAACCTAGTGTCAGAGTTTAAACCAAACGGAGGTCTCTGACATGGTTTTACACACAACTAGAACATCTCTCAGGTGTGCTGGTTTCCTCACGATGATGATTTAAGAAAATAGCTACATCCTTCTATGAGAAAATAATTTGTGGTCGAGTGGTAATAAAAGACTGCGTCATTGGTATAAGTCCTGGGTTCGATTCCCGAGTCGAGCAGTGTTATTGGCTTTTTTTGTTAGGAAATTCTCAGTAGCAGCTCGGAGATTGGAATTTCTTGGTGTGTCACTTCCGTGAGTACGTTAAGCCATCGGTCCTGCACCTGATCCCTCTCCGGTCGTGTCGGATTGTCGTCCCATCGGACTATGAGAGTGCAGGAAGAGGAAGTGCACCTGTGTTTGCTTAAACACTTGTGCACTTTAATATCTCCAGCGGCGTACTTGGCTATTCGCCATGGAGATAGGCCGCCGTGACTGAAAATTCGGTCGGGTGTAGATATAATATTATAATAGGAGAGTAGTAGACCTGTATTTTTATTTTTTAAAGACTGTTAGTGCCTCCTGCCAGCATTTACCTCAATAAATTCTACGACGATTTTATTAAAGAGCATTATTTAATTAAATATTTAATTCAAGATATGTCTTTGAAAAAGCATTAACGCATGCTTAGCGAACTCTAAAGTTACAATATTAAATGGAAAAAGAATACGGTCGCGAACAGGATTCGAACCTGCGCCTCCCGGATAGATATTCCAGGCGCTCTGACCAACTAAGCCATCTCGACCTCTGCTCACCACCGCGAATTCTTCTTCCATATTTTAACACGTCTTATGGCGACGTCATTGCAATCAATTCAGTACTTACAAGTGACCGAACCGACACGACTAACTTTGCAGTTAATAGAATGTCGTAAAGAATGCAATTACCTTAATAATTCAAGATATGTCTTTGAAAAAGCATTAACGCATGCTTAGCGAACTCTAAAGTTACAATATTAAATGGAAAAAGAATACGGTCGCGAACAGGATTCGAACCTGCGCCTCCCGGATAGATATTCCAGGCGCTCTGACCAACTAAGCCATCTCGACCTCTGCTCACCACCGCGAATTCTTCTTCCATATTTTAACACGTCTTATGGCGACGTCATTGCAATCAATTCAGTACTTACAAGTGACCGAACCGACACGACTAACTTTGCAGTTAATAGAATGTCGTAAAGAATGCAATTACCTTAATAATTCAAGATATGTCTTTGAAAAAGCATTAACGCATGCTTAGCGAACTCTAAAGTTACAATATTAAATGGAAAAAGAATACGGTCGCGAACAGGATTCGAACCTGCGCCTCCCGGATAGATATTCCAGGCGCTCTGACCAACTAAGCCATCTCGACCTCTGCTCACCACCGCGAATTCTTCTTCCATATTTTAACACGTCTTATGGCGACGTCATTGCAATCAATTCAGTACTTACAAGTGACCGAACCGACACGACTAACTTTGCAGTTAATAGAATGTCGTAAAGAATGCAATTACCTTAATAATTCAAGATATGTCTTTGAAAAAGCATTAACGCATGCTTAGCGAACTCTAAAGTTACAATATTAAATGGAAAAAGAATACGGTCGCGAACAGGATTCGAACCTGCGCCTCCCGGATAGATATTCCAGGCGCTCTGACCAACTAAGCCATCTCGACCTCTGCTCACCACCGCGAATTCTTCTTCCATATTTTAACACGTCTTATGGCGACGTCATTGCAATCAATTCAGTACTTACAAGTGACCGAACCGACACGACTAACTTTGCAGTTAATAGAATGTCGTAAAGAATGCAATTACCTTAATAATTCAAGATATGTCTTTGAAAAAGCATTAACGCATGCTTAGCGAACTCTAAAGTTACAATATTAAATGGAAAAAGAATACGGTCGCGAACAGGATTCGAACCTGCGCCTCCCGGATAGATATTCCAGGCGCTCTGACCAACTAAGCCATCTCGACCTCTGCTCACCACCGCGAATTCTTCTTCCATATTTTAACACGTCTTATGGCGACGTCATTGCAATCAATTCAGTACTTACAAGTGACCGAACCGACACGACTAACTTTGCAGTTAATAGAATGTCGTAAAGAATGCAATTACCTTAATAATTCAAGATATGTCTTTGAAAAAGCATTAACGCATGCTTAGCGAACTCTAAAGTTACAATATTAAATGGAAAAAGAATACGGTCGCGAACAGGATTCGAACCTGCGCCTCCCGGATAGATATTCCAGGCGCTCTGACCAACTAAGCCATCTCGACCTCTGCTCACCACCGCGAATTCTTCTTCCATATTTTAACACGTCTTATGGCGACGTCATTGCAATCAATTCAGTACTTACAAGTGACCGAACCGACACGACTAACTTTGCAGTTAATAGAATGTCGTAAAGAATGCAATTACCTTAATAATTCAAGATATGTCTTTGAAAAAGCATTAACGCATGCTTAGCGAACTCTAAAGTTACAATATTAAATGGAAAAAATACGGTCGCGAACAGGATTCGAACCTGCGCCTCCCGGATAGATATTCCAGGCGCTCTGACCAACTAAGCCATCTCGACCTCTGCTCACCACCGCGAATTCTTCTTCCATATTTTAACACGTCTTATGGCGACGTCATTGCAATCAATTCAGTACTTACAAGTGACCGAACCGACACGACTAACTTTGCAGTTAATAGAATGTCGTAAAGAATGCAATTACCTTAATAATTCAAGATATGTCTTTGAAAAAGCATTAACGCATGCTTAGCGAACTCTAAAGTTACAATATTAAATGGAAAAAGAATACGGTCGCGAACAGGATTCGAACCTGCGCCTCCCGGATAGATATTCCAGGCGCTCTGACCAACTAAGCCATCTCGACCTCTGCTCACCACCGCGAATTCTTCTTCCATATTTTAACACGTCTTATGGCGACGTCATTGCAATCAATTCAGTACTTACAAGTGACCGAACCGACACGACTAACTTTGCAGTTAATAGAATGTCGTAAAGAATGCAATTACCTTAATAATTCAAGATATGTCTTTGAAAAAGCATTAACGCATGCTTAGCGAACTCTAAAGTTACAATATTAAATGGAAAAAGAATACGGTCGCGAACAGGATTCGAACCTGCGCCTCCCGGATAGATATTCCAGGCGCTCTGACCAACTAAGCCATCTCGACCTCTGCTCACCACCGCGAATTCTTCTTCAATGACGTCGCCATAAGACGTGTTAAAATATGGAAGAAGAATTCGCGGTGGTGAGCAGAGGTCGAGATGGCTTAGTTGGTCAGAGCGCCTGGAATATCTATCCGGGAGGCGCAGGTTCGAATCCTGTTCGCGACCGTATTCTTTTTCCATTTAATATTGTAACTTTAGAGTTCGCTAAGCATGCGTTAATGCTTTTTCAAAGACATATCTTGAATTATTAAGGTAATTGCATTCTTTACGACATTCTATTAACTGCAAAGTTAGTCGTGTCGGTTCGGTCACTTGTAAGTACTGAATTGATTGCAATGACGTCGCCATAAGACGTGTTAAAATATGGAAGAAGAATTCGCGGTGGTGAGCAGAGGTCGAGATGGCTTAGTTGGTCAGAGCGCCTGGAATATCTATCCGGGAGGCGCAGGTTCGAATCCTGTTCGCGACCGTATTCTTTTTCCATTTAATATTGTAACTTTAGAGTTCGCTAAGCATGCGTTAATGCTTTTTCAAAGACATATCTTGAATTATTAAGGTAATTGCATTCTTTACGACATTCTATTAACTGCAAAGTTAGTCGTGTCGGTTCGGTCACTTGTAAGTACTGAATTGATTGCAATGACGTCGCCATAAGACGTGTTAAAATATGGAAGAAGAATTCGCGGTGGTGAGCAGAGGTCGAGATGGCTTAGTTGGTCAGAGCGCCTGGAATATCTATCCGGGAGGCGCAGGTTCGAATCCTGTTCGCGACCGTATTCTTTTTCCATTTAATATTGTAACTTTAGAGTTCGCTAAGCATGCGTTAATGCTTTTTCAAAGACATATCTTGAATTATTAAGGTAATTGCATTCTTTACGACATTCTATTAACTGCAAAGTTAGTCGTGTCGGTTCGGTCACTTGTAAGTACTGAATTGATTGCAATGACGTCGCCATAAGACGTGTTAAAATATGGAAGAAGAATTCGCGGTGGTGAGCAGAGGTCGAGATGGCTTAGTTGGTCAGAGCGCCTGGAATATCTATCCGGGAGGCGCAGGTTCGAATCCTGTTCGCGACCGTATTCTTTTTCCATTTAATATTGTAACTTTAGAGTTCGCTAAGCATGCGTTAATGCTTTTTCAAAGACATATCTTGAATTATTAAGGTAATTGCATTCTTTACGACATTCTATTAACTGCAAAGTTAGTCGTGTCGGTTCGGTCACTTGTAAGTACTGAATTGATTGCAATGACGTCGCCATAAGACGTGTTAAAATATGGAAGAAGAATTCGCGGTGGTGAGCAGAGGTCGAGATGGCTTAGTTGGTCAGAGCGCCTGGAATATCTATCCGGGAGGCGCAGGTTCGAATCCTGTTCGCGACCGTATTCTTTTTCCATTTAATATTGTAACTTTAGAGTTCGCTAAGCATGCGTTAATGCTTTTTCAAAGACATATCTTGAATTATTAAGGTAATTGCATTCTTTACGACATTCTATTAACTGCAAAGTTAGTCGTGTCGGTTCGGTCACTTGTAAGTACTGAATTGATTGCAATGACGTCGCCATAAGACGTGTTAAAATATGGAAGAAGAATTCGCGGTGGTGAGCAGAGGTCGAGATGGCTTAGTTGGTCAGAGCGCCTGGAATATCTATCCGGGAGGCGCAGGTTCGAATCCTGTTCGCGACCGTATTCTTTTTCCATTTAATATTGTAACTTTAGAGTTCGCTAAGCATGCGTTAATGCTTTTTCAAAGACATATCTTGAATTATTAAGGTAATTGCATTCTTTACGACATTCTATTAACTGCAAAGTTAGTCGTGTCGGTTCGGTCACTTGTAAGTACTGAATTGATTGCAATGACGTCGCCATAAGACGTGTTAAAATATGGAAGAAGAATTCGCGGTGGTGAGCAGAGGTCGAGATGGCTTAGTTGGTCAGAGCGCCTGGAATATCTATCCGGGAGGCGCAGGTTCGAATCCTGTTCGCGACCGTATTCTTTTTCCATTTAATATTGTAACTTTAGAGTTCGCTAAGCATGCGTTAATGCTTTTTCAAAGACATATCTTGAATTATTAAGGTAATTGCATTCTTTACGACATTCTATTAACTGCAAAGTTAGTCGTGTCGGTTCGGTCACTTGTAAGTACTGAATTGATTGCAATGACGTCGCCATAAGACGTGTTAAAATATGGAAGAAGAATTCGCGGTGGTGAGCAGAGGTCGAGATGGCTTAGTTGGTCAGAGCGCCTGGAATATCTATCCGGGAGGCGCAGGTTCGAATCCTGTTCGCGACCGTATTCTTTTTCCATTTAATATTGTAACTTTAGAGTTCGCTAAGCATGCGTTAATGCTTTTTCAAAGACATATCTTGAATTATTAAGGTAATTGCATTCTTTACGACATTCTATTAACTGCAAAGTTAGTCGTGTCGGTTCGGTCACTTGTAAGTACTGAATTGATTGCAATGACGTCGCCATAAGACGTGTTAAAATATGGAAGAAGAATTCGCGGTGGTGAGCAGAGGTCGAGATGGCTTAGTTGGTCAGAGCGCCTGGAATATCTATCCGGGAGGCGCAGGTTCGAATCCTGTTCGCGACCGTATTCTTTTTCCATTTAATATTGTAACTTTAAATATTTAATATTATATTATCAATGCTAAAACAATAATATAGAATATTCTATGGTAATTATTATGTCATTAAATGAAGGTTCTAATTTTCTTGTTCATTGCGAAGACCTCGGAAGCGTAATAACGTTTTTATTAATAATTAATTGGATGTACTTTTATGGGAATAGGATGGAACTGCCTCGATGGGCTAGTGAAGGCAAGTGCGGCTGCTGAGCGTGTGGTCCTGGGTCGGGCAATTTTGTTGTTTGTTTTTTTTTTGTCTCTGGTAATTCTCAGTTCTATGACATCTGGCACTATTATTACAAGGGTCCAAGACTCAGTTGGCAGCACAGATTCTTTTTTCGCTTTCAAAGTTGGTTCTATAGTATAAGTATATATTAGTACATTTTTGACCCCCTTAAGAGTAAATATGGACTTCTGTTACCAATTTTTTTTTGTTTTCGTGGGTTACCTTCAAAAAGGCGCCCGTTCTTTAGGGGCAAGACCGGGAAGTGTGGGATTTCTACATCACTAAAACCAATCCGATGGTCACCATCAGCACATGGAGCGGGGCACTGGGTCCTGTTAATAGACCAGCTACAAAACCCGCACCGTGCTACACCTATTAGGGCACATCCCTAGGGAGACTGTTAAGTTGTCTCCCCTAAGCCTCGTTCTACGTGGCAGCACGTGATCACTGTGCTACTGTATCTTCTCTAGGATCACTTCATGGGTGAACAGAGACCCATCTCTTCGCACCCATGATCCCAAAGGCCTGCTTTAAGTGATGCAAGCGGGGGTTAGGCTTCGGGGCGGTTGCCTTCACAACGCCTTCTTCTCCGAGCGGGATCTGCCCTATCACAATCCCGTTCGGCAGCCTCCTTCTGAACCATCACGGTATCACAGAAGGAGGCCGTTTCCTTCCAGTTCTCTGTCTCTGCCAGCATAGCCATCACTACTGCTGGCAGAGACCCTCCACATCCTGGTAACTAAGGCCCGCCGCTCGGAGACCCACGCAGGACACTCCTCCAGTGTGTGCTGTGCGGAATCCGGGCCGCCCCCGCAATGGTGGCAATTTGCAGTGGCCTCTCGCCCAATCCTATTCAGGTACTCACCGAAGCAACCGTGCCCGGTGAGCACCTGAGTGAGTCTTTTCAACCAGGCTTGGAAGTGTGGCAAAATGGCTTCAACAACACGCTTGCGCGAAAATTGCGGCTGTTGTAGTCGCTCGCGCCACGGCTCGAGTGCGCGTCGCCGTTTACGCCGTTACGAATGCGCTTCCTGGCACACTGTTCCCACTTTGCGGATGGCGCGGTTACGATCATATACCCTGGCGTCCATTTCCGCCAGGATATCCAGCGGTGGAAAGCGTGCGAGGAGAGCTGCCACCTCGAAAGATACCGTTCGATATCTTCGAGGGACTTCTGTTACCTACACGCTGTTCATCTGTCAATCTCTTGGCGTAATACAGGGGTGATGCTACGTTATATGAAGATGAAGGATGGAGCCTCCTATCTTCAATTATATACTCCGTTTCCTTAATAGGTCAGAGGCTTTTAAACAGCTTGAATAAAGAATACGGTCGCGAACAGGATTCGAACCTGCGCCTCCCGGATGAATACTCCAGGCGCTCTGACCACTAAGCCATTTCAACCTCTGCTCACCACCGCGAATTCTTCTTCCATATTTTAACACGTCTTATGGCGATAGGTTCGAATCCTGTTCGCGACCGTATTCTTTTTCCATTTAATATAATAACTTTAGAGTTCGCTAATGCTTAGCGAACTCTAAAGTTATTATATTAATGCGTTAATGCTTTTCAAAGATTTATCTTTAATCAGCTTAAACAACTTCCGACAATACATTGGTTATGGCTCTTTCCTCCAAAGGCCATTCCAGACGATCCCTGCATGGTTACACTCACATACCTAGATATGTACATTATGTCTGGACTTTAAAAGAGACCTCTAAGTTTGTTTCGGTGTTTCTTCTCAGAGATAGATAGGAAACGCAGGTGACATTCATAAAAATGACTTGTAAAAGTGTCAAGTTTCAAAAGATCATTGCCTTTTTGGTCAAGTGGTTGCAAGGGCGACTGCCACTGGTGTGGTGTACACCTCTGCCTACCCCATCAGGGAATACATGATTAATGCTGTTTTTTTTATTTTATACATGTTATTAGGTACACATAGCATAGCTTCACGACTGTAATCCCCGAAGGAGTGGGCAGAGGTGTACACAGTTGTACATATACCCACATTTCACCAATGCTGTTATTAAGTCCCATGTAATAGGTGGTGAGCCTATTGCCATCAACCGGGCACAGCTCCAAACTCCGGGCTGCTAATGAAAATGTTCTAACAGAAAAACTCAATAGCACTTCGCCCGAATCGAACCCAAGACCTCATGCTCGCCAGTCATCAATTGTTATGTTATGTTATCATTACTGATCACAGAAAAAGGAGTAAAATTGTCTTTATAACGCACGAGCATTAATTAACACGCGAGCTAAGGCTACTTAGCTCGAGTGTTAATTAATGCTCGTGCGTTCTCTGTTTGAGAAGAGGCCCTTGCCCTTCAGAGGGAGTGTGATAGTTGTCTATATTCAAGTACTATACTCCTATTGCTACTTGAAAAGATAATGTGAAGTTTGTGAAACAAGTATGTTAGATAACAAATTGGCGCCAATAATAAAATATGATAAATACAGAATACTTTGTATTGGTATGTATGTTTAATAGTAATAATAATGAACATATAACTCATGAACGGGAACCTCATAATCATTGTAGAGAATGTATTAACAATTGTGTCAACATAATCGGCATTATGCAGGGCTGTCACATTTTTTTTTCAAATGTTCCGTTTTTCTTTTTTGCTTTTTTTGGTACCGTTTTTTGTACCTACCAAATAATTTTCTTTTTTATAAATATTAAACGTGATACGGATTACGTTTTATTTATTTAAAATATATACAGATATACATATGGAAGGATGATGAGATTTTAAGTTGAATTTGAGACTGGTTCGATGGTATCTCAAACTCACGACCATAACTTTTTTTTATAGCATCTTCGTTGGAGTGATGGGATTTGCCTAACTCTTTAATAAATACAAGCGTCATGCTGTGTCAAAGTGGCTATCATTTAAACACTTTAAAAAATAAATAAAAAATATTGATAAACAAAAACCCAACTACACTGAAAAGAGGGAAACAATATGAAAATAGAGAAACGAATATCCTTTACCAAAACATATAACTTGCAGTCGGAGGTATATTGTATGGTTGACGGTCGTTACATCCTAGTAGACACAAACGGCGTGTTATAATTTTTTAAAACATAACCCTCCTGTGTCAGTAAGCAACAGTAAGGGCGTCAACAGCTGATCTAACTGCTGATAGCGCGCGAACGGTTTTTACAGACCCTCCAATGTAGTGTTAGAAAAAATACACCCGTTGCAATATACAATACATAAAAACATTAGCATGAGCTAGAGGAATTAACGGTACATTTTTCCTACAAAAATACGATTACTTTTACTGAAAATAATATTCAAAAAAATTATTATATCGAGTGATTATGAAAGTGTCAACCCTAGCAAAATCCTTCAGGCTGCGTGATTGTCACGACGTGTTTGCTTTATTACGTGTTGTGTTAGTAATGCTGAAAATATTCACAGATGCACATCTTCAATGGAATTCTGTTTGTCATGAAGGTATTCCTTAATCATGAGCTTGTGACCTAATTAACACCTGCCCAATATGATGAATTGGTGTTTACCTTTTTGATTCACCCTGTAATGATGTAATAGGATGTAAAAACATTCAGAATGTAAAGAAAATACTTTAGTACTAATCATCAGTAGATACAAATAAATGAAATTGAAGTGTCAGTTTGAAATGTCAAAATAATAACTATAGTATAAATTGACAGTTTGACTCGCGACATCGCCGCGGGCTCAGGTCATGAATAAGGGCTCCGTTCGAATTCGAAACTAGTCGGCCAATCCCGAAGAATGCGCGTGAGTATTAAAGCAATACATAATCCTCAAGTAAATTTTCCTGCATTACAGTTACCCGTCTAATGTCCCACGTACTCGCTCGTTTTTGTGACTGTATCGTCCTACAGACTCAAAATATTTGTGTCCGTAGAACTCTTGTGTCCGTGAACATTTGACGGGTTAACTCAATTATACTAAAGAATATAATATTATTCTGTATCTTACTTGTTTGTGCAATTAAGACTGGATAGTTATTGACGGGTTAACTCAATTATACTAAAGAATATAATATTATTCTGTATCTTACTTGTTTGTGCAATTAAGACTGGATAGTTATTGCGCAAATTTATTTTTAAAAGCACAAATTAATCATGTGATTTTTTCTCTGAAAAAAACACAAAAAAAAAACGGAATCTTTCAAAAGTATCTTGGTGATGGCAACACATCACAGTCACCTTTAAACATTATTTTCATTTTCAATCATTATAGACGGGCCGACCTGAGCTAGACAGATTTGATTGAGAGATTGAGAACACAGAAGCTCTAGACAGACAGTGTCACAATGGAAGTCATGGGCAGGCCATTGCCCTGTTGTGGAATCTTCTTCTTCTTCTTATCGTGTGGTTGATGAACAACCTAGTGTCAGAGTTTAAACCACCCTTAGGTCTCTGACATGGTTTTACACACCATCGAGAATATCTCTCAGGTATATTAATATGATGTGATCAACTGTGGGATGAAAGAGGCAGGCAGTACCAGTAACAGAAAAGACAAAAATAATCACTAATGTATGAGTAGGTATAAATAGTCACTAATGTATGAGTAGGTATAAATAGTCACTAATGTATGAGTAGGTATATTTAGGGAAAATTTTTGCTGAGAACTTAAACTTAAAAAAAATATAAAACCTAATTTTAAGGCATAGATAAGTATCGTAATGAGCTTAAAAAAAACTACAATATTAAATGGAAAAAGAATACGGTCGCGAACAGGATTCGAACCTGCGCCTCCCGGATAGATACTCCAGGCGCTCTGACCAACTAAGCCATCTCGACCTCTGCTCACCACCGCGAATTCTTCTTCCATATTTTAACACGTCTTATGGCGACGTCATTGCAATCAATTCAGTACTTACAAGTGACCGAACCGACACGACTAACTTTGCAGTTAATACAATGTCGTAAAGAATGCAATTACCTTAATAATTCATGATATGTCTTTGAAAAAGCATTAACGCATGCTTAGCGAACTCTAAAGTTACAATATTAAATGGAAAAAGAATACGGTCGCGAACAGGATTCGAACCTGCGCCTCCCGGATAGATACTCCAGGCGCTCTGACCAACGCATGCTTAGCGAACTCTAAGTTTAGAGTTCGCTAAGCATGCGTTAATGCTTTTTGAAAGACATATCATGAATTAAAAAAAACTATTATTTTGACATTGTATAATAACTTTCGTGAGACACATTCATATTAATTATAGTTTAACGGTTAACCTTTCGGCTCAGTAACGTACAGATCTGTACGTTGTAACAATAAAAATCTATTGTGTCTGCTAATGACTGACGCAACAGCTTAAGCAGTTCCGTGGGGTATAAATTCTGATGTAGCCGTCTTAAACTAAATCATTTAGAGCATTTTATGTTGACGTGACCAAGACTTTGATTTTGATCTCTAATTATTAATGCGTGTTGTATTACAAATTAAATTATTTTTAAAAGTATGTCTACTAGCAGTAACTATTAGTTTTGAATGTAAGAATCACAATAGCAGTAAACTAAATAATATTTACCTATGTAACAGTCTTAGTAATTTATTCACCCGAAACACCCTGACGCCAATCCTCACATTTCAGTTCCGATTTCCTAACTAGATGGCGTTGTACAATTCGGCCTGTTTTCTGAATCACGGTGTTAAGATTCTCCGGCGTTGAACGACCCTCGCGTCTTACTCTTGTGAATTCATACTTACCTGGCGTAGGGGATACCGTGATCACATAGGCGGTTCCCCCAGGGCGAGGCCTTCCCATTGCACTGCGGGCGGGTTGACCCCTGCGATTATCCCTAATGTGGATAACTCGGACGCGTAATTTTTGGTAGTGAGGGACTGCGTTCGCGCTGTCCCTCTTTAAAATTGATATGATATGATGTGAAACGTTGTGATAGCAACATAAAGTGAAACGAAAGCGTTATAGACCAAAAATGTACAAGTAAATAAACATTCGTACAATTGTGAATTATGACTTAAATTAGTAGATTTACCCATTAAATGTTTTAAATTTGACATCTACTTGTCGTGCTTTACTTCTTTTTTAGTTAATAAAAATACAGTAATACTGTATGTGCCATATTTATGCCATAGTTGGAGCTACGTTAACCGTCAATGAATCGTGTCCTCATTTTCTTGCTTAGGCGGTCAATAATAGGTGTCGCCACTATCTCGGGATGGCATTATTCGCATAGATTTCAATTTCAATCACTCTTCTTTAGGTATTTTGCCTTAGTGTGGTTATGTATTTAATCTGATATGACTTTCCCTTATTTCCATCTAATCCCTCATAATGGCTTGTCTTTGATGTAATGAAGTGCTCATAATCATAACGCACATATACTTTAAGTAGGAATAAGGCCTAGAAGAAATAGCCGCTACACACTTAAGGCCACCCATTGCACTTTATATTTTTTTAAGTATTATGGAGACAATAGAGTTTTATGAAATTTATGAATAAATACTTCATAGATGATGTGATAGATAAGTAGGTACTCGTATAACAATTTAAGTACTTCATACTCTTGTATTATCTAAAAACTTACTTAAATCTTAAGTCCTGGAAGTATTGAAAAACGAAAACAGGAAACCTCTTGTGTCTTGAAGTGGTATCTGCTTAAATACTTTGTTACTAATTACAGGTGACATCATTTACGGACTAGCGTTTTTCTAACAACATAGAGGAATATTTAGATCACATCATCAATTATTGGATCTCACTTACCTAAATAAATTTTATTTATATATTTTTGCTTCCATAATGTGTATTATTATGATAAGTGTAGATCAATTAAGGACCCTGTTAAAAGGCACTAAAAAAACTTATATCTAATTATGTATATTAAGATTAATTATTTTAACATAATTATATGATATCATATGTTAGTATTATTTTTAATTATTGTACATTATTTTATTATATAAGTCTATTTTTCATTTATAATATAATATTTATTTTACTGAATTAGTATGGTGAATTACAATGTTATTTATCAGTGTTCATTATAATACTGTTAACATTATAATATAAATTTTACGGAGTTGCATTGATAATTAATTAAAAAATAAATAATTAAGTGTTTATTATATTATGAATGTTTATGTATGTACCTATGTCATTTAGTCAACAAATTTAAGTTATTCGTTTAGGTTGTAGTAGCATTTTTGGGTTAAGTATTTTTTTTGTTCTTTTTTTAAATCTATTTTGCAGCTCTAGGTTTTTTTATTGCGTCGGATAGTTTATTATATATTTTTGTACACATAAAAAGTGGTCCAGAGTGAAATATGGCGAGTTTTGAAGAAGTGTCTCTCTCTGTTGTTGTTTAAGCCTTACCACCACTTGTTGTGTAAACCACCTGTAGGCCTCTGTTATAGCTTAACACACCATTGAGAACACTTCTCAGGTATGCTGGTTTCCTCACGATGTTTTCGTTGACCGTTTTTACAGAAGTCATAATTAATTTTAGTTTAAGAAGTTAGTGGTGCGTGTTTTGCGTTAGAACTTATGGCCTTTAGTTTATCAGTCTAACAGTCATACTACTAGGCTATCACCGCTTATGCTGTAGCCACAAATGAATTGTTTTTTTTTTTTGTAATCAACGATGGATCTGGGTATTTCCGTACAAAAATGACCACACTCATTTTGAGCTGTCCCTTGATTTAATATATAATTAATTAGAAGACCGATGGTGTTATATTGTAATTTACTATTTATTATGATAATATAATAATTAAACTCATAACAGTTAATTTGTCTACTTTTAGGATAATAATAACTATTAAAATAAGTTAAACATTTGCTTAGAACCCCCAGTTTTTAAGGAGTCCCACAGTGCCGTGACACACTTTGGGTATGACATAATATAATGAAGCAAGTAGGTTAAAAGGGTTTTAATATGTTCAAATGTATGATGACTTTTAAAATAAAACATTAACCTTTCGGCTCAATAACGTACAGATCTGTACGTTGTAACAATAAAAATCTATTGTATCTGCTAATGACTGACACAACAGCTTTACAGCAACTTTCATACAAAAATAATTATTTTTTATTGGTGGGTGGTAACCAGCCGCGGCCGAAGCCTCCCACCAGAGAAAAGGAAGAAATGCACTTAACATTATTGTGAGTATAAATGCGAAAGTATGACAGGATGGAAGGATGTTTGTTAACTACTGAACAGATTTGGGTGAAATTGGGTCACAGATAATTTATACCCTTGTTTAATACAGGATACTTTTTATCCTGGCTGGACCCAATTCTAATGTCCACGCAGATCAAGGCTCGGAGAGAAGCTAGTTACTCGTAGTCTGGTCTGGTCTGCGGAACTGCCTCGTTGGTCTAGTAGTCCCAAGCGCGACTGCTGAGCATGAAGGTCTCGGGTGCGATTTCCGAGTCGAGCAAAGTTGTTATTTTTCTGTTGGTAAATTCTTGCCCGGGGTTTGGAATTGTGCCCGGTTGATGGCAATAAGCTCACCACATGGGACATAATAACAGCAGTGGTGAAATGTGGGTGTAAAACTATGTACACCTCTGCCTATCCCTTCTGGGAATACAGGCGTGATGCTTTGCTATGTTATGTTATGTTACTCGTAGTAATAAACTTACTTGATACGCATTAATATTCTAAAAGTAATTAAGACTGCAATAAAGTATTTGCTTAACATAATATATAGTTTTGAATCAACAACAACATTTTCCTTTGTAAATAATTACTTACGGCATGCATAATTTAATTATTTATTTGAAGAACCACCTGCACTACGGGTAAGTACAAAAATTTATACATAATGCGTAGTAAAGAATTATTAGTCTTTCTGGTTTCGTAGGGGGGGGGGGGGACTTTGTCGTACCAAGAAAAAGGCTAGGTTCGTACCGTGTCGTAGAATACGTGGAAATGGGTTCCTCCTTGCAAGCGCGCAATATCGTATAACTATACATTTTATTATTAATTCTAGGTTTAAGTAGGTCTAATATAGTTTAAATAGTCTCTGCCAACCACAATCGGAAACAGGCGTGATAGTATGTATGTCAGTAGGTCTATTAGTCACAAGCGCGGCTAGTAAGTGTTTTTAAACTTTCGATTCCTGGAGGAGCCAAAGCGTTACTGGGTTTTTCTAGCTAGCATCAAATTCTTAGTAACTGTAGTAGCCGAGAGTTTGGAATTTTGCAAGGATAATAGTAATAGGCTCACCTCCCGTTATAAATTCGTTGATTGAAGTTAAATGCTATGTTTTTCAATCTCCCATTTAAAGTGCGACGTCCAAAAACATAACTTTGTATAATCACAGAAGGTCTTAAATTATACTGCCTCGTTGGTCTAGTGGTCCCAAGCGTGACTGCTGAGCACGAGGTCTCGGGTTCAATTCCCGGGTCGGGCAAAGTGTTATTGAGTTTTTCTGTTAGGAAATTCTCAGTAGCAGCCCGGAGTTTAGAAATGTGCCCGGTTGATGCCAATAGGCTCACCACCTATTACATGGGACTTAATAACAGCATTGGTGAAATGTGGGTGTACAATTGTGCAATTGAACACCTCTGCCTACCCCTTCGGGGAATACAGGCGTGATGCTATGTTATGTTATGTTATGTCTTAAATTAGCCACCTTTTCAAATGTTTATAGGTAGATTCTGATGTACCCCAAGTCTAACTAAAATTAGAGAATTGCTATATTTCACTATAACAAGTAGGTATAATAAGAGCGAGGCGGGAATAGGAGAGGTCCAATAAACAATTCTACACAATTTTTATTTGACATTTCGAATTTATTTTTGTGGACACAAGTGTGCAGACAATAAATTATATAGGTGTTGGAAATTTTAGTTTGATGTCTATTAATTATTATTAAAATTTATTCATTCGTCCCATCTCACCAGTATAGGAAGTGGCTGTTAGTATAATAGTTAAATAAAAAAGTTCTAAAATATTATTTCTAAAATAAGAATTACATACGGCACTATAATCGACACAAACTTGAGTCTGTCTCTAATTTTAGTGTCCACCCAAAAGTGTCTCAACTCTTAGTTTAGTTTGTCTTAGACGTACAAATAAACTAATTAAGTATGTAGACAAAATAAAGTAATGGCCATGTTAAATAAACTTAGCTCGTGCTTTAGCTCGTGGAAATTCTTAGGAGCGGCTCGGAGTTTGTCATTGTGCCCGGTAGATGGCATAAGGCTCACCACCGATTTGTTACATGGAACTGCGATGCGAGCATGGTTCTTTTTGTCGACACATTTGTCGATTTTAAACGTCATGTTGATAAAACGATAAAATTCAATACACAAAAACTTTTATCGAGTCCACAAAGTGGGTGTACCTATCTACTAGTTAGTTACTTCTTACTTCGTGGTATATTAAGGCGTGATTGTTAGTTGTTTTATGTTTTACGTGCTAAGTAATTATAATAAAAAAACTAAAGTTATTATATTAAATGGAAAAAGAATACGGTCGCGAACAGGATTCGAACCTGCGCCTCCCGGATGAATCCTCCAGGCGCTCTGACCGCTAAGCCATCTCGACCTCTGCTCACCACCGCGAATTCTTCTTGCATATTTTAACACGTCTTATGGCGACGTCATTGCTATCAATTCAGTCCCTATACGGGTGACCGATGACCGATGACCGGTGACCGCGACCGTATTCTTTTTCCATTTAATATAATAACTTTAGAGTTCGCTAAGCATGCGTTAATGCTTTTCAAAGATTTATCTTGAATAAAACAAACTTTTACCCGGATTAATCGCTTGTATTATTGGTTTTTTGTTTTTCCTGACGTTTAAAAAACCAATAATACACGCGATTAATCCGGTTAAAGGTTTGTATCATTATAATGTGTAGTGATCGCGAAAACCTAAGATATTACTTGTGCTAAGTAATGTTTATTTATCTCGGCATACCTACTTAAGTATTTGTTTAATAACAATACAAAAATAAAACAATAATATGCACCCAAAGTTATGTTTATAAACGGGAAACTATGATTGGAACATCACATTGCTTTCTTCATCAACTTCACTATGTTCAATAGGACCTGTACTTAACCAATGATTGATGCTTGATACAATGATAAGACGAGGAAACCGATTGCGTAGACCACCAGGACGATGTCCATGGCTGTCGCGAAGAGGTCCCTCGCGATCTGATCTTGGGCCAGCCGTCGGATATGAACACGGGCCTGCCGGCAGAATCTTGCTAGATGACTCAGGAAAAACTCTGCAGCGCCTAGTACTGTGCTGGAGAACATAAAAGGGAAAATGGAATTGTAGTAATCATATTGTTTACTTGCTATGCCAGCGACTCCGTCCGCGTGGATGTCGTAAGTTAACACCATGTCGTGTTTGAACACAAATTCATAAGTAACAAAATTGTTCGACGTTATTGTTTAAATTGGCATAACTTTTTTATTTATGAACCGATTGACATGAAACAAACACTAAATCTTAAGTGAAGCTTACCACAATATATTCGTGAAAACCACATCTAAATCCGTTTCTGAGATAAGCGTACACAAACGCGCAAACAAATAGACAAACAGACAAAAATTTTAACAATCATTGTTTTTGGTGCTATTTGCGTTGTTAAAGGTCCCAATAATATTTTTTCTCATATATACTTTCCATGTACAGACAGCGATCCATTACCTTTTTTATTATATGTATTGATTATTAAGTGATTCCAATTTGATTTGTATTTTTTTCCAATACCGATATAGCCATTAAAAGATTGAAAGACTCGTTGTCTTTCAATCTTTTAATGGCTATATCGGTAAAATGTGGGTTTGTTAGTTTTCATATTCGTACATTATATTGATTTATAATTTTTAAATTCGTTAGGTTACACAAAACAATATCATGCATTGTGTTTATATTCAGAAAAAAATTGCAACATACCATACACATTTACTTAGTTCCGGGAATCGAACCCGAAAAGTGCAGTACTTCTCAATATTCTATTAAACAATTTTCAAGCATTTAATTATGCTGGTAGTTTGATTAATAATATATGAATCCTCAACATTACATTTGTGTTCTGTAAATATTCATGGAATTTAAAAAAAAGTTAAGAAATCCTCTTATTTTCATTGTGTGATTTAAAGTTAGGGGACCACACGGGAGACGGCTTCTGACTAAATATCTCCCATCGTTAGATTAACACACATAAAATACTAAACCCAAACATGATTGACATGTGTCACACACGATTAAAATCGTGTCTATTGTTGTAATCATACAGGTAAAAGGTGTAAAGGTATTTGATTGGAAATCTTAATGCCAGTGGCGAGAGGTACGCCCGCTAAAACTATTCCAGTACTAATTCCTTCAAGGATTTGAAGCAAATTAGTGTAGTAAGCGCCATCTATATACCATCTATGACATTCGGTACGGGTAGTCAGGTGCTTACAAGTCTGACAACCAGCCGTACTAAGCCATATCGTGTTGTGTTACCCAGTAACTGGCTTGTGAAAGTCAGATAGGCAATCATATAAAATACTGAAGCTGCATCGGGTTAGACTGGAAACTGACTCCAATTTAGTTAGGAAAAAGCTCGGGTTGTATAATGAGCGCCATCTGTAGATTACTGACAAAACTACACACAATGGAACATCGTTGCCTTTCGATGTGTGTAAACGTTTTTTCGTAATCATAATAGATGGCAGTGATAGTCAGTACAACTATTTGTAGTCAAAATGACTACTGACTGCCTGTCATAAGGGCGGCTGCTGAGAAGTTTTAGGTTCAATTCTCGGGTCAAGCAGTGTTATTGGGTTTTTTGTTAGGAAATCTCAGTAACAGCTTTGTTTGAATTATGACCGGTTGATAGCAATAGAATCACTCTCCATTACAGACTTGATAGTGGTATACCTACTAGTAGGTAAACCTCTGCCTAACCTTTCGGGGTATACAGGCGTGATATTATCCTATTTTCAAATGACTAGCCTTAGGGATGCAAGGTTTGATTCCTATAAAATATTGTATTATCAATTGAATGGGTTTTCCATTGGCATATTAGATCTAGAGAATTCTTAATTTCATAACAAAAGTTTTATTAGAATTTGACGTATCTTGTTCTATCTCGTTCTTAAAGTTATTGTTGGTTAAAAAACTGTAATTATCGTATTTAAAATCGACGTCCCTACGAAGTAAAAATCTACTTTTCAATACACACATTAGTGCTTGAAACATGTACTAGAGATGATAGTTACCTGGGGGTACACCTCCACTGGAAGCAGTTGTTGACACTAACCATTGGCAGTATCATCGCCAAGATATACCACATGCTGTTGGCTTCCAGTGACGATGTTGGAGCCAAGGTTGAGCGTTGAACTACTGCAACCCTGCAGAAAAAACATCGGTTACGCTTATAATTCTAAAAAAGAAATTAAATGAAGACCGATACAAAGAAAGAAAGTAGAAAGAAGGGACCATGAAAGAAAGAAAGAAGGAAGGTATTAATAAAGAAAGATAGAAATATTAATTAATAATTTGGACTTATATAAAGTTATTTGATGTGAAATCTTACACACCAAACATTTCACAAACTGTACAGGACCAAAAGCAGCACCTATCCAAGCATAAGCTGCTCCATCGTACGCTACTCAGATTTTTTATCATCTTTCTGGTTAATTAGAACAGTATCGGCTCGCTGATTAGTTATCTTGCTTTCCATAACATACCCAAAACTACAGTACGGTCGACGTGTCTAAGCCACTCTGAATATAGCCTTTCCGACCTTTCCCGTCTATAAAACCTCCACACCTTCGTATCACACCATAATTTCATTGGTTCCTTAAGAAATATTCTAACTGCACAGCCATCCGAATGAACTTCACGTCGGCCAAGGTACGTCAGTCGTATTGTAAGCCAAACCAAAACGGGAATATTTTAGCGTTCTTTGCAATGCTACAGGTCCCGAAACCCTTAGATGTGGATGTGCATTTCTACGTAGGACTTATCACCACAAGTCCTACGTATACTATAAAATGTTCTGATTTTGTTAAATTTCGTTAAAACGTGTTTGACCTTTTTTAATATCTGTTTCTTCGTGTAGGCTAAGTGGTCGGGCTACCTTCTGCTATTTGTCACATACTGTTGCTTTCCAAGTTTTCTTATAAAGAAGACCATTGATTGCACCCTTAATTAAGTTAGTCTAACGCATTTTAAACTGGAGAAACAATAACGATGTTCACTGGCATCTCACCTGATGCTGACGATCCAATAGCCAAAGAAGTAAGTTTGCAACGACAGTTGTACGTTATTAAATATTCCGGTCAAGACCAGTCCACTTACCTACGTGTGGGACTTGGGATACTCTTGTGAATTGCAATTCTTCTCAAACTAGGTTCAACCAGGTAGGGTCAACATTGTACGAGCTGTCCGTAGACCTGCTGATAACAGCCAGGATTGGCAGTTAAACGTGTCCTGCATTGCAAATTCCAACGTGGCGATAGACTATTTATTATATTGGCCCAACAGAATATTCAGCATACGTATATGGAACAACATGATCATGATAATGACCACCATATGAGTCGAATGAATAAGCCAGAGGTTGTACCTGCTGTTCTGAACTCCAGCACTTTCAGTGGGAGTGAGGTTGCCCTGAAGCCACAGATCTACATCATTGCTGAACTGGCTGTTGTCACTCGCGAGGGTATACGAGGACGAGGATATTGGCTCCCCATTCTACAGAGAAAAAGAGCTCGATTAGTTTAAGTCATAAAAATTTAAGACATTTGTAAAATTTGCCATTATTGGAACAATATTATAAACTAGGAACTGAACTGTCTTGAAACCCGCAGTAATAAAGGTATTCTTACGGTGGATTCCCTGGATCTGGTGAAGGTTTCATTGGAGGCGGTAAGATTGCCTCCACCTACATTGTCCCCATACATGATCTGACTGAACTGGGTGTTCATCATCTGTTCTGCAAAATCCTTCGCGAGATCTGACGTCATGTCCTGCAATGTAATTGTTTAGTTATGTTAAAATAACTTTGTGTCACCTGGTTGCTGAAGTCGACACCAGCCATGGATATGTCTGAACGGTGTTGCTGGGACGTCGTTGCTTGATTCGACCAATCTCCAGAATATACGAACTGTGGTTTTCGAGAGGATGTAGCAAGACACCGTTGGTAATTTATGTTGATTTTCTGTGAGGGAGGATATCTTCCTCAGTTGCAAATTTTTTTTTTATTCACTACCTAGCTACTGCTACATTTTATAACTGTGTAGGTATATCACATCACCCTGGTATTCATCGAAATGTCTTGTACCAATTGTTTCGAGAAGCTAAGTCTTGTTTCGTGTGGATGGAGCGAGCCTAATGACGGAAAATTAAAGCCAACCGTAGGTTTTTGACTTGGCTAAGCAGTCACCACCCAGTGTTGCCATTACTACGGCAATTACCTTGTTCTACGGCAATTTGGCTGACATCACTAAAATCTACGGCGTACAGCAGCATCTTTATTGTTTTCTTACATGATTTAAACGGTGGGATTTTTATTACTTTATAAGACGCTACTAATGTAAAATCTGTTCGGTAGAAAACTGCATAAAAAATCGAAATTCGAGCGAAACTGAAGCTATGCTCATAATGCGTATGATGCAAAATTAGAACTCGCAACAACCAAAAAGGGGAATTATGCTTCTAACATTTGAGATTTCGATTTGCGATTGGATTGTTGGATGAATATTTTTAGTGAGCTTTTTACATTAAATGATTTTGGGGCATATTTGCCTTTCATCTGTTACGGCAATCAAAATGCTACGTTCAATACAAACACGGTAATTTCACTTACCAAACACAGCAATTGAAAATTTGCTCTGGCAACACTGTCACTACATATAACAGCATTGGTGAAATGTGAGTGCACAACTGTATGCACTTACGCCTTCCCTTTCAGGGAACATAGGACTGATACTATGTTATGTTAGCAGCAGCTATTACATAAAAATATTCAGGGCCGACTGGTTTCCATGCCCCCCGAAGCACAGAGGTGTTGTTAGCAATCACTATCAACAGACTGATAAAGATCCTATAACATCATTGTATCTACAAAGGTGCCTCAAACTTCAATTGCTGATTAAATAACTTACTGTGGTTATTCTGATTACATCTAACTCGTGTCCTGGTTGGTACGGTTAGGTTGTTGTGAAAATATTGCGTTACATATTTAAAACAAATAATTGATTTCGGTTTTTTTTTGTGACACTTTGTCAGTAGTGTTTGTGGTAATGTCAAGGCTGTATGTTTCTATTTTCTCCATGAAGGTCTGTTTATGGTAGAATTTATAGATGAGACGATTTTTTTGTGTTATTTTTAATGTTCTCTTAGGAGAGATGATAAGAGTTCCGTTGTTAGTTTATAAAAAAAAAACGCCACAGCAAAGGAAACCTGTTTCATTAATTTATAAGTTATATCAAATGTTTTCCTTAATTTACAAACTCAGTCATTAATTGATTTAGGCATTGAATTAATAAAAGTCTTCGAAATCGACTCACTTGTCACTCATTAATTAATTAAAATTCTACAATAATTAACGTGTTAATTCAGTAGCCCGTGTCAGAACTGGCATAAGTACAAAAGTATTTTTTTCTAACTTGTCTATTTTTCTTTACATGTCATTCTTTGGGCGCGAACTGTTGGGTGCCATTGTTCGAAATTCAAAAAGAACGCGGACGACCCGTGGTGTCATTATTTGCTGTTGCCAAAGTAAAAAAAGGTTTTTTATTCAATTGATTGGGAACTTTTTTGTTAATTGACTTATTTTTATGTAAGAAATTGCCTCAATTTAGGCACGATCAAAGCCACCTACCGAGTCACTTACGTTGTAGGTGGTATGAGGCGCTATCTGTGATATATTGAGTATTAATTCCACTTTTTGAGATACCTTAACCTATTATGTGCATATGATGTGGTGACTTTTTTATATACACTGGATCTACGTTTGGCCACTAACTCGCCTGATGGTAAGCGACGGTGTGGCCGAGTACCTATGGAGTACGTAGATCCAAAAGAAATCTTTCGTCTGGCCTTGAATATGCCTAGATCGTATTTCTCAGGGAACACGGAAGACGGTAGGTTCAGTTCCCGGGCAGTACGTGGATAATAAACATGGATCCAATTCGAAGCGAACGAATTTTTGAGAATTCTACTAGGAACGTGTGACTGCATCTAAACTCAAATACGCTTCAGTCAATTATCCAATTTTATATATTCGTATTCGTTTAGATGCTTAGAGATACGCTTTATAAAGCGTCTAAAAGATGTATTTGATTTAAGCTGTTCTTTAACCAAAAATTTTATTACAGCATCCTAAACAAAGTTCCGATATTTTTTATTGTAGACAAAAGTTACAGAATAACAATTTCACTTATGACAATGGTGAGGTTAACTTAACATAACTTAAAATTAGGTAAACAACACTTAACAATATAATACTTACGACAAGCGTCACAAGTTGGCCTTACAATTGTGACAAATTTCGGTTCCAAATGACTTGTTACAAACAAAATGGAGACTTAACAATACATCGTTGATTGTCACACATGAAAGACATCAGCAATAATGACTTAATCAGAATTTCCTGTGATTTCTGTTGGAGATGTCATAATGCGAATTATCCTTATTGCCAGTCGTTTGTAAATATTGTCACTGTCTTCGATGATAACTTTATTTTGGTTTGTTAAGGAGCCGACACTAATGGCGGTGCAATAAACACCGTAAATAAAATGTACCTTACTACCCGTAATAAAATCTCACATTATTCCCATATTAAGTTTATGATGAGGAAAAAATTAATATGATCAGATTTTTCCCAGTGATGTTTCTGTAGCATTTTAAATCACATATGTAATTTTTTTTAATTAACTTTTTGTATGTTGATAAATCTAATGAGTTTTCCTTTTCTGAACTCCACTAATGTACTATAGTTAACCTTACATAACCAGCTGTTCCACTGCAGGGTTAGGACTCTTCTCGTATAAAGAAGATATGAGCATTGATCACCACGCTAACTCACTGCAGGTTAGCGATTTCAGACCGTTATGGTATTCCTCACGATGTTATGTCTGTGGTGTTTCAGATTATGTTAATATGTACCTACTATATAACTTCGAAAATGTCATACTGGTACATGCTAAGGCTTAATTAAACACACAATCTAGGGTGTTATAAGAAGCGTATCGGTAACCACTTGGCCACTACGACAAATTATAATTATTGTATTAGATAGCATTGTTCAGAAGATCGGGAAGAAAAAATATAACCGTCAAGGATATCAGAATCATGATGCGTCCACTGAGTGGGCGTGAAAAATCGTGAGCTCAGAAAGTGAAAAGGTCCGCAATTTTTTTTCTACAAATCAATCGATTTTTTTACGTTGCAGAAACCCCGCGGTAGCCAACACTGGCCACACCGCGGGATGTCGCGCTACCGTGCCCAGAAAATTGATGGATTTTGCAAGTTTTTGACTTATGCCACTTTTGATTTCGGCGCTGACATTTTTGATTGACGCTTTTTAAATAAAGTTATTATATAAAATGGAAAAAGAATACGGTCGCGAACAGGTTTCGAACCTGCGCCTCCCGGATAAATACTCAAGGCGCTCTGACCACTAAGCCATCTCGACCTCTGCTCACCACCGCGAATTCTTCTTCCATATTTTAACACTTCTTATGGTGACGTCATTGCTATCAATTCAGTACCTATACAGGTGACCGAACCGACACGACTAACTTTGCAGTTAATACAATGTCGTAAAGAATGCAATTAACAATTCAAGATAAATCTTTGAAAAGCATTAACACATGCTTAGCGAACTCTAAAGTTATTATTTAAAATGGAAAAATAATACGGTTGCGAACAGGATTCGAAGCTGCGCCTCCCGGATAAATACTTTCCTCATTATTTTGCTTTTTAAATAATAAAATATTTTCTTCATTATGTCCAATTTCTTTTGTTTTCTATGAAGTGTTGGTCTGCTTCGGCTTATAGACTAGTTTATAGTTGAATGTGTTCGATATATTCTAAATTAATTCGTACATAATAATGTAGTTTTTACCTAAATTAGGTACTTCGCCTGCCAAATGTCGGGGTCATCACACGAGAAACCAAATATTCTTTTCAATTCTTTTCCTTTCCTCCTACGACCACGAACACTGCAAAGTGTTCAACACGTCAGGAAAAACAAAAAACAATAATACACGCGATTAATCCGGTTAAAAGTTGTTTTATTATAATATTCTTTTCAACTTTTTCTAAAATTTACAATAGTATTTATTACCCATTCCTAAAAAAAATATTATCTCGTAAAATAACAGTAAAACCATTTTTTATTCTGAATCTCTTCACTGTATTTATTTACACACCAAATATGTAATAGCCAAATATTTGACTAAAAAACTCCCATATGTTGACTTAATAAATTCGGAGTCAACCCTTTATTTACCATCGGCGGGGTCGTTTAGGCCCCTATTATAATATTTAATGCTAAACAAACACGGGATTTTTGCCTCTAAATGACTTCATCCACTTTTAGTTTTGGGCAATAATTGAACAGGTTAACTTTGATTTTGAGGTTTGAGTTTACGTTTAGTCGAGACTGGTTCAGCTTTTCAGTCACATAATAATAAATAAAAGACCAAAAAATTGCGCTTTTCAATTAAGCTCTTTGTGTCCTTACGTATTTAAAAGAGAAATTTCCCACATTATCGTTATAAAACTGACTCACTGCTCATTGTTTATTAATATAATTAAAATTATACAACCATTATTATTAAAAAAAAAAACCCGTTAACAAAATAGTATGACCAGCTATAATGATAAGCCACTTCTTATTTTGTCCTCTACGCATTTAAATATCTAGTTCGAAACGCAAACCCGAAACAGTTTTGTCTTTACGGACTCACAAGACACCAAAGGGTTAAACGTCCATTTAGTCAACTATACTTAGTTCGCGCTTCGATTTATAACGATCTACTATTTAGCTACATCGGGACCTTTGATCCTGTTGATCACCTTTTTTACCTTGATGATACGTTTTTTTTTTTGGGTGAAATTAAACTATTTTGTTTAGAGTTCAGGAAATTATAGCCTTTTTTTAACTTTCTCGTAAAGTTTATGTAGTTTAAAAGACGTTATGTTACCCGTTTTATTGTCAGGATATTTATTTATTTTTATTTATTAATTTATTAATCGCTGAACATCACTATCATTACAGGTTCTCCCAGTGCAATAGTGTTGCCCTTAATTATTGTAAAATATTACATATACATTGTGACTTTTATTAGAATGCTAACTGAATTACGTTTCGGGATCACTCTCATCCCGAAAGTTTTAAAGACTGAAATAAATTAATAATGCCTTATAAGGTTCTGGGTCCCGTGGTTTTATTCCGTAGTTTGTCCGAAGTTTGGTACTGTGCCCGATTGATGGCGAAGACTCACCACCTAATACCTATAGCAAGAAACATAATAACAGTACCTATCGCTAAAATGGGTGTATGTACAAAATTACACTAATCCTTCGGGGATACAAGCGTTATGCTATAATTATTATGTCAAATCAATTTATACGAAACGTTTTTTTTTCTATGTATACTTATCATTCCGCATCACGTAATCATTTTTATAAAAAAAAAAAAAAAACAAAATCGGATGCCTTGTAACGGTTTAAACAAAAAACACATTTAAGTAGCTAAGCAAAGTAACAAAAACAAATAAAAATCATCAATTATAATCCTTCCTTATATTTTCGACAAAAAAGCAAAACTTTTTTCTATTTTTTCCGATAACTGTGAATTGACACGAGCGGTCATTTTCAATTCGATCGGAGTCATTCAAGGGTTGAAATAATTTTTCGATTGGTAGTCAAATTATATATGATTGGTTCTGGATCAGTAGTAGAATGAATTATAAATAGGGTTTTGAGGAAAATTGTTAAATTATTGTAAGGGTTTGTTTAATTATTTTCTGTTACCTACTCCATTTCTTGTTACAGACTTTCAAATATTCAGTAAATTCTGTAAGTATTAAGAATTTGATATGTCAATACTATTATTTCTATTAGTATAAACTCTAATCATTATGATAATAATAAGGTACTTCTATAATAATAAGCGTCAAATTGACCCTCCTCCTTTTAGAAGTTGGATAATTTAAAGATAAATCTTTGAAAAGCATTAACGCATGCTTAGCGAACTCTAAAGTTATAATATTAAATGGAAAAAGAATACGGTCGCGAGCAGGATTGGAAGCTGTGCCTCCCGGATAAATACTCAAGGCGGTCTGACCACTAAGCCATCTCGACCTCTGCTCACCACCGGGAATTTTTCCTCCACATTTTTAGCCGTCTTTTGGCGACGTTGGATAGTCTGTTGACTCCCTAATTACCAGGCACAACAAAAATATTATTGTTATCAAGAATATATTTGTACATTCGCGAGTAGGTATGTATGTATGATAATAGGAAGTTTGTGAACCCTTTGTTTACACTATTAGGTATTTAATTAAAGGATTTCCATGCATAAACGATATACGATACGAAATATAGTTTTCATAGCCTTCTGTAAATAAAAAAAATATGTTCCTTGTTAGTTAATAAAGGCTTATCTATGAGCTATGAACTTACGAGCCCAATTTAAACCGTTGCAATTAGGTACGCAAACCGACATCTTTTCCAGGAATTGTTTAACGTAAACCCATTCCACAGAAAGGTTACAAATCATAGTGACAACATCCTCAGAAGAGTTCCTATTAAAACGAGGATTTTCACAAGCGAAACCTTTTGTTACTTTGCACTTACTTATCCCTTCAAAAATTCTGTAAGTACTTACGAAACCTTCCTCAATTTTACAAGGTCCGTCATCCCGATTAAGCATCGCGTGTCATACAAACTTTAATGAATAGACAAAACTGACGGAATAAATATCGCCATTTTGAAAATGAACTGTGGGTAATTTTCGAAACCTCAAGCAACATATGGCCGCGGCAGACGCCATACGAAGCCAACTGTCATATCTACCCTCCTTGTCTTTCGTAAAAGATGTTTTATGACAAAGAACGAGATAGAAATAGGATTCATTAGTCGGTAGTACTATCATTTGAATGTAGTATCGCAAAAAAGTGTATTGTTTGGTGCAGGACACGTGCGCGGCCGCCGGAAGTAGGGTACGCTTTGGCGCGAATTCGAGCATAATTCGAAAATTCGAATGACTGTATAAACAGGATATTGGAACGATAATCGGTATCCGAAACAACATATGGATTATGGGTAGAACTTAACCATTTTGGGGTTAAAGCAAGATTGTTGCCATGATAATTTTAGAGAAATACTGAAAAAAGGTTGGACAGGATAAATTGCTTCCTTTTAACGAGTTGACTTACTGAGATTTAAGATTTCATGCTATAGCAAGTTGTACAGGATGCTAATGTCTAGCACGTAGACATGGTATTGAATTATAGTATATAATAAAAATATCCGTTCTGATTAACGATACCGATAGAGCAGTGATAGCCTAGTGGCATGACCGTTGGACTGACAAATCAAAGGTCGCAAGTTCAAATCCTAGGCACGCACCACTGTCTTTTCGATGTCATGTGTGTATTATAAAATAATTATCACTTGCTTTAAACGGTGAAGGAAAACATCGTGAGGAAACCAGCACACTTGAGAGATATTCTCGATGGTGTGTAAAGCGACCTACGGGTGGTTTAATCTCTGACACTAGCTTGTTTATCAACCACACGATAAGAAGAAGAAGAAGAAGAAGATTAACGATACCTGATTAAGATTGCTAAAACTTCAAGCATGTATACTATTTTACTCAAAGTAGGTACTGGATAGCACTCCTAACATATTTTTTGCCAATTTATTTTCACTGCTAAGTTTTGACTTAATAAATTAACAATAGTAAAATGTCATCATGTTAAGTACCTACAGACATTGTAAAAGATACTGGTTGAACTTATTGGCCGGTTCATTGGTAAGTACAGGATCTAGACACGTGGTAGCGTGTCAAGCCTAGTTCAAGCTAACAGAACTTGCGAGCAGCACCGTGTGTAATATTACACAAACCATTTGGAGCCACTTTTGACCCCCTCATAACTCAAAAAAGTTTTCACGCAATCATGTCATATATTGAGACTTGCGAGATACTTAAGTGCTCCAAATTTCATAAGCACACCTCAAACGGTTATTTAGATATTAACGTCCAAAAATATTCATTTTTATCACTGACTGATCTATAGATCAAAACTCTAATCCATTTCCAGATGACATAGAAAGTTAAAATTTGGCATCCAGATAGGTGAATACAAAGGAATAAATCAGAAACTAGTAAATATTTATCATAATTTTTCAATTATTCTTATTAATTTAAATTCTAATAAGTACACTTACTTATAGTGCCTGTAATAATGAAAGAATCGGCAATCAAAATTGATGACAGCCGGTCTTTATGTGGATTTTAAGGTCTTCACGTGAATATTTAAGGAGTGGAATACCACTCTTAATAATTTTTTATCTAAACATATCAGTTTTAGTACCTATAACTAAGAGTATAGTCGAGTTTATTACGTTATTAACTGGGATTTAGTATTATTATTTCAATATTAATTTTATTATTAATATGTACCTCTATAATTTCTGTTCACATTACATTGTTGTCACATATGATTTCTATATTATAAATACAATGTAACCAACAATATTGTAATTGTTTGATGAAAAATAGTAACCGTGGAGTTTCTTGCCCGTTATTCTCCACAGGAATCTACACTTTGGAACGTGCAACTATTTTTTTTTTTGGCAATTCAAAATTGACTGTGAATGGTCTAACTGAAATAAATGCTTTGACTTTGACTTTGTACAAAAAGTAATGATAAAGGTTTTAGATTTTGCTGATGTTTCGCGTTAACTTTGCAGCGTTCGTAAACTTTAAAGCGCTATCACAGTTATGGCTAAGTTAGTAAAATATCAACCCTAAGGTAAATTTAATCTAAAATACATTTCACCACTACTACCTATTGTGCTACCAAGACAAAAAAAAACATTGATATCTACCAGCCACCCCTAACGAGGGCACGCGACATATGGACTCGTGCGCATCCCTTTGTGACGCCGCGCCAGACTTAAGGGAGGGTTTATTTATTTTTACTTGTTTTAATTGTAAACTTATCATACAGAGATAGTGTTTTTTAGATCACTTGTTTTATTTTATATGTAAATCGAGCAACGACACGTTGCAAGAGTGATGACACGGAAAGTCAAGGGTCGCAGGTTCAAGCCCCGTTCGTTTCTGTTCGTTTCTCAATGCTTTCTCTAAAAATTGTCTCTTCTTAGCGGTATCTTTTTAGAAATCAAATCCTTACAAAATAATAATTACCATTAATTTTATACACATTTTAAAATGATCCATTAGAAAAAGTACCAAAATCCCACAAAGCTCGCCACAGAAGTGCCGCACGTGTATACCATTTGTATTGGCGCGTGGGGGCAGAGCCCTGGCGCTCCGCCCCCGGTCAAAATGGTTTATGACTTCACTTGTGTGGCCGCAAACAATATTCAATTTAACTGGTAAAGGTTCGGATACTCAATCATTCTCAGTGACTCTAATAAAACATAGAATCAAATAATACTGACATGACACTACTATGATTTTCGGGACCTGACTTCATGACGGTTCATCGAATTTCTTCCTTTAGTGGAGTTTTTTTTTATATTTTATTAGGTCCATTATAAGGTCATTAAGGCCTGTTCTCATTTTTTTTTTATATGGGACATTGAAACAGAATAGACACAAACGGGACTGAGATGTCTCCTTTAAGTTAGTAAAATAGAACTTGAAACCTGGAAGACAAGCAATACGATAGCTCAGTTAGAAGACCATTGCCATGGTACGGCAAATGGGTAAAAGTCCCGTTTGTGTCCATTCTTTTTCGATGTTCCAAACAAAAATAAAATTTTGCGGAGTAGTATCAATTAAGAATAAGAGTGCTGATATTGTTTAACCTTGTATAATTGTGATAGATGATGAGATACTGTGATAGGGTGCTAAAATCAAACTACGAACCTTGTACCTGAAAATTACTTATTAGTGAATTAATAAAATTTAGTATTTTTTAATCTTTTAAAAGAAAGTAGAAATTTCTTTTACAATTGCAGTTTTTTTTTACAATGTCTCCTACAAATATCTTAACGACACATCTGTACGGTAGTAGACAGTATTTCACAGCAACCATTTAGATTTAGCGATAGTAACTAATTTTATTGTTTAGGAAACTAATAAATTTCTTATTTTTTTTCTTACTAAACCGTGTGACGTTAATTTGTTTTAATAACCCATAAAAATTTGGCGAAAAAACTGTATGGTTCCGCTTTTTTTTAATTCAAAGTCGCTAAAAAGGTTTATTACTTTTTAGCTTCGGGGAATTTGGAGCGAAATCTAATCAGTTTTGTTTTTGGAATTAGAGAAATGGAGCGATTAGTTTTTTTTTACAGTACCGTCTAATTTAATGTCCACTTCATAAGCTTCGGATTATGAGTTTTTGGAATTGATAGCCAGTTGCAAACTGTAGTGAGTGAACGATCGTTAAGGTTAACCAACGTTCGTCGCGGTCAGTTCTTAGATGGGTGAGCGCTGGGATTGTTTCCACCTGAGTGTTCCCATGTTTCAGGGGACACGTTAAACCGTCGGTCCCGGTCGTTTGTTGTCTCTTGTCAGGGGTATACTATACAGGTAGCTTGAATAACTCTTGATACCTACTAGGTCGATCTATTGAATGTGGGTGTCTCTGGTTTATAACCCCACGAGAGAGACACCCACATTTTACCAATGCTGTTATTTAGTCATTGACTTTCCATATCTACTTGTAATCTGGTCTTTTAAGTCCCATGCAATAGATGGTGATTCTATTGCCATCTACCAGGCATAATTTCACACTCCGGGGAGCTACTCAGAATGTCCTAACAGAAATCCCAACAACACTGCTCGACCTGGGAATCAAACCTAAGACCTCATGCTCAGCAATCGCACTTGGGACCATTATGCCAATACTTTTATGTCTTTTGTAGTAGCGAGCACAGTTTACTATACAGTTATAAGTTTATGGTTAATCCGGAGGATGCAGGTTCTGATACTTAATATATTTGCAACTGTATTTATTACATACTTCCATACAAAAAATAAAAAGTCCGTTTTCCAAAACTCCATCTACCGGATACATATTTCAGTGAGTATGCGCAGGAGCTTCATGACTTTATTCCACCCTCCCGCTTTAAGTAGAAGGACGGCACACTACTATTTGGATCCACATTCATGATACGTACTACCCGTGAAACTCCCTACGGACTTGACCGTGAGAAATACAATCTAAGGATATTCAAGACTACAGTGAATATATTTCTTCTGGATCAACGAGCTCCATCCTCGGGCACACCATCGGTTACTATCAGGAGTTGGTGGCCAAACGTAGATATAATTTAACAAAAAAATAGATTTAGAGGAAGTCGTCTTGATAGGTAATATTGACTCTCCGAATCGAAGAAGTACAACATTGTACTTCATAACAATAAAAATCACTGGGTCCGGTAATTAATGAGCCAACAGATTAAAAATAAATAATGTATTATGGCACGAGCCTTTAACCGGAACATATTTTATCGAAACTATCACCGCCAGGCGACATACTCGTTCCAAAAAACGCGTGATTTTTTACGACTAAAAGTAGTAAGTCCGTCAATGTAGTCAGTAAAATCAGTGACAAACTGACTGATGGAAATTAAGATGTCTGCTATCACTTTACAAAGCTTTCGAAAATCCGGGATCTGTTAAAATCACTAAATAGATAAGTATACACTTTTGTCAACACTAAATTGGTGAAAAGGGACAAGGAAAAGTGTACCTTAAACTACGAAATTCAGAGTTGAATTTCCTATGGCATGATTTGTCTTTTGTCACTCAAAATGAAGAGCAATGTATTGTCAAGGCACTTAATTTGTATGGACACAATAAATTTGGTTTTATTGGTACTTTTGGACAGAAAAAGTGAGAATGGTCAGTCTTTTTAGTAGAGCGACACTTTTTTTGGTGGCAACCGTTTAATTATTGTGCCTATTTGTGAGTTGTGACGAACTTTCGATTTCATTTCATTTAGCTTTGTCCTTATTGTTGGATTGACCAGGCGTTGTTTCACATAATGTGAAGTAAAAAGGTCCATAAACAACATAAAATCGGCGATAAGGCCGCTAAGCGACAAAGCTATTCAAATAAATTAAAAATATAATTAGTCTAAGCGCTGAATACATAATGTTTTAGATAGAATAAAAAGTTTTTTTTTTGTGGAAATATGGCTATGCATGCTTGAATGCTTTTCAAGGCTTTATCTGTATTAGTATAAAAAGGTTAAGGGTGAAAATATTTTTAAATGTTTAATAATACTTATATCAATATGACAATATAAACTAGATATATATGCCTTTAACTTTTAAAATTAATTTTAATCCGATAGCTCTTCATGCCAAACTGTTTTACATCATTTGTTCCCTAAGCATTACATAATTTGTATCTATTTTTAGAGCACTTATTGTGATTAAAACACCATAATACCAGTAATTTTACAAGAATAATTTTGCCATTTTTTAAAGAAGATTGATTGACAGATGAACATCAAAACATCGCAAAACGTTGCCCATGACAATGTAGGTGGTAAAATGCTCAACAAAATACAATGCAACTCAAGAAAAACCACAATAGGCACCAAGATCATCGATTTATCGCTCTATTGAGCTTTTGCACCAAATATACTTTTAATTATACGTTAAAAATGCATCTAGTAATTATGTGGTTGCTAAATATCAAAATATATTTGAAAAAAAAAAGCTGATTCTGATGTGTAGGCGGGTAGGTGCAACCTCTAGGTCTGCGGATTTATTTCAATTTTTACCTAATGGGTAGCGTTTTCTTTAATTATAGGTATTAAATCTTTTGTAATTAAGTTGGGCAAAATTTTGACGTTTCTGCATTCCAAATGCACCTATTGATAAATATCATTTGTTAATTGATAGAAATTTAAAGGCTAGAGGTGGTGGATGATGTTTAATTATTTAACCGTCATCATTTCACAAAGTTTAAAAAATACATACATATCTAAATGCAAGAAACATATAGAATATATTTTTTTTTATTACTTAGTCGCTGCTTAACTGTTCTTCTCTGTGCCTTTTATTGACACAAATCGCACGTGCACAAACGCCATTAAATAAATATTATGTTTAATTATATTCTAAGAGAGTGGAATCTGTGAAAAACCAACCACAAATGACCATCAAAATAATAATCCACTATTTTTATTTTTTTATGAATTCTTGCGTAATGTTTCATTGCACAACTTAACACAGAATTCCACTTCTTGACAACAATTTCAAATAATATTCTTATTTTTTCACACAAACACATTCCATAGTCGCCGCTGCATAAAAAACCGTCAACCCTTAGCTCTCTCAAGGGGTCGCCTTGACCCATCGATTAAGTTTTTGCTCGCGTTTCCAAATAAAATCATAAATTGTAGCGGCTCGGCGGTCGGTGGCAAAAAATCACACTATATCATATTATGCCACAGGCGTGGTGTGGTCAATTTATGACTAAATTTTAAGGGCCTTTTTGACCCTATCGCGTTTACATTGTTAGTTTGATGTACTGCTCAATAATGGAGTAATGTTGGATTTTATGAAGTCGACATATTATTTTATTTTGTGGAATAATGAAAGCTGGTGAAACTCACGACTGTATTCCTCGAAGAGTTAAACAGAGATGTACTGCAGTTGTACACCCGTATTTCACGGATGCAGTCAGTGCCGGGCAGTGGTGAGCCTATTGCCATCCACCGGGCAGAATACCAAACGGCTACTACTGAGAACTTCCTAATAATTGTATAATAACTTTCGTGAGGCATATTCATATGAATTATTGTTCACCGGTTACTACTCACGTGTATTCTTCGGGTTTACCTGACTCGTTACGAAGCCCTTAGTCATGAGCTGAGTCCGCGGCAATGTCGCGAGTCAGACTGAAACCCGAAGAATACACGTGAGTAGTAACCGGGGAACAATAATTAACTTCCTAATAACTTCAGAGTATACATAAGTACTTGCTTATGTATATTCTAAGGTACGACGCTCAACAGTTCACTTGCGACCAGTATACCAATGAAGCAGGTTTTCTACTAATTATCATTTACTTAAAAATGGTTATGGAAAACAGTGACAGAAGATTTTGATGACGTGTAAAGCCATGCATGTCAGATCTATGGGTAGTTTATACTCCGACATTGTTATTTATCAACCACACAGTAAGAAGAAAAATACTTAATTATAATGTATGATAAGTGCATTAAATTTAAATTATTATTTTCTACAAAACACAGGAAGTTCTAATGAATAAACCGAATGTCACAAATCGCGTGTAATCGCACGCAAAATTGCATTAAATTAAATTCTATTAGAAGATTTGAGAAGTTCGCAAAAAATGACCGAAACGTGTCATCAAATCCCGATCAACTTGTTGACGGTGCCCAACAGGGTGCTTCTCGAAAATCGCCAGAGCAGTAAAAAAAGTTTAGCGAAAGAGTGTGATGACAATAATATAATATTTTAGAGTTATTGTGTTCCCAAAATATTTTATTTACAATTTCACAATTACAATTTTTATTTTGGAGCTCAACTTAAGTGCTTAATAAAACTAAATATGTTGTTGATTTTAGCACTTATATATATAGAAGTTACTATACAATGCAATACCTACTTAATACTAATCCTTAAAGAACAAAAAAAATTCAATCTTTGGTATACTGATATAAAAACGTGGAGAATGATTATTTAATCGATACAGAGACAGATACCTACATATTCTTGTTAATATGTAAGTACATAATATTATATCGTTTTAAAAATCCCCGAACTGTGTGCGAAATCATGTCGCCATTGAATTCGAATGTCTCGAAAACGACAACTACCTACTCCACCCAAACCGTCCAATTGAATTAAAGTTTCGCAAGCATTAGGACGAAACCGTAAAGTCGAAAATTATACCTTTACCGCAGCTAAGTATAGGCAATGTGGCTAATTTGACAAAAACTAGATGTCGCGGTTCAACTTGAAGCTTGTTAAGAGGCCGACGAAGTGATGAAGGCAAGGAGGAAACTAGCAATTTGATAATAAGACCAAAGAAAAAAGTTACTCTTTTACCGTTGATGAGTTTAAAGTGATATTGCGTTAAGGTTAAAACTGATCGATAGTTTATTGCTATAAATCTACCTAGCCTTCTTCTAAATATGTTGGGGTCTGCTACCAGACTAAGTGGTTGTAGTTTAATTAGTATTTTACATGGAGCTACTGCCTTTCTGATCTCCACAACCCAGGTACTGGGTAACACGATATCTCGTCTGATTACATGTCAGACTTTCAGGCAGCCTAGTTATTGTTTATTATATTCAGTTATTACGCCCGTACATTTTTCGGGATTAGATACACGACTAGTTTTGAACTGAGTCTTTAGTCATACTTGCGGTGATGTTGCAAATAAAACTAAAATCTGACCAAAAGTTATTATATTAAATGGAAAAAGAATACGATCGCGAACAGGATTAAAACCTGCGCCTCCCGGATAAATACTCCAGGCGCTCTGACCTTAGTGGCCATCTCGACCTCTGCTCACCACCGCGAATTCTTCATCCATATTTTAACACGTCTGTTGGCGACGTCATTGCTATCATTTCAGTACTTATACAGGTGACCGAACCGACACGACAAACTTTCCAGTTAATACAATGTCGTAAAGAATGCAATTACCTTAACAATTAAAGATAAATCTTTGAAAAGCATTAACGCATGCTTAGCGAACTCTAAAATTATTATATTAAATGGAAAAAGAATATGGTCTCGAATAGGATTCGAACCTGCGCGAACTCCAGGCGCTCTGACCACTAAACCATCTCGATCTCTGCTCACCACCGCGATATACGAATGAAATTTGACCTCTTCATTTTACTCTCGAACTGACTGCGAAACTATTGTCATCTACATTTGACAACCGGGACCAACGTTCAATAGTTTAACGTGCTCTCCGAAGCACATCAAGTAACCCACAAAACTCAAGTGACTGCAAAATTTCAAGAAAAGGTGTATAATTAAATATTGTAAATGGTATTTTTTGCTGAGCACCGACGATGTCCGGTTCAGTGGCGCATGCAAACTGCGCATAGCTGGACGTCCGGTGTTGAGATGTCTCGGACAGACACATAGCTTCCGATCAAGCAGCCTTGATACTTTGTATTTGTATAGAGTGCTGTCTGGTTTACACAAACTGTTATGTACAAATGTGCATATTGTATACAGTAGGCATCAAAAATCATTCAAAGATTCACATCTTAAAGTTTGCAATCAATTATGTCTTTCAAATAATAATAATAATAATGTAATAGCAACTTTGGTAGTACACTACGTAAATAAAGAAACCACGTTTCTAGATACAATTAAAATTCCAATGTCTGTCGTGTTCAAATGGTTAAGTGAAGGAATACATTGTGACGAAACCTGGGCCTCATGGTCTGAAATCGCCAACCCGCAGTGAGATAGCGTGGTGATCGATACTCGTGCATTCTGTTTATGAAGAGGCTCTTGGACAATTATGGGCTGATTATGTCATATTCTTAAAGATTAATTAGCAAAGATTTTTGACATCAAAAGCGTTCACGCTGTCGATGGATCCAGTCGTCTCTTTGTTTTTCCACGACAGCTAATTGAAAGTATCAAGATTATTACTCCGTCGTATATATGCGACAATATAATGGACTACCCGGAAGCGTGATATCTTACAAATTCTGCTAACTTCCGGCCGTGAAACCTTGTTTAGGAAATTATGGGAAGTTTCCATTCGATACGCCCTTTTGTAACTTATACCTTTATTGACAATGTGTTCATTTTCAATTTTTTTTAATATTTGTTATATAACTTCTACGTCATCACCATCAATCCTAGTAGGTAATCCATACTAATATAAATGCGAAAGTAACTCTGTTTGTTTGTATGTTACCTTTTCACGACTAAACGGCTGAACGGATCGTAATGAAATTTGGCAAGAAGATAGATTGGACCTTTGAGAAGGACGTAGGCTACGTTATGTCACCCAGACAAAGTCGCGGGCACCAGCTCGTATTTTATATACGAAACTTTGTGAGGGTAAATTGATGTTTGTTACTCTTACACGCAATAAATACGGAACGGATTTGGATGATATTTGGCACACATATATAAACTATCTGTCTGCCAAATGTCATCGGTATCCAAATAACACAGGATACTTTTTATGGCTGGGCCCAATTCTGGAGTCCACTCTCACAGCTCGGTTTTTTAGTTTTTGGCTCTACTTACATATAGAAATAAGACATAAATTGGTAGTTCGCTATACCTAATTAAACATATCTACCTTTCTGCATACTCTTGGTTCTTTTTTGCAATTAAGCTGTCGTTGAAAATAATATTTCTGAAAAAATCGGATGAACTCCGGACTTACAATTTACAAGAAAAATTAATCCATAGAAAAGGTATGTAGGTTTTTTTTTGTAAATACTATCCGACGGATTCTGGTGTCCTTAACACCGGGATCCGATTTTTTTCTGTAACTATATAAATGTTATACATTATAGTTATTGTTAGACGGTAGTTCATTTATAAAACCAATCTGCGTATTTGTAAAGAATAACAGATGCTAACAAAATGTTAACAGGCATTTTAATGTAGCTCCTGAATTCTGATAGCATGATTGAGGAGTCACTCTGTATCTCGGAAAGAACTCAAGGCTACTCGAGTTTATAATTATATTACATTAATTTAGTAAAAGTTAAGACAACATTGTTACTGCCCACTGCTGTACTTCCAAAACAAACCCTTGTTCACAAAAAATGATTTTGATTTGATTTGAAAAATTGTAGCACGAGCAAGCCCTGTGTGAGTTCAGAATCGTTTTTTTTTTTCATATCTTTAAATGTACGTTTTTACGTATTTTTAAACACTGGTCAATACATAAGTATTGGAGAGACTCCGCGAGCCATCTTGTAAACTCGCTTCAAACATCTTTCTATTCTATATTCGCAAATACACATTAAATTTGGACCAATTGTGGGCCACCTGGCCGCGCGTGCGCGAGAAGCCTCCCAACTGCCGCCATTGCGGTCGACTCGCAACTGTCACTTTCCCGCCCTTTATATTACTTTTCATTCAAAATGTCTACCAGATGCGCCTATTTTTTTGTGAAATCTCAGCTGATCATCTAATTAGATGTTCAATTAACAGTGTGATTGGTGTAAGTTAAGGAATTTACAATTTTTCGTGTGAATTTTGAGGCAAATATATGTGAAATTTAATTTACACAAACTGGCAAGAAAGAAAGATGGCTTCTACCACTGAAAATAAACAGGTAGACGAAGGAACATGGGACATCAGACAAAAAGAAAATGGACTCCCCATACAAAAATTATCTATTTGCGGTACGGATAATGTATAGGACGTCAACATTTTTCTTGTCCGTGACCCGTGTTTCTTAACATAGTTATTCAGTTTCAACGGTAGAATGTACAATAAAAAGTTTTCGACCCTTTATCTTTCCTAGCTGGTGCCCGCAACTTCGTCTGCGCGACTAAAGGTAGCTTATGTCCTTCCCCAAGATACAATCTACGTCCTTGCCTTTCATTACGATCCGTTCAGCCGTTTAGTCGTGATAAGGTAACAAACAAACAAACAGAGTTACTTTCGCATTTATAATATTAGTATGGATGGATTATAAAGACCTCTGTAACTTCACCATAATTTTATACGAAACTGGGCAACCTGGGCTCCTGAATTTTTTGCCGTAGATTATCGTAGGTAAGAGGAGAGATGAGGTCTGAATGTAGCCTGACCGTCTGGTCAAAAATTTACTTAAAATCCATGAACTGATTACACAGATAGTACACGTTGGTCAAATCTTGTTTTGACTTCTCAAAATTTGCGTCCGACCACGGAACTTCTCGACTCGATAAAAGATTTTATGTATTGAATTTTATCGTTTTATCAACACGTTATGCCAATTTTGACGTTTAAAATCGACAAACGTGTCGATAAAGAGAACTATGCTCGCACCGCTGTATTGACAGAAAAAAAATGTATAGTCATTTTTTTTTAATCAATAACTGGAGTCAGTTTCTCTAGCACATCACCGTCCGAAACTTGTCGGTCAACCCTGAAAAATATACTCTAAAATACATGCTTAAATAAAACCATTTTCACATACATTAACTGTCAGCTGGTTGCAAAATCTCAGCTGATTGGTCAGTGAACTCATTAATGACTGTTTAATTAGCAGTGTAATGAGCGTGGGTTAGGAATTTATCGTGAGAATATTGTAACAGATGTAGGTCGGGATAGTGTTGCTATTTTCGTTCATATTTGCAATATGTTTCATGGTAAGCATATTAAAATGCACAAACTATTCAATGGTGTTGTCAACTGTAGCGAGCTCCTTTGTAAGCTGCAAATGTGTAGTCTCAACATGACACTGGCTGAGTAGTCGGACATTGGAAGCCGAAAATCGCCATAAGGAGAAAAAAAAAAAAACATGCATCATCCCGTTTGCCGCGGAAATGTAACTACAACCTTTTTCATGTGCCAGGATCTAAAACAAACCTCGGACACTATTCCGTTCTGCCAAGGCTCTGTAGGCAATATAACGAATTATCTAAACGCAATGATTTGGATATTACAGATAACTTGATGAGTTGTTGTGTGTGCTTGTGAGATTATATGTCTGTAAACGCACTCACGACACAGGAAGAAATTCCTAGTGTGGGGCAAAGTTTAAAAAAAAAAATACAAAAAAACTTGATGAGTTTTTTTTTTGATTGATTAATGTATTATACTTCATTTTTTATCTTTGTCGTTTATTTGTCAAACCTTTCAGTTACCTAGACTATAAGTGAATGATGTGGTCACCTGTAATTGGAAGAACACACTTGTTTTTATACCTGACCTACTTTATATATATGCATGTGATTGTGTATCTTCTGTTAGAGATCCAAATAAATAAATAAATAAATAAAATAGCAATACCCACTAAGAAGAAAAAAAAATGTATGTAGGTAATAAGTATTGGAAAAGGCATGCTTAGCGAACTCTAAAGCTATTATATTAAATGGAAAAAAAATACGGTCGCGAACAGGATTCGAACCTGCGCCTCCCGGATAAATACTCCAGGCGCTCTGACCACTAAGCCATCTCGACTCGGTCGAGCGCAGGTTCGAATCCTGTTCGCGACCGTATTCTTTTTCCATCTAATATAATAACATTGGAAAAGGTATTACGAATCCACTGTTTCTAAAATTGTAGGTAAATTAAAACTCGTTAGTATTTATTATTTTATTAGGTATTTATTTATTTGTTGGGGATGGCAACCTGGTTTTATATTATTGGTGTTGCAACACCGAGCGCTACGGGCGGTCGGCGACTACGGCGAGTGTAGGGAGGACGTTACTCAAAGTCAAAGTCAAAGTATTTTATTTGTAGAACATAGGTAAAATGGTACATGGTATAATGTTGGTAGTGTATCACTATGTTTTGCCTTGCAAGGCGTACAAATTTGGTATCAAAAAAACTACAAAACCAACTAAATAAAACTTTTTCAAACAGGTAACGTCTCAGAGTTCGCTAAGCATGCGTTAATGCTTTTTCAAAGACATATCTTGAAGGTAACGTCTCTTCAAGTCTCATGCAAGCTGCCGTGGCGAACCTCTACACCCTGAATTATCTAGACCTCCGATTTCATGATGTTTGAAGACCTACATTGAACATCATGATATAAAGTGACTCACTACTAATATCTGACCCAAAGTAAACGGGCTGTCAGTGTCTTATTGACTGCCTCGTTGGTCTAGTTGCTGAGCGTGAGGTCTTGGGTTCGATTCCCAGGTCGGGCAAAGTGATATTGAATTTTTCTATTAGGAAATTCTCAGTAGCAGCCTGGAGTCTGGAAGTTGGTGGTGTGAAACCCCCGTGCTTCGGAGAGCACGTAAAGCAGTCCTGCGCCTGATCTCTCTCTGGTCGTGTCGGATTTCCGTCCCATCGAAATATGAGGGTGAAGGAAGAGGGAGTGCACCTGTAATTGCGCATACACTTGTGCACTATAATATCTCCTGCGTAGGTACTTGGCTAATCTCAGTGGATATAGGCCGCCGTGACCGAAATACGGTCGGAAGGAGTTTTTTTTTATTGTTTTTTTTTTAAACTGCCCCACATTTGGAATTTCTTCCTGTGTCGTGGGTGCGTTTACAGACATATAATCTCACAAGCACACACACACCCAGACCCAGAGCAATTACCTATAGATCGTACAAATATTTGCTCCGTGCAAGAATCAAACCTGCGACACGCAGCGCAGCAGTCGGTCTCTCGACCACTGCGCCAACCGCGCTGTCCTATTACCTTTAAAATCCTGCTAAACATAGAAATCTATGATCGTATTGGTCACCCTTACAACAATGCAATAAAAATTTATAGGTGAAAAAAAATCTAAAACAAAACAAGCGAGACGATCAAAGATTACCAAAAATGACAATGTAGATTTTATTTTTATATGTATTAAAATTAATTAATTTATAAGTAATAAAATTAATACATATCAGTCAAGAATTTTATCAATCCTTATTTGTGGAAACTGACAAAAGCGTGTCCCTTTTAGAGCTGTTTTAAGTACCAACTGAATGAATTGCAACTGATAATTTCCGAGCAGAAGAGTTCGCTACGCATGCGTTATTGCATTTGAAATATTTTTCCGTACACTATTGATACCCTATGAAAGAATTGGTAAATTAGCCTCGGACCTCAGGTCACCACCTCAAACCACACAGATTAAAAACTCGTGTTAAAACAAAAAGGTGGGGGTAATGAGCCGTGTGATGCGCCCACGCCGTGTGGTCGAAGCCTTACGGTCACCCACTGGCCTACTGTTTGCGTACTAGAGTGAATCTGGTGTCAATTGTTAAGTTTATCCATTTATTGAGTAATCACCTGTCTTATAATAAAAAATAAATGTACTATACTTGTAAAGTTATAATTTATTTGCGAAATAATAATAGTGTCGTGAGCGGGATTTGAACCTGCGTCCCCCAGGTGCTCTTCCGACGCTATCTGACTCTCTCTATTTTGAGAGACATTAAAATCAGTCCTTGGATCTCAATGGCATAGTCGACAGCCAAACTTTTCGGATTTTGTTAAATTTGTAATTTTAATATTTTATAATATTGTTCTTTTATTGTTCTTGTTTTGCCTTAAATTTTTTTTTTTGCTGTCACGGGGCCACGTCTATCTGCCTACCCTTTTCCCACTTGTCACTGTATCCAGTGTGGAATAAAAATGCTTCCATTCTTCTTTCAATCTACCCTTTTTTTTTCAATTTGGAAAATCTATCATGGCCGCTGTGCTGGACGTACTACCGACAAAAAACCACGCGATCCTTCTCTCACCTTTACTCTGGTCCCAGGTTCGGTGCAACAATCACCGCGACCCCGGCAGGTTACGGTCTGTTGAAGGTTATCAACAGCCACTCCGGGATTTGTGCAGGCTGTCCGCAGTTAGCCTGCACAGCCGCTTCTGTGGTCCCAGGTTCGGTGCAACAATCACCGCGACCCCGGCAGGTTACGGTCTGTTGAAGGTTATCAACAGCCACTCCGGGATTTGTGCAGGCTGTCCGCAGTTAGCCTGCACAGCCGCTTCAGTGCGATACACGTGCTGAAGCGCGGTACGTGGCGAGCGTAGTAGTACGTGGCGAGCGTGTACGAGGCGGCGAATCACCCATGTATGCCACCCGTAGTCCACGACTCACGGTGGCCGGAAATCGTAAAGCACCCACCGGCGTCTGGCAGGGCCTGGTTGAGCGGACTCTCTCCCTTTCCGGTGCTTCCTGCACGAGTATCGCCTCCTCGGAAAAATTGGCGACGGCACTCCATGCACTTTCGCTCCCAATCACGGCCGGAAGCGAGAGATCACCGGCACCACAATCTACCCAGCCATTTCCCAAATACATTATGATCAGCTTCCAGTCTAGCCTGATGCAACTGAAGTCCAGTATTTTATATAGAGCAACTGTCTATGTGACTTCCACAACCCAATCCAGTTACTGGTACAATGTCTCGTGATATAGGTACAAAACTGGTTGTCAAACTTCCAAGTTTCTAACTATCGGGACCGACCCAGTAATCACATCTAACCATCACAACCCAGTTACTGGTTAACACTAAAATCTCGTGGCCAGATTTTTCTAACTAAGAGTAAAAATTCCAGCTGCATTTTGTCTGAGTAGGACTTTCTGGAAAAAGGTAAAGACGAAAACCGGTACAGATCATAATAAAGTTGTATTTAACCGGATTAATCGCGTGTATTATTGGTTTTATTTTTTGCCTGACGTTTCGAACAATTTGCAGAGTTTGCGGTCGCAAGATAACTAAGGTGACAGACAGACATCATAGTTTATTTCATATTATTTCAGTGAACCGTACCTACATATAATTGATAAATTATTTTTGGTTCTAATACATACTTACTTATTAATAGGTACTATATCGCGACAGTATTTCCTATGAATATCTTGAAGAAGAAACACCGGAACAAACTCAGAGATAACACAACACAACACGGAATTTGGAAACAATAAATAAGAAAGTAGTCTTTCGCTTTGGGATCCATAAAATATTTCTTTCCCAGAGTATGGTGGCTGTGGGAAAGTATTTTTTCCTTCACAATTTTTTACTGCTACTCAAAAACTCCTGTAATCATTACCATATAAAGGGCAAGGAAGAGTTCCGAGCACATCCGGTTGTTAGGGCCGTGGTACACCGGGAGAGTGGATGTAGGGATGTTTGGGAATGAGGTGCAAGAAGTAATTTTAGTTACGAATGGAATACGGTATGGTGCTTATGTTCAGATAACAAACGCTTTATTGGAAACCGGTTAGAAAAAAATTGTGTTCTATAAAATTTATTAATGTTTGTTAACGCTGCCAAATAGAAAAAAAAATAGCCCACTTAGTAAATTAGGCTTTGATTTTTTTAAGAGTAATGTCTACGCTTAGATTGCTGAAAAATTTGTGTTGGTAATAGTTCATTCTGAACTTGAACGGTTGCTAGTATTATTGCTTATTATTATAATTGTTTGTTACACTTCGTTTTTACGCCCTTTATTGTATTAGAACATAATAGTCGTGTAAGCAAATGTTGGTAACTCTAAATAAATAAATAAAATAAATGAATAGCTGAAAGTATTATTGCACAGAGGTATAGGAAACCCGGCCGTCGGTCCTGCGCCTGATCTCTCTTTGGTCGTGTCGGATTTCCGTCCCATCGGAATAAGAGAGTGAAGGAAGAGGGAGTGCACCTGTGTTTGCGTATACACCTGTGCACTATAATATCTCCTGCGTATTTGGCTAATCTCCGTGGAGATAGGCCGCCGTGACCGAAATACGGTCGGACGGAGTATATAACCTAAAAAATGTACTTATTTTTGAACAAAAAATGGTACGACTCAATTAAATCCTTTATTATATTGCAACACAACAATCAGATTTCTTAGCTCAGTGTGTTCTATACCTTACTATCTCGATGTACCTGCTCATAATGACATCCTGTGTCCACAGCTCTATTCATAAGAAACTATTACTCTTTTGATTCATTAATTATATTCTATAGAATTCTTATTTATTATCATCATGCTTGACTAAAAGAACTCAATTAGTTGTAATTTCCGATATTGCAATTTTTTTACGCATACTTTGTTAGGTACCTATCATCCCAGTGATGGGAAAAGTTTATTTCTAATGTATCCTTATCATAGTAATATGTTAGGTTTTCGCGATCACTACACATTATAATAAAACAACTTTTAACCGGATTGATCGCGTGTATTAGCACCAGTCCTCCTGCGACCACGAACGCTGCAAAGTGTTCGAAACGTCAGGAAATACAAAAACCAATAATACACGCGAGTAATCCGGTTAAAAGTTGTTTTATTATAATGAATCCTTATCAGTTCATTGTGAAAATATAGGAATCTATTAATAGCCATTTAATAAACAAGTCTTTACAATAAAAATACTTGAGAACGGCAAAAATTATTCCGACGACAAAAATTACAAAATGTTTATCGTCCGAATCTCGGATCTTAAAAAATACGGACGGAGCGTTGCGTGCGATATGTGAGAAGCATACCAAGTCATCCAATTTCGCTTGTCATACACGAGCTAAATGCATACAAATACTTAAAACTCATCCACTCGGCGCTAGTACGCTGCGTGTGTGTGTGCGTAATATATGCTTCGCTTATGACAAGGCGAGGTTACAACCGTATTTTTTTTTTAAGATTCGTGGTGGGACCTCGGGTCACCATAAGGTTTTTGACAAGAATAAATTGAGAGTTTCTGAAATTTAAAAACCTCGACTATAATAATTATATGCATCCATACAATTTTTAGACTTAGACTGCCAGTCTGCTTGTGACCACGATCAGTGCAACCTGGTCGAAACGTCAAGCGATTCAAAGGTATTTATTGCGCGTTAATTCCTGTTAGTTATACATATAACAATATCATGCAACGCGATACTTAAAAAAAAAATATATATATATATTGTTCTTCTATTATTGAAAAATACTGCCGCGTTGGTCAAAGTGGTCCCAAAAGTGAGTGCTGAGCATGAGGTCCTGGCTTCGATTTCAAGGTCGGGCAAAGTATTATTGGGTCTTCCTGTTAGTAAACTCTCAGTAGTACCCGGAGTTTGCAATGGTGCCCGGTTGATGGTAATAGACTCAACAACTATTACATAAGACTTCATAACAGCATTGGTGAAATGTGGGTTTACAACTGTGTGCACCTCTGCTCACATTTACAGCGCTTAAAAAACCCGCAAATGACTTCCAATAATTAAGTCGCAAAAAACGGCCACCCCGAAATACGCCAAAAAATCTAAAAACTGTATTAACCTAAATCAAAATAAAGGGCTATAACTTGGCAAGAATCCCTTAGAAGCTTTCAAAAAACCCTTAATGTCCAATTTTAGGCGCCAAATCGACCACCCTTTTCGTCACAGACAATAAAAAGTAAAAAAAACCTTAAACTTTCTGGTAGAAATAATTAAAGTAAATTAAGTTATAACTTGGGGCAAAATATTGGTCACAGATGATGTTAAGTATTTTTTGTAAAATGTGGTGCGTTATTTAGAAAAAATAAAAATCGCCACTTCAAATTCTCAATCGCAGGCTTAAGACCATTCGAAACTGAACTCTGATTACGTAGGTAGAACCTCTACCTAAGTGTCAGTGTCTAATTTATAAATATAATGGCACATAAAAGAAAGCATCGCATACATAGTATTAACTAGAAAAAATGTATAATAAAACAATTTTTAACCGGATTAATCGCGTGTATTATTGGATTTTGTTTTTCCTGACGTTTCGACCACTTTGCAGCGTTCGTGGTCGCAGCACTAATACACGCGATTAATCCGGTTAAAGTTGTAATTTAAGCTTTTTCTTTTTACTCGTCGCCCAAGTGTCGTAAATACATACAAATCATCACGCATGTATTCACCGAAGGTATAAGCAGAGGTGTACAACCACATTTCACAAATGCTGTTACTCGTAAGTCTCATGTAATGCTCGTAGGTGGTGAGCTTATTGTCATCCACCGGGCACAATTCCAAACTCCGGGAACCGAGAAATTCGTAATAGAAAAACCTAATAATACTTTACCCGACCCGGGAATCCAACCCGAGCAGTCGCGATTGGGACCACTAGACCAACGAGACAGTAAGGGTCGTAGACTAATATTAAATAGCCCATCACCTTCTTCAAGAATTGAGCTATCAAATGCAAAAATATTTTTTTAAATTGGACTATTAGTTTCAGAGATCAGCACATTTAGACGAAAAACAAGTAAACTCTTCAGCTTTACTAAGTATAAGATAGCAGGTAGGTATTTTTTACACTATTAAAAAATCCTCGCTCTTACTTTTTCAACTCATTTCGTTAAAATATGATATTTTAATTTTATTTATCGAATCGACAGGTTACATTCGAAACTTAATAAAAATATCACATTTTAATCAACCAAATTTTTATTTCATTACCACCAGAAATTAATCTAAACATACAGAATTCAACACCCAATCGCTTCACATTATCAATACGGATCCAAAAAAAAGTTATAGGAAGGAAGCCTCTTTACAGTGCCGACACTGACTTGCAAGTTCTGAAGTGAAATAAAAACTCCCATGGTGTTGCGATGATAAAAAACCTACCCACTCACTCACCACCATGACTATGGGGGAATTTCGCTAAAAAGTGTAAGCTTAACGAGTGACGCCTGATGAATTAATTCAGATCTGACAGGTTTTTTTTATCGAAAATGGTAAAATCTACGTTTGGCCACCAACTCGCATAATGTTGAGCGACGGTGTGGCCGAGGACGGAGCACGTAGATCCAGAATAAATTTATTCACCCTTAAGTAGAGTGGCTAGATTTTGGGGAGTTGATGCAACTGCCAAGACCCGTCTCTCACATTTGTTGCACCGGACTACATCCCAAAACATGACTAGGACACTTCACGTCATGGCTTCGTCCGTTGGGGGGCAACTCCCACCAGAGTTCTATTGTCTGTTTTGGTGGTGATCCAAGGGCCACGTGTAGGGATTCCATTTTAAGGATGCACTCCTACAGACGCGGGCAACACAGACCCCATTTTTTTTTAAGTGAGTGAATCAAGTGTTTAGTCCTGATGAACCAAACAGCAAGGTAAAGACTAAGAAAGAACACCAGCACGTGCTTTCTTAGCATTATTCCTGTCACTGTCACTCAACTCTTAAACTACAAATGCGGGAACAGAGCGAAGCCAAAACATGTCCTCGGTAATATTTAATTATCTTGGTCTAATTATGTACATGTATAATTTATTAGGACCTTCCAGTAAAAAAATAAAGAAAAAATAATTAGGTACCCAAGGACCCAGCAAAAAAAATAATTACCTAAGTTATTATTTTTCAGTCTCGCAGCAGTTAAAGCTTAATATAGGTATATAATTTGTAGAAGGACCGAGTAAAAAAAAAGTGCAGGACTAACGTACTAGATGCCTTAAGATATTAAGACACACCTTTACTTCACCATAAGGTTTAACAAATATGTATATTATATATATATATATATATATATATATATATATATATATAGGCTAGTAAAACATGAAAAAAATATCAATAAACTTTGCCCTACACCAAGAGTTGTTCCCTGATATAATAAAACAAGTTTAAATCGGATTAATCGCGTGTAACATTGGTTTTTGTTTTTCCTGACGTTTCGAGCGCTGCAGCGTTTGTGGTAGCGAGTGACTTAGGTGTCAGGCGTCATAACAGTTTATTCAAAATAATTTCAGTCTACCGTACATATATCTATATATAGTATCCTCTTGCAGGTCTCCTGGTAGAAATTGCTATTGAAATAAGCAGTACTTTTGTACTAAGTAGCTTTATAACTGTATATTTAAAAACTGGTTTGTGTACATAAATCATAAAAAAAATGTTTTTAGGTTTTTATTTTTTTTATTGGTTAGATGCGTTTACACAAACATAATATCAAATACACACACAGGAATAACTTGTATTCCAAGTACTCAAATACCAATCCAAAGGCTACGGGTTCAATCCGGTCCTCTTGTGGTCGTATCCACGAAAACTATACCTAACCAAACTCTCATTCGCCGCGTATAAGAAAAAAATTTGTAGTTATACGAACATTCAGTTTTTATTAATTCAATATACGGAACACGTCATTCACTTCAATATAAAAATCTTAGGGGTACCTTGTATGAGGGTAGCAAAAAATACCAGTAGCCAAAATAAACAGCAGACGCCCTTGACACCGTCAAGTGTTTTGTTAACAAAATAACAAATATTTGACGTTTTTATAAAGTTATAAAAGGTTCTCACCTCAGGTTCTAACGTGTGAACAGATGATGAGAAAATTGGTGAATCATATTTAATCATCAACAAATAAATTAAATTGAAGTATCTGTTTGTAATGTCAATATAATAAGCTTATACAGTTATTTGCAGGATAATAATACTCCCAACCGTATTTCGGTCACGGCGGCCTATCTCCACGGAGATTAGCCAAGTACGCAGGAGATATTATAGTGCACAAGTGTATGCGCAAACACAGGTGCACTCCCTCTTCCTTCACTCTCATATTCCTGGGACGGCAATCACGACCGGAGAGAAATTAGGCGCAGGACCGATGGTTTTACGTGCTCTCCTAAGCACGGGGGTGTCACACCATCAATTTCCTGACTCCAGGCTGAGAATTTCTTAACATATAAATCCATGAACTTTTTGCTCGACCTGGGAATCGAACCCAGGACCTCACGCTCAACAGCTGCGCTTGCGGCCGCTAGACCAACGAGACTGTCCATTTACATGGGATTTAATAACTGCATTAGTGAAATGTGGATGTCTCATCTTCCTTTGAGGATCACCTCCAGTAAATATGTATTGACATAATAATGAGTGTATAACAGTTCACTTGTATAAAATCCTTCAAAATATACAGAAAAATGATATATACAGATATATACAGGCTGAATATTACATATTAAATAATAACAAAAACCAAAATTATATAAAAAATAAATCAATTTCCTGCCTTCTTGCCTAATCTAATCAGTAAACAAAAGTTGCAACTCAAAAGCCTTTATCAAAATCACAAAGAATTTATCAAATAAACATCGCTTAAGTAATTAATATGCTTTTGTTACAATAAACCGTTAAAAATCATACATTTTCACACAGATATCCTTTACAAAGAAATTAATTCGCTTAAACTACAATAGAACAATAATATTCACTATTGTATTGATACAAAAGACAGTTTTGCCGCCAAAAGCTTTTATTGACAGGACTTATATCAAAACCACAAATTAAATACACTCATATTACTGGAAATTCAACCTTAATACAGGGAGACAAAGTTGATAGTCAAGCTTAGTGAATGCAAAATAAATGTTGTTCGGAAAATGTCCCGCGGAGCGAAAGAGTACAGAATAAAAAAGTTTGGATATTGTTTTCGCTTAGTTGCTGATAGGTGGTATTTTTGTAAAAAGAATGATTTATTATTGCCATTTGATAAAAAGGATGCCTTTTTTGGTTCTTCCGGTGAGAATAATTAAAATTATATCAAAGAAAAAAAAAGCATTTGATACCTTTTTTTTTTAACTAGAGCAAGGCATTATAGTTCTACACTCTTTTATACGATGGTTATTTAAGAAAATAACTTAGAAAAATAATTCTGGACATTAAATTGACATTCTGAAATTAAAAAGAAAAATTTGCCATCCAACTGATTCAAATTCGATTCGACCAAATATTTAATGTATAGCACCTCGAAACTCACTTTTAAAAATTCACAAAGTAAACCCAAGACTAAAAAAGGAGTTTGTTATTAATTTGCTAACATCAACCCTTAAAAATATTATAAATAGTGACTCTATCAAAGATGACAAACCATTGACTATTAAAAATAAAACAGCCGCATACATTATTCCCACAAAAAGATATTTCATTGGCTTCATCATTCAATGCTTTTTTTATAAACAGAATAGTTTATCGGTACCATAGACATCCCGCAATGCGTTAAAAAATGTTGACTTGGTCCTTGTGAATCTGACTTTTCTGGATTGCCACGAAATTCTAGCATAGATTCAACATCACCACATCAAAAATTCAATCAGTTGCAATAGTAACATAAAAAAGATATCTTTCGGCTTCCTGCTGCGCTAGCGCAGTTATGAAAACATTTCACCAGATTTAACACCCAAAGGGCAACGTTATAGGGTTTGCATAAATTTCTTCACGATACAAACAAAATTATTATGTCATGGGAAACGTTATGGGCGGTCGATTTTATTGTTTTTTTTTTTAATATTATGATTTTTATGATGTCATTATTGTGATGGTTACGAAATTGACTTTTTGGTATAAATATATGTGAGAGGTTCGCCGAAGCGCCATGCTTTTTAAATTCGGCGCCAGCGCCTACTTTTTTTAAGAACCTGCCTAGTTCCTTTCTGGCTTTTTAAAACAGATCTTTACCTATATTACGAACGCAACATAAACTCGGTCAACTTTTCTATCAAATAAGTATTTCCCTTAGAGGGTTCATAACAGACTCCCAAGTAATCGACTAGAAAATCACAGACAAAAACTAGAAAATAACCTTAGATATGGTTATCTCGTAAGAAGCATATCAAACGGAAGTCCAAACAACCGGATACAAAACCATAAACAAAAAACACACCAATCAAAACAAATTCAAAATTAAACTGAACAACCAAACACATGTTTATCGAAAGGGTTAACAATTACATAAATTAATACATCCTTTCTATATAAAAAGGTATATGTTTTTATATTATTGTACGCGTAAAATCACTTCCTCTATCATTTGAGTGTTTTTTCCCGCCATCTGACGCCATTTTTTCATTCAAGATGGCCGTCACATATGTCGTTGTTAGCACGTGTTTAAAGAGTTTATATTTTTGAGTGGAGCGGCTTATTAGCTCAGCTTATTGTAAAAATATGTTAACAAAATTTGCAAATAACACGCTTTGGGCTTCGGAATTATGCCATGAAGTATTTTGACAGTGAAATATATATTACAATTTGATTATCGCTTTACTTTCAGGTGTGGTCACTTCACATTCAGAACTATGTCAACCACTTGAAGGTTAATAGAATTTCGTCCCTACAACATTATTCTTAAAACCTGTAACTCCTTCCAAGATTGAAACATTTACTGTAATCCACAGTATAATCATCATCGTTGAGACACAGGTAATACCAACTTTTGAGTGTAGATCTTCTCCAATTTTCTCCACTCCTGGCGGACTTGAGCCCTCGCCACCCTTTGCCGACCTGCGTGTCGCAAATATCGTCTTCCCTATCGCTGCGGTATTGTGTGCTGTCGTGGTCTCCAGTTCAGTAATCTCCGCGTCCATCATCTTTTGTCTATTCAAGTAATGTGTCCCGGGCATCTCCATTTGGGCCTGGAATTGGCTTATGTCTCAAGAGGCAGACCCGTAACTGCTCGACCACCACGACATTTACACCCAATTATCTTACCCACTTACAAACCTCACCTATAACACTGGAACCCGTTAAAAAACTCTTAACTCGACATGATCGTGACAAATCATCGTCATTATAGCTACCTTCCTTATTAAAGAGGAATTTTAAATTGTCACGTTTTTAGAGGTGTGAGGTATTCCCTTAAACATTTGATGACTAACTGAAGGCTATATCCAATTAAGGTGTTGCCAGACTACTGTCATTTAACATAATAATTTCATTTAGGAAGTTAAGACAAAGGTGCCGGAGCCTTAGGCTTTCGTGCGAGGTGTGAAAATTAAACTCAAGCTGAGTTGAATAAAGTACATGTGAATCTGGATTTATAGTTTTGTAAAGGGTTTACAATATTTTAGGATATTGTGGTTATGAGTAGTAGTGTATTGTTATTAACTAAGCAAAATTATATTACGTAGATCGTAGTGTAACTTTATTTCAAAGCTAGCTATGCCCCGCGGTTTTACCTGCATATAATTACCTATATCATAATTAGCCTAAGTTACTCCCTCTATAGTCAGCTACCTGCCAGTAAAATCTTATCAGAATAGGTCCAGCCATTTTGAGGATTATCCGGAACAAATTGACAGACAGACAAAAATTTTACAACAGATTTTAAGGCTTAGGTATCGTGCAAATACCTGTATGAGCTTAAAAAAACTATTATTTTGACATTAGGAAAAGACACTTCAATTTTATTCATTTGTGTTGATTAGTTAAATTAACTTGATTATTTGCCACTGTGCTATTTTAAAAATATACCGACTGAATTAAGAATCTCCTCCTTTTGAAGTCGGTTAAAAATCAAACACTACCAAAAAGTAGACTTACTCTTGAAAATAAATCTGCTTGATTGACATTACAAATATATCAGTTCGCACTTTTAAATGCAAAAATATCACATAAGTAATTAAAGAATCGGGACTCTAATAAGCCAAAATGCTGTAAAATTAAGATAAATATGATGTAGGTAGATTTATTTGAACATTACACAATGTAAAAGGTGTTGATTTAACATTGGAATTAGATTGGAATTAATTTAAAGAGTAATCCCTCAGGTATCTTACAAAATGGCAGATCAAGAGCAACGAGCATCCATGGGAAAGAAACATAAATGAAGCGACAGAATTGTAGTAGGTGGAAATCGATCGAGTCTCTGCAAACCTCAATGGGTAATAGGCGTGATTGTACTAATGCAAGCACGTACTAATGACAAGAAAGGATAGAGAATATCAGTTTTCACTTTTGGTAAATACACTGGCAGAGATTTTACCAAAGTGATCGAGTTTAGATTTAAGAGATCGTATCGAAGATTTTGTCTGAAGTCATTTTTGTTTTAATAAAACTACTTTTAACCGGATTAATCGCGTGTATTATTGCTTTTTGGTTTTTCCTAACGTTTCAAAAACTTTGCAGCGTTCGTGGGCGCAGGATTCAGTCGTCATTTTTGTTTTAAAGTTATGTAATCATAAATGCTTGGAACAGTTTTTTTTTGGTAAGTGAACTTTTTGTATAGCAACAGTTAACACCATACGGACCTGCTTACACCATGATTATGTTCAAGCGTAAAAATAAGTAATTTCATTTACGAACGAGTTAAAAATTTGGCACTGTTCAAATTAGTCATAACCAACCTGTCGGGGAGGTCGTCAGATGGGGTGATTTTCAACACTTTTGGCAAATTTTTTGACGCGGCACTCGAACCTTGTACCTTATATTTATCGGTAAGCACGCGACTTCCGCGCTGGTAAACAATTATTGACATTATGATTTTCTTATTATATTTTAACGCGTGAAAATATTTTTTTATCCGTCTGTTTGTGAGATGTTTAGTGTGGTATAGGATGGTTTTATTTTAATCTTAGAATTGCAATGTATTCGCATATGTTTTGTTTAGTTCTCAATTGTATTTCCTTTAAGAAATTAATTGTGAGTGTTATGTGTATATATTTTAAATTTTTTGAAGTGAAACCTTTAGGCGCGTTGAGCACTTTTTGGGTGAACAAAAATCATGGAACCCGCATCATCGTCACCGCACGCTTTCCATGAGCTATATATATACTGTGTATATATGTACATAGATATACCTCCGTGCGTTATTAGTACAATACAATTCACAAGTTACTTAATTTTCACTTCCATCGGCAGTCCCCGAAGACTGCCCGCATGTTTTTTCTTTCAGTAGATTTGGCTTCCCAAAAAAAACCTGTCTGTTTGTAATAAAAAAATGTGTAAATGATTCCTATTAGTTTTACCTATAGTCAAAAAAAATATGTTTACAATATGCTTACCATGCAAATACAAATAATTACCGTAGTCTTAAAATTTTATATTCGGTGGCAGGCTTAAAATTTCAAGTTTAGTTTTTTAGTTTTAAATATTCTTATTGGCGTCAAATCTAATGTAATCCAACTAAACTAAAAAAATGTAGAGCATAGCTGCTTTTACTAACAGATAATAAATGAGCAAGACCGGACGAATTAAGAGGAGATGTGAAGCAATATAAAATTGTATGGAAATTTTAGTTTGACTAAATTTGAATTTGACGTCTCCGTCCTTAGTTTAGTCTGCTACATTAGAATTGTCGAGAAAATTAATTGTGTTCCATCGTCCAGAAGACGCCCAGTAGTCGGACAATAGTTGTCTGGTTTTTTATTTTTTTATTTGACACTGCGAAGTATAAAACGCAATTAAATGGACACAAAAAGATGAGAATAAATTCTTTTACAGTTACTTTGAGCAATGACTCCTATGCTAGGAAAATCCTGTGTTACAGGGGTCATCCACCCGTCTAATACGACAAAAGTAAATAAGACAAGAGAAGTGCATTATGCACTTCTCTTGTCACAATTAAATTACATGCGTTAGACATTTTATTTTTATTTATTTATTTAATCCTTTTTTACAAGAATAACCGAAAAACATTCTAAAGATGACATAAACACATAATAATATTAATGAAGAAAGAAAGAAATTGAGGGAAATTACAAACTTAAACATTTTATCGTTTGGTTTTCCACGCGCGTGCTTGTGTGTGGGTGAGTCCGCGCGCGCTGTGTTTTCGTCATGTATTTGTGAGATTTGACAAGTCATTTAATTTGTGGACTTACTAGCTTCTCTGTGTCATCATAATTCAGCTCTGCTTTGCAGCTTATTGTAGCTCTCTCTGCTTACACTTCGAATGTCTTCATTAAAATTTCCTGAAGATTATTATTACCTACGGCTATTCTAAGTTCTTTAACAAAGTGTAGATCAAAAACTTTATTATAGTACTTCTTAAAGATACACACCCTGTTTAGTCCCCGTCTCGTTAGCATGTTGATTTAATGTCGAGTGGCGATATTATTGCGTTATTGCCGGCGGGGCTTAAATTACAACGCACGGGCCAGGTTTGACTCGCGGTTGAGCCACTTGTACAGGCAATGTGTTTAAATGTATTTAAATACTAGTAATTGAAGCTGGTGTGCGTTCAAATTCCTGTAGGTGTATGTTTGAGAGTAGAGGAGGCGGCTAAAGGCTCTTTATTCATTGCGATCTGCAATGATCTATAATTGTGACACTTCTCTAGGCAATATATATATATATATAATAATATGTATATATATAATAATATATATATATGTTGCCTATACAGCAATGTTCCTAGTCGTTTTTCTAGGTTTTTTTACTGTGGAAAACCCGTCATGGACGCTGTGCCGGGCAACGACTAAAAACTACCGATAACCTTTACCGGGGTCGCTGAATCGCAGTTACATTAAGCGCCACCGCAGCAAGTTCTGGTTCATCTGAAGATATCATGTACGATGCACGGCGGGCGGCCGTCTTGGGCCTGTCGCTGTTTGGGCAGTAGGCAATCTTCCAAAGTCCGTCACCCGCACGGTGGTGAGTGGAGATTACCTTTTTCTCCCTTTTCCCACCACCTCTGCAAGCTTTACCTCTTCGTAAAAGGTGGCGACGGCATCATCCATGAGCTCTCCCTCCCAACCATGTATCTAATCACAGCCGAAAACGAGAGGTCGAGTTGACTACTGCCTCAGAATTGAAGGATTTGATCTCTTCTAGCGAAATTGTATGTCCTTCAAGGTGCTGGTTTCTTGTAAGGTTTACCGCCTCACATTCGCATAGGATGTGCGTTTTACCCTTTAATTTCGCGACAAAATCTGCAAGACTGTTGTGTCACTTAAGCCCATCTTATGAAGGAGATTGTAGAGTTTGCAGCCGAGTTCAAGTATCTACACTAATAGATGTCAATAATAATAAGTGATATTTTAAGGCTCTACAGTACTGGAGGACTGCCTCGTCTGAACGTGTTGTCCTGGGTTCAAATTCCAGGTAGAGCAAAGCGTTGTTAAGTTTTTCTGTAAGACAATTCTCAGTAGCAGTCCCGAGTTAGGAATTGTATCTGCTTGATGACTTTTTTTTATTATATTCTTTTATTAAAACTGGATCTACGTTTGGCCACCAACTCGCCTGATGGTTAGCAACGGTGTGGCTGAGGATGAAGCACGTATATCCAGAATAAATCTATTTACTCTTAAGTAGAGTGGATAAGTTTTGGGAGAACGATAGTTGGGGAGTTGATGCAACTGCCTAGACCCGTCTCCCACAACTGTTGCACCGGACTACATCCCGAAACACGACTAGGTCTCTTCACGACATGGCTTCGTCCGGTGGGTGGTACCCAGCCGCGGCCGAAGCCTCCCACCAGACTTGTGTTGTTTTGCACCACTCATGGGCCACGTGTGAGGATTCCATTTTAAGGGTGCACTTCTACGGACGCGGGCAACTCAGCTCCCAATAACAATAGGCTCATCATCAGGTTACATGGGATTTAATAACGGCATTGGTGAAATGTAGGTGTTCAAAAGTACACCTCTGCCTTCTCCTTCTGGGAATTCAGGCGTGATGCTAAGGTATGTCAATACTCAATTTACCCCGCTTGGAGACCAGCCAAAAACACCCAAAAATAGCCAAATAAAGTTTAAAAATAAAACGCTTGAACCTACCGCTGTGCGGTGCAAAGCCCGAGTTTGTCCAATACGACACAATGGGTGGTGTTGATACAACTGATGACGTCATGTGACGTCACAAAGCTACTGATATGAACCCTGTGTTTGTACAATGTGCGCTTTGTTAGTTAAGGGGAAGCCTTTTTAAAATTTTTCTGGGATGAAACAGAATTTTAAGACGTATTATTTTCTTTTAATCTGTTGGCTCGCTAATTGCAAGACATAATAGATTTTATTATCAATAAGTATAATTTTATCTCGTTCAAAGAGTTAAAGATCACGGTTGACGTCGAGAGATCGCCTGCTGCACCGTGAGTCACGGGTTCGATTCCGCACGGAGCAATAATTTGTATCATCAACAGATAATTGTTCCGAGTTCTAAGTGTGTTCTATGTGAGATTATTATGTGTTTGTAAACGCACTCACGATATAGGAAAAAATAATAGTATGAGATAGTTTTCTTAAAGCAAAAGATACTATAAAACAACTTTTAATGCAAGTATTTTAGTTTTTTCCGACGTAACAAGCACTTTGCAGCATTCGTGATAAGCCCCAGACTGGCCATTATATTAACTTACAACTCAAAAGTTAGTTTAGTAGATCTGTAATGATTGCTAAATAATATCACCAGGCGTCTCCTTAAGACGAATACAAGAAAGCTTGAAATTCAATGGATTTGGCGCAACGACAAGGTAGCTCAGTTGGTAGAGTAATTTCACGGAATTTCAAGGAACGCGGGTTCAAGCCCCGTTCTTGTCTATTATTTTTCAATGTTTCCTTGAAAAATAGTTGTTAAAAGTTGTGTATATTACAACTTAGCTAAAAGCTTACCCTTAACACATCTGTTTATATTTTCAGCGGCCGGCCGACACTGTTTGACGAGACCTGCTTATCGCGGCCTCGTGCTGCCAGCGGTACACAACATTTTTAAAATTTATTTTTAATACTATATAGTTGCTATACAATTTTGAAGGAAACTCTAAAGTGTTAGGTACTCCAACTACACATCCAGTCGACAGCCAACTTCCTCGAGCCGAGTTTAAAGCCGCACCACAATTCAGATGGTACTAGTTCAAACCCCGCTCGAGGTAGTTGTTTCTTTTACACAAAAAATATCTCTCCAGAATATTTTTTTAAATATGTACTCTTCCGAAACGCTCAACAATAGATTCGATTTTTGTTTGAAAGCTTTCGACGTGTAATTTGATAAATCATTTACTTTAATTTAATTATTTTATGTTACCAAGTAAGCAATTTAAAAAAAAAGTTTTTGTTATATGCCTTATTACTTCCTTTTAATATGAACTGACAGAGTAAGTCTATGTTTTAAGTTTAAACAAAATTAAATTGGATAAACAAACAAAAGTAAAACTTGCGATGGGAATCTAACTAATCATCACAAATCTAACAAGCTTTGCACAGGGGGATTCTGGAGTTGGCCTCTTATGAGGAGCCGGAACTCCCCTCCACGTGATAGTGACCACAGGGATGATTTTAGTGAGGTAAAAATCCCACATTCCCCGTTCTTATCCCCAAAAGACGGGTGCCTTTTGCTCTGGAAACAAAAAATTATGGAACGCCCCTTATGTGAAAGTTAAACATAGCCAGAATTTTGAAATTATAAATTCAAACTCAAAACATTTAATTATCAAAAAAAAACAATACATTTGAATTCAATTATTTACATAAATATAGGTACACTTACAGATCTTGTAATTAGTGTATTTTTATTCGCCATTTTTTAACCTAAAAGGTGTGCAAAATTATTACAATTAGTGCATTATTATAATTAGAATTAGTGCTTAATGTTTTTATTTAGTGAATTAGTGCTTGATGTTTTTGTTTATAATTAGTTTTTGAAAATGTTTATATGAATATAAAAAAATAAAATGAGTTTAATTTAGTTCTAGTGTTTATCTCCAAATGTGTTCGACCCCTGTTTACGACCACAATATTTGCACCGTCATTGTCCGGCTAATTGGTAGGCGCATGAAACAATGTTGTCACAACGGATTTATTTTGTTTGTTGTGTAAAACAAAACACAAATATTATCATCAAATATATACATTATCCGATTGCGGATAAAAAGCAATTTAAAATTAATGTTCAACTCTATTGATATTGTATTGATAAACAAGGTATAATGAGTAATTTTATTAATAAAAAAGAAAACAAAAATATTTTTTAACATTAAAAAAGAACCGACTGCAAAAATCTATCTGTTCAAAATAATTGCATTATTTACTTACTTCAAATTAGATAAAATATTTAAAAAAAATTAAAGGATTCTGAATAAAATCAATTTATTAGGAGAATAATATACAATTATTATTATTTTTGGAGTCAAATCATTTATTCCAATTAGACCATATAAAGGTACTTTTGGAAGTCAAGAAATACCACGTTACAAAATGTAGATTCCTATGGAGAAGAACGGGCAATAAACTCCATGGTTTTGTTTATTTTTGTGTTACAATCGCAATTTTATCCATCTAATGATTGTCTGGAAAATATTGATTTTAGCGATAAGACCGCCATTTGTACAATTTTTTTTTTGTATTAATTTTTCTTTATTATTTTCTGTTCAGTGTACAAGAAAGTATAATCTATCTATCTTGTATTGCCGTGATATTAACACGGCATAAAATTAAAAGAAAATCTTGCCTCTTGCTCTTTGCTAATGAGAATATCTTAACAAAAAAATCCAATAATACACCCGATCTGGTAATCGAACCGCGTTCCTTACGCCCAGCAGCAGCACATCAATAGACCTATGAAGCTCATCACATCACTTATTAAGGCAATTCTGTACCCCAAGCTAATCATCATCAATATTGACAGCAGTACAATGACAGCTGACGTCATCCCACAATGACGTACTCTCCCTACCTTACTACATAGAATTTCATAATTGACTTGCTTTCGGATCCATACTTAGAGGACTAGGCTTCTGACTAAATATCGAACAAAGTTCGCCTTTTTTGGCGGGGGGGTGAGGTAACACACAAGCACCAAAGAACTTGCAATAAGCAACAATAGCTCTCGTCGTTCCATTAACAGTATTAACACATATAAAAAAAATCTAAACACAAACATAAAATTGTGTCGTGCTTAATTAACATTTAGTGTACACTCCTTGTAACCATACCTACCTACAGGTAAAATGTATAAAGTATTAACTTTTAAACTATCGCGTTGCATGATATTATTATATGTTTAACTAACAGGAATTAACGCGCAATAAATACCTTTGAATCGCTTGACGTTTCGATCAGGTTGCACTGATCGTGGTCACAAGCAGACGGATGACGGTTTTAAATTGTCAGCAACGTGGAATTCAATGATTAAATTATTAAAACCTCGCTATTTTAAGTCGGTTAAAAATATGGACACAGTGAGTGTAGTGTGTCGCGGCCTTAATAACAATTGTGAAAACATGGAGGTAGATGAAGAAAAATCTAGCGCACCCATGACGGAGTAAACTCGCTGCATCAGTCTGCTTGTGACCACGATCAGTGCAACCTGGTCGAAACGTCAAGCGATTCAAAGGTATTTATTGCGCGTTAATTCCTGTTAGTTATACATATAATAAAATGTATAAAGGTTTGATTGGGAATCAAATGCTAGTGGCGAGAGGTGTTCGACCACTAAAACTACTCCAGTACTAATTCCTTCAAGGATCATGATTGTGTATCATCACCCTTGCAAACACGTGACCAGTAAGTTTTTATTATAAGTTTCCAAAATCGTTTGTTTAGTGTCATTTTTTTTATAGCCTGTAACGCTGTTTTTTTTAACATTTATATCATATTTTTTTATTAGCTCTATCAAAAACTCTCCCTTCAAAGCTCGAAATGGTCGCGTGACCAGATCAGCGTGCACGTGCCTAATATGATGATTAAAATTGTGTGTTAGGGTAAATGTCAATACGTTAGATGATGCTCATTTAGAAACGTAGGGGAAGGTAAATTATAGATTTACTTCGAAACCAATTTTGGCCATTACTCATTACCTTGGTAAAAATTTAACTAATTAAATTTTTCACGAAATCATTGCCGTTTACCAGGCACAATTCCAAACTCGGGGTTGTTACTAAGAATTTCTTAACAGAAAATCCTAATAACATTTTGCCTGACCTAGATATTGAATTGAGGACCTCAAGCCTAGCAGCCACGCTTGCCTCCACTAGACCAATGAGGTAGTTCTTACGTACACAAGAAATATGGTTACCTTATTGGTTAGCATGGAGGCACTTAAATCTTCAAATTCATCAGACTGCTGATGTAGCGGAAGATGGGTAACCAACGTGTCAGCAGGGCTTAGGACTTGATGATGGAGCTGGAAGGTAGAAGACCTTGGTTATTTTATTTATTTCCAGCCGGGTTTGTCCCATTGCAGAGAGAAATGTCTTCCCTCATTCCACTCCTCACGGTTCAGGGCTTTATTGGGCCAATTTAGAAGGTCCAGAAAGCCTTAGCGTGTTTTTAAGTTTTTATGCAATTTCCTTAATCATCGTTAATGCATCCTATATTAATTATTATAGACACAATTAAACCAGCAAACCACTTCTTACCCTTTTAAAAACCATACAATAGGAGGTACATGACATACATAAATTCCAATATATCACCAAGTCACAGTTATTAGCCACGCTAAGGGTGTGTCCACATTATTTCCGGCTCATTGGCTCTACTGGATGGGGTGGCATCCCTTCAATTGCCTATAAATTATCGCTGCTGTTCGAAACTCATCAATGATGGTATGGCATATTTGAAATTAATTTTTGTAGTGCGCCGAATTACCCGAAGGGCTGTGCAAATGTATTTGTATTCATAGTGAAAACCGACACTTCTCTAATGCAGATAATAATAAGCCTCATTTAAAGTTATTGTAAGGTGATTAAGCTCGTGCCTTCTCTGTATGAGAAGAGAACCTTGCCCTGCAGTGGGACAGTAACGGGCTGGTTATTTATTTATTTAAGATAAGGATAGATTCGAACCTTTTTAGAAATATTCTTCCACATTTGAATACGTCTTTTGGTGATGTCATCGCTTTCAAAGCGGTTTTTATTTTTCAAAATGTCTGAATAGATAGCTGTGACGTCAGAAAAGACGTACTTATTAAAATGTGGAAGAATAATTCAGTGTAGTGAGCAGAGGTCGAGATGGAGATGGTAATGCACCCGAATGAATACTCCAGCCGTTCTGACCACTAACAGAGCAGCTGGAATATTCATTCGGGCGCATTAACGCATGCGTAACGAACTCTAAAAGTTGATAAGTGGAAATAAAACTACGGCCGTAAGCAGGATTTGAACCTGCGCGTCCCGGATGAATACTCCAGGCGCTCTGACCACTCGACCTTTAGTCACTACTCCGAATTCTTCTTCCACATTCTAATACGTCTTATGGTGACGTTATCGTATATATATTCAGTCCTGAATTTAAACTACTAACTTTGCAGTTAATTAAATGTCGTAGAGATGCGTTTAACTTAACAAATACAGATAATACAGAGGTTCGAATCCTGCTCACGACCGTATGTTTCTTTCCACAAAAATGTATAACTTTATAGTTCGGTACGAATGCATGTAATTGAAAGGTTATCTGACTCTGTTAATCGTTAAGTTCCAAATACAGATAAATCTTTGAAAAGCATTTACGTATGCTAAGTGAAAACTAAAGTTATAATTTCCATTCTAATACCTCGTAAATGTATAGCTTTAGCAAAACCAGAATGTTATCTTAGTATTTTTTTACTATCTATGCTAAACTCGCGACAATCTAAGAGGTCCGATTTGACGTTTCTCATTTTACCTTTGTATGAACGTCTACGTAAGAACTTGAAAAATCAAATTCATAATCCTAAATAATTACTATGTTACCCATACACTATAACAACGAGTATCATTCGTAAACCTCAAGTTTATCTTTATATTTAAAAAATGCACTCAATAAAGAAACGTCAAATCGGACTTCTTAGATTGTCGCGAGTTTAGTTAGCTTTGAGTCAAAATGTTTGACTAAACATTAATCCCCCAAGCAGATGTGTGAATAGAAAGTTAGTATTATTATAAAGCCGTATTAATTAGCATTCAATAAAAAAGCGTAAAAATATTCCAAAACCTCTCTGAAAATGTATTCAAACGTTCTAATTTAAATATTCAAAAACAACGGCATTCCTACGGTGCCCTGAATTAGTTCTAAATAATTAACTTCTTATCGGCGCGTGCGCCTCACCCCACTTCAAAATAAAAAACCCTTCGTATTCAAATTAACAAAACATTACTGTGTATTCTTGCTACAATTATTTTATTCGCGTTTGTTATAAAACGCACCCTATTTTTCACCATCAGATTAAAACCTATCTTATTTCCAAATGCTTAAAGTTTATATTTCACCAACAATCTCTTCATCTCTATCTCCAAAAAAATATGGACTTAAAGTATAAAGTACTAAGGTAGGTTTTTTAATGGGGCTGTTGAAGTTGTGTCGGTTGTAAAGTGATGCAAGTCAATATGCAGCAAAAAGGTGGCACGCGCCCTGCGTACGCGCAAGTACGGGGTATCTTCCCTAACCATCGGAGGGTGGGGTAGGGACGTGACTGTATTTGTGTATGGCGAATTATCGATATTATTTAAGAATTTGATTCTATGTAACAACAAACTATATCGCAGCTGAAATGTCACGTATTAAATAAAATATATTTATTGCAGTTTCGTTTATTGCATATTAGTATGTTACAATTAACAAAATTATTATATGCAGAACATTTTTTTTTCTATTATCATTATGACAATACCGCACCGTCATCAACATAATTATTACCTTGATGTGTTTTAAAATTTGGAATTTTCAGTAATATTAAATTCAAAACAGAAGCCGACAATTTCCGTGAATTAGTTTCCGGCTATCGATATTCAAATTTCTAACATAGACATCTTTAACAAAATATCGATACCCCACTCCCATCACTAGCATGGCTCGTGTCACAGGGCGACGCGCAGGTGCTGTTCCGCTCGCTCGTCCATGCCCACTGTTGCCCACACCTGGGCAGATCCACCGATTAGGATTTGTACTTATCTACTGCACCTACAATCTTTATAACGTCAATTTTTTGAATACACTTTAAGAAGTGAAAGTTTCATTTGTTACAATGAAAATAAAAGTGTCACTGAAAAAAAAAATGTTAAGTAATATAAAACTAATTCTCTTTTTTTGTGTATCACTGAATAAAAGTCTAAGTGTTGTTTTTTTCAGTTGTTACAGGGGCGGATCTATATAAGGGCTTTTTAGGCTGCAGCCCAAAGCCCCAGATCCCATTGCAGACAATGGACAATATTATTAATTACCCGTGTGGTTTTTAGGCGGTATGAGTCCGGCTGGACGTTTATGTTCCTGTTGTATGGGGTCATCCGTAAAGTACGTCACACTAATTTCGTGATTTTTTGACCCCTCCCCCGTCCTTGTCACAGTTGATCACACTTGTGAGACCCCCCCTCCCTAGTGTGACGTCACATATTTTGCAATTTTACACCTAGAAATGATTAAATTGAAACATCAAGTCCGAAATTAGTTTTATTTCCATTAAAAATATTTTTTTATATAATCAACATCAAATCAAACTTAGATGTATTAGATTTAGAAATGTGACGTCACGAAACTTAGGACCCCTCCGACCCCTTGTCACATAATGTCACACTTCGTCGACCCCCTCCCCCCCCTTAATGTGTGACGTACTTTATGGATGGTCCCTATTAGCCCAGCGCCCCACAAACTCTCGGTCCATCCCTGGTTTTACAGATTCTGAATCCTGAAGCTGATGCAGGCCGATGCAGAACTTATGCATAGAAAAGGCCTGTTCACTGTCGTGACATGGCTGCTGGCAGTAAAAATACTTTGGCTACTCCATTGATGAAAGTTGACGCAAAAAGCTATTTGCCAACATAAGAGATTACCATTCATCATCATCATCATTCGAGGCTTTTAACAACCTACTGCAGGGCATGAACTTTTCTCCCTTATACGCTGGGTAAGGGGATGTCGACCTCAAATGGAATTCCTGCTTGCTATTTAGCAAGCGTCTGGTTGTCCAGTGGTGGAACTCACGTCAAGCCCTACGAAATTGTCATCATGAGGGATGTTGATATCTACAATCATATTAACTTTTGATTACAGAAAGTGTTGTAAAACTTATCAATCGTTCATTTCTTTAGTATCAGTGATGTATACCTATATTAATTTACTTAAAATTTAAAATAACTTCCTTAAAATGGTGGAGGAAATCATCGTGAGGAAACCAGCACACCTGTGTGATTTTCTTAATGGTATGTCAAACCATGTCAAAGCCTACGCGTGGTTTAAACTCTGACACTAGGTTGTTCATCAACCACACGTTAAGAAGAACAAACCGCTTATTTCACCAGAATTCTGCTATTATAAATTAACAGTTTAATTAGTAACGAAGACTAGATTAACTCAATATTGAGTTTTCTACCAGAAAATCTTTGAGCAATAGATGAAAATGATGATAAATGAGGGTAGCATCTATGGATCTATGTGCTCCATCCTCGGCCACACCGTCGCTTACCATCAGGCGAGTTAGTAGAACGTAGATCCACCTTTAATAAAAAATGAACCTCACAATTAAATCTTCTTTTTCTTATTGTGTGGTTGATGAACAACCTAGTGTGAGAGTTTAAACCGAGAAAATCTCTCAGGTGTGCTGGTTTCCTCGCGATGTTTTCTTTCACCGTTTTAAGCAAGTGATAATTAGTTTATAATACGCACATGACTTCGAAAAGACAGTGGTGCGTGCCTTGGATCGAACTTGCAGCCTTTGACTTGTAAGTCTAACGGTCATACCACTAGGCTACCACTGCTCCAATAACAATAATATAAATAAATAATTTTAATATTATTTTCTTTGCCGTCATTAGTTAAAGTTACGTAAGTAGTTCGCAGTAATGGAAACACATCATTCGAGCTTAGCCGGTGTTTAGCCAAACAAAGGTTAATGACAACCTTGGGTTACTCATCACGGTTGCTCTTGGTTGCTTTCGGTAACAAATCGATTGCGGTTGAACAGATTAAAAGAAACGTTTTATTTGTAAACCAATTTCTTCTTAAAGTTCATTCAGTGAATCGAAATTGGGATCATTAGTGATGTTTAAAAGTGTTTTGGGTACCACAATATGTTTAAGTTAGTTCATTATGGTTAAATGTTCCGTTTTGAACCTTTTGTGTGCACTTCCGTCTTTACTGATGTTTTGTAAATATAGCCAAGTCAAAGAAGTGATTTGTATGGGTTCGCGCTTCTTGGACAAAGTATAATAGGAAATTACATATTGAAATCGTGTACCTAAAGGATCTTGAAACCCTGCAATAAAATATAAATACATTTCTAAGAAAATCACAGAAAATTGAGACAAGCTGCTGAACGTGTCATAAAAAAGAAACTCCTTCCGACCGTATTTCGGTCACGGCGGCCTATCTCCACTGAGATAAGCCAAGTACGCAGGAGATATTATAGTGCACAAGTGTATGCGCAAATAAAGGTGCACTCCCTCTTCCTTCACTCATATTCTGATGGGACGGAAATTCGACACGACCAGAGAGAGATCAGGCGCAGGACCGACGGCTTTACGTGCTCTCCGAAGCACGGGGGTGTCACACCACCATCTTCCTGACTCCGGGCTGCTACAGAGAATTTCCTAACAGAAAAATTCAATAACATTTTGCTCGACCTGGGAATCGAACCCAAGACCGTGACTCAGCAGCCGCGCTTGCGACCACTAGATCAACGAGGCAGTCATACGAACGTGTCATACTACTCGACTGTCAATGTTATGGCGGTCAGAAATTAGCCCAATGAAAAGTTAGGGATCATAATATATTGTATTTTATGTTGGTTTTAAAATATTTTGAATGTCGAAAGTTCTTTTTTAGGGACCAAGGTGCAATAGTAAAACTTTTCCAACTTAACTAAAACTCTAAAAATCTTTATTTTTTTGTACAAATTAATGATGCGCAACCCACCATGATTCTTTGACATAATTTATTAAATGTCCATTTTAATAAAACAATTTTTAACCGGATTAATCGCGTGTATTATTGGTTTTTGTTTTTCGTGACGTTTCGAACACTTTGCAGCGTTCGTGGTCGCTGGGGGACTGCAAGGTATTCGAAACGTCAGGAAAAACGAAAATCAATAATAGGTACACGCCATTAATCCTGCAAGTTGTTTTATTAAAATGTGTAGTGATCGCGAAAACCTAAGATATTATTATCAAATGCCTTTGAATGCTTTGTGTTTTTACCTTCAGATCCATTTCTTACTACAAAATAAACGAGTTCTTTGCGTTTTCTTTTAAACGCAGCATGCTGCGCCGACCCCAAATAAATTGGGATAAGGGCAGGGGGATGATGATGATCTTTGAAACGCATTAACGCATGCGTGGCGATCGCTTAAGTTTGAAAAAAACGGTCGGGAGCAGAATTGATGCGATTACCATAAGAAATACAAAAATCGCTCAAAACCGTATGTTTTTAAAAAGCGTTTTAAAGTAAAAAGTACAAAATTAAATGTACCGCCTTAAATATTATTACAAGAATTAAAATAACGGATACTTTCTACCGGCATTGTTCATTTAATTTGGAGTCTTCAATAAGGGACAGAAAATTTCACTGAGAAAACCTCACAATTGTATGTGAAATTACACACTATGTTATAATATTACATACATTAGGGTACCGTGAAAGTTTTTGCGGTCGATCAAGCGGTGTATTTAGGGAAAGAGAAAAGCGTTTATTCTTAAGAGGTAGCGGTGAAGACCTGGATTTGCGAATTGTGGTTATCAAAAATAGCTGTTCCGCGCAGTTACACCCGCGTTAATTTGAGGAAATACCTACTAAAATATATTCCACAAGCACCCTCCTGCCTCATGACCTTTGCACGTCACAAATGCGCGCGTGTTACTTGATAATTATTTTGTTCCGGAGTTGTTTTAAAACTATGTTATCTCCTAAGATATTCATTGAAATCAAATTACGTCAAGGGCAATTTTGTTCAAAATTAAATACTGGTTATGAATAACGTATTTATTTGGATAAGGACTAATACCATGTTCATAAAAACACCTTCGCAAATAATTCATTATTTTAGAAAAAATAAAAAAAAAACAGAAAAGGTTGTAGTGAATTCAAATTCAATTAATTTTTTTTTATTTCACATAGACCAAATTACAGGCACTTATAAAACGTCAAAGCTAGGTGCACGTGCAGTGAGTCAACCTTAAAAGTTTTTTTGAACGTTTAAGGGGTAAAATTCCGTCATACATGATTTTTACGTAACGGTAACCATTTACGCAGCGCACGCAACGGAAGTTTTCAAAAGGAATTTTTTTCACGTTTTTGCAACATTTTTTATTGTTGCTACTGAGAATTTTTCTTAAAACCCAATAACGCTGCCCGACTTGGGAACCGAACCCAGGATCTCACACACTCAAGTCGCGCTCGGGACCACTAGATCTACGAGCTTCTTACTAACCGGAATTCGAATGCAATGTTCATGTCGCAAGCAATTTGTATGATTCCGCCGTTTACATACGGCGTCGTCAGGTTAAAAATGCTCGTAGTTATGTAATATGCCGAAAGCAAAGCGGGAACCCCGTACACCCCGGCATAGACAGGTTATGTTCGAAGGGTTCCCTTCATATTTAGGTTTTTTGCGACATAACAGACGCGGAAATAGGAGCCCCGCTTCCGGCATATTATATAACTGCCAACAATTATCTGCGACATACATAAGTGCGTGAGTAATTGAGTTAAAGACCAAACTTGTGTAGTGACATACACGCATCACGGCTGTATTCCCGATGACGGGTAAGACACAGGTAGAGGTACTGTTGCATACCCACGTATCACAATTCATGAACTACTAGGGACTAGCAGTAGGTGGTATGCTCAGTACTATTGACCGGGCACAATTCCAACCTCCGGGCGGCTACTAAGAATTTCCTACTTGAAAATTCAACACTGCTCTACCCTGAAATTGAACCAAGGATCTCACGGTCAGCAAACGTTCCTGCAAATACTTACCAATGAAGCAGTAATAAATTGTATTCATATACAAAATATTGGTAGCGCAAGAACACGTTAACTATGGGCGGTTAGCGGGCGGCGCCACGGGCGACGTCTATAGCAGTTGTGAACGCGTGCCGACTTATTAGTGGACACAGAGTAGTTATGACAGAGGCTGCACAGAGTAATGTGAATTAATATCTTTAAATGATTGGGTTTGCGACATTCACAGTGGGCTTACTCTTGAAAATACCGTTCGACTGACATTGGAACTTATGAGTTCGTACTTTTAAATGCCAAATTGTCTTAAAAAATATTAAAGATTTGGGATATTATGACGACAACATGCTTTAAAATTGAGGCAACTGTAATGTAGGTAAATAAATTTTAAAACTACGCGTTGTTTTAAAGCTTCTATTTAATATTGGAGTTGGATTGGAATTAGATTGGAATTGGATTGGGATTGGATTGGATTGGATTGGGATTGGAATTGGATTGGAATGGGATTGGAATTGGATTGAAATTGGATTGGAATTGGATTGGAATTGGAATTGGATTGGAATTGGATTGGAATTGGATTGGAATTGGATTGGAATTGGATTGGAATTGGATTGGAATTGGATTGGAATTGGATTGGAATTGGATTGGAATTGGATTGGAATTGGATTGGAATTGGATTGGATTTGGATTGGAATTGGATTGGAATTGGATTGGAATTGGATTGGAATTGGATTGGAATTGGATTGGAATTGGATTGGAATTGGATTGGAATTGGATTGGAATTGGATTGGAATTGGATTGGAATTGGATTGGAATTGGTATTAGGTTTAAGAGGGACCCCACAGATTTTCCTTTTTTAAATAATTACATATAACAAATACAACAATAATTACAATTAAATTTATGTTGATTAACACAACACCGTATTAAGCAGGGGCTTTTCCCTTCTTTAATAATCATAACATAACCAGCCCATCACTGTCCTCCTGCAGGGCTAGGACCTCTTCTCATGCAGAGCAGTGAGCCATTTTGGTGATGAATGCTTGTGCATTACAAGCATTCATCACCAAAATAGCTCACTGCAGGTTGGCAATTTCAGGCAATCAAGTTCTAGTTTCCTCCATTTTTTCAACGTCTTCAAGATATCTATATAAGAGGTTCAATTTATTATTTCAATAACTTGTATTATTAATAGTACATTAATTTTAATGTGGTTGATTGTGATCAAGGAAGAGTGACATTAATGCGTATCTATCTATGAAATCGTATCGGTACCGTAGCCTATACCTTTAGTTAAAACCTGTATCCAAAATAATAAGAATTATCAATTCATCGAAAAGCAAAAAGAGTTCCAAATGATTACTCAGAACCTAGGAATATTAATAGATAATAAATCCAAAGATATAATTATGAAGTCTCTACTTAAACAACGTAATCTACGTTTCTTAGCGACACGCGCACTGCGCAGGCGATCTGCGGCGGACCACCCAATCTCTAATCAAATCAAAATCGTGCAGAATTTATTCGGAACAAATGGACAATGGGATGCACTAGCTTAAAAACATGGGTTTGCTTGCGATATTTTTTGAGAAACGTCGAAGATTTACGTTAAATACCTAACAGTTAAACGATATTGACTTTTAAAGTTATTAGATTTACGATTGGGCTTGCAGCAAATTATTCACAGTCTCAAATACAATACAGAATATATTTCATATTAATATTGTTATGATCTTATTTGGCCTGTCCAATCGGTTTAGTTTTCGCAAGTGAGCATGAGCGCTTGGATTGAATTCCCGAGTCAAGCAAAGTGTTGTTGGATTTTTATTTTCGCATATTCTCAGTAGCAGCCTACACCAACAAAGGTACCTAGTAGATACTGTTTTTTATTTTGGACGTGGCCTCCTGTAGGGTTTTAATCTGCGTAACCGAACAATAGCTATGGTCATGGCGAGGCAATTCGATTCCTCCAGCCAAGCACCTAGTACTTTTGTAGATACATAGGTATTTAAACAAAAATAAATGATTGTTGGATTAACTCAAAATTTACTTAAACAGTACCTACGTTATGCAGTAATAAAATTCAGAATGTAAGTATCTTTTCATACTTGATCTGATTGAGGTTATGAACCCATTTATATTCCGACCTAACTACTGCAACCCAAATTTTGTGCTTTCCACAATTTTCACAAATATCGAAAATTTATAATTGAATCGTTTTTTTTTTTTTAGGAATCTCCAGCTTCCTAAATGTAATAAAGTTGAACGATACATATAGACGTATCAACATTATCGATGTAGATTTTATTGGTAGCGGCGCGTGAGTGCTACCACTTAATTCAACTTTATATCAAATTACTTAATGGCTGCCCAATGAGGATTATTAGGATTGCTAACAAGTCAAATTTTATATAAATTACATTGAGAGAAACTTATAAAATTATTTATTTTTAAAGGATTTAACAATGAAACGCATCAGCTGCTTGTTATCCTGCGCAAACGCAGTTGAAAGAGAAACAGTTGGGGAAATGGTAATCGTTGGGGATTATGTCAAGTGGACTGACAGTTTTTGTTATTAGCTTTGAAGTTTTAGACTCTTATTAATAAATCCGTATATTCATCACTTAAAATTTATACATTTTAGCAGTAAGAAATATTATAGATATATCTGTCAAACACATTCAATCAAAATTCAAAATTTCTTTAATCAACTTAGGCTAAAAATTAGCGCTTTTTGAACGTCAAACATTAAGACAGACCCCAAAAAAGCCCAACCTTCACCGCTTCCTAGTGTTTTAGCTGGAAAGAAGAAGCGGCGCAACAAACTTCCCAGCAACACGTCTGTCTGTATCAAAATTATTTATAGATTCTCTACAAGTCTAAAATTGAATTTATATAAAACATATTATTTATATAATAGCGAACTCTAAACGTTCAAACCCTCTAAACCTTTGGTATTGGTATTGGTTTAGCGAGCTAGTTTCCGCAACTCCCCGCTCTTTAAACGTTAACAAAAGGTAATCGCATCTGCACGACATTGTATTAACTGCAAAGGTAGACGTGTGGTTCATTCGCCTGCATAGGTACTGAATAGATATAGATGACGTCGTCAAAAGGTGTATTAAAATGTGGAAGATTAATTCGTGTTAGTCAGTTGAGAGGGCTAGTGGTCAGAGCGTTTGGAGTATATGTCCGGGAGTCTCTGGTTCGAATCCAGCTCACGACCGTATATTTCTTTCTACAAATATGTATAACTATAAGTAATATTATTTTGACACTTAGGAACAAAATCATAGTAAGCGTGTATCACATAAAATTTTAAAGTTTTTAGAAAATGAAAGTAATTAAGATTTCAACTGGCGATGCTAGAAATTAACCGAAAAAGATAATGTGAGTAGGGACATTTTCTACTAGTTCTATTTCATCATCATCCACAGCCTGACTTTACCCACTGCAGGACATAGGCCTCTCTCTACAACAATATCATCTATTTCTTAATGTACGCCTAATTGGAACCATATGTAGATTCATATGTAGATTTCTGAACTGCCTCGTTGGTCTAGTGGTCCCAAACGCGACTGCTGAGCATGAGGTCTTGGGTTCGATTCCCAAGTCGGGCAAAAGTGTTATTGGGATTTTCTGTTGGTAAATTCTCAGTAGCAGCCCGGAGTTTGGAATTGTGCCCGGTAGATGGCAATAGGCTCACCACCTATTACATGGGACTTAATAACAGCATTGGTGAAATGTGGGTGTACAATTGTGTACACCTCTGCCTACCCCTTCGGGGAATACAGGCGTGATGCTATGTTATGTTATGTTATGTAGATTCTATACTAGTAGTGCCCCCGCCAAGATGACCCGAAGGAACCCGGGCACTACCTACGCAACCTTTTATACCATCCACCTAGTCGCAAAGATATTTATAAGAGAAATTTATTTAACATGTGTATAATGATTTATAATAATATAAACCCAATGAATTAAAATTGCAAAAGGGTAATTTATTTAAAACAAAATTGACAGAGTGGCTCCAAAATAAATGTTTTTCCAGTAACTATTAAAGAATTTATGGATTTTAAAAATTAATGTTAAAGATATATTGAACGAATTTGTTGATTAATGTATAATAATTGTATCTATTAATATAAATACGGTTTAAGACATTTATTTCTCATTAGCCCGGTTACTGGAGTGTGATATTAGGATAACATTAGAACCTGGCGCATGGATAACATTTGTTGTGACATAGCTAGATAGAAGGAGACCGCACCAGTGGCGGTTACCACCAACAACAGCATTCCCAAAGAGGGTAGAGGTCAGGCAGGCGGCCGGTCATAAAACATAGCCAAAACTTTAGCAGCATGCCAGATATAGGTATGCTGCGCCGACCCCAAATAAATTGGGATAAGGGCAGGGGGATGATGATGATTTCTCAAAAAAGAATAACAATTCACTTACAATGAAAATATTACATAATTAAAGAAAATATTAATTAATAAATATTAATAGCATGTTAATAATCGACTTAATTTTAAATAATTTTTAGGCTTTAAGATCTTTTCTTAGTAATTTATGTTTTTCTGACAAATAAACTTACTTAGTTACCTTTTTTGGAAGCGCTTTTTCGTAGGAGGATAAGCCCCGTAGACTATGACGCGTAACACAAATCCGAGCTCATCTATCAGTTAGGGTCTATACTAGATATCTCATATCTTTTAACAGTGAAAGCATTAACAACCAAATTTACATGAAATGTTTTTGTTGATTACAAGAAAATAATACGTTTGAATTATTTAACAAAATTTTCGAATTAACAGCGAAAAAAGAAAATACAAAATCATCTCATAACAAAACCGGATATCTTCACGACGAGCCGACAAGGTACAAGCAGTTTTATTTTCAGCGACGCAGCCCACCGGACGTCGTCTTGATGCGTAAGCTTCGACAAATTGCGCCACTTCCGGATAAAGATGGACGCTCGTTACATTGTTATTTATGTCGTGAGAAGTTTTTAAGCATCTGATTTAAGTCTCGTTTTAGTTTAGCATATTTTTTGCAAAAGGGATGGACTATAAATTTGATTTTGATGAGGATACTTTTGTTGCTCTTTGTTCAGTATATTTTGCAGTAGTTCTTGAAAATAGGTTTAAGCAAACCCAAAAAGACAAGAAATCATGTTTTTATTGTAGTTAACATTCTAACAGCATATTTTATAAAAAGTGTGTATGCTACCTTTGGCCGGTTCTTCTCCATAAAAACAATTTCTGACTGATCACAAATTCCCGGATTGATATTGTTTTTTTATTTCTCTATTTTCCAAAAGAATTTTCCAATTGGTTGTGCTATGAGACTTTTTATTAACACGATATTGATAACCGGACACAACATTCCAAACAGTGATCACGGATTCCCAGGCTGAAAAAAATTGCTGATTTCTTTATGGAAGATCTTTCCATAGTACCTAATATTTTAGGTTTTCGCGATCGCTACACAGTATAGATGGACAACACAAGAGGAGTCCTCCTGCGACCACGAACGCTGAAAAGTGTTCGAAACGTCAGGAAAAAAAAAACAATAATACACGCGGTTAAAAGTTGTTTTATTATATAATCTTACCAAATGATTGTGGCACAAGAATTGAAATCAGCATCACTAGGCTCCCTCAACGCTCAAACGAGATGAATTGATAATATATTCTTTTTCAAATTTCTAAACTAATACCAAAAAAATAATATCATAAGAAGAGAGCATCTAAACGTACCAATCATACAACATTCAAATCAGCCACTTAAACGTTTTCCAAAACTCTAGGGACATTTTTTCTATGGAAAAAAACTGACTACCGATAAAAAGGGTTAAGGGTTATGGACATTTTATATCATTTTAAGTGGTTTTAATTTGTCACCCGTGACGAAATTAATATAAACGACATAAATATGTTAATAAAGAATTAAATAATACGTCTTTAATGTATTTTCTATCATCGACCTATGAAATATGCCGATATTTTGTTTTTTAAGTAGCTCTTTCGCTCAGTAGGACATTTCTTGAGTAGCTACGATTAAAATGTCGTTTAGAGTAAAAAATGCATAGAAATTATAGAAGTATAGGCGATAAATTTTATTGAAATGGATATTAAATTGTGGTGAGAATGTTTGATGGCTATTGTCAGCATAACGACGAACCATTTTCTGAAAGTCTTTGTTAGCTATTCCGCGAGTCGAGAAACTTCAAGATCAGATAGGGTTTAGTGATTAGAGTAAGGTATGTTATACATAAAATTAAATAATGATAAATGACATGTATTTCTATAAATACATCTGATAAATCAATCAATCATTTATTGCGTTCCATAATGTACATAAAAGGTCTTAAAAATATAAAAATACAGAAGCATTATGGACCGTGTCACTTACACAAGTAATTTTTTTTTACCTATGTGGCATTTCCTATTTGATTATTTTGGAGAAGAAATGCTGAAACAAACTCAAATTCGGTGACCGATGACGTGATGATAAGGGAGTGAATGATATAGTGATGACTGATAGGGAAGAATGGAAGAGAAAAACATATTGCGCCGACCCCAAATAACTTGAAATCAGGGCAGGAAGATGATGATAATGAAACTCAGAGGCCTTTTAAGGAACTATGTAAATGGTAATAGACCTGACAGCATGACATTACTGCCATTGAAGTTGGGCGAGTGTCATCGAGAATATGGGCATATAACTTAGCTTAGTGGAAGCTGGAACTGATGGATTTACGTGGCATACGAAGTAAGGAAACGCTTCAATGAAAAGGCTTTTAGCGGTTACCCATCTATAGAATGACGATCAACGATCGTTTACCGATTACGCGGGCTATAGACCACTGACTTGTAATGAAAAATAAAACTTTATTGTTTAAAATTGTTTGAGATTGTATTCATCCGAAGCTTATAATTTTAGTGGGCAGAAAATACGATGGCAAGCACAGTTTGAACCTTGCACGCCTTGGATGGATAGAGCACTTGGTATACTGATATCATCACCTGCCCTTATCCCAATTTATTTGGGGTCGGCGCAGCATACCTATATCTGGCATGCTGCTAAAGTTTTGGCTATATTTTATGACCGGCCGCCTGCCTGACGTCAACCCTCTTTGGGAAAGCTGTTGTTGGTGGTAACCGCCACCGATACAGTCTCCTTCTATATAGTTATCCATGCGCCAGGTTCTGATGTTATCCTAATATTACACTCCACTAACCGGGCTAACGAAGATCCATCATTGATAAAAAAAAACTGCTAGCTGTTTTACAAAACAGATCTGCGGTACGAGCATGGTTCTTTTTGTCGACGTTTGTAGATTTTTTGGTATACTGATATAAGAAGTGCAAATTATAACTATGGTCACGATGGCATAACATCACGCTGTATTCTCTGAGGGGGTAGGCAGAGTTGTAAGTACATACACAGTTATGCACACACATTTCACCAATGACGTTAATTAGTTCCACGTAATAGATGGTGAGCCTATTGCAATCAAGAAGAAAAAGCCAATAAAACTTTGCCCGACCCGGGAATCGAACCCAGGACTTCGCACTCGGCAGTCGCCCTTGTGACCAGTAGACCAATGAAGCAGAAATAAATAAAGTATACCAATACTAAATCACCTGACTCTTTAAAGTACAAAATTGATTTTTTTTGCAATAAAATTCTATTGTTGCTGTTAATACAAACCTTATGTTTTTATTAATAATTTCTATACATAAATCATCAAAATACAAGATAAACACCACCTATCAAAACATTCCATATTTCTACCAAAAACAAAAACTGACAGAAATCAAAACCGCAAAATAAAGGTGAAACCTTATATATATCTTTTTTTCACAAAACCTTCAATATCTCATATCTATATCAAAGTTAGATTTACGAGTTAACTGTACAGTTGAAAGTGCGTCCCACGATAACTCAGCACTGATTTATTTAAAGATTATCAAATTGTATTGTTAAACAAACGTGACGCTTCTTTGAATTTTGGGACGCGATGGTTGGTTTTAGGGCTGTATTTTTAAATATTGAGTACTTCAATATAAATACGTAATTTAAAAAAATGAAATTGAGACACTTTGTTTGTCACATTTTATAGTAATAAGACTATACAATTACAGAAAAAAACTTCAACGATAGATTATATTAATATATCATAAAAAAAACACAGATTGATGGAATTTATTTTCTGAAAATGTGTGTGCTGTTATCATGTTTTGAGTTTCTTACACATATAATTCCTTAGCTATAAGCGTCCTAAAAATATGAATTTGAAAAGTTAATTCTTCAATTAAAGCCGAAATCGAAAATAGGCAGAAAGTTTCTGTAGAAATTAGAAAAAAAAAATGCATAGCGCAGCATCATATCTGCCTAATCAGAAAATCTATGGCATCACACCGAGAGCGACCATTATTTTACCATAAATCAAATACCTTTTTATGAAATCGACGACAAATATAAAAATGTCAAGCGTTGCCGCCGTATAAAGGATGTCCATATTTAAAAAGCCGTTTGTATCCCATATAATATATATTTCGGTTTTCAAATTCGGAATAAATTTTGTGTCACCTGCGCCGACGCAACCGGAAGAAGATGTATGTGCCTTTCTCTTGCGTGTATACCGCTGTCCCCTTCCAACCTTTTCTTTTATTATTTGTTTTACTATTGAGATTCGTATCCAGATAATCTTTTTACTAGTTTTATATGCGATAAATTACTGTAAGCAAAACTTTGGTGATCATTTCGTAGATAAGTGTTGTCGTAATTTGTAGGGACGTCGTTGACAGGTGAAGAAAGTCTTAATAAAAAAATGTTTGCATTTTTAAATAGCTACTCAATTTTGCAGAATTCATAGCAGCATTGATACAGGTCGGGTACAAAAAAGATTGTTTCGAAAATTTACCAGGAGATTAATATTTTGACAAAGTGACAGTTCGTCACTAATACGTTTACGACAAAATCTCCAGGAGATATTTCAAATAGAAGCAAGTTGTGATCATTTTAAATTATAATTATTTCAAATATGTTATGGTATGAAAGAAGAAAGATATATTTATTCAAACACAGTATAGCAGAAGTACAGAAAAACACAGATTACTTACTTACTAAGTTTTAAACTGTCGCGGTGCATGATATTACTATAAAACTAACAGGAATTCGACCAGATTGCACTGCTCGTGGTCAGTCTGCTTGACCAAGATCAGTGCAACCTGGTCGAAACGTCAAGCGATTCAAAACGCGTTGATTCCTGTTAGATTTATAGAAAATAAAAACACAAATTAAACAGTAAAACTAAAAATAAAGCATGGTCAACCATAAAATGGATACAATATGATCTCTTCAAGAAATTTTCAGTCACGGCAACTGCCAATTTCTGTTAAACACCTAAGTCCTAAATACATACGTCTGTGACTACAAGCACTACACTAATCAGATGTCTCTTTTTATTCATATTAAAGCATATAAACTCACATACTGCCGATGTCGTTAACTCCCATGTAATAAGCGATAAGTCTAATTGCCAACATCCGAGCACAAATCCTAACTCTAGGCTGCTACTTAAAATTTCCATACAGAAAAACCCAATACCTAACACTTTGCCCAACCCAATCCAACCCAGGACCTCATGCTCAGTAGTAACTGGAAATGGTGTTTTTTGTTTGATTCAACTAAAAAGCCTAATTCATCACAAAACAATATCTCTTACAGCATAATTCATTCTTAATTAAGAGGTTTTACCATTTCAATCTTCATAATTTCGTTTTCTTCTTTTTTTTCTAATTCCGTTTGTAAAATATTATCGTTTTTTATTAAAACTCCTTTTGTTTTTTTAATTCATACCGTATTGATGCTTTTGGCCCCGCCTTTCTTCCGTTTTGTGAATTAATTCTAACAACTCTATCATATTTCATTTTGGCTACCGAATGGGTGTTGCTTTTAGGCCATTATTTCTTCTTTAATCATTTGTAGAGTTTTAAAGGAAAGAATGGAACTGTATCAATGTCTAATTAAGATTGCTTAAAAAACTTCCTTGTCTTTTGAAGTGTTCTAAAAACATGTTGCAACTACAATATTTTATTTAGTACTTAATGAAAAATATACTGCATTTATTACTGGCATTTCTGGCATTTTTGATACAAGAAATCCTAGTACAAGAGCCAAGACTACACTGAATGATTTTGAAGTGCCAATATACTTAACTATTTCACTAAAACCTAATTAAGGTCTTTCAAACATTGACTAAACTTGGTTAGTCACTATTTTAAAGATAGTCATACTTATTGCAATATTTTGGCTTGCCATCGGAGAGTGTGAACGAAAGAAATAATTTATATTGGAAATACAAAAACACATTTTAAAAGTGTGGAAGAAAACCAGAAACAACAAATATATGTTAACACACTTCTTGTCAATTATATAAGTATACTTTACTAAGACTTACTGTTTATGATATGTTTCACTGATGATTAATCTAGAATGACATCACCATCACTCCTCACCTACTGCAGCCTACTTATACTATCGAGTTCAAACTCGTAAGCCAAATAAAGATAAACATAACCACAATTTTAAACAAAATAATCAAAGGATAAACCGATTCCAACATTAGCAAGTCGTCTAATTGTAAATTTTCACTTGCATTTAAAAGAACACAGACAGGGTAATTGCAATGCATCCTGCCCGTCTGTCTGTGTGTCTGTAAGTCCACGATTGAGTTCAATTTTCTTATCGTTCCTCGTAATTGTTCGAATCGATTTTGTTCCCTCAATTTATTTTGGAGCTAATTCTTTAAATACATAGATACTGTGGAGTGGAGTGCTGTGTTGTGTTCACACTTGTTTAATGTTGCATTGAGCAAGATTACAAGATTCCTTAATGTATGCCATATATTTTTTGGTACGATTGGTAGTATTCGACACTATTACCAATATTTATAAAATAAAATAGACATCTTGTTGCTAGCCCCTCTGTCATAACATAACATAGACGTAACCAGTCCATAACTGTCCCACTGCAGGGCAAAGGCCACTTCTCATACAGATAAGGCACGAGCATTCAGGGCAAGATCACCACGCTAGCTCACTGCGGGTTAGCGATTTCAGACCACCAAGTCCAGGTTTTCTCACGATATTTCCTTCACCGTATGTCTTTGATGTCTTAGATAAGCTAAGAAAGTACATATGACATTGAAAAAATTACATTAGTAAATGCTAGATTTGGACCCACAACCTGTGGGTCAAAGCCGTAACCCCTTGGCCACGGCCACTCTGTTATACTCACTTATCAGCGTAACTATTTACTTACGTACTAACTCAGTTACAAACCAATTGATGGTCACTTTGTAGTACATTGCGCCGTATGTCTATAATATTTTTGCTCATCATAGATATGCTGTAACGTTCGACGCAATGTACTACAAAGTTCGATCAATATGATGGTTACTGAGATAGCCATTAGGTACGCTGCTGTACTGCTGATAGTGGCATTATGCATAAGATCATTTATTGACAACTCTCGACAGCAGCAGAGTTAGCAGCACGTTGGGAAGAACAAAATCAATCTTCTTCGTGTAGTTGATGAACAACCTAGTGTCAGAGTTTAAACCACCCGTAGGTCTCTGACATGTCTTTACATACGAGTACCATTGCGAACATCTCTCAGGTGTGCTGGTTTCCTCACGATGTTTTCCTTCACCGTTTTAAGCAAGTGATAATTATTTTTGTATCATAACTTTCGTGAGACACATTCATATTAATTATAGTTTAATGGTTATTACTCACTTGCATTCTTTGGGATTGCCCGACTAGTTTCGAACTCGAACGCAACTCTTATTCGTGAGCTGAGCCTGCGGCGATGTCGCGAGTCAAACTATACTACTCTAGAATAAGAGCTCCGATCGAGTTCGAAACTAGTCGTGCAATCCCGAAGAATGCGCGTGAGTAATAACCGTTAAACTATAATTAAAGTGATAATTAATTTCTAATACGCACATAACTCGAAAAGTCAGTGGTGCGTGCCTTAGATTCGAACTTGCAACCTTAGATTTGCCAGTCCAACGTCATACCACTAGGCTATCAGTGGTCCCAACAACAAAATTAATAATATACTTAGATAGGTATATCGATGAATCGTAATTCATTAATTCTGGAAATCTATCAGCTGACAATTGTAACCGAAACAATGTAAAGTGCTATGATCGCAAGAACCAAAGGCCTGTGCTAAAGTATTAGGTACTTTACAAAATATTATTGAGGATTCGAACCTTGAGCCTCATTCAGGTTAACGGCCCGCAGTAGATATAGAGGGTTGATACCACCACGCCAAACAAGCGAGGGTTAACTTATAATTACAAAAGAATTCTAAATGTAAGCAATTATAAAACAAAAGTTATAATTTGGCAATAATTAACACGTTTGGGTGTCAAATGGAGATGAAAGGGATGCATGTTATTAGAGCAGGGGATGGAATAATTAAATATTTATGAGATCAGTATTTTAAGTCGGAGTATAATGGCTCGCTTATGATTTTCACAAAAACTTGATATTTAAATCTTAAAAATATAACTGCCTCGTTGGTCAACAAGATCCCAAGCGCGACTGCTGAGTAGGGGGTCTCGGGTTCGATTCCCGGGTCGGGCAAAGTGAAATTCTCAGTAGTAGCCCGGAGTTTGGAATTGTGCCCGGCTGATGGCAATAGGCTCACCACCTATTACATGGGACTTAATAACAGCATCGGTGAATGTGGGTGTACAATTGTGTACACCTCTGCCTACCCCTTCGAGGAATACAGGAGTGACGCTATGTTATATGTAATAAAAATTTATAAAAAACTATCTGGTGCCCGCAACTTCGTCTGCGCGACAAAAGGTGGCCTTCTTTAAGGTACAATCTCCTTGCCAAATTTCATGACGACCCGTTGAGCCGTTTAGTCATGAAAGGTAACAAACAAACAAAGTTATTTTCGCATTTATAATATTAGTATGGAAGTATGGATTATGTTCGTTGGTAAGCGTATAACCTTAAAATGACTGCTACTATTCGGCATTTTGTTTTTAAATATGCGTATAGTTTATATAAGGATTTTATAGAAACAAATAGCAAAGTTAGCCGGAAAATAGTAAAAAAAAAATCAAGGGAACCAAGGCTGTCAAGTCGGCTAGTATATAAATAAATAAGTTTCAGTGCCTATGATTTATCTACTATGATAAAAAATAGGAACTTAATTTTTAAATAAAACAATACAAAGCGTGTATTTCGGTCGCTCTTTAACGTAATTTCCAATAAAAATAAATATATCCCTACATATCGTCCTTAAATTCCTACAGTAAAATCTAAAGCGTAAAATCTAATGCAGAAAATCTTTTCAATACAAGTATACGTATAAATTATACTAACACTATAGGCATTGAACAGTCAACAAAGCTCTTTCATCTTTACCAACAATAAACCAACCAATAAAAAAGTAATCTCCGACATTATTATACCTACTACAAAAAGAACTATACAACAACTTAATCTATGTAAGTAAGTACATTCGACAATTGAATTCAAATCGTGCTCTATGCCCCGCTCGCTGATTGGTCGTCGAACAACCAATCGGGTCGTTTGCATTCATAGAGTTGACGCGCATGCGTTGGTAATGTCAAATAGGGGAGTGAGCTTTACTTTTTTTTGAGAGGTAAAGATCATTGAAACTTTTTCTTATTTTATTAATGGCTTTGTAAGATGTATTTACATTATATTTATTAAGATAAAAGTTGTGTGTTTTTAAATGATATTAAGACGTAACTTAGCTTTATTTGAGTAGGTAAAGGTCTCTTCAGCTAAAGATTTAGAAAATAAATTTATTCGCGAGACAACTTTTTTTTTTCTTTTGTTATGAACTAATTCATAATTCCCTTCTTGCTACCGGAGATTTATTCTTAACATATATTGAAGATTTTTTGTTATATTATACATCTGTGTAAATCAAGGTCAAGCCGGCATTACTATCAAAATTCAAAGCGATAACCTTTTCTCTCACACCCCCACAATTAACTTGCGTTAACTATACCAAAAATAACCTACAATAATCAGTTTCTCATGCAAAAAATAACATCGGCATCAAATTAACAATATATATATGACATTTATAATGATAGCATATCACTTTTACAACGATCTTCGCAAAGAATCGCGCATGACACTGCACTCTTTCGCAGATCTCGCTTGTCAAATTTGACATTTGACATGTGGAATTAAGACATTACGTTTAACTGTTAAAAAGTGCACGGAACCCGTAATTACGTTCACACGTTTCGTTTCTTTTTTTAATTATATAGCGGTATGTGTTAGTGAAAAAAGTATCAAAGAATATTGCTTTTTAGAAATATTTGAAGAGAAGAGATCAAATCCATCTTGCCCGAAGATTGAACCCAGGACCACACGCTCCGCAGCCTGCTTTTGACCACTAGACCAATGAGATAGCAAAATATATTTTCACTAGCTGATGCCTGCGGCTTCGCCCGCGTGGATCACGATCAGATAGTAATCAATAAATTTTGATCCCGTTCCCGCTTTGCAATTACCGCTTTCTGATTGCCCATTTTTTAAAGTTTTAAAATCGATATAGTATGTTATCCTTAAGAGATAGACATATGCCTTTGCGGACTGTCTGTAGACCTTTATAAGATACACAATTCCACCATACATCATTTTGTTATATCTCAAAGGGTTTAGGCAGATTTTTTGTTGAATTCTCCCAAACTCCCCTTTTTTTCAACAAATATCATTATGTTTTAGCCAATGTATACAAAAACTTGAAAAATTATGTACTAAAACCTTCCTCGAGAACCATTCTATCGATTGGTAGAAATAGCATGAAAATCGGTGCCGTAGTATTTGAGTTTATCGCGAATAGACAGACAGACAGACAGACTGAGAGACGCAGAGGAGGACTATGTTTTATAATATGTAGTGATATTCTTAAAAAATATATTAATACAACTACACATATTATAGTGCACATAAATAAAAATTGCCCTATTTCTGTTAAAAACACAATGTCACCGGACACAGGACTTCAACCACTCTCCGCTCCCTATCACCAATCTCTACACACTCTTATCACAACTTAATAGGGTTCAAAATTTCATACACTTTCGATACTTAAAGGTCATGTTATATTGGTTGTTGAAACATCTGCCTGATTTGCATACCCCTGACTCTTGACTGATTGTCCTGTCACTCTGGGTAGGCTACCACCGATAGACTGGTTATGTCTTCAGTGGGGAGCAAAAAATTGCATCACTGTGCTTAGGAATTGATTGAAGTGAGCAGGTTATTGGGACAATCTACAGGGTGGAAGGCAAGAGATGCGTTTTTTTTTTGTAAGTCTGTAGTTTTCCAATGTTAAATGAAGGACTATGCTTCAGAAATACGCTTCAAACAAAAATAAAATGTTGACCTCTGAGAATTTTATATAAATAATTTTTTTATGTCTGATGAATTGAATAACTCTGTTACATAAGAAAAATAGTGTTTTTAAAATTTTTCTATACAGGCTAATCTTCCTTATCGCATGCTTAGTGAATCCTAAAGTTATTTTTAAAGACAAGAAAATACGGTCGTGTCCACGATTAGAACCTGCGCTTTCCAGATAAATACTCCAGGCAGTCTGACTACTAAGCCATCTTGAACATCCCTCCATTGTCCATTGTCATCGGTCTATGAGAGTGTAGAAAGAGAGAGTGCACCTGTGTTTGTGCATAAACTTGTGCACTATAATATCTACTGCGTACTTGGCTAATCTTTTCGGAGTTAGGCCGCCGTGACCGAAATACGGTCTGGGGCAGTATTATTATTTGTTGGTTAAACATTTTTGCTACATACATACATACATAGGTATATTTTAATATATATTACATACACATAAATACTACTTAAATTAATACATTACTGTCTACTGTCACTTTCTTAACACAAAGATCTGTGCACAAACTTGTAAATCTTAGAAGCATCATCACAGCTAGGATTTAGGCTTTGAATTGATCACAAATCTTGTTCATTGAATTTTATTTCAGTCAAAAAAAAATTTATAATAAAACAACTTTTAACCGGATTAATCGCTTCTATGATTGGTTTGTTTCGCGAAAACCTAAGATATTATTGTAATAAAATGTTTATTTACTTACAGATTCCACCAATAAGCGATACACCTGTAAATATAATAGATAGCAATGACGTCACCAAACGACGTGTTAAAATGTGGAAGAAGAATTCTCGGTAATGAGCAGGGGTCGAGATGGCTTAGTGGTCAGAGCGCCTGGAGTATTTATCCGGGAGGCGCAGGTTCGAATCCTGCACACGACCATATTCTTTTTCAATGTAATAATATTACTATACGTATATATACGTATGCATTAATTAAGTCTATTAGTAGAGTAGTATCGTTTTTATTATTCAAAGTGGACATCGTACTATACATAAAAATAGCATCACGCCGGTATTCCCCGAAGGGGTAGGCAGAGTTGTGTACCCACATTTCACCAGTGCTGCTATTAAGTCCCATATAATAAATGTTACTGAGTTTTTCTGTTAGAACATTCTCAGTAGTAGCCCGGACTTTGGAATTGTGCCCGGTAGATGGCAATAGGCTCACCACCTATAACATGGGACTTAATAACAGCATTGGTGAAATGTGGGTGTACAACTGTGTACACCTCTGCGTATCCCTTCAGGGAATACAGGCATGATGCTATGTTATGTTATGTAATAGGTGGTGAGCCTATTGCCATGTACCGGGCACAATTCCAGACTACGGGCTGTTACTGAGAATTTCCTAACAGAAACTGAATAACACTTTGCCGACCCAGTAATCGAATCCGAGACCTCATGCTCAACAGTCGCGCTTGGGAAAAAAAATGTTTCATTGTATTCAATATTTGTATTTTTCGAACTTTGGTACACGTTGAATTTTTTTTTTTTGTATTGCTATGGGAGATTTCTAGAGGTTGTATAAAAATTCAGTTATCTCAATTCAGTTGAATAACTGTCTCTTGTATGAGGCTAGTCCAGGAGTACGGGACTCGACACAAGCAGAGCGAGGCCTATGCCCAGCAGTGAGTGCAGGCAGCTGTAGAGGATGATTGTAATAATTCCTGCATTTCACCCTTTTTCCTGTTAGAAAATTGTCTCAATGACGATGTTATTGATGATGACTAGTGTATAAATGTGTATTGATAGCCTAGTGGTATGAACGTTGAGCTGACAAGTGAAAGGTCGCAAGTTCGAATCTAAGGCCACTGATTTTTCGAATTCATGTGCGTATTATTACTTGCTTTAAGCGGCGAAGAAAAACATTGTGAAGAAACCAGCACATCTGAGAGATATTCTCGATGGTGTGTAAAGCCATGTTAGAGACCTACGGGTGGTTTAAACTCTGACACTAGGTTGTTCATCAACCACACGACAAGAAGAAGAAGTGTGTGTATATGCGGCAGTGATAAAAAAAGGTTTTTATTCCGAAGAGGTAAATGAAGACAAACAAAGTTTTTAAACATAATTTGTATATTTACAAATGAAAAAACCATTTCTAAGCTACTTAGAATTATTTAAACAATCTACAGTCTAGTTGTTAACAATTTAATACTGTTTCAAGCTCTCGTATTACACGTACTTAGAAAAGTGACAAAATCCCATGAAAGCGAACAAAAATAAATGTTTTGACTATAAAATATTAAGTAATGGTATGGTAACTAATACAAAACTTTCAAATTATTTGACAATAATATGGAGCGACCGTGATTTTTAAAATAATTGATATCTTAGGTAACAATAGCTTTGAGAAAACACTGTCATATTCCATTATACTTATACTTAATTTAAATATGTATAGCGTTACTTTTCTGTCACTTAAATAATATACACTTTAAGTGGGTCATAATACAAGTGAAATACAATAATACTTTTGCAGGCAAAGATGAAATCTAGAACAAACTAACTAAAGTCTAAGAACGTACATCGATTTTTTGAAAGACATATTTACAGAATTAACAATATCATTACTAATGCTAAAACGGTAGGACGGATTATACTCTGAGAAGTACTTAAAACTAACCTAGGCTCATACACATGGTTTTACTTCAGATCTAGGTGATTTTCTAAACTAATTTATAACGTGTATAAATTTTATTATAATGTTTAAGTTAGGTACTGAAATATGGACCTGAAAAATATTAATCATTTACGAGAAACGTATTTTTGCTTTATACAAATTAGTATTTACATTCAGTGAATTAAAGACTTAATTAAACATAAATGATAAAATAATTTGTGAATCATAAACAGTAATTTTCAGATGCTAATTCAAACTTCACTTCATTGCTAATTCTAATTCACTTTTCAATATCAAACATCGTTTACGAGCCAATAAAACATACTTAAATATAAAAAGTAATAAGCGTAAGATTTAAACGTAACACGATACTGTAACCCGACACTTTAAAAGTTAATTTTGAACTCGGAAAACTTGAAGCAGATTAACCTAAGTGGTAACGAGTATTATGGTACTTAATCTTAAAATAAATATCCCTGTAGTTAAATCTAATTTGGCAATTTAGCGGCGGTATGTAGGCAAACTTACTGTAGTAATTCGTAAAGTGCTGCTATGTACGTCTGGGCCATTTGAAGGGTTTCATACTTCGAGAGCTGTCGATCGGCACCCAAAGACGGCAGGTGACCTCGAAGTCTGTCAAACGCTTTGTTCAAATTCTGCATCCTCCTTCTCTCCCTTGCGTTTGCTGCAAGACGTCTCCTTCTCAACACTGCGGTACTGGTGGCCCGTCCACGCCTCTTCCCCGACTCCAGAACTTCATTATCTTCAGCACTGTCTTCCAAAACATCTCGCGACAATCCTCTGTACGCAATATGCGAAGAATCTTGGTTAATGCTGCCATCAATAGACGGTGTAGGCTCCAAGCTAGACCTCCCAGAGTCAGGAGATCTCGGCCAGGATAAGTAGCACTCCTCAGTGGTATATTCAAGCATCACGTCAGACGCGAACATGTCCTTCTCGTAGATGAGTCGGTGTCCGTAAGTTTCGGCAGTCATTTTGCTCACGTTTATGGTACAGGTGCGAACGATTCGGCGTCCCGCAGGGGTCTACCTTCGGCGCTTACCTGTCTGCCTTATATAGGTTCCCTGTTTGTGCGAAAAGGTTCGACGGGATAGGCTGTGTGTGCGCGAGGGGGATAGCTAGAGCTCCCGAGAGGGTAATTTAAGGCCAATCATCATTAATTATTTCCTCCCCCGGGCGCAGCGTGTATTGTAGGTAGCGTTTGACTCGGCGACTCTATTTCTGTGGTACAATGTCTGTTTTTAACCTTGTAATTATTATACTATAAATGTTATAATACATTTCAATGGTATTACAAGTCAATTGATGTAATTAAAGCAGTTATTTAATGTCTTTTTGTAAGTTTTCAGTAAGTTTTATAATGAATCGTAATGTTGTAAATATATAATTATTTAAAATGCAAGAAAGGTTTTATCTGCGTTTGTAATTAATGCTTTTGAATCGAATAAGATCTTTTAGACAATATCTTCACGCTGTTCTTCGAATTTTAACCCATTTAACCTCTTACTATTTTCCAGTTTCAGTTACAAATAATAAATGTCGTAGCATTTATTCAACGACTTAGACCTTTTGGTGTTTCTGTATTATCTTAAAATCAAACTTAACATAATTAGTAAATTCTTTAGTTATTTTGATACATGTATCACATGTTAACCTAATTTAACTGAATTACTAAATTTTAATTTTAATTTGGAAAGAAATTAACTTCTAAAACTTACTGTATCTCTACATAGTATAAAACAAAGTAGCTTTCGCTTCTGTCTGTATGTTTATCCCATAGAAATAAGAATGAAGGTTTATCCGCTAACTTACCTATTATCCTAAACCACGCAACGGATTTAGATGCGGTTTTCACCATAGTTTAAATAAATTTTCACAGATGGTATATATAATAAAGCCAAATTAAGATTTTTTGTAACTAAAAATTTACATGGCTTACGCAGGCTAAACGTATCTTAACTCTTTTTTTTTGTAGTTTATACCCGTGCAATGCCGCAGCGGGTCTTTAAGGTAAACTGTGGAGGGCCCCTTCTCTTCTCAGTCGGAAATTACATGATGATTTTTCTCGAATTTATAGCAATATCAAATTATTTCAACACTAACAATCTCCATATTTTATCATGCATTCTGTATCACACATTTTAATTAATCCCCAACATCTTTATGTAGTAAAGCAGAGTGAACCAGTCACCACTCGACACCACATCGAGTCGGGACCCACGATACTTTTCACGAGATGCACCCACTGAGTGAAATTCAAGCCTGTCGTGTTGGTGGCCTGTTTGCACAACGAAGTGTGAATGATTGGATGCGGTAAATAACAGTTATTTATTCTGTGTTTTTGAGCTATGGATGTAATTGTGAAGCTAATGTTAATGCTTGAATATTAAAAAATTGTTATTAAATAGGTTTTCCTAGGAACCTAGGAAGTGGTTCAAGCCACCCGTAAGCTTGACTTATCCGTGGTTAAAAAAGGATGAGTTCTGTATAATTTAAATTATGACAAGTACATGACAGTAGAATTCCCTTCCCGGTGCAAATTAATTTTGTAAAAATATATTGAGCGTTTACTTTATTAGAAACAATTAAAGATAAATCTCTGAAAAGCATTACGAACTCTGAAGTTATTATATTAAATGGAAAAAGAATACGGTCGTGAACAGGATTCGAACCAGCGCCTCCCAGATAATTAGGCGCTCTGACCACTAAGCCATCCCGACCTGTGCTCACAGGTTCGAATCCTGTTCGCGACCGTATTCTTTTTCCATTTAATATAATAACTTTATTAGAAACAATTAATAATTATAATAAAATATAAGATTATAATTGACAGACTCTCAATTTTTTTATATATTTATTTATTTATGGTTGACTGGTAGAAAATGCCTGTGGCATTGATTCCGCCTTTGTACAATTTTATATTTGTGCACAAAATTGTTAATAAATAAATAAATATTTCTCTCCTTAAAAAGGTATAAAAGTTGCAGCTCCTGTGATGTTGGCATGTTCGCACATCTATGTCTCACTATCCTCTAACCCCCGGTGTGGTCCCATCATTTTCACAACTCGCTCCTCGTACGAAATCACTGCTCTTTTCATAAAATCACTTCACTGACCTAGCTACTACATATTTTGAACCTAACCTTAACCTACTTAGTTCGTTTTTTAGATTTACGAGTAATTTATTTATATATTAAAATGGAACGGTGACTGCCTCATTGGTCTAGTGGTCGCAAGCACTGTTGCTGAGCGTGAGGTCTTGGGTTCGATTCCCAGGTCGGGCAAAGTCTTATTGAATTTTTCTGTTAGTATATTCTCAGTAGCAGCCTGGAGTCAGTCGTCCCATCGGAATATGAGAGTGAAGGAAGAGGGAGTGCACCTGTATTTGCGCATACACTTGTGCACTATAATATCTCCTGCGTACTTGGCTAATCTCAGTGGAGATAGGCCACCGTGACCGGAATACGGTCGGAAGGCGTATATATAGAATAGAACGGTACATGGGAACCACTTACACTATTTTTATTATCTTTTTATTAGTATAGTTAAGTAGGTACTTAGTTTAATCTATGGATTTAGGTTTTAAATGTGTATATTGTATGTTATAAAAACAAGAAATAATTAATATTTTAGAATTAAATCACAATAAAAAGGAACCACAAAACAATTGCACCATTCATTGATATTTTATCTCACAGAACCGCAAATATTCTGGTACAAACATTCTCATGAGTCGCAGACATATCACACTGTGGATTAGAATCCAGGAAGCATTTCAATACACTTGGAATCCGGTGCAATGGAGACTTTGCTAGTAGTTCATTGAAATACTTGCTTCATGCGCGGGAATCGAAGTAGTGATAGACTAGTAGTATGACCTTATTCCAAGCCACGCACCACCGACATTTCATTCACTGGCTTGGGTCCCAGGATCCCAGCTGCATTCACCAAAACCCCGGAAACCAGCACACCTGAGAGATGTTCTGAATGATGTGTATGAAAAGAGATTTCAAAGACCTACGGCTGGTTTCAACTTTGATCACCAGCCATACGATAAGAAAAATACTATAGCGATTAAGATTAAGTAGGTAGTCGATTCAGAGGATATAACTTTGTGCGAAAAATAGTATAAAGAATACGCAGGAAATATATTTTGCAATTTTAACTGAGATATAAAGAATGATTTAGATCTCATAAAATATGGCGTTCTTGGAGAGTCATACGTTATCAATACAATTATATACAAGGAAGCTCACTGTAGAATCCTCTTTCCGAATCAACACTTAAAGTCAACACGAATTAAAAGAAACATGCCTAGATCTCTACCTACCCCATAAAAAATCTTGATCACCCATAAATTCCCAAGCCCCTATGAGGTCAAGAACATTGTTTTTATTCAACGATCATTTTACACATCATTAACCCGTTACTGGGGCTCGGATTTCGCGACCCATAAAAAAATGTTCAGGTCTACCGTACCCTCGTCTTTTTGTGTATAAACGAAATTACTTAATCTGAACAGTTAACGTGATGATCAGCATTTTATTAAGATTAAGATGTAATGCTAATTTCGCTTGAATTTAAGTATATTTTGGGATGTCCTTTGGGTTGAATATACCTAAGTATTTTTTGTATGCAACACAATTTTTTTATATATTTTACGGATTTAACTTTAAATTTATTTAGATTCATACATTTAGTTGCTTTGAAGTGAATTTTGAATGGTTTAAAGAAACCTAAAGTGTATTAAATTTATTTTTTCCGGTATATAAACCCTTTCTAGATCTAACTACAGTAAACAACAATATCTACTCTAGTTTTTTAGCCAATTTCTGATTTTGTTTCCGATATTTTCTACATTATATCTATATCCTATTTCATTGTTTACTAGGATACAATAACAGAAAAAGTAACGGAACACCGAATCAAGTTGACTGTTAAAAATTCTACCAACAAAAAAGTTACACTAAAAAAAAAAAAAAAAAAACAGAAAAAGTAACAGAAAGGATCCCGTCAGTAACGGGATACTGTTAGCAAGGGTTGGTCCCGTTACAGGAGATCTGCCTTCGTTCCGGGGTTCACTTCCGATTTAATTAAAATAATTACCGATTAACTGGCAAACGGTATACCTACTTATAAAGATGCCGTTATAACTGCGTTGAACCTGATTGAATAAAGTTGCAATTGGATAATTCCAAAATAGAATATTTGGTTATTAAGTGATCATACGTACTTATTGATAATTATAAGATAAATCACCATGAAGCTCACTTACTTAATGATGCTGTGAAAAAAACCACCATTTTAACGCACCAACAGCGAACCGATTTGTAAAAAAATATGGTTTAAATGCCTTTGTGTCTAATCTATGGAAAGTTATTTTTTACAGATAAATCTTAAAAACACTTAACGCATGCTTAACGAACTTTAAAGTTATAAATTTTTGTGGAAAAAGAATACGGCCGCGAGCAGAATTCGAACCCGCACCTCCCGGATAAATACTCCAGGCACTCTGATCCCTAGCCATCTCGACCTCTGCTCACCATCGCGAATTCTTCTTCCACATGTTTAATACGTCTTTTGGCGACGTCATTGCTATCTATTCAGTCCCTCATACAGCCGTCAGAGCACGGATCTTTTCGTCAAACTTGTCGACTCGATAAAAGTTCTTATGGTCTTGAATTTTATTGTTATATCAACACTTTATGTCATATTTGACGTTTAAAATGGACAAACGTGTCAACAAAAAGAACTATGCTCGCATCGCTGGTGACCGAACCGACACGACTAACTTCGCAGTGAATAAAATGTCATAAAGATACAATTACCTACCTTAACAAATATAGATAAATCTTTGAAAAGCATTAACGCATGCTTAGCGAACTTAAAGGTTATTATACATTTTGATGGAAAAAGAATACGGTCACGAGCAGGATTCGAACCTGCGCCTCCCAGATAAACACTCCAGACGTTCTGACCGCTAAGCCATTTGCTCACCTCATCGATGAAATCTCATCCAGTAGGCCTACGAGAGGAAAATTGAAAAACAAGAAATGTAGACGACGTGTAATTATGAATCATACAATACGCAAATAAAAATAACAAAATACTAATATAAAACAAACATAGCTAAGTGCATGGATTATCTTTAAATAAAAACCACACACAACGTAATAAAAAAATAAAAAATATAAAAAACTATTCATAAGTAACATCAGTGGTATAAACGGTCATCAGTGAGCCACAAACTAAGCGTAGTTTGTAATTGTATCTTGTAGCTCGTGAGTAGGATTTAAAAGTAAAGTACACAGAACACTTAAATAATATTCTTGTTCTTTAATTAAAATAATATAAAATAAGATAGCTTGCATTCGCAAACCAGTAAACTGTATTTGTAACCATAATATTCTTCGTATCGTGTGGTTGATGAACAACCTAGTATCAGAGTTTAAACCACCCGTAGGTCTCTGACATGGCTTTACACACCATCGAGAACATCTCTCAGGTGTGCTGGTTTCCTCACGATGTTTTAATAATAACGATGTACTTTAATAAACGGAAGTTTTAACTCGATTCTAGAACAACATAATTTTAAGAACCGTTCCTTTAACCCAGTGTGTGGTCAAACATAACAATCGCTGATTGATAACATTTGCATAATTTTATAACAACATAATTTAATAACATTTATAACATAACAAATAAATGGGCCAAATCTGGTCCCTATCCGTTTTAGGGTTATGAATATTTATATAAAACTTTTATTTATTAGAACCGATAAATTTGGCTTTTGGATGAAGACATTATGATATTAATCTTAATACATATCGATTTTTGTTTAACTGCAAAAACTTTTGATGAGGTATAAACTATGATGATTATATTTGTTAAATAACTAAATATCAGGACTATTAGAAATAAAAACATAACATAACATAGCATCTCGCCTGTATATTGTAGGGTTTAAGCAGGAATACTATAATAGGAATACCTACATTCCGACGATACTGTTATTAAGTCCGTAGTCCCGTATACTACCTCCTAGATCTAGTGGTCCCAAGCGCGACTACTGAACATGAGGTCTTGGGTTCGAATTTTGCCCGGTAGACGGCAATAATCTCACCACCATGCATGTTGACAGCGCGGTTGGCGCAGTGGTCGAGAGAACGACTGCTGCGCTGCGTGTCGCAGGTTCGATTCCTGCACGGAGCAAATATTTGTACGATCTATAAATAATTGCTCCGGGTCTGGGTGTGTGTGTGCTTGTGAGATTATATGTCTGTAAACGCACCCGCGATACAGGAAGAAATTCCTAGGGTGGGGCAACGTTTTTTTTTTAAACTAAAACTAAAACATAAAACCATATTACATGGGACATAATAACAGCATTGGTGTAATGTGGGTGTACACCTCTGCTTACTCCTTCGCGGAATACAGGTCCCGTATGGACCTAAGTGGTAAGCCTACAGAAGAACCTAATAATACTTCGATACATAGGATTAGAAATGCAGACGCATTGACAGAATTTTGTAAGAAAAATATTGAAAATAGTAACATTGTAGTATTCTTAAGTTTTTATTTTAGAAAATCTGAATCTATACATATAATAAATCCGTAGAGATAGTGAATATGAAAAATAATTGACAGCTTCTTGATTCAAAGTAACGAGACTTTCCACAAAAAAAGTGTACTATAGAATCTAAAACCATTCAGATAATTACGAAGTCTGTCCACCACACAACGCGCCACCCAATCCAACACATCATTTATCAAATCAAACATAAACCACACAGGGTGACAATATACCGGAAATCAAAGGCCATAGACAAACGGAAGCAGCGCCACATTGGTGGCAAATTACAGTTAAAACACAAAATGATAGAGTTTAGCGAAATTATAGAGCGGTAAGATACAAAACTGTTAGATTTGACGCGGATTTTAAAATGGTATCATTTAGGGAACCGTTAAACGCCTTGGGTGGTGTATTTTTAGGAATTTCGGAAAAGGTAGCAAGTTTTCGAAAACGTTGTTACTTTTTTATTATAGAATGGCGTTATATTAAGGAAATAATGACACAAAATACTGTTTTTGCACCACAACTACCACCTGAATCGATGCTTAATTATTGGTGCATCAATAATATTCCATATAAAAATATGAAAAGAAAGAAATAGTTTTTATTTCTGCGCTTCAATTAACACATACTACATTAAATCACATAATAACGACATCAATAACACAGGAATCATCTACACAATATACGACAATATAAATCTAAATCATAGACTAACCTAACAATATAAATATGATACAGAAACAGGCAACAGTACGGCAGTATTACGTAGGTATGCTTAATTTAATGTTAATGAAAAGTTAGATGAACATTATTTTGAGTTTAACCCCTTGCATGTCACATTTCTAGAAACAATTAAAATTCCATTGTGTGACGACAAACAAGTACGGCCCGTCTGATAGGAAGCGGTTACCGTTGCAATACCAGATGTATCACTTGCCCGTTACCGACTCTGCAAGAAATTCGCTACACTGCAAGTGGATTGGGGGACTGTTTTTGTATCACCTATATTATATAGGTCTTCTTCTGGTTCGTGTGGTTGATGAACAACCTAGTATCAGAGCTTTAACCACCCGTAGGCTTCTGGCATGGCTTTACCCACCATCTCAGATGTGCTGATTTGCTCACAAATTTTTCTTTCACCGTTATAAGCGAGTGATAATTAATTCCTAATACGCACATGACTCGAAAAGTCTGTGGTGCGTGCATTGGACTCGAACTTCGCCCTTTGACTTGCCAGCCTAACGGTCATATCACTAGGCTATCACTGCTCTAAATTCTATAGGTGACAAAACAGTAGGTACCTACATACCTACTAATAAAATGCTTCGCCGAGGAGCACTACCAAAGAGCAGTGTTATTTAGATACGATTTTCTGCCAGGACAGTACTTCTCCAGTCAAGCAGTTCCAGGGTTTCCGAGTCCCAACTCCCTTACAATGAATATATAAGTTCATGTTCTGAACAACCAAAGATGTCCTGGATATTATCTTCAATAACCAGAAGTACCGATAGGACATTAACTGCACTAATGTCACGGTGGCCGGCCAGCGATTGCGCACAACGACCGGCTATTTCTCAGGTATGTCATTGTAGACTAGATACGACAAATTGTCGTTAACGGGAGCAAACTGTCACGCCATTTAATGGCTTTGCTGAGAATATGACAGTAATTTTCTAAGTTGTTTGATTTTATAGTTCTATAGACCATCTTCTTCTGATCGTGTCGATTAGAAAGAAAGAAAGAAAGAAAGAAAAAGATTTTTATTTTTACACGCCATCCGACGCACGGTAGGGACGAAACACAAATAGGATTAATGCCATTTTATATTTTTTCAGATCAGTACTTAGCCATACAAACGCCATTTTCTGTGGCATCGTGTAGATAATTAAAATTCTGCCTTTTCTTCGACATTAACCTGCATTATTCTCACATTAATAAATTTTAATTGTAAAGAACACATAATTTGAAAAGAAGTGTCTATGGAGTTTCTTGCCGGCTCTTCTCCGTAAGACCAACTTCTTGGAACCGTGCACCTAGCTTTGACTTTTCTTAAGTGCCTGTAATATGGACTATTTGAAATAAAAAAAAATCGGCAAGCCCGCGGACCCGCGACGTCGTCACGGGCTCAACTCTTATCTAATATCTAAGCTCCGTTTCCGAATTCGAAACGAGTCGGGCAATCCCGAAAAATGCACGTGAGTAATAACCGTTAAACATTAATGTAGGTGTGAGATGAAGGATCTTTAGTCCATTTGTGGTAGATTTACATACATTAGGTACATTAATTATACCAATTTTTTTTTGGCATCTGTTTATAAATATGAATTGTCCCAACAAAGGTACCAACACTCTTTACCTCACCGTCAAGCTTTTTAAAGTTGATGCTAATCCAAACTGAAACAGACAATTAATTCGATTAAAAAAGTTGAACATACTGATTTATTAAAGCGTCTGCAGTATTGTTAAAAGATAACACTATTCACTCAACCAATCTTCTCATTGATCAATTCATGGAAAATTCCTAGTAACAGGCTGCAGTTAGAAACTGTGCGCGATACCTGAAAATACACATACAACGGACTCAATCAGCATAAGTGAAATGTAGGTGCATCTACACCTTTGCTTAACCCCTTGTATACAAGTGTGATGCAGCAACAAATCGTCTCCAGCCACCGTTTATCTGCCTCTGGCAACTCTTTCAGTCAATATGGTATACAATCAATAGATTTATTCTGAATAGGTGCTATGAACACGCGACGAACCGAGTGAAACGTACATTCTTGCAGAAAATGCATCTGTCTCAAAAGATATAGGCCTTTGCCCTGACAAATTAGCTCACAAAGTCAGATAACTGAATTTGTATCTGAAATATTTTGAAATAAGGTTTATATTTGTGTGGCTGTGTGCAGATAATTTTTCCGAAAACTAGGCTTCGTTTTTTAGTGCAAATGTGTTTCTTAAGTGGTTAGTGTAAGGATGAAATTAGATTGAAGTTTTGAAGGTGTTAGGTTAGTTGCTCTGATTTGGGGTTCTGTTTTCATAACCAAAGAACGAGGCTTCTGTAAAAGTAGTAATGGAATGATAAACGTAGGACTTGGGGCTCACTTCAACACCTAAGTACATTAGAAAAAATAAAAAAGCGGTTCACTCAATCAGCGTCTCCTAACAATTGAGAACCAAAACACCCTGGTTCCGTCTTCGTCATCTCTATCTTTGAGAAATAAAGAAATGATTATTTTCATCCATTTTTTATTTAGAATATAAAATGCATCTTTAGCAGACCAAACATAATAATATATAATTTTCGTGGACGCGGCCACAGATATTTTCGGTGATTTTTTATGTTATATACTTTGTTGTTCAAACTCAAACTCAAATTTTTTATTTCAAATGGGCCCTATTACAGGCACTTAAGAAAAGTCAAAGCTAGGTGCACGGTTCCAAGAAGTCGGTCTTATGGAGAAGAGCCGGCAAGAAACTCCATAGACACTCTTAAAATTATGTGTTCTTTACAATTAAAAGTTATTAATGTGAGAATAATGCAGGTTAATGTTGAAGAAAAGGCAGAATTTTAATTAAATGTTATTTATATTTATATTTCCCTACAGTGAGACAGTTATTTAATGTTTATGTTATTGTAATGAGCTCTCCGAATATTGTTTTTTTTTTTGAAGCACTATGATCGTTGGTGTCGCATCAGTGTTTTAACCTAAGGGTACCTAACAGCTACACATTACCCCGTGAAGATTGATCCTATGAAAAAAGTAAACCTATAACGACCTAGTCTGTAGTTCTCTATCTCTACTAACTGATATCCTCCGTTTTATTTAAGGTTTAACTAGCTTCTGCTCGCAACTTCATCTGCTTTTACTTCAGAATTGGGTCCAGCCGGAATAAAAAGTATCCTATGTGTTAATAAAGATTATAAAATATATGTATGCCAAACTTCATTCAAATCCCTTTAACATAACATAACATAGCATCACGCCTGTATTCCCCGAAGGGGTAGGCAGAGGTGTACACAATTGTACACCCACATTTCACCAATGCTGTTATTAAGTCCCATGTAATAGGTGGTGAGCCTATTTCCATCAACCGGGCACATTTCCAAACTCCGGGCTGCAGGACTGAGAATTTCCTAACAGAAAAACTCAACAACACTTTGCCCGACCCGGGAATCGAACCCGAGACCTCCTGCTCAGCAGTCGCGCTACGGACCACTAAACCAACGAGGCAGTATACATACCTTTAGTAATTTAGTATTGCGTAAAAGAGTAACAAACAGGTCCATCCATCCTTACAAACTTTCGTACTTATTTATAATAGATGTTATAATACAAGATACTCCTAATTAGTAGATCAAGTACATAATATTACACTGCATCACGCCTGTAATCCCCGAAGGGGTAGGCAGAGATATACATACGTGAAACATTTCACCAATGCTCATTTTATGTTTATGGTGGTGAGCCTATTACCATTTACCGAGCACAATTCCAGACTTTGGGGCTGTTACTGAAAATTTTCTGACAGAACAGAAGAGAAAAAACTCAAGAACTATCAAGATCTAGATCAGTTAAATATTCAATTGTTTTGTGTATTTTCTACTCCGTTCTCATACCCTTAATGACTCGTAAAAGAAAAATAAATAGCGCTGTCAGACCCGCTCCTGTCATCACTAAGTCCGCAGCCTAACCACTCATTACAAGGTTGCATTAACACAACCGAAGGCTTTCAGAGCTTTGTATTTTTGTATTACATACACCACGAAACGGGAGCACCTTTGTATGGCACAATGGTATGGTCAAACAGTGGCCGATATGAGGTCATACACCGTACGTGCCTTTAATTTTTACGTTCTGTTTTTTGGGGCTAAGCGGGAATACAGGTGGTGCAGATATAGGTACTTTTTAATTACTTTTTTTGTAAATACGGAATTGCTTCTGTATGTTACGATTCCACTCAAGCCCAGAACAATTATCAGCAGATCATATTAATATTTGTTCCGAGCCGGAAACTGTCTCGTTGGTCCTGTGGTTCCAAGCGCGACTGCTGAGCATGAGATCTTGGATTTGATTCCCAGGTCGGGCAATGTGTACTACTGTTAGGAAATTCTCAGGAGCAGCCCGGAGTTTGTAATTGTGCGCGGTAGATGGTTATAGAGTCACCGCCTATTACTTGGGACTTAATACCAGAATTGGTGAAATGTGGGTGTACAGTAGTGTACACCTCTGCCAACCCTTTCGGGTAATACAAGCGTGATGCTATGTTATGTTTTGAGTCGGAAATCGAATCCACGAAATGCTGCACAGCGGCCGATCTCTCAACCACTACGCCAGCTACGCCGTGAACTGACCATAACCTGCTGGTGTAGCGGTAAGTAGTTGCGATCCCAATACCACGGTAAGGGTTAGTCTAGAACCGTGTGGTTTATAGTAGATAGGCGTCCGACACAGCGTCCATGAAGATCTATGCATACTAAAGTTATTGATCGATCTATTAATAATTACTAAATTCACAAAATTATTAGGTAGGTAGGTATATAAGGTCTTAAATTATTAGGTAACTTCCTTTGAAGGTGTTTATAAATAAGCCAAATACATTCACATAAGCCAAGAACGGGAAACGGGTCTTGGCAGTTGCACCAACTCCCCAACTATCGTTCTCCCTAAATCTTTCCACTCTACTTAAGATTGAATAGATTTATTCTGGATCTACGTGCTCCATCCTGGACCACACCGTCGCTTACCATCAAGCGAGCTAGTGGCCAAACGTAGGTCCATTTTTGACAAAGGAAATGAACTATATGGAATTAACAAATTATTTATATCAATTATTGTTCACCGGTTACTACTCACGTGCATTTTCCGAAAAATGCACGTGAGTAGTAAGTAACCGGTGAACAATAATTGATATGAATATGTCTCACGAAAGTTATTATACAATAATTACAAATTATTTGTTGTGCACATAATTTGGGTATTATAATACCTACCTGCAAGACGAAAAAGGCTCCTCTAATGGCGAACATTGAGAATAAAATTGTTTTAGAATTTTCAATAATTGTTTGAAATTTTAATGGATCCTTGTCACTTACACATTGACCCTTAAAAGACATTGCTTAATAAATTAGGTCCTTATATACGAGGGTACATTAGGTAATTGATAATGCTAGTTACCAAAACAAATATCTACATTACATTATATCTATAAATAAAATAATAAAGGTATGTCAGTAGTTTATATAAAATCAAATTATCCACACCCTCAAGCATTTCTCATAAGAATCAAACACAAGAAGATTAGATAAACATTTGGTTATCGATTATTTTAATAATACAAAATCACTTTGATTCAACACTATTACGTTTTTATAACTCTACAAAGTGTTGATTTTACCCTCAAGGGACAATTCACACCTCGACCTAACGTAACGCAAAAAAACACGTTACGTTTCCGTTTCCAACTCCAAGAAATTCTAATACAACACCTCAGAAAACGTCCAAGGTGTTTGTTTTTAAGATAACAGAGTAAAGGGTTATCGCAGTTGCTGAAAACTAAATGGACTAATTTAAAAGAATTAAATTTTGAACACGGGAGCTAAATTTCAAAAAAGTTTAACCTTATTTAAACAGGAGAGAGAAGTGCTGTATTTATTTAGGTTTTTTTATATAAACAGATATCAAAGAATCACGATAGCGGACACGTTGCAATCGAACGCCAGATTTCCCTCCCTTTTCCTATATTTTTTTTTTTTTTTTTAATCTTTATTTATTAGGAACTTTTGAACACAGTTCATGTCAGTTCCATCGTACTTATACTTAGGTTATCTCACAAAGAAAAGTTAAATATCTACTAACTAATCCTTAAATACTTATTAACAAACACATAAATACTTTTAGCCTCACTTGACATAGGCTTCGCTAAAATGCTATTAAATATTCCTAAGTCTAGCCTGTTTACATTTAAGTCCCTAAATATTTTGTTTCTTTCAGATTCGTTCCTGACACATTCAACTAAAATATGATGCACATCCTCTACTTTTCCACAAACCTCGCAATTAGGAGAACTTACCTTTTTCATCAAATATGCAAAAGCTCTCAGTGGCATGTGTCCGGAACGAACCCTATGCGCAGTAACTAAACTACTACTACTTTTCCTATAATTTTCTTTACCGATTTATACTCTAATGCCAATTCAAAGACAGTTACAAAACTCATTCCTCTAAAACACGACATACTTTATTGTTTCGGTATATTTCGGATAATCGTTCGATATCGTTAAGTCTTACCACGAGATATCGTGTTACTCAGTAACTGAGTCTGGAGGTCAGATAGGTAATCGCTCCATGTAAAATCCGACCACCACGAAACGCCTAGGCAGATGGATCGCGTAATCATAATTTTGCTTCAAATATATTGTATCCAAAATGTCTCCAAAGTCTATTGAAACCTTTTTCAATTGAAATTGAAGTGATTGAGGTACCTATAATTTAAGAACGTAAGTTTTTATGAATACCACCCTTAGTATAGGTCTATCCAGACCACAGATACAGACAGATCAGCAGTTAGAGTAGATAATTATGAAGAAATATTATAAATACAATTAATGTCCTTGCACCATATATTTTTGTATTCAGTGCACCTTGTACCTCAGTGTATTTGCTCCAATTTTATCTTGTTTTCTAAAGGTCTTTCATTAATACAGGTTGTGGCTAAATGAGGCTTAAAAACCCGTAGTTTTTAAATTCAATAGCCTCTTTTGTGGCGTTGCGTGATCGGTACATCCTTGGGGTTTAAGTGCTACTATTCAATGATATACTTTTACCTGGCAAGGGCAACTGTACCGTTTTTTATATTTTTTTAAGTGAGGTCACGGACCTTAAAATACAGATATAGTGTTGCATAGTTTTCTTCTTATCTTATGTTTGATGAACAATCTAGTGTCAGAGTTTAAACCACCCATAGGCCTCTGACATGGGTTCACACACCCTCGAGAACAACTCTCAGGTGTACTGATTTCTTCATGATGTTTTCCTTCACCGTTTTACGCAAGAGGTAATTATAATAATTATCAAACAGTTTAACTCGCGACATCACCGCGGGCTCAGCGCCTATGAGCTGAGCCCGCATTCTTCGTTATTGCCCGATTAGTTTCAAACGCGAACGGAGCCCTTAGTACCTATGTACTAAGGGCTCCGTTCGCGTTTGAAACTAATCGGGCAATCACGAAGAATGCACGTGAGTAATAACCGTTGAACATTTATTAATATAAATGTATCTCTTGAAATTGTTTATACAAGTGATATTTGTAAAATTTTGAAAAATGCACGTGAGTAGTAACCGGTGAACATTAATTGATATACAAGTGATAATTAATTTATTATACCTCCAAAAGTCAGTGGTGCGTGCCTTAGATGCGACCTTTGACTTGTCAGTCCAACGGTCATAGCACTAGACCATCATTCCTTAGACTACACTATTATATAGTGAGTCAGTGGTGTGCTTGACTCAGGCAAGCCTTTCACTGGCATATTAGTCTCAACAATACAGAAGGATTTACTACCCATAGTCTTCAGATACCTATAGACAACATTAATACACCCCACGGGTACTTACTTGCTGTCTGGTTTACAACGGAACAAACGATGCATCAGCTGTCTTAGTACCTAATATTTTTCAAGAAATCCAGCAGCTTTATGAATGTCAATATGAAAAAGTTGTGAAATGTTCCACATTTCTACAGCACGAATATTCTTCAGATGAATATTTCAAATGCATTAACGCATACCTAGAAAACTCTAAAGTTAAACTTATTTATAGAAAGTAAAATACGGTCGTGAACAGAGCGTCCAAAGTATTTGTCCGGGAGGCGCAGGCTCGAACGTATTTTTCCACTTCCCTTCATATCAAGCGGGAGATAGGTAGAAAAAAGATATTTAACATAGGCACAACTCAAGTTTTATAACTGTAATATGTAGCTAACCCACACAATTTCAACCAAAAACTGTTCATCATGCTCTCGGCGACGAGGAACGATCGCCCACAAATGAATTCTTCCTCCTATAATAATTACTACGGAAACAAAGAGTCCCTTCTATGCAAAAATCATAACCGATATAATTATAAGAAACAAAAAAGAAGACAGAAGATACCGCACACGCTAATATGACAAATAGATCAAACAATAGAACCGCAAGTCAGCGCAGGCGCAGCCTACCGCACGGGTCTGAAAAAAATGTCTTTGTCGTTAACCGCAAAAAGGTACATTGCAAACACGTTTTTTTGGTATTGTTTTAAAGTGTACCTTCAAAATTGTACTCTAAATTCGTGAAAATATGGTTAAATTTCAAAGTTTAATAATTTTGCAAATTTTTGTGCGAAATCAAATCACATATTCTGCGAAGTAGCGTGTCATGAATATTGAACCTTATTTTTGAAGCGTTATGGGTTGTGGAGATGAAGAATTAATTTGGCACATCATAGATAATTATAACGCTTCATAAAGCAAACAATAATTTGTCATAGAGTAGAAAAAAAAAAAACGAATTGGAATAGCTTTTACAAAAAATATTGATTTTAATAACTGTTATTAGTAATATTTGTTTTACAAAACTTTGGGTAATATTTTAGATAATTATGTACGGTATATTACTTTGGAAGATTTATGTTTTTTTTTTAATAGTTGTTATATTATAATTAGGTCTATCGAACTCGTACTTTAAAATAGAATTGAATTATTTTATTTATTTATTTATCTTTATATCGCAAAGGTAAGTATCTTATATTCAAGCCCCACAAAACCGTTGCAATGGTTTATCTACCTATATACCCAAACGTACCTCCTATCTCAATCAATCTGCCTAGCCCTTCCCCAATAACATTGGGGTCGGCTTCCAGTCAAAGCGGATGCAGCGTAATACCAGTATATTACATGGAGCGACTGCCTATCTGACCTCCACAACCCAATTACTGGGTAACACGATATCTCGTGGTATGACTTTCAGGATTGAAATAATGGTCACCCATCCACAGACCGACCGCGGCAAGCGCAGCTTAACCTCGATTGATCGATCTATGCGGCTGTTACTTAGCCTCCTCCTATCTGATTATTAATTATTGTTCTTCAATAATTACTCACGTGCATTCTTCGGGATTGCCTGACTAGTTTAGAACTCGAACAGAGCCCTTAGTCGTGAGCTGAGGCCGCGGCGATGTCGCGAGTCAATATCGAAGAATGCACGTGAGTAATAACCGTTGAACAATAGTTCATATGAACGTGTCTCACGAAAGTTATTATACAAACTATTAACTGATTATTTATGAATGTCAATTGGTTATCTAAAACTAGATGTTTTATTATAAAGTAGCATGTTTAATAAGTTAAAGAAGATAAAAAAAGGAAAAGATCACGTAAATATTTCTTTTTGTGTGCCACGATTTGAGCAAACAAGCTTGTCGGTGATTAAGCCTGATTATTGGGTGCGGGTTCGATTCCCGATTATAGATATTTTTCGGTTAGAATTTGGCGGTTAGCAATATAGTTTTGGCGTGTAATAATGAATTATAGTTCGTCGGTTTGTTTGTTTTTCGTCAAATTTGTTTCTTTTTCTTGTGGTAAAAAATAACGATACACTTATGGTGATCGTTAAACTACTACATCGGTAGTAAGAGTGGAGAAGTAAAGTTGAAAAAAAGGAGTTTAAGGATTTTACGAAAATGTTTCGTAATTGAGGATCAAAATCTTCTGCCTTTTTTATGTAAAATAGATCTACATTTGCCCACTAACTCGCCTGATGGTAAGCAACGTTGTGGCCGAGGATGGAGCACGTAGATTCAGAAGAAATATATTCACTCCAAATAGACTGAATAGATTTGGGGAAAACGATAGTTGGAGAGTTTATGCAACTGCCCAAACCCATCCCCCACAACGGTTGCACCGGACTAAATCGCGAAACACTTCGACTGATGGGTGGTAACCAACCGCGGCCGAAGCCTTCCACCAGAGTTGTGGTGCCTGTTTTGCACCACCCGGGGGCCACGGGTAGGGATTCCATTTTAAAGGTGAACTCCTACGGACTCGGGCAACTCAGCCCCCTAAGTGGTAACAAAACCAGTATTGTCTAGCCATACTACTGAAACTACCTATTACGATAGACCAGCTCAAGGGCACAATGTTACCACAGCCGTTCGGCTTACTGTAAGAGATTTTAAGTTTTACCCATCATCGAAATCGCTGTCATATCAAGGTGTTATCAATGTGCACATGATTCCATATGGTCATTCTCTAAAAAAGTACAAAAAAAAACCATATATTTAAAAGGACGTTGGAAGTTTCAATAGTGAAAACAGAATCCGCCTGCAAGAACCATAACATAACATAGCATCACGCCTGTATTCCCCGAAGGGGTAGGCAGAGGTGTACACAATTGTACACCCACATTTCACCAATGCTGTTATTAAGTCCCATGTAATAGGTGGTCAGCCTATTGCCATCAACCGGGCACATTTCCAAACTCCGGGCTGCTACTGAGAATTTCCTAACAGAAAAACTCAATAACACTTTGCCCGACCCGGGAATCGAACCCGAGACCTCCTGCTCAGCAGTCGCGCTACGGACCACTAAACCAACAAGGCAGTGCAAGAACCAGGAATTAAAAAAGGACTAAAATTGAAAAAAAAAGACAATAAAGTAACATTCTTATGCTAATAAACACATAATTACAACCTAATTGGAGAGACTTATGTCTTAGTAATAAACGCACAATCGATCGAGGTTAAGCTGTGCTATCCACGTTTAGTCTCTGGATGGGTGATCATAATTTGTCTCAGAAAGCACACGAGACCGTCGGCTTCGATTGGCAGACGGCGGCACATAGTCAGATGCCTGAAAGTCTGACAACCAGTCTTAACAAGAGCGATGTTATCTAGTAACAGGGCTGTGGATGTCAGATAGGCAGTCACCATATTAAACCCTGTTGAGAAAAGGCTTAGTAGATTATTACCTATCTTATTGAACCTATAAAGATCACAGTATCAGTTGCCTAATCGAGAATGAATCGATTGAAGTTGAATTTCATTCTTAAGATAGTATCTTTTTTTGTCTTCGTGGGGAAACTTTCAAAAGGGACCCGAACTTTGCGAATATAATAGGGGTATGTGGCATGTTTACCTCACTAAAACTATCCCAGTCACACACCTGGAGGGGAGCTCCGGGTCCTCTAAGAAATCCAGCTCCTGAATCCCTCTGTGCAACGCCCTTTTAGGCACATCGCCGCGGAATAAGTTAGTACCAAGGAACCAAAATAAATCTGCTGAGATATAAGAATCCCTACCTCGATATATGAAGTACATTTTCGACTTCAAACTATCCCATCTCCGTCGGACATTATCAAAAACTAATTTCCACAAAATTTCATCGTAACTGACCTGACCTAACAGCTTATAATGACTTAATGCTAACCTTATGAGGCGCCAAACACATTTTTTTCTCAAAAAACAAAGCATTTTTACGCCCACTGTTGGTTTTACGATATTATTTAATCTCCTCGTTATAAAAATAAAAGAAAAAATGGCGCCAAAACTATGGTCTTGCCGCGGTTTTTATAGCTGCCATCTTTAAAAAATATATTTTATTGGATATTTTATTGCTTGTTTTCGGTCAAATTCGACTGCCGTTTGGTGTAATCATAGGTTTTTCGAAAATAACTAGGTTGTGAATAATTTTAGTCAAATAATAGACGAATGTTGCTAAACAGAAGGCGCCTAGACGGTCTTATGTTGCGCCGATTGTGAACTAAGCAATTAATGATTGCATGTAAACAAATGCATTAATTAGGTATGTGATTTCTGTACTTTACACTTTCTGTACTTTACACTTTCTGTACTTTTGACTTGTCACATGCCAAACACGCAGTGACAGAGCTTTACGTTCAATTTGGTATTTTGACTTTGGCAAAATGCTAAGAAAGTCTAAACAATAAAATATTTTAAATGATTGAATCCTGTCTTACAAAAGGCCTCTGATTACTTCGTTCAAATATATACCTACATGATTGAAACACATATATTTTCAACTAAACAATACCTATATCTGTTTTCACACATTGGGCCTAAACCTTAACAACCTTATTATTTAGCTTTAAAATAAACCAACACGTTATTATCTTAAATGAGGAGGTTATAAAGCCGCAACACCGGGCTGAAACGATATAGCACCGATCGTGGGGCCCGTTTAATTGGGTTGGCCAAACTGAGAGCGGCGTGCGCGCAGGTCCACAAAGATTAAGTTCTTGTAGAGCGGACATTACAACTTAGTCTATAAAGTCAAAAGTTATATGAATTCTATTATTTGTTTTGGATTTACTTGTGAGCTTGACTAATAAAAACATGTACTTGGAAAACCTAACAATGTTTTAAAGAGAAAATTGTGGTGGTTGGTTCACTATTTTATCTTTAAAACCTTTTTAGGTTTATATCAAAACCGAACTTGTCCTGTCATGTTTGACCATACACAAAACATAGAATTTTATTAGTTCTCAAATATATTTATTTCAAACAGACTTTATTACAGTTAAAGATAAATCATTGAAAAGCATTAACGCATGCTTAGCGAACTCTAACAAATTTATATTAAATGGAAAAAGAATACGGTCGTGAGCAGGATTCGGACCTGCGCATCCCGGATAAATACTCCAGGCGCTCTGACCACTAAGCCATCTCGACTAGGGTCGTGAGCAGGATTCGAACCTGTGCCTCCCGGATAAATACCCGGGATGGACCGTATTCTTTTTCCATTTAATATAATAACTTTAGACTATTACAGGATCTTCTGAAGATTACATCTACAAGCAAGTTTTTTTATAAAAAAATATATCCTAGGAGTTATATTACTTTCAAATGTGGAATTTTCACACAAATTTCTAAGGCTCAATTGCACCAACTTATCTTTAACCGTAACCAACATGTTGATGTGTCACTTTGACAGAATTTACATAGAAAAGCTGTCAAAACGGTAAAGTTACACGTCCGTAATAGTTAAAATGTTGGTGCAACCGGGCCTAAGTCACCTTCTAGAACACAATGCGAACATGCAAGTTTAGGCACAAACATCCAAATGTTTTCTGCCTTCTTATTTCCTTTTACTCTTTGCCTTACACATCCAATCAATGAATGATTTATGGCGCTATCCAGAGCGGATGTTTGTTTAATCGATTACCTTTATGATTATGACGGTAGCGCCTCAAGTGAGCCTGATTGCACCTTTCTGGTAAGAACAGATTTTTTACTTTTTAGTGGAGAAGATTTGGTAAATGGGTCAATTGGAGCTGGTGTGATGTTAAGGGACTTTTCCTGTTATCGTTTGTTGTAGATTTTATGAATAGTTTATGTGTACAATGACTGTGTATTTAAATCACATAAATTCAGGTCGAGGATAATTGAATTGAGGTTCTTAGTCAAAAAGTCAGTCGAGCACTATATACCTAAAACTATATACGAGTTAAATACCCAATTTTACAAGTTGGCAATCTGGTTGCTATCTATAGCAAAATGACACAGTTTTTTGCGGAAATTACTCGAGCAAATGCTGAAAATATTATAGAAATTACATAAATATATCATAACATAACATAGCATGACGCCAGAGTCAGGAAGTTGGCGATGTGACACCCCCGTGCGGAGAGCACGTAAAGCCGTCGGACCTGCCCCTGATCTCTCTCTGGTCGTATCGGATTTCCGTCCCATCGTAATATGAGAGTGAAGAAAGAGGGAGTGCACCGTGTTTGCCCATACAATATAATATCTCCGTGGAGATAAGCCGCCCTGATCGAAATACGGTCGGAAGGAGAAATATTAAACTCCTTCCAGAAACCTGGTAAAGGTTAGAGAAGAATGTTTTTAGTCTGGTATATAGTTTATGATGGAGAATATATAGTCTGGTATATAGTTTATGATGGAGAATAAATGTGTTGAGAGACAACTTTTCTACTTTCTTTCTTTCTTATCGTGTGGTTGTTGAACAACCTAGTGTCAGACTTTAAACCACCCGTAGGTCTTCCTAGAAAGATAACCATACCACGGCATACGTTAAAGATAACCATACGTTTCAGAGGCGCACCATTGTTATAACACGTGTTATAATTGATTTAATACAAAATATTTATGATTTATGTTATTGTGACAAAAGGTATGTTTAAAATTATAAAAATAAAAATTCAATTTTATTTTAATTTGTATATTTAAGATAATTTAAAAATAAATGAGTAGACTTCTAGAAAAAAGTAACAAAAATCAACAGCCTTATACTTCAGGAACAAAATCTCTTAATAATAAATAAAACTTATAATTATCTTATAAAAATAAGTTTTTTTTCTTAGAAGCTATTGGATTACAATATAAGTCAAAAAATCAAATCTGTCATTTAAAAAATAGATTTCAAATACAGTCATAGCAAACGTCATTTTTATGCTCGGCTATTTAAGATTCGCCGTATTTACAAAACTATAGTACTTACTGCATGGAAAAGGTTACCGTTACGTTACCGTCCCGTGAAAGGTTAGATCGACAACTGAGTTGGCTGAGAAAGACGAACAAATGCACGCGTCGGATAAAAAAAGACAGCAATATGTATCCCGCGCAGGCGCCTCTGCGGCGTAGGTTATCTTTCTAGGGTTACATGGCTTTACACACCATCGAGAATATCTCTCAGGTGTGCTGGTTTCCTCACGATGTTTTCTTTCACCGTTCCAAGCAAGTGATAATTAATTTCTAATACGCACATGACTCGAAAAGTCAGTGGTGCGTGCCTTAGATTCGAACTTGCAATCTTTGACTTGCCAGTCCAACGGTCATATCACTAGGCTATCACTACTCTGTGTTGATAGACGGTGAACATGTCTCGTATTTTGATAATCTATATGCAGGTAGATATAAATGAAAAAAAGTAGTTCTCTAGCATCCAGAACTTTGTCCCATAACCTATAATATTCAGGTAACCAAGGGACGTGATTGCCCTGGTTGGGGGCCTTAAAATTAATAAAGCAACCACAGGAAAGCCCGGTTAAGCAGTCGACAACCTCGTAGATTGACCTGGGAGATGCCCTACACAAAAATAAAAATAAAGCACGTGATTGCCTCGTTGGAGCGTGACTGTTGAGCAAGAGTTCCTGGGTTCGATTTCCAAGTCGGGCAAAATATTATTGAATTTTTAGAAAATTCTCATTAGCAGCCCGGAGTTTGGAATTGTACCCGGTTGATGGCAATAGGCTCACCACCTTAATACATGAGACTTTTAATAACATCATTGGTGGAATGTGAGTCTACAATTGTGTACACCTCTGCATCCCCCCTTGTGGAATACAGGCGTGATGCTAAGTATGTATGTAAAGCAGGTGATACCCATAACAGGCTGCAATTAGAATAAGGGTAAGTTCACGGTGGGTGAGTGTGCCTTATGGGAAAGTGGCTGAAGATCGCAGACGACAGCTGGGGAGGTTCCCACGCCGGCCAATTGCGTGTCTGTACTTGACTTTATAATGTAGGTATGTAGGGTACGGTGTGAGAAGTAGTTAAGTAGGCGTTTTTGATAGGGATGGCGTTAAAAGTAATAATGAATGTCTAAGTATGAATTTGAAGGATGTAGATTAGGTACGCATAAGATAATAACGGATAAGAAAATTCATTGAGATCGTGAAGCTCTGATATTTCAAAGATAAAACTATGATGGAAATTAATTATTGTTTAACGGTTATTACTCACGTGCATTCTTCGGGATTGCCCGACTAGTTTCGAACTCGAACGGAGCCCTTTTTCATGAGCTGAGCCCGCGGCAATGTCGTGAGTCAAAGTGAAATGCGATACCTATCATGAAAATATACAAAAATAGCCAGTAACAGAATTGGAAATACATGATGGTTTATGTTTATGTGTAGGTACAAATGTTTAACTTGTATTTAAAAAAAAGACAGTATTCCTCGGATTGAAAGTATTAGTAACTTTGTAGTAGGTATTAAAATTATATGAAGAGGGGCTCGTGGCTAAGTAACAGGCGCACATATCGATCGAGTTTAAGCTGCGTTTGCTGCGGTCGGTCTGTGGATGGGTGACCATAATTTCATACCGAGACCTCTCCGTACCTCGGAGAGCACGTTAATCCGTCGGTCCTGGTTGTCAAATTAAGAACTATGACAACCGTTACAGGTAATCATAGGCCTGAAAGTCTGACAACCAGTCACACCACGAGATATCGTTTTACCCAGTAACTGGGTTATCGAGGTTATATAGGCAGTCGCTCCATGTAAAATACTGGTATTAAGCTACATCCGGTTCGACTGGAAGCCGACCCCAATGTAGTTGGGAAAAGGCTAGGCAGATTGATTGCACTGAATAAATGTTTTATCTATATCTATCAAATCGTTGTGTTAGAATTTTAAGGAAATTCTACGAAATTAAATCTGGCACTACCGTTTCTTTAATACGTAAAAAAATCAAATTGCCCTTTGAAAGGACAATATTAGGATCTACTGTAACAAATATTGGACACTTTACTAACATACTCCTGTTAACCAACCTTAGACCCTACAGTTAAACGATCATGTACCCCGACACCAGAGCCTTATACCGTTGATATGATAATGCGTCACAGGCCGGTGACGACATACGACGTACATTACTGGTTTTAGTGATATTATCAGTAACAGATGCGTAATGACGATTTGAATACTTGGCGGTGGACGCAAATTTTTTTTTTTTTATCTGTGGTGGATCTTCGTTTGGCCACCAACTCGCCTGATGGTAAGTGACGGTGTGGCCGAGGACGGAGCACGTAGATCCAGAATAAATCTATTCACTCTCAAGTAGAGTGGATAGATTTGGGGAGAAGGATAGTTGGGGAGTTGATGCAACTGCCCAGACCCATCTCCCACAACGGTTGCACTGGACTACACGACTAGGTCGCTTCACGGCATGGTTTCGCCCGGTGGATGGTAACCAGCCCCGGCCGAAGCCTCCCACCAGAGTTGTGTTGCCTGTTATGCACGTCCCAGGGTCATATCTTTAAATTTATCAGTCATATTATCGGTGCGGTTGGCGCAATGGTCGAGAGACCGGCTACTGCGTCGCATGTCGCAGGTTCGACTCCTGAACGGAGCAAATATCAGTATGATCTACAGATCATTGTTCCGGATCTGGGTAGTACAATAACCCAATAACTTACTTTTCGCGACCCGGGAATCGAACCCAGAACCTCATGCTTAGCACACGCGCTTGGGAACACTAGACCAACGAGGCAGTCACTTTTTTACTTTTTTTAGATTACTAGCAATACATGACAATCTTACAACTCTACCTCATTTACGTCATTAATACCACCATGCCTTATTAAACAATAACAATTCACAAACAGATATAATTTTCCAGAAACCCGTAAAATGACCAACGCAGACTCGAACCAGTGACATATGGCGCGCCGTTTACCACGTGTCGCCCACCTGAGCCTGCACGTGCTGTATCGGCGTGTTTTTTTTACCAAAATTAACCATCTCTAAACGATTTGTTGGGAGCTGGCAGTTTGTTTACTGTTTACCTTATTGGGGAGGAAAGGTGATAGTGTTATCATAGATATAAGACCTTATGGTTATTAAAAAAAGAAAGAAATTTATTACTTACAAACTAATAGGTATTTACTACACGCAACAGGCGCGCATGTATGACCAGCAGTAAGGGTCGTAGCAGGTGACGTTCTGTACTTTCTGCCTACCCCCATGGGAGAAAAGCGTGAGTTTATGTACATTTGTATTTATTTATTATAAGGGCTTGTGGCTAAGTAACAGCCGCACAGATCGATCGATCGAGGTTAAGCTGCGCTTGCCGCGGTCGGTCTGTGGATGGGTGACCCTCATTTCATACCGAGACCCCTCCGTGCCTCGGAGAGCACGTTAAGCCATTGGTCCCGGGTGTCAAATTAAGATCTATGACAGCCGTTACGGGTAGTCAGAGGCCTGAAAGTCTGACGACCAGTCATACCACGAGATATCGTGTTACTCAGTTACTGGGTTGTGGAGGTCAGATAGGCAGTCGCTCCATGTAAAATACTGGTATTAAGCTGCATCCGGTTTGACTGGAAGCCGACCCCAATGTTATTGGAAAAAGGCTAGGCAGATATATGTATTTATTTAGTACTTTTCGATCGTCTACAATAATGATAGTACCCCTTATAAGGTATTTTACTAGTTATGAGGCAACAATTTATTTGGTTTAATTTATGACAACCACATAATGATCCTACATATGCCTGCAGGGACAACAAAGATCAATACATTTTCATCTGTAATAAAAATGTGTTCAAGAAAACAGGTCGGAGACAATAATTTCCTTTTTAAATTAATAGATGCATTCAAAGATTTTTGAAAATCTGCTTGCGCTCTCTGGGAGTTGCACTCATCAAGTGTCAAAACAAAAACATTCTGTATTTTTAACCGACTTCAAAAAAGGAGGACGTTTCTCAATTCGACCGTATTTTTTTTTTTTTTATGTGTGTTCGGGGATAACTTCGTCGTTTATAAACAGATTTTCATAATAATTTTTTGTTGGAAAGAAGATATCTCAACGGTGGTACCATGATAAGGAAACCAGGATCTGATGATGGATCTCCGAGAAATCGTGGGAAACCTTCGAAAATTGTAGGGGCGACAAGTGCATTTGTTAATTTTTTCATTAAGTATTTTAAAGCACTACCATTAATGAAGGTGTGGAGTCGATCTGATGATGGAGCTGAAAGACAGTCGAGGGAACTCTTTAAAGATTTACAGCAATTACCTGGTGTTTGGGCTTGATTCATTTGTATTGATGAGAACTTTACACCTAGATGGGTTGTGACTGTAATTAGCGGTCTGATGATGAAGACGAAGGACAGTCAAGGGAACTCCTCAACGTTTTACAGTAGCTACCATGTTTTGTTATGTATGTCCGTCGATATCTTTGTTTGAAAGAGTAGTCCCCAGAGGTGGTCCCATTTAAATTTAGTAAAGATCTGATGAAGACCTTCGAAGTTAGACAATGGAACTCTTCAATAAATTACAGCAAATCACTCTCAATTGCTGTAATCGCATGTTCATGTATAGTTCATGCCACTCAATACATACATAGCATCATGCCTGTATTGCCCGATGGGGTAGGCAGAAGTTTCCAATGTTGTACACAAACATTTCACCGATGCAGTAATTAAGTCCTAGCGGCTTTCGAAAGCCTACCCATATTATTAAATTACTACATTAATTAATTTATGAAGTATACAAACTTATATATGACCTTTACAATATATACATATATATATTACACTTAAAACTAAAAAGAATAAAATAAATTAATTTTAAACAAAAAATTAAAACCGCCTTCAAAAATCTACTACACTAATAAGTTCAAAATAATATCAAAATTTGCTTATAATAAAATCATTTTAAAAGAACAATATATAATAATAATCTTTTAATTTTGGAGTCGGTGCCTGATGTATGTGGGGTTTACAACCAGATACCAAGGCCGGTAACATAACCACAGCGCAACGAACATAAGTGACTAACAGGGGGAAAACAATAACCCTCTCCCAGTACAGGCACCGACTCCAAAATTAACAGATTATTATTATTTATTGTTCTTTTAAAATGATTTTATTATAAGCAAATTTTGATATAATTTTGAACTTTTTAGTGTAGTAGATTTTTGAAGGCGGTTTAAATTTTTTATAATGCCGATCAAAAGAGCAAACCATAAGGATCTTCTTCTTATCGTGTGGTTGAAGAACAACCTAGTGTCAGAGTTTAAGCCACCCGTAGGTCTCTGACATGGCTTTACACCCCATCGAGAACATCTCTCAAGTGTGCTGGTTTCCTCACGATGTTTGCCTTCACCGTTTTAAGCAAGTGATAATTAATGTTTAATACGCACATGACTAGAAACGTCAGTGGTGCGTGTCTTGCGACCTTTGAATTGTCAATCTAACGGTCATACCGCTAGGCTATGATTGCCGAAACCACTCAGACACCAATAAATTTTCAAATAAAATTATATAAAAAATCAAACATCACCGAACACCAATATTAATAACATCACACAATAATTTTATTTGACTTTACCGAAGCTATTTGAACCCCATGAATGTCCCATAAACCACCCATATGTTCATAACGGTTGTCCATCGGTTGGCTAATTAAAATCGTTGAACGTACACCATGGGGTGATGGGTTACACCCTTGTGACTTACATTTGACCCTGAATTTACCCCTCTGTGTAATATTGTAATTTGCTACTAGGTTTTTGTTGCGGCTTCGCCTGTTATTACTTGATATGATAGTAGTATTTTTTCTAGATCGTATACGGATTCGATGCCAGCCTTAAAAAATAAAATAATAATTTTTAATACTAATACGAGTTCATTAATATTAGGTAGGTATAATTAATACTTTATAACAAGATGCTTACCAACCTCAAAGTCAATCAGTGCGAGGCAAATTCCGAATCCCACAGCATTATAAAATTTCAACACAACACTACCTGAGATCGGAACTTTTTCGAAAATAATTCGACCATTTTTTATCCTCACAATGATACTTTGGCCATTATTTTGTCATAAAATACTCTATCAAAACATTTTTTGGGATACGGGACGGATTCGAATGATTGGACTTGTTTTTTTTTTTGTGGAAATAGCAACCCGACACGGTTTGTTTGTGGAGATTTGACTTCGCCTTTTATGATGGTTTAGTATAAATGTACATGCTACAAAAATAGGGGATGTCCAGAGAACCTTGGATGGATTGTGTGAAACAAAGTGTGAAACAAAGATATTAGGGTGTGAAACATGGCTACCTAATGATACTCCTCCCGACCGTATTTCGGTCACGGCGGCCTGTCTCCACGGTAGTTAGCCAAGTACGCAGAAGATATTATAGTGCACAAATGTATGCGCAAACACAGGTGCACTCTCTCTTCCTTCACTCTCATATTCTGATGGGACGGCAATCCGACACGACTGGAGAGAGATCAAGCGCAGGACCGACGGCTTCACGTGTTCTCCGAAGCACGAGGGTGTCACACCGCCAACTTCCTAACTCCGGGCTGCTACTGAGACTTTCATAACAGACAAGCTTAATAACATTTTATCCTATCCGGGCATGAAACCCAAGACCTCACGCTCATTAGTCTCTCTTGTGACCGCTAAACCAGTGAGGCAGTTACCTAAGTATTTAGGAATTTATGAATATATAGTAAAACTAACTGTTCAGAGACAATTATTTCTCAGACAGCGGCGCCAGGAAAGTATATGGTCACACTCCAATTTTCTTTTTTACCACCCCTTAACAAGGGATGACAAAAACGTGTCAACGGGTTGCGCAGGCGACGATTGTGATGAAAGCCTAACGGATAAACATTATCTAAATGGATAAATAATGATGTCACATTTGTCACATTTGTCACTTCACCCTTTTGTCACCTTTGTGATTTATAATCTTTTGTAGGAAGGAGTATCTTTTGCGCAAAAAAAAAAAACATCAGCTGATGGCTATCTTGCTAAAGTTTAAGAGAAATGAGAATAACTGGATACTAAAAACGTACTTTATTATAATCACAAAACATAGTAGTAGTAGTATTATCTCACCTATTCCCTGAAAGGGGTAGGCAGAGGCCATCAAAAATATAAATATGAAAAAAGGAGTCCGGTACTACGAGTAACAAACGATGCCAAGGGTTGCCGGTGTTGCCGACAAAAGAGTTGAGATCTACATGGGCGCCATGTTCAATCACACTTTCATAAATGATGCTGATGATGAGCTATGAAAACGATTACCTATACAAATTTTGTAACATGGCATTTTTTTCAGATACATTTTTGAAAAGCATTAACGCATGCTTAGCGATCCTTAAAGTTATACATTTTTGTGGAAATACGGTCGCGAGCAGGATTCGAACCTGCGCCTCCCGGATAAATACTCTAGGCGCTCTGACCACTAAGCTTCCTCGACATATATTCACAAAAAAATATAACTATAAGAATCGCTAAGCATGCGTTAATGCTTTTCAAAAATGTATCTAATAAGGTAATTGCATCTTTACAACATAGTATTAACTGCAAAGTTAGTAGTGTCGGTTCGGTCACCTCTTTAGGGACTGAATAGATAGCAGTGACGTCGCCATAAGACGTATTAAAATGTGGACGAAGAATTCGCGGTGGTGAGCAGAGGTCGAGATGGCTTAGTGGTCAGAGCGCCTGGAGTATTCGGCAAATTTTAATCTAAATATTCACTTAAAATTGACATGACTAAATCATTTCATTCGAAATAAAATTTTTCATATTTATAAAAATATTAAATGGCGTTATAAAGTCCCATTTAAAACATTGACTTAGATTTTTAATTCCAAACTCCGGGCTACTATTCAGAATTGTCTAATAAAAACCCAATAATACTACCTGACCCGAGAATCCCGAGAACCCATGACCTCACGATCAGCAGCCATGCTTGCGACAAAAAGAGTTCAGACTCACACTATGGTGTTCAGTAAATAGTATACATCCCCCGTCATCCCAAGACGCTCGGTGTTTTATAGTCGCGTGAAGTAGCGGTCAAACGCAAGGCCATTAGATTAAAAATGTCACCGTTTAAGTATCAGTTAAGTACCAATAAAGTATCAAAGGCATTCCGGCCACCCCTACCGCGAGCGCTCACTGGAAAACTCACTGGGTCCATTGACAATTCAACAAACAAAATAGCTTCCGAGGCTGCGGTAAATGAAGCTGCCATCCCGGAATCCCGGTATAAGAGAGGAGGTTTTAGTACTCTATCTATTGGTATAAAAATACGTCTACGTCAACTATCTCTATTATGGTAATTGGGCAATGTTCCACATGACCATTTGAAGGTCCAGCACATTGGCGGACCGTAAATTTGTGCACTCTGGGCTAATACTACTTGGGGGCCTACCTTTGTAGAAAATCCATCATATACGTTGAGCCAGACTCATACCGACTAAAAGCCACACAGTTAAATAATAATATTGTTCATGGTCTTCAATGGGGGCCTTTTATATCCGCGGGGCCCTGGGCTGCAGCCCAAAAAGCCCTTATACAGATCCGCCCCTGGGCCAGCAGCAATTTAGATAAAAGACGCCACATTTAGTGTGTTACTTGGTAGGTTTTATGTTAAGTAACGACATCTTACGGGTATTTTCGTAAACTATATTACGATACTAACGCCAGGACGCGCCAATAGGTATATTAGTTCTTAGTTAATCCAACAGATGGCGCTGTACTAAATATTGATACAAATAAAAATAATATAGTTTTTTTATAATTTTTAATTCAATTACAATAATAAATATAATCTAAATGCCTCATAAAAATATTACAATTGCATAAATGCATAACTGTTTACTATCAGTCTCTTGTTGGGAAGTGGTTCAGTATTCTATGACGTCATAGAATTAGTATGTGAAACCTTTATCTTGCAGTTCTTCTCGAACTTTCTGCGGATTCGGCCAGAATATCATAAAGATAGTTGAACCTGAAACAATTAATTTATTATTTATTTCAATATTATTACCTTCGCTTTTTCTTTCACCGATTTGCCTAAAACTATCAACAAATTCTCAGCAACGCCTCTTAGGTTATTTATTATTATTTATTTATTTTATTTATTTATTATTATTACAGAATAGTGCTTAACCTTAGTATAATATATAGGTCCACAAAACTGTTCTAAACAGTTTGTCTGTGGACTCAGGTGAGTCTTTTATGTTTTAATCAGTTTTATTCAGCTTTATTAGATATAAGGTACAGTGTAATGTACAAAAAATAAGTACCAGGGAGAAATGTGTCCAACTCTACCAGTTTGCCCTTCCAGAAACCAAGCTCTCTGAATGAAGCTGCCTCCTCATTTTTATTACTTCCAGAATTTATTAACCCACCAACAACCTTTCTGACATTTCAAATTTGCTGGATTACTAGTGCCAGTCAAACAAAACTGCAACTCCTACATAAGCTTATAGGTCTCATCTATGTCTTCAACTTACCCGCAGTGAAGGCGCCAAAAGCAGTGAACGCTTCATGGCAGTGCAGATCCAACGTGGCTCCGAGGAAGTTGGATCCAACAGCCGCGCCAGTTCGGCCGACCATGTACATTATACACATGGCCATTGCCCTGCAATTATAATAACAATAATAATGTTTATTTAAAGAAAAACTTTGTCATAAATTACAAAATATTTTAACAGGCAAATTTAGGTCAGATTAAGTGGTGTAGTCATCTGTAGCCGAATTAGGCAGAGCCGTATTTCGGCTATCAGCGCCAAACCCCTCGAGTATTATACATATATACCTAATAGCCATTAACATAATTCCCTTTGTATCTGGTATAGTTTGTATACTATCGATTTAACTATTTATAATGTATTTACTTAGATAATAGAGAAAGAATATAAAAAGTTTGTGCTCCTAATAATTATACATCCTAGTTAGTTTCTGTCTATTGTATAAAAGGACCTTTGAACTCTGAGGAGGGTTTCTGAATCCAAAATTTACGACGTTCAACTGTGTGACATTGAAATAGCTCTCAGTTATTATTTTATTGTATTAAACACTGCACTACAGAACTGTTCACGACGTCATCAATTACCATTTATTATTTGGCCACCTTCAATCTGATCGGTGCAGTGTAATTTTGGATATAATGCAGTGTGTGTCTGAGTCTCTGCCTCTGCCTCGTTGGTCCCAAGCGCGACTGCTGAGCAGGAGGTCTCGGGTTCGATTCCCGGTCGGGCAAAGTGTTATTGAGTATTTCTGTTAGGAAATTCTCAGTAGCAGCCCGGAGTTTGGATTTTGCCCGGTTGATGGCAATAGGCTCACCACCTATTACATGGGACTTAATAACAACATTGGTGAAATGTGGGTGTACAATTGTGTACATCTCTGCCTACCCCTTCGGGGAATACAGGCGTGATGCTATGTTATGTTAAGTTAGGTGTGTCTGAGTCAATGGGTAATTTTTTTTCGCGGCAACATTTTTTCTAATTCGTATCACTACTTAGTTCTCACTCCTCTTATGGTTAATTCTTGCTAACCTTAAAAATTGCATAAGTTGCAAAAAACTTGCGGAAGATCTTACCAAACCTTTTCAGATGGCTAAGAAAAGTCGCTATTTATTTCTATATGTGTATATTACTAGCTATGCCCCGTGTTTTCACCCACTTTTTTCTTTTCGCCTGGCTCCTATGGTCGTAGCGTTATGTTAAACAGTCTATAGGTAACCTTCCTCAAGAACTGAACTATCAAATGCACATAAATACCACTGATAGTTCCAGAGAATAACACGGTTAGACAAATAAACTCGTCGGCTCGCTAATAACCAGACACAAATAGATTTTTCTTATTTTGAAGTATAATTTTGTAGTATGTCCTGGAGTATTTATCCGGGAGGCGCAGGTTCGAATCCTGTTCGCGACCGTATTCTTTTTCCATTTAATATTGTAACTTTATAATTTTGTACTTTTCTCATTCAAAAGATTAAGCGTTATTATATTTATATAACCTCATTGAAGTAGGAAACACATCAACTGCGATGGCCGCCAGGATGGAGGCCGCACAGCCTGAGCATAAAGAGATGATGAGCAGTACCGTGGCTGCAACACCCTCGGGCACGAAGGCAGCTCCAATAGTAGCAATTCCGCAGATAAACATTATACCACCTGGAAGCATTCAGAAAGTAATAAATACTTAGTTTTAGGAAAATTTTGTTTACGAAAAGACCAAAGATAATGCCTCATTTCAAAATAGATTGAAGAACTTGTTGGAGTTCCTCCTCTTAATAAACAGCTTCCATAGTCCACTATACCCTAGGCATGATGTGGGGGTTAGCAGATTCGTCAAAAAGAATCAGATCATCAAAGAAATCAGAGTGATTGAGAAGGAAACTATTGCCATCAGTATCTCAGCTCATAGAAGAGATATTTTCGATGGAGTGTAAAGCCAAATCAGAGACCCACGGGTGCTTTAAACTCCCCAACGACCTGAAGATACTTTAATCGTCTCTATAAGACCAGACATCTCCATTCGGATGGTTATTACGTCATTAGTATCGCCATGGGAAGGTCCCCTATCCATCACACAATAAATAAATTAAAACAAAAGGTATCTACTTTAAAATGTGGAAGAAAAATTCGGGGTTGTGACCAGAGGTCGAGATGACTTAGTGGTCAGAGCACCTGGAGTATTTATCCAGGAGGCGCAGGTTCGAATCCTGCTCACGACCGTATTTTTCTTTCCACAAAAATTTATAATTTTAATGTTACTTACAGTATAGTGTTTTCTTGCCAATCTTATTGATTAGGAATCCTATAGCTAAATATGTAAGCGCGAAAACCGCTCCCATAGACATGGATATGGGGAATACTGCCACTGATACTTCTGCCTCACACTTCAGTTGCTGTACTGACATCTGCAAAGAACATCATAAGTTTAGTATAGTTTAATACTCCAGGCGAGGCCAGGACGATCTCTAGGTCTCTAGTCAGGTACTGTACTGAAATTAAACTGATTACTTGTCAGTTATTGTCCTCAAACTCCTCCAAAGCTGAGGGTATTAACTGGTTGGTTATAAAATCCATTTTAGCTCACATTGAACATGTTTATAGCAGTTAGATTAATGAACATAGATGAAGCGAAAGAGGTGTGTCAGAATCGTAGCAAATGGAAATCGATAGTCTCTGCCTACCTCAATGGGAAACAGATTGTATGTATGTATTAGACAATAACTATATTTAAAAACGAATAAATTGTCATCATCATCAAAATGGCTAAGAATCTCAATGAATATGTTTCCTTTTATCACCCTTAAATTAAATTAAGAAATTCAATATGACAGCGCGGTTGGCGCAGTGGTCGAGAGACCGACTGCTGCGCTGCGTGTCGCAGGTTCGATTCCTGCACGGAGCAAATATTTGTACGATCTACGGATAATTGCTCCGGGTCTGGGTGTTAGTGTGCTTGTGAGATTATATGTCTGTAAACGCACCCACGACACAGGAAGAAAGTCCTAGTGTGGGGCAACGTTTTAAAAAAGTATATAAATATATACTTACGCTTACATTCAGGAACTTATCACGTATGATCTGGCATATCGTGATGCTCTCATTGGTGTGGCTTCTTAAAATACTGTTCAATATATCTGGTACCCACACGTACAGACCACTCGACCTGCAAATTGGAAGGAATTGTGATATTAGATTATTCGGAAAGGAATTCTTAGTGGCCAAAATATGGCCCCTTATTTCATAAAAGTTAAACATAATTTACTTGCCATCCCTAACTGAGTCGTATAGCCTTTAGTTTAGCCTAAACTTAGCCTGTAATTGCATGTACATAGTGCAATTATAAAACAAAAATAGAAATGCTAATATAATTACTACGTAGATTAATTATATATGCCAAATAATAAGAAAATCTATATAAAGAAATACGTCAACAAAAAACAACTTAGCGATTCTGATCCAAAATAAAATATTAATCAAAGATTACATAATCATAATCATCAGCAGTCCACTGCTGGACATAATACTGCATACAGTTTTTTTTTATATCAATTCCCTAAATGGCTATACCTACTCTAAAACAAATTACTATTTGGTAAATTCTATTAAAGGAAAGTGTTGTCATCTGAATGTCAATCGTCATTCGACTTAGTCTGGCTTTTCCCAATGTAAGTACCTACCTATACACATTATCCATGGATTTTCTGTAACCTATCAAAATCCCACACAACATTATTCTTAAATTATCCGTTGGTCGATTCCAGCCTTAGCGTGTTTCACGACTAAACTTGATTAAGTAACCTACCTAAATAATTATTTTTATTTCCAACAATCATACTAGCCTAGAGTTATAAACATAGCAAGGTATAAATAATGCCAGTTTTTGATCAAACGATATACCAGTCGGTTTATTTTGGGACACAACATATATTCTTGAAGCCTCTTCTTATTACATCTATGAATGACAAAACATGTTGCAAAAAACCAGCCATTCAGAATTATTAAACCGACTTCAAGATGGAGGAGATTCTCAATTCTACCGTACTTACCTACTTATACTTAAGATTTAGCATTTTTTTTGTAATTGCTTTATTTTTTTAGTTATTGCTATATCTTTATAAGACCTTGCCTTTTTTTAGTAATCACTAAAAAAAATTAGTAATTGCTATAATTTGTAAGTAGCTGCTATATTATTTTAGTGTTTACTGATTTTAAGAAACTTTATTTTTATTCTGTTTTCTATGAAGTCAACTACGTGGCACATTTTTTATTATAAGTTTATTTTAAGTTTTTTTTTATGGGATAACGGTCAACCCAGCAGACGGATCACCTGATGGTAAGCGATTACCACCGCCCTATGGACTTCCGCAACCCCAGAGGAGTCGCAAGGGCGTTGCCGTTTATAGGGTTTGGGCCTCCGGTACTCGCACTCCCTCGGCGAAACACAACGCAAGCGTTGTTTCACGCCGGTTTTCTGTGAGTCTTTCTCATCGTCATCTTACGGTCTTTCTCAGAAAAAATTATAATACGACATAACTTACACCATAAATACTGCAAACATCGATATGTGTGATATAAACACACATTTCAATAAAGGAGGCTTGAACATCAGTCCCACATTCTTCACAGCCCCCACAAATCCCCCCGCCTTGATTTCTTCACTGCCCGATATGAGTTTCTTTACCTGAAAATAAAACAGGATTCCGTTAATTGACTGGTCGACCAAAGCGTTATTGGGTTTTTGTATTACAGCCCCGATTTTGAAATTGTCCATGACAAATAGATATAGTAACTTTAACAGTATTTGCCTAATATTACTAAAAACTACGTGCATCGAAGGTTCAAGTGTTTCAGTGTGCGTAAACTTCTGTTAGCTTTATAGTTAATGGCAACAGGCTCTTGGCACAACCTCACCACCTAGCACTAGTTAACCGCATCGCTGAAATATAGATTAACGACACCACTAACTCTTCGGGGATGAGGGCATGTTGACATATGATTGTTTAGAATTAAACTTGCTATCAGAACTTTTCTTCATGGTTCGTTAAAATGACATAAGTTGTTGATAAAACGTTAAAATTTTTACTGAGTGGAATCAGTCGACAAAAATCCGTGCTCGGACGCTTGATGTGACATAACCATCAAATTAGTCGATATGAGAACAAATTATGTCATTAGGTACTTCAAAAAGCACAGAGATACTCAGATAAAATGTTATCTGACGGTTAACTATCCCAAATTGAGCGCAAATACTTATTCTCTTAATGGGAACAATCGTTGTACTGTGTTTTCTCTTACGCTGGCAGCAATTTTGCCTACGTCAGATATAACTTTATCCTCTTTTTCCTTCTGCCCTTATCTCAATTTATTTGGTGTCAGAGCAGCATGTCTTCTTACATGTCAATCAGCGGTTATTTTGGTAGTCACTCCCTTTCTAGCCATATCACCTTTCACACAATCCTTAACACCTACTTACTCTTATAGCCAGTATTATTTTTTATTTATTATATATGGCTATAGTGTCACTTAGACCATAAGAGGTCTATTGTGATCGCCACTTTGTGTTTAAATTAGAGTTCATCCCTGAACCCTGCCGCTGTGATGCACTGCAGGATTTTCCTAGGGGTGAGCTCCCTCATTTCATCCGGGCCCAAAATATGCTTCCCTAGATGAGCGTAGCGCTTGTGTATCAGCGGTCCACATTCCCCCAAAAGTTGAAGTGGTGTTTCGTCAGCCTCTTTACACCGTCTGCAGGTTTGTGTCTCGCTTAGCCTCAGGTTGAACATGTGCTTATTTAAGCAGCAGTGTCCTGTTAAGGCTCTTGCCACTACGCGCAAATTGTTCCTACTTAGCGCACGGACATTGTTTGTGTACCTTTTGTCATAGGCTTTGATGAGGAATATAGCCACAACATTAATATTTGACATTTTCATTATCATCATAGTTCTCATTTACCCATCGGCTGTTACTACCAAAAGCCATCAAAACTTCAATTTTCTAGGAAAATATAATCAGACGTAAATACGAAATATAATCCAGTCAAAGCAAATGTTTCAGGACCGCAACATTCGTAATTATTATGAACACTAAATAAAAATAGATTAACCTTCAAAAAACCTGGTTGTTTTATATTCTGCAACTAGTAAATGACCAATAAATAGATTATGGTTTATAGAACCGGTCTTGCTTTGTTAAATGCTTCATTCTAGATAAGAATCAACATGATAAAGAACTTACTTGATTAGCATCCACTTATATGATTAATATTACTATTATCAGCCAATAGCAGGACTGGATCTAACCTAAGCCGCCTCTGGAAACTCACGCCATTGATGACGATCCTGGACTACTTCCATAAAACCTCTTTTTATATTGTTGGAGAAACCTTCAAAAGGCACTCGGCTCTTAGGGATAAGACCGAGGCGTGTGGGATTTTTACCTCACTACAGCCACCCAAGTGACCAAGCAGACCAAGCCCAACACGTTGATCTATCGTTATTCCATAGGGCTTGGGTGACCTATTCTGCTGGACTACGATCCCGGAGCCTAGTATCTATAAGTTAGAGGATGACGGTGAGGTAGAAGTCGGTAAGAATCTGGTACAATATCCAGGATGGATTTCCACAAGTGACACAAACATAATAAATGATGTTCTATTCATTGCACTGCATCAGTAAAATATGGGTAATAATATGTAACCTTCACATCTGCCTATCCGAAAATACAGGTTTTGCTAAGTAGATAATAGTGTCTGTTACGGTCTACTGGTGGTTTATTGAGAGAAAGGTATAGAGGTATCGAAGGTGTTCGAATCGGATCCGAGTCAGTGGAGAAGTGACCGATATGTTGCGCTGGTTGTACCGCCTTGCCCCACCCCCGCCTCCATCCCCGCCTGTGCCCATCGAGCTGCACCAGCGATGTCGGGATGATATTCTTGACAGTGTCCATTCATTAGTAATATACATTGATACTTACAGGGAAATCTTCTTCCAGTCTTCCACTATTCCATGCGTACATCAGCGCCAGAACTGGTAAGGCTGCCTCCGGTCCTCTAGCTGCCAGCAGGTATCTTGGGCTTTCTGGCAAGAACATTAGGATGGCTGCTGCTACTAGCCCTGGGGCACACCAGAGCCACACAAAGGCTCTCCAGGGTACGATCTCCATGAAGGCGAAGGTGAAGGACCATTTTCCTGGGATAATTAGCCAAGCCAGACCTGAAATAAATTTTCGGAGTTTTAGTGATACTTACTTGGTATTTAGTTATGATAAAATATTAATTTTCATTTTTGGAAATAGATCTTTAAAGACACTTTTACAAGTCATTATTAAAAACTAGATAGCGCCGGCATTTCTTATCTGACTATCTGAGAAGAAATACCGACACAAACTCAGAGATCAAGGTCTTTTTTCAGTCTAGATATAATAGTACAACTATAAGAGTATTGTAACTATGCAAGAATTGTCTAGAATGTTCTTTTAAAGAAAGAGCCATAGCAGCTTTGAGATGAATTGTCGTATTTTGTCGTATCTGAGAGCACGTATGCATCTGTCATCGTGTAGTTCAACCATATCTAAGAGAACTAAAGTCGGCACAAGACAATACCAGCATTTGCATTAGTGAGAGTTAAGTATGAATATTTATCGGTTATTGTTATATTTCCATTAGAATAAATACCTGTAACGATTGATAGATTTACAGATTATAGATTAGATTTCAGTCAAACAGATTTCAATGTTAGCTATATCATTTTGATTAAGTAGGTATTCATAGATACCAGATTATTATTACATACATTACCGACTTAGGTAATTAAACAAACGTTTTTAAAATCATACAATTTTACCAAATTAATCGCGTGCATTTTTCGATTATTGTTTTTTCTAACGTTTCCAACACTTTGAAATGTTCGTGGTCGCAGGATGACTCTCACCCGGTCATGAGCAATGAATTAACCGTTTTATTAAAAAAAAGTATCTTACTAAGGAATAAAAAACAATGTTATTGAAAACTAACGGTAAAATGACAAAGATAATGTCTTTATCATTTTGTCCTGTTTGTTGTTTTTGATTACCTATATTATTTATTTAGATTGTAAGTCTAGTGTTTTTCTTATGTACTTTTATATGAATAAATTACTTATTATACCTATATATCATACTGATTCGACGTCATTTCTCTCAATTCAAAAATAAAAAAAAGTTACCGTATGTTTGTGTTCGCAAAACTCACAAAGCAATCTTATCTTCAAGATAAATCTTTGAAAAGCATTAACGCATTTTTAGCGAACTCTAAAGCTATTATATTGAATGGAAAAAGAAAGAATACGGTTTCGAACAGGATTCGAACCTGCGCCTCCCGGATGAATACTCCAGGCGCTCTGACCACTAAGCCATCACGACCTCTGCTCGCCACCACGAATTCATGTTCCATATTTTGACACGTCTTATGGCGACGTTATTGCTATCAATTCAGTCCGTATACGGGTGACCGAACCGACACGACTAACTTTGCAGTTAATACAATGTCGTAAAGAATGCAATTATCTTAATAATTCAAGATATATCTTTGAAAAGTATTAGCGCATGCTTAGCGAACTCTAAAATTAATATATTAAATGGAAAAAGAATCATAATCAAGAATCTTGGAAATCTTATCTTGTTCTCACATATAATTTTGCGACAGAAACAGTGTAACGAATAGGTACCTGTTATTGTAAAACCTCTTTTATAAAAACATTATCCATGGAGTTTCTTGCCCGTTCTTCTCCATAGGAACCTACACTTTGGAACGTGGCAACTAGCTTCTGACAATTCAAAAGAGTTATTATTTAAATGGAAAAAGAGCTAATGCTTTTCAAAGATTTATCTTTAATTCAAAAGAGCCTGTAAATGTTCTAATTGAACTAAATTAATTGATTCACATAGTAATATCAAAGGATTTCGCAATCACTACACATTATAATAATGCGATCAGGAACACTTCAAGGTGTTCGAAACGTCAGGAAAAACAAAAACCAATAATACACGCGATTAATCCGGTTAAAAGTTGTTTTACTAAATTAATTGACTTTGACAGTCTTTAAAATTTTACATGACGTTGAATTTTAATAGAAGAGTGTTTTCATATAGTTTTTATACAAAAACTCAAAGACGTTTAGATATAAATTTGAAAAAATGAAAGTAAATCCTGTGCGAGGCATGGCAGAGTAAGCTACTTGTTTCATTAGAAAAAAAAAATTTGCTAGTCCCTATATTTAATACTTAAATAATAAATAATCTCCATATTCAAATTAAGTTCTATGACAGCCGATACGGGTAGTCAGAGGCCTGAAAGTCTGACAACCAGTCATACCACGAGATATCGTGTTACGTAGTAACTGGGTTGTGGAGGTCAGATAGGCAGTCGCTCCAAGTAAAATACTGGTATTAAACTGCATCCGGTTTGACTAGAAGCCGACCCCGATGTTATTGGGAAAAGGCTAGGCAGATATATATATTCACCATAAATATATTAAACATTGATATGCACAAAGTAGAATTAATGCAGTAGAGAAGCTTTGAGAAGTATGTGTGGAGTAACTTTGAAAGATAAAGTGAGGAACAGTGTGATAAGGGAACGTTGTGTAGTGTTATGTAGTGACAAAGATTGAGAAGGGTATGCTAAGATGGTTTGGGCACATAGAAAGGATGGATGAAAGGCGATTGGCTAAATTAGTACATGAGGCGAGAGTGGATGGAAGTGTCGGGGCAGGCCGAGCTCGACGAACGTACCGCAATCAAATTGCGGACGTTCTCAAAAAAGGACGGGTCAAGAACCACCTAAATCGGCGAGCATGTATGAAGAGGTTAATGAGCATAGATGAAGCGAAAGAGGTGTGTCAGAATCGTAGCAAATGGAAATCGATAGTCTCAGCCTACCCCCATGGGAAACAGGCGTGACTGTATGTATGTAAAGGCACAATATTTACAATAATTAGGTAAGTTGTTAACATTTTGTGTCTATATAATATTGCTAAAACAAATATAACAAGCACGATAATTCAACCTATTTAACGTTATTATTAACTTGTTATTAATACGTACTTATATCTAATTAGCGATAAGTTCAACTTAACTCACTAGTTATTATAATTAAGATTAGTTTTTGACGCTAATATGTTTTTGTTGGCAATGATATTAAATTACTAGATGCATTTTGATAAGGATCTAATTTATAAATAGAGTTAGCTTAGCAAACGACATTTTTATCACCGGGCAATGTTGTTTCATAATAAAAATAATTGATTCGTCCTTAATACGAATACTTACAAGGAATCCTTCGGGCAATCCCGAAGAATTAAAGTGAGTAATAACCTTTGAACTTGAAGAAATTAGTACTGGAGTAGTTTTAGGTACCTTTTACCAGCATGGTTACAATTATAGTACCTACACGATTTTAATCGTGTGTAACAGAATTTTGAGTTTGTATTTTATGTTTTTTAATAATGATAATGTAATGACGAGAGCTATTTTCGCTTTAATACAAGTTATTTTGTGCTTGTGTGTTACCTCACCCTCCGCCACAAATGGCGAGCAAATTTGTTCGACATTTAGTCAGACGGCGTCTCCCGTCTGGTCCTCTAAACCTTTGAACAATAATTAATCTACAAGGAAGCTTGAAATCTAATAGTATCGAACAATGACACGACACGATAGCTCAGAAGAGTGATGACACGGAATGTCAAGGGTCGCGGGTAAAAGCCCCGTTCGTGTCTATTATTTTTCTTTCCTTGATAAATAGTAATAACTATAGGCCGTGACATGTTTAAAAAATATCATTATTTATGAAAAAATATTGAGTTTTTTATTGAGTTTGCAAACCATGGATTGCCATTGGCTACACATAAATTTATTTTTATTTTTAGTGGCTATATAGTATATAAAACACAGTCAGGTCTAAACCGAAGTAGCTGCTGTATATCGTTGAGGAGTTCTCTCGAATGCCTTTGGTCTCCATCATCAGATTGTATGACTTCAGGTTGTCATTGTGTTTTAATATATTTTTATATATTTTCGTTTTATCCAAACTGGATCTACGTTTGGCCACCAACTCGCCTGATGGTAAGTGACGGTGTGGCCGAGGATGGAGCACGTAAATTCTACTAATATTATAAATGCGAAAGTAAATTAAGTAAATATAAATGTTTGTGAGGTTCGATGGATGGATGGATGTTTGTTACTCTTTCACACAATAACTATTAAACGGATTTGGATGAAATTTGGTACACAGATAGTTTATAACCTAGTTAATACATATAATACTTTTTATCCCATTTTGACCAAATTCTGGAGTCCTCGCAGACGAAGTCGCGGGCAGACATTAGTCCATACAAAAATCTTCTTATACTAACTTTTTTATTTAACCTACCTGGTAATATAATGAACGAGAAGGATATGAACGCGGAACTCCACGCGATGGCGGCGGCACGTTTGGAGTGCGCGTGCATCTCACCCAGGTACGCGTACACCGTCGCACTTGATGCTGAGATCCTGGAAGAAAGATAAACAAGTACTGATAAATTTTCCAAATGCTAGACTGACAACCACAGTCGGCTAGGGCAAAGATAATAAGAAAGAAAGAAAAACATTTATTCAGCACTGGATACAGTGACAGCGTTAACTGCAAGGTTAGTCGTGTCGGTTTGGTCACCTATATAGGTACTGAATTGATAGCAATGACGTCGCCATAAGACGTGTTAAAATATGGATGAGGATTTCGCGGTGGTGAGCAGAGGTCGAGATGTCTTAGTGGTCAGACCGCCTGGAGTATTTATCCGGGAGGCACAGGTTCGAATCCTGTTCACGACCGTATTCATTTCCATTTAATATAATAACTTTAGTGGGTACTTTTAAAAAATATTATAAAAATTACACCCTAAGTATGTCAAGTGTGCCCGTACCGAAAGGATCATAACATAACATAGCATCACGCCTGTACTCCCCAAAGGGAACACGTTGGTCTAGTAGTCACATGCGCAACTGCTGAGTAAGAGATTCAGGGTTCGATTCCCAGGTCGAGCAAATGAGTTATAGGGTTTTTTGTTGTAAATTCTAGGTAGATGGCAATAGGCTCACTACTAACGTTGCCAGAATTGATTTTCTAATGTCGGGACTTAAGGGAAAAGAAGCGGGACTGGAATGAAACATCGGGACAATGAGATCAACAAATTTTACTTTATATATTATATTTTGGCTCGCTCGCCCGATGAAAAGGCGGGATTTTGGGCTTCTCCGCTTAGGGTGCTGGCGGGACGCGTTCCGAGAGGCCTGAAAAGTGGGATGTCCCGCCAAAAGCGGGCATACATCTGGCATAACCATTTACCACCTAGATATTACTTGGGTTAATAACAGCATTGGTGAAATGTGGGTGTGCAACTGTGTACACCTCTGCTTACCCTTTCGGAGAATACAGGCGTGATGATATGCTATGAATTCTCAGTAACAGCCTAGAGTTTTGAATTGTACCCGGTTGAGGACAACATGCTCACTCAAATGTACTACTGTACTTATCTGTATAGCCATTCGATGAATATAGGCGTGATGATAGGTTAAATGATGATTATGAAAAACTATTAACTTAGTCGCAACGATTCCGACATAATCCATAGGTACTTGTTATTATAAATGCCAAAGTAACTCTGTTTGTTTGTTTGTTTGTTAACTTTTCACGACTAAACGGCTGAACGGATCGTAATGAAGTTTGGCAAGGATATAGATGAAGACCTTGGAGAAGGACATAGGCTACCTTTTGTCACGCAAGCCACAAAGTCGCGGGCACCAGCTAGTTATACATAAAAGTGACAAATGATCACAGAACCTGCTTCTAACCGTTAAAGTTAATCGAAACGACAGTTCATTTTAGATAGTAACTCGTTCCATCGCAGGTATTTTTTACAATTTATGCTCGCGACTTGGTTTGCGCTGGTTTTGTGCAAACTCATGAACCTAGCGAGAAATCAAAATTAAAGACGAGTAAGATAATATAGGTTTTTTTTTTATTATTACCTATTCCTAGACATAGACATATTTCATAATTCTCTGGGTAAATTCAAAATACTCACAATAACTCAGTAAAAAAAATAATTACTATTGTTTTATTTTTAATTACTATTACTAATTTTAATTTTATAAAATTGAATTCTTTTAGTCGACAGAAAAGAAAGAATTGTTAATTGTTAAATTTAAATTTTTAATTACACTTGAATTTTTGTTTGATTTATATATTTTTTTCATAGTTTGTAACTTTACAATTTGTAATTTTAATTTAATTTTTAACTTATTAAGTTTAATAAATAATTTATAATTATGCATGCCGTGGTCTCCTGAAATTGAGATAGCACAGGAAGTGAATATAATTTAAATTCTAAGATTTGTAATGTAATGTGTATGTCGTGTTGGAAATCCTAATAAAATAAATAAATTCCTGTTTTGATCCATAAAATTTTCATTTAAATCCACAGAGCCGTTTCGGAGTATATTCGAGACAAACGTTTGTTTATGACTAGGCATAGTTTTTTAAATAAAAGCCGTTTATGTCAAAGCTGCCTATGCAAGGACTACTGCTGAGCGTAAGGTCCTGGGTCCGATTCTCGGCTCGGGCAGAGTTATTGGGTTTTTTCTTACCAGCCCGGAGATTGGAATTGTGCCCGGTTGATGGTAATGGGCTCACCACCTATGATGACATGGGACTTTAGTTATAGTTTAAATAGCAGTTTTCACTTAAATTTTGGCAATTATTTTGAAATCACAGACAGACAGTCCAATTTTATTTATTGGTATAAATAATGTTATGCGACAACACCGCTATAATATTAACGTTGTAGGTCATACGCATTTACGCAAAATAATAAATTCTGCTATCTGCCAACCAGATAATATAATGAATAACTAATTATAGGCTGACCTCGGAACTCATGGACAAAAATTAATCTGACACGGGCATCGAACCCGCGATTTTACATAAAACCAACGTGGTGCGACCTTGCACTATCAAAAAGGCATTAAATAAAATGCCTACTTTTTTACAATCATAATAAATAAATACATAATTTATGAACGTTTTATTGGTAACTTATCATTTATTACAATAATAAATAATTATGGATTATTATTACGCTTCTTATTATAACTGGGTCAGTACCCCACCTCGATTAAAACTAATGCGTGTGCTTGACTGTTTATCTAATACAATTTATTTTATTATAAATTTGATATCGAATTTATAGTTCATAAAATCATAACTTAGGATTTAAATCCGATCGTAAAAATTAATATTTGAGAAACTTTTGGTGATCGCCCACGCATTTTTCGATTTAGGATTTAAGAGCTACTTAATGAAAAAAGCTACAAATGTCCCGCCGATCGGTGACTGGTCTTTGAGCTCCTTAAATTATGATTTGAGCTTTACGATGACGGATGCATGTTAGCCGTCAGTTAGGACTGGTCAACTTGACATTTCTACGTTTCTTTCTTCAAAAGACGTCCTACATGATTACGCTCACATATTAGTTATTGTTTACCGGTTACTACTCACGTATATTCTTCGGGTTTGCCTAACTAGTTTCGAACTCGAACGGAGTCCTTAGTCATGAGCTGAGTCCGCGGCTATGTCGCAAGTCAGTCTGACTCGCGACGATGCGATGCACGACGATGTACGTGAATAGTAACCGGTGAACAATAACTTATATGAATATGCCACACGAAAGTTATTATACGGTCACATACCTAACTTAGGTGACTTTAAAAGAGACAAATAAATGTTAAAAAAAAGACCTCTGTTCAGCCGTTTAGTCGTGAAAAAGTAACAAACAAACAGAGTTACTTTCGTATTTATAAAATTACTAGCTGACCCGGCAAACGTTGTTTTGCCATATAAATAAAAAAATTAGGGGTGGACTACCCCTAACATTTAGGGGGATGAAAAATAGATGTTGGCCGATTCTCATAGATACCGGATAAGCACAAAAAATTTCATCAAAATCGGTCAAGCCGTTTCGGAGGAGTATGGCAACGAAAACTGTGACACGAGAATTTTATATATTAGATATAGTAAGTATGGATACCAATCCCGGCTTCGCACGCGACGCATGACTAAAATAAAATAAAGCCTATGGGTACTCAGTGATAATGTAGCTATCTACTTTTGCAAGGATTTTTTTAATAGTAGTTTTTGAAACTAAAATGATATAAATCCAATAAACAAAACCTTATTTCTTTATAATATTATGTATAGACAATAACATTACCATAAAAGTTAGGTTTCAATCTGGAAGAATAATTTGAAGGAGAGGTCGGTAAAGCACAGTATCCAACCGAGTGGCGCGGGTTCAAATCCTGATCCTCCACAAAAATTCACTACCTACGCATATTTGTTCAGTTTCATTCATGATTTATTGGTAAAATCTAAATTTTTATAAGGCCACAGTATATCACTAGTTTTCTACCGTGTGATTAATATTTAGCAAATTACCTAAGCTTGGAATTCATTAGCGTGTGCAACTTGAGGGAATTGAACTCACGACCCACGATTTCTAGACTAACTTAATAAATATTCAACGACATACCGTTAACTTTCTTTCTAAGTTAATCTAAAATAACGCAGTTAAATTTTATAGAGAACACCGTGAGGAAAGCTGAACTAAATAGTTTGTAATTGCCAACACACTGTATGTAGGGCAGGGCCTCTTCTCATAGAGAGAAGACACGAGCATTGATCACCACGCTAACTTAACGTTGACTATTTGAGACTATGAGTCAAGGTTTCCACAATATGTTTTCCTTCACCGTATGTCTGTGATAGTTCTATAAACCCATGTCTTTTTTCTACGGGGGTAGGCAGAAACTACAGAACGCCACCTGATCCAATCCTTACATAGGTACTCCTTTTGTGACACCCCTGTGCATTGGAGAGCACGTGAACCCGTCGGTCATACGTCTGATCTCTCTCCGGTCGTGTCGGATTGCCGTCCCATCGGACTATGAGAGTGTAGGAAGAGGTAGTGCACTCGTGTTCGCATACACTTGTACAATATGAAATCTACTGCGTACTTGGCCGCCGCGGCCGAAAATTCGGTCAAGAGTTGCCCACGCTCATACGAGGATCCAAGAATTACACACCTAATTTTATTGGAGAACATCATACAAATGTCTGTGATGTCTTCAATTACCTAAAAATCCCGTAAACCATCAATTAAATTCAGTAATGCTATGTCACCATAATTATAATACTTCAAAAGTCACTTACAAACATCCAGTGAGGAACCTAAACACCAGCAGCATCCACACGTTGGTGGAGAACGAGGATATGATGGAGAAGACGGCTGACAGTAAGATGGCTGGCAGCATCACCGCTCGACGGCCTATCTTGTCGCCCAGGTAGCCCCAGAGAAAGGAGGTGCTGATGATACCTGGGGAAAAATACATAATATTATAATACTATAATATTAAAAAACTATTATAATACTATTAAAACAACTTTAAGGTATTTTTAGGATGAAAGCTATCAGGCAAGCAAACCTTCCTCAAGGTTTTTTTAAAAAAAAACTTTGCCCCACACTATATATTTCTTCCTGTATCGTGGGTGCGTTTACAGACATATAATCTCACATGCACAAACAACCAGACCCGAAACAATTATCTGTAGATCATATAAATATTTGTTGCGTGCAGGAATCGAACCTGCGACACGCGATGCAGCAGCCGGTCTCTCGACCACTACGCCGCGCCGTCATGGATGCGCAGATGGTTTATTAAGAAAATAAGTGAAATTATTTAATAGTATCGCTTCTGGTGTTCACCAACTAAACTAAAATTTATGAAAATATTAATATTAGTCTCTAAATATTAGTTTGACGTGTCTTTATTTAACGCATTTAGATCAATACCTACACGATTTTCACTTTCTATTGAATGGCCAGCAAATTTTTTACCAAGGCTAAAGTCATATATTCAAATTGGTCCTTCTGATTCAGATAGGCTTCAAATTGGTCTCTTGGGCCGGAGTATAAAATCGACCAAATGCAAGTTAGCCACTCGCACTTAAGAAGTTCCGTACCACCTAAACTTTTATTTGTTTATTTTGGCATGATAGAGGCCATACTAATACTAACACACGATCTGTCAGAATTTCAACTGGCTAGCTTTTAACGTTCAAAAGTTACAACACTGTGAGAGATAGACAGATGGTGTAGGCTCACATAACAGGGTCCAGTTCGTTACTTTTGGATACGGTACCCTAAAAATTGCTTTAGACTTTTTGCAACCGGTCTTTATTTCGTTATTCATTGAAATTGGTCCTACCTACTTAATTAATACCTGTCACAACTGCAATTAATCTATTAGAATAATATTTATTATCGCCCTCGTTTTTTAAACTGTTATAATGACAGAACTGATGATGAATGGATCGATATTATTGTATTAGAACGAGTGGTAATAACTCTCTTATCGTAGATATTGCACTTATTTATCTATGTCATAAACGTTTTGAGCTAGGCGGCGATTCTGATGTGGACTAAACTCAAATTATAGAATTGCTATATTTTCTAACAACGGGTGTAAGAGCAAGACGAGACGAATCTTGAGAAGGATAATAGCCGGGAAGAACGGCCTATTTAGGCCCACTGCAAATTGAAGCGCAGTGATGCTATCGAGGGCTATATTAAAGGGGGCAGGCCCTCCTGAAAAAAGATGTCTGACGAAGCCGAAGCTAATATTGAGTGGATAATCTAACATCTTGGGGGCAACCAGGCAATTTTAGGATGGACACGTCCTATCTGGCTCCCTTAGAAACGTCAATGCGGAGGCACTCAGATAAAGATATCGGTCACCCGACTGACTATAGCAATTGCCACATAACTTCAATGACCATTTACCGATCAGAGATTGTAACAATCGCATTATATGCTTACACGAACGAATAAAAAGTCGTGGTATTGAGAGACGTCATACAATTTCCGAAGATTTTTAGTCGACATACAAGAAATATCACTAGACATTAGAATTGACAGCATTGGCATTGACTAAAAAGCCTATGTGTTATTGAACAGAATATTAAAGAAAAGTATAGTTTGGGTCATAATCGACAATAAGATAAAAAATGCAACCCATATTATAATACAATATTAAAAAAGATTTAATTCCAGTAATACCCAGTTTTTGTCGTTCTATATAAAAAGACTTGTAATCAAGTTGGGTTAGACCATAGACTATATGCACTTTTTTCAACAGATACATTAGTGTGGGCGCTCACATGCAATTAAAAACTTGTGCGCGACTTGATCCATTTTGCTTTTGTCTTTATTAGCATATTATTCCTTAATCTTAATAGATTAATAATTAGGACACATTATTAATTACATTTATTTATCTTAAAAATATAAAAAAACTGTAGGCCATATCTAAATCGGTTCAGGCGTTTAGAAGTTGGATTAGAATAAATAAACTGTCAAATATTAATGAATAAAAGTTATTATACATATATAAACCATAAAAATAAAACACCTATTCATCGGGCAGTCGTGAACGAAGGTCTTTTTAAGGTCCCTTTCGGATCTTACCAATAAAAGCAGCAGCATTGACCAGTCCTTTGTGTTTGCTGGTCAACTGCAGTTCACACTCAGCGGCTGTGATGGCGTAGCTCATGCCGACCGACTCCATGGAGACGTTCAGCATTATCAGACCGCTTGTGAACAGCACCAGGTGGTTCAACTTGCCGTGTCCTGAGGAAATAAAGAATATGTTTAGAGTATGTTAAAGTTTGTAGTATAAACATTTCTATTTGCTAAATTAATAGTTACGATTTGGAGTATGAATGTGGATATGAGGAAGACTGAGGAAATGATATATGGATTGTGTGAAAAAGTTATTACCGAGATGAATGCTGCGTTGATCCCAAATACATTGGGGCAATTAAGGGCAAAAGATCTTTTTCTTATCGTGTGGTTGATGAACAACCCAGTATCAGAGTTTAAACCACCCGTAGGTCTCTGACATGGCTTTAAACACCATCGAGAACATCTCTCAGATGTGCTGGTTTCCTCACGATGTTTTCTTTCACTGTTTATAAGCAAATGATAATCAATTTATACATATACAGTGGTGAGTGCCTTGGATTTGAACTTGCGAACTTCGAATTGTCAGTCCAACGGTCATACGGCTATCACTGCTTCAGTGTATGGTATAGATACTTAAATATAATCAATCAACTCAACCTATCGCAGTCTACTGCTGGACATAGGCCTCTCCCAAATTGCGCCATAATACCCGGTTCTCCGCCTTAGACATCCAGTTCGCCTCTACCGATTTCTTAAGGTCATCGGTCCATCCAGCTGGGGGGCATCCTATGCTACGTTTACAATTCGCGGTCTCCACTCTAGGACTCGTCTGCTCCATCGGCCATCGGTCCTTCGGCAGATATGACCAGCCCACTGCCACTTCAGCTTGCTGATTCGGGAAGCTATCTCGGTTACTCTGGTTATTTGTCCGATTATTTCATTTCTGATTCTATCCTTCAAAGAAATTCCGAGCATAGATCTCTCCATTGGACAACTTGAAATTTATGGACTATTCCGTTCGTGAGTGTCCACGTCTCAGCACTATTATTATTTTATTTATTATTATTTATATTATTGTATTAATGTGGAACCAATCAGATTATTTCCACATTAGCAGCATGTTCACAGTTTTGCTTCATGCATTAGTATTAAGTCGATAAAGCAATAGGAATCCTATTTGCCATTTAGCTGTTCGTATTTTTGAGCTAATGATATAAAGTATGCTTTATCATGTAAAAAATCTTCAAAAGTTATATGATTATTTAATCTGTTGGCGCGCTAATTAGCAGACACAATAGATTTTTAATGTTATGAATTACGTATTTGTACGTGGCTGAGCCAAAGGGTAGCTACATTTTCAATTGGAAACATATACGGGTATTTATTAATCAACCCTGAACAGCCCTAAGTTGTTGGCATTGTCAAAGGACGTGTCCTTCACACGGGTTGGTTTTTGTCGCGCGCAGCACTTGAGGCAAATTTGTTTGCTTACAAAAAATATCAATAACCAGCTTCTGCCCGCGACTTCATCTGCGTGACTTCAGAATTAGGTCCAGCCGGGATAAAAAGCACCCTTTGTGTTAATCCAGGTTATAAACTATCTATTATAGTCTATCTGTATAATAGTGATAGTCTAGTGGTATGACCATTGGACTGACAAGTCAAAGTTTGCAAGTTCGAATCCAAGGCACGCACCACGGTCTTTTCGAAGTCATGTGCGTTTTATAAATTAATTATCACTTGCTTAAAGCGGTGAAGGAAAACATCGTGAGGAAACCAGCACACCTGAGTGATATTCTCGATGGTGTGTAAAGCCATGTCAGAGACCTACTTGTGGTTTAAACTCTGACACTAGGCTGTTCATCAACCACACGATAAGAAGAAGAAAAGCTATCTGTGTGCCAAATGTCATCCAAACCGTACAGTAGTTATTGCGTGAAAGAGTAACAAACATCCCTACATACAAACTTTCACATTTATAATATTAGTAGGATAAAAATGCATTTTTGGTAATGTTTTTATTTTTTATTGTTTCTTCTTTAAAATTAACGGTTTTTGTATACCAAAGCCTTTTTTTAAAATTCTTATTATCCTAAGTACCTTAAGGATTCTAACGATCAACTCCATACATCTAAATCGGTTCTGGCGTTCAGAAGTTATGATGGAACAAAGAAACTAACAAACAACACTTATTTTTGAGCAACACACTTTTGGCAGTCTTATTGTCTCCTGAGGCCCCTTCAAATTTTTTTATCAACTTAGTCGCACTGTTTAGTGACGTCGCAAAATCGTACAATGTTACACACATCTTATCAACCACACCATGACAATGGAAAACAAATACAGCTATCTAAGAACGTACAAAGATATATTTAATGTTAATATTTACCTGTCTGTTCAAACGCATCTTCAAAACTATGTTCGCTGGCCGGATTCAGTTTTTCAGCACTTTCAGCATCTACTTCCCCTTTAAACTTTGTTATGTCTGGCATTGTGACGTTTTCTTCTTTCTTTCTCTGTTTAACTTAGCATTACTCTTCTATCTTATTGGTTTTGAGCTTTTAAGAGTTTGAAATATTTGGAAGTTTCGCTGTAGCTTCTTTTCTCGATTTTGATTTCGTACATCGACTGGTACTTTTGTTGCTGATGAAAATGGAAATGATGTTTCTGTGAAAAGAAAATATGTAATATACAATACAAAGACTTGAAATCTGTCAGTTACTGGTGTAGGGGATAATATGGGCATTGGCAAGAGTCTTGATCTTCCTGCCTGGTCCCAAATAACTTGGGAGTTACTTCAGTGCAATATGAATTTATCTTCCAATTTACCCTGAGTCATAATCGTTCATTCCCTTTCCATGGCCAGGAATATACGTAAGTTTCTTGTGAATATACGAAATTTGAAGAATTTAATTGCACGGTAAGTTCGTACGATTATGAGCCTGCTAAATTCTTGTGTCAATATTGCTGAGAAAAAAGACCAGCAAAGAGGACTCAATATAAAATGATGATCACATAATATCGAGAGCACGTTAAACCGTCGGTCCCGGTTGTCAAATTAGGAACTCTGATAGCCGTTACGGGTAGTCCGAGGCTTGAAAGTCTTATCACGAGATATCGCGTTACCCAGTAACTAGGTTGTGGAGGTCATATAGGCAATCGCTCGCTGTAAAAATACTGTTATTAAGCTGCATCCAATTTGACTGGGATCCGACCCCAATGTTATTGGGAAAAGGCTAGGCAGATTAATTGTATAGGTGGCGTGTCTAATGTCAAGGCTAGGCAGTTAGGTCACTTTGTCGGTCAACATTTTACATATTTTTTCTTGTATAATAACTTTCGTGAGACACCTTCATATACTGTTCAACGGTTTTTAAACACTTGCATTCTTCTTGGGCAATCCCGAAGAATGCAAGTGCGTAATAACCGTTGAACAATCTTAATTAACATTTAACATTTTCTCGATTTTCTTGAAACAGTTTTATACCAATTCTGCATTGTTATTTTATATTGTTTTAATTTAAAACACAAAATGAAGAACAGTCAGTTATCAAGGCAGCCATTTTCACTAAGCTTACTCCATAAAAGCTGAGAATACATGACAACGTATCTAAGCAAAAAATAAATAAACCTTTATCTAATTATTTACTTCCTCGTGCAGTACATTCATTCATACATTACATAATGATATTTATTGCAGTTTAAGTTTTATATCTTATCAGAATGTTGATGTTTAGATAAGGTATTAAAACACGTTTTTAAGTCGACGGGTATGTTTGTCCGTAAAACAATTGCCTTATTGGTCTAGTAATCGCAAACGCGCTGTAGAAGGTGAGGACCTGGGTTTCATTCCTCTGTCAGCCAAAATCCGCGGAAATATCTTTTACCTATAGAAATTCTGCATTGAAGTACCGGGGATAAAAATACACTATATCTAGGTGATATAGTATAGTATTATCCCCGGTACTTGTTTTTTTTATGTTATAGGGGGCAAACGAGCAGACGGATCGCCTGATGGTAAGCGATTACCGCCGCCCATGAACACCCGCAACACCAGAGGAGTCACAAGTGCGTTGCCGGCCTTTTAAAAAGGAGTACGCTCTTTTCTTGAAGGTTTGAAGGTCGTATTGGTCCGGGAATACCGCAGGCGACAGTTCATTCCACAGTTTTGTTGTGCGAGGCAGAAAGTTTCTAGAGACGCACAGTTATGGACTGCCAACCATCTAAATGATGGGGATGGAACTGCTGTCGCGTAGAACGATGTCGGAAAGAGGCGGCAGGGTTAATATAAATGGGAAAAGGCTAGGCAGATTAATTGTAGGTATAGGTGGTGAGTCTGTTGTCTTCTATCAGGCACGATTTAGCAGCCCACGCAACTATTTTGAAAATTATAAGACATCAATTTGATAAAAGAAATACATGATTCATTTGCTTTTAAAATAATTGTACCTGTGTATATCTATATATATTCCTACCTTAATACTGACCAAAAAAATAGCATTACATAACTTCGATCACTGCTGATGACCGTGGGTTAGTCTTGAAAATAAATCCGCTTGACATTGCTGCGCTTCACATTGGAAATATGTCAGTTAGTACTTTAGAATGCTAAAATATAAAAAAAAAATACCTAATTAACAAATCGTGATACTTTTATGCAAACATGCTTTAAAACTTAGATAACTATGATGTAGGTAAATTTATTTTAATATAACAAATTGTTAAAGGCGGTGTTTTAACATTGGAATTGGTATTAAATTCAAGAGTAACCCCATTGGTAACTATGCAATCAAGTTCAGAATTTATGATAAGAATAGAAAGGTCAATGACTTTATCAGTCAAATGTCACTCTATAAATACGATTTACAATTAAAATTATTATATTTAAAACGTGTTTCTACTATATACGTGAGACAAATTCATATTAATTATTGTTCAGCGGTTATTACTCACGTGCATTCTTCGGGATTGCCCGACTAGTTTCAAGCTCCAAGGGCTTGACTCGCGATATCCCCGCGGGTTCAGCTCATGACTAAACGCTCCGTTCGAATTCGAAACTAGTCGGGCAATCCCGAATATTGTACGTGAGTAATATTAACCGTTGAAAAGTAAGTCATAACTAGTAGGTACATATAATTTTTTAAGTTCTAATGGTTCCAATAATAATATTTTTTAACAGTTTTTGTTTATCTGACGTCACAATATGGCGGGAAGTCGTTCATAATCTTATTTTGTTTGCACTGTTTCTTACACGACTGTCGAAAAAAGGGAGTGTTATGTTCTTAGGGTAAATGTATGTAATTATGTACGTCAGTTTCTTTATACCACCATAATTAAAAAAATAAAAACATTAACGGTCAGAGAAGACGGTGGTAACAGAGGTCGGCACTTCGGCAGACATAGAGGGCTACTAAGTTTATAAGTTCCACTTCAATTAAGACCTATGTAAAATTTACACTTAGTTTGCAAATAAATTTGAATTTGAATTTGAATTTGAGGTCATATTTTAAGGAGCGGTCGTATTTATTTATTTACAAAAATTATATCACAAGTCATCAATTTTTTTTTTTCTTTATTTTATGAAACCGCTTTGACTATTTATAAATTCAACCAATTGTTTTTTTTTATGTAATTGCAGTACCGAATGCGTTTATGCGATTTAAAAATATGGACTAATTGTGTTACCTAAGATACTCATGGTATTTCAAACTTTTGACATGACTACAAAACCACATGATTATTAACAATTCCTTCTTCTAAATTCTAAATTATGATTTAGGTACACTCAGTGTCAAAACTAAAGTGGTATAATATAACCTTGACGTCTGCAGAATTATTGTTAACGATGAACACATAAATAATATTTTAATTTAAATAGAAATACCAATATAATCCGTTCTCGCCATTTAAATTTAAGATTAATGATTAAAACATAACATATCCTAGCATAACGCCTTTATTCACCGAAAGGGTAGGCAGAGGTTAACACAATAATTGTACACCCACATTTCACTAATGCTGTTATAAGGTTCCACGTGAGCCTATTGCTTAATGGTTAAGTTATTGAAATTAAATGAACTTCCTCTTTGGTCTTGTGTTCGCAAGCTCGGCTGTTGAAGGTCCTAGGTTCGATTCCGGGGTAGGGCAGTGTCATTGGGTTTTTGCTGATAGATCATTCTTATTAGCAGCCTAGAGCTTGGAATTGTGCAGTTGACGGCAATAGGCTAACCAACACATGGGATTTAATAACTCTATTGTGGAATCTGGATGTACACCTCTACCGAATCCATCGGGCATAAGTGTAATGTTTTTTATTCATCATCATCCCCCTGCCCTTATCCTAATTTATTTGGGGTCAGCGCACCATGCATCTGGCATGCTGCTAAAGTTTTGGCTATGTTTTATGACCGGCCGCCTGCCTGACGTCAACCCTCATTGGGAATGCTGTTGTTGGTAGTAACCGCCACCAATACTGTTTCCTTCTATCTAGTTAGTAGTAGTTAGTCTTAGTCTATGTTATCCATGCGCCAGGTTCTGATGTTATCCTACTATCACACTCCACTAACCGGGCCAATGCTATTTATTATGTTATGTAAATAAATTATTTAATTATAATTCAAGCAATTGTACGTACCAGTTGGAACCGGATAAGATATAATAAATATTTATTTGAAAAGGTCAAATGTTGGTTTTTATGAATTATATTTTTTTTAATTACGGACGAATACTATCGTCCATTTTTCTGTTTTCTAGAATTAGGTATATTAGCTAATATAGATTTTAATTTCATAATGCCTTAAATAACTCCGTACCATTAGGTACCTATTATATTTTTTTAATTGCAGGTTGTAAATGCTGTTATAAATAAATTAGATACCTACATACATACACAGCATCAGGCCTGTATTCCCCGAGGGGGTAGGCAGACGTGTACACAATTGCACACCCACATTTCACCAATGCTGTTATTAAGTCCTATGAAGTGGTGAGCCTATTGCCATTAACCGGGCACAATTTTCTAAAAAAGTAAGCAGTATTTTCTAAAACGTGCTACGAGCTAACGTGGTGATCAAAGCTCTTGTGTTCTCTGTATGAGAAGAGGCCCTTGTCATGTAGTGGGACAGTTATGGGCTGGTTATATTATGTTTTATGTAACTCAGAACAGACTACTCCAAAACAATTTAAATAGGTACGCAATTTATGCAATTCAATGATAAGATAACAATTATCACTTGAAAAATTCCAATTACAATGTTTAGTAGATAGATTTTCGTATCAAACGTGACGATATATAGTAGGCATATCTTCTATATTATATATAGAAGATATATATATATACATATAATAAAAATGTAACGGATTGCTGTCTGTACATGGAAGATATATGAGCAAAAATATTGTTGGGACTTTTATCAACGCAAATAGCACCCAAAACAATGATTGTTAGAATTTTTGTCTGTTTATCTGTGCGTTTGTGCTTGCTTATCTCAGAAACGGTTAATCCGATTTAGATGTGGTTTCACTTAACATTTCGTGTTTGTTTCATGGCAATCGGTTCATAAATAAAAAAGGTATGCCAATTTAAAGAATCACGTCGAACATTTGTTATTTACGACATCCACGCGGACGGCGTCGCGGGCACAGCTAGTGTTCAATATATACACATAAAGGTCATTGCCCTCTAATACCCGTGTACAAAGTAACCTACATCCTTCAAACTATATTTCATGACTACACTGATAAGCTATGAGATAGCATTTTCACTCTGTCATCTAGACAAGACAAGGACATTTGCTAAGTAAATAGAGTTCATAATCGCTTAGCAATACAATGGAGACATTATAAATTACATTGTTGCATTGTATGCTAATTTTAATGGTAGGAAGATAAATAATAAATAAATAATATGTAGACGATATCAAATAATAATTGTTTAATGGTTATTACTCACGTGCATTCTTCGGGATTGCCCGACTTGTTTCGAACTCGAACGGAGCTCTTCGTCATGAGCTTAGCCCACGGTGATGTCGCGAGTCAAACTAAGAAGAGACTAACAAACGAATCAAACCAGTTTGACTCGCGACATCGCCGCGAACTCAGCTCCTGAATAAGCGCTCCGTTACCCGGGACAATGTAAGGATTCTAACAATACCCCATACATCTAAGAGCCGATTTCACCGCTGCCATTAAAAACCGAGTTTAACAGAACTTAGTTCTACGTGATCCAGTTCAAATGTTGATTTTGATCTCAGTTAACGTCAAACTGATTTTACCTGCTACATTTTGATCGCGTTCACGAAGACGAAGTTTTCTTGGTTAATTAATGTAAATGTTGTCACAATAAGAATTTAAACGATTTTGAGAGGTGATAACCTAAATTTATATTGATTAATATATATGTAAACAATAAATATTACAAAATTAAGCATTTTTGGTGCTGATATATTTATAGGAAATTTTATTATAACTATACATGTTTAATTTTATTAAGTTATCAGTTTTATATACATTTTATTTATACAATAGCGTTATATCATAATTAAGTCAAATAACAACAAAATCTCTTTTATGTTAAACAATATTCCGCCATTTTGACAAGGCCGCTCTTGAACGCGTTTAGATAAGCTGAACGTCGAAACTCGGGCGTTCAGAAGCCTAAACTGGGTTCAGCTTGAACTGCGTTCAGTTTTTGTTGTTGAAATGCAAACTGGAGCTCTGAACTCAGTTAAATGCGTGAACTGAGTTCAGCTTGTACTGATCGCGTTTAGTTTCACTGGTGAAATTGGCCCTAAGTCGGTTCAGGCATTTAGAAGTTATGGTGGAATAAAAAAACTTACAAACATACATACAGACAGACATCAACCCTAAAAACATAACACTCCTGTTTTAGGCAGTTGTGGAAAAATATCAATAATTTTAATGGTACGGAATCCTCGGTGCTCATACTGAAAACATTAACTTAGTACAATGGATACAATGTTAAATTACTCACATCCAAGGTCTTGCCTTAATCGTGGGAAACCTAAACAACTTTGATTACTATTGTTTAAATAATTTACTCAAATTATTATGTGTATAATTATTATGATGTTATAAGAAAATAGGAGGACACTATTGCCCAAATATACACAACGTTACCATCGCCATTTTCCACCTCTATCAGTGTATATGTATAAATAAAACCTTAATAAAAATAAACCCCGGCACAAAACCAAAAAAAAAGAGTAATGATCTTCAAAAAGCTAAACGGATTTACTTAAATCATAGCGAAGGACAGTCAATCAAGTCACCTTCAAGCCCAAAAACACTACCTAAATCAAAATCGGTTCATACGTTAAGGAGCTACGATGCCACAGACAGATACATACGTTAAACTTATAACTACCCTCTACTTGCGTTGGAAGTTAAAAATAAGTTTTTAATGGCAACACTTTACTTAAGATGAGAAGAAATGGAATGGATAGCTATACGTATATCTACTAAATGAGAGATTCTGAATGCACTACCAAGGTCGAGGAAAGAGGTTTCAGTAGCAGTCCAAAGATTGGAATAATGCCCGGTATATAGAAATAGGTTCACCATCTAATAAACGGGACTAAGTAACAGTACTAGCTCGCAACTTCGCCAGCGTCGACTTTGGAATTGGGTCTGGTGGGGATCAAAAGTATCCTGTGTCAATAAAGGTCATACACAATCTGTGTGCCAAATTACATTCAAAACCGTACCGTAGTTATTGCAGGAAAGAGTAACAAACATCCATCTATCTTCACAAACTTTCACATGTATAATATTAAAAGTAGGAAGTAGGATTGACCATAACATAGCATCACGCCTGTATCCCCCGAATTGGTAGGCAGAAGTGTACACAGTTGTATACCCACATTTCACCAATGCTGTTATTAAGTCCCATGTAATAGGTGGGGAGTCTATTACCATCTATACACACAATACCAAACTCTGAGCTGCTACTGAGAATTTCCTAACAGAAGAACTCAATAGCACTTTGCCCGACCTGTGAATCGAACCCAGACCCACCCGCAGTCGCGCTTAAGACCACTAGACGAACGAGGGAACATTTCACCAATCTACTTGTACATCAATACATTTCTGCATTAACTTTCAGACACCATAGGCGAGATGTTATTTTATTGTTAACAACATTGAACAATTTTCCGACTGGGAAAGGACAGAGCTGGTTTCCAAAGCTTCCAAACCTTCAATAATAGAGAAACACTATAAGGAGTCCGTATTGGTGGCGGTTACCACCAACAAACGCAGTCCCAATGAGGGTTGACGTCAGGCAGATGGCCGGTCATAAAACAAAGCCAAAACTTTAGCAGCATACAATTTCAAAAACAATTAGAAAGTGGAAGCAGAGTACATGCTGCGCCGACTCCAAATAAATTGGGATAAGGGCAGGGGGGTGATGATGACTATAAAGCGAAGTAAGTATATTATATTGACTTGCGATATCGACGCAGGCTCAGCTCATGACTCCGGCTCCGATCGAGTTCGAAACTAGTCGGGCACTACCGAAAATATGCACATTATATTGCTATATGGGTAAGTACCTGTTGGGATCGGGAATATAGGGACAGCTGACAGAGAAGAATGGAAAAGAAAAACTGAATGCACAGACCCCAAATAACTTGGGACTATATGGAGAAGATGATAATGGGGCAAAAATCGGGGGCAGAAATGTTAGCAAAGCTGATTTCATATAGGTCGAGATACCAAATGTGTTGACACAGTTAACCTTTCGGCTCAGTAACGTACAGATCTGTACGTTGTAACAATAAAAATCTATTGTGTCTGCTAATGACTGACGCAACAGCTTAAAATAATGCTAAAATATTGAACGTAGTGAAAAATACAGATAAATCTTTGAAAAGCATTAACTCATGCGTAACGAACTTTACTGTTACACAATTAAATAGAAAAAGAATACGTACGTTAATACTCCTGGAGTTATCTGGGAGGCATAGGTTCGAATCCTGCTCACGACCGTATTATTTTTCTATTTAAAATAATTATAACTGCGTAGAGAAATATCCTTTACCACAATCAGTGATCGGAAAAAGGTGAGCTAAACTACCTAAAAAAAAAACGCCGAGACAAGTGGAGACGCCAAACAAAAAATTTTTTTTTCGAATCTAAAGTCGGTTTCGGGAATTCAAAAAAAATATCTTAATTACAACATAAATTAATAAAGTAAAACAATTATCGAATTAATTTCCTGTTTCTGTTTAAAAATAGTATGCAAGATTTTTATTGACATCAAAAAATAAAGGTCAAAAAGAAAAATTTAAAAAAATAAAATGAATTCAATTAGTTTACTGTATTAATAACATTAATATAATAAATGTACATAAGCGATGTCCCAAAACTCGGAAAAAAAATATTCCGAAAAAAGTCTCTAATTATTTTTTTCTCTTTTCTTTGAGCTTTAGGTATATTATCTCTACCTATTCCGATCACTGATCATAATATAACATAAATCACGCTTCTCAGGCTTGAGGGGTTAGGCAGAGATGTCATATAAAACACCCATATTACACCGACAAGTAATCCATCCCGTAAGTCGCGTCTACCAGGTTCCCATTTTAAAATAGCAGGCTAGTACTGATAATTTCCTAATAGAAAAAACCCAATAACAGGTTGCCTAATCCAGGAATTAAACAGGACCAGCGTACCTATTAGCTAACTCGGTTACCTACGAATTTATGGTCACTTTGTAGTAGAACCGTTGGACTGACAAGTCAAGGGTCACTAGTACAAATCCAAGGCACGCACCAGTGTCTTTTCAAAGTAATTTGCGTATTATAAATTAATTATCATTTGCTTAAAACGGTTAAGGAAAATATCGTGAGGAAACCAGCACACCTGAGAGATGTTCTCGATGGTGTGTAAAGTCATGTTAGAGACCTACGGGTGGTTTAAAATTCTAACACTAGGTTGTTCATCAACCACACAATAAGAAGGAGAATTGACATCCAAGAGTAAACAAAAATGATAATAAAGAAAAATTCTGTATATAATCTATTTCATTGATCAAATTAATAAAAGTTGTATATTAAGGTTAACCTTCCCCTGTCCCATGAATCACATAATATGATACACGGTGATTATTTCTGCTTCGTGGACAGGGAAACTGTTAATGCACAAAATAATCTAATTATCAGCATCAATGCTATTTTTAAAAGACTGAGGACCCATGGATAAGTTATAAGTGGGTAGTTTTATACACTATATTACAGCAACAAGCTGAAATTAATTAAAAAATCTAAAAAGCACGCCTGTCAATTAGAAGTCATACTTGCCTATATTACCCGGGACAATGTAAGGATTCTAACGATACCCCATACATCGAAATCGGTTCAGGCATTTAGAAGTTATGATGGAATAAAGAAACTCACAAACATACTTACATACATAAATGACCCCTAAAAAAATAACACTCCTTTTTTGGGCAGTCGTGTAACAAACGAGAAAAATCAATGGAGGTACTTTTATATAAGATAACATTAAACTGTTACATAATAACTGCATCGGTAAAATGTAGGTGGACAACAATACTTCTCTGCCTACCCTAGGGTACAAGCGTGAAGCTATGGTTTGTTTCAAACAGATTTGCACCAACCAAAACAATTTTAAAATACCTTGATAATGTTATCTACCCTTGTTTAATTAACGCCTGATATTGAAACAAATTTAATAATAAAAATGCAGTACGATTTTGTATCATTACACGACGTAGGTTAAAAAGTCAATATGTTCTTTACAATTCAATTTAAATGTCAATCTTCTTTAAAGTTCAACTAAAACAAGTGTACTTTAAAATGAAAGTTACTTACGAGGTTCAAACTTAAACGATTCAGATGCACTTATCGGTTAACATCATCTGATTGCAAAAATAACTACTATAACATCACTGTTCACAACAAACTGTTACTAAAAACTAGAAAACAAAATACTAAAAACTTAATTTTAATACATTTTAATTCAGAAAACCACTATTTACGTTTGTAAAACACAAATTTTAGAGAGAGTAAACGCACACGACCTTCCTCGGCTGGAGGAACTGATGTACTGAATGAACTACTGACTAAAATTAGGCACGGGATCGGCGCAAGCGCATATCGGTATTTATATAGAGCTGCCAAGTGTATTCCGAAATATATGTTTTTTTAATTAGTTTGTCTGGTATTTTGCTAATTGTTTTGTTTATATTTGGGGTTTCTCGAATGAAACAAATGTTCATACGTCATTAAGAACAATGAACTCCTAAAGGTAACAGCAGAAAAGTAAATTAATTCTGTATGTAAACGATTTTTTGGTTTCGCGGTTTTTTTTTAAGGTTACAAAGTCATAATGTATATTTTAAGTGTTTTTGTTTGGCTTAATAAATTTTCCAAATAATTAAAATTTTTCTTAAGATAAGCGAAGCTAGAAGAAATTGGGGGACAGATGAACTGTTGCTGTTATTAAAAATGTAAGAAGGGATCGTCGGATGTTAAGACCGTTACAACTATATTTTTTTCGTTTATTTAGGACTACTATAATAAATAAATATAGTGATAATGAAGTTGTATAAGCCGACTGATTAAATTTATGGCCAAAAAAAATTTTTTCCTTAAATTTGTTAAGTACACAGAAAACCTACGAGATTATCAAAGTATTTTATTAAACTAACAGAGATTCTAAGAACATAAGCGCCTTAGATCATAGTGTTTTTTTTATGAAGGTCATAGCTAGGTAGACCTACATAGTTCTCGCCTCATTTTCTCTTTTCCATTTAATAATACGTATTGCAAAAGTATAGATAATAGTACAGGTATTGCTTTAGCCTTAATTATGTGAAAATGTTCATTACTTTAGACTATGAAAAATTTGTCAAAGTCAAATAAATAAATTTTGAGTGTATTTTCTAATATAGGTACAATGCTTGGTTACCTATATTTTTACAAGTAACACCTTAAAAAGGGATGGCGCATTACTACCTTCAGTAGATAAGCACTTGGCTATCGTCTTCTTAAATTTAAATAAACAAATTAGATAAGGTCACTTTGAACAACCAAGACAAGAACAACAACAAACATAACATAATATAGCATCACGCTTGTATTCCCCGAAGGGGTAGGCAGAGGTGTACACAGTTGTACACCCACATTTCAACAATGCTGTTATAGGAGGTTAAGTCCCATGTAATAGGTGATGAGCCTATTACGATCTGCCGGGCACAACTCCAAACTCCGGACTGCTACTGAGAATGTATCTTACAGAAAACACTATGCCCGACCCGATAATCGGACCCGAGACCTCATGCTCAGCAGTCGCGCATGAGACCACTAGACCAACGAGGCAGTTAGAACAACAATATCTGACAAAATCACTGACGCCGTACAAAAGAACAAATTTGCGTTCTGATTTCACCAACAATCAATACTGTCAATCACAATCATTCCAATCCACTTACAAGATTTAAAATTAAATATAAAAAAAGTGCGGTGATTTTCGTCAATCACACTTATCATGTGGGGGTTATCGCTCCAGGTCATAATAAGGCGATAAGATGCATATTATGTTCACATTAACCACGAAATAGGTATAAAATGATAATATGACGTCACATACACGTTCATAATAATTAATGTTATTATGCTCGTGACCTTCCGTCGTAGTATTATGAGCATGTGACATGATTATGCAGCCATACTTGAATGGGACATTCAGATATTGCATGATAGTATTGAAACAGATTTAAGTATATTCATATGGGGGCTGTCTTGCCCGCATCCGTAGGAGTGCACCCTTAAAATGGAATCTCCACACGTGGCCCCTGGGTGGTGCAAAACAGGCTACACAACTCTGGTCGGCTTCGGCCGCGACTGGTTAACACCCACCGGTCGAAGCCATGCCGTGAAGCGACCTAGTCGTCTTTCGGGATGTAGTCCATTGCAACCGTTGTGGGAAAGATCTGGGCAGTTGCATCAACTCCCCAACTATCGTTCTCCCCGGATCTATTCACTCCACTTAGACTGAATAGATTTGTTCTGGATCTACGTGCTCCATCCTCAGCCACACCGTCACTTAACATCAAGCTGGTTGGTGGCCAAACGTAGATCCATTTTTGATAAAAAAAAAACAATTATGCCTGTTTTTCATCATTTGGGTAAGCAAGTTTGGGTTGAATAAACATTTCCTGCCATCCTGACACATTTTCTCTCTCTCTTTCATCTTAATTTATTACTAGCGTCCCGCCCCGACTTCGCACGGAAACTAAACACCTAAACCTTCCTCATAAACCACTCTGTCAATTGGTGAAAACCGTATGAAAATCCGTTCAGTTGTTTTAGAGTTTATCGCGAACAGACAGACAGTCAGACGCGGCGGGCAACTTTGTTTTATAATATGTAGTGATTCTCTTTAGGGACGTTTGTTGGTTAGGTTGCTTTTGATCAGTCCTTTTTTGAGAACGATCACCGTCTGCTGCGCTATGTTCGCTGTGGTCAGCGTACCTCTACTCTTCCACCCACTAGCCTCGTATATATGAGCGCAACTTAACTAGTACCGTGAAATTATCCCACCGTGGGAGGGCCATGCTTCAGCACGAATGGGCCAGCTCGACCGGAGTGATACCACGGCCTCACAGAAAACCGGCGTGAAGCAACGCTTGCGTTGTGTTTCGCTGAGTGAGTGAGGGTACCGGAGGCGCGAACCCCTTTAAGTCGGCAACGCACTTGCGACTCCTCTGGGGTTGTAGATATCCATGGGCGGTGGTAATCACTTACCATCAGGCGATCCGTCTGCCCGTTTGCCGCTTACCCCAGAAAAAAAAAGAAATGCATTCCACGAATTTATTTAATTATAAGTAAATCTGTTTTGTTGCGATTACGCCTGTAACCTTTTTGGAATCATTTTTTTACTGGCTGAATATTGTTTGTCTACCTACAGAAAAATTAATATTGATTGTCGTAAAAAGGAAATGCCATCTTTCTTTTTCGATAGGCCAAGGTCGTTAGATACATATATTACTAATCTGTGGGTCAAGGTGTGTCGCATGAAAAATGATAATATTTTTTTCTGTTATAGCCCAATTACAAAATGTTCCACATCAACCTAGTTTTATTGAGAGGAAAACCCCCTCTGGCCACGCGCTGACATAACCCTTTTAGTTTATCTTCTTCCGCCACTTTAATTAAAGAAAAGTATCACAAAAACTTTATGATCTATCAATAATATTGTCCTTGGGTTCTTATTTAGGAGTTTAGTTAGTTTAAGGTCTTGTTGAAGGAACATAAACCACTGTTCTTAACTACTGCTTATATTTTACATTTTAAAAACAAAGATGAGTAGCTTTTTTTGCCAATTTACGAAATACTTACAAGTTATCATCCTTAGATCCATCCATCTTTCCATCCTTCATTACATCCTTAGAACAAAATAATGCTAAAATTTCATGAGACACATTCCTATTAATTATTGTTGAACTAGTCCTGGGACTCCCGGCGAATGCACGTGGGTAATAACCATTGAACAATAGTAATACAAAATAATACTACTGGTCCGTAAAAAGGTTAAACACAAAGACTACCTGAAACAATACGTGTCCTTCTGGTAACTTACTCTATTCGCAAAATTAACCTTAACAAATTGGCATGTTTCTAACTAATTTCATCAGCAAGAAGGCCCGAATATTATTTAAAATAAAAGATTTAAAAGCTTTAACATTAGCGGCTATAGGATTCCGTGGAAGTGACATTCTCGGTGATAGGTGATCTTATCATTTTGCGAAGTGGACATTAAAGTGGCTGAACCTTGGATGAAGTTTATATACTTGCATATCAGGCTATTGGCTGAACCTATTCTTATCTTTGGTTCCGTAGTGGACGAGGACGAGTAAGACGATGTATTTCTTTGAACAGATTCAAAGAACATAGATACACTTTAACTTTAAAATATGTTAGTAAAATTTTTTTTAGATTTTTTAATCTCTCCAGTGACAGTAAAATAACAGTAAAGATACCTTTACATATAACATAGCATCACGCCTGTATTCCCCAAAGGGGAAGGCAGAGATTTACACAGTTGTACACCCACATTTCACCAATGCTGTTATTAAGTCCTACATGGGACTTAATAACAGCGGTGGTTAGGTGGTTACCCTATTACTTTTACATATCTACTGAAAAATAAGCTTTGGGTCAGAATATTTTATAGAGGTGGACGTTGCAACAAAGACCTAAAAATTAATCATCCATTTTTAACAGGTTCAGTCACCACTATTTGGTTTTGTATTAAAGGAATTAAACATTAATAGTAAAGGTTTTGTATTAAAGGAAATGATCTAGACTTTGTGATCCGGTTGGATAACATTCGGTTAAAACACATTATTAACTGGTCAAGGACAGAGAGTGGTTACAAATTGAGACGGCTCGGGTTGTTAATCTGATATAGTTCAAGTTGCAATATGAGTCATGACCTTGTGGTCAAACTTGACACCTAAGTTTTGATTCTTAACTTAAATCAAATCTGATCCAACCAGCAGTCGACTCTCGGTCTACTCGACGGAGAAACTACCTACCTCATCATCATCCCCCTGCCCTTATCCCAATTTATTTGGGGTCAGCGCAGCATATGTTCTTCTTCCACTTTCTAATTGTTTTTGCAATTGCATGCTGCTAAAGTTTTGACAATGTTTTATGACTAGCTACCTGCCTGACATTAACTCTCAATGGGAATGCTGTTGTTCGTGGTAACTGCCACCGATGCGGTCTCCTTCTCTAGATAGAATCTCTCTGTCACACCAAATGTTATCCATGCGCCAGGTTCTGATGTTATCCTACTATCACACTCCACTAACCGGGCCTAGTTTGCCTACCTGACCTGCATAACTAATTACTGAGTAACACGATATTTTCTGGAAAGACTGGTTGTCAGACTTTCAGGCATCTGTCTACTAGCTATGCATAATGACTGTCATAGATCGTCTTTTCACATAACTGCCCAAAAGAGAAAAGTTATGTTTATAGGATAGGTGGTATGTTTGTGAATTTTTATATTAAAGTTATTATATTAAATGGAACAAGAGTACCTCTTAAGAGGTCGAGATGGCTTAGTGGTCAGAGCGCCTGGAGTATTCATCCGGGAGGCGCAGGCTCGAATCCTGTTCGCGACTGTATTCTTTTTCCATTTAATATAATAACTTTAGAGTTCGCTAAGCATGCGTTAATGCTTTTCAAAGATTTATCTTGAATTTTTATATTCCACCATAACTTCTAAATATCAGAACCGATTTAGATTTATGGGGTATCGTTAGAATCTTAACATTCTCCTTGGTAACATACATAGGCCAGTAGGATTAAAAAAAAGGCAGGCGGCATTTTTTATTTTTTATTAACTTTTTGGCACAGCCATGTTCAAATACGTACTTCATACCAATAAAAATCTATTGTGTCTGCTAATTAGCGAGCCAACGGCTTAAGGGTTATAACAGCTCTTAGTAAATAAAAATAAAGATAAAGCCAAGCTCACTAGATCTGACGCACTCCTTATAGGGGATCTCAGAACTGATAAGTGTATTATTGCCTGTCATGCATCCACGGTCAGCCGATGACGGAATTAGAAACGAATCCTTACTCCAACTAGTCTATAGATGTAAGACCTTGGGTTTGATTCGAAAGACTAAAAAAATATGGAGTATCTACTTGTAACAAACTTAGTGATATAATTATGATATTAGTAATATCTTAGGTTTTCGCGATCACTATACATTATAATAAAACAACTTTTAACCGGATTAATCGCGTGTATTATTGGTTTGTTTTTCCGACGTTTCGAACACTTTGCAGCGTTCGTGGTCGCAGAAGGACAGTCATCCGACGCGATTAATCCGGTTAAAAGTTGTTTTATAATAATTATGATATTAATTATTGTGCACCGGTTAATAGTCACGTGCAGTTTTCGGGATTGCCTGATTACTCGAACGGAGCTGAGCCCGCGGCAATGTCGCGAGTGGAGTGAGTCAGGCAATCTCGAAAAATGCACGCGAGTAATAACTTTTGCGTCTCTCGAAAGTTATTACGTTAGTGATGAATAATCTAGAATCACTTTGACTTTGCCCGTAGGCCTCTGACATAGCTTTACACGCCATTGAGCACATTTCTCTAGTGTCACCACACTTTTTCCTCACAATGTTTTCCTTCACCGTTTTAATCAGCCTACTGGCGAAAGTAGGTAAAAAATTATAATTGTTAACAATAATATTTATGTTGTGTCTGGTAATTACCACCACCTACCAGTACCTAAGCAAATGACGATAATTTATTTATATTTAAATTATATTTAATTGTTTAATGGTTGGTTTTAAAAGAAGAGAATAATTCAAGATAAATCTTTGAAAAGCATTAACGCATGCTTAGCGAACTCTAAAGTTATTATATTAAATGGAAAAAGAATACGGTCGCGAACAGGATTCGAACCGACAGAACGACGAAGGACAGAATAATTACAATAAGTTTTATGTTTTATCGTCACAATAATTCCTAAACATACTTTTTTATATATGTTATTAAATTATTTTCGACCGAGGAATAAAAACGGTGTTTAGGTAGGTAGCACTAACAAATTATAGTTATCTTAAGTCTAAAAACTAAAACATAACATTTACTGACTGAAGTTATACTTAGCAATTAGCATACACTGGAAAATGGGCTGCATATTATCTTTGTTGTGGATTTTTAATCAACAAATATTTAATACAGAAATAGGTAGGTACATAATTTTTTTAACAATAATAAGCCAAATGTATACTTTAGAACGTAGAATACTTATACAGATAAACCTTTGAAAAACATTAACAAATCCGAATTTATTTTAAATTAATATTTAATAAATAATTTAATTAATTAATATTTAATAAATAAAATAATATTTAATAATTTAATTAGCGAACCTTAAAGTTATAATTTCTTGTGGAAAAAGAATACGGTCACGAGCAGGATTCGTACCTGCGCCTCCCAGATTAATACTCCAGGTGCTCTGACCACTAAGCCATTTCGACCACTGCTCACCACCACGAATTCTCCGTCCACATTTTAATACATCTTTTAGTGACGTTATTGCTATCTATTCAGTCCCTTAAACAGGTGACCGAACCGATACGACTAACTTTGCAGTCAATACAATGTCATAGCGATGCAATTACCTTAGAAAGCATTAACACATCCTTAGCGAACCTTAAAGTATAGTTTCTTGTGGACAAAGGAATACTTACTTGTACAATGTACATTATATAACACGCATGATTATAAAACATGATGATTGCTGTGCCTTTTGTCTTGATAGTATAAAATAAAAATAAAAAAGCCTTGGATTTCCTTTTTTTTTAGTTACATTTTTAACATGAAGAAAGGAAAAACAATTAATCTACCTTTATACATAGCAAACCAAAAAATATATAATATACATTGTCTATATATATTAAAAAAAAAAAATAGGTAGGTATTAGTAATGTCTTAGGTTTGCGCGATCACTACACATTATAATAAAACAACTTTTTACCGGATTAATCGCGTGTATTATACGCGCGATTAATCTGGTTAACAGTTGTTTTATTATAATAGGTAGGTATTAATTTATTTCACTGGAACCCCTCTCAGGTTTATTTCTCTCGGTATTGGTCTATTTTTTGCCATTCTGGGCCAGCTATTTTTTTAATATCGTCATCCCTTCTAGTGAACGGTCTTCGTCCATAGGGCAACTGTTTTTGTCCATCTACGATCTTCAACGTGCTATATGACCGGTCCATTTCCACTTCAACTTTTGACTATGGCTGAAAGCATCTATTGCTTCTGTTTTAGATCTTATATTAATGTGTTTTATCTTCTGTATCTTCTTAATGTTTAACATACTGCGTTCTATTCCCCACTGACATGTATTTTTTTTTTGTCTTGATAGTACATTATCTTAATACTATGCTATCACTTCTTCTAACCTATCTTTACGTTAGAGTATAGACACATCAACCAATTTTAATTTATTTATTGTTTCAAATATAATTCTATAAATATATACGAAATACCCCATATACGAATGTATATCCGTACATGTATATCTCTTATTATATTATAAAGAGGAAAGATTAGATATTTTGTTTGTTTGTAAGGATTTAACTTAAAAACGAATCAACTGATTTAAAAAATTCTTTCACCAGTATAATGCTGCTTTATCATTGAGTATATATTTTATTGCAGTGATAATAAAATTTGAGTCTGAAAATCCACGTGGGCGAAGCAGCAAGCCATAGCTAGCATACATAAAATGCAACATATTTTTTTGTGTAATAATAATACGGCTATGAGCAGGATGTTAACCTGTGCCTTCCAGATAAATACTCCAGGCAATCCAGTTGTATAAGGTCCTAATTTATTAGGTAATTTCCTTTTAAAGGGTCAATGTGTAAGTGATAAGGATTCATTTAAGTCATAATTATAATTTTTACAACAATGTTATTTTTTTCTTAATGTTCGCCGTTCATGGAGCAGTTTTCGTCTTGCTAGTACTATGGTTATTACAAATAATTTGTTATATCCATTTAATTCTTAGCTTATGTGAATGTATTTGCCTTATATATTAACCCTTTTAAAGGAAAAACCTAATAAATTAGTACCTTATATAGGAGGCACGTGCATATCCTGCTCACGATATATTTCTATACACAAATATTTTTTTGCGTAAGTTTCATCACGTGTGCGATAATGTATTTGAAAGCTTAATCTGTATTTACAAAATTATTACTAGTTTTTTTTTACTTCAAATTCTCGTGATCATAAAATAGTTTTTTTTTACATATTATTCTAATATACATTATAGATAATTATTTAATGAAGCCGCTTACCCTTGAAAATAACATTAAAAATTATAATAAATAACGTACTTAAATAAACTATTATATGGACTTACATTTTATTATAGGATGTTGAAGGTTTAGAATAAATAAATTACCCTTACTAATAATATAATTTATATTTATATATTCTGTGTTATATGTATTTTTTGATTATTCAAACTTAATTACATTAATGAAAGATAAAATGTATTGGGCGCAAAAAAAAAATATTCGGTTTAGATAGATCGATTTCCAATTTTCTAAAGTAATTCGAAACTTAGGCGCGATATCGCGTCTTGTCGTCACCGTGTCGTGTCTGGCGTCCGAGCACGGATCTTTTCGACAAACTTGTCGACTCGATAAAAGTTTTTATGTATTGAATTTTATCGTTTTGTCAACACTTTATGTCAAATTTGACGTTTAAAATCGACAAACGTGTCGACAAAAAGAACCATGCTCGCACCGCAGGTTTGAAAAGTAAATTATTTTTGGCGCCTAGTTTGGGATAAGTATCTAATAATGAGACCTAAACTGGTATTTAGCTTTTTTTGTATAGGTTTTCCTTTTTCAGAATATTATCTGCCTGTATAGATATACCAATTTTTAAGTTCATATTTATTTATTTATTGAAGGTAACTTCACAGCTTTACATGGAGATTTACATTTATAAGTATTTTAACATTACGCCAATAGTTAAGTACACAATAAAATCACATATTAAGATTTGCAGTTATGTCGAGCATCGCATGCACAGTTGACATTTAATTATTTAATATGTTATGTTCGAATGTGTGTGTGTTGGGTGTGTGTGGGTGTTTGTGTGTGTGTGTGTGTGTGTACGTGTACGTGTGTGTGTTTGTGTGTGTGTAAATGGTGAGCAGTGAATTATCTTGGGACAAATATTGCATGCGAAATGAATAAAATTATATACGAACAAAGGTGACCACGCCAATATTGAATAGTGGAATGGTACTTAATCTATAACTAATTGACTTTGACTTGACTTTACATTGCGTCGTATGTTTAGCTTGTCTGTGAGGAGCAAAAACATTATAAACATACGGTGCAATGTACTACAAAGTGTCTGTGAATTCAATGGGAACCGAAAAAGCCAGTAGGGGCGCTGAATTCTGGATTTTTCAAAGGCTACAGTATTAAGATATCATAGTTTTGTTTTGCAGTTAATACTTATAACAAGTACTTTACTTGCCTTTTTAACCGACTTCAAAAAAGGATGTGTTGCTTTCGACCCGGATGTCTGTCTGTGATTTCCTCAATAACAACTGATCCGATTTGGATGGGGTTTTCGTTATTTAAATCTCTACATATTTTCAAGGAAGGTTTTAGTATGTTAATGTATTAGGATCTGATGAAGATCTTCGGAGGTATACAATAGAACTAGAATAGTTATTGAAAACTGACAGCAAATCACCCGCGATTGCTGCGACCGTATGTTCGTGTATTGTTTCCAATATTCCATTGAAGGCGGTTCGTTCCCTTGAAATAAAAATGATTTCTCGGACGATTTTGCAAGCATCAATCTAAAAAACCAATTTTGCGATCCTATTCAGTCCAACTGGCCCAATGCCAATGAGTGCAGGACTTCTTGCGACAATGAACTAGTAAAACGCTAAATATAATCTCTATACATATTATACTTGTAGTGTTTACTAACGAGGGCAGTATGATAAGTCAGTGACGTCTTGGAAGAGAAATATTTGTATCCTCGACAAAGCGATTTATTTCTCAAAATAGTCTCCTTTTAGCTTACCTAATACATTTACTCCGCCTTATGGCGACCTTATGTCTTACGCTGAATTGATAGCAATAACGTCGCCATAAGACGTGTTAAAATATGGAAGAAGAAGTCGGGATGGCTTGGTGGTCGGAGCGCCTGGAGTATTCATTCGGGAGGCGCAGGTTCGAATCCTGTTCGCGATCGTACTCTTTTTCCATTTAATATAATAACTCCTATATTTTATAATAATTATAAATTAAATCCCTCGTTGGTCTAGCGGTCCCAAGCGGGAATGCTGAGCATGAGGTCTCGGGTTTGATGGGTGTACAACTGTGAACATCTCTGCCTATCACTTCGGGGCGTGATGCTATGTTATGTTATAAATTAAATCTAATTTCCTACTGAATAAATTCTGCCATTATTTTACTTTGCAGGCCATTGAATAGTTGCATTTAAACAAAATGTAAATCAGTACAACGACAAACCAAAAATTCACACATACACACGAAGTACGCCAATTTCTATCATGCAAATACAATACAATAGTCCTAAAGAGCGAGAGGTTCGATCTGCTGTGCATGCGCACCTAAACGTCACACTAACGAACGGTATATTTACATTGAAACATGTGGCGTATGAGTGTACACGATGCATTGTTTTGTCCATATGTGAAGTTCATTGTCACGACACGATTTTTCTAATATTTATTATTTCGCATTTTTAATACTATTTTGTGAGAAGTAAGATAATGTCCAAAAAGGTAAGGTGTGTAGTACTCGCGACCGACTTTTTTGCGTAACCGGACAATAGCTAAGGCGATGCAGTTTGATGCCTCCAGCCATAGCATATTACTCGCAACCGACACGCGTGTATGACCTGTATGCATGTATGAACGTGGACGACGCAAAAGGAATACGTAAGGATTGTAGCTGGTTGTGTTCTGTAGATTTAGTTTCTGCCTACGCCCTTGGGGAAAAGTCGTGAGTGTATGTATGTATTAGGATAGTTAAGTAGGTGCTTAAAAAGCAATAAGTACATTAAATAACAGTCATTATGTTATCATCTGCTTTAATATAATTAAGTAATATGTTATTCTCAATTATGAGAATCTTTTGTTTTAATTTGTTATTGATAACAGTGTTATTATGATGATTTTGTTGTTGTTTTATTTTTACACAACTGACCATAAAGTTAGTGTTATGTTTTCAGGGTTCATGTATGTTTGCGAGTTTTTTTTTTCCACCATAACTTCTAAACGCCAGAACCGATTTAGATGTATGGGGTATTGTTACATTCTTTGCGTTTTCGCGGGTAACAGAAGCTAGTAAGATTAAATAAAGAATATAATGGATTCCCAGATCGGGCACAGTGTTATTGGGTTTGTCTATTAGGAAATTCTCAGTAGCAGCCCGGAGTCAGGAAGTTGGTGGTGTGACACTCCCGTGTTTCGGAAAGCACGTAAAGCCGTCGGTCCTGCGCCTAATCATTCTCCGGTCGTGACGAATTGCCGTCGCATCGGAATATGAGTCTGAAGGACGAGGGAGTGCACCTGTGTTTGCGCATATACTTGTGCACTATAATATCTCCTGCGTACTTGGCTAATATCCATGGAGATAGGCCACCGTGACCGAAATACGGTCGGCAGGAGTATTATTATTAATTATAAATAAATATACAAAAAGTATATTAATAAATATACAAAAGGGTATTAAATAAAACATGTATTAATAAATTTAAAAAGCACTCTTATCATGTGTGAACTAAACGAAAAACTAAGTAGATACTGAAGAATTCTCATCGCAGTTGGGAGATACCTTGTTTTTCACTTTTTACTACTGTTATTTGGGAATACAGTAGAATTGATAGGATTGAAAGCCTAGTACTATGACCGTCTGGCATTTCATAAATCGCAAGTTCGTAGATAAGACGAACAAAATTTTAGGGGCTGAGTTTTCCGCATCCGTGGGAGTGCACCTATGGAATTCCTACATGGGGTGGTGCAAAATAGGCAACACAACTCTGCTGGGAGGCTTCGCTACTGGTTACCGGACGAAGCCATGCTGTGAACAAGCGACCTAATCGTGTTTCGGGATGTAGTCTGGTGCAACCGTTGTGGGAGACGGGTCTGGGCAGTTTCATCAACTGCCCAACTTTTGTTCTCCCCAAATCTATCCACTCTACTTAAGCGTGAATAGATTTATTCTGGACCTACGTGCTCCATCCTCGGCCACACCGTCGCTTACCATCAGGCGAGTCGGTGGTGGCCCAACGTAAATCCATTTTTGATAAAATAAAATAAGAAAACATTAGCATATCATAGTATCACGCCTGTATTTCCGTAAGGGGTAGGCAGAGATGTACACATTTGTATACCATTTGACATTTCACCTATGCTATTACTAAGTCCCAAGTGAGGTGGTGAGCCTATTGCCAAGTATCGGGCACAATTCCAAACTGCGGGCTGCTTTTTCTCTTTGCTCCGGGCAGTTTTCTAACTGAAAATCTTAATAACACTGCCCCACTTGGAAATCGAACCCAAGACTTCATAAAGGTATAACGTATTAAAAACTAGCTATACCCGACCACGCATTGCTGTGGCTCAGTATTGATTTTATCTAAAACTCGCGAAAATATCGGAATATCTCGTTTCTGTGGTAACTTCGGAACAAAAACATGTACATGAAAAGAAATAAAGAAAGAAAGATAAAGTTTTTTCGACACAGTCAGCAAGGATATTCAGGTAGGCATACAAAAATAACATAAATAAGGAGGAACAATAAAAAAAAACTAATAAATAAAAATCTCGTGTGTTTGTTATCAAACTCCTCCGAAACGGCTTGACCGAAGTTTACGTTTTTTTTTTTGTATATATTTGGTAGGTGATGGTCATTGTGTGCCTCGCGGCTGCGGTTCGGTGCAGTTCATCAGAATACCATACCACCAGTACTTGGCGTTGGTTTTCAACTGGGCCCATTGAAGTGTGAAGTGTCACGGAGAAGAGAGATCAGTATTACAGAAAGTTTTTTTTTGTATTCGTAATTGTCCTATCAATTACGAACACCAAAAAAACGTTAAAATAAGAATAGGAGGGGCTCGTGGCTAAGTAACAACCGCACAGATCGATCGATCGAGGTTAAGCTACGCTTGCCGCGGTCGGTCTGTGGATGGGTGACCATCATTTCATACGAGACCCTTCCGTGTCTCGGAGAGCACGTTAAGCCGTCGGTCCCGGTTATCAAATTAAGATCTATGATAGCCGTTACGGGTAGTCAGAGGCCTGAAAGTCTGACAGCCAGTCATACCACATGATATCGTGTTATCCAGTAACTGGGTTGTGGAGGTCAGATCGGCAGTCGCTCCATGTAAAATACTGCTATTAATCTGCATCCGGTTTGACTGGAAGCCAACCCCAATGTAATTGGTAAAAGGCTAGGCAGATATTTATATAATTGTTACGACAATGTTTTAAAGACTTTTTGGAAAAACCACCGGTGAAGTCGGAAATTTCGATGGCATTTTTATTAAAATTGCACCCGTACGAAGTCAGGGCTGATCGCTAGTAGCTAATAATGTATTGACTACATGAAAATATTATCGAGTCACAGTATAATGCTAATCAATCTCATTTAATAGTTGACTTCATACATAATTACCGAATTACGCTAATTGAGTCGATAATTAAGATACAAAACAATAATTTAATGCTTTGTGGATTTACGTTTATTTGTATCTTAATGAAATTATGTTAAATAATCATTGACTAAGACAATGAACTGATATTTATGAGAAAATATTGTGAAATTGTAGATTAGTAGTTTTTACTCGCAACCACTGTGCATGTATGACCAGCAGGCGTATTTCTTATTTCGGTTCCCATAAAATTATAGGGGCTCGTGGCTAATACAATAAGATCGAGGTTAAGCTAGGCTTGCCGCGATCGTCGGTCTGTGGACGATAGAATTATATACCAAGACTCCTCCGTGCCTCGAAGAGCACGTTAAACCATTGCTCCCGGTTGTAGCAATACTATAGATAGTATATAATCTAAGATGACAGCCGTAACGGATAGTGATCTTGTTATCCAGTGCCTAATTGGATTGTGGAGGTCATATAAGCAGTCACTCCATGTAAAATACTGGTATTAGGCTACATCCGGTTCGACTGGAAGCCGACCCCAATGTAATTGGGAAAAAGCTATGGAGATTAGAGCTACTAAATCCTTCGGAGAGCACGTAAAGCCATTGGTCATGCGCCTGATCTCTCCCTGATCGTGTCAGATTGCCGTCCCATTGGACACAGATATCGGATATATAATTTGAATGAAGAAAGTGGGAGTGCTAGCACATATACTTGTGCACTATAATATCTCCTGCGTACTTGACTAATCTCCGTGGATAGGCCACCGTGACCGAAAATTCAATCGGGTCTTTGGGAGCCTATTTATTTTACGCGGTCTATACACTAACAATACGTCTTACTAACTTATTTAAGTAAGTACTTAGACCATCAAGGAACGACGTCAGGTACAGCCCATCATGGACGCTGTGCCGGATTCCGGATTGCCGGTGGAGGTTATGGTCCGTTGAAATTATCAAATAACACTCCAGGGATTGTGCAAACGGGCCACAGTTAGCCTGCTCAGACAAATCCGTGAGATACACGTGCTGAAGTGCGGTGCGAGGCCGTCTCGGGCGTAGAACTTGTCGAGCGACTAACCATCTATGTCCACCACCCGCAGTCAGAGATCATTAAGCGCACTATGGCGCGTCTTCTGCGGCAGGTGTGAGTGCGGGCCACCTCTTTAACCACTTCCACCGCCTCCTTCGCGATCATCACCTCCATGCAGAAGATAGCAACGGCTCCCCATACGCTCTCACTCCTGACTGTGTATGTAATCACAGCCGGAAGCGAGAGATCGCCCCCCACTACTGCCCCGATGAACACCGACAAGTGCCTAAATATTGGAGGAATGACCACCCAAAATGTAGCTATCGATCGAATCATGTGATAAGGTTATTAGGCAACTACTACTACATCCAAGGAAGTAATGTTAATATTTAGGCCGAAGTACTTAATCAATCTTTTGGAGGAAGTTTCCATTAAAAATTAATAGGTAAAACGGAATTTAAGGATTGTGGGCATAGTAAATTAGGTTTATTGATGTTACCATGTGGTTTTGGCTAATAATCGACTTCTATATTTTCTTGTTTTCGTATGGTTGATGAACAACAACGTGTTAGAGTGTAAACCGTCCCTAAGTCTTTGATATGGTATTACACACCATCGAGCATATGCTCGATGGTGTGTAGGGGGAAAACATCGTCAAGAAACTAGCACATCTGAGATATATATCTCAGATGTGCTCCGATATAAACAAATGATTTAACGTCTCCCTGTAATGAGTATACATTCCCTAAATTACGTCCTGTCATTGGGAGCTGTTGTTGGAAACAGTTCCCATGAAAATAAGGGTTGCCAAATGATCATAAATGAATAATTATCTTGCTGAATGTCAAACTCTTCATATAGTCAAAGGTCAAATTACTAAGTGAAAAATTATAAAAATAACTTAATTATGGCTAGGTATTTCCTTGTTACCTATAAGAAAGTTAACTTCTCTCTCGTTTGACTAGAAGTTGATTTTACTGCTGATGCAAATAAAAGATTACAGCGAGGAGTTAAAAAAATTATTCCATATACATTACATAGATAAATATAAAATCAGTTTTAATTTTCTTTATGACCACTTCTGAATAACGTCATCGTACTCATGTTGACTTTTAAACGTCACAGAATAATGCCGGATTTGTTTTAAAAATGTCAAAATTCAATGACAACATTTGAAGAAGCAGTTGATGCAACTGGTATGATTTTAATGATTTATCAAATAAAACTTAGAATAATTTCAGTAACAGTAAATGTGTACGTATTTAAAAATCTCACGTAAGAGCAAAACACATAGACCCTACTCACAAAAAAAAATTAAGCTAAAATCTTTATTTTGCTAGTTTAAGATGCATTCTACACAATCTTACCCAACAATATGGTAGCTACACTGAATAAATAAAAGACCTAAACAACATACCAAAATAACAACAAACATAATATAAATTTAGCAAAGCATAACTTTAAATTAGTATAAATACAAAGAAGATCCCTTGTGTATAGAAAAACAAGTATAGAAGAAGATCAAGGAAACGATGGATGGATTGTTTGAGAGATAATCTGGCTGGACAAGGAGTGTCTACTGAGACAGACAGTTGATGGAGATGTATGGAAGAAGAAGATATGTTGTTCCGCCCACAAATGGAATAAGTGCAGGAGAAAGATGAACTTGCGTGAAAAATAGAATAAGAGTGAAAAATTGTGAACAGGAAGGATAAGGCGCCTCTAAATATATAAACTATTCCAAAGGCTACTTTTATACTACATTCATATATAAAACTGAGAGATGACTTTTATCCTTCTTGATACTAATTTCACCTGAGTGAATATATGACTGCATCAATGTTTCAGGCTCAATGCCTTTCAGGATTATCATAACACGCTGTTGTAACTATGATGGCGCCTCTGTGTCCCATTTAACTGAGGAAATCGAAATATCCAAGAAATTCCCTATGGACAAACTTTTGGAGGGATTCCCAATTATACTCATTTTGATAACCAACCCACCGCTTTTTTTAAGTGTCATCACCAATTTTGGTCTAATTCTACTTCTGCATTTCCAGGTCATGGCAAGTTCAACTACATGGTGCTACTGACATGCGGCCTGGTGCTGCTCTACACTTACTCCGAGGCCTTGGGCATCGGGTACATGATCCCGGCAGCCCAATGTGACCTCAAGCTCTCCGTTAGTCAGAAGGGCCTGGCCAATGCTGCCACTTTTATAGGTTTGTCAGGCTTTATATTCTTAAACTCTTCACCTGTTCAATTAGGTGCTCATAAGCTGTTACAACCTCTGTTTGGTAAACGATTGTTGTGAGTAATATACTACACAGGTGCACTCCCTTTTCCTGCACTTTTATAGTCTGATGGGACGAGAATCCGACACATCCGGAGAGAGATCAGGCGCAGGGCCGACGGTGTCTTTACATGCTCTCCGAAGGACCGGGGTATCACTTATTTCATTGATACCAAATTTACATGTTAGGTGGTGGGGCTATTGCCATCTACCGGGCACTATACCAAACTCCGAACTGCTACTGAGAGTATCCTATCAAAAATACCAACAATACATTGCCAAACTCAAAAATAAAAAAAAACTAGTCATATCTTTGTCATCTCGTCAGTTTTTCGTCTTCTCGTCAATTTATTGTCTGTATCTTCCAGGTATAGTAGCAACAGCAGTGGTATGGGGCTACCTGAGTGACAACTACGGCCGTCGGAAGGTCATGCTGCCGGCCCTGGCTTTCACTGTACTTGCCTCTTACGCATCGTCATTGTCACAGCAGTTCATGCACCTATTCCTGCTTAGAATTCTCACTGGATGCTTGTAAGTAGGAATTTTGCTATTAGTGACTATGATAATAAAGACTAAATACTTAAACGGCACTAAGGTGTTTAATTAGGGGCTTCATAAGTTCTGTCTGTCCGTTAGATTTTGTTTTATAAAAAATAATACCTTTCATGCTACCTACGCCTTTCACCTATTCGCCTTTCGTGTTTTTATTAATACTTGAGTATCAATGTCATATTCAAGAAGTATTATTAAGTATCCTATTCCTAAACGTAAACAAAATAGCAGTCATACAAGCAAACGACAGGAGTATGTTAGAATGAAGGCGCGTAAAGTATTTGGAACGCCTGATAGTATTTTACAAGCAACACGCGTTACAAAGTTTTGCCTCTAACATGATAAAGGCGTTCCTTAACTTATGTAATGACTGTTTCATTAACAGTTATTAAATAGGTGTTGTAAAAGAAATATAATTTAAGTTCAAAACTGGTTTCTGTTAGTAAAATCTGCTATTAAAACAACAGAGGCTGCAATATTAGTACATATTCAAGACTTAAAATTTGGTAGGGTATTGATAGGGTTGCACATTATTTACAGAGTATCTGCATCAAGTGCGACGGTGTTCGCGTACCTGGGTGAGCTGACCAGCAACTCCCATCGCGCTAAATTCATGGCCTGGGGCTCGCTCTTCATATCACTGTCCTTCATCGAGTTACCGGGTTAGAACATTACATTACTAGCAATTTGTCTTATATTTATTTTCGTTATACCACAAGCCGGAGTTTTATATTTTATTTTAAACTATGTGTCCCAAAGTATGCGTCCGCATTATTAGATTGTATACATGTATAGCCTCTAAGCCATGTCCATTTATAAAACATTTCGCAAGAATGTGGTACGGTAGCCTGCACGTCAGTGGTAACAAAACCAGTATAAGTTAACATCGCATACAATTTAAACTCAGTACTATGATACGCCAGCTTAAGGTCAAAGTGTTAGCATGGACGTGCATCCTATTCTAAAACTTTACATGAGAAAAAAGATCCAACATTTTATCATAAGATAACTCTAGATTCGATTGTAATTAAAAAAGCACAAAAATACAAATTTCCCGACCAGGTACATATAACAGTCTCTCAAAAATTTTCAGCCTTAGCCTGGCTGATTATCGCCCAGAAATGGACGTTCGCCATAGGCAACTTCCAGGTCGGATCCTGGCGCATCTTCATGTGGTCCTGGTACATCACAGGATTGACGGCATTCTTTATCATGATATTCCTCCCTGAAAGTCCAAGATTTTTATTCGCCAATTATGGTCCAGAATATGCTTTACCTATTCTCAGGAGGATGTATGCTGTAAATAATAATAAATTGGCTAATGATTACCCGGTAAGTAAAGTATTACTTTAATTAGTCCATTTACAGGCAAGAGTGGCTCGTGCCTTAGTAACAGCCACACAGATCGATTGGTCAAGCTTTGCTGCGCTTGCCACAGTTAGTCTGTGGATAGGTATCATTGTATACCCAGATCCCTCAGTACTTTGGAGATGATTTTAAAGACATGTCCCGGCTATCCGTTGCGAGAAGTCACATGACTGAAAGTCTGACCCAGTAACTGGATTGTGGAGGTCATATGCCCAGTTGTCCTGTGTAAAATACTAGTATTAACCTACACCTGGTCAGATTGGAAGCCGACTTAAACATAGTTGGGAAAAGGCTAGGCAGTAGAGTCCATTCAAAGGCACTTTTGAATTGTCAAAAAGTAGTTGCCACGTTCCACAGTGTAGATTTGGTACAGTTTTTGTCAAGTCCATATTCTCATCCAGCTAACACATTATTGGTTCCAGATAACAAAACTAGATGTATCGCCGAACGCTACAGTCTACCAGCACGGTCTGAAGGTGGCTTGGCATAATCTTGAGCATATGTTCCAACCGCCTCTACTGCGATGCATGATAATCTCGCACATATGCATGTTCATGGCCTTTGTAATGTAAGTTTACTTCGTTCATAGTGTCTCTAGAAAGGTAAACCTAGGCGTCATAAGAATAGGTTAAACTAACCGACATCTCTACTAAATATTCATGCAACAAGTACACCAGTCATGTCGATAAAAATCTATAACAAGTTACCGAACGACATTAAAAAAGAATTAAAATAAAATATATTTATAAATTAATTAAAACTATTATGAATAAACAAAAGCTATTATAGTATAAACGATATATTTAAATGATAAATTTTCTAATGATACCTAATTTATGTGTTATACATAACGCCCTCTTCCTCTGTCCTAATTTTGCTGAGCCCGACAGGGTCCATGATGATCTCATACATTGTACCTACCACCTAAGTTCACATTATGGAAACGCAATAAATAAATTGAGTATTGAGTATTGACTTGGAAAGGGGGAAGCATCACGCAGAAAATCGTAGCCAAATAATATTGCTCCTTTGTAGTGTTGAGTTCCTAAAGGTGAGTAATGTCGCTAGGGCTCTTTGAGGAAGCAGTGGGTTGTGGGTGGGGGGGGGGGGGCGTTTTTTGTACCCTATATTGCCGGCCTAGCGTTTTCTCTTACACGCTCGAGTGATACCCCTGGTATTGCAACCGTCTCTAGGTGAACACAATCGCAAACCTTTCGGTTTAAACTAGGACTGGCTGAACATAATGTATATGTGTATTTCACCGGCAACCGATTATTGGCGTTTGCAGGGCTAGTGGACTGTATACATGGATGCCAGAAATACTAAATGAGACACTAGACCACACTTCCAGTAAGATGTCCATATGCCAAATAATGGAAGCCAAATACGCTGTAAGTTTAAGTTTTTCAATACAAGGTTTTAACTAAATAGCCCCACAATAATTTACCGTAACCGTCTTATTAGTCTTACAACTGCTGAGAGTGGGTTCCGTATGATGTTAGTCGGTAAGAAGAGACAGAAGAGGCACAGCGTCCATAATGGATTTTGCATATAACCTGCCTAGCCTTTTCCCATTAACATTGGGGTCGGCTTCCAGTCAAACTGGATGCAGCTTAATACCAGTATTTTACTGCCTATCTGACCTTCTCAACCCAGTAGTTAAATGGGTAACACGATATCTCGTGGTATGTCTGATCGTCAGACTTTCAGGCCTCTGACTACCCGTAACGGCTGTCATAGATCTTAATTTGACAACCGGGACCGACGGCTTAACGTGCTGTCCGAGACACGGAGGGGTCTTGGTATGAAATGATGGCACCTATCCATAGACCGACCGCGGCAAGCGCAGCTTAACCTCGATCGATAGATCTGTGTGGCTGTTACTTTGCCACGAGCCCCTCAAACATGCAGCATATGTACATGAAAAATTAAATATGATTCAATTCGATTATTTAGGCTATTAGGCTTACCATAGACTTAGGTCTACTATAGGCCCCTTCTTTACGTACTTCTGTTTATTGTCAGAGAGAGAAGTGTCCCATTCCTGAAGAACATATACTAAATCCTCTTCTATACCCTGTCACGATTGGTATGGGCGTCATCAGCACTATAGGCTACTCGCTAGTGGCAATCTTCGTCAACAAATTCGGCAAAAGAAATATTTATTGTAAGTGAAGATTACTTAATTAATAACTCCATAACTGTCATACTCGCTTCCTCCTTAGTCCACATTTTGAGAATAAACGGGAATTGATCACCACGCTACCTCACTTTGGGCGATTTCAGACTATTAAACCCAGGTCTAGTATGTCCGTTAATGTCTTAGACTACCTAAGATAGAACACCTATGTCATGAAAAAGTTTTAGGTTAAGATCACGTAGACATTGGTATATATCCGAACTGGGTCCTTAACTACTCCGTCACTTGAAAACAAGTGATGAATATAATGGTTTTGAAGCTCTGGGTACCTATTCGCTATCTCGGTTGCCAACCGAATTGATGAAAACTTTGTAGTACATTGCGTCGTGTGTTACAGCTTGTAGATGATGAACAACAATAGTAAAAACTTACGACGCAATGTACTACAAAGTGTCCATCAATTCGGTTGGCAACCGAGATAGCGAATAGGTACGCTGATAGGTACTCAATAATTATAAAAAATCACAGATGAGGGTCAATGTTGCTATCTACAGTATCGGAACTTGAAGGATATAGTAGGATGAGAACTTCCTCTTCGAAGTCAAGAAGCACCAAATCAAAATGAAATGAGGTATAAATCCACAGGACAGGAAGATAGTAATAATAAAGTTAGTCGTGTTGGTTCGGTCACCTGTATAGGGACTGAATAGATTGCAATGAAGTCACTAACAGACGTGCTAAAATGTGGAAGAATAATTCACGGTAGTGAGCAGAGGTCGAGATGGGTTAGTGGTCAGAGCGCCTAGCATATTTATCCGGAGGCGCAGGTTCGGATCCTGCTCGTACCGTATTCTTTTTCCATTTAATATTATAACTTAAGATACTAATAAGAATGAGAACTCAAATTATTATAATTTCAAACGACTGCGTGGGCAGCATGTGCTGGGATTAGTAGACAAGTTTTTAAGAATGATCGAACAAAATGAAGATCGAGATATCACTAACAATAAAGCCTAGCGCTTTATGGAGTTGACAAGCATTCAAAATTGATAAATGTATTTTTTAGGGACATTAGTATTCAGCGGAACAGCAATGCTGTGTGCTGCAGGCTTGCTGCCGTGCCCACCTGTCGCTATATTCCTGTATGTTACTGGTCTGATCTTGGGCATCGCACCATCGGTCTTGGCTGCTATTGCTGTGGAAGTATTTCCTACCAGCGTGAGGTGAGTACCTCGAGTTTTTCTCGTGTTGAGTAATTTGTCTATGATCCGTTAAAAAGTTTTGATGGCAATAAATTGGTACTAAACCATGCTTATAGGGCTATATATAGGTATGTATGTACTAGCTGTGCCCGCGAACGTTGTACTACCATAAAAAAACTGGATAGGGCCACCCTTATCACCTAGGGCTATAAAAAGTATCCTACGACCTATTTTCAGACCTACCAAATATACACACAAAAAAAAACATAAAAATCGGTCAACCCGTTTTGGAGGATTTCGATAACATTTTTTTTTATAATAATTATCGATTTATTTAACATTTGATCTTTATAGCTGTACCCCGCGGTTTCACCCGCGTTAATTTGAGCTAAAAACCTACTATAATATATTCCACCAGCGCCCCTCATGACCACCATGCAGGCATATCATAAATGCGCGAGTGGTACTTGATCATTATTTTTTTGCGGAGTTATTTTAAAACTATTATATCTCCTAAAATATTCACACAACGCTTACGATGGATTTCCAAGCATGACAAAAAGAAAAACAGAAATTGTATGTTGTTCCAGGGCCTTAGCACTTTGCACCCTATACATGATGGGCCGTCTTGGAGCAGCATGTGGAGCTATGATCCTGGGTTACGGAATACCGAAACATTGCGAGATTGTGTTCGCGGGTGCCTCCATGTCAATCGCTGGTCAGTTTTCTTTAGTTATTTTGTGATTATTCATCATCCATGACTACCAAAGGATGTAATTTATTTTTTGTTTGTTGTAATACAAATCTTACCAAACATTAAGAATGGCTGGATTTACCTATTCCATATGTATCAAAATACTCTTACAATTCATAACGATTATGATAATAAAATCATAAAGAGAGGCAACAAATATTAAACAATCAATTATGCAATTAAAAAGTTCTACTACGACAAATAAATATCAAGACAACCATTTTTCTTTAAAATATTACTCTCTTTCATACATACCATCACGCCTGTATTCCACGAAATGGTAAACAGAGGTGTCCACAGTTGTACACCTACATTTCACCAATGCTGTTGCCAAGTCCCAAGTAATAGGTGGTAAGCCTACTGCCATCTACCGGGCACACTTCCAAACTCAGGGCTGCTACTGAGAATGTCCTTACAAAAAAAAAGGTTTGCCCGACCCGGGAATTGAACCCGAGACATCATGCTCACCAGTTCCGCTTGGGACCAATAGACCAACAAGGCAGTCGTATTCGCTTTCCTTGCCTTTTTTCCTCAGAAGAAATATGATTTAATTTTACCACGCACTCGGACACCCTAAACTCGGGCAATGAATAAAGCAGGCAACATTCTCTGCCTAGCCGTTTCCCAACTGCATTGGGGTCACCTTCCAGTATCACCGGACACAGCTTAACAAGCAGCAGGCAGTCACCCGATTTAAAAAATTTAAAGCGAGTGACTGCCTGTCTGACCTCCACGGCCCAGTTACTAGGTAACATGATATCTGGTGGTAAGACTACCCTAAAGATTGTCATATATCTCATTTTTACAACAGAGACCGACAGTTGAACCTGTGCTCCTGTGTGTTGATACACGGAGGGGTCTCTATATCAAAAGACGGTTAACAAATTAATTGTGAGCTTAATCTCAGTTAGTTGATCCATAATCACCGGTCCTTATTGGCAAGAATAATTTATAATTAAATTACATCTGTCGCAGTTTCTGGATTCCTGTTTTGCCTGTGGCCTAATCCAGAGGAAGTTAGAAGAGCGATGGAAGCAAAAGGTTTCGTCTACTAAGGTCTACGAGGTTCATGATCGCTCAGGTAACATATAATTACCCTAGTAGACTAACATTGCGTTTTTCAAGCTGCCCGTTGGTGTCTGCCTTGGCTTAACGACTGCGAATAACTAGCAATAGGTGGAACCTGTTTATTATGCCCCCCTCATTGGTCTAGTGACCGCAAGGGCGGCTGCTGAGCGAGGGTCCTGGGTTTCTTGATTACCGGGTCGGGAAAAGTGTTATTGGATTTTTCTGAGAAACTCTCAATAGCAGCCCGGAGTTAAGAAGTTGGCGGTGTGACACGCCCGTGCTTCGGCGAGCACGTAAAGCCGTCGGTCCTGCGCCTGAGCTCTCTCCGGTCGTTTCGAATTGCCGTCCCATCGGACTGAGAGGTAAAGGAAGAAGGAGTGTACCTGTGTTTGCGCATACATTTGTGCACTATTATATCTCGTGCGTACTTAGCTAATCTCCATGATTATCATACGCTCCAAAGCAGAGAGACGCTTAGATGAAAATCCTAGCTGTTTACTCGCGAAAGTACAAAATTGTACTCGGAAACAATATTTCTATTACAGACGAATCTTTGTAAAGCATTAATTAATATGCATAATAATAAATGTTTATGCATAGTGAACTCTAAAGTTATAAATTTTTGTGGAAAGTTAAATACGGGCGTGAGCAGGATTCGAACCTGCGCCTCACGGATAACGATTGTTCACGATCATTTTTTTCTTTTGTATATTTTTTTAAGTTCAGTTTAATTATATAATAATAATCAAGTACATCATACATAGCAATTTGAACAGTGATCCCCAAACTAGACGTTAGTCTGTGTCTTGGGGATTAGAGTTGTACATTTTCGTTACATCCAAAAAGGTCGTACAAGGTTATTATTATCTAAATCAAACTAAAAGTTAAGTTTTTGTTATTTCTATTGTACTTTCCTACAGTTTAGTTATAATTAATTTTATATTATTCTGTTCAATAAACTGTGTTTCCCACAATTAGATTTCACCTATAGAGGCGTTATACTTGAACATTAGTGCATTAAAAATCAGCGGCAACTTTAATATAGCTACCTACCAATACAATCAGTCATACAGCGCGCTGCGCATCCACGCAGAAAAGAAAAGAATCGTACAGCATATCGGTTGTTAGAAAGAGATAAACATAGATCGTTTAGTTTCGGCACATACCTGCTGCACGGTCATTGGCGCGATAACACGTGACGCAGCTGTCAGCGGAATGTTCACGACGAAGTAAATATTACGAAGTTTCGATTCATAAAAATCATATCTTATTATTTCTGAATAAATATAAATATATTTTGTTATGTAGTGACTATTCTTATAATAAAGTGAAATTTGGACACTCTCTATTAACACAGGAAGGCGGTTTTTCCTCGTATTTCATTGAGAACTGTGGGTGACAGGACGCGTAACCGCGACACTGGTTCGGACATGACTGAATGCAAGTCTGTCAATTGCCTTACTTTTGTATCGCCATATTCGAGCAAGGGTAACGTATCTGAGAGTTTTAATATCATTGGCTTCCCACAGTTTCATTACAATGGTATCTGCGACCTAGGTCTCGGGATTGGTGTGCAGAGACCACCAAGAATTGAAAATAAATAACTGTTTTTATTTAAAGATATATCTTTGAAAAGCATTAACGCATGCTTAGTGAATTCTAAAGTTACAATATTAAATGGAAAAAGAATACGGTCGCGAGCAGGATTCGAACCTGCGCCTCCCGGATAAATAGTCTAGGCGCTCTGACCACTAAGTCATCTCGACCTCTGCTCACTACCGCGAATTCTTTATCCAAATTCTAACACGTCTTTTGGCGACGTCACTGCTATCTATTCAGTCCCTATACATGTGACCAAACCGACACAACTAACTTTGCAGTTTATACAATGTCGTAAAGATGCAATTAACTTAAAAATTAAACTTAAATGTTTGAAAAGCATTAACGCGAATTCTAAGTTATAATCATCATCAATCAATCAATCATCATCATCATCATCATCATCATCATCAATTATCAATATCAATATCAATATCAATCAATACATATAATAAATTTAAAAATTTCTTCACTCAGCAAGTTACTCTGTTTACTGTAATTGGTGTTCTGTAGTAAACATAATAATAATAAATAAATAATAAATAAAAATGTAACGGATCGCTGTCTGTGCATGGAAGACATATGAGAAAAAATATTATTGGGGCCTTTAACAACACAAATAGCACCCAAAACAATGATTGTTAGAATTTTTATCTGTGTTAAGTCTGCGGCTAATCTAGGTTTTAGGATGACCTTTAGGGTACCTACCTAACGGGAACTCGATTAAACACGTCCGTTCTTCCAAGCGTATAATAAGACACAAAAATTGGCGGTGGCAGGATAATTTAACAATATGAAATTAAATGTCACTGCCGCCATATACATATGTCACAGTCTGTTTGTCTGTTTGTCTGTGCGTTTGTGCACGCTAATATCAGAAACGGCCTGTCCGATTTAGATGTGGTTTTCACTAATATATTGTGGTAATCATCACTTAACATTTAGTGTTTATTTTATGTCAATCAATTCATAAATAAAAAAGTTATGCCAATTTAAAGAATCACGTCGAACATTTGTTAACTAATAAGAATTTGTGTTCATACATGACATGGTGTTAATTCACGACAACCACGCGGACGGAATCGCGGACACATCTAGTATTAAATAATTTTTAAAGTTATGATTTTGTTCAATAACTTTGTTTCTCTTCAAGATCTCTTCGGGGCGGGAGCTGTCGAACCAACCTGAAAATGACAGATTGCCGCGCTCTGGAACAGAATTGTAACCCAAGGAAATAAGCCATTCAATTACACAGTTCCTTGAAGGTTTCACGCATGTTTTGTTAATGTTTAACCCTTACCGAGTTTTTGACATAATTGTATTTTTAATTGATACTTATTACATTATGTTTGATTTATTTATTACGGATTGTTTTATTTAGAAAAGAGACGAGATTTCAGCGATAATAATTATGTTGGGGGAGGGCAGTGGTCTACTAGTCGCATGCGCTACTGATAAACGTGAGGTCCTGGGTTCGATTTTCAGGTCAGGTATTATTGGGTTTTACAGTAAGAAATTCCTCAATAGTAGCCCGGAGTTGGGAAGTTGGCGGTGTGACACGTACGTGCTTCAAAGAGCACGTAAGGTCGTCGGTCCTGCGCCTGATCTCTATCTGGTCGTGTCGTATTGCCGTCCCATCGGACTATGAGAGTGAAGGAAGAGGGAGTGCACCTGTCTTTACGCATACACTTGGGTACTATAATATATCCTGCGTACATGGCTAATCTCCGTGGAGATAAGCCGCCATGACAGAAATACGGTCGTTGAGGAATATATATTAGGGTATTCTGATAAGAAATTCTCAGATTCCCTTGACTTTCTATAGGTATCTCCATCATCAAATATACTCCTCCAGCATATACTAATCTCAAACAATGCATTATGTAAGTATGCAAAGTTGCAACAGCTTCATTTATAGGTTTAAAGTTAATAATTCTCTATTTCTCCCATTAGATATCCACCTTTAGAGCTGTTTTTTTTTTTCAAATCAAACCGAATCATCAAAATCGGATTACTCTGTAAAAAGTTATGCGTACATAAAAAAATATAGATACCTATAAACGAAAAGGGGAATCTATCTACTCAGGTCTACACTGCCTTAGCAACACCGACATACATACATAGATACACGCGTTAACAATCTAAATACATTGGCCCGAGGTTTAATTACTGAAGAAAACAAGTTAATTAGTCCCATATGTTCATGATGATTGTCTCGACAACATTATTTATGAACACAATTGACGATTCATGAACCAGGAAGGAATCACAAGTGTGTTGTTTTTAGTTGAAAGATCCATCTCTTTTTTGTTCTAAAATGGCTTATAATAAGACCATAAATCATTTAAATCGTAAATTCAACATAAATATTTGAAAGTTTTAGCAAACTCTAAACTTATTATATTAAATGGAAAAAGAATACGGTCGTGAGCAGGATTCGAACCTGCGCCTCCCGGATAAATACCTCCTCCAGGCGCTCTGACCACTAAGCCATCTCGACCTCTGCTCACCACCGCGCAGGTTCGAATCCTGCTCACGATTGTATTCTTCATCCATTTTAATATTATAACTTTAGTAAAGACTGGTTTTCTTCTAATCGTTTGGTAACCTGGGGTCAAAGTTAACTTCCTTCTTATCATGTGGTTGATGAACAACCTAGTGTCAGAGTTCAAACCACTCGTAGGTCTCTGACATGGCTTTACACACCATTGAGAAGATCTCTCAGGTGTGCTGGTTTCCTCACGATGTTTTCTTTACTATTTTCAATAGCCTCTCGATTCGTTCAATCTATCCCGGTTTTGTGACACATTTTGCCAATAAGCAATAAAACATTTGAGTTCATCTCGCAATCTCCTTCGCGGTTTACTGGGTCCTATCTCGGTATCACAGGCCCTCAGTCCTGGGCTATGGGTCCACAGCACATTAGGCATATGGAAAACATGGTCCGCCCAGTCCCACTTCAGCTGGGCGGCTTTTTATGTAGATAGAGTTATGTAGCGCATCATCGATAGCCTCGTTGGTCTAGTGGTCTAGTGGTCAGGAGGTCTCGAGTTCGATTCCCGGGTCGGGCACAGTGTTATTGAGTTTTACTGTTAGGACATTCTCAGTAGCAGCCCGGTGTTTTGAATTGTGCCTAGTTTATGACAATAGGCTAATAACAGCATTTGTGAAATGTGGGTGTACAACTGCGTACATCTCTGACCACCCCTTCGGGGAATACAGGCGTGATGCTATGTTATGTTATGTTATGTAGCGCAGCATAGTGTTTTCATACCAAATAAACTGCTCACCATCGCTTTTTGGGATACCTCTAATTTGGAGTTTTCAATGAAATTGCAATACCTTTTACTTAAATAAAACAATTTCTGATAAACATTGTAATAAAAATCATAACTGGCTCCCTCGTTGGTCTAATGGTCCGGAACAAGACTGCTAAGCATGAGGTCTTGGGTTCGATTCCATTTTCGGGCAGTGTTATTGGGATTTTCTGTTAGGAAATTCTCAGTAGCAGCCCGGAGCTTGGAACTGTGCCCGGTAGATGGCAATAGGCTCGCCACCTTCATGGGACTTAATTACAGCATTGGTGAAATGTGGGTGTATAATTGTGTACACCTCTGCCTACCCCTTCGGGGAATAGGGGCGTGATACTATGTACGTATGTAAGTATGTAAAAATCAAAACTTCATAAAATAAAACAATACTAGCTAATTTCGAGTCTCCCTCGCGCACTTAGTGATTAATTTAAATTAAAAAAACAGCATCACGCCTGTCGGGTATCCCTATAAGGTCAGGCATAGGTGTACTTAAATACACCCACATTTCACCGATGTAGTTATATAGTCCCATGTGTGGTTGGGTCTATTGATTGATTGATTGATTGATACCGTCAAAATGATGATAACAAGACGTCAAAATGACGCATACAAAAGGCAGTGTCTAAACAATTATCGGCAACATATATAGGCATCAATAGTTCAATAATCACTTGCATATTATTTTATTAAAATAGGTATTAACAATTGCGGTCTGATTATCATTATTATTTTTACATTATGAATAGATCGCTGTACTTTTAATGTTTATTCTGAATAGCACTTGATTATAATTTATAAGACAGTTTCACAATGATGCGCTTTTATTGATTTTGCATAATTCTATTTCGAACGTGTTTGAGTAAATCGTTGCGATTCTGTCTTAAGAAAGGAGGTAAAATAATTAATAATTTACATATTTTTGTAGAAAGAATAATACTTACTACTAATAGTCGTGTGCTGGATTTGAACCTGCGCCCACCGCATAAATGCTCCAGGCGAGAAATGAAAACGGCTCAGAAAGCTTAGCCATTCCGACCTCTGCTCACTTCTCCGAATTCTTCTTCAACATTTTAGTATGTCTTTTGGTGCCGTCATGATATTTGGTTTATAATAAACTAGCTGACCCAGCGAAATTTGTACCACAATTTATTTCTGTTTTTTTTTTTTTTCTTTTTACTAACCTTGTCCTGACAATAACGAACACAAAAAAAGAATTATCCAATTTGGTGCAGTCGCTCGGAAGTGAAGCGCGTACAAACATTTCGGCGATTCAATTTTATTTATATAGATAGATAGATAATTTAATTTCGTTAATGGCTTGAAAAATTCATCAATATTTTTTATGCCTACTTGAACTAGAGTCTAGTGGCAACAGGTGCGGTTGGCACGAGGATTGTATGGTTAAGTTAGCAAACAAACCTGTGTGTCACCTGATGGTAAACAATAAACGCAGTCCGCAGTTGGGGACTGAGTTGCCCGTGTCCTTAGGAGTGCACCCTTAAAATACAATCCCTACACGTGGCGCCTGGGTAGTGCAAAACAGGCAATACAACTCTGGTGGGAGGCTTCAGCCGCGGCTGCTTACCACCCACCGGACGAAGCCATGCCGTGAAACGACCTAGTCGTGTTTCGGGATGTAGTCCGGTACAACCGTTATGGGAAAAGAGTGGGCAGTTGCATCAACTCCCCAACTATCATTCGACCTTTGACTCGTCAGTCCAACTTTCATACTGCTAGGCCATCACTGTTTATAACATAGCTCACCTAATACATAGGACTCAATAACTGCATCAGGTACAGCAAATCCCTGCTTAGCCCTTCAAAAAACACTGACGTGATGCGGTATATGTAAATTTAGTTCCAAAAATATCTTTTGATTGATTCCACGACGTGACGTGTGTAATGACGTAAGCTAACTTAATTTTACGCTTCGATTTGACCAATGACAAGTTTTGGTATTGGTTTTTAATACAATATAGTATGAAATGCAAGTGGTATTCCACAATGCATGTCACTCATAACTGTCAGTCACGTCGCCCATAAGATTACGAATATACAAAAAAAAGGTAAATATATTGAGAAAATGTTTGTAAGAAAAACAACAACAGATCTACAAATGATACATTTTTCGCATGCGGAGCAAAGATTTTTGTGGAAAAAAAATGTGGAACAAGAATTCGGGGTAGTGAGCAGAGGTTGAGATAGTTCACTGGTCAGAGCACCTGGAGTATTTATCCGGGAGACGCAGGTTCGCATCCTGCTCACGATCGTATTTTCTTTCCGCAAAAAATTATAACTTTAACAACATATTTATAATTTTCTTCAACAAAACGGTATTAGACTGAATGTAGACCGTTGTTTATTTATGTTGCCGTCAATATGACCGGTCATGCAATTTGCATTACTATCCTAAATTTTAAACTATCGCGTTGCATGATATTACTATATACTGTCAAACGATTCAAAGGTATTTATTGCGCGTTAATTCCTATTAGTATATAGTTGCATCACTATCACCTGTATATGAACTGAATAGTAGCGATGACGTCACCAAAATACGTATTAAAAATGTGGAAGAAGAATTCGTGGTAGTAAGCAGGTCGAGATGGCATAGCAGTCAGAGCGCCTGGAGTATTTATCCGGTAGGCGCAGGTTCGAATCCTGGTCTTGACCATATTTTCGCTTTTAGAAGTCATGTGCGTATTATAAATTAATTGTCACTTGCTTAAAACGTAGGTAAACATCGTGAGGAAACCAGCACACCTGAGAGATGTTCTTGATGGTGTATAAAGCCATGTCAGAGACTTACGGGTGGTTTAAACTCTGACACTAGGTTGTTCATCAACCACACGATAAGAAGACGAAGAAGAAGTACGGTGATCCATTAGTCCTGGTTATTCAAAGGACGCAGCAGCTTAAACAAATCTAACACCATTGGGGTTACTCTTGAAACTAATACCAATTCCAATCCAATTCCAATATTAAATAGACGCCTTAAAACAATGCGTAATTTTAAATTAAATTTACCTACATTACAGTTGCCTCAATTTTAAAGCATGTTGTCTTCATATTACCCCGAATCTATAATTATTTTTTAGACATTTTTGCATTCAAAAGTACGACCTGACATATCTCCAATGACAATCGAGCGGAATTATTTTCAAGAGTAAGCGCACAGGTTTGGTTCCAATTCTTAGCAAGAGATAAAATGAATGAATGAAAGAAATATAAACGATTTGTTTTGGTACCCCTACGACAACATTCGTCCCCCTGCCCTTATCCCAATTTATTTGGGGTCAGCGCAACATATATCTGGCATGCTGCTAAAGTTTTGGCTATGTTTTTTGACCGGCCGCCTGCTTGACGTCAACCCTCTTTGGGAATGATGTTGTTGGTGGTAACCGCCACCAATACGGTCTCCTTCTATCTAGCTATGTTATACCAAATATTATCCATGCGCCAGGTTCTAATGTAACCCTCTATCACACTCCACTAACCGGGCTAACCTCTACGACAACATTGCACAAAAATAATACAACGTAAGACAGGGTAGAAGACAAAAAACATAATTTCCTTTAAATATTTGGTTATGTCTGTGATAAGCATGAACAAGACCTTTCTGTGTGACAAATATTGGCAATAAGCCAAGGAAATTGGGGCACAAACAGGAGACTGCATGTCTCCATTGATTGACCCCCATAACTACGAGACTTTCAAATGAAAATAAGGCTAATGCAGAAATCTGTGTGCTTGGTATTAAGTCTTCTCCTTCTTATGGTGCGTTGATGAACAACCTAGTGTCAGAGTTTAAACCACCCGTAGGTCTCTGACATGGCTTTATACACCATCGAGAACATCTCTCAGGTTTGCTGGTTTCGGCATAAGGCATGCACAACTGACTTTTTCGTATTATAAATTATTAAGCCCTTGCGTAAAACGGTAAGGGAATCATCGTGAGGAAACCAGCACACCTGAGAGATGTTCTGTATGTTGTGTAAAGCCATGTCAAAGGCTTAAGCGTTTTAACTCTGTCACAAGGTTGTTCATCAACGGAGTTAGGAATGAATGAAGGCCCATTCAGATGTCGATTTAAAATTGCATTATTTATTTATTTTTATTATCATGCCAAATCTATGTCTTGTTATTATGAGAAGCTTATTAAAAAGCTAACTAAATTGTCTGGCTCAGAAATTAAAGCACATAATAAAAAAAAAACTTTTCACAAATAGAATACAAATAATAATTTCTACTCTTATTGTATGCTTGATTAACAACACAGTATCATAGTCTAAACATGCATTCACACGCCATCAAGAAAATTTTCTCTTATGGATGCTGATACCCTAACAAAACAAGTGAAAAAATATATTTAATATGCACACGATTTCGAGAAATAGGTCCAATCTTTGTATTTTCAGTCCACTAGTAGTCTAGTTCTCTGCTCTGAAAATTACATAAGATTCAGTCGAAGTCTTGACAACTCTTCTTGAAATCCGGATCTCAGTTGAGAATTGTTTTGACACACGAAGCGAAAAAACTATAAACAATTTAAATACAAAATTATAAATATGTCTTGAGAAAGTTTGAAGGAAAAACTGCAATGTTTATAAACTCGCGTTCATCATTTTCAGCCAATCATATTTTGTATCAAATCATGAAACAAATACGGGCTTCCATTTGCCTATCGTTACCTATACATTCTAATGTTTTAATATCGAGAGTGAATTTTGCAAAAGAAAATCAAATTTTCCCAAACACTCAGGCTAAGAACAGCTATTTATAAGGCCTTACAAATACATAATAATTAAAAAATAATTTGTCATTACAATGATATAAATACGTAATAATTTGCAAAGACCTTGCACACCCATTTTGTTCCTTATTGGCAAATTGCCACGGTATAAATTGTCGTCATTATTTTGTCACAACCATTGGTCGTTTGGTTGGGGATAATGTGTCGTGTCTCAGTTATGAACAAGCAATGTATTATATCTAATGAAGTTCGTTCGTCGTTTACGTAGATTTCAGTAGTTGATCTGAAGTTGTGTTCAGCGATCGTAAACTGAAGCGCACAGTGGACGCGGAAAATGTATGATTTTCTATTGAGGCAAAAAAAAAATGGTAATAATAGCTTTGACTTTTCTTAAGTGCCTGTAATAGGGCCTATTTGAAATAAAAAAATTGAGTTTGAGTTTGAGTTTTGAGTTTGAATGCAAAATTATGAGGCAATAATTAATCACTAGCCATGGATATTTAATTTGTTCAAAGTCAAGTCTCAATTAAATGGTACTACAGCAAAGGTCAATAAAGAGAGCTATATATATAACATCTAGAGTGGTTCGAGAATCAAACTCAACTATCTTGAAGTAAATTACTATCTCTAAGTGCCGTTTCTGTTCAACTGTACTTAAAGGAATAAATAAATATACAAAATTATACCAGACTTTAAAACCAAAAACATTATTGGCAAGCACTCCCAACAATTTTATAAAAATAAAACGCTGCCAATTTAAAACTAGAACGTTTTTACTTGCCACTGTGCGCTAACCCCATCCTGACTTTGAAATACTCGAGTGTAGAAGCTTTCAGTTCAGTGTAACCGCATAAGTGTAGTGGGTGTACGTGTAGCCATGACCACGAAATCAGACCACAATGATGAAGCCCCCTTGTCATTCGAAGAGGCCTTGGATAAGACAGGTACTGGGAACATTTTCAAAGTATTTTTTTATTTGAAGTGGATTTTTCTTCAAGTGTTTACAAAGATTGAAGAGTTTATCGAGTGTGCTAGCTTTTAATGGAAATATCCTTTGTTGATTTACCATTAATTTCTGGATTGATGACTTTTTATAAACGTTTCCTCAGTTTTCGATAGTCATGTTGTGTTTTTGGGATGTGTCCAAATATATTATGTCTCTTTTTCGTGTTCTATGTTTGTTGTGTAAACATTTTGGCGTGAAACTCTTCTAATTTCTAATGTTGATAGTATCATCCTAATGTCTTTCTCATTTCTCTGAATGTAATTTATTGTGTAAAGTGTTTTTTTTTTAATCATTTCTGATTTTTAGGTCAATGCTCTGTTTTGTTTTTTATTATATATTTAGATTGTCTTGTTCGTGTTCAATTGAAATAATTGCGAATCATTTGCAGACGATTAAAATATTTGTGCTATTTTTTTTAAAGTGTATTCTATTTTTATCTTCATTTTTAATTTAAAGTGTTGTGACTATATTATAAAAATATTGACATTGATTTTATGGTCTACCTTATCGGACTTATTTTTAAAGATTTATAGATTACAATGTTGTGGTGGCCGAGTGGTTAAGGGCCCGTCTCCTGAACCACAGGTTATGGGTTCAAACTTGGCATGTACTAATGTGACATTTTCATAGTCACATGTACTTTCTAGTTAATCTAAGACATCACAGACATACGCTAAAGGAAAACATCGTGAGAAAACCTGGAATGAGAAGAGGCCCTTGCCCTGCAGTGGGACAGTTATGGGCTGGTTATGGATGTTTATATCTATATAGTATACAAGCACGTGAAGAGAACCCATTTTTAAGCACATAGCGCGCATGGAGAGTGACGTTTGGAATAGTTGATGTTTATAGGAAGAAGGAGTGCAGAATATATAAGCATATATACATAGATTTTCTGTTAGAAAATTCTCAGTGGCAGCCCCCGTGAATTGTGTCCGGTTGAAGGCCATAGGTTAGCCACCTATTACATGGGACTTAGTTACAGCATACATGTAATGTGGGTGTATAATTGTGTACACCTCTGCCTACCCCTTCGAGGAATACAGGAGTGATGCTATGTTATATGTAATAAAAATATATAAAAATACATGCGTGATTTTATGATCTGATGTTATTTTGATTTTCAACGACTTTTAAACAAAGACTATAGGTACATAATCGATATTAACAATATCTAATTTAACAAAGAGTTACAATTTGTAACAGTTAATCTTAATATATAATTCTTCTGTACGTGTGTTTGTCACCGAACTCCTCCTAAACGGCTGGACCGATTTGATAAAATTCTGTGTGTATATTTCGATAAGCTTCTGGATGGTTTGAAAACATTGGACCCGGTAGGTGGCGCTGTAATCGGGTTAAGGCAGGACAAAGTCTGCCGGACCCGCTAGTGATTTATAAATTCAAATACACACAACGTCACCTATTTCCCGAGGCTAGGCAGAGATGAAAGAAGTTATTCTTAAGAACTTGGGTCCAATCAAAAGACAGGATGGTATAACACAAGTTTAACATAACATAGCGTCACGCCTGTATTCCCAGTTATACACCCACATTTCACCAATGCTGTTATTAAGTTCCATGTAATAGGTGGTGAGCCTATTGCCATCTACCGGCCAAAATTCCAATCTTCGGGCTGCTACTGAAAATTTCCTAACAGAAAACGTCGAGACTGCCTCTTTGGTGCAGTGGTCCCATGCGCAACTGCTGAGCATGGTCTCGTGTTGGATTCCCGGGTCTGGCAAGGTGTTATTAAGGTTTTTCTAATAGGAAATTCTCATTAACAGTGCGTAGTTTGGAATTTTGCCCGGTAGATGGTAATAGGCTCACCACCTATTACAATCAATCTGCCTTACCTTTCCTCAATTACACTGGGGCCGGCTTCCAGTCAAACCGGATGCAGCTTAATACCAGTATTTTACATGGAGCGACAGCCTATCCGACCTCCACAACCCAGTTACAAGGTAACACGATATCTCGTTGTATGACTGGTTGTCAGACTTTTAGGCCTTACTACCCGTAACGGCTGTCATAGATCTTAATTTTGATGGTCACCCATCCACAGTCCGACCGCGGCAAGCGCAGCTTAACCTTTATCGATCGATCTGTGCGGCTGTTACTTAGCCACGAGCCCCTTTCACCTCCTATTACATGGGACTTAATAACAGAACTGGTTAATTGTGGGAAGACGGTAGCACAGTGGTCACGTGTTGCCGTGCGCAGTGAACTCCTGGGGAGAACCTCTTTAAAGTCTCTCCAGGGATGTGCCTAAACAGGCGTTGCACAGGGGGTTCCGGAGCTGGTCTCTTTAGAGGACCCGGAGCTTCCATCCACGTGCTGATGGTGACCACCAGGCTGGTTTTAATGAGGTAAAAATCCCACACTCCCCGGTCTTATTCCCAAAGGCCGGGTGCATACTGAAGGTTTCCCCCCGTCAACAAAAAAAATGTGTACAACTGTGTACACCTCTGCTTACCCCTTCTGGGAATACAGGCGTAATACTATACTCATATTAATTAACGGGTTTGCTCTTGAACTTCAACACCATAAGACTGTCTGGCTTTGTGATTCGGACGTGTCATGAATGGAGAAGCCATGACAGTTTAATGATTAATAGACATATGTTTTATTCGTGCTATTACTCAACATTCGATTGACTCAATAACACACACACACAGCACAATCATGCCATTGACTCAATAAGTCTTTTTTTATACATAATTATTACATAACGGATTCATAAAATATTCAACCGATTTCAAAAAAGGAGTTTCTGTATTACCGAGGACCCGGACCGTATGTGTGTGTATCCGCGATATTCTCAAAAATTACTGATCCGATTGGAATGGGGTTTTTGTTATATATCCTAAAAAATATGTAGGTATATAAATACATATTTTTCAGGGAAAGTTTTAGTGTGTAATTTTTTAGGATCCGATGAAGATCTTCGGAGATAGACCATGGAACTCTTCAATAACTAACAGCAATAAATAAAATTGATGTCTTTGCCTGTGATTTGAAATTAATTAACAGCGTCCATCCAGCGTGGTCACAGGATGACAGAAGAAAAACAAGAACCAATAATACACGCGATTAATCCGATTAAAAGTTGTTTTATTATAATGTGTAGTGATCGCGAAAACCAAAGATATTAGTTACTATAAATGTTCGTTAGATTTTTTCTGTCTGTCTCAAATAGGCATCGAAATTGCTCAACTGGTTGAAATCAATATTCGAGATATACTACGATATCTTGCCGGGGTATATGAGGCTATTTGCCGGCAAAGCTGTTAGTTTGTTATTATTATTAAATACATTATTATTATATAGTTTCCTTTTCTGTCCAGGCAATGGGTTGTACAACATCTTGCTGGTGATGTCTTGCTCCCTAATCCTCCTAGCCATCGGCATAGACCTGTTTGGGTTCAGCCTGGTGGTGGCCGCCGCCTGTGACCTGGAGCTGACTGTCAGTCAGAAGGGGATCCTCACTTCATTGCCATTTGTCGGTATGTACAACTTTTCCTAATTCTACCTTGCCCGTTCTCAACTTTGCGGACGGCTTCGAGTCTAACCGAATGCCGCTGAACTCAGTTTGCCTCACAACATCGCCGCGGGCTCAGCTCGTGACTAAGGGCTACGTTCCAGTTCGAAACTAGTCGGCCAATCCCGAAGTAACCAGTATTTTACATAGAGCGACTGCCTATCTGACCTCCACAACCCATACATGTTACTGGGTAACGCGATATCTTGTGACAAGTTCTATTGTTGTCAGACTTTCAGACATCTGACTACCCGTGGCTGTACATCTTTGTTAGATAACTCGCACCGATGATTTACGTTTTCTCCGAACTAAAACTAAACGAGACGAAACGATTATAAAAGCCGTCATACTTATATTTTGGATAGGCAGTCACGTCATGTAATCTGGTATTAAGCTGCACATTATTGGACTGGAATTCGACACCTTAGTTAGGGTGGGAAAAAGTCTTTTTTGTGATGTTATCTTGCAATGATCCCAGAGAGGGCTGGTCTGCGTAACCAGACAATAGCTAAGGCGAGGCAATTTGATGCTTGCAGTAAAAGCATAAATATATTTTTATACTACAAACTAAACTAAACATCACTACGAGTATATACAAACAGGAATTAACGCGCAATAAATACCTTCGATTCGCTTGACGTTTTGACCAGGTTTTGAGTTTCAACACACAAAAGTCCTCTCATCCGATCGCCACTTTTATTCAAGAGCAGTGCGTGAAGCTATTGAAATCCAAAAACACAAGACTTTCAATCGGGAGGACGGTTTTAAATTATCAGCGACGTGGAACCCAGTGATTAAAATATCAAAACCTCCCTATTTTAAGTCGGTTAAAAATACGGACACATTGAGTGTAGTGTGTCGCGGCCTTTATAACAATAGTGAAAACGTGGAGGTAGATGAAGGAAAATCTACCGCACCCATGACGGAGTAAACTCGCTGCATCAGTCTGCTTGTGACCACGATCAGTGCAACCTGGTCGAAACGTCAAGCGAATCGAAGGTATTTATTGCGCGTTAGTTCCTGTTAGTATATAGTAATATCATGTAACGCGATAGTTTAAAAGTTAATAAACAAAACATCACTAAGGGCGTCTTCTATGGGACATGAACCTCGGTTTAGGTCTTTACTGAGAAGCAATCTATGGATAATTCAGGAGGAATCGTTCATGATAGCTGAATCTGATTATGTTTTATGTTATTTTGGGACCAATTTAAAGATGGCTGGCACGAGCAAGGATCGGGTTATCTATCACTAAGTATCTATCACTGTCTACACCGATTTTGTGTGAATACCAAGATTCAATACACTAATCATCGCCCTGCCCTTATCACAATTTATTTGGGGTCGGCGCAGCATGTATAACTCTTCCACGTTCTAAAAGTTTTTGAAATTGCATGCTGCTTAAGTTTTAGCAATGTTTCATGACCGGCCGCTTGCCTGACATCAACTCTCATTGGAAATGCTATTGTGCTTGGTAACCGCCACCGATACGGTCTCCTATCTAGCTATGTCACATAAAATGTTATCCATGCGCCAGGTTCTGACGTTATCCTACTATCAAACTCCACTAATCGGGCCACCAAGCTTCAATACACTGATTACAAAATAGATCTGTTTAGGCATGTTGATTTTTGCATTACGGGGCCTTGGCTAACTGCTGCCTTTGCTTGTACATGCCGCCTGCGTGACCTTTCTTTGTGAAAAAATACATGTTGTGTAAATAAAACCAAGCATAAACCTATAGTAGTATTTGCATTTAAAACTGATTAATAACTGAAGAAATGTAATAATGAATGTTCTGATAATATGAATAGGTGCATATTATTTTATTGAAATTATATAAAAAACTATACTTTATCCTGTTTTATATCTCGAAATGTTTCCTATAATATTATTAATGTGGAAGTTTATGGATGTTTTTGAATGTTAATGTTTGTTTAGAACGCAAAAACTACTGCACAAATTTGGATAAATTTTGGTACAAAGTCAAAGGCAAATAATTTATTTCAATTAGACCATTTACAGGCACTTTTGAATTGTCAGAAGCTAGTTGCCACGTTCTAAAGTGTAGATTCCTATGGAGAAGAACGGGCAAGAAACGTGTACGTAAGTAAAAAGTCCAGGTTTCCTCATGATCTTCCGGAGCAGCGATGAATGCACCTCAGATCCCAGTACCCCGGTGAAGGTTAGAGGTGAACCGTGTGTTTTATTCAGTAGTAGTCCGGCACAACAGCCATGATGATTTTCCACACCTACAAAAAAGGTTTCCTCATAATATTAAAACTTAAAATAGACTAAGAATACAAATATAACTTGACAAAGTCTCACACCAGGTTTGAATTCACGACCTTTCCCTCAGGAAGCGCAACTGTAACCATTCGGCCACCACGACACTTAAAACTATAAAAACAAGACGAAAATAAAGCCCGCCTGCCACTTTCCAAAATCTTACTAGCATATGTTACCCGGGACAATGTAAGGATTCTAACGATACCCCATACATCGAAATCGGTCCAGAAGTTACGGTTGATTAAAGAAACTCACAAACATTTCTCAATACAGCGCCATTTTGTTCGATTCTAGTACTTTTTTTATATATAATTTTAATTGTTTTTTAAAGCAATAAAGGCATAAGTAAGCTTTTTCAGCAAAACCGTGAAATAATGATTTAAAATAATAAATTGATATCTATGTCAAAAGTCAAAGTCAAAAGTTAATATTTCGCCAACTAAATTATCTGAACTCATGAAAGGTTACATAATTATAGTAGCACGGTTCAAAATAGAAGAAATACTTACATACTTACAAGGTTAAAGTCATCACTTCTATTTTTATTTTCAGGTATCCTGTTAGTCTCCTACCTCTGGGGTTACGTGTCTGACACCAAGGGTCGTCGGTTCACTTTGGTCATCCCCCTGCTACTGTCCTTCATCCTGTCCTGCATCAGCAGCCTGTCACCACACTGGCTGTTTTTGGGGATGGTCAAGTTCCTATGCGTCTGTTTGTAAGTTTTTTTTTTTACTTTCTTTGTTACATGCCTGTACGTCTACTTTTGTCCATTTATGAGATTCCGTTATGATGTCAAAATGTTCTATTTGCGAATAAGGGTGCATAAAGAGGTTTTAAAATGTTTATTGAGAGCTATATTCATTCAACCAGGAGAATATAGATGTAAAAAATATTTAGATATGTTAAGGCTTGTATTAATATTGAATTAAAATAACTGTTAATTTATATTACTTTGAATATTACATTTATACACATTGGAATTATAATTTAATTTATTTAGAGTTTCCGCAAATAATAGAAAGATGAAAGAAAAAAAGAAGGAAATAATCGATAGGAAGAAAAAAACATTACACATGATTATGAAATAAATTTATTTATTAGTTTAAAAGAGTTCATACCGATTCGTCATAAAAAAAAACATATCCTGATTCGTCACAATTATACAGTTACATGTTGAAAAGTACACTTAGTCAGGAAATAATAAATAAAAATTACTGAATTTATTTTTAAATGGTGCCGATTCGGGATTTATTGAATGGACAAATTTTTTTATTAATAGTGACTAATCGGAACTTACGACGAGTCGATATTAACTCGATTAAAATTATAAATTAATTGATTGCATGATTATAAAGATTGAAGTATTTATTCACACTGTACTAAAATTTATGTAGCAATGTCCATGTAATATTTGCAACCTACTTCAATCTGCCTAGCTTTTTCCCAATTACATTGGGGTCGGCTTCCAGTCAGACCGGAGGCAGCTTAATACCAGTATTTTATATAGAGCGAAAAACTTAGAAAAAAAAAAAGAATTAGTATTCGCAAAAACATAACACTCCTTTTTTCGTGAAGTCGTGTAAAAATTAATATGGGCTGCCTCGTAGGTCTAGTGGCCCTAATCGCGACTGCTGAGGATGAGGTCTCGGGGCCGATTCCCGGGTCGGGTAAAGTGTTATTGAGTTTTTCTGTTAGGAAAGTTTCAGTAGCAGCCCGGTGTTTGGAATTGTGTTAATGGCAATAACCACACCACGACTTCATCACCAATAACAGCATTTGAGAAGTGTGTGTGTGTACAACTGCCTCGTTGGTTTAGTGGTCCGTAGCGCGACTGCTGAGCAGGAGGTCTCGGGTTCGATTCCCGGGTCGGGCAAAGTGTTATTGAGTTTTTCTGTTAGGAAATTCTCAGTAGCAGCCTGGAGTTTGGAAATGTTAACGGTTAATGGCAATAGGCTCACCACCTATTACATGGGACTTAATAACAGCATTGGTGAAATGTGGGTGTACAATTGTGTACACCTCTGCCTACCGCTTCGGGGAATAAAGGCGTGATGATATGTTATGTGTGTGTACAACTGTGTATACCTCTGCCTACCCCTTCAATATAATGCTTTGTATATATGTAAAAATAAATTTAATAATCTATGAAGCAAAAGGAGTACAAATATCTAAGGATCGTAGCAGGTGGCGTTCTATAGTTTCTGCATACCCCTACGGGAAAAAATCCGTATGTTTATGTATGTATGTTGCCAGCAATTCGTTTTTTCCCTGCTAAGTTTCTGGAAATTTCTCGAAGGACATTTTTGTTTACGCTAAATTTCAGCACGGCTTCTGCGCGTCACACATGAGAGATATTCCTCAGGTAGGGGTGCAGATTTATAATCTGCTAGCTTCCGTATTTTCTATCCGAAATTATACCATACATACATAGTATCACGCCAGTATCCCCCGAAGGGGTCGGCAGAGGTGTGTTCATTTCACCTATGCTGTTAATTTATTCTCAGATAGTGAGCCACACAAAAAGGCTGTCAAATCGAATCGATCGATCGAAGATTTCCTAATAGAATAACCTCATAAGAATTTGTTCGACCTGGGAAAGGAACCCGGACCTCATTTTCAACAGTCGCGTTTCGGACCACTGCACCACGAGGCAATTACCCATTATAATAATGATAACATATGCCCAAGATACAATATATATATTGTTGTATAAAAACTTACGTGAGACATATTCATATCAATTATTGTTCACCGGTTACTACTCACGTGCATTTTTCGGGATTGCCCGACTAGTTTCGAACTCGAACGGAGGCCTTAATCATGAGCTGAGCCCGCGGTGATGCCGCGGGCTCAGCTCCCCGATAATGCACGTGAGTAGTAACCGGTGAACATTAATTAATATAATTATTATATTAATACTAGCTGTGCCCCGAAATTTTTGGTCAGCCATATAAATTTTCTGGATAGGGCCACCCTTATCACCTAGGGGTATAAAAAATAGCCCACGACCTATTCTTAGCCCTACCAAATATACACAAAAAAAAACATAAAAGTCGGCCAAGCCGTTTCGGAGGAGTTCGATAACAAACACTGTGAGATTTATATATATTAGAAAATTGTAAAATATTTTATCATCATTCACGTTTTCCCTTATGGTAAGCACGCGGAAGTAATTCCAAATCAAACGATATGTTTACACAAAAAAAAAATACAATTCAGAATTATAAACAGATATTTTGCACACTACATTACTTTGTGATTATTTTGATGACAGACTCGCTGGTGCCCGCGACTTCGTCTGCGCAACGGATTTCTTTGCGCGCAATCCTAATTCGTTTTGTAAAATAAACTAATCCTTAATTACCCCTTATAACATCAGCTATCTGCCAGTGGAAGCCCCGTCAAAATCGGTTCAGCCGTTTCGGAGATTAGAAAAATGAAAAAGTTTCATACAAACTTTATCCCCTACTTTATAACAAACCTCTTCCAGCAGATTTGCCCTCCCCGACCCTTGCTCGTGCCAGCCCGTGTAGCCGCTGAGCCTGTAGCTTTAAATTCGTCCCTTAATAATAATTATGATGATTCTAGTTCGATCCAGCCAGTCCCTTGCTGTCCTCCCTCAAGCGACGCCCTAAGCCGAGGCTCGTACCCTGCAGGGGGTGCCCTTAGCGTTGTCGCTTTAGATTTAAGTTAGTCGTATGCCCCTGGCTGGAGGCCTTAATAATAGTTTATTATTAGGGCATCAACAGGAAAGTCCGGTTAAGCAGTCGACAACCTCCTAGGTTAACCTGCGAGATGCCATTACCAAAAAAAATATAAAAAACAGCAGATTTGCGAGAGGAGAATTTAAGAGACTTAATGAAATGTGATCGTCAATTCGGTGTAAGTCAAAGAATCGTATTATGAAGAATGAATTTTCTTAAAAAATAATAGTGTAAACTTTTTTCTCTAACCAAGTGCTCATATATAAATTTTTACATTCCTAACATTAAAAATGCTGCTTCACACAAACATTCATCCCCTATTTTAACCCCTTAGGGGAGGAATTTCCAAAAATCCCTTCTTAGTGCACACTCATGTCATTTAAGGAACATTTGTGCAAAATTTCATACTTCTAGACCCAGCGGTTTCAGTTGTGCGTTGATCGATCAGTCAGTCAGTGAATCAGTCAGCCAGTCAGTTTCTTACTTTATATATATAGATAGATAGGTAGACTAAGGCAATATTAATCATGTACACGTGATAAAAACTACCTAAACGTGATAGATAGGGTTAATAACATAATATTATATACTATAGTTACGCCCGTTCACGAGCATGACGCGCACATCAGCATCGCTCAGCTCAACCATTTTGTAGGGAACTCGACGAGCCGACGCACAACGCCACCATCAGCAGGACATTTTAGCAAGCATGACACACTCATAATGTCTGACAATAGGATATACTTACATGATCCCTGTAAATTATCACTCTTATTTGGGCAGACATATACAAATTAGTAGTTTTTTTGTATAAAAACTTTCGTGAGACATATTCTTATTAATAAATGTTCACCGGTTACTACTCACGTGCATTTTTCGGGAATGCCCGACTAGCTTGACTCGCGACATCGCCGCAGGCTCAGCTCATGACTAAGGGCTCCGTTCGAGTTTGAAACTAGTCGGGTAATCCCGAAAAATGCACGTGAGTAGTAACCGGTTAATATTGAGTTATTCAGTTTTTCTGATAATAAGTCTTAGTATTGCATGAGCTCGGCAATTGTAATTGTGCCCGGCTGACGACTCTGCCTATCCTTGTGCCAATGGCATAAGCTCAGCAAATAACACCATTGGTGAAATATGTGTACATTTGGTACACATCTGCGTACCCCTTTGAATGCTGGCGTGATGCTTTGTTATGTTTGTTTATTTTATCAGAATTACCGTGAAACGTGAAACAGTCGTTAATTTGTGTATATAATCATAATTTGTTTGTATTAAGATTACATTTAAAATAATATCAAACCGTACGAAATTGCAATTTTACAAATAATGTCGAAAGACAATGTCGCAAGACACATAAAATAAAAACCTTTTTACGCGACTAATCCAAAACAAAGTGTTATGTTTTTAGGGTTGATGTATGTATGTATGTTTGTGATTTTATTTATTCCACTATAACTTCTAAACGCCTAAAATTATTTAGACGTATGGGGTATCGATAGAATCCTTACATCATACCGGGTAACAGACAAGCATGATAAAAAAAAACTGTCGCTAATTACCAGACACAATAGATTTTTATTGTTATGAAGTTCAATTTTGTACTTCTCCCATAAAGGAGAGTCTTCGAGTCCACTCGTGACCACGATCAATGCAACTTGTTCTAAAAGTCGAGGTAATTAAATTAAATGATTTAAGCGCGATTAAGTCCCGTTTTGTCATCATCATCCCCCTATCGTTATCCCAATTTATTTGGGGTCGGCGCGGCATGTATTCTTCTTCCATACATATTTTCTACTTGTACTGGAATGCTGCTAAAGTTTTGGCTATGTTTTATCACCGGCCGCCTGCCTGACCTCAACCCTCATCGTGAATGCTGTTGTTGGTTGTAACCGCCACCAATACGGTCTCCTTCTATAGCTATGTCATACCAAATGTCCATGCCCCAGGCTCCAGGTTCTGATGTTATCCTACTATCACACTCCACTAACTGGGCCAAATAATAATAATTACGCGTTCGAAAAACGAAAGTTAAAGAAATACAAATATGGTTGCTTATCAACCACACGATGAGAGCGAATGAGGATAGTTAAAAATTAAAATAAAATGCGTAGACACTGCTCAAAACTAACCTCTTCCAGCAGGTTTACGAGAGCAGAATTTTTAAATAAGTGACTTAATGAAATGTGACTGTTAATTCAGTGTAAATCAAAGAATCATTTTCATTATGATTGATGCGATCAGAGCGCGGTGACTCCAATAAATTAGACTTGGGAATTGCAGTTTCATTACCTGATATTATGCAAGCATTGGGGTACGCCTGATGTAATCACAGTAGAAATTATATCATGACTGAACAGTATCTTACGCTGTCATTCATCTTCAATCGTTTTGGTTTAAATTTGGAAAATACACTGGCCCGCAAAATTAAGTACGTTAAGTTTTTTTTTTATTGGATTATTTCTGTATTTAAAGCTTTTTGCAGCCATTTCTTAAAAGAAGGTTCTCGGCTATGAAGTTTTTATATACAAAATTAAACTCTTTTTCGAGCCCTTGTTTTTTTTTTTTAACTTTGCCCCACACTAGGAATTTCTTCCTGTATCGTGGGTGCGTTTACAGACATATAATCTCACATGTACACAAACACCCAGACCCGGAGCAATTATCCATAGATCGTACAAATATTTGCTCCGTGCAGGAATCGAACCTGCGACACGCAGCGCAGCAGTCGGTCTCTCGACCACTGCGCCAACTGCGCTGTCGATATTTGATTTCGCTGTTGATTTCGAAAGTATATCTTGTGTACTTAAAAAGTTATTCCAATTTTAAAAGTGTGATACTTAGTTTTGCAGGCCAGTGTATTAGTTTAGTTATATTTAATAATATTTTTTTAGTTTATTTTAACTTCTTTAATTTTCCGTTAAGTTTATTTTGGTTTAGTTAATCCTTCGCATTCGTTGTTTCTGTGTGTGCATTCTTGCGGGTCTACCGTAGTCATGGTTACAATTAACCATGTAGTAAAGGGACGGAGTGACAACCAACGTTGATCAGCGAGCTAATCACTGCACACTGTCTACATCTGCCGAGTCCCTTCCTTTCACCGTTCATACAGTGTTTGCATGTAAATACCGCTTGCTTTGATTTTTGTATGTTTGCAATAAATTGTTTTAAATAACTTATCTGTCTATCTATCTATCTATCATCAATCTTACTATTCTTAATGTAATCCGCTGAACATATCAAAATATGTATAAAAACTTTCGTGAGACATTTTCATATCAATTAATGTTCACCGGTTACTACTCACGTGCATTTTTCGGGATTGCCCGACTAGTTTCGAACTCGAACGGAGCCCTTAGTCATGAGCTGAACCCGCGGCGATGTCGCGAGTCAAACTGAGAGTTTGACTCGCGACAGTAGTGACCGGTGAGTGACAGTAGTGAGTAGTAACCGGTGAACATTATTTGATATATCAAAATATGTACACTCGCTCATTCAAGAGATTATTTTTTTTCGCCATATTCCACTAACGAAGTCTATCATAAATCTTACTACGCTTAGGTAATGTAATCCGCTGAACTTACCGTCAAAACATATCAAAATAATGTACACTCACTTGTTTATATCGAGGTTTTTTTTTGCTGTGGTCAATTAACCTTCCAACTTTTAAAAAAACTAATCAATAGTATCATTTTACAAGCGCAGAAACCAAAATTAACCCGAAAAGATACTTTAGAAAGTCCTGCCGTGATTTGTGGAAAAATACACAGCAACCAATACAGTCATCCTTTCTCACATAATACGTATTATTAATTTGACCCGTTTAATTGTGACGAGCGAGTCGAGCACCATATAAGCATGTGCCATATTTCGCCATTTAATAACGAATGTCAAGTGCTTGTTGGAGGGAAGATTCGAGAAAAGATCCAGTGGAAAAGTTTCCGAGTTCTATTTTTGGCATGTTTTATTATCTTTCTTTTAATGGAGTTGATGGTAGAAGGTGGAGGGCATTGTGTTGGTATTTCACATCTGTGTAGAAGCTGGAGGCTAACAGTAGGCGTGATTGAGACCCTCTGCCTCGTTGGTCGGGCCTAAGGGCGACTGCTGTGCATGGGTTCGATTCTCGGGTCGGACAAAGAGTTATTGAATTTTTAAATTAGAAATTTGTTAATAACAGCCCTAGCTTGGAATTGTGCCCGGTAGATAGGAATAGGCTCACCACCTTTAACATGCGACTTAATAACAGTATTGCACCGATACCAAATAGCTTGTCACCGGGGCAGGAAGATGATGATGTAATTGGTGATGAGCCTTTTGCTATAAACTGGATACGATTCCAAACTCCAGGCTGCTACTGATAATTTCGTCACAGAAAAATTCAATAACACTTTGCCTGACTTGGGAATCAAACTCAGGACCTCATGCTCAGCAGTCGAGGGGATACAAACGTCATGCTATAGTAGGTTATGTTTATGATTTATTACAAAACAAGAATTGAAAAACAAATCTTTTTAAAGCTTGATGTACACGTACCAATTATTTTATTTTTATTTTAATCTCATATTGAATCAATATTACTAAATAAATATGTGTCAGTCCATCATATTTCCTTTCATATTTATTGGAATCTTGAACCAGTGCCAGCCATTTGAACTTCCGTTAAATTCATGCAAACATTTATCCAGAACTATTTAAAAATAGTTCTGCTTTTCCCACCTATGTTGAGGTTCACAACTTAATTTATCCTTAGGTTAGGTTTAAAATGCATTTTCGTATGAACACAAATGTTGTATTTTTATACGACTGCCCAAAAAGGTAGATAAGGTTACCTACCTTACCTACCTTTGTAAGATGGAAGTTGTAAGTTTCCACCATAATTTCTAAATGCCTGAACCGATTTCGGTGTATGCGGTTTCGTTAGAATCCTAATATTGCCCCGGACAACATCAAGCAGCATGATTAAAAAAATTGGCAGGCATTTAATTATTGAATAGCACTTGAAATACGACACAAAGTGTACAAACCTCTAGCGGAGTGCGACAACCTATCCATAAAAAAAATCTTACCTATGATGACAGATCTCTATCGTTTCACTTTTTAATATCCATTTAAGTGTACTCAGCGCAGTATTCATTTTTGGGCCCGTAACCATTCGTCCACCACGACCTTGCCACCCAGAGTTAAAAAAAAACAAGAGTACCTATTCATTAAACTAATATTTCAACGTAAACAATAAATAACAATGGATTGGCTATGGTCACTGCGGTTTACCTTATAACCACAAACCATTCAGAAACTAAGTATATTATTAATCTTTCTAAGGCCCGGTTAGTGGAGTGTGATAGTAGGACAACATCAGAACCTGGCGCATGGATAACATTTGGTGTGACATAGGTAGATAGGAGACCGTATCGGTGCCGGTTACCACCAACAACAGCAATCCCAAAGAGGGTAGACGTCCGAAAGGCGGCCGGTCATAAAACATAACCAAAACTGTAGCAGCATGCAACTTCAAAAACAATTAGAAAGTGGAAGAAAAATACATGCTGCGCCAACCCCAAATGAATTGGTATAAGGGCAGGGGGATGATGATTATTAATCTTTCAAATAAGTAGATAACTGAAAGGGTTCAAAACAGCCTATGTTACTGAATCTTTGTTTTCTACGACGCATCACGACTTTGTATATACGGGCAGAAGCAGTAGGCAAAGGTACAAAGTTTTATACCCACATTTTATCACAGCTGCATTCTTCTTCTTATCATGTGGTTAATGAATAACCTAGTGTCAGAGTTTAAGCCACCCGTAGGTCTCTAACATGGCTTTACACACCATCGAGAAAATCTCTCAGGTGTGCTGGTTTCATCACCATGTTTTCCTTTACCGTTTTAAGCAAGTGATAATTAATTTATAATACGCACATAACTTCGAATAGACAGTGGTGCGTGCCTGAGATTTGAACCTATGACCTTTGACTTGACAGTCCAACGGTCATACCACTGAGCTATCTCTGTAACCACCGCTGTTATGTGCTACCACTGATAGCTGTTATTTAGTCCCATGAACTGAAGTCAGATGAGCTTATTGCTTGGAATTGTGCCCAGTTGATACTGGGCACAATTCCAAACTTAGAAAAAACAGAGGAATTTCCTTTTTTTTTTATTACATACCTTATTACATAAATAACTACTTTTGGGGGCTGAGTTGCCCTGTAGGAGTGCACCCTTAGAATGGAATCCCTAAACGTGGCCCCTGGGTGGTGCAAACAAGGGCGGCAAACACGAAACACAACTCTGGTGGGAGGCTTGTGCCGCGGCAGGTTACCACCCACCGAACGAAGCCATGCCATGAAACGACCTAGTCGTGTTTCGGGATATAGTCCGGTGCAACCGTTGTGCGAGACGGGTCTGGGCAGTTGAATCAACTCCCCAAATCTATCCACTCTTCTTAGAGTGAATAGATTTCTTCTGGATCTATCCTCGGCCACACCGACGCATAACATCAGGGGAGTTGGTGGCCAAACGTAAATCCATTTTTTGGATAAAAAAAAAACTGTCACAGACGAAGAATTGCCCAAGTCTATCGCCTGACCAGCGACGGATCCGAGACGGCCGCATTTCTACACGCCACTCTGAAGTGTCTTTGCAAGCTGTACCCAGTCTGCATAAATTTCGGGGTCTGTTAATACCGTGACACACGGTGACAATACGTCTCGGTGAATGCAGCTACGAGCCCGGGACTCCGGTATAGGTTGGAGTAGGCCCTTTTGGATTTTTAGCTGGTAGGAGCGTAGCATTCATGAAGGATTTCCCACACATAAAGATATCACTTAGTACCTAGTAACAAATAAAACAACTTTTAACCGGATTAATCGCGTGTATTATTGGTTTTTGTTTTTCCTAACGTTTCGAACGCTTTGCAGCTTTCGTGGTCGCAGGAGGAAAACAAAAACCAATAATACAAGCGATTAATCCGGTTAAAAGTTGTTTTATTATAATGTGTAGTGATCGCGAAAACCTATGATATTACTATCAAATAACATCTTTTTAGGTCAAGATAAATCTTTGAAAAGCATTAACGCATGCTTAGCGAACGTCACCATAAGACGTGTTAAAATATGGAAGAAGAATTCGCGGTGGTGAGCAGAGGTCGAGATGGCTTTGTGGTCAGAGCGCCTGGAGTATTCATCCGGGAGGCGCAGGTTCGAATCCTGTTCGCGACCGTATTCTTTTTCCATATAATATAATAACTTTATCTTTTTAGGTTCTATTATGCAATATTCAAAAAAATATTGTCTTTTCTAGTGCCTGTGCAGCCAATTCAGCCACGTACACTCTGGTGGGAGAGTCATGTATCCAGCGAGTGCGGAACCGGTACATGCTGCTGATGACCTGCCTTATACTGCTGTCTCCCGCTGTTGCTGGTGGTAGGTACACGTGCAATAGCATCTAGTGTTGTCTTAGTGGTCGAGAGTGAAAACTGGAGAGTTGGAGACCCGCTCGGTTTAGTGGTCGCAAGTGTATTACGTAAGTTCCTCGGTTTGATTCCCGGGTCTGGCAAATTATTATTATTTTTGTTAGGAAATTCTTAGTAGCATCCCGGAGTTTTGAAATTGTTTATTCTGTAAATAGGTATTTTATAAACTCACATGCTACTATGATCTAGATGGCGCCGATGTTTCCTATCTGACTACCTCTGAGAAGAAACGCCGAAACAAAATCAAAGGTCAACGGCTCTTCTAAAGTCCAGACATCATTAAACATTCCTATGTGAGCGTAACCATGTAGGGTATCTGGAATGGCAATTGTAAGAAAGAACCATAGCAGTTTAGAGTTGACCTGTTCTAACTGACGGCACATATGCATCAGTCATCGTGTAGCTCAACCATGTTATAGGGCGCTTAATGACCTGTCGCAAGGCGATACCAGATCCCAACGTAATTGGGAAAGGCTAGGCAGATATATAATTATATAATGTAGTAGAACTCTGCATCTCTCTGCCTACCTCTTCGAGAATAAAGGCGTGATGCTAATTTATTTTAAAATTTGTAAGGTCTAAAGATAAATTCTGTAATTGGGTGTGAATGCATTTGAGATTTTTGTTAATTTTGATGATTTGATGGTAATAATAATAAATTGATGCTTCCTTTGCAAATTCAAATGAAATTATGTTTCGGATTGAATTTGAACTTGGTTTCAATTTAAATAAAATAATAATAAATTGATGCTTCCTTTGCAAATTCAAATGAAATTATGTTTCGGATTGAATTTGAACTTGGTTTCAATTTAAATAAAATAATAATAAATTGATGCTTCCTTTGCAAATTCAAATGAAATTATGTTTCGGATTGAATTTGAACTTGGTTTCAATTTAAATAAAATAATAATAAATTGATGCTTCCTTTGCAAATTCAAATGAAATTATGTTTCGGATTGAATTTGAACTTGGTTTCAATTTAAATAAAATAATAATAAATTGATGCTTCCTTTGCAAATTCAAATGAAATTATGTTTCGGATTGAATTTGAACTTGGTTTCAATTTAAATAAAATAATAATAAATTGATGCTTCCTTTGCAAATTCAAATGAAATTATGTTTCGGATTGAATTTGAACTTGGTTTCAATTTAAATAAAATAATAATAAATTGATGCTTCCTTTGCAAATTCAAATGAAATTATGTTTCGGATTGAATTTGAACTTGGTTTCAATTTAAATAAAATAATAATAAATTGATGCTTCCTTTGCAAATTCAAATGAAATTATGTTTCGGATTGAATTTGAGCTTGGTTTCAATTTAAATAAAATAATAATAAATTGATGCTTCCTTTGCAAATTCAAATGAAATTATGTTTCGGATTGAATTTGAACTTGGTTTCAATTTGTACATGTAACACGTCTTGGTCATTAATTCTCGACAAAATTCTCCCCACTACGGATAAAATAGAAAAACGATTGTATGAGTTTTAAACAAGCAAAATTATCAACAACAACTTAGTGTTGATTTCCAATCATGTGGTGTTTTGTAATAGATATTATTGACATAACAAAATATCATAATAATTAAATTTTATTAATACACACAGTAAGTTTATGAGTGAAATAAATTTTATTCTACGTAATTTATCTTACTTACATCCAAGGGAATTGAAACCACATATTAATTTGAAAAATAAATTGCTCAATAGTTTCTCATGAATCGTACATTTACAGATATAAATGTTTCATCAGTAATCGCATACACGTGGAAATACGGACCAATTAAAAAAGAACCGTAGTCGTACACATATCCTCCTTGCCAAAATCGAACCCTCAAACGAAGTTGTATCTTCATACCATAACCACATACCATCTCTAAATCCAAACTCAAATATTTTTATTTCACATAGATCAGATTACAAGCACTTATGAAACGTTAAATCTACGTGCACGGTTCCAAAATAGTTGATCTTATGGAGAAGAACCGGCAAGAAACTCCTTAGACACTCTTTTTAAAATATTTTTTTATTACAATCGTATATTGATGGTATACGAGAATAATGTAAGAGGAAAACAAAACAATCTATTTCCAGTTCTCACCTACCCAACCCTGAAATTGGACTTTGCGGTGGAACTTTCCTGGTTCAACATCGTTTACAAACCCTGGCGGCTGCTCATCGTAGTTCTAGCTCTACCTTCAGGCCTGGGAGCGTTAGCTATCTACTTCTTCTGCGAGTCTCCCAAGTTCCTCTTCAACTCTGGCAGGAAAGAGGAAGCGTTGGAAGTGCTGAAGCATATCCATGCTATGAACCACAGAAACTCTAAGGAGGAGTATACGGTAGGTCTTGAACGATTATGTTACCAAATAGAAGGAAAGAATAACCTTCGTGAGACAGATAAATATTAATTATTGTTCAACGGTTATTACTCACGTGCATTCTTCGGGATTCCCCGTTGCTCAGTTTGATTCGCGACATCGCCGCGGGCTCAGCTCATGACTCCCGGGTGACCCCGAAAATGCACGTGAGTAAAAACCGTTGAACATGAATTAATATTTATTATGCTCTTTTAAAAGTAGGTACCTATAAAAAGTTTTTTTTAAGAGAAATTAAAATGGACTGCCTCCTTGGTCGCAAAGAAGATAGCCGAGTATAATGGTGCCTGCGTTTGATTCATAGATCGGGTAAAGTCTTATTAAGTTTTCCTGTTGGGAAATTCTGCAGGTGTACATGTAGGTACTACTGGTGTGTACACCTCTGCCTACCCCCTTGGTGAATACAGGCTATGATACTTGTAAATTAAAATACTTTCGCCTTTAGAATTTCTTTAATAAAAAAACTGTTTCTTGATTTCTTGACCCAAGAAAACTCCAACAATTTTGAGATATTGTTATTCAAGTGTCTTCAAACCGAATCCTTTATTTTCTTCTCTCATTTCCAGGTCCATTCCTTCACTCTAGAAGATAACACACAAAAGAAGCAGATGTCTCTAATCCGGGCTATGTACGAGCAGAGTGCCCCCCTCTTCAGACCCCCCTACATTTGGAGGAGCCTGCAGCTCTTTTACATCGTCGCGATCGTGTACATCACGTGAGAACCAGGTTTTATATTATATCTATGTATACTAACCTGATATTGTGTCTTTCATAGCTACATTCAATATGTATGAAATCATGACATAGATTTTAGTAAACTACAGATGTCTTATCGATAAATAAAATAAACTAGCGATCCGCCCCGACTTCGCACGGGTGGCACTAATTATTATTAGATACTGAAATAAAATATAGACTATGTTAAAAATAATAAAAACTAAAATACAGATAACTAACGGTAAAATATTTTTGTAATCGGTTAACTAGTTTTTGAGGTAAATCCTTACAAACTTTGTTACAAACAAATACCAAATATCGAATCTCGATATATCGATATCGAGTCTTTATAATATAGAAGAGCTAGCATATTAAACTCTATAATACAATTTACATTACGTAGTCCCTGTTGTTGATCAGAAGAAAAGAAGAGAAAAATAGATCTATGTTTACCACCAACTCGCCTGATGGTAAGCGACGGTGTGGCCGGAGTGGAGCACGTATATCCAGAATAAACCTATTCACTCGTTAAGTAGAGTGGATAGATTTGGGGAGAACGATAGTTGGGGAGTTGATACAACTGCCCAGACCCGTCTCCCACAACAGTTGCACCAGACTACATCCCAAAACACGACTAGGTTGGTTGCCATGGCTTCGTCCGATGGGTGGTAACTAGCCGCGGCCGAAGTATCCCAACAGAGTTGTGTTGCCTGTTTTCACCACCCAGGGGCCACGTGTCGGGATTCTATTTTAAGGGTGCACTCCTACGGATGCAGGCAACTCAGCCGCCAATTATTATATTTGTGATATCATCTCATAACCGATAATAATTAATTGAAACTATTGCGGTATTTTAAAATGTTTTTACGTTACCTTGAGCATAAACCACTAAAACCGCTTATGTAGGTCAGAAAGGGTAGTGATGCATACTTTCATAATATGATATTATTTACTTTATTACTTGTCAATACCAATATTTATCTATTTTTTATTTTATTGCCTGTAACGCTAACATAGATCCTTATTAAGCAACTGGAACCGATGGTTTATTGTGCTTTCTGAAGCACGAAATATGAAATGATGATCATTCGTCTAAGCACCAACTCCGGCGAACGCAACTGTGCAGCTATTACGAGCTCTAGCTAAAGTAAATAATTTGGTTCACTTGAATATTTATCATCTCTTTCATGTCTTTAACGGGTATTGTAATAACAATTGTACGAAGTGAATTAAATAATTAAATAAATTGTTTGTTTTTAACAGGAACAACAGCTTCCTAGTTTGGCTGCCGTACATTCTGAACCTGATCAGGTTGTCAATGGAGAGTGGCACTGCAGTAGGAAATATCTGTCAGCTGATTAGCAACAAACCCATCCTAGGCCTAGGCAATGCTACAAAAGATATTGTGAGTAACTACCAGAAATTTACTAATTCTCTTCTCGACCGTATTTCGGTCACCGTAGCCTATTTCCACCGAGATTTGTTAAGTACGCAGGAGGTATTATATTGCACAAGTATATGCGCAAACCTAGTGCACTCCCTCTTCATTCACTCTCATAGTCCGATGGGACGGCAATCCGCCGCGACCAGAGAGAGATCAGCCGCAGGATCGACGGCTTTTCGTGCTCTCCAAAGCACGGGAACCTACTAATATTGGTTCAAATACACACAACATATTGGACAAAAGCGCAAATCTAAACTTAATATTATAAACGCTAAATTAACTTTGGCTTGTTTTTGTTTGTTACGTTGTCATCCCTAAACCGCTGAACCAATTTAGATGAATTTTGGTACAGATAGATTGAACCTTGCAGAAATATATGTATATATATATATACCTTTTTTGTGCAGACGAAGTTTCGGCACCAGCCAATAAGGTCAATAAGACTCATAATAAACCTCTGATATTTGTGAGTTCCGTAACTTTTTGTGATCAAAAACACACTGAACTAAAGAGTAAAAATAATAAAGTCGTCAGTATCGATTAAATTTAAGTTGGTACATCAGACCCATAACAAATAAAAAGCGAAGAAAATAAATTAAACAAAGCACAACAAATAACAATCGACAATTACATACACAAAGAAGATGATGCACACCAATAACGTCACGTCATATCAATCATCGCACATACTTTGATTAGTCTAGTGGTCACGAGCGAGGCTACTGGGCAGGAGGTTAGGGAATTCTCGATAGTCTTACCACTTGAGACTTCGGTATCGATGAAATATGGGCATAAATGTACAACAGAGCAAAATTACAAAAGATTTAATGATAAGATGTATTTCAAAAGGAGAACAGCATCTTGTACTGGACACCGCACGGTCTAACAGCTCCTGATGATGCCCCATGGGAGGGCAAAACACGTGTAGAGTAGATGTTGGTAGTTGCAAGTTTTCACTGCTTGCGTAGTTGCATATATTAGCGGGCGGTGCACAGGTAATTACATGACTACCCACAATATTTTGGAAGTAGGTAGATATTGTATTTATTTGCATCCAATTGGACTTCGGCAAGGTAACGCCAGAATATATTTAAAGCATCTTGTATGGCTGATTAAGCCGAAAGCCATATATATTTATATTTTTGTATTATGATTGTATAAACTGATTCAACAATACATAATTTCAGACACAAGAAGTATGCACCGGAACAATAGAACAGAACGTGATTCTAACACTCATCGCCTCTCAATCAGTCTTCGCGTTCTTCAACTTCATCATCTCCTATCTCCAAAACCGGAGGAGAGTGGTTCTGATCTCCATTCTCTGCCTCTCCGCACTCAGTGGGACCTGTCTCAACTTGGTGCCGGAGCCTATCTCCAGCGTATTCTTCTTCATGGTCTTTACCTGTACGTGCTTAGGAATGGGCATATTGGCGTCGTATTTCGTGGATATATATCCAACTTCTTATAGGTAAGTGGCTTTCTGATAATATATTTTTTTCTTTCTTTTTGACTCTTTGTCCACTGCCGAAATTCTTTCCAAAAGTTGATAATAATTAAAGTCCATTTTATAAAGAAAATGTGCCCCACCCTACACCCAAATCGTCCCAAAGAATTAGATCCACGAAGACCCACCCTAATATTTTCTACCAGGTGTCCAGCAGCCCGCTTCCCCTCGCACGATATACAGAATGGGTTTTTGTGTTCCTTGGAACTAGTCAAAGAAAGGGGCATGCCTTTGTGAACTGAACAGACTATGCCCGTTGATTGCCTTGATAGGGATGTGAGCTGCCCGGCGATCTAATTGTCACAATTTGTTCTGATCTTTCGAGCTTGAAGGTCTAAGAAAAGTTGAAGTCTGACGAAGCTAAATGAATGCGCAATTGGGAAATGTCAACATTATAATCATCATGCCCTTAACCTAATTTAATTGGGGTGGGCACATCATTTTTTTTCTTAGTACTTTTTAGTAGTCACTCTTTTTCTAGCCATATCATCTATCACACAATTCATCCATCGTTTTCTCTGTCTTTCTCTACTCGTGAAACCTTATAACAAGGGATCAATGTGAGATCTATTTTGTTCCGCACTGTATATTAATTTCCCATAGAAATATCTGACGCTACCTTACATCGTTATTGAATAATATGCGCCTGAAAATATTATTTAGCGAGCTGTTGTTGATTAGCAGCTTATTACAGTTCAGGCGCCAGGTAATCAACAAAAATGCAGTTATTTTCTTAATTGTATGCCCCAAATGCAGTTATTTTCTTATTTGTATGGTCCCAAGTGCGGCTACTAAGCATGAGGTCCTGGTTTCGATTCCCCGGGTGGGGCAAGAATTATTTGATTTTTCTATTAGGAAATTCTCGATAGCAGCCCGGAGTTTGGAATTCTGCGCGGTAGATAGCAATAGGCTGACCACCAATTACATGGGACTTAATAACAGCATTGGTAAAATGTGGGTGTACAACTATGTATCCCTCTCCCTCTGTGATGCTTTGTTATGTTATGTATAATAAATTTTATAATTATCTGGTATACTTCCAGGGGCATGGCCACCTGCCTGAGCATTATGGTGGGCAGGAGCAGCACGTTCATTGGCATCAACGTGGTGGGGAACCTGATCTTCAACCACTGTCAGATTACATTTTACATGTGGTCCTTACTTGTTTTAAGTGAGTATATGAATTTGAAAATATTTGCGAAAAACGACAGATTGTGATGTGAGTCATATTTGCCGGAACTTTTTCACTGCCTCGTTGGTCTAGTGGTCGCAAGCGCGGCTGCTGAGCGTGAGGTCTTGTGTTCGATTCCCAGGTCGGGCAAAGTGTTATTCAATTTATCTGTTAGGAAATTCTCAGTAGCAGCCCGGAGTCAGAAAGTTGGTGGTGTGACACCCCCGTGCTTCGGAGAGCACGTAAAGCCGTCGGGCCTGCTCCTGATCTCTCTCTGGTCGTGTCGGATTTCCGCCCCATCGGAATATGAGATTGAAGGAAGAGGGAGTGCACCTGTGTTTGCGCATACACTTGTGCACTATAATATCTCCTGCGTACTTGGCTTATCTCAGTGGAGATAGGCCGGAAGGAGCATTTAGTATATATATTTGCCGGAAGCAACGTGCCAACTCAGCGGTAAACATGTGTACCTATGGTTTGAGTTTCACTCACATTGATTTATATGACAATATAACTATACTCGCAACTGCCCGCCATTGTATTGTGATCGCAAGCACCGGTGCTGAACATTTGGTCCTGGGTTCGAATCCCGTCTCAGGTACGGTGTTATTGTGTTTTTCTGACAAAAAATTATCGGTCTGGAATTGTACCTATCAGGTTCATAGCAATAGGCTCACCACCTATTACATGGTACTAAATAACTGCATCGTTGAAATGTGGATATACAACATATACTCCTCTGTCTAACTCTTCAGTATTTTATTTATTTATTTAAATCAGGCTACAAGGCCCATATAAAATACAAATACTATAATACAATATAAAACTTAAGAAACTAACATAAAATACTATATATAAACATAAAAATATTAATTTACACGAAGAGTCGGCGTCGTGTGTCGCGCGGTGTCAGGTATCCGACCTCGGAATCGCCGGAACACTACACCTCTCGGCCAAAATTCTTGGTTCATAAAGGTCGACAGATGTTCGGTTGGTGCTCTCACCACAAATGAACTGAAGTTTGCATTGTGTCGAGACTCCAACCGCTCGACCTTCAATGTGAACTTGGTCTTGAGCCGAATATACTCCACAATCTCCTCGACCTTTGTAGAGTAAAACAGCCGGGACAAGTACAGCGGCGTCACGGGCACAGCCGGACGCAGCAGATGGTTCGGTCCAGTAGGTGCAGTACCACACTGATTCTTACAAGCGGGCTTTCTCTTCTTTTTCTCAACCTTTATGAAGCCCTCCTTGTCGCACTGTGGCAGATCCCTGTGAATGGGTTCACGGTGGTTCTGCTGTTCCCCTCCTTGCTGCTTGGATTTTAACGCAGCGGGTTTGTTGGCAGCAGTGATAGCAGCGTAAGCACGTTTCGGGATCGATGTACTAACGCATGTCATCACCTCTACTGGAGTCGGGGGACGATCGCTGGTGGGTCGGATTGCACTGTCGGCAATTTTTACAGTTGGTGACGCATCAGCCGACTCAAAACTGCTGATTGAAACATTTTGCGCCCCACGTCGAGTGTTCACGTTAGAAGCGTCAAGCGACCTACTTACAGTAACAGCATTGCGTAAAAACACTACTTCGGCACGTAGCTCACCTATGGTGTTATTCGACACCTCTAACTTGCACTGCACCTCAGCCAGGCTTGTTTTCAGAAATATAATGTCCTTCAACAACCTGGTGACATCGACGTGGTCGAATGTGACGGGGGGCAGCCTATGTAGCTCCTTCGCCACGAAAGTGGGCACGTCGTCTGGATCGGTCACCTTCAACAAGGTGATAATGTCTTGTATGCTCTTCTCGGTTCCATCTCTCCTACGGGACGGCATCTGGTCGACCTTCCCAAGCGTTTGAAAAAGCAGCATCTTGCCACTGCTTATCTCCTCCTCTTTGAAGTTAGACTTGCAGATCTGCAAAATGCTGACCTCGTCCATGGTGTCGATGGCATGCTGTATGAATGCCAACAGCTCGTTGGCTATAAGTTGTTGCGAACTCATAGCGACAATGACGTGCAGCGGCTACAGCCGCGCGATACGCGAATAACTAATACTCGTACTGTGGAAACACGTCCGTATCCGAGCGCGCATCGCACTGCACTGTATTACCGGCGTGATGCTAATTATAGTTTCATTTACCTTTTCAGGTAGCGCGATAGCCGCATGGTTTTTGCCGCCTGACAAGCCAGCTTCCTCCAAACCTAATGCCGTATAACGGGGAACACTTGGGAGGCAAGCTTAATCTGTGATTTATTTTATACTTAGCAGTTTGTAAGAAAATTATATCGTCCCTGATAAAGGTTTCAAAGAAACTGGGACGGCTGTATGTGATGAACGTAAGGGCAGTGGGACAAATGTTTTAATGGAGAAAGCAGAAGATACTCCGCATTTCCTAATAACAATTAATCAAGCAATACATATAGAGTATATAATACCTCCCTCTGATATTCCCAAAAAATAAACATGTTTGCATCCCAGGTTTAAAAAATTACAGATAATTTTTAAATTTTATGTTTATGATTCGGCTCCATAACAAAACTGCGTTTGATTCTGATGGGATTTCAGAGGGAGGTTATATCCACTCTATGTGAGTTCCTTGAATTAAACTTATTCTGTCAATTACAATGACTTCTTCGACTTAACTTTTGAACATCCATATGACTGGCGAGAAAGGAAATAATTTGGAGCCATACTCGACGATTTATTGAATTCTAACCTTTCCGAACATAATTATTCAGCTCCACCTTGCTATCCCCATTGAACTTTCGAATAAGTACGTGATTCATTTACACATTTCATCGGCGACTTCGGCGTGGTGAATCCGGCTTGGTCGAAACGTTGCTTACTCAGAAGCGAGTGCCGCCTTCGGCTTGCCATCGATCAATATCGAATTTGGTCGATTTCGGCTGTAAACTGAGTCTTCAGACTCCTATGTCCTTCCAGTGTAAGCACCAAGACGTCGTTGGACAACTTCGGCTGCCCGTCGAAGTCGCCTGTCAGTCTATTATAATTGAGTCATAAGATTTGTATTTCAAACCAATCATATGTGAACGTTCTAAGTGTCGACGATCCGATATTACTTATTACGATTCATTTACTAACAATACTACGTAATTTGAGAAGTGCTGCCCTTTTCAAAATGGTGTCTTCTCTGAATTTGACAATATCATACGTTTCAACGTCTAGGAACAAGCTAATATATCGGATTAGTTTATACCTACCTCGTTCAGCCCCTGTAACCTCTACCAGCAGGTTTGATGAGCTGAAATCCTCATTAATTCATCTGATAAGACGACGAGAGTTTCTGGTGCTCCTTGGAAATCTTATTATTAATATACATGTCAAACTATGGATGTTTGTTAAACAATTGTGCAAAACTACTGCAGAGATTTGGATGAAATTGTGTATATTAGTCGCTTTAAATTTTTTATATCGGGATAATACAGAGTTATGCGAGAAAATAGAAATTCCGCAGGCCAAACGGCGAGAGGTAGGTAGTAGATGATAAAAAAATATTTGATAAAAATATTCAAAAAACTAACCTTTTTTTATTCAAATGTATATTTTTTTAATTAATAGGTTGTGATTGTTTCTTATTAATAAATTTACACGTGTCAAGTATTATATACTTGCAGATAGTTACTGCATACTTTTCTGATGAAATTAGAAAAAGATGTACTGTATATTTTATGACTATTTTTAATTTGTAGAATTTATTTACTTAATTGTTTTCTAGTTTATTTTGTATTCTATAAGATTTTAATCAACTGAGTTACAAAACTCTGTATTTTTTCAGTTTGTAAAGTAATTTAATTTAATTAAAATATAATACTGTAGGTGCTTCAAATTGAATTTAAAATTTGGTGATGTATAAATGATACAAATTATAGGTACTTTGTATCATAAGAATCTCGTTAATGTAGTTTTAGTTCATTGACTAAAATAAAAGTATTGCTTAGATAAATATAGTCATTTATTTAACTTTTAATTTGTAAAGCGTTATCTTATATTATACATTTGTCATGGACGTTCCATTTAACGTTTAGAACGTCAAGAAAAAACACGTTCATTATGTTATTAAAATCACAGAATAATTTGTGAATGTTTTAATACAATATAGCCTTATAAGGCTATGGTACATGCAGCTAAAATTCCACATAATTTCATTAAAAACTAGCATATAAGTCCGATTGATTCTCTCTTTTCAAGAGCGACACACTCGAGATATATTTTTATTAAAATAATAAAATTTGATAATTACCTAAAATAAATACAAAAATCTTACAATTACGAGATCTTATACTACTTAGCCTAATTAAATTAAATTTACCTACAACGATGAAATACAATACATTAAATTTCACATTATTTCCTGATGTATATTATTTATTTATTTATTGTTGATATGTTTGACTATACTTTATTTTCAGGTTATCTCACATTTGATAACGATTACGCTGGTTAAGTTTCGCGGGCTAATTTAATAGCCCGCGAAACTTAACCAGCGTAATCGTTAAAAGTAACAGAGTTTTTTACTAATGGGGTCAAAAGACTTTACGGTAACCAGCTGACCGGCCGCTCGGCGTCGTTACATGCATAAAAGTTTATTCACCCCGATCGTGAAATGACATCGATATCTGCGTTCTGTTACCTATATGATTATTCTGGTAACGTTACGTCATTTAATTTAATTTAACCTTGTATACTTAATTCACGTTATTTTTTAATTTAATTAAGATGGAGACCGCTGATATTCCAAAATCAATTGAACTGAGCTCTGGTAAATAATTTGAAACGAAATTGTTTATTTAATAAATTTGTTTCGTTTCAAAACTAATAAATGAAAGTTTTCTGATAACTGCTTGGACCTTTATCTATCTTCGTATACCAAAACTACGTATGGATTTAAGACATTTTTGAGAGCCCCAGCAGGTTATAGAATTAATTATCAGACAACAGATGGCAGATATATTTTTTGTATGAGAAGTCTATTCAGCCAATTTGCGAATGTCCGAAGTTTCTGCAAACAACAAAATTTTCGGCTAACCAAAAGTCGACCTGCGACGATCTAAAAGGGTTTTTTTTTAATTTACGGCGTCATGTGATTAATCAATTCAATTCAATAAAAAAAAAATATGGCTCAATCGATAATCGATGATTTTGCCAATGTCGAGGTTGAAAAACACATTGTGACGGTTCCTAAATCTGACACTACTGTTAAAATATATTGAACGGTATTTGTAGATTAGAGCTCTTTACCTCCTCCTCAAATATTGGAGTGTCAGGCACTTATTGGTCTGCCTACCGTCATCTAATTCTGTCCTGTGCTGTTCCCTTCACTTCTATAAACTTTTGCTAATAGGATAAGAAGAACAAGAAGGAAATATATAAACTGACGGCAAATTATTTAGCATAGTTCTTAAAACAATTCTTTAATAAGTCACATCTACATTAAATACAGCGTGTAACAAGTGTAATCATACGTAAGGGGTCAATGTACTCTTAAACGAACAACGTTTACAAAGAAATATCGAAAGCGCGAAAAAAATCTGGTGTTTCATAGAAATGTTCATACATACTCGACCAATGAATGTATGGAGAGAGAAAAAAAAATTTTTTTTTCGCGCTTTTGAAGTTAGTTCTATAGTAAAAGTACTTCGTTAACGTACATTCACTCCTCAAAGTATGACCACGGACTTCGGTTACATATTGTATATTGAAAAGGACTGCTAAAAAGTTGATTTCCTTCTTAGGTGGATAAGATATACAATCAACTTAAAGTCTGAGCGTGGCTTCTCGGAATAGTGTGTAGGAGCGCGTGCGTCTTCATATAAAATATACTACGTATAGTATTTATACTAATGTATCACGCTAAGCCAGTTGTTTTAAATTTACCCCAAATAATGAAACTATTCGGATCCAGCTGCCCCCCTCCCCCCAGCAAAAAAACTTTATGCTCAGGTACAAGTCCTACTAGACGACGCTCTTAGTTGTGCTATTTCTTAATTTGTAGTATTTGCGCTGACTGTCCTTATTGTCTTGCCAATGAATAGATTACGCAGATTAGTCTCTCTCCTAACACAACAGTGAAAGAGTCTTTAAATGGACGGACTGGCACAGAAACATTTAAATTCACTACTAAAATTGTAATCAGATCGCTATTAAAACTAATATTTACTGTCAGGTTATTTCTTACAATTGGCATGACTTGACTATTGTAAACTAAAAGCTACATATACGTGGATATATATCTGTCTAGACCTGTGTTCTTCTCCAGTCCTTGATCAGGTTCATCTTCTTTAGTTTGATTGGTGTCTATTTTGTCATCTTCGAGTTTTATCACCATGATGGCACCGATTGATACTGTGGAATAAAATACAAATGAAACCAAGCATGTACGCTAAACAAATTTTAAACTGGGACGATATTTTGATGGATGAATCAAACTGGATTTGGAAAAATCAATCTGCCTAGCTATTTCCCAATTACATTGGGGTCGGCTTCCAGTCTAACCAGATGCAGCTTAATACCAGTATTTTACATGGATTAACTGCCTATCTGACCGCCACAACCCATACGGTAACACGATATCTCGTGGTAGGACTGGTTGTCAGACTTTCAAGCCTCTATCTACCCGTAAGGGCTGTAGAGATCTTAAATTGACAATTGGATTTGGAAAAATACTGCTAGCGTAATCAGTAATGACTGTACACTATAGTCTATGAACCCTCGCGATAATTTAAATTGTCCTCTCTACTAGGCCTAACGATACTGGTCCTTATTTCTATTTTATATACCACTCCTATACCTTCACCGAACGTTGACCAACTTTCACTGTCCCATGCGTCACATATAATACACAGCATCCGTGTAACTATTGTGTCCCAGGGATGGTGTTAATATATAAAATACTTACATGCAAGCAAAGCCCCCACTGCTATAAATGGTGCGGGACAGGAGAAGTCCAGTAACGCCCCAACTGCTATATTGGACGCTACGCCCCCCGCGCGACCCCACCACGCTCCCCAGCATACGCCGAGACCACTGGAAAAGAATGGTAATCATGTAGATGTAGTTGAAGAAAATAATATGAAATTAGTAGTGTTAGATTCTAGCAAAATTAAACTGAAACACTGTAATTTTTTAAAGAAACAAATAACCCCTTAAACACATTTTCTAGATGATGTTAGTTATTAAATGGAAAATAATACAGTTGTGAGCAGGATTCGAACCGCTCTGACCACTAAGCCATCTCGACTGGAGTATTTATCCGGGAGGCGCAGTTTCGAATCCTGCTCATGACCGTATTCTTTTTCCATTTAATATTATAACTTTAGAGTTCGCTAAGGTTGCGTTAATCCTTTTCAAAGATTTATCTTTAATGATATTTGTTGGTCAATTAAAGTGTAGATAATGAAATTAAATAAAAGTTGGGGTCAATTCTTAAGAGGGATTTACTAAAAAGTTATACATTTTTGTTGAAAGAAATAACGGTCGTAAGCAGGATTTGAACCTGCGCCTCCCGGATAAAAACTACAGGCGCTCTATATACTAAGCCATCTCGACCTTTGCTAACTACCCCGAATTCTTCTTCCACATTTCAATACGTCTTTTGGTGACATCATTGCCATCTATTAAATCCCTATACAGGTAACAGGATCAACCATCTACAACCAAAAATATTCTGGTGTAGATTAATTAGCTTCTCAATAAAAAGGCATGCGGATATACTTAGAAAAAGAAACTAGCCCACAACTGTCCCACTGCAGGGCAAGGGCCTCTTCTCATACAGAGAAGGCACGAGCTTAATCACCACGCTAGCTCATAGTGGGTCGGCGATTTCAGACTACCAAGTCCAGGTTTCCTCAGGATGTTTTCCTTCACCGTATGTCTGTGATGTTTTAGAGTAACTAAGAAACTAAAAATATTATTAACCAACCTCAATCTAGCTGGTAAAGCATGTAATAACAGCCTTATGAGCAACACATTGCCGTTCAAAGACGCTGCATTCAGCGCAGCAGCGGCTACCACCGCTATTTTATTAAAACTGGAACAGGAGCAAGCAGTTGCAGCCAAACAAGCGCTGGCTAGAGCGCAGACTGCTGTACAGGCGATTGCAGCACGACGAACTCCCCGGGCTCCACCCCGAGCGCAGAGGAATGCGCAAGCAGCATTTCCAAAGACACAGCAGGCGCCAACTATGAGGCCAGATGTGAAGACCTTGAAAAAGATTAAGGGTATTGTAAAAGTGTGTATTTTTTTTATCTTCTTTTTGTATAAACTGATGAAAAAAAACTGTTTCTGTTCTCTCAGTATAAACTTAATAATCACTTGAGAACTTCGAGTTGAGATTCTGTAATCTTCAGTTGTTAGTGTTCATATCAATCAAGATATTTAAATAGAACAATTTAAGCATATAAAGGAAGCATTTTCACGTGTATTTCACAATATATTTACGTTCACCACATTTGCTCGTAAAGTGGCTCTTAGTGCACCGCTTTTAGGTTCATAATGTAGCTTAATACGGACGCGTGCTTTTTCTTTACATACGACTTTCACTACAAGTCCCGGTCTTTGCTACCCTCGCCTGTTGGCTCGGCTATTCAACCTCGACTATAATGACACTTGGATCGTAATGTACAATTTATGTATATTTGGCGCTAGGACGACAAAATCGATAATTTAAGACAGAAATCGCACAAGTATTTACATAAGCGGTTGTCTAACCATTTTGAAGTACCCTAACTAATATTAACAGCAGTTGATGCGTTCATAGCCCATTGTAAACTATGTCGATAAACAATCATTGAGGTTAAACAACGATTGGCGCGGTCACGGTGTAGATGGGTGACAGCTAGGATAATTTTCATCTGAGCTTCTCAATGTTTTGGAGAGCACGTTGAGTCGTCGGTTGATCTTGGCTGTTGTTAATTAATAGTAGTCGCTAAACCAAGTCAGTGAGGGGCTCGTGGCTAAGTATAGCCGCACAGATCGATCTATCGAGGTTAAGCTGCGCTTGTCGCGGTCGGTCTATGGACGGGTGACCATCATTTCATATCGAGACCCCTCCGTGCCTCGGACAGCACGTTAAACCGTCGGTACCGGTTGTCAAATAAAGATCTATTATAGCCGCCACAGGTACTCGGAAGCCTGAAAGTCTGTCAATCAGTCTTACCACGAGATATCGTGTTACCCAGTAACTGGGTTGTAGAGGTCAGATAGGCATTCGCTTCATGTAAAATACAGGTATTAAACTGCCGTTTAGACTGGAAGTCGACCTCAATGTAGTTGGGAAAAGGCTAGGCAGATTGCTTAGCCAATTCAGAGGTCTGCGGGCAGCTTGAACTCCCGTGGAAGATGAAGAAGATGGCCGTAAGATTCCCCAAAATATAATAAACTCTCACCTCCTGATCAATAGTGGAATCACAGGTGCTTCCTTGACCAAAATGGTTTTCGTAACTGGTATCATTGTACCCTGCCAAAGGTATCTCCTTGCCGTATGAGTCATACTTCAGATCCTTCCAGGAGGCCGAAGAGTTGAAGAGCCTTGCGTTTTCTGGCTTAGCTGTTGATGCAGTTAACTTGCACTCGCGACCTTGGATGCGGAGAAGGAGTTCTGGGATCCACATGTTTAGTCCGAAACCACTGAAATTCAAGAACAATAATTTTCATTAGAACATAAATAAATAAATAAAATAAAGCAGCCCATAACTGTCCCACTGCAGGGCAAAGGCCTCTTCTCATACAGAGAAGGCACGAGCTTAATCACCACGCTAGCTCACTGCGGGTTGGCGATTTCAGACTACCAAGTCCAGGTTTCCTCACGATGTTTTCCTTCACCTTATGTCTGTGATGTCTTAGATGAACAAAGAAAGTACATATGACATTGAAAAAGTCACATTGGTACATGCCAGGATTGAACCCACAACCTGCGGCTCAGGAGGCGGGCCCGTAACCACTCGGCCACCACGACACTCATATCCATTAGAACATACTACTATATAAATGTAAAGATATCCATTTGTGAAAAGAACAATACGGTCGTGAGCAGGATTTGAACCTGCACCTCCCGAATAAATACTCCAGGCGCTTTGCCAACTAAGCCATACCGACCTCTGCTCACCACTTCAAATTATTCTTCCACATTTTATTACGTCTTATGGTCACGTCGTCAGGAAGGGACTGAATATATAGGTGATGAGAGATTTATCCTTATGATATTAATTTTTAGATATACATATAATTCATTATTGCTAATGGTATGTTGGTTCAAAGACAATCAGGACTACCTTTTCTTTCTAAGATTTATTGTTCTTGATTTCTCTAACTCTATTTTGATGAGCATCAGGCATGAATATACCAAACTCCTCTATAATTCAATTATCGTCTAAACACTTGTATCTCTGCTAAGCATATCATACTCACGCTGCCATATTAGCGAAGAACATGAAGAGTATCAGAGTGGACTTCATAGCGTAGCTCTTGGAGACAAACGTCTTCAGGTCCTGGATGACGCCCATAAAGAGGACTTTGGATCTGCTCTCTTCAACACCCAAGGATTTACCAACAAATATGTCGTCTTGGATAAGTTTCTTGATCTGAAAATTAATAAGGCTGTATTAGCTTTTGACAATAAATGTGTTACTTGCTTTAGCGAGTGGCTAGTTAAAGTTACTGTGTTTTTAATTATAAATGCGTCTGCACTTGTCCTTGATCTTGCCTGATAAAACATAGCACATAGCATCACGTCTGTAGTTGCCGAAGTGATAGATAGACGCGTACAGAGTTGTACACCCACATTTCACCAATGCTGTTATTAAGTCTCATGTAGTAGGTGGTGAGCCTATTGCCATCAATCAGGTATAGTTCTAAACTCCGGCCTGCTAGTGAGAATTTTCTAACAGGTAAACTCAATAACACTTTCGCTTCACTTTTTCGCTCAGCAATCGCCCTTTCGACCACTAGACCAATGATGCAGTTAAATGCCTGATTGGAAGTGATGGCAATAAGTTTATATTATTAACCAGAAAACAAAGGTATTACATCGTATTGATCGCGTTAAGAGCCATTTAATGACATGAAATGGGGACACATTATATCTTATTCCCTGAAGGGGTAGGCAGACGTGTACAGGGTTGTATACCAATGCCTTTAATCCCATGAACTAGGTGATGAGGTTTGATTATGAGACCAAGTAGTGAGCCTATTGCCATCTACTGTTTACTATCCCATACTCCGGACCACCTCTAAGAGTTTTCTCACAGAAAAATCTAATAGCACTGCTCATCCCGGGTATTGAACCCATGATATTATGCCAGCAACTGCGTTTGCGACTGCTAGATCAATGATCCATAGCCCATGAAGTAACATTTGAAATTTGAGAAGTTATAAGTGCAGAGTCTTCAAACCCGTCCAAAGGAATTGGTAGTCACCTTAAACTCAGCATTGCTCCCATGATTAGACTTGTATATATACGCCAAGAGTTTCAACGCCTTCTCACTTCTGTTGGTATCTGACAGCAACCTTGGACTCTCAGGGAGGTACAGCACCCAGCCTCCGGATATAAAGCCTGGTATACTGGACAGCGCCAGAAACAGCCTCCAGGAGTAGATTGGAAGAAGAGTCTCGTAGTTAGCCATCTTGAATGGTATCACCAGCCAGGCCAAAGCTGGAATGGATAAAAAGTTGTTTTTTAAAGGAGAATTAAATTTTCAGGCAGTTGGAACTTTAAAGAATAGACCGAAAATTTTGCGTTAAGTACCTTTTAGAACATGCATTTTATTATAACATAGCATCACGCCTGTAGGGCTAGACGGAGAAGTACTGTTTTACACTCACATTTTACAAATTGCCATGAACCTGGCACAGTTCCAAACTTCAGGCTGCTACTGAGAGTTTTGTAGCAGAAAAACTGAATACACTTTTCCCGACCCCGGAATCAAACCCTTATCTAGTTCCGCTCAGCAGCCGCGCTTAAGACCACTAGACTACCGAGGCAGTTCTTGAAACGCTTCATAAGTAACGCTATTATCATCTTAAATAATTTAATTTTCAAGATTCAACCAACTGAATTAAGCCTGTTTCAGTTTAATTATAAGCAATGTAGTGCTCCGTTATTATTCTGCAGATAAGCATAAAATGTAAACATTCAGAGAAAACTGATGTATGATCGTTTATTTCTGTAGGTTGTTGTTCTTATTTGTCTTGCATAGATAATAATAAAAAAATATAATAATAAACTAATATATAAAAAGCATGTGTCACAGTGTTTGTTATCTAACTTCTCCGAAACGGTTTGACCGATTTTTATTACATTTTTGGTGTATATTTTTTAGATCTGAGAATAGGTTGTAGGCAATTTTTTATACCCCTAGGTGATAATCCATAATATTTATATGGCAGAAAAACGTTTACGGGGCACAACTAGAAGTTATTAATAGTTCAGGATTGTTTAAGGCTGTCTAAGCTTACCGACTATTATCAACCAACTACGTGGTTAAACGTGTCCTCTGAGACAAATTTCCTGACGAGGTTTACAAATGCTAATAATCAATGAAAGAAGAAGAAAGAAGAAAGAAAGTATTTATTCCACACTGGACACAGTGACAGCAAAAAAAATAATTAAAAAAGGCATATATAATATAGAAAAACTGTAAACAAATATGCCAGTGCCGAAAGGGCCGCCAACTCAGCATATGCTGGACGTGGAACATCCAGCGGTGATTTTCAGTTGGCACTCCTGCAGTGACACACGGACGGAGGTAGAAGTTAAATGAAGAATTTATAAAATATTTATTAAATGAATGAATACGAAAATAAAATTGTTTTAAATAAATATAAGTAGATATAATGCATTAACTGCTGTTCATAGGTCCCTCGCAAAGTCTATAACACCCCTTTCACCACCTTGCTCATCCAGCCTACCCTCAGCGCTTTTCAGGTCGTCCATCTATCAAGGGATCACCTTTGGGGGTGGGAAGAATTCCTCTGCTCAAATAACCATTGGTTTTTCGGCACACGTGGCTAGCCCACTGCCATATTAACTTCCTGATTCTTAAAGAAATAGTGACTCGGGTCTGTTTCGGTTAATTTCAATGCTAACATATCTGAATTATTATATGGCTGAGACTATGAGTGTCAACAGGGTAACAGTAGGACATTGCAGTAAACTGAGTTGATTAATTAATTAGTTGCAAATAAATACAATATCTAGCTACTTCCACAATATTGTGGGTAGTCATGCCATGCCTGTGCACCGCACGCCCGCCCGCAAATATATGCACATACGCAAGCGGTGAAATCCGACTACCGCCAACTACTCTACACGTGTTTCGCCTCCCCCCCCCCCCCCCACGGGGCATCGTGCCCCGCATGCCATGCAAGGATGTGCCATTAACTCCTAAAAACAGTACCTACCTACACTTGTTTCTTAATTCAAAGTCTTTTGTCAACCATTCTTCTTCCGTCTAGTGAGGAGAACTACAACCAAGATTCACGTATTAACGTGCTTTTCAGCAGTGATAGCCTAGTGGTATGACCGTTGGACTAACAAGTCAAAGGTCACAAGTTTGAATCCAAGGCACACACCACTGTCTTTTCGAAGTCATGTGCGTATTATAAATTAATTATCACTTGCTTAAAACGCCGAAGGAAAACATCGTGAGGAAACCAGCACACCTGAGGGATGTTCTTGATGGTGTGTAAAGCCATGTCAGAGACCTACGGGTGGTTTAAACGCCCATACTACTACTATGAACTAACTATGAACGGTTGTTCATCAATCATACGATAAGAAGAAGAAGACGTGCTTTTCGAAATACGTGACGTCCATCCACAGTCAGACCATCTTCTCGCCCTGAGATGACTCAACTCACTCTTGAATCTATCGTTTACATAAAGCAGACCATTGAGAAAACTAACTTCGGCAAACGACCATATGGATCGCCTGACGGTAAGCGATTACCGCTGCCCATGGACACCCGCAACACCAGAGGAGTCACAAGTGCGTTGCTGACCTTTTAAAAAGAAGTATGCTCTTTCATAAAGGTCGTATTGGTCCGTAAATACCGCAGATGACAGTTCATTTCCCAGTTTTGTTGTGCGAGAGATGTTTAAATTTATCACGTACAAGTTGATCCTATTAAAGGATTTTCAAAGGTATATTGGGATGTCCAAAAACTACGATGATGTTCCATAAGACAACTCTGTCCAAATTAAATTTTTAACATTAAAATCAACTATAATTTGAGTACATGATTGATCGTCCCGAATCTAATTCATCTGAGCACAATACCTATACGGATGACGGCGCAAATATACAGACATTTTAACAAAACGTTAACAATTTGGTACAAACCCTATTCAGTTTAATTCAACAATTTAGCTGTCTGAATTTTCTGGGGAACTTAACATCATGATAAAATATTTTATCGATACTGACAATAAACATAGATACGCCTGTAGTCACAAGTTATAATATGCGGTCACGAAAGTTCGACCGGGAGCATATTATAATCATGGTGGTCTATCTTCACGGAGATTAGTCAAGTACGCAGAGAGAGTACACCTGTGTTTGTGCATACATTTGTGTACTATAATATCGGTGGCTGAATTCAATAGTGGCAGATGACAAATTATTAATGTGCGATTTGTCAAATTATATTTTGTCTTGTGCCACTATTGAATTCAGCCAGCGATGTTATAGTACACAAGTGTATGCACAAACACAGGTGTACTCTCTCTTACGTACTTATATAGGAGTGGATGCAACCACCCACATATTATAAGATACAACAAGCGGCAATCCGGCATGACCGGAGGGAGTCGCTGTAAAACTGACGGCTTTACAGTCTCACCTAAGCACCACAGGGGTGTCACACCGTCAACTTCCTAACTCTAAGCAGCTACTTTTGCTACCAGAAAATTCCGGTAACTCTTTGACCAACCCAAGAATCGAATCCTGGATTTCACGCTCACCGGCTTTGGTTGCAACCAGTATATCATAAGGTACATAACTTAACTCCAGTAATAATATCACTCCTTAAAGTATGCGATTTTTAAATCAACTCCAGTTTGACTCGGTGGCGGGCTCAGCTCATGACTAAAGACTCCGTTAGAGTTCGAAACTAGACGGGCAATCTCGAAAAATGCACGTGAGTAGTAACCGGTGAACAATAATTGATATGAATATGTCTCACAAAAGTTATTATTCAAAAACCTAAAAATCTTCTAAATTATGTTTGATGTCGAGTCAAATATGAAAGTGAATCCATAAATTTACAAGTCATTCAATAATAGTAGTTATTAGTTGAACAAAAAACCTAAGCACATCAACAGTTAAAATAAACAGCACAAGTGATACATCGATTTCACCCATACGGAACTGTCTGCAAACAGGTTTTATACTAACAAATGTGTGACACTGACCCCTAATACGATTTGCTATGTACATACATATAATAAAAATGTAACGGATCGCTGTCTGTACATGGAAGAAAAATTAGTTTTTTTTTTTATTGGGACCTTTAATATCGGAAATAGCACGCAAAACAATGATTGCTAGAATTTTTGTCTGTTTGTCTGTGTGTTTGTGCACGCTAATCTCAGAAACGGCTTATCCGATTTAGATGTTGGTTGCACTAATATATTGTGGTAAGCTTCACTTATCATTATTGTTTGTTTCATGTCAATCGGTTCATAAATAAAAAAGTTGTGCCAATTTAAAGAATCACGCCGAACATTTGTTAATAATCTATAACTTAAATCATTTTTGATTTCTACGCGGGCGAAGTCGCGGGCGATATATATAATTATGTTCCAAGCGAAAAGTCTCGATTGTCTTGGCATACAACATACTCTGTAACAATTAATGTTACAAACTATAAATATGTATTAACTATAACTTTTTTATCTAAAATTTATGAAATCTGTTTCTCAGGGAAAACAAAACATCAAATGAATTTAAAATCAAAATTACTCTATTCAAATAAACCTAAAAATTTGCGCTATGTGAACGTCAAACATTAAGGCAGCCCCCAAAAATGCTATGCTTCCTAATGTTTTAGTCGGTAAGAAGAAGCGGCTCAACAAACTCCCCAACAACACGTCTGTCTGTATCATGATTATTAATAGATTCTATACAAATCTAATTTAAACCTTTAAAAATTTTTTTAAGTAGTCAGTACCTGTATTAACTGCAATGTTAGTCGTGTCGGTTCGGTCACCTGTATAGGGACTGAATAGATAGCAATGACGTCGCCAAAAGACGTGTTAAAATCTGGAAGAAGAATTTGCGGTAGTACTGGAGTATTTATCCGGGAGGCGCAGGTTCGAATCCTACTCGCGACTGTATTCTATTTCCATTTAATATTATAACTTTAAGATAAGCAATTTAGTAAGATCTTTAAGAACATTGACGGACCGTTAAGTCATTAGTCATTGCATCGGTTAACTGTCTAGTTGTCTGTCTGTATTTAAACGTTGTTATATCTATGTCAATGTTATGTGAATACGGGGTAATTACTGGTTAAGACCGCTGACCTCTTCAGATCCTAAAAGTGAACTTGACGAGAGAAAGTGTTATTTTTTTGTGGTTAACTTATACTTATCTTGTTTAAAAAGTTCGTATTGAAAAATGTATATCTCCAAATCTAAATTTAAAAAGTATGTGGAAAGAAAAACACGTATTGAATATTATCAGGCGTTACTATGCGGAAGTTCATTACAATCGATGCAAATAAATACAATATCTACGAGTAGCTACTTCCACAATATTGTGGGTAGTCATGCCATGCCTGTGCACCGCACGCCCGCCCGCAATTATATGCACATACGCAAGCAGTGAAAATTCCGACTACCACCAACTACTCTACACGTGACTATCTTCAATATTGTGGAATATTGAGGGTAGTCACTACCCTCACCAATATTGAGGAGTAACTACCCTAATAAAAATACGGTTGTGACCAGGATTTGAACCCAGTGCCCCCCGGATGACATCATTCACTTAGCCAAGGCTTCTTAGGTCTACTTATACCAGACGAAAGAAGAACAACATACTATAACCAGAGACCTAAGGTCTTTAATGAAACTAGTAGACTGTAAACACTAGACAATAAAAACGACGTTGCTTCACGATGATTGTGACAGCGCCCGAACACCTACATATGTGTTCGGGCGCTGTCGGCAATCGTCGTGAATATAGTCAGGAAATACAAGCGTTGTGCTATCATAACGCTTGTATTCCTAGAGGGGATAGACACCAGCACTTCACTAATACTCACCATAATTTCAAACTCCGAGCTGCTACCGAGAATTTTCAAATTTCAAACAAAGAACCAACAACACTTTGCTTGACCTAATCAAGCCCAGGACCTCAAATTCCACAGTCACCATGGTCCATGGCCACACCATTAGACCATATTTAGACGAAAGAAGAGGGAAAGGACAAGAACAGTGACAGGCACTTTGGTACTCACCAGGTAATATCAGCCACGCTACTACAAAGCTCATGCCGACCACGCTCAGGTACAACTGTCTCTTCTTGGCTCCGACCAGGTCAGACAGATAGGAGAACACCAGGGTTGCAGGGCCTCCTGGTGAAGACAAACAATACCTTATAAGAAGTTTTTTATTTTCTATTTATTAAGGACTTTTCTTTTTTGATACCCCCGTTGAATAGTTTAGGGGTATCGAAAAGGAAAATTCTTACCAAACTTAGCGGGCTTTTGGGGTCTCGATTTTCAAAGTACAAAATCTAGATAATAGCAATATAAAAATTAGGAATATAATATTAAGTTAGGTCAGTTTTAGTGGAAATAAAAAAAAACAATACTTCCTTTTTTTTAAATTTTGCTCTAATTTTTTCTAGTCCTATAGCTGTCTATCGCATATAATTCGATCCTCCAGGCTGCTAGGAAGAATTGTTATAAAAAAATCAATTAATAATGCCCGACCTGGAATTTGAAACCAGGACCTCATGTTCCGCAGTCGCGCTTGCGACCGTTATAGCAATGAATCAGTTATTATCTTATTGAGATCCCGAATCTGGAAAGGAATTAATTTCTGGCCTTTGATTTATAGTTGTTTCAAACTCTAAATTCAAGTACCGAGGTTTATTACAAAGCTTACCAGGGTGCACCATACCAATATATCGTCACGGACTCTTTATATTTCGATACCAAAATATATGGTCTAATTAATCTAAAAAGATCAGTGAACATAACTTACCTATAACAAATCCATTGATAGTTCTGGCAGCTAGCAGTAACCGATAATCAGAGACAGTACTCTGTGCTAAGGTGATAGCGGCATCCATTAGAAGAGTCATACTGAGGATATTCCGCCTGCCAAACACGTCGCCCACTATGCCCCAGAAAAATGCACTGGCTACTCCACCTGAGGAAGAAGAGGGAGATGTCAATTACAGGCCTTCTTTTATTTGGTAAAACGGGAAAAGCTTAAACAATAGTACCTTGACAACGGTTAGTGATTTTTTTTTACCACATGGTTTGGGATTCTTATCAAAATCTTTATAGTACTAGTATGTACACTCGAACAAACTGTATTATTCACTAAAGCGTGCCTTAAATACGGAAATTCAAAAGTACCACAATTCAATATATTACGTTTATATTAAACTAGCTGACCCGGCAAACGTTGTTTTGCCATATAAATAAAAAAAAATGGGGTGGACTACCCCTAACATTTAGGGGGATGAAAAATAGATGTTGGCCGATTCTCATAGATACCGGATAAGCACAAAAAATTTCATCAAAATCGGTCAAGCCGTTTCGGAGGAGTATGGCAACGAAAACTGTGACACGAGAATTTTATATATTAGATTATGTGATTTTTGCTTTTGTTCCTTCTTCGGACAACCTACGGTGGTCATAAACTCAGAAAAAGATAATTTATAAAATCTTACAGTGCTTGGTACCTAGTTTTTCCTGAAAATTCTTTGTTTTTAGTTTAGATACACTCTGTATTTTTATGTGTGTAGCACAGAAACAATGATTCAACCTTGTTAGAGCTGATTGTTTAATAGTTCCGATACAGCGATCTTTATTATAAAATCTTACAGTGCTTGGTACCTATGAAGTTTTTCCTGAAAATTCTTTGTGTTTAGTTTAGATACACTCTGTATTTTTATGTGTGTAGCACAGAAACAATGATTCAGCCTCGTTCAAGCTGATTGTTTAATAGTTCCGATACAGCTATCTTTAAATCGTACAAAATTACATAATCGAGCAATTTTCAGTATTTGATCTTTTCTTACGCCACGGCCGTATGGTTATCACCCAGAAGTTATGTTTTACCATTAGAGAGTGCTTTGAATACACCTCATTAATACATAGATAAGAAAATAAATTAATCAACCCTTTCACTAAAATTAGAAACACTTATCTAGGTAATGTAAATAATGTAGTAACATTGTTCGGGAGTGAGTTTAGTCCACAGCTCATGCGACATTCGACAGATAACTTCACCATACCGGCAAAACTTGACACAGCTTGCATTCAGTAGATGGACGTAGGCAAGTTTTTATGGCTTTAACCTTAGTTAGGTCAAATTATATCTCAGTTTTCAGTTGCCATTATAACAAAGTATAGCCTATTTTAAGACAATTGGTTAAAGCTGAAGTATAGAGTTGCCTGGCCTGACTGTGGTGTATAGTTAAATAAATAAAAAATTATGTACAAAATATTAAATATTAAGCTACACATAGTAAATAAAAAATTACGGCGCCACACCCATAGCCGTATGCAAATAATAGTAGCGATACTATTCTAATATGCTATCGCTAATAAATCCTTATACTAGTAGCTATTCTCATATTAGTAATTTCCTATATAGTTAAAATAAATATGCTGTCATCGGCACCTATTCTTAAGACTGTATGAACTGGTGATCTCTCATTGCTCTGAAAGATTTAAAATTCGTCAGAAAACTCTGATATGTCGTGCAAAATGGCTCGTACACATCTAATACTTCATATAATAAGTGATCCCCTAATTAGGAGATCATAACGGAATATAATATAAATAATAAATAAAATTTCCCTTAGAGGGATTAGTTTTATTTATATCATATTCCCTTTCGGTACGGGCACACTCGACAGCGCATATATAGGGTCTAATTGGATATTTTTTTATGTTTAATTTTTTTTTTTGTTTGTATTAATTAAGTACCTACATATTTATTGTTTACGCTGTTACTATGTCCAGTGCTAAATAAATGTTTTTCTTTCTATCTTTCTTATTTATAGAATCAGTTATGAATGACAGATGTATCTCATTTAACATATATAAAATTAATATCTTAGGTTTAAGCGATCACTACACATTATAATAAAACAACTTTTAACCGGATTAATCGCGTGTATTATTGGAACACCTTTTAGTTTATAATTCGATAAAATTGTAAAATTGTATCCCTAAATTTAAAACGACTGTGACCCCTGAGTTTGTTTCGGTATTTCTTCTCAGGGATAGTCTTAGGAAATACCGTCGCGATTTAGTTTAAATATGTATCAGAGACAAAAATAATTTTATGAATTTTATCAATTATATGTACGGTAGACTGAAATAATTTTAAATAAACTGTTGAGACACCTGACACCTTAGTCCTCCTGCGACCACGAACGCTGCAAAGTGTTCGAAACGTCAGGAAAAACAAAAAACCAATAATACACGCGATTAATCCGGTTAAAATTTGTTTTATTATATATAAAATTATAAATAAAACTGATTCCTCCAAGGGAATCAGTTTAGGGGATCAGCTCGGAATATCTCATATGGTCCAATAAAAAGCATAGAAAACTAAAGCGGTGCCTGACGAGAGACGAGTTGATGATTGCAGTATTTTCTGTGAATACTGAAAGGTCATGCATTAGAACCCCATCCATTACTTTATTGACGCGAAGTCGCTTCTAGCTCTACTATATTTAACTGAGTTAACGGTACTACCGGTAATGAATACGTCAAATAATAATATTAAAATAATTAAATATCTATTATAGATAAATCTTTGAAAAGCATTAACGCATGTTTAGCGAACTCTAAAGTTATAATATTAAAGATTTATCTTTAATTGTTAAGGTAATTGCATCTTTACGACATGGTAGTAACTGCGAAGTTAATCGTGTCGGTTCGGTCAACTGTATAGGGACTGAATAGATAGCAATAACGACGCCAAAAGACGTGTTAAAAATGGATGAAGAATTCGCGGCGATGGGCGAAGGTCGAGATGGCTTAGTGGTCAGAGCGTCTGGAGTATCTATCTGGGAGGTGCAGGTTCGAATACTGCTCACGACCGTATTCCTTTTCCATTTAATAAAAATCTAATTACTTCAAATTACGTCAAGGGCGGTAGAGCCTATAATAAGATTGACTTCTGTAAAACATTGTTGACTTAAAGCCGAAGTTCTTAACCAAGACTTTTAATTACATTCATAGCATCACGCTTGTTTTCCCCGAAGAGGTATGCAGAGGTGTACATCCACATTTCACTAATTCTGTTACTAAGTCCCAATTGTAATAGGTGGTGAGGGTATTACCACCTACAGCGTATAAATTGAAAGTCCGGGCTGCTACTGAGAATTCTCTAATATCCGACTGGTAGTTCTAGAGTTTAACACGTTCAAACAATATAACAAACAAAGTCTTCGTTAAATTAAAGTATAGTTAAATAGTAGAGCTATCTCCTACCTTCCTTCTATCTTTTTTTGACTTCTGATTATGTTAGGATACTATTTAATTGATTTTAAATTATTTATTTTATATTTAGAGCTAAGTTGCCCTTTCTAGAGACATGAGAAAAGTATCCGCTTTGGCCTGTCATCGTAGACCTGTAAAAGGCTATTTAACTTAACGTTTATTCTCTATAAGAGGTCAAAATATATACCTAATAATGTGCTAGGTCAGACCCCTATGGACGGCTTGAACAACTTTTAAATTAGGTCGCCTCCTAACGACACGAAACTAGTAGCACACAATTCCTCCATTTTCATCCTTTATTTTTGAGACTCATCCATAATCCTGGCATCCATACCACAAGTTTAATCTTACCTTGGATGCCAGAGGTCTAATTATATGGTGTATTTTACAATTTTAACTTGACTTCTCCCACTATTTCATATAGCCTTTTCTTTTTGCCCGTAACATTTTCCGAGGTCCTGTACCAACCTTTTCTCTATTGCCAAACCTTTCATTTGTCTTCAAACTCCTTTAAATCAGGACAATCAACTACAACACTTTTGAAACCATAAGTATCAAAAGGCAGTGCCAAATAATCCAATAACAATATCAAACAATAAAATAAAGTTATTGTACAATACAAACTGTAACCGCAAACCTAACGGCTTCATTGTATGTTGTTCTTGAATTAAATCATAGATTGTTCAAAACGATCATTCAGTTTATTATTATTATGAATCTATAAATAATTTTGATACAGACAGACGTGTTGCTGGGAAGTTTGTTGCGCCGCTTCTTCTTTCCAGCTAAAACACTAGGAAGCGGTGGCTTTATTGGGGGCTGTCTTAATGTTTGACGTTCAAAAAGCGCTAATTTTTAGCCTTATTTGAATAAAGAAATTTTGATTTTGATTGATTATCTTTTTTTTTATTTATGGAAAATATTTATGAAGTTTGAGAGATTATCAACATAATTATTATTAAATACTAGCTGACCTAGCGAACTTCGTACCGCATTTTTTCTATACAAGCCTTGTCCTGACAATAACGAACACAAAAAAATGAATTATCCAATTTGGTGCAGTCGTTCGGAAGTTATGCGCGTACAAACATTTCGTCGATTCGTTTTTATATATATGATATTCTCTACTGTTTTGGTGGCTTTGAGTCCCAAAGATTGAGTGGTCCGATGTACTGGTCAAAATAGCAGGAAGAAACAGGATGAGGAAAACCCAAAAACGTAAGGACGTGATATGGTGAAGACTTCAGACTTAGCATTGAGTGGGTAGATGAAGAAGAAAAGAGGAGAAATCTCCTTAATGCCACAAATAATAAATAAATAGGGGGTGCATAAAGTGACTAGGCCAGGGTTTAGAAATGCTGGATTCCGTGGAAAGAAAAATACATCGTTAGCAATAATTTAATCTGCGCCTCCGAGATAAATAGAGAACGTCTGGTGTATTTATCCGGGAGGCACAGGTTCAAATCCTGCTCACAACCGTATTTTACTTCCAACAATAATGTATAACATTATATTCCTACGATATTTAATCATTACCTATCTACTATAGTTTTATGACGATGTTTTCCTTTTCATTTTAAGCAAGTGCTAATTAATTTATAATACGCACATGACTTCGAAAAATCAGTGGTTGGTGCCGTGGATACGAACTTGCGACCTTGGACTTGTCAGTACAACGGTCATACCACTAGGCTATCACTGCTTATTGCTAAAAAGATAATAGGTATGACCCTGTCAAGTCGCCCTCCAAAACCTTACACTGCCATGATTTTCCCATAAAATGAATAGACGGACAATGAGCTGTAAACAGTAACTTTCAAATGAAATAAAAAAATATGAATAATCAAGTTTTACGACTCTTATGCCAAGGTTGATGAAACCTTTCCTAGATTCTCAAAGGAAAATAAGTTCATTACATAGCACCGTTCTCCGAAGGGGTAGGCAGAAATGTTGTTGTTGTTGACCAGTTGTTGTTGTACAACCATTTTTCACCAATGCTGTTGTTAAGTCTCCTGTAGGTGAGTGTGGAGGTTTTCCATATAATTGCTATCAACTGAGCGCAATTCTAAACTCCGGGCTACTTCTCTCTAGATCAACGAGGCAGTTGCACTTACCGCTCATAAAGGCCATATTAATAAGTCCAGCCTGGTAAGTGGTAAGGTCCAGCTCGCACCTGGCCGCTGGCAGGACGTAGGACATCACGCAGTTCTGCACGCCAGATGCGAAGAAGGAACAGGCGCACGCGCCGAGCGCGCTCCGACTGAAGCGGCCGTAACCTGTGAGAGAAAGAGACAAGATATAGTAAAAAATCATCGTGGGGGAGTGAGATAATAGCATCTTCCTTAGCCCCAAATTGCCTACTAATGGATACTTGAAGGAATTAGTAGGTATTGGAGTAGTTTTAGCGGATGTACCCCTCCCGCCACTGGCATATGATTCCCAATCAAACCTTTATACCTTTTACCTGTATAGTTACAATGATTGAATACGATTTTAATTGTGTGTGTCACAATTTTATATGTGTTTAAATAGGTTTTTTTTATGTTTTAATACTGTTAATGTAATGATGAGAGCTATTGTTGCCTTAGTGCAAGTTCTTTTGTGCTTCTGTGTTACCTCACCCCCCGCCAAAAGAGGCGAGCGAATTTGTTCGATATTTAGTCAGAATTCGTCTCCCGTCTGGTCCTCTAAGGCTAGATATAACCTTTTATATTTTGCCAGTGACTTCAGTCTTGTGTGTCTCTCGACCGGATGATCCCTATGGCTTTCCTTTTGAAAGAGAGTGAGTACAAGTGACCAAGTAAATGACACGTTGGTTTTGGCTCATGACCGGCCTCTAGCCTGACGTCTACCCTCTTTGGGAATGCTGTTGTTGGTGGTAACCGCTAGCGATGCGGTTCTATCTAGCTATGCCATACCAAATGTTATCCATGCGCCAGGTTCTGATAATATTCTAATATTACACTCCACTAATCGGGCTAACAATTGTACATTAATATTAAGTTAAATATTTCATATTTAAATTCATTTGGTGTACAATGAAGAGTATATAAATAAATAAAAAAGGCTTCCACAGCAACCGTTTACACAATCTTTCTGCGATCAGCATAAAATTATCAATAGCGTCTCCATTTCACCTACTCACGAGATAGTAATCAATGTAATATACAAATGTTCATAACTATAGCTTATCGTATCGGAATGCGAACTATCGGACGTGGCTGCAGTAATAACATCGTAAGATGCTCTGTTTTCAATACATTATGTGGCGAGTAAGCAAAATGTTTAATACTACCACTGGCGGTTAGCGACGGTAGATTTATATGATTTCAAATTTTTTTATCTAACTAACTAATTTGTGGGTAACTAATTGATTCGTTGGTCTCGTGGTACCAAGCGCAACAGCTTAGCATGAGGTCTCGGTTTCGGGCAAAGTTTTATTGAGTTTTTGTATTAGAAAATTCTCAGTAGCCGCCCGGAGTTTGGAATGTAACTGCATTGGTGAAATGTAGGTGTAGAACTGTGTACACCTCTGCCTACCCCTTCGGGGAATACAGGCGTGGTGCTAAGCTATGTTATGTTAGACTGTCTTATTGGTCTAATGTCCGCAAACGCGGCTGCTGAGCGTAAGGTCCTGGGTTTGATTTCCTGGTCGGGCGTTGTTATTAGGTTTTTCTTTTAGAAAATTCTCAGTAGCAGTCCGGTGTTAGAAATTTGGCGGTGTGACACCCCCATGCTTCGAAGAGCTCGTAAAACCGTCGGTCCTGCGCCTGATTTGTCTCCGGTCGTGTCGGATTGTCATCCCATCGGACTAAGAGAGTGAAGGAAGAGGGATTGCACCTGTGTTTGCGCATATACTTGTGCACTATAATATCTTCTGCGTACTTGGCTAATATCCGGGAGGGGCTCGTGGCTAAGTAACAGCCGCACAGATCGATCGATCGAGGTTAAGCTGCGCTTGCCGCAGTCGGTCTGTGGATGGGTGACCATCATTTCATACCGAGACCCCTCCGTGCCTCGGAGAGCACGTTGAGCCGTCGGTCCCGGTTGTCAAATTAAGCTATGACAGCCGTTACAGGTAGTCAAAGGCCTGAAAGTCTGACAACCAGTCATACTACGAGATTTCGTGTTACCCAGTTACTGGGTTGTGGAGGTCAGATAGGCAGTCGCTCCATGTAAAATACTGGTATTAAGCTGCATCCGGTTTGGCTGGAAGCCGACCCCAATGTAATTGGGAAAAGGCTAGGCAGATATATATACTTGGCTAATATACGTGGAGATAGGCCACCGTGACCGGCAACTCGATCGGGAATATATTATATTAATAACCCGCTTACTACAGTGATTACGAAAGCATTTCACTTTACATTTAGTGTCGACAAACGACACAATGGTAGTTTAAAATACGTACAATAATATTATTGTTAACAGATTAAACTAATTGTATGGAATATGTATAACAGTTTTTATTAACTTCTTTACGGTGTAGAAATGCTAGAAAGTTATCTGATGACTAATTTGTGCACGTGCAAATGACATATGTAGACTTTTTTCTGTTTCCTTTGCCTTTATATCGGCGCGTGCGTCCTTTGAGATGCTATTGTCTTTAGTAATAACAGATTGCGTTCTCAATGGCAGGTGGTCAGATGGTCAGATAATTTTCCTACCTCAGGCCTACTCCTATTAATGTTAAACTAGCTGTGCCCCTCGGTATCACCCACGTATAATATATTTTAGTGATACGTAAATATAATGTTCTACAAATTGCCCTTACGGCCTTTAGAACGTCTAAAAAGTACACATTGCTATATGCCTATCTCTTATACATAAGTCACAATAAGGTAATAAGAGGAAAAAAAATATAGAAAATTAAATAGTGAATTTTGAGCATTAAGAATTAGCTATGGCATATTAATCCTTACGAACAAAAATTACTTCATCATCAAGAAAATTTTATGAAGATAAACTTTGTCCTGTAAAGCATATTCTTTGGACGCATCGTTTAAGAGATAATGTAAAATGAAAATAATTCACCACTCGCGCGAACGAGCCGTGTGATGCATAAACCCCGCCCGTCGACATGAACTGTGAATTATTTGCTATTTGGTGTTTAGTACTAAGTAGGTATAAGCTGTTGCTTCGCTCATTAGCAGACACAATATATTTTTATTGTTACAACGTATAATTCTGTACGTTGCTGAGCCTTCTGAGGCTAACCATTACGCTAGCGTCGGTGGATAAAGAGGTTCGGCAGCGCTTTATCTTACGAATATTTTAGGCTAGCTGAGAGGTGTAGCCTAATGTTATATAGCCTATACTATTCCTCATGAATATGGCTATAATATACGAAAGAGTTTTTCAAATCCGGCTGGTAGTTTCAGAGATAAGGGCGTTTAAATTAACAAAAACTCTTCCACTTTATAGGTTAAGTATAGAAGGGAGCTTGGATATTTTGCGCATATGTGACGTTGGATAATTGATAATATTTTAAATTAGCTATGCCAGATATTAATTTTTAACCCTCTATATGGCAACAAAAAATATTTAACTCCTGAACCTTTTAAGATTCCATTTCTATTAATGGAACACACTTAAACGAAAATTTAAATAAAAAAATTATCCCACAATTGTTCGATGCCAAATTATTTGATGCTTGTATTAAATATTTAGTTAAGTTTGGTTTAGGGTTCGTGGCTAAGACAAGTAACAACTGAAAAAATCTATCGATCGACGTTAAACCATCATTTCATACCGAGACCCCCCCGTGCCTCGGAGAGCACGATAAGCCTTCGGTCCCGGTTATCAAATTAAGATCTATGACAGCCGTTACCGGTAGTCAGAGGCCTTAAAGTGACAAACCACGACATATCGTGTTACCCAGTTACTGGGTTGTGGAGGTCAGATAGGCAGTCGCTCCACGTAATATACTGGTATTCAGCTGCATCCAGTTTGACTGGAAGCCGACCCAATGTGATTGGAAAAAGGCTAGGCAGATTTATATATCATTTATATTAGAAGTTTAGTTTTTTTAAGCTAGTGTTTATTTTATATTTATAAGTATATAGTGTGTAGGTACTTTGTATAATATTTAATTCTTAATTCTAATGTTTATATTATGGAAAGTAAATATATATCTAATATTTCAATTAAATTAAATACTCATAAAATTAATGTTCAATAAATAATTTCACATGATACTAATCCGATCAGTCATACCACGAGATATCGTGTTACCCAGTAACTGGGTTGTGGAGGTCAGATAGGGAGTCTATGTAAAATACTGGTATGAAGCTGCATCCGGTTTGACTGGAAGCCGACCCCAATGTAATTGGGAAAAGGCTAGGCAGATATATATACTATTCCGATCAGCTGCCGAAAAATATCAACAGCGACTGACCAGGCACCCGAATGGCCTGAAAAGAAGAAAGACAGAATATAATTAAGCTCCGACGCAGATTATAGCTGCGTTGTATGAGTAGCTATTCTCACTGGAGGAAGCACTCCACATAAGAATGTCCACAGAACCTATCTGATTATAGTCATAGAAGACTGATTGCTGATGAACCCAAAACAAAATACAAATAAACAAAACATGATGCTACACAATACAACCTATTAACACTTTTAAAACAGATGTCGGCGGATCCGACCAGTCTCTCTGCAAACCCTTTTATGTTAATGTAGGATAATGTACCGTTATAGGCCTAGGTATAATGACTATGTCTAGACTGTCCGCTGCTTGGTCCCTTAACATCATTTGAGCGCAACAAAGCTGAATCGAATAACTGCCCGATTGGCTTAATAGGCGCAGCCGCGGCTGGTGAGCGTGAGGTCCTGGGTTCGATTCCCGGCAAGTGTAATGTGGAAGTGTAAAGTATATATAGTAAAATAAAAATGTATTCTCCTTAATAGGGACTGGAATAAAAATGTTTACCAAAACTGTATTAACCGCAAAGTTAGTCGTGTCGGTTTAGTCATCTGTATAGGGACTGAATAGATAGCAAGAACGTCACCAAAATACGAGAGAGTGGTATTAAAAAAATGTGGAAGAAGAATTCGCGGTAATGAGCACAGGTCCCGCTGATGGTGGCGTGTGTGTTGGGTCATTCGATTCCCTACCATATGGTTGAGTTGGGTGATGCTGACGCATGTGTCAGGTTCGTGAACGGGCGCTGCCGGTTGGGACTGGTCATCTCTAAACTGTCATAGCAAAATGTTGAATTGTTAAACTAAACTCTTTTGGTATTGGTGTCGATATTACATTGTTCTCACATACTATTTTGCAACAAAAACAGTGTAACCAATACCTACTATTGTAAAAACCTATATGATGAAAAAGAGTAACCGTGGAGTTTCTTGCCCGTTCTTCTCCATAGGAATTTACACTTTGAAACGTGGCATCTAACTTCTGACAATTCAAAAGTGCCTGTAAATGGTTTATTTGAAATAAATGATTTTGATTTTGGTCGAGACGGCTTATTGGTCAGAGCGCCCGGAATATTTATCCGGGCGGCGGAGTTTCGAACTTACGACCGTATTTGTGTGTGGCCACCACTTTTCGCACAGTTGCAATGCACAGAATTACTTTTTATCAAAATATTATAATTAAAATTCTTAGTTCATCTAAGACATCATAGCCATACGGTGAAGGAAAACATCGTGAGGAAACCTGGACTTGGTAGTCTGAAATCGCCAACCCGCAGTGAGCTAGCGTAGTGATCAAACTCGTGCCTTCTCTGTATGAGAAGAGGCCCTTGCCCTGCAGTGGGACAGTTATGGGTTGTTTTTTATGTGTGTACTTAGGTATATTATTATCTATGTGTTTTATACTTTAGATTAAGTATCCCTGTTTACTCTGTATTTCTGTACCAATATTGCACTGTGTGGGAATAAATATATCTTTGATACTTTGAAAAAAAAAAAAAACTTAGAGTTCGCTACGCATGCGTTAATGCGTTTAAAATATTTATCTATATAAAGCCATACAACTAGATATTTATTTTAGATACACAACATACCTTAACTAGCGATAAAATAATAGTGTCCATTATTATAAATGCTGCATAAGTAGCCTGTATTCCGAGAAGGGGTAGGCAGAGGTGTACACAGTTGTGCACCCACATTTCACCAATGCTGTTATTAAGTCCCATGTGGTGAGCGTATTGCCATCTACCAGACTCAATTCCAAAATCCGAGCTGCTACTAAAAATTTTCTAACAGAAAAAAACAATAACACTGCCCGACCCGGGAATCGAACCCGGGACCTCATTCTCAGCAGTCGCGCTTGGGACCACTAGACCAACGAGGACTATTATTAGAAACCATTATAAGTAATTATTTAAGTGTACTATAAATTGAAATAAGCTAAGGTTTCCTTGGAAAGATAGGTGTCATTGACCTTGTAAAGTCAGCATCAGAAGTCCAATATCGCGGACCAAAACTGCAACGACTGCAGTGCCGATTATTGTGGTAATTGATGAATTAACTTTAGCGTTTTGTGTATATAAGTTTAGGATAAAAAATATATAATAATAATAATAATAAAACCCTCTGGGACAGTTCGGCAGACGTTACCTCTTCTCGTGAGACTGACGTCAAACCGGAGGGAACATTATACTAGCTTTTTAAGACCAATGATACTAAAACAAAAAATAAGTATCATAAAGAAACCCGCTCTGGGTCTTTAAGACCCACGATGGTGAAACCGGGGCCGCTCCTCTCGACACCCCTAGCCGCTCACACCCATGTTTGCCCCTTCTGCCTGTATCAAGGCGGCGTTTCAGGGGCCCATGTAGTGAGTTGGCAAGTCACCGTCTGCCAACACATTTTAATGTTTTATCATTGAAAGGCAGACGCCGTTTTTAATTCCGGCAACCGAATTTTAAATCTATTCCATTTAGCACGACACAGCAATAGACCATTTTTTTTTTTTTTTTTTTTTAATGTAATTTTTCCAATCTTAATAGTTCTACATCTGTCGGGAACTCTCCATGGCTGCATTCCTATAGTGTAATCATGGAGAGTCTCCGGTTGGTGTCCCAACTCAATTTAGATTAAAACTCTCACTGGGGCCTCTGTGTGTTTGACCTGTGTCTCCAGACAAGCCTTCCAAAGGACCGGGGTTTCTTTCCAATGGAGGAAATGCCGAGAATTTATAGAGATACAAATAATAATAATAATATTCCACAACTATCACACAACGCCGTCTAGTCTCAAGCTAATGTTTTATACTTCTGATAATTTTGATGAATAGGTTTCGGGGACAGATAATTTTTTAAAGGATAATGCCAGCCAATCTATTGCACACAGATAAATCCAAGAATAAAAGCATAGAAAATTAACGCATGCTTAGCGAACTCTAAAGTTATAAGTCTATTTAACTTTTTGAAATACATTCATATTAATTATTCTTCCACGGTTATTATTCACGTACATTGCTCGGGATTGCCCAACTAGTTCACGTAGTTAGAATCACGCCAGTCCACGAAGGGATGGGCAGAGTTATACACAGTTGTACCTACATTTCACCAATACTCACAACAAACTTCGGGTAGCTGATAATTTCTTTACAACCGAAGGACTAGTATAGTGACTAATAAACACTAAAATAACTAGGGATCCCGAGTGCAGTCGTTAAACGTCCTGAGATCAATTCCCGAGTCGAGTAAAATTTTATCTAGTTATTCTACTAGAAATTCTCAACGGCGGCCTGGTAATTGGCTAAACCAAACGCACGGGGACTTATGAGTCATAGGAGACTTCATGGATGAAATGCGGGTATGCAACAGTGTCGCGACGAACGGACCCGGGACCTCGGTAAAGGTTAGAGTGGGACCGTGTGGTTTTTCATTGGTAGGAGTCTGGCACAGCGTTCATGATGGATTCTCCACACTCGAAAAGAAAGGGTGTGCAACAGTGCAACCCTCTAAAGGCCCATCCCTTCGTTTATGTCCAAATATATGGTTTTTAAAATGTGACGTGGGTATTTACCCTAAGATTGTTGGAAAATAAGTATTTATTTATTTCCAACGATCTCTTTGATTAGTCTGAAATCTAGCCACATTGCCACGAGCCTTTTCTCTATCAACGTACGTGATTTTACTCTAAATGTTTTGACTGCTATAGTTTGTTTTGAAGTTGGTTACATAACTGTTATGTAGGTAACTGCTACCAATGAAAGAAATTTCAACAAATCAACATTTTACTGTTATGCAGATTAAGATTAAGTGACTTTTCCGTACACAATGCAGTTATAAGTTCCATGTACAAACGAAACACCAAGCTGTGTCTAAGTGACAACTGCACAGATCGATCGTTCGAGGTTAAGCTGCGCTTGCCGTGGTCGGTCTGTGGATGGGTGACTATAATTTCATATCGAAACCCCACCTCGGAAGACACGTTAAACCGTCGGTCTCGCCTGTCATAGATCTTGGTTTAACATCAAGACATATACCTAACAGCCGGTAATCAGATGTCTGCAACTCCGACAACTAGTCTTGCAGCGAAATATCGTGTTACCCAATAACTGGGATATGGAGGTCAGATAGGTAGTAGCTCCATGAGAAATATTGGAATTCAGCCGCATCCGGTTAGACTGGAAGGCGACCCCAACATTTTTGGTAAAAGGCTAGGCAGATTGAATCGATTCCAAACGCCGAACTACTGTTGAGTATTTAGCAGTGACACCGTAGCTCAGTTGTACGAGCCCCGTCCCTACACAATATTTTAAACGTTTCCTTAAAAATGCGGCCAAATGAGAGTAGGACCCGCGTCTTGACGGTTCCGTATAAAATATGTATACTTTTTATGTGACATAACTGTTAATTTTCTATACGAAAGATTTTCGGATTTTTACGTTTACTTGTGCTATGAAACCTTGCTTCATGTGAATTTTAATTATTCTTCGTCAACGGTAAATGTCCTATAGATTTTAATTTATTGGATTGTCGAAATTTGCAGTATATATGGCCGTTATTTTTTTTAATGCATTGACTTAGAAGTTTGTTTTTTTACAGCTGCAAGGCTATAAAACCAAAATCAAAATCAAAATCTCTTTATTCAGATTAGGAAAAATGTTTGCATCTTTTTGAACGTCAAACATTAAGACAGCCCCTAAAAAAGCCCACCCTTCACCGCTTCCTACCCTTCGTTTTAGCTGGGAAAAAGAAGCGGCGCAACAAACTTTCCAGCAACACGTTTGTCTGAATCAAAATTATTTATAGATTCTATACAAATCTAGAATTGAATTTATATAGTATTAGGTATTTCAATTGAATACCTCTACACGTTCTTGCGAAAAATGTCCTTGACTAACAGACAGACGGACAACGATGTGGTATTTTAATGGTTCTGTTTTTCCTTTTGAGGTACGCGACCCTAAAAATAATATGAGGATTTTACGGTCGTAATATGTATCTTTATACTATCATCCACTGAAATTGCAAAATTTATCACATGATCTTGTTCTGGAGGAGCAAGTGTGTGAAATGAACACGATTTTGACGAACTTTTAAATTCGCATATTAACATGTACAGTATTTATTTCTCAGTCATATTAATTTAGCATTAGCATTTAGCACAATAAGATACTAGAATTTGCATGCTCATGAAATTAAGACGAAATAGGATTCCTTATCATTACTACTATTTACTTACTGTCAATTTTAAAGCAGATACCTATGCTCCAATTAAAAACTATAATATTGCGAAGTAAAAGAATAAGTTTCATTCTATTCATAATATTATTATATCTCTTACAATGGTTACACCTACGACATTGCACTTGTTTAATCTTTGACTCGTGCCATAATAAAAACGTTGATTCTTTGACAAATAGGTCATTACTAGACAGCCTACATATTCTAGGCACCTGCAATGTTTCATTATACCACCTACGTCTTTAAATATATGAAACTACTTTCAGTGTATGTTCGGAATTCCTCCTAAATAACTTGATTGATGTCGATGGAATTTTATAGGGCCACCTGGATGGTTTTTAGCTATAGCTGGACCCCGTAGGTGTCGAATCTAAGATACTGAAGTGTGTGCTGTTGTACACCGCGACGATTTTCGGGGAGGTTTCCCCGTGACGTGCCATAGGCATAGCACAGAGTGGGCACTGGTTTGATTCAAGCGAGTTGACGGTGCCCCTTCTTATGTGATGCTACAGTCGGTAGGTTTCAGTCGATAGGAATATATCTATCTCTAGATATCGACAATCACTTTTTCTTGCCATATCATCTTTAACACAATCCATCCATTGCTTCTTCGGTCTTCCTCTATTCTTTTAGCCGTCTACATTCATAATCAAAAGTTTTCTCGTCAGATAATCCTCATCTCTCCGCCCATACCATGCTAAACGATTTCCACACAACTTTTCGGTCACCGGTGACACTTTCAGACTTCCTCATAAGAGGAAGTGAGTATATAAATACTCATTTCTAATTTTATCCATCCGCGTCACACCCCACATCCCTCTTTACATTCTCATCTCAGCTGCACGTAGTTCTTGTTCATTCATTCCCTTCGTGGGCAAACATTCTAAACCATACAAGACAGCAGGTCTAATAATTGTTTTATAGATTTTCCCCTTAAGTTTAAGGAAAATTCGGGGGTCAAAAATTGTTTTGGTTCTGCTGTTTTTAAAGCCACCATTCTCCAGATTAGTAAAATCTACAGTTATCAATTTTTATTAAAAGAGAATGAGTTGAGAGCAGGATTTGATTTAATTCCCGTCACTTCCAGCTCAAAATGCAGCGATAACCTAGTGAAATGACCGTTACACTGCCAAATTCAAATCCAATTAATCAGATTCAGCCACAGAAAAGCATGGCTGGGTTTAGCTAGTATCAATTATAATTATCCAATTATTCATTCTTATAAAATGTCACATAATTATAATGTCAAATGTAAGCACAAACTATGTCCACCATGATTCAATTGAGCAGCGTAAAACAATTACAAATGATTTACGATTTCGCTCATAAGACGTTTAAGTAATTAAAAGTAAGTTAATCGCCAATCTTCACGCTTGTTTTGCGATAGAGATCAAGCAGAACTAGGAAACTACGCGACCCATGAAGCAGTTACGAGAGAACACGTGTATGGAAAATGGTTCAAAGTACGTTTGGCCTGATGGATGTGTGTGATGGTCATGGGAGTGGTGAAATACATCAACAATAAAGGTTTGTTAGTCTTAAATGTCCTGCTGATCTGGTATCATTTTGCAACGGATCGCTGAGTTCCCTTAGCTATGGTCGAGCTACACGATGACTGATGCACTGATATACGTGCCGTCAGTTAGGACAGGTCAACTTGAAACTGCTATGGCTCTTTCTTCAAAACCCATTCCAGACACCCTATATGGTTATGCTCATATAATCTTATACACTGATGTCTGGACTTTAAAAGAGACTGTCACCCCAGAGTTTGTGTCGGATTTTCTTCTCAGAGATAGAAAAGTCAGAGAGGAAATGCCTTCTAGATTTTAATTTTAAATGTGAAAGAGTTCCATAAAACCTATTTATAGAATCAATTATTTGAATTTTGAATTTAGGGAACCTTGTGAAGGCTGAGAAAGATAAAGTAATAAAATATCTAGACGTGGCACACGAGGTTGTCGATATGTGGGTAGTTGAGTCAGCACTTCTGTCGATAGTCGTCTCAGCAAATGGTTTATTACCCTCGGTCAACACTTTAGGAAGCTAAAGTTACAATATTAAATGGAAAAAGAATACGGTCGCGAACAGGATTCGAACCTGCGCCTCCCGGATAGATACTCCAGGCGCTCTGACCAACTAAGCCATCTCGACCTCTGCTCACCACCGCGAATTCTTCTTCCATATTTTAACACGTCTTATGGCGACGTCATTGCAATCAATTCAGTACTTACAAGTGACCGAACCGACACGACTAACTTTGCAGTTAATACAATGTCGTAAAGAATGCAATTACCTTAATAATTCAAGATATGTCTTTGAAAAAGCAACTTTAATAATTTAACAACTTTAATAATTAATATTGTAACTTTAGAGTTCGCTAAGCATGCGTTAATGCTTTTTCAAAGACATATCTTGAATTATTAAGGTAATTGCATTCTTTACGACATTGTATTAACTGCAAAGTTAGTCGTGTCGGTTCGGTCACTTGTAAGTACTGAATTGATTGCAATGACGTCGCCATAAGACGTGTTAAAATATGGAAGAAGAATTCGCGGTGGTGAGCAGAGGTCGAGATGGCTTAGTTGGTCAGAGCGCCTGGAGTATCTATCCGGGAGGCGCAGGTTCGAATCCTGTTCGCGACCGTATTCTTTTTCCATTTAATATTGTAACTTTAGAGTTCGCTAAGCATGCGTTAATGCTTTTTCAAAGACATATCTTGAATTATTAAGGTAATTGCATTCTTTACGACATTGTATTAACTGCAAAGTTAGTCGTGTCGGTTCGGTCACTTGTAAGTACTGAATTGATTGCAATGACGTCGCCATAAGACGTGTTAAAATATGGAAGAAGAATTCGCGGTGGTGAGCAGAGGTCGAGATGGCTTAGTTGGTCAGAGCGCCTGGAGTATCTATCCGGGAGGCGCAGGTTCGAATCCTGTTCGCGACCGTATTCTTTTTCCATTTAATATTGTAACTTTAGAGTTCGCTAAGCATGCGTTAATGCTTTTTCAAAGACATATCTTGAATTATTAAGGTAATTGCATTCTTTACGACATTGTATTAACTGCAAAGTTAGTCGTGTCGGTTCGGTCACTTGTAAGTACTGAATTGATTGCAATGACGTCGCCATAAGACGTGTTAAAATATGGAAGAAGAATTCGCGGTGGTGAGCAGAGGTCGAGATGGCTTAGTTGGTCAGAGCGCCTGGAGTATCTATCCGGGAGGCGCAGGTTCGAATCCTGTTCGCGACCGTATTCTTTTTCCATTTAATATTGTAACTTTAGAGTTCGCTAAGCATGCGTTAATGCTTTTTCAAAGACATATCTTGGACTTTAGGAAGCTCTCGTTAGGCAGATGGGTCTTGATTCAGAAAGCAGCTTGATGTAGTACTCCTCGACACGGCACTATAGTTGTCAGGAGGTTTCTCTCCTTGGTGCCCTAACCACCGTTGTATTGGACCCCTATTCCTTCTGATTCGTGTGGCCTAATCTAAGTTTATGTTTAAAAAATACATTGTTTTTTTACTTAACATATTTAGAGAAATTTAATTAATATGTAGCTATATTTAAAACAAATAAAAGAATATAATATATACGTAATATATATAATATGGTAATTTCTGGTGAAAAGGTCCACCTACTGGGATCGAAATTCTTCAGTATTAGCATCACGCCTGTATTCCCCGAAGGAGTAGGCAGAAGTGTACGCGATAATAATCCCACATTTCAACAGTGCTGTTATTAAGTCCTATATAATGGGTGGTGAGCCTACTGACATCTACCGGGCACAATTTCAAACACCGGGCTGCTAATGAGAATTTCCAACTTTCTCAACAGAAAAATTCAGTAACACTGCCCGACCCGCAAATCGAACCCAAAAGCCCATGCTCAACAGACGCGCTTAGGATCATTATACCAACGAGGCATTTCAATTAAACACTAACACAACGTGTTTTTCAAGTTTTCGTTCACAGACATGTCAGGCGCGCTTTTTAATTATTTAAATAATAATTATATTATTTAATGTTTTAATTAACTTTTACGTTGTGATGTAAAAGCAGCCGTCTGGACCAAGGTTAGAGCGGGTCAGAACCCTAAAGGTCATAATAGGATGTATCAATAACATTCGGTTACACCCATAATCCCGTAATTATGATGCATCAGGATTACATAATCAATGCTGATACGTAATCCACCTATTCATAATTACCCATGTGCCTTCTTGAGTCTAACCGGGTTGAGTATTATGAGCTGTTAATGTTTTATGTTTTTTAATTATGATGCATCAGGATTACATAATCAATGCTGATACGTAATTCACCTATTCATAATTACCCATATCCCTTCTTGGGTCCGACTGGGTTGAGGATATTGAGTATAATAGAGCAGTTAATGTTTTCCGAAGTTTTCTAGATTTTACTTTACCGCGTCTTTGTTTTCTTCGTTTGGTTGATGAACAAAATGATGTAAGAGCTTAATCTGCACGTTGACCCGTGGCAATATATCTTTCTTTCTTTCTTACTTTTTTTCTTTCTTCTTTCTTTCTTTGATAAGATGCCAGTAAAAAGAGGTGGAGTAAAAAGAGTCAGAGAAAAGGAGTAAGAAAAAAGAAGATAGAAAAGAAGAAGTAAAGAAAAGAGGCAGAGAAAAGGAGGTAGAGAAAAAGAGGTGGAGAAAAGAAGGTAGGGAAAAAGAGGCAGAGTAATCGTTTAAATAATTGTGTTAAACTTACCAGCTATGTCCAGCGCTGTTTCATAGTCAGCGACTTCCGGCATTGTATCTTGCTGGGTTTCACTGCTCATCGTCCGCCGCGTAGCTGTGATATAGAATTAATTGCCTGTCAGTTTGTATACAAGTATAACGTAAGGAATGGTAAACCTATCTATCTATCAATATTAAACATTCATTAAGACCCACAAAATATAAGTAGCCCGTAACATGTTACACTGCAGGACAAAGGCCTTTTAAATAGAGAAAACACGAGCATTGATCACCATAATAGCTCACTGCGGGTTAGCGATTTCAGACCATTAAGTCCAAATTTCCTCACGATTTTTTCCTTCATCATGCCTGTGACGGCTTAGATTGACTAAAGAAGTTCATATAAGAAGAGAAAGCACGAGCATTGATCACCATAATAGCTCACTGCGGGTTAGCGATTTCAGACCATAACGTCCAAACTTCCTCACGATTTTTTCCTTCATCATGCCTGTGAGGGCTTAGATTGACTAAGGAAGTTCATATAAGAAGCGGCTCCCTCTGTCAATATTGTCAGTTATTATGTCTGCAAACGCCTCTTTAAAAACTTTGTACTTGAACTTAACTGAGTGGTCGATTGGATGAACCTCTTTAGTTAATTAACAGACTAATATGAGTTATACAATATGCCTACAGCATAGATAAAACTACTACTCATGATGCACTTATTAAAAACAAATTTTTAGGAAATACCTTGGGATTGACGAGGCGACCAAAGTAGGAGGAGACTTTGAACTTGACTTTGACCTCTGTAAGGAGACTTTGACGCCAAATCATTCAATCTTAATAGCCAAAATTACTTGGGAAATGCAAAAATTCTAACGACACATCTAAATCTGTTCAGGCATTTAGAAGTTATGGTGGAGCCGTCCGTCCGAGATTCAGATTATATATATACAAGAATTGCTCGTTTATAGGTATTCAATATATCGCAGACATACGGTGATGGAAAACATGGCTAGGAAACCTGGACATATCGATTTGAAATTGAAAACCATAGTAAACTAGCGTACGGCGTCGTATTTAACGCTCGTGCCTTATTTTTAGGAGAAGAGGACCTTGCCCTACTGTTAGACAGTTATGCCATAATTATGTATGTTTCTTTATTCCATTTTCCCGACTTGGTTACTGTGGAAATGCCCCTTAGACTCTTCATTGATGTGGTGATTGCGCGGCCCACTCATTTCGGCAATAAATGTTTGCAAGTTTGATTTTTAGTAAGTAATTTGGTTTTGAGTGTATTAATATAGCATCACGCCTGTATTCCCCAAAAGAGTAGGCAGTAGTGTACACTGTTGTACACATTTCTCCAATGCAGGTATTGTGTAATGAGCCTATTCCTATCAACCGGGCACGTTTCCAAACTCCGGGTGCTACTGAAAATTTTCTAACATAAATATTTAATATCACTTTACCCGACCTAGAAATACAGCCAGGACCTCATGCTCAGCAGCGGTACCTGAATCCACTAGACCAACGACGCAGTTAAGTTATATATATAGTATATAGTTGAATATATTATTACCTTCCTATGTAAGTCCCTGAATTATATCAAGCTTCTCCGAGGGAAAACCTTAAGAGGCTCTTAAGGTTTTAAGGACATGTCAGCTTGCAACTTTGTTTTATATATAATTCGTAGTGTCTGATCATGACAATGACATTGGAACAATTTAGCATCAACAAATTCAAACCAAATGTAATTTTCATGTTGTGTCGTAGTGAATCATTAAGTTACAATAACTCCATTCATATTTCATACATACAATAATTATGTATTGAAAGAAAACATTTTGATTACAAACCTTTCATAGCTGTTAGTTGATGAAGATGTTAAACAATATTGATTGAATTGAAACACAATTTAAGTCATAATATGTTTGGTACTAAATTATATAAACATTGTCAAATTGGTTGCATTGCGAAAGTAAAAATTTACAAATTATTTAAGTTTTATTTTTATACCATATATTGCTAAACAGGTAATTTATTTTTAATAAAAATATATGAATGCTTCTCGACACATAAAAAATTAAAATGTTATAAAAATTCGCAATAGCAAATAAGAAATTTGCATACTTTAGATTCAAAGATTTTACTATTTAATTGTGACGTTTTATTTTGCAACAAAAATTTACTCATAATTATGTTATTTTATTTTAGGGCTAACTTTTTAAGAATACACCACTATTTATTTACCACACAACACGTAAACTTTTAAACGTAAGTTTCAAAGAAGTTTTGCAAACATTTAATCTTTAATCCTTCAGAATACTTACATAAGTAGTATGCAAAGGTACTTCAATCATAATTATTTTAGTGATAACGGGAAATTACATTCTTTAATAGGTTTTACTACTGAAATCCGCCTCAATAGAATTTTATTGCTAGTTTATCGAATATTTCAGTATTTCAACTTACTTCGAGTTTTTCACGATAACGCGGTTACGTACTGGTGCAATCATAGGAATTTTCTACGATAGCGGGTTCGATTCCCAAGTCTTGGAATTGGTTAGGCAATACTACTAAGGTTTGAAATATTGCCGTTATGTATATGTTGTAATATTTCGTTTTATGTAAGTTATTAGAATTGATTTATGTAATATTTTTGATTTGAGTGACATATTCTTAGGATTGTAGAATTTTGGACTAAAGAGGGAAAGTATTTACCCTACAGTAGATCAAACGTTTGCAGACATAATTATAATAATTAAAGTTATTATATTAAATGGAAAAAGAATACGGTCGTGAGCAAGATGCGCAAGGGCGCAGATGCGCTGCGCCTCCCGGATAAATACTCCAGGCGCTCTGATAACTTAAAACTTTAAACTTTAGAGATCGCTAAGCATGCGTTAATGGTTTTCAAAGATTTATCTATATTAATTAATTCACGAATTAATAACTCTAAATTAGTACCTATGTATACCAAAAAAATCCAAAAAAATATATACTCACGACTATGTAACTTCGGTAAAATTTTGCAAACCATTATTTAATATTTCACTTTCGTATCACTGTAAGAACTAAGGGGCGTAAGGGCGCGAGTGTTAGCGCGCGTCACACGCAGGCACCTCCGTCATACTGAGCTCGCGAGCGAACACCATTGTTCCACAGACTGATGCTGCCTTAGAATGGGCGGGGATGAAAATAAATGTGTAATTTTTTTTTTGTTTTGGAAAAGAAATGGTAAGTATGTGTATTTTCTCCTTGCCCACCAACAGTTGCATCGTTAACCTTGCAAAGTAGTGAAGTAGGTAATAAGATTTTTTTTTTGTTTAAATGTACAAATAAAAATGTGTAAATAAAAACAAAAAGTAGTTTTTTAATTGTTTGAATGTAATGGGGTAAGTAACTGAGGAACCTTAAGTACCTATTAACGTTTTAAAAAGTTTTAGGTAATACTGGTCCCTGGAAGCTTTACAATTACAATGTTTTCGTGACTAATAATATTAAAGTAAAAAAATGAATAATACTTTATTGGCATTAAATAAATTGAATGAAATTGAATGAAATCTATATTATGGAATAAGCCCTAGCAGTTAATTTATTCGAGAATCACGAAATATTCGTAATCTCCTTCTGTTGCTGGCCTTACATTTACTATAAGGATCACATATTTTGTTTTGTTTTTTAATAGGTCAGACTGAGCATGGAAATAAGGTCAATATTTATTTAATCTATTTGTTTTCTCTAATAAGATCGTGTTGGTAACCAAATTCTTTTTTATTTACTTTAGTTTCTACTGTCTTATATTTTATAATTCATTTGATATGACGGTTTTAAATGTAATTCATATGTTGCAGAATATAATAATAATTATTTATACTTACCTATTTTTACGTTTTTAATTACGTTTGATATGATTGATATAAGCTGTAGGTAGAGCCCGCGTTCCGGCGCAATCTCCCGCGCTCTTTCATTGCAATACTTCCTTTATAGATTATTTTAGTATAGTTTTGTATAAAGCACGTGCTTATGTTAGTATTAAATAACATTAATATCAATAAATTGGTAGTTCAGTTATTTTTCTAAGTTTTTATTTATTATTTATTATATTTAACTTAAATAATTATTGACGTTGCTATAAATAATTTATAATTCAGACATACATAGGGTCACGCCTGTATTTTCTAAAAAGTAAGGTGGAGAAGTATTATTGTACACCCAGATTTTAAACATATCGGTCATGAACTTGGTGAACTTAGAGCCATAAACCCGGCATAATTCCAAACTTCAGGCTGCTACTGAAAAATAAATGATACATTGCCTGACAAAGGAACAAGGGACCTCGACAACTACATCTATGTGGTATTTATTTTCTTTAGTATATAATTCAATGCTGTGTACTATTTGTGTACATAACTAGAATACCTAACTAATAATTTTAACTAGTATTGCTGGCAAAGCGAAACTACGATGAAACAATATACATTAAATACAAGTCACTACTGATGGTGATAATTATTCGTTATAATTTTTGAGGATAGAGATCTACAACCGCTCTTTGATCGGTAGTCCAAGTAAGTTGTATGCCTCGTTGGTCTAATGGTCGCAAGCGCGGCTGCTGAGCGTGAGGTCCTGGGTTCGATTCCCAGGTCGGGCAAAGTGTTATAGGGTTTTTCCGTTTATTTTTTAAATTAATGATTTATTTATTCAAGTATCAAGACTCACTGTGTTGGTATTCAAATGATTTCTTTATGGTTAGTAGCTAATTAATTTACATTAAAATATAATATTCGTCCTCCACTGCACACCACTCATGTTGTAACATGCATCATGCAGCAGCGTTTTACATACGTAGACTACCCTGCTAGCGATCATGCTCAGAATGCCTTTCGTACTAGCCCGCACGCGGCGCACCAGGGACCTGCATATTTTGCGGATGGTGGCGTAGAAATAGCCTACACGCGCTTCTGCCCGATGCACTGCAGTATCGGAGTAGCCCCATCAATACCCTGAACGCATTATTGTATTGAATATGAAGGTCGTTATAAGTTCTTAGAGTATAATTAGCCAACAGGCTGCAGGTGTACAATGAAGCAAATAGGCAATAGGCTCTGAAAAGTGTAATTTTGATCATGTTCGCTGAGACTGATAACGCCCTCCGCTCTCTTTCTATGTCATAATGTTGCCTGAGGTCAGGACCAAGTAGATGGCCAAGATACTTAGTTTTTTCCACAAAGTTTAGACGACGGCGACTGCCTCTCTCAGCTCCACAACCCATTTATTGTGTATCACTATATCTCGTGATAAAAGTGGTGTCAGACTTTCAGGCATTCGAATTTTCACAAGAATTTCTCATAGATCTTCGTTTAGCATCCGGTACAAACAGTTGAACATCGTCTTCGAGGCCCAACGTTTTGAGAATATATTAAAACTTAGTAACATGAGCAAGAAATACGTATGTCTGTGGACACACTTTCCTACAAACACCATAATTACTCATTTCTATTGGGTTCTCAGAACTGGTGCTAGAAAATACCCCGCAAGATATAAATAGGTATCTTATTATAAATTGCTTATGCAGTTGTAAGTTAGTGGTCAGATATTACCATAACCCCCCAGTTATTCCCAATGGTTACAAGTTGAAAAATCAGCAAGACTTTATATTATATTTAGCTTTAATCAATCAATCATCATCATCAATCAATAAATATAATAAAAATTTAACGGATCGCTGTCTGTAAATGGAAGATATATGAGAAAAAATATTATTGGGACTTTTATTAACGCACATAGCACCCAAAACAATGATTGTTAGAATTTTTGTCCGTTTTTGTGCGTTTATGCGCGCTAATCTCAGAAACGGCTTATCTGATTTAGGTGTGGTTTTCATTAATATATTATGATAAGCTTCATTTAACATTTAGTGTTTGTTTCATGTCAATCGGTTCATAAATAAAAAAGTTACGCCAAAGAATCACGTCGAACATTTGTTATTTACGACATCCACGCAGACTGAGTCGCGGACACAGTTAGTTTAGAAATAAAAAAGTTGTATGTGGTCCCAAGCGCCACTGCTGAGTCTTGGGTTCTATTCCCAGTGCAAAGTGATAGCGTGTTTTCTGTGAGAAATTTCTCAGTAGCACCCCGCAGTTTGGTATTGTGACCTACATAGAACCTACCTACATGGAATTTAATAACAGTATTGGTGAAATGTGGGTGTGAAATTGTGTTCATCTCTGAGTACCCTGTTGGCTGAATACGTGGCGTGATGCTATGCTATGTGTGTGTGGTTTGAAAGAGGTAGCGGTTGGGAAAAACAACTGGAGAAGTACCTAGTTGTGGAAAATCAAGTGTGCTGGTTTCCTCACGATGTTTTCCTTCACCGTTTCAACATCAACCCTAAAAAAATAACACTCCTTTTTCAGGGCAGTCGTGTAATAAAATGTAATAAAACTGTCCGCTGGCCTACCGGTAGCAAGATCCTAGGTGGCTTCCTTGATTATAGAAAGTTTTACTAGATTTTCAAGTTAGGAAATTCTCAATAGCTGCCCTGAGTTTGGAATTGCGCCTAGTTCATAGTTCATCACCTTACATGGGGTTTAATAACGGCATAGGTGATATGTAGTGAACACTATATCTCGAGTCACCTCTACTTAACCCTTCAGGGAACACAGGCGACATGTTATGTAATAAATCTAAATTATACAATTTATAATTAAAAAGAAATATCAATAAAAGAAAAGTGTTTGACTCGCGACATCGCCGCGGGCTCAGGTCATGAATAAGAGCTCCGTTCGAGTTCGAAACTAGTCGGGCAATCCCGAAGTATGCGCGTGAGTAATAACCGTTAAACTATAATTAATAAAAGAAAATGCTTAAAAATATTTACCTTTCTTTTCTTTTTTATTATTCTAATAAATATTTAATGATTTGCGTTATATTAGAATTATTTTTAAAATAAAATGTTGTATTTCAAACTCTAACATGGATCGTCTTTAATAAATACAAAGGCATATTGTAATGGAGAGTAAGTCTATATTATAGATTATCCCTGCCTTGTTTATCCAGTGCTCGCAAATGCGGCTGCTGAGCGTGAGTTCCGGGTTTCGATTCTCGAAAAGGGTAGTATTATCAGGTTTTTCTGTTAGAAAATTCTCAGTAACAGACCAGAGTTTGGAATTGTACTAGGTTAATAGCAATAGGCTCATAACACTTTACGTGAAATGTGAGTGAACAACAGTACTCCTGTGCCTACCCCTTCAGGGATACAAGCGTCATACTATGTCAGCAGCTAGTAGTAATAATCAATTTTCTCGTTCTATCACAGCTTTCTCTTCCTGATGACAAGGCGCCATTTCTCTTCGACTACACATTTATGGAGTATATAATTATAGTTACTTTGCATAAAATTGCCCTCAGATACAGCTTATGCATGTTTCTATCAATTTTGCAGCGGGTATTAACGGTTTTATAAGTTGTAGTGGCGCCTAAGAGGAATCTATAAGATTATTAATATTAGTAACTGATTTATTCGCAAATGTCACGGCTGTGTTTCAACTCTGGTTGCGATTCTCGGGCCTGGGCAAGGATTATTAGTCATATAATGATTTTTATACATGTTAAGGCCATGTTATTATGCCTAGTTTTTTTTAATTTGTTTAAGGAAATATTGAAAAATAACAGACACGAATGGGATTCGAATCCGACCTTTGACAGAAAAGTGGATAAGGTGTCAAAGGTCACCTTTGTGTCATGTTTATTATTTTTAATAATAATTAAAATGTTATTATTCTAAATGTTGTGTGTAATGTCTATTATTCTGAGCATAAGTTAGGAATAATTGTGCCTGTTACATCCCAAGAGACTATCCCGTATTGCCGCGTCTAATTGTATCTTGCTCTGTATTAAAAACAGAATAATTACAACAAAGCACAAATATGACAATAGACTCGCAGTTTTACCAAAACTTGACTGGAAAATTAGATTGTAATAGACGAAACAATGATTACACTTTGCAAATTATAATAATTTGATTACTTATCATAATTTGTGGACAAAAATAGGTATTGCGAAGAGTGAACACGTGTGTGTGACTTTTTTTTATTTTTAAGTTCATGTGTCACGTTACAACTAACGCGATCGCCATTTTAATTGTGACAGTTCGTATTTTTTTTCTTCTTTTTAATGTCAAAGATGCTTTAAAATAATTTATAAAACAGGATTCTATTTAAGAATACTATACATTATACTTGGCAGTCGTGCTTCAAAATAAGATATCTATGATAGAGAGAAATTTATTTTTAATACTATCTATGCCCGCGATATTGTTCCCATAGATTTGAAAAAAATACGGATTTTAGACTTTTCATAAGCGAACGATAGATTACGCACACACATATAGATTACACGCAGCGTACTGGCGCCAAGTGGATGAGTTTTAAATATTTGTATGCGTTTAGCTCGTGTATGACAAGCGAAATTGGATGCCTAGGCATGCTTCTTACATGTCGTGACTTTTTTTTGTAACGTAATGCTCAGGTCGGTCAGGCCAAGTGTTATTGGGTTTTGAAAATTCTCAATAGTAGCCCGGAGTTAACAAGTTGGCGGTGTGACACCCCCGTGCTTCGGAGAGCATGTAAACGTGCTGGTTCCCTCACGATGTTTTCCTTCACCGTTTTAAGAAATTGATAATTAATTTTTAATACCCACATGACTTCGAAAAGACAGTGGTGCGTGCCTTGGATTCAAATTTGCAACTTTTAGACTTGTCAGTCCAACCGTCATACCACTAGGCTACTGCTATTAATTTAAGAAATTCCTAGTATGGGATATACTACTACAATAACTTTTTAGAGTTCCGTACGTCGAAAAGAAAAACGGAACCTTAAGAGGATCATTTCGTTGTCCGTCTGTCTGTCTATCAAGAATATCCTTCTCAGGATCGCGGGGAGGTATCAAGTTGAAATTTACTTAGATCTATGGTCCCTAAGAGCTTTAAAAAAAACTTTTAAGTCAGTGCAATAAAAAAATACGGCCTTTATACCACATATTTTAACTATCACTAATAAATCAAAACATACACCGCTCTTTCCATTGCCGTTTTGGGGGCTGAGTTGCCCGCGTCCGTAGGAGTGCACCCTTAAAATGAAATCCCTACACGTGGCCCCTGGGTGGTGCAAAACAGGCAACACAACTCTGGTGGGAGGCTTCGGCCGCGGCTGGTTACCCCCCACCTGACGAAGCCATGCCGTGAAGCGACCTAGTCGTGTTTCGGGATGTAGTCCGGTGCAACCGTTGTGAGAGACGGTTCTGGGCAGTTGCTATTGTTCTCCCCAAATTTATCCACTCTACTCAGAGTGAATAGATTTCTTCTGGATCTACGTGCTCCATCCTCCACCTTCCACCATCCTCGGCCACAACATCGCTTACCATCAGGCAAGTTGGTGGCCAAATGTAGATCCATTACTGCTAAAAAAAACGTAGAATCATGAAATTTGGCAAGAAGCAAGCTCCCAGAGCAAAGTCAAATGAAAAAAAATTACAATATGAAAATCGTTCATTTACTTATGTCCCATTCATTTTCTTTTCGTGACAATGACTCAATATTTATATTAACTTAACTACATTTGGACCAATAAATAGCATACTGGACACCCTTGACCGAAGCTTGCATTAGATCCTCCCGGGAACAGGCAGTGGGGCATAATGGGCAGGACAGCAGGTGAGACATAGTTTGCGTTGGAGCTGTTTGATGATCCAATAAATCTCAAAAAAATCATTGTATACGGAATCCTCAGGGCGCGAGTCCAACTCACACTTAGCCGTGTATTTTTTTCCATCTACATAGGGTTCGGGGTGGCCGGGTGGTTACGGGCGCGCCTCTTGATCCACAGGTTGTGGGTTCGAATATGTTATGTACTTTCTTAGATAATCTAAGACATCACAGACAAAGGTGAAGCCAATACGCAGTGAGCTAGCGATGTGATCAATGGTCATGCCTTCTCTGTATGAGAAGAAGCTCTTACCCTGCAGTGGGACAGTTATGGGCTGGTTATGTTATGTATATTGGGTCAATTCCCAGTCTAACTGGATGCAGTTGAGTACCATTACACTGCTCTGCCTAGCCTTTCGGGGCTGCAAGCGTGAAGTTAAGTTATATTAGCTTTTAATATCGCTTTTGAAACACCTATATTAGATTTATGCGTAACTTTGACCTTAATAGATAATATATATATTATGTATTATATATAAATGTTGCAGATGGACTGTAGAATCAGCTGTTTTACAAAACTGCTAGCTGATTAACAAAACAGTACTGTTATGAAAAACAGCTGAACGACGTTTAGCGGCTTTGCATAATTACTGAACTATATATACACGCAGAATTGTATGAACGTTTTGCGTTTATCAATGCAGCGGGTCAACGATCAGAGATTATGTAAAACTGCGTGACATGCAATGTCATGAATGCAAAAAATGACATGAACTGTCAGATTGTAGATTTTAATTTGTAATTTTGTCGCATATGTGTATTTTATCAAAATTATTTTTTTCTTTTTACATTACTTTTAAATTAACGACGGAAAAAAATTTATGAAAATTTAGAATTACGTAAATACTAAACCACTATACTAATCGACAATAAATCGGGATTATGAAAGAAAATAAATTAAATTGACCCATGAGCGAGCGAAGCCAGCTCGGGAGTTTCGTGTACCCCGTCACGGAGAGGTTAGGGTCGGAGTGTACAGGTTTTTTTTAACCTTACAGACACAAAAATAGGGCTCCGTCGACCCAGCCATGGAAAGACAAATCAGAACATCGTATCTTTTCTTTTACTTGAGTGGTGACTATCCATTTATTATACTTATACAATAAACAAATCTGTCCCACTGTAGATAAGTCATTTTGCATTACGTCTAAACGTGGGCAGCAGTTTTGTTAAACGTATCGCGATGGTAAGCCAGCTGAACGTTCTTCAGCTGTTTTATAAAACGGATCTTTTTCTGTAAATCAGTTAGCAGTTTTGTAAAACAGCGGATTCTACTATCCATCTGCGACATATATATTATGTATAACTAGTTTATTTTTAATGATATAAAGAGACTAAGAGCATTATCTTTTTGAACTTATTATTATTACTGTTGATTGGCGGGAATTATTTTTAATATGGAACTTGAAATTGATGTTTATCTGATACAGATAAAACTTTCAAACGCATTAATGCATGAGTAGCGAACTATAAAATTCAAAAAAGTTTTTTTTTTATGGATATTGGGTCTTCATTTGGCCACCAAATCCCCTGATGGTAAGCGATGTTGTGGCCGAGGATGGAGCACGCAGATCCAGAAGAAATCTATTCACTCCAAGTTGAGTGGATAAATTTGGGGAGAACGATAATTGGGAGTTGATGCAACTGCCCAGACCCGTCTCTCACAATTAATAAAAAATATGAAAAATAAAAAATTGTGCCTTGAACAATACGATCATGAGCAGGATTTGAACCTGCGCCTCCTGGATAAATATTGTACGTAATCTACCAACTAAGTTAACCCTACTTTATTTATCTGGGAGGCGCGGATTCAAATCATGTTCGCGATCGGCGACCGTAATTTTCGTTGCGCAAAAAATATAACTTTAGACTTCGCTTCGCATGCGATAATGCATTTGAAAGATACATATATATGAACTCGCTAATGTTTTGACGTAAAATTAGGCTATTATATAACAGTAGAGTTTTTAAAGTAATTCTATACGATATCATCACCCCCTGCCCTTATCCCAATTTATTTGGGGTTGGCGCAGCATACCTATATCTGGCATGCTGCTAAAGTTTTGGCTATGTTTTATGACCGGCCACCTGCGTGACGTCAACCCTCATCGGGAATGCTGTTGTTACCAACAACCGCCACCGATACGGTCTCCTTCTATCGAGCTATGTCATACCAAATGTTATCCATGCGCCAGGTTCTGATGTTATCCTAATATTACACTCCACTAACCGGGCTAATTCTATATGATAAAGCATGTTTAAATCCGTTTGCTCAATAAATATGGTACAAATCAAATGCGAATAATATTTTTTATATCACATCTTTTTGTGTACCAAGCCATTGTATTACTTTTTTTTATCTTACTAGCCATGTTACCGGGGATAAAGTAAGGATTCTAACAATACCCCATACATCTAAATCGGTTCAGGCGTTTAGAAGTTATAGTGGAATAAAGAAACTTAAAAACATACATACATACATATTTATAAATAAATTATATTTTTGATATATTATTTATTTATTTATTTATTTAACACTTTGTGCACAACAAATTGTACAAAGGCGGACTTAATGCCAAAGGCATTTTCTACCAGTCAACCTTAGGGTGATGCAGAGATAACGTGGCGGGTGCATTAAAAGATTGAAAGGCATCGAAAGCAAAATCATATACATATACATGATAAATCTTTTTGAAAAGCATTAACGCATGCTTAGCGAGCTCTAAAGTTACTATAGGTCCAAGCGCTCTGGCCACTAAGAAGAGGCCGAGATGGCTTAGTGGCCAGAGCGCCTGGAGTATTTATCCGGGAGGCGCAATCCTGTTCGCGACCGTATTCATTTTCCATTTAATATTTTAACTTTTTTATAATTGGTAAGGCCACGTAATGCCTATATTAATTAATATTTTTCAATGTTTCCTTGAAAAATATGAATATATTTATACATCTATATATATATATATTATGTATGTTCGCATAACTTTTTGCGTTCCTACTGTGTATATCAGTATATCAATTTTATTCAACTGGACACTACACACTTAATATAAATAGTATTTAATATATAAAAATCTCGTGTCACAGTGTTTGTTAAGGAACTCCTCGGAAACGGCTTGACCGATTTTTATGAAATTTTTCGTGTTTATTTGGTAGGTCTGAGAATAGGTCGTAGGCTTTATACCTCTAGGCTTAGAGGAACAGACGGGAGACGGTTTTCTCGCCACTTTTGGCGGAAGTTGGGGTAACACACAAGCACAAAAGAACTTGCACTAAAGCAACAATAGCTCTCGTCATTACATTAACAGTATTAACACACATAAAAAAACGACACACAAACATAAAATTGTGTCACACACGATTATAATCGTGTAATATCATTGTAACTATACAGGTAAAAGTTATAAAGGTTTGATAGGGAATCATATGCCAGTGGCAAGAGGGGAACGCTCACTAAAACTACTCCAGTACTAATTCCTTCAAGCCCCTACGTAATAAGCTTCTGTCAAAAGCTGTAGTTACTTGGACTCTAGCATTCCCAGTCCTGGAATTGACAGATAGAAACAGATTGAATGTGGTTTTTACGTTTTTTCGTGCAATTATTACAGTTTTTCTCATCATAAAAACCTTCGTCGGACGTCAAAAGATATTTGATAAAAATAATCGCCTCATTACTGCGGCCGTTCTCGAGTTTTGCGCTTAGCAGCACATTCAGCCATGCATTTTTATCTAAATAGAAGAAGATAAGAAAAACTCAATCGTCGAATCTCTCTTGAAGTCATCATCACTGTCTTCTGTGAAGGTTCGTATATGCAAGTTTTTTTTTAACAATAAATGCAGTTTTGAGCAGGATTTGAACCCGCGCCTCCCGGATTAATAGTTCAGGCGTACTGTCAACTGAGCTATCCCGACCTTTACTCACTATCCCGGATTATTTTTCCACATTTTAATATGTCTTCTGGTGACGTCATCGCTATGTATTCAGTCTCTATGTAGTGACTTGACCGACATGCCTAAGTTTGTAGTTATTTCAATACCAGATAAATCTTTTAAACGCGCTAACCCTAACCTATTTCGGAAATATGGCTTCTATACCTACGTATAATGGTTTTTTCATTTTGTTAAATCATAATTAATATAGATTAATTATTATTTTTGTAAAGGAAACATTGAATTGTTTTTGTGAATTGTTGTTTGTGATTTCGGCGGTCTCTCCAGTCACGTGCCTATAACTCTAGACGGAGTGCCCTTACCAGTCTGTTCCGACTTCCGGTACCTTGGGTCACTCGTCCAAGGTGATGGTGAAATAGACCGAGATATTACGAACCGGATCAACTCAGGGTGGATGAAATGGCGACAGGTAACAGGAACAACGTGTGACCCACGGATGCCACTCAAGTTAAAGGGCAAAATCTACAAATCCGTTATAAGACCTGTTGTCCTGTATGGATCGGAATGCTGGGCCATGAAGAAGACGGATGAAAGAAGACTACATGTAGCGGAGATGAGAATGTTGAGATGGATGTGTGGAGTGACAAGAATGGATAAGGTAAGAAATGAGTATATTAGAGGAAGTTTGAAAATAGTGACAGAAAAGTTAAGAGGAAACCGTTTATCTTGGTACGGACACGTGATGAGGAGGGATGAGACACATGTGACTAAGAGAGTAATGAATATGAATGTTGATGGATGGAGGGGGAGAGGTAGACCAAAGAAAAGATGGATGGATTGTGTGATCGATGACATGAATGAAAAGGGGGTGAACGATATAGGGACAGCTAACAGGGAAGAATGGAAGAGACAAACATATTGCGCCGACCCCAAATAGCTTGGGACCAGGGCAGGAAGAAGAAGTAAAGGAAACATTGAAAAATAACAGACACGAAAGGGATTTAAACCCGGCAATTTTAATAATGAGAACAAGCAAAACGATAGCTCCGTTAGCAGAGCGATGTCACGGACTGACTAAGGTCGCGGGTTCGAATCCCGTAGGCGTCCTAATATTTTTTCAATATTTTCGATACTTCCTTTATTTTAATAATAATCAAAAATTCTTCTACTTTGGTGAGGACCACGGCATGCCTATCATGGTCCAATTGTGCCGAAATTAACGTCCAAATTGTCCTCGAAACAGCTGATTCTCATCTCCTGTGGCTTATGACGTCACCTGTAGGAAATAAGCAATTTTCTTGTAAGACACAGAGTAGCAAATTGACATTATATTAGCAAAATTAAGGTGTTTCCATCCCAAGTGGTATTTTATCGGCACTCTGAATTATTTAATCTGTGACACCTTTACAAAGTCAAGACCATTAACCAATAAGTAAATAATATCATCGTGGTTAAAAGCGCAGCTGTTAAGCGTACGACCTGGGTTCGATTTCCGGGTCGGGCAGTGTTATTAAGTTTTTGCTGCTCGAATTACTAGGAGTGGGGGCTCCTCCACCTAAAAAGAAGAATTCTATTTTTGGTGCAAGAAGAGCTTGAGGAAAGTGACTATTAAAGAACAATTGTGGAAACAACTCTGCGTCATTGACCTAAAAATTAATCAGACGAAATTTTGCCCAGAAAATTTGTGAAGAAAACGATGTTCTACAATTTCGCTTGTCAATACGCGAGCTACACGCACACAAGCACATCAAAATTCGACAATCAATTTTTGTACTACCTTTCGCAGCGCGCAAATGCACGCACACACATTTGGTGGGCCGCCATTTGTGGGCTTCCTATAACTGGGGTTGCGATGAATGAACTACGATCACGAGACCCCGCTGAAGATAAGGGGACCAGCGTGTGGTTTTTAGTCGGTAGAAGTCCTGCTAAGAGTGCAGGATGGATTTTTCACAGTAGGAAAAGAGGGCGCTCTGCTTTGCTTCCTACTGCCTCCTATAAATAAAAAGGGGTTTCATTTAGTTGAAGACCTTCGGTAATCAATCTACATAGTCTAACCTTGTCAAACTCTCATTATTTACCCTCTAACATCACCAAAACGCCGGGAACTTAGCGATAAAATTCCACCCAACTCTAATACATACATGTACAATCGCGCACACCAAGTACGAACAAACTATATGTACAGTCGCATCGTAAATCAAGAATTGAGCATGCAATAACGTGCGAGGCACGCCTTGACTTTGAACTTGGACTGTCGAGAACACAAATGTTATGTGTTATTTTAATTTAATAACAGGAAAATTTTGATGTTTTTTTTTAATTTAATGAAATAGATGTTTTTTTATCGTTTTCGGGAACTAAGTGGGTACAGTGTGGATAAGGTACGGAAATGTTTGCGGCACAAACTAATTAAGGCAATAATATGTTTGAACGATAACAGAAACTACGAAGGCGTTTATTATTTTCCTTAATCGGGATAATGTTAAGATAATGCTGCATAAATAATACCTGTAATAATACAAAATTTGAGCATATAAATAATTTGTATTTGTACAACTCGTTATCATCATCCCCCTGCCCTTATCCCAATTTATTTGGGGTCGGCGCAGCATTTATTATCCTTCCATACATCTCTATTAGCCATCATATCGCCAGTCACTCTTTTTCTAGCCATATCATCTTTAAAACAATCCATCCACTGCTCCCTCGGTCTTCCTCTACTCTTTAAGCCATCTACATTCATACTCAAAACTTGCCTCGTCACGTGAACCTCATCCCTCAGCATCACGTGCTCATACATACTAGGCGAATTTACAAACTATACTGTTATTATAACCTTTATTAAAAATAATTGAAATGTTATTTTTTATCCTTTCCAAATGACAATATTATTAAATAAACCATATAGATTTTTTTTTATTCCATAACTATATGAACAAAATGTCTAAAATTATAAAAGAAATCAACCCACAAGAATAATTTTTCCACTACAAAATACCATGCACCAATTTTCCAAAGGACTGACTCGTATGTAGGTATGATTTCTAGGTTGGACTAACTGTTTTTGGATATTCAAAAACCCGGAGTTTGGAATTTTGCTTTGCAGATGCTAATATGGTATTACACGGGACTTGATAACGATATCAATGAATACAAATATATCTTTCAAACGCATTAACGCATGCGTGGCGAATTCTAAAGTATATGTGATGAATTATTGTGATGTATTAATTTTTCCACTAACTTTATTGAATTTTATTAATATTTATTCTTATTTAGGAGTACGACTGAGTTACTACCGACTTCTGGAGTATTTATCCGGGAGGCGCAGCTTCGAATCACGACCGCATTTTTCTTTCCACTAACTTTAGATATCAGTATAATTTAGGAGTACGATTGAGTGTATCTAACTATTAGTTTGAGGAATACAGACATGATATTTTTAAACGAGAAATAGGCTTCCGAAGTAAATATAAAAAAAAAAGTTAATGATGCCAAGTTTCCGATGCAAACAGTGACACTTTATACTGCGTTAGCAATCCAGATAAGTGCTTTATTCTTGGAAGCAGGCATCATATTTCTTTACTTGGCTCACATGAAATCAATAGAGGGTCGAGTTCAATAGCTTCTTGTGTTTACTAGTATTTTTGTGGTTTAAGTTTTCTTTGTTTATAATAATATAATATCGCGTCACACCTATATTCCTCGAAGGTCTATGCAGAGGTGTATTGCTGTACATCCACAATCCACTAATACCATTATTCAGTTCCACAGGTGGCCACCTGCTGCCTTCATGCCTATTGCCGTCTACTCCTCTGCTATTAAGAAATTGCTAACATAAATTCGAAAACACTTTGTTCAATCCGGGATCAAATTCACACGGTCTGCGTTTAAACTTTACTGGGGTTCCATGATAATATTCGCATTCACCGCAGCCCCAGCGGGACGTCATCCATGAAAAGCATCGATAGATCTCTTCATTTGAGTAAGCTGGCCTTAGTTGGCCTGCACAGGCGCTTCAGTACCGTCTCGGACCTATTGCTGGTCAGAGGACGAATTGTCGAAATTTATCACCCGCAGGCTACGGCTCAGGGTGGCCGGAGATCATTCACTCCGGGCCTTCTACTTTCGTACGTCTTCGCTTCTCTTTCTCTCCTTCTGCCATTTATTTTGCGAGCATCAGCTCCTCGCTAAAGGTAGTTTGGCTCCACTATTACTCTTGCCGACCACATTTCTCAGCCAGAAGCGAGAGATAGCCTACTTCTTCTGGTGTTTTCTACCCCTACTGTACCTATGGTGTTTTTATACATCGCAATTAAAGTTGTTAAACAGCAGTGGGCTAGCGTGATACCTGCGCCTCACCAGTGTTCGTGCAGGCCTGCAAAATGTGACGGAGTCCGCTGACAATTTTGGTAGACCTGCCTAGATTGCGTAGAATTAGAAAATGTTTGAACCCTGGAACCTTAGTGGAACCCAGTGTGGTTAGAGTCAAGAGTCTGACACGAATTCCACGGATTTCCACACGCCAATAAAAAAGAACAATCACTGTTCGAGTGTGTGAGTGCTTTCTCTATTCCCTTTTCATCTAGAAAAAGGCTTTAACAAGAATGTTATTACGAGTAATTTGAATTGTTTATTAGTAGTATACCAATGACCCCTCAAACTAAGTTCACCTAAAAATCACTTATTACAAAGGTAGGCATCGGTGAATTTGGTTGTAACACTTCTCGTTGTTATGTATATTTTTAAATGGAATTATTTTAAAGTACTGTAACTGTACTTATAACAATACACGAATTAATATCCCAAGCTCAATTCGGCAATATTCTTAAAAAAGCTATCATTTATCTTTTTTAAATCCCTTTCACGTCCGTATAACTTCGCCAAAGGTTAATGCAAAGCGCATTTTTAACAAAAAGCACTAATGATTCAACATTATAAATCACCGAATCGAAAATGCACGTAAGTAAAACCGTTCACAATTATTAATATAATATATCATTCACTTTTGCGCGTCACTGTACACAGTCGGAGGTATTCGCAGAAACAAAAGTAAGAGCAAACCAATTTGACATGTATGTGTTTGTGTGCCGTGCCCAAAAAATTTACGCACGGTTATGTATGTATGTTTGTGTGTAATCGATTTTAGCTTAGATGATATACAGACGGTAGTGCGATTGTGGTAACAATTCGATTATTTCGAATAATCAAAAAAAGACAAAAACAAATAAAGAAAGAAATAAACAAATGTATTCTTGAAAATAAGTACAAAAACAAAATCAAAATAAAAAAAAATACAATAAAACACCTATAATTATTATGTATATATTAAAGAATAAAGTTGAGATAACTGTAGTTCAAATCAATGGCCCTTGGCTCAGTATGTGACTAGATATCTAGTGTAATGCTAGTATTCTGCAATACGAGAGCTCACAGACAAACCTCGGTTAAAACTGTAACTTAAATATAGAGAAGAATAAGTAATACCGAAACAACAAATAAAAACGAGTGAGATTTCAAATCCATACTTCAATTGCATAGATCGATGCGGTGCGCATGCAAAAACATATATCTTCAGGGTTCGCTACACATGCGTTAATGATTTTTTTAAATGTGTCAGTATGTGATAGGTATAATATTTTTATAAAGTTTTTATTTGCTTAGTAATATCTTAGGTTTGCGCGATCACTACACATTATAATAAAACAACTTTTAACCGGATTAATCGCGTGTATTATTGGTTTTTTGTTTTTCCTGACGTTTCGAACACTTTGCAGCGTTCGTGGTCGCAGGAGGACTGAACGCTGCAAAGTGTTCGAAACGTCAGGAAAAACAAAAAACCAATAATACACGCGATTAATCCGGTTAAAAGTTGTTTTTTATTTGCTGCTGTGGCTTTTTCGGATGGATGCGGGCTGCCCAAGACCGGGATGGTTGGCGCTCTTTGGGGGAGGCCTACATTCAGCAGTGGACGGCGATAGGCTGATAAGATATGATGAGTGGCTTTTTGCAATTAAACTTTTTTTTTGGTTTCTGAAAAAATACGTCCGTACCTACTTTTAGTTTAGTATAAAAAAGTAAGACATGTTGAGACTTAAAAAATTAGAGAACAATAAAGAATTATTACAACAAAAAGAAAGAATATTATATAGGCGCGAAGAGATAGCATTATTTTTTATCACATGAATATAAATTATACTTTTAACACTTTTTCTTGCGATGATACTAAGCAATAGAATTTTAAAATAAAAGCTATTGATAGATTTTATGTGTGGTCGCATTTTTGAAATGTAAACTTTTTTATCTTTCTGTACACATTTCATCAATCCTATTATTGAGCCATTAGTACATAGTAATATAGTATAAGTATATATACCATAAGTATATAGTACATACGGAAATCGTTTTCCGCGTTGAAAAAAGTTTTATTGGATTTTTATGTTATGAACTTTTTTAGAGCAGAGTTAAGAATGTTGCCCAATTGATGGCAATAAGTCATCAATAAGTTCAATAGCAAAGGAACTGTATAGTGGCAGAAAGTGTAGGTGGTACGTACACCTCTACCTAGCCCTTTATAGAATAGAAGCGTGATGCTATGTCTAAGTAATGTTTACAATCAAAATTTAACATCACACAAGTTGCATAAATGCTGTTCAACACACTTACTACATACTCGTAATGGGCAATAAATAGTAAATACCAACTATACGGAGGACATTAAGGCAATAAGTTGGACTGGGACTAGTCCATGGCGGCATTCCAGCCCGGACTGATGGCCAGCCAGGGCCGTCTTGGGAATCCACAATCACAATACGTGATCTGAGTGACCATATGGTTTATTGTAATTACAGTAAGTAAAAGGTGTAGTAGAAGTTATAAAACATTTGTAGAAAATTGGAATTTATAAAGAAAATAATAAAAAATATGCTACCTAAAATATGGTCTCTTACTTTTCATACTTGACGTTCCAAATCTGGATAAATATTTAGTTTACAGACATGTCTTGTTTTGTGCCCTATTAAAATGTAATACATTATGGACGCCTGTAATAAATGGTAAAAAAATGTGGATAAATATGGTATGTATATGGAATTATACATTTCTCTCAGGGATTCAGAGTAAAGTCAGTGGACAACCACAGAATAAATAATGACTAAAATCATTTTCGAAAAATTATAAATAAATGATTTGATTTCTTTAAATACAGCTTTTGAGGTCACTTTTACAAGTAATTTTTATAAACTAAATGGCACCGATGCCTATCTAACTATCACTGAGAAGAAACGCCGAAACAAACTCAGAGGTCGAGGTCTCATTTAAAGACCAGACATAGAATAACTATTTCTATATGTCATCATGTAGCTCAACTATAATTATGGGAGCTCAACGACTCGTCACAAGATGATACCAGATCAGGAGAACATTTGCGTAGGCCACATAAATAGAACTATGAAGTAACTTCGGGGCTGAGTTGCCCGCGCCCGTAGGAGTGCACACTTAAAATGGAATCCCTACACGTGGCCCCTGGGTGGTGCAAAACTGGCAACACAATCGTGTTTCGGTACGTAGTCCGATGCAACCGTTGTGGGAGACTGGTATGGGCAGTTGTATCAACTCCCCAACAATCATTCTCCCCAAATCTATCCACTCTACTTAGAGTGAATTGATTTCGTCTGGATCTACGTGTTCCATCCTCGGCCACACCAACGTTTACCATCAGGCGAGTTGGTGAGCAAACGTAGATCCATTTTTGATTAAAAATTAAATCTTCATGTATGACTTTCTGGCCCACATCGTACTCACATTCACATTACAAAGTATCAAAGATGTCAAGATGCTTCATTGATGCAAAATTTAAATGGTAAATTAGCAGATTCCTGCAATTTAACACATAGAAGTCATCGTATTTACATGAATCCTTTTTCTCGATCCTCCATCAATATGAATGAGTGTCAGTGATCAGTCGTCTGCTGTTGTTGTTCATCCACTTTTACCACTTATGCACACACTGGCCTCTAAGTAGGTACACTTTCCACCCTTGACTGAATAGGTTTGAATAGATCAAGACTTCAAGAGTGGTTAACAACGAATAGATTTGTGTTTTTTCTAGCTCACTTCTGATTTTAAACTAAGAAGTAGTTCTAAGTAGTTTTGTTTGGTTTTAAAACGTAATATAATTAAACATAAATATAAACAATACGCAGTGATAGCCTAGCGGTATGACCGTTGGACTGACAAGTCAAAAGTCACAAGTTCGAATCCAAGGCACGCACCACTGTCTTTTCGTTTAAGTCATGTGCGTATTATAAATTAATTATCACTAGCTTATAACGGTGAAGGAAAACATCGTGAGGACACCAGCACACCTGAGAGATGTTCTCGATGGTGTGTAAAGCCATGTCAGAGACCTACGAGTGGTTTAAACTCTGACACTAGGTTGTTCATCAACTACACGATAAGAAGATTAAACAGCCATGTGCGAGTTGAGTATTTTTTCAAGCTTTGAGTTTTTTTTTTTGTGATATACCTTACTATTAACTGCCTCCGTTGTCTAGAGGTCTCAAGCGCATCAGCTAAGCATGAGTTCGATTCCAAAGTCGGGCAAACTGTTATAGGGTTTTTCTATTAGAAAATTCTCGATAGCAACACAGAGTTTGAAATTGTGCCTGGTAGCTGGCAATAGGTTCACCACCTACTACATGGGACTCACTCACGGCACTGGTGAAATGTGGACGTACAACTATGTATACCTCTGCCTACTCCTTCGAGGAATATACCTAGGCGTGATTTATGTTTTGTAGGCTTACTCTTGAAAATAATTCCGCTCGATTGACATTGGAAATATGTCAGTTCGTACTTTTAAATGCCAAAATATCTAAAAAACTATGATAGATTCGGGATAATATGAAGACAACATGCTTTAAAATGGAGGCAACTGTAATGTAAGTAAATTCATTTTAATATTACGCGGTGTTTTAAGGCGTCTATTTAATATTGGAATTGGATTGGATTTGGTATTCGTTTTAAGAGAAACCCCACTGTTATGTGTCACCGAACTGTTGCAAATTACGTCGATTTATGGATTTTTTATTTGCTTTAAGTCGCACTGGTACTTTATAGGTATCAAACTTGCGATAGATTTGTTGCAATCGAAGCACACTATGTCACGTCTTGTCATATCTCTATATTCACTATTAAAGTTTCTATAAATCTGCCTAGACTTTTCCCAATTGCATTGGGGTCGGCTTCCAGTCAAACCGGATGCAACTTAATACCAGTATTTTACATCGACTGCCTATCGGACCTCCACAACCCAGTTACTGGGTAATACGATGTCTAATGGTATGACTGGTTGTCAGAGTTTCAGGCCCCTGACTATCCGTACCGGCTATCATAGATCATAATTTGATAACCGGGATCGACGACTTAACGTACTCTCCAAGGCACGGCGGGGTCTCGGTATGAAATGATGGTCACGCATCCACAGACCGACCGCAGCAAGCGCAGCTTAACCTTGATTGATCGATCTCTGCGGCTGTAACTTAGCCACGAGCCCCTCTACTTTTAAAGTTTCTATAACCCATCAAATTCTGGGTCACAAAATTAAATCTAAAACCTGAATACGGCCCTGGCACTCGGGCAATGCTCTCTTAGCTTAGAATAAAAAGATGTTTCCTATTAATAGCTAGGAGCTTTCTAGTAGTAAGCTAATTTAAAAATAGACTGCACTAAGTTGCGTCTAGTACCTTACTGTACCTACCCACATTAAAAAGAAATAGGATAATGTTAAAAATAAGTTTGACGTAAGTTTTAAGTATTATGGAGATTATTGCGATTTGTTATAGTTTAAGTACTCCAGGCGTATTCTTTTTCCATTTATCTTTATTTTTTATAGTTTATTAATAAATATTAATTTAAGCAGTAATAGCGTAGTGGTATACCCGTTGCAGGCAAGGTAAAGGTCGCAAGTTCTAACCCTAAGCACATACTACTGACTCTTCGTTATCACTACATATTATAAAACAAAGTCCCCCACCGCGTCTGTCTGTTCGCGACAAACTCAAAAACGACTGAACAGGTTTTCATGCGGTTTTCACCAATATACAGAGTGATTCATGAGAAATTAAATATTAATATGTACATATAGTCAGCAACAAAAGTCGATTTCTTTACTAACATAGCATCACGCCTGTATTCCTCGAAAGGGTAGGCAGAGGTGTACACAGTTGTACACCCAAATTTCACCAATGCTGTTATAAGTCCCATGTAATGGGTGTTGAGCCTACCTCCTTTTGTAACTGTGCACAGATAGAACGCACGGACAGTATTAAGTATCTGGGAGTTATAGTGGACAATCTTTTAACATGGAAAAAGCAGGTTGACTCTATTGTGACCCGTGTAAGGAGACTGATTTATGTATTTAAAAGACTTAGAGCGGCCGCCGCATTCCCATGTCTTATAATGATTTACTTTGCTCTTGCTCAGTCGATCCTCAGTTACTGCATAACAACGTGGGGGGGAACCCACAAGACAACCATGTTGCGTTTAGAGAGGGCTCAGAGAGCTGTGCTAAAAGTACTCGCAAAAAAACCAATCAGATATCCGACGTCTGATATATATTCACTGTGTAAGGTTCTCACAGTTAGGCAGCTGTTCATAGTAGAGACTATCCTTATGAAACACTCCCGTCTACTTTACGATCCACAGCACTTCTCAAAGAAACGACGCTCTGACAGAATCTGTAAAATCGAGCTCTGCAGGTCAGCGGTGGTGAGTCGTCACTTCAACCATATTAGCTCGAAAATTTATAATAACATTAACAAGAAAATAAATATCTACCCTTTAACAAGAAACTTATTAAGGAAAAAACTGACTGAATACCTAAAATTCATGTCCTATGACGCAACCGAACAACTCGTGGTAACATAAAGAAACCAAGCATACACGCAATTACACACGCACTCACACACGCACACACACACACGCACGCACGCACACACACACGCACGCACGCACGCACGCACGCACACACACACACACAAACACACACACACGCACACTCACTCTCTCAAACACGCTATCAAATTTAACAAAATAAAACTAGTGTAATTTATGAACTATAAAATTTAAGTTTATTATTAATTTAATATTTACTTCCTACAAGTAAGTCTGGAACTAATCTTATTCATAAGTAGTACGGAGTTGGGCGTTGATGGCTGCGCCACAGTTAAAAACTTTTGTAGCTATCACCGTTTCTATTGTTATTCTGTGAAAACCTAAATGTTCCAAATAAACGTTTATTTATTTATTGCCATCAACCGGGCACAATTCCAAACTCAGGGCTGCTACTGAAAATTTCCTAACAGAAAAACTCAATAACACTTTGTCCGACCCGGGAATCGAACCCGAGACCTCCTGCTCGGCAGTAGCGCTAAGGACCACTAGACCAACGATTCTTTATTATGCTGTGTCAAAAGCTTCTCAAGTAGTCTTGAAGATACCTACTTTAAAACATTAACTTACTTTCAATGTATTACTTATACAATAAAAAAAAATACTCCTTCCAGACCGTATTTCGGTCACGGCGACCTATCTCCGAGGACATTAGCCAAATACGCAGGAGATCTTATAGTGCACAAGTGTGTGCGCAAACACAGGTGCACTCCCTCTTCCTTCACTCTCATAGTCTGATGGGACGGCAATCCGACACGACCGCAGAGAGATTAGGCGCAGGGCCGACGGCTTCACGTGCTCTCCGGAACACGGGGGTGTCACACCACCAACTTCCTAACTCCGGGCTGCTACTGAGAATTTCCTAACGGTAAAAAACCCAATAACGCTTTGCCCGACCTGGGAATCGAACCCAGGACCTCACGCTTAGCAGCCGCGTTTACCAATAGACCGATGAGGCTGTCAAATGCATTAACGCATGCGTAGCGACCTCCAAAAATATAATTTTATGTGGAAAGACGTCATGACTGTAACTAAGTGTCAATGACGTCACCATAAGATAATACCATTAATACATCTTACAACGAAGCTATAAGTTGCTCTAATAAATAAGCTATCTTAAATTCTGCTCACTATTTCAAGTGTTCTTCAAAAATAATTTTTAAAACGGAAATATTTAAAACGGATGAAACGGAATGGACGGAAAATTTTAACGGAATACTCCAGCTGCTCAGCTTTTTGGGAATGCTGTTGTTGGTGGTAACCGCCACGGATAGCACAGGCTGTCGCACAAAAATGTATACTTATGTATGTATCTGGTTTCTTATTTAATCATTTCCAATTTTCTTACTTATTACCAGGGATCTTATGGATATGTATTTTCAGATATATTTATGGATACGGATATATGAATAATATATCTGGTACGAGTATATATTCAGATACGGTTACGGATACGAAAACATTTCGGATTATCCGATAGATTCTGATATTTTTAGTTACGGATTTTAGATATTTATAAAATCGTAATGGGAAATACAAATATATTATGATTTGACTTTATTTCTTAGTTAACATTTAGTACTACAATCACAGAATAAAAATATGTCTCTGTTTTAACGTAGACTCTGTCTCTATCCGAAATTATTCGAAACTAGGATCCATCTCTAAAATCTGCTAACCCTGACAAGAAGTGTGAAGACGCGGATTTTGGAGCATTAAACCTGCACACATCAATACTGTTTTTTTAAAAGTTATTCAGAAAGATAAATAATAGTTTTAATTGTTATAATTTAGTAGATAATAAAGCGTTAACAAAGAATTAGTACTCTTGCATTTTAGACGTAATTTAGCCCGCGTATTTTCGATAGATATGTCAGCAGCCTCAAACCCGGACTACAAATGAAACCCCACCCGGACGCTCACCGGACCTCTAAAGTAGAACAAATTCGGGTACACCCGGGCGGATGGCAACCCTATTCGACACCCTTATATCAGATTCGGATACTGTTTCGGATAGATTTTTTCTCGGTTACGGTTACAGAGCTCATAACATCCCTGCTCAAAATGTAAAATTTCTATTAACTGTTTAATTGGATGCATGACATTGGAAAGAAGGAAATTCACTGTCAATGCCATTTGGGTTGTAATAAAGCCCACATAAACATGGCGCTTGATGGCATCGATTGCAGATATGTGTGACCCTGAGTCAAACAACGTGATAGGTATCTGATATATCAATAACATATCGCTACTATTCCATGATGGGGTAGGTAGTGGATGTATAGGTGTTCAGTAACACCCACATTCTCATCGACGCCTTGATTAGGTTCCATGGCTTCATTTTCCGGGAATAATTTTAAACTTCACACTGCTACTAAGAATTTCTAATAGACAAACGATAATCAAGAATCGAGCTCAGGAACTCATACTCATCAGGGTGGCTTGGCCTTCCAACTGCGGCAGGGGCGAAAGGGATCCACCTCTATATCCCTTCCGCCGCCTCCTTCACAAGCGTTACCTCCACGCATAATGTGGTGATCACTCACTCCCCAACCGCTCCTGCTACCGATCATATTATATTTATATAGATTACAGCTGGAAGCGAGAGCTACTCGTCTCTGCTGTCCCAATGAAGTCATAGCGCTGCTCGGCCTATGTTATAATTGCTCATGAAATAGATTAAGGCAGCGTTTTTTTTTTCTTTTGGAATAACTTTCGTGAGTCATATTATATATGTATATATATTATATATATATATTAATAATTATTATTGTTCACCGGTTACTACTCACGCGCATTTTTCAGAATTGCCCGACAAGTTTCGAACTCGAACGGTGTCCTTAGTTATGATGAGCTGAGCCGGTGGCGATATCGCGAGTCAAACACAATCCCGAAAAATGCACGTGAGTACACGCGTGAGTAATGGCCGTTGAACAATTTATTTTGTTAAACTTTTCGCTGTCTAAACTTTAGACAAAACAAGAAAAAAAAAAAGCAGTCTCGTAACCAGGTAATACTAGACAACGAAACAAATTATAAAAAACTAAACATTAAAAATATAAAGAACCTGTACGAGACCGAAAAGGGCCTCTATCTCAGCATAAGCTGCTCCATCGAGATGTAGCAGCGCTGGTTTTCAGATAGAACCGAATAACTTAGGTGAAATCACAGGCAAACCACGGCGTGCGCAAACATGCAATACTTAGATCAAAATGGTGGTAAATACACATAACTAAAAGGATTCATGAAATTTGCTTATCACTGGTAAGTTTATTTTATTTTTATTTTATTTTTATTAATACCCACCCATAGTTATAAAGCTAGTAAGTTTATCTACATCATTCGAGTATACCCATGGCGCTCGCTTTATAGACAATATCACACACACTCAGACCCGAAATAATTAAGACCTTGTAGAACTGCTTCAATGGTCTAGACTCTCTAGACGATCTAAGTGCGACTGTTGAGCACGAGGTCCTGGATCCAATTCTCTAGTTGGGTAAAGTATTATTGGATTTTTCTGTTATGAAATTCTCAATTGTAGCCTGGAGTTTGGAATTGCACCACGACCTGGGACTAAACAACAAATGGGAGTGTGCCTTCAACAGAACCTAAGTACTCCTCTGTCAAATCCTTTGGGGTTACAGGCGTGGTAATAATAATAATAATATACTCCTAACCATATTTGAGTCACGGCGGCCTATCTCCACGAAGATTAGCCAAGTACGCAGAAGATATTATAGTGCACAAGTGTATGCGCAAACACATATGCACTCCCTCTTCCTTCACTCACATAGTCTGATGGGACGACAATCCGACACGACCGAAGAGAGATCAGGCGCAAGACCGACGGCTTTACGTGCTCTCCGAAGCACGGGGGTGTCACACCACCAACTTCCTAACTCCGGGCTGTTACTGAGAATTTCCTAACAGAAAAATCCAATAACACTTTGCCTAACCTGGGAATCGAACCGAGGAGCTCACGCTCGGCAGCCGCGCTTGCGACCATTATACCAACGACGTATTTAAAGAATGGCGGGGTATTATGATGCTATGAAGGTATATAATAAGTTAGATTGTATATTGTATAATATTATAAAATTGAACCTAACAATCCAGCGAACAGCCATAAAGCACTATAAGCACTCCATTTTATGTTATATCATTGAACAAAATATAAAAGTTACAATGGCACATTGGCAATGACCGGTCAAAAGGTCGTCAGTTCAATTCAAGTTCAAGCGCACGAAAGAGTACCCATTAAGTTTTTCGTAGATATTGTAATAGTAATATCTTAGGTTTGCGCGATCACTACACATTATAATAAAACAACTTTTAACCGGATTAATCGCGTGTATTATTGGTTTTTTGTTTTTTCTGACGTTTCGAACACTTTGCAGCGTTCGTGGTCGCAGGAGGACTAAGGTGTCAGGTGTCTCAACAGTTTATTTAAAATTATTTCAGTCTACCGTACATATAATTGATAAATTCATATTTTATTTTTTTTAAACGTCAGGAAAAACAAAAAAGCCAATAATACACGCAATTAACCCGGTTAAAAGTTGTTTTATTATAAGATATTGTAATGTTTTTTTTTGAGTGAAACCTTTAGGCGCGTTGAGCACTTTTTGGGTGAACAAAAATCATGGAACTCGCGTCATCGTCACCTAACGCTTCCCATGAGCTATATATATACTGTATATATATGTACATAGATATACCTGCGTGCGTTATTAGTACAATACAATTCACAAGTTACTTAGTTTTCATCACTATCGGCAATCCCCAAAGATTGTCCCGCATGTTTTTTTTTACAATTAATTTTAAAAGCCTAGAAATAATCTCCCTTTTCCCTCTCCCATATTACCCATCATGAATTTCATATTATTTATTGTTATAACAATTTGATGTAATGGCCAAGTAGATACGGGCCCGCCTCTTGTGGATTCAAATCCTAGCATCTACCAATGTGAATTTTTCAATGTCATTTATATACTTTTTTAGTTAATATAAGATATCACAAACATACGGTGAAGGAAAATATCGTAGGGAAACCTGGACTTGGTGGTCTGAAACCGCCAACCCGCAGTGAGCTAGCGTGGTGATCAATGCTCGTGCCATCTCTGTATGAGAAGAGGCCCTTGCCCTGCAGTCGGACAGTTATGGATTGGTTATATTATGTTATACGAGTAACTGCCTCTTTGGTCTAGTGGTCTCGCGACTGCTGAGCGTGAGGTCTCGGCTATGATTCCCAGGTAAGGCAGTGTTATTAGGTATTCTCTGTTAGAAATTTCTCAGTAGCAGCCCGGAGTTATGAAGTTAGCGGTGTGACACCTCCGTGCTTCGGAGAGCACGTAAAGCCGTCGGTCTTGCGCCAGATAGCTCTCTCCGATCGTGTCGGATTGCCGTCCCATCGGACTATGAGAGTGAAGGAAGAGGGAGTGCACTTGTGTTTGCGCATACACTTGTGTACTATAATATTTTCCGCGTACTTGGCTGTACTTGGCCGCCGCGCCGCGACAGAAATATGAGGAATGTTTTTTTTTTACTATAACCATTTATTTTAAACCAGTGTCTATGGAGCTTGTTGCCGGTTCTTCTCCATAAGATCAATTCCTTAGAATTGTGCACCTAGTTATGATTTTTTTATTAACATGAATTCTGCCTGTCCTGTTCGTATAGTAGTCACCAGTGCGGCCGCTGAATATGAGGTCCTGCGTTCCATTCCCTGGTCGGGCAAAGAGTTATTGAGATTCTCTAATTGAAAATTTTAAATGCAGTCTGGAGTTTCACATTAAGCTCGGTAGATGGCGATAGACTCGATGTAATGCGGGTGTAGAACTGTCTACACTTCTGCTTACCCCCTCTGGGAGTACAGGCGTTATGCAATGTTATAATAGAATAAATACTATAACGAATACTGATTACGAATGTTACACTAACTAATTATCTCTACGAATCGCCACATCCATCTGTTACCACCCTTACGTAAAATTCCCAAAGTCGAATCTTTTAAACTTTTTACATTACATACTTTTAACTGGTATGATTTAGAGTTCTGTGGGTGATTCAATAATTTTTCTCATTTCATGTGGTTCTGGTTCCGATTTAAACAGTAGTATACGCCTTGTAAATTTTGTTAGTTTAAAATAAGTAAACTGCCTCATTGGTCCATTAGTCCCAAGCGCGACTGCTGAGCAGGAGGTTTCGGGTTCGATTTCCGGGTCAGGCAAAGTGTTATTGAGTTTTTCTGTTAGGAAGTTCTCAGTAGCAGCCCGGAGCTTGGAATTGTGCCCGGTTGATGGCAATAGGCTCACCACCTATTACATTGGACTTAATAACAGCATTGGTGAAATGTGAGTGTACAATTGTGTACACCTCTGCCTACCCCTTCCGGGAATACGGGCGTGGTGCTATGTTATGTTATGTAAAATGAGTAAATAGTGATAATTGTTATTGTGTGCTTATCTTAGGAATTTGTTTCACGTTTTATGCCGTGAACTCTTAGGATGAGATGATTGATTACTTTTTTAAAGATGGGAATTGATACACACTCACTAAGATTGTTTTAAATGACACGATGGTTTGGATCTTGACATCAATCTTGCCCGATAGCGAAACGATGCATGAGGTCTACTACTTTGAAGGCTTTTGAGTAACAAGTCGAAGGAAACACAGACGCCGTAAGGAGTTTCACGATAGTTGCGTTGTGCGTAAAATAAAATATAATTACGCACTAGTCTCGTGTAGTCATTGCGGCGTTGTTATTTCATAACAAATTTTTTGATCACAGTAAATAATTCAGTTAGGCTAAATATTAATAATACTTCTCCCGACCGTATTTCGGTCACGGCGGCCTATCTCCACGGAGATTAGCCAAGTATGCAGGAGATATTATAGTGTACAAGTGTATGCGCAAACACAATTGCACTCCCTCTTCCTTCACTCTCAAAGTCGGATGACACGACCGAAGAGAAATCAGGCGCAGGACGGCTTTACGTACTCTCCGAAGCACGGGGGTGTCACACCATGAAGTTCCTGACTCCGGGCTGCTACTGAGAATTTCCTAACAAAAAAACCCAATAACACTTTTCCCGACCTGGGAATCAAGGACCTCACGCGCAGCAGCCGCGCCTGCAACCAACCAACGAGGCAGTCGAGGTAGCCAAAAATAAGCCTTATATAAATAAAACAAAGTTAATTTAAATATAAGTATGTTTATCAGTTGTCTAGTACTCATAACACAAGCTCTGCTTAGCTTGAGACTAGACGGCGTTGTGTGATAGTTGTGGAATATTTATATTTATTTATTTATATTTATATAGAACGAACAGCAACGTCGCAATTTAAATGAAACCAAAATAAAAGGAAAAAAAATATACCAACTGAAATTACTTTTGTTACTAATATCTTAGGTTTTCGCGATCACTACACATTATAATACAAAAACTTTTAACCGGATTAATCACGTGTATTATGCGTTCTACCCACCTACCGGATCCCTGAACCACGGTAAAGGTTATTTGTGGACTGTGTAATTTTATCTGTAGAAGTTCCTAAGTACATTCATTAGGACTTCCACATAGAAAAAAAGCCCTGGACTTAACCTAAGATAACAAAAAAATTACAAAGCAGAAACTGTCATTAAATAAAACAAGTCGTTGCGATTTCAACCGTCCGTCTCTTGAGACCTTTATACAGTTCCGAAAATCGTAACTCTTTTTTCTTATTTCATTACGGACAGCTGTAATTTAGTACTGTTGTTGATTTAATAATATTTTGCAGTTAGTATAAGCATGCTGAGAATTTTAATCTGATTTGATGGGTAAGGGCCTGTCAAAAACAGTGTTGCCATGGACGAAAATAACTGGTTTTAATCAGATAAGTTATTTTTGGAAATCAGGAGACGTGTGATGATTGTACAAGATGGCCTGTCATTTTGGCGTCAGAATGAAGTTAAAGTTTTTGAGTGAATGCAAGAATTTGTTTTGTTTAGACCTGTATTTTTATCCCAGCATTAAAAAATTAATTAATAAATGTATTAAATTGTTCAATTCTGTGAAAGGCGTTGTGATACAATGTTTTACATTAGTTCAGATATTAACGTCAGACTATTCTGTTATGCTTTAAAATTGTATTTAAATTGTAATGAAACTAGTTCTAGGCTTAGTGGTCAAAGTGCCTGGAGTATTTATCCGGGAGGCGCAGGTTTGAATCCTGCTCGCGACAGTATTCTTTTTCCACAAAAATTTACAACTTTAAAGTTCGTTAAGCATACGTTAATGCTTTTCAAAACTATATCTGAATAGATTTATTATTATTTATTTATTTTAGATTAGTTTTGACTGTCCTGTGTTGTCTGGTCGGACAAACCAAGCGCAATTCCAAACCCCGGATTGTTTCTAAGAATTTCTTCATCCAACAGCACTGCATCGATTTTGGGAATTGGACCGATTCTTAACTCCGACCTTTTGACACACCGTACATGGGACGTAATAAAAAAATTGGTAAAATGTGGGTGTACAACTGTGTCCACCCCTGCCTATCCCTTCGGGGAATACAGGCGTGATGCTATGATATATTATTGTGTCTTTTTTGTGGACAGGGAACCAGATGTACCAGGGAACTATAATGTTCATTTTAAATATAGTTCATTTATTAATGAGGAAAATACTGAAAAAAATATGGACTATATTAATTATAGTGTAACGGTTATTACTCACGCGCATTCTTCGGGATTGCCTGACTAGTGTCGAACTCGAAGGGAGCCCTTATTCATGAGCTGAGCCCGAGGTGATGTCGCGAGTCAAACTAGTCGGGCAATCCCGAAGAATGCGCGTGAGTAATAACCGTTAAACTATAATTAATATGAATGTATCTCACGAAAGTTATTATACAAAAATGGACTATATTGACTACATATTTCCAGTATCATTTATTTACATATAAATTATTATAATATAAATTCAAATTCAAATTCAAATTTTTTATTCTGTAAATAGGTCTTTACAAACTCTTTTACATGTCATTTTTTAATCTAGAAGGCGCCGTATTTCCTATCTGACTACCTCGGAGAAGAAAAACCGAAACAAACTCAGAGGTCACTGTCTCTTTTAAAGTCCAGACATCATCTTTATGGTTATGTGAGCGTAATCATGTAGGGCGTCTGGAAAGGCCTTTTGAAGAAAGAACCGTAGCAATTTTAAGTTGACCAGTCCTAACTGACGGCACACATGCATCAGTCACCGTAAAGCTCGAACCATAATTTAGGGAGCTCAACGACCTGTCGCAAGGCGATACCAGATCGGCAGGACATTTGCGTAGGCCATACAAATACTAAAAACTGCCAGACAGTTACAAATCTAAAAGAAAGGGAATATATAACCGACATGATGCTCACATTCACAAATTTCTATTATTATATTCAAAATGTAAAAATATATTATGATTTAATTAAAATGTCAAGTTAAATTTTATTATAATGTCAAAGTAATTGTCAAAATCAGAGATAAACAATGTCAGATTTAAACAAAGTCAAAAACAACCAATCTCAAAAAAATTTGAACATTATTAAATATTGTTCCATATCCATAATATTATTTTTAATAGCAGATCAATCCCATGCATTTTTGTCGTTCAAATATTCCGAAATTGTGTAATACCCTTTTTTTAAAAGTTTGGTTTTGATAACATTTTTAAATTTATTTACAGGTAAATTTCGGATATCAATGGGTAATTTATTGTAAAAGCGTATACATTGACCCATGAACGAGTTGCTTACTCTGTGGAGACGAGTACTATGAACGGCAAGGTTGTGCTTACTTCTAGTATTCACAGCATGGACATCTGACAATTTGATGAATTTTGTAATGTTTTTACATACATACATTAAATTTTCATATATGTACTGGGAAGCAAGAGTTAGAATATTAATTTCTTTAAATTTTTCCCTGAGGGAAACTCTTGGGCCTAAGTTGTAAATAGAGCGAATAGCCCTTTTCTGCAAGACAAAGATGATATTAATGTCAGCCGAGTTTCCCCAGAGAAGAATTCCATATGACATGATGCTATGGAAATAACTGAAATAAACAATCCTGGCCGTATCTACATCAGTTAAATGTCTGATTTTTTTAACAGCAAATGCGGCTGAGCTAAGTCTAGCTGATAGTTTTTCTATGTGCGGACCCCACTGTAATTTGCTGTCAATAGTGATTCCAAGAAACACAGTAGACTCAACAGGGTCCAACTCCAATCCATTTAATGTTACGTTAGATCGTACCTGTTTAACATTTGGCGTTGAAAATTTAATACATTTAGTTTTTTTCTCATTAAGGAGAAGATTGTTAACATTAAACCAGTGAACAACTTTGGAAAGTGCATTGTTTACTTCGTCATAATTGAGTCACTGTCGTTTAATTTTAAAAATTAAAGACGTGTCATCTGCAAACAGTACAATTTCATGATTTTCTTTAATGTAATTGGGCAAGTCGTTAATATAAATGAGGAACAAAAACGGACCAAGAATTGAACCCTGCGGAACTCCCATGGTGACCGCAGATCCTGAAGATTTTGTGCCATTAACATCAACCCTCTGAATTCTATTGTTTAAATACGAAGTCAGAAGATCGAGAGCCTTGTTCCTTATTCCATAGTGGTGCAATTTTCTGACCAGTGTACAATGATGGACGCAGTCGAAGGCCTTTGACAAGTCGCAAAATATGCCAACAGCATCCTGCGAATTCTCCCAGGCCTCGAAAATATTCTTCAGCAGTTCCACGCCTGCATCCGTAGTCGAACGACCCCGCGTAAAACCAAATTGCTTTTTATGGAGTAAATCGTTTTTATTAAAATGACCTAGCATTTGGTTTAAAATAATTTTTTCAAAAATTTTACTTAAGGTTGGTAGAATTGAAATAGGTCGAAAATTTGTGGGGTCGGACGCGCTACCAGATTTAAACAATGGTACTACTTTACTTAGTTTCATCAAGTCAGGAAATACACCAGAAGCGACACAAGAGTTGAACACGATTGCTAAATAGGGAGAAATAACTTCAATTATTGAAGAGATAGTATATACTGAAAGTCCCCACAAGTCTGATGTTTTCTTAACATCAAGACTTTTAAAACTATTTTGAATGTCTTTCGCGTTAACAAACGTAAATTCAAAAATTGAGTCACACTCTGTTACACAACTTATCAGCAGAGAATAAGCAGCAGTAGAAGAAGACAAAAGAGTTTTGGTTGTAATGATGGGAATATTAGTAAAGAAATGCTCAAACTCTGTTGCCACCTCCATATCCGCTTCTATTTTTCTATTATCTATTTTCAAGTTGAAGTCACGGTTACGCACCGTAGTCCTTCCCGTTTCCGTATTTATAATGTTCCAGGTGGTCTTAATTTTATTAGAAGATATTTTTATCTTATTTTTTAAATGGATTGATTTTGCAGCGGAACAGGCTCTTTTAAACAATTTAGAGTAGTTTTTGACATATTCTATAAAGTCAGAATTGTAATTATATGATTTTTCATTATATAATTCGTATAGCCTCTGTCTACTTTTATAAATACCAGGAGTTGCCCAGTCACTAAAAGAAACGCGATCACTAACCACTATAGTTTTTGGTGTGAATACCTTACTGAATTCATGATTAATTAAATTAAATAATGCACTATATGCTGAATCTGGATTCTCATAGTAAGGCAATATAGGGAGTTTTTGTACCAAGTTATTTTTAAAGCAGCTTAATCTACCCACATTTATTGGTACAAAAGTCACTTGTGTTCTCTGAATTCTAAAATTTTTCCTCAGAAGTGTCAATAATTGGCCACAGTGATCAGAGTCTAATTTATTTATGATTGACTTGTTACATTGTGAATACAAGTAGCACTAGTGGCAGTTATTCGTGTTGGTTCAAAGAAAATGTTGTACATATTGTGTGATTTAAATAAACTTATAAATCTATTAGTAATAGTTGATTTTTCTAATATATTAATATTAAAGTCTCCACAGATAACAACTGTTTTATTAGAAATACAACATTTAAATAACACATCCTCCAAAATGTTTTCAAATGTATCATAGTGTGCACATGGAGGTCTATATACACTCATTACAATGTACTGCTCAAATTCAATACAAGCTATTTCAATAACTCGCTCAACAGAGAGGCCCACTATGTCTAATCTTTCTTTGAATTTAATGTTTTTATTTATAATTATTAAAGAGCCACCACGTACCATGTTTACTCTGCTGAATGAGCTAGCGACCTTATGGTTTTTAAAGTTGAACATGAACTGGCTGTTTTTTAACCAATGTTCAGTAATACAAATATAATATCATATCATTCATACAATATCATTATAATATAAATATATCTGTACGATATTGAAGTAGTTAGTCCAGTCAGAGCGCCTGGCGTACTTGCCCGGGAGGCGCAAGTTCAAATCCTGCTCACGACCGTATTTACTTTCTACAAAAAATTCTAACTTTAGAAAATGATTTATTGTTCTTTATAGGGACAACAGTACCTACAACTTTCCTATCATTTTCTTAATCTTCACCTTCTCTCCCAATAAAAATTAACTCCAGCTATCAATCGGATGAAAGACAAACTCCGAGTGCCACGTGCTTCAATTTTCTAATTGCTAGTGAAAGAGTAAACACTTAAAGGCACTATAGGTAAGTACCTATGCTAGCTATGGTGTCCTTTGTATGTGCCATGCGTCGTGTTAATGGTCATCACGACTGGTCAATAAGAGGAGGATAGCAGAAGAATAAGTGGTAGAATCGACCAAAAAGTCAGGCATTTTAAGCTAGTTTTTTTTTTTAAACATTAGATAATATTTCTCGCCACGGATAATTTTTTCCGTATTTTAGATGCATACTAGTATGAGAAATGGAGACCCAGAGGCGGTAAGTAGAAGTTTACACAGTCGTACACCCGCATTTCACCAATACTATTATTATATCCCATGAATTAGTTGTTGAGTCTACCGCCATCTACCTCGAGCTGAATTTCAAACTCAAGACTGCATTGAAATATTTTTTATAATAAAGAAACTACATTTTGATATAGTAATATCTTAGGTTTGCGCGATCACTACACATTATAATAAAACAACTTTTAACCGGATTAATCGCGTGTATTATTGGTTTTTTGTTTTTCCTGACGTTTCGAACACTTTGCAGTCCTCCTGCGACCACGAACGCTGCAAAGTGTTCGAAACGTCAGGAAAAACAAAAAACCAATAATACACGCAATTAATCCGGTTAAAAGTTGTTTTATTACATTTTGAAATGTCAGTTTGGTCGTCATGTTTAAAAAAGAAAAATGTTGTCCCCACTAGGAATTTCCTGAATCGTGAGTGAGTGAAAAAAAAACTGCGGTATAAGCTCTGCCTAGTGTAGGAAGCTTTTGGAAACGGAAATTAACAGGTTCGTTTTTATGTAATTAGATTTGAGCTCAACTCTTTTGTACCGCGTTATTGTTGAACTGTATTATCAATTGGAGATTAATACATTATTTGTAATTCTATCAATTTGAACTTCTGACATTCGCCTGCGATCTTGTAATCAGACAAACGACTCACATCTAAGGGTGTCAACGAGGTGAAAGCTTAACAAAAACTAGCATTAATATAATCTATAAAGCTGGGCTATCACACGTTTAGTTTAATATGCAATATAATTATATATTATTTATTTGACTTTTCCTTGAACTTTAGACCCTTTGAAGATGGTGGGCAAAAGTCAAGCGCCACTGCGCATAAGATACGTAAGGGCGTATTCTAGGATCCCAATCTAAGTTAGATCATGTGAATTACTGGAAATGGTCGGAACAATTAAAGAGTGATCGGATGATGCGGATACCTGTACTATTGTAAATTCCATGTCGCGGGTACCTGTACTGTTATATATTTGATAATAAATAAAAATAAGTTTATTTTCTTCCACAAATTATAAGACGCTATCATCATTAGATGTTATCATAAAATCGACTGTGATTGATTTTTGGGAGACTGCAGCCTAAGCCTGTATCTTAGGACACCAGAACCCCTCCTGTAGCGGATACCTGAACTATTTTCGATTTCGTGTCGCGGGTACCTGTACTATAATATATTCCGTGTCAGGGGTACCTGTACTATTATTTATTCCGTGTCGTGGGTACCTCTACCATTATCTATTCCGTGTCGTGGTTCCATTTCCGCACGGGCTAAATATCTATTTGTATAATCTCCAGATAGTTGTACCTATATGACACATTCACGATAAAGAAAATGAGATGATCCATGAGAAATTCTTGGAGTGGTTGTTTAAAATGCCACGTATACATTTTATAATAAATACCTCTAACTGTTTATAATAATATCTTAAAAACTTATTACACAAATTATTTGAACATTGTATTATATTTTTTTGCTTTAAGGAACATTATTTGTGATTGTGACTAAACAGTAGAGCCACGCAACGTTTTTTATTGATATGCATTATAACGTAATATTTAAAATTATTCATTTAATATCATATGCATATAAAATAACCTTTTATACGTTTCTTATTGCTATGTCAGTCACAGTAGCAATAAAAAAGATAGGTATGACAATATTTCCATTATTTTCTTTTCTCGTTTAATGGTCACAAATAGGAAAGAAAGAAAGATATCATTATTAAAATCAGCACTCTATGTGTTCATTCATTTATTTGATTAAGTGTTAAAAATTTTTTTTTTATATAATAGGAGCTCCTTGATACAGGCTGTCACAAAAATATTTCCGTAATTATTAATTAATTACCGTTATAAAATTAATTTAATCATTATATATTTATATGTAGGTACCTATAATTTTGATCTGATGTAATACTATATATTTTTATGACACTCTGTAGGTAATGATTTAATTAAATTTATTAAACAACATTAAAATTATGTAAATGAATAAGTACTTCAGGATTGTACGATTAATAAATCAACCAAACTGTATTAATACATATGTACAAAAAATCAATAACGTAAATGTAAAAAATACGGTGCATGCAAATATAATCGAAAATCAAAGCTATACAGATTTACTCAATTACAAAATCAGGAATTCTATCTAATTAATTTGTTTTACAATTTTACATTTAATACAATTACAAATTTTTACATATTATTTTACAGAAACCAAAATACAAAAGTTTTACAAAAATAAAAATATAAGATTTACCTTGCCACCACTTACACCGCTTTATTTATTTTTTAAAGTCAATATTGTTAAAATATATTATATTTGACTCAAGATTTCATTTCTCATTAAAAATATCTGCACAAATAAAACTGTACTTTAGTGGTGTAAAATTGCATTTATGATTTGAACACTTTGTGTTTAGTTTTTCATTGATCGAACTCCCACCTAATTTGCATGACTTTTTCATCACTTAAAACTAATATTAATTCTCTAGTATTTAAAATGTGTTATACTTTTGCTAAGTACAAGACCCGTCCGAGAATGGGACACTGTCTCCCCAAAAGGAATTACTAGTAAGTACCTACGTGTTGACAATCATTTCAATTAAAATTATCTAAGAAAATATAAGGTATGATAACCTCCTCCTTTTTGGAAGTCGGTTAAAAATAGAATTAAATCCGCATTTTAAAAATTAAGAAGCATTTATTTTTCTATTATCACAAAATCTAACAATATTGGAGCCCCCGATTCATAGATTTTTTACCGAAAAAATCACCCAATCAGGTACTTTTCATAGCGAACAAGTTGAAATCCAACAACACTGGAAACAGAAAGGAAAACAAAATAAAAACAAATAGACGAAAGAAGTACAGAAAAGACGTTAAGATTTTTTTTAACCATGTGTAGTTTAAGTAAGTATTACTTATTTAGATGGAGTAATAAAGCTCTCTTATACACAAGACGTTAATGTTTTGCGCCTGACCACTTCCTCAATCATAATCACTTAAAGTATCATTAAGTATAGATACAACATTCCTGATGTCCCAACCAGATCTAGATTCCCACTGTTCGGGCACCAGTGTGAATCTAAAACTAAAAATAAAAGATAATCAAAGCAAAACCGCATCAAAAATATCGTATCTACAAAAATCAGTAAAAAAATAAAATCAAAGGTACTATTTACAAAAGGCTGATTTTGTCACAAAAAGGGAAAAAAAACATGCACTAGATAGTATTAAAATGTTAAAAAACAGTAAAATCAATAATAAAGTTCGCTTTTGTAACAGAATCAATTGATTGTAAAAATCAATTACGATCATTTTGTGCTGAAAACAATTAACTAATTGATGTGGACAATTTAGATCAATTGTTAGGAGAGCTTGTAGACGTAAACACTTATCTTATTAAGACTAGAATTGAAGTAACAAGAAGTAAAATAAAAGAAATAATAAAAAAAGACACGGAAAAAACAGTAAGCAAGGACAGAAATGGTACAGAATTTCAACTTGATTCAAACTTATTAAACAATCACATTAAAAACAAACCTATTGTGATAATAGAGAAGCCAACAACTGACATAAAATGAAAATGAACAATCGATACTGTTTTGAAACAAACTATCGATAGAGGTGATTCAATTTTTTGTAACAATCATTATCATGTATAATCCATGATTCATAATATTTATAAGTTTTACTAGGTACTAGAAATATCTAAGTGACTCCAAACGTCTTTTCTTTAGATACTAAATTAACAGCGTCGATAAAACAGCAATTGATAAAATATAATATTTAAAATTGTTAAATATTTTATTACAATTAATACAAAATTCACAAAAAATCATAGTTCGGTTTATATGTAGGTACCTATCAGTTATAAAGAATCGATTTCCTTAAACAAACTATTAGCACTAAGAATTAGATGAGAGTTCAATACCAATACAATTATAGAACATTAAAATCTAAACCTTATCACTAAGAAATACGATTTAACTTTCTTGAAACCTGCTCAAATCCATAGTAAGTATTCTGGGACTGTTGCATGGTACTGGTTCGTTCCTGAAAAAAAAACGTGATGTCAAATGACTAGGTCACTGAAACTGCTTGGATGGACCTCCTGCCAATAGCTGAGGTACCTTAAAGCAACAACCATTGTAGGCCGGGATCTTGGGTTCAACTCCCGGGCCAGGTTATACTGTTAGGAAATTTCTCATCAGCAGCCCTAAGATTGGAATTGCATCCGATTAAAGGCAATAGGCTCACCACCTTTTATTACATGTGATTATGGGACTTAATAAATATACATGTGGATGGCTACACGAGTAGAGGAATACCGAGGAAACGATGGATGGATTATGTAAAAGGTGATACGAGGTGCCAATAAGGGCAGGGCGATGATGATGACGATATGACATAACAACATCGATAAATGATGAATGATTTTATTTCTGTAAATAGATCTTTTGAACACACTTTTACAAGTCATTTTTATAGTAGATGGCGCCGGCGTTTCGTTACTGACTATCTCTGAGAAGAAACGCCGAAACAAACTCAGAGGTCAACGTCTCTTTTATAGTCCAGACATATCTATGTGAGTGTAGCCGTGCAGGGATCGTCTGGCCATCTGGTCTCAAACCATAGCTTTGAGGTGTGTCCACCACTGCCTATCCCCTCGAAGAACACAGGCGTGAAGCTATGTGTTTAAGTAAAAAGGTAAAAGGAAAGTATAATTGAAGATATCACTAAATAATGTTACAAATGCAATTTTTTTGGAGCAAACACTCACCCAGGTAAATCTGCTCTGAGAAAAGCTGCAGGCGGTTGCGACAACAATTCTATGCCATCACTATTGTCACATATGAGGCGAGATAACGTCACTTTCCTTATTTCTTCCAATTGAACTAAAATTATATGCCATTCGATAATAAAATAATGCTGACTGCTTTTTTATCATTATCAAAAATGGTTTGGCCACCAACTCGCCTGATGTTATGCGACTAGTATTGTATTGTATTATATGATCTGTAGCGATAGTATGGCCGAGGATGGAGCACGGGAATCCATAAGAAATCTATTCACTATAAGTAGAGTGAATAGATTTGGGGAAAACGACAGTTGGGGAGTTGATGCAACTGCCCAGACCCGTCTCCCATAACGGTTGCACCGGACTATATCCAGAAATACGACTAGGTCGCTTCACGGCATGGCTTCGTCCAGGTGTTAACCAGCCGCGACCGAAGCCTCCGACCAGAGTTGTGTTGCGTGTTTGCCTCCCTTGTTTGCACCACCCAGGGACCACGTGTAGGGATTCCATTTTAAGGGAAAACTGCTACAGAAATAATCTTTCCAACGCATTAAAGCATGCATAGCTGGATATATTTAGATACCAATCTGTATTTCTTGGTAATCGCGTTTTTAATTCTGTACTACATTGAATTTACTCTAAAGTTAGTTGTATTGGTTCAGACAGCTGTATCGGGACTGAATATATGATAGATATATGATAGTGATGACGACAGCATAAGAAGTATTAAAATTTGAAAGTAGAATTATTCAGTGTAGTGAGCTGACGTCAGGATGGCTCAGCTAGCAGAGCGCCTGGAGTATTTATCCGGAAGGCGCAGGTTCAAATCCTCCCGAGGGCGTATTTTTGTATCCACAAATAACAATATCTTTAATGCTGACTCTTCTAGATCGCTAGCTCTGTTGTAAGGTGCGGCATAACAATTAAAGGCGGAAATATTTTTTGAATCTAATGAAGGCTTCTGATTACTTTTTTCTTACAAGAAAAGATATATTTTTTTTTATCATGTTGGGCGTAATATTGCATAAACTAAAACATAATAATTAGTATATTGTGCTAAAACAACTTTTAACCAGATTAATCGCGTGTATTATTGGTTTCGTCATTCCAGCGACCAGAAAAGCTGCAAAGTGTTCGAAACGTCAGTAAAAACTAAAACCAACTGATATTACACGCGATTAATCCGGTTAAAAGTTGTTTTATTATACTGTGTAGTGATCGCAAAAACCTAAGATATTACAAGCGTATTGTGGGTAGTCTATTTGTTCGAGTAAACAAGTTGACACAGATCTAACGTCACTGGATATAGGATTACTTGGATTTATGGAAACGTAGATGTTTTGTATTTTAATGTATTTAGAAGCCTTTTGAAAGTGGTCATGGATTTAGGTACTACCTATGCTTCACTACATAGTATAAAACAAAGTCGCTTCTCGCTGTCTGTATGTCTTATGGAATGTTTTAGCTTATCATTTGTCAAGTTTTTGTATACATTGGCTAAAATATAATGATATTAGTTAGAGACGTCGGAAAAAAATAAGCCATCTGGGAGCTTTGAACAAAAACGCTGCCTAAACCTTTTGAGATATAACAAAATGATGTATGGTGGAATTGTGTATCTTATATAGTCCTACAGAAAAGTCAACGATGGCATTTTAATACTTTAAAAAATAGGCAATTATAAAGCGGAAACGGGATCAAAATTTCATGATTACTTTTGGTCGCGATAACCGACATCTGCGCGGGCGAAGTCGCGGGCATCAGCTAGTTGGTTCTAAAAATATAAGCGAAATTCCAACGATTCATATTTTCCTTACAATTAACCATTTATAATAAAAAAAATATTAACTCACTTGGCGTAAAAACCCCCGGATTAACATCAGGGCCATACTCATAAAAGTAGCGATCTCCCTTCTTAAGCTTAGCGAACTGATCAGCAATGATATTCGCGAAGGTGGGGCCCAGAATACCACCGTCCACTGGTTCCTCTAGTAACCCTCCCACCCAGAGGTCTATGTCGTCAGGACGTTCGTACACTGAAACTAGACGCTGAGCAGCCTGGGAAAAAGTACGTGCTAAAATTTCTGTAATGAATAAAGATTTTTACACGACTGCCCAAAAAACGGAGTAGGTATTATCTTTTTAGGAGTATTGAGCTTTTGCGGGGGCTCATGTTAATTCATCGGTCCCGGTTGTTAAATAGTAGTTGCTAAGTCAAGTTGGAGGGTTTCGGGTGGCTTTGACAACTCTAGACACTGCTTTAGCACCTCACCACATAAAATAAAGAAAAAATTAAGATGAAGTTATTAAAAAATTTAATTCATATATGATTTAAAATTTTTTGTTTCACATCTTTTTGTGTACCATAGCTACTATATTTTTTTTTATTTAATCTTACTATCCTATAATACTCGGGAAAATTCATGGATTCTAACGATACCCCACACGTCTAAATCGGTTTGGAGATTTAGAAGTTATAGTGGAATAAAGAAACTCACAAACAAACATACATAAATACACAATACACCTACATAATACATACACACATACATACAAAATACACATACACGAATGAACTCGAAAACAGAACACTCCTTTTTTGGGCAGCCGTGTTAATATAAAATATTTAAAAAAAATGGGTTTGGACGACGACGTACGATAGGTCCCGTGCTAGATACCGTCATTACCATCAGTCCATCGTCAGCAGTGACGTAATTCATTGCTGCGAGAGCGCAGAAACTGCTACAGTTAGATAATAGAGTACCCCACGTGGCATTCCAATACTAAAGTTTAGCCTCCTGATACAGGCATCTATATGCTTAAAAGGGGTCGCCACCAACTGTATAACATTGCATAACGAGTAATAACGAAATAAACATTTTTGAATTTTTGAATTTGAAAGTTTAATAATACTTCATAATTATTTATTTTAACTCACACTTGGCGGGAACTGCTGGAACTCTGCAAATATTTCCAGTCCTATCAGTCTTCTGTACTGGTTGTAGGACCCGATTCCATGGTCGCGTCCACGCTGGATGTTTATGGATGCCAGGTCCACGCCGTAGGGATTGCCTCCGTGGAACATGTAGCGAGATAGCTGGAAAAAAAATGAAATATCAAAGCATTATGCCTGCATCTCCGAGAGGTTAGACAGTGGTGGAATTTTTTTTTAACCCAACCTATGCAGTTGTTAGGTCTCATGATGGCGAGCCTATTGCCATCGAACAGATACAATCCAATGCTCCAAGTTGATATTATCTAACAAACAAAAAACAAAAAGCTATCCTGGACCAGGGAACCGATCACCCTCCGTAACCCCGCTAAACACCGCAGTGGTCAATAAATAGACTCCTTGATTTTGTTATGTCGCTTACAGCTGCTTAAGGTACACATGCTCAGTAAATGGTCTATTAAGACGTCTACCTTCTAGACCTAGGACAGCCAAATAACACGTTTTTGTCTTTAGTCTTCAAGTTTGGACTAGTCACCATCTATCTCGTTCATATCGACCACCACTTCATTCATCCATCCAGCCAAGGCACGCAACACTGTCTTTGCGAAGTCATGTGCGTATTTATAATTTAATTATCGGTTACTTAAAACAGTGAAGAAACCAGCACACCTGAGAGATGTTCTCGATGATGTGTAAAGCCATGTCAGAGACCAACGGGTGGTTTAACCTCTGGTATGCCGCCTTTCCAGACATAATTAAAATTCAATTGTTTTCGCGTGGACCACGTTCCGGCAGACAAGAGATTAAACTCTGAGACCAAGTTGTTCATCAACCACACGATAAGAAGAATTTTAAATATAATAGAAATAATGATCAAAGGAATTAATTTGATCTCCTTTATTCTAAGATCTACAAGTATGAATCCGTCTATCCAATGGCATTGGTTGTCAGGAAGAAACTGCTTTTAGTGTTATTTGTACCGTCCTTATTTGTGTTTATTATTATGTGTACAACTATTTATCTATCGGTCTCCTCACCCCTTCAGTAACAAATGGATCCACGGTCTGCATGGCCTGTGTGGACAGTCCAATCAGCAGCCTATCCAAGAAATGCCTTAAGCGCATTCGAGTCGGCTGGAACATCACCTCAGGGATCGATATCGTCTCATACACTCCACCTTTTATAGGACTAGGAATTCTGGAAGAAAAGGCATGAAATTAGAAAAGAAGAAAAAGTTTTTTTCTGGATGCAAATAAATACAATATCTAGCTACTTCCACAATATTGAGGCTATCCTCAATAGTAGCTAGATAGTCATGCAATTACCTGTGCACCGCCCGCCCGCAAATATATGCACATACGCAAACGGAAAAACGTCCCCGCCTCCTCGTGCATAGGTAATTGCATGGCTAACCTCAATATTGTGGAAGTAGCTAGATATTGTATTTTATTCTTTAAATAATATTACGTACAAGAAACAAGTAAATAAATGAAAATAATAAAAAAGTGTGTGATTAAGAGTCCATTTAGTGTGACAATTTTCTAGCCTAGATTTGTCGATGTCATAGATTTTGAAATATCTTCTTATTAGGAATTCATCAGAAAATTTTGTAGTTCAATTTAAACTGACTGACAATTTAGACTTCAATTTGAAATGTTATCTCTTACAGATATTCGAGTGAAAAAGAGCCGATGATCATGGAACGTAAATTGATAGATATAGTAACAAAATACATGGTAGTAACAAAATATATATATAACTTTTATTTCAGATACATACACACAAATTTGTACATGTACATCCATATATTGTAAGTGTAGACTTAAAACTATGTGAGTTATTTATCTTATATTATACATAATCAGTCTGGATGTGGATCCCATATGTATGGTACAGATAAATCTTTGAAAAGCATTAACGCATACTTAGCGGACTTTATATGTATGGTGTTCCAGTACTGCACCACTAAACAATCGTCCCTATATATAATAGTGTTCACGAGGTTGCTGGTGCTGTCCCGCAAGCGACAGAACAGAGAGGCTACTCTTTTACGCATAATTGTTTTAAAGCAGTCTGTTCTAGGCTCAGCAAACATGTTTGATCCCCTGCAGAAACAGGACAGCCCCAAGAACATCCTGAAACTATTATTATTAGATACGTAGGGCGTCTATTGATCTGCGCGTATGTTTGACCCAAAGGCTGCTGGTGTAAAAAGTCTGACAGTAAGCCTTACAGTGAGTAATCGAACAACTAATGATTTTTGATCGCTTAACTTACACAATTCTTCCATCGACTACAGAATGTCCGAATCTCATAGCAGCAGTCGAAAACTCAGATGCCAATGAAGGGTTAACGTGAGGGTTGTACGACGAGGAGTATCCTGAAGATGGTAGCAGACCAAAAGTCCTGATGATTTGAGGCCCTGCAATAAATAATTTAGATTCAATTTAATTACAATAATGTTAGTTCTAATTTAATTTTTTTCACATCTCTTATTTATTTATTATGAGCCTAAACTGTCCCACTGCTGGGCAAAGGCCTCCCTACTCTTCTTCCATTTATCTCTGTCTAAAGCAATGAGGGACCAGTCTTTTTGGAAGGAGTCTAGCCCATCCCTCCATCTCCTTCTGGACCTGCCGCGCTATAATAATGGGTTGAGCTACACGTAGACTGTTGCATGCTTACCGTCGGGTAGAACTGGTCAACTTAAAACTACTGTGGCCGTTTCTTCAAAAAGCCATTCCAGACATCCTACATGGCTACGCGTAAATTTCCATGTTCAATGACGTCAAGACTTTTAGAAAAATAGAGGTAGACACATTGTGACAATATCTCAAACCGTTTAAAAAAAATCATGTCATTTCACAGCGCATATAATAGATGAAGCAACCTTTTAGATATTTTCACACACAGTTAAATCTTACCCAAAAGTAACGGTAGCCATTCGCTATAAATGATATGCTGGAACTCAGCTTGAACGATCCTCCTGGTCTCCCAAAACACTGTATCTTCATCCCAGCTAGGGTTGAGAATAGTTAGGGCTCTAGCCACGCGGTTGTGTTCCCTCGTGAAGATCGTGTGGAGGACTGTTAGTGAAATGATCTGGTTACCATGGTTGTCTCCTGGGGAAAAGAAGGGTCATAAATGAAATGTGGTACCAAAACCTTGTATAATGCCATGGCATTGTATGGCTTTCTGGCTTTCTCGTATATAGGGTGACTTGTTTGATGCGATGAGATGAGAGATTTTGAATCTCGGAATCCACGAAGCATATGATATAAACTGTAGTTGCTTTATTTGTTTTTATGAATTTATAAAGCATGCGTGGCGAACTTATAAATTGTAATTTTTATAAAAATAAAAACACGCGCCTCCGAGACAAATACTCCAGGCGTCCTGCCAACCGAGCCATCCCATGACATTCAGTGACGATACCGTGGCTGTCACTGTATGGGGACTAAATGGAGAGCGATGATGAAGTATGGTGGAAAGGTTCGGCATAGTAAGCAGAGACGCGGGTTCGGATCCTGCTTGCGACCGTGTTTTTGGTTTTATATAAACATAGGAAAAAAATAATTACAGCATTTATTATGCTAAAATTCAACTTTTAAGTATGCTCCACAAATCCCACAAGCATCAAATTACACTCACCTGATTCAAAACAAGCAGCTCCTTCTTTCAACGACATACACTCTTTGCGCTCCGTAAGAGGTGGCAGGTCCCTTCCATAGTCGTTGAAGGTCTTCAGCCGCCCGCCTGGTGCTCGCAGTGACAATAGCTTCTCTTCTGAGCTTCCATAGAGGTGGGACAGATCGGGGTAGTGAGTTGCGCCATTCATCTAAAGGATACAAGATTTTGGTATGGATATTCGTTAAGTACTTCATGTATAGTAAAAGGGGGTAATCTAAACAAGTCACGTAATATATCTATGCATATGTATTGCAGTAGAACACCTTTGTCTTGAAACATTATTAGGTTACTAATAACAGTTTATTTTATTTTTATTTTTGCACTACAAATTCGCGTAAGTTATTTTGTAAGAGGCTGTGACTAGAACAAGCGTGTTAGGAAATTAAAGAGTGTATGAAATTAATAATTGAATAAGGACCAAATTAATTAAATAAAGCACTACACTTTCACAGTCCAATGACTCCCTATGGAGTTATATGCGATTGTTTAACTGTTGTGTCCGCTTCGTAGACTAAGTGTTAGTTAAGGTTACAAAAAATAGTGACTGGATTTTCCCTAAACGAATGTGAAGTAGGCCTTAATATACGTCTTTTCAATTCAGCAAAAGGTAAAAACATAACCCTCCTTCTGGGTCAGTCGAGTAAAATATTAACGTACCTGCTTAGCATATCCTACGGAGCAATCACCGGCTGGCGTGATCTGAGTCCTTACGAAGTTTACGCATGTGTGGTGGAATAGTCCAAAGAACTGGTCGTCTGGGGCCACGGCTATGGGTGCACACGCAAAGTGCTGCAGCTCTGAAGGCAGGAAACTTTCACCATCATTCGCGCAACAAGAGATGGGACTGCCATCATCTGGATAAAAAATTGGCAAATAGCACATTTGCTGGTTTAACTACACTTCACTCTTCAGTAAGGAAAATTATGTTTCTTATCAATATTACCATAGTTAGTTAAGTACGCCTGAACAATCACTAGATTATGTACGTACCACAGTTTTTTTCATCCACCAGTTCCGTCGATAACTTTTCGAAAAGTCTTTTAGCATCAGCTATTATGGCACTATGGACCATGTCAATAGGATTTCAACTAATAGTCAACGTTTTCTACTTTTAATTAATGACTCACCATTAATGACCCAGGACAGTGGATTCCAGAAATAGTACCTACATTTACCATAACAAAAAAAAACGACAAACATTTTTGAATCTCTTAACGTTTCGCCCAACTTGCACTGATCATAGTCACAATCAGAAAGACCCAGCGAGTTACCTTCATTGTCTAAACCAATATTTTATGGTAATATAATGCAACGCGATAGGGACTCGTGACTAAGTAACAGTCGCCCAGATAGATCGATCGAGGTTATGCTACCTTTGGCACGGTCAGTCTGTATATGGGTGACCATAATTTCATGCCAAAATCCCGCCGTGCTTCGGAGAGCATATTAAGCCATCGGTCCTGGTTTCGACAGCCGTTACGAGTAGTCAAAAGCCTGAAAGTCTCACAAGTAGTCATACCACGAGATATCGTGATACCCCATAACTGGGTTGTGGAGGTCAGAAAATCAGTCGCTCCATGAAAAACACTGGTATTAAGCTGTCCGGTTTGACTGGAAGCCGACCCCAACGTAATTGGGAAAAGGCTAGGTGGATTGGATTGGCGATAGTTGAAAAGTTTGCACTCTCACCATTAGTAAACACAACTCCAGCACTGATATCATGAGCGATGAACTGTCCGAACTGCATGAACATCAGGTTATGGGTGGGGCTGGGGTTGCTTCCATCCAGGAGTAGTGCGCTGCTGACTGCTCTAGCACTGGGAAGGGGGAGACCAGACTTGGCAGTTCGTATAGCCCATGTACCTGTTAAAATAATGAGACTTAGTGGAAAACAATGAGTCTGATTAGCTAGTGTGATTTATGATGAAGTGGAGAAATTCTTTAAATCATGATTAAGAATAAATTTCATGAGGCATACTCATATTAATTATTGTTCACCGGTTACTACTCACGTGCATTCTTCAGTTTGCCCGACTAGTTTCGTAGCCCTTACAGGCCCAGACAGAGCCCTGACTCATGATATTGCCGCGGACTCAGCTCATGACGAAGGGTTTCGTTCGACCTCGAAACTAGTCGGGCAAACCCGTGAGTAGTAATCGGTGAACAGTAATTAATATGATTCAGGTTTTGATTTTTGTCTTGATTTTCATCACTTCCGTTACATAAAAAAAAAAATTATTGGTTTAAGCATCACCATCAGTGAAACAGATTTAACAATTAATGTTGATGTACTATATAAAATTTATTGATTTTAATTCGCTTAGTTTTAAAGTAAATTTGAGGAAGTGAAAATAAGTAATAATTTGGTACGTTATTAATGACACCGTTGACTCTTTATCTGCTACTTGCCATCACTATAATCAGGTGGGAGAAGTCTCTCGAAGCCTGTGTTGACTGCTCCCCAAGTCGAAAAAGTGGGATTGTTGCACTCCCCTCCAATGCTTCTGTAGCGACTTACTGAAGAACAGGATGGTTGTGGAGGACAGAATGGACCTGGAAAATGTATTATGTAGCTCATTCATCTTAGGAAAGAAAATATGTGGATAAATTACAAAGATGCCATAAATAATTTTGACAGCGCGGTAGGAGCAGTGGCCGAGAGACCGACTGCTGCGCTGCGTGTCGTGAGGTTCGATTCCTGCACGGAGCAAATATTTGTACGATCTACGGATAATTGCTCCGGATCTGGGTGTTAGGGTAATTCCCAGAGTGGGGACACGTTTAGAAAAAAAAAAATTGAGGGTCACAATGGTCCTGGTTTATGAACGCTTATGATTAGATATTAGATGACGTCAGTATTCCCTTACATGAATTTGTGAGTGTTAAGTGTCACCGAGACCTTCGTTATCAGACAAATATTTTAAGCGTGATCTATTCTTATTACTATAAAGAGATAAAGTTTGTGAGGTTGTAGGGGGTAACTCTGGATCTACTGAACCGATTCTAAAAATTATTTTACCCATAAAAAGTCACGTTATTTGTGAGTGTCATTGGTTATATATAAATCCGAAAAATTTAAAGTACTTTTCGTGGTAGACGGATTTGCAAAGTAAGTCGGAGAAAAAACGGTCGAACCAAAACGTTTCTTACGGACGCTGCCTCAACGATTACCACCCAACGAAGTGGCCACGGGTCAGCTAGTCATGAAATAAAAACGTCATAGACATTTTCTTTTAAAAATGCAGACATTGTCGAAGCAACGCGGAGGCCTTTTCCATAGAAAAACTAACCAACTGAATGGTTTTCTTTCTTTTCCTCATAGCTTTATAGTTTTTTTTTTTATGGTTTTAACGTTAACAATATTCTAATCTAATCGACCCTTACCATCAGTATGCTCAGTGAGTCCCAAAGCCAATGCATCGTCAGAGATCACCTGGCGCGCCTTCAACTCCTGCGCAGCGAACAAGTTGAGTAGACCGCCGCGACCCAAGGTGGTGGCGCGCTTGTCGTACGTCAACATCGACTGGGATAGATTTTAGTATTATAACACGAAAAACACGAGTAGTTGCGTAGATACCGTCTTCGTGCAGATATATGGGCATATGGAACTATCCAGCGTGTGTGTCATAGACCGTTCTGGATTGTCACACTCACAACAGATAAGATTCTAATACTGGAACACCCATTTTTATCAATACATAATCATCATCCCCCTGCCCTTATCCCAATTTATTTGGGGTTGGCGCAGCATACCTATATCTGGCATGCTGCTAAGGTTTCGGCTACTATTTATGACCGGCCGCTTGCCTAACCTGTCAACCCTTTTTGGTAATGTTGTTGTTGGTGGTAGTACATATTAACCGAACTAAATAAATGATACAAAATCATGTCTGTATAATTCTATATCATTAAATAGTAGTATCTTTTTGTTTACACAAAAAAGTTAGAATTCGATAAAATAAATATGGGTATGAGTATTAAATATTTGGCTTACCAAATGATGACCATAACTAGGCGACGTAGTATTTACAACGGTATTAACAGAATGTTCTAGAAGTTTATTAGTCCTGCTCATCCACTGCGCCAGTTTCTTGCGGGACTCGTAGTGCGAAGATTTGACGTCATCAGCGCTGATAGATGAAGAGGCCCGGGAGTTGCGTTCGAATTCCGCTGGACAGAAGATTTTAGAGATCAGTAAAAGGTTTTAATAAAAATGAATGTAAAATTTTACATATATACGTACCTAACTGAAGTTATTATAATTTATATGGCTAAGAAGATTAAATTAAAGATTTGTCATTAATAAGACTTGGTTTAGTTACTTGTACACTTGATATAAAATCATCATAAGAAAAATGATAAGTATTTTTATTCACCGTGCATGTTCGCTAAGTGTTAACAATAATCAGAACTCTATCATTTAATAAAGTTACGACTGAGTTGAGACTTTTGAATTACCATGTCATTAAGGTATCTAATTCAAAGTGTAAACTGCCCATAGGGTTTTCTAGTACCAGTCCGACAAAATATAAAAATGCTATTGGTTGCCAGTTATGAAGAAGAGAAAGCTTGATCAGTGGCTACAGATAAGACATCGACTCAGCTACGTTGGAACAAGCTAGATTTTAAACATCCAGGCGTCCGAGCACGGATCTCTGTGGAAAAACTGGTCGAGTCGAAAAAAGTTAAAATGCATTGAATTTTATCGTTGCATCGACAACTTGTGTCAAATTTGACGTTTAAAATCGACAAATCAACCATGCTCTCACAGCAGTTTTGTAATGAAGAAGATCTGTAAACCTGTGACTCATATTCAAATGGTCTCTTCTGTAAATAGGTCTTTACAAAACTCTTTTAAATGTCACTTTCTTATTTAGAAGATTTGAAACTAATCGCCTTATCAAAATTATAAAAAGATACCTGCATGACGACTGCCAGTGAAGCAGCATACTCCGACAGAACTCTCTAGATGACACGCAGGGTTATAGGAGCCAGGTCTGACATGAGCTGGACACTGCACTTTGGGCACACACCTGCCGTGACGAGGACAGGTGGCGCAGGGAGGCTCTTGGTTGTGAATGTGCTCTGAAATTTTGCCAACAAAGTAAAGGTTTGTTCAGGGTATGTTATAATACCTGGGTAGGTTTATCAGGCATTTTTATAAGGCATGCTACTGACTAAGAAATAGCTTTTGTTTGTTTGACTCGCGACATTGCTGCGGTCTCAGCTCATGACTAAGGGCTCCGTCCGAGTTCGAAACTAGTCGGGCAATCCCGAAGAATGCGCGTGATTAATAAAATCAATCCATGTGGTTAACCTCGCCTACCGCAGTTGGTCTGACCAGGGGTTACCTCCGACGACCGACCTCTCCGTGTCTCGAAGAGCACGTCAAACCATCTGCCTAAACCTATGGCAGTTATTACTGGGTCGTCAGACGCCTGGAACTCTGACAGCCAATAGGGATCAATAAACTGTCTTTCCAAGACGTCGTGTTACTCAGTAACTGGGTTGTAAAGTTAGATAGGCAGTTGAGGCATTGTCATTTTGTGATTATCATTTTATCAGACATAGGAACTTCATGATCTCAAATGCGTAATGTTACCTAATAATTCTGAATCTTAATTCAGTTATAATTAGCAAATAATATATTCAATTCAATATTACAGATAAGTATACCACCTTAACCTTAAACTCATTTCTTATAACAGGCATGGGTTTTAGAAATTTCCAGAAAAATCTTACCTTGTCCATGTTTCAAATAGCTCCGATCCCCATGCGTATGCTCACCTAATATAACGGGACACACTACCACCACATAGACAAAAAAACGTAAAATACATTTAAAAGAATTCATATTGCATACTCCTTAGATCAATATTTTAAAAGGAATAATAATTAATTGCTTGCTTTGGTTATCGTTTTTATTGAACAGTTATAAATTCAAACGAAATGGACATGGTTGCGCACGCGCTAGCTAGGCGGTGATCGAAATGGGTGATTACAAGGTTCATATTTGTTCTACTAAGAAAGAAGTATGTGGGTAGATATGATATAAGTTTTTGCGTTAAGATTTTAGAAGTACCTTCAATTTTATTTTATTGATGTAGGAAGGAATTTGTCATAGATATTTAAATATCTGTAAGTATAGTGTGGCTTGTTGCTTCGTTGATCTAGTGCTCCCAAGATCTCGATTAATAATATGTAGCTATGGTCCCAAGCGCAACTGCTGAGCAGGAGGTCTTGGGTTCGATTCCCGGGTCGGGCAAACTGCTATTGAGTTTTTCTGTTAGGAAATTCTCAGCAGCAGCCAGTTTGGAATTGTGCCCGAGTCATGGTAATAGGCTCACCACCTATTACATAGGACTTAATAACAGCATTGGTGAATTGTGGGTGTACAATTGTGTACACCTCTGCCTACCTCTTCGGGGAATACAGGCGTGATGCTTTGTTATGTTATGTTTATGTATAAGTATAGTGTTATTGAAACTAGTATCTGCAATATATAATACTAACACTAGTTTCTAAAAGGCGATTGAGTAAAGTACATAAGACGAGAGTGGATGGAAGACTCGGGGCAGTTCGACCTCGACGAACGTACTACAATCAAATTGCGGACGTTCTCAAAAAAGGACAGGTCAGAAGCCACCTAAATCGGCGAGCATGTATGAAGAGGTTAATGAACATAGATGAAGCGAAAGAGGTGTGTCAGAATCGTAGCAAATGGAAATCGATAGTCTCTGCCTACCCCAATGGGAAACAGGCGTGATTATATGTATGTATGTAACACTAGTTTCTGACCGCGTTTTTATAGTATGAGTATATGAAAGACCTAACCCACGTGCCAATAAAAGCAATACCTGTAGATATATGTACGGTAGGCCTCACTTACGTACGTGGTAACACATTGACCTTGACCTGGCCTATCGTAGCAGGGAGTTTCAATAGTGTGCGAGGCTATCTTATACTGGTTTTGGCGGCCTACTGTACTATGGTTTAGCAGTCATAGCCTAGTGGTACGGCCACATACGGCCGTTGGACCGACAAGTCAACGATGTCATCTGTGATCCCCATATACGAATATATGCTCCCTTTTGTAACCACAGACCTAGAAACTTTTTTCTTTTGCAATGGCCTTGTGTAGCGTGGATAGCCCAAATAAAACAAAATATCTTACACTTCCAATTTATTAAAATATTACACCTATTTTAACATTTTTTTTTTTTATATAAAAACGTTGCACACTAGGAATTTCTTCCTGTATCGTGGGTGCGTTTACAGACATATAATCTCACAAGCACAAACACACCCAGACCCGGAGCAATTATCTATATCGTACAAATATTTGCTCCGTGCAGGAATCGAACCTGCGACACGCAGCGCAGCAGTCGGTCTCTCGACCACTGCGCCAACCACGCTGTCAAATTAACATAGTACCACGTCTGTAATCCCAAAGGGGTAGGCAGTGTTGTACATAGTTGTATACTCACGTATCAACAATGTTGTTATTAATATGTACTAATACTAGCTGATGCCCGCGGCTTCGCCCGCATGGATGTCGGTTATCGCGACCAAAAGTAATCATTAAATTTTGATCCCGTTCCCGCTTTCCAATTACCGCTTTATAATTGCCCATTTTTATAAGTATTAAAATGGAAGATAAATCTTTGATGAGCATTAACGCATGCTTAGCGAACTCTAAAGTTACAATATTAAATGGAAAAAGAATACGGTCGCGAACAGGATTCGAACCTGCGCCTCCCGGATGAATACTCCAGGCGCTCTAACCACTAAGCCATCTCGACCTCTGCTCATCACCGCGAATTCTTCATCCATATTTTAACACGTCGTTTGGCGACGTCATTGCAATCTATTCAGTTCCTATACAGGTGACCGTATTCTTTTTCCATTTAATATAATAACTTTAGTGATCGCTAAGCATGCGTTAATGCTTTTCAAAGATTTATCTTTATTATGTTGTCACTGGTTCCAATCTCCAATTTTATTAATATATTCAATAAATATAACAAAACTAACTTTTAAATTATATATAGACCACGATCAGTGCAACCTGGTCGAAACGTCAAGCGATTCAAAGGTATTTATTGCGCGTTAATTCCTGTAAGTTATACATATATTAATATAACAAAAAATAGGAAAAGCTCTTATACACTACCTATCAATCAATCAAATGACTTTGGATCTGCAAACGATTTAAACACTTATTGTGTTCTATGAAAGTCATGTTTTTGATGGCTGAATAGACCAGTCATGAGCGGCAAAAACGTTCACATTTTGAGCAAGTGTGTTGCAAAAAAAAATACTTTAAAACAATAAATTAAAAATCATAAATGCTGGCATACGACAGAATACAAGAAATTTAAATTTTAAGGTTAACAGTAAAATCATCAAATTAAGGCCAATAGAAAAACTTAAAAAATTCTGTCACCGACCCAATGTTGTATACACGAAGAAATTCCTAGTCAAGGGCAACGTTTGAAACACACTAGGTATTCGCCTTATCAATACGCTAGCCTCTCGCACACAAATACATCAAGGTCAGACAATCAGCAACAAAAACCACGGTACTCGCTACCGGAAGGCGCGAAACCACGCACACACATAAATATATGGGCGTCCATTTGCAGGCTTCATGATTACCTATTATTTTAAGGTAAGTGGTTATTTGAAAATGTTCTAGTTCCCTATAGACTTAGTTTTTTAGAATTCACTAATTTCATCTTCTGTTGCTTCCTCATCTTGTTTGACCTCGTCCTTTGGCAAAAAACAGCAATCCAACGAGTAATCCACCTAAAATATTTAAATAAGAATTAAGTTCTTGCTAATTTTCTACAAACATAGCATCACGCTTGCATTACCCGAAGGATGGAGCAGAGCTCTGCAACACTTCGGGGTGTACACCCATATTTGACAGGCACCGTCATCAAGTCCCATCCAGCTAATGCCATTCACTGGGCACAATTCGAAAGTACGGATTGCTAATAAGAATTGCCTAACAATAAAATTAATTTACCTCGTTGGTCCAGTGGTTCTTGAGTTTTCCTGTTATCCAAATTCTCAGTAGCCACCTGGAGCTTGGAATTGTGCCCGGTAGATGGCAATAGACTCACCACCTATTACATGGGACTTAATAACAGCATTGGTCAAATGTGGGTGTACAACTGTGTACACCTCTGCCTATCCCTTCAGAAAATACAGGCGGACGCTATGTTATGTTATGTTTATGTAATTAAAAGAAACTAAAAGAAAATAAGCGTCTGCTCATTGATATTGGTATGCCCGCACACTGCAAGGTATGGAAACCTGCACTGGTTGGTCACCTGAGTGTAGTTCGTTTATCATGGTGAGATTGAATAAGAGCCGGTCCACACGGCGCGTTGCGTCAGCGTTGCGTCGACGTAGCGCTATCGCTGCGTCGTTTTACATACCAATAATCATAGTGTACACACGGTGAGCTGCGTCGACGCAACGCACACACGACTGAACTGTAGCTCCCGAGACGAGGCGGGCGGGGGTGTACTCATGACGACGCCAGAACGGCAGCGCTCAGTTGTTTGTGCGTTGTTAGGTTCATAGACTGACTGCGATGTTTTTACAAAATGCTCGTCGCAACTGTGCGTCGTCGCTGCGACGACGGAACGTTATGACTGCGTCGTAGTAACGCTGCGACGACGCAACGCAACGCAACGCGCCGTGTGGACTGGCACTAACTCGTGTGTACTTACATATACCAAGAGATCCGTAGACATAGAAAGCAACTTCGCAATTTGTGTCGAGGAGTACTTTGAAGAAGTGAATACCGATCACCCCAGTGCCAAGACCAATCATTGGGATTGTGCTGACAGCCATAGCTCTGAAAATAAATCCATAATGTTATTGACCCTCTATAAGCTCGCACGCACTCCTCTCATATACACATGCATCACAATTATTATCAGCCGGTCATGATGCCATCGTCCATAGTGACTAAAACGACTGTAATCATCATGGATTGTTATGGCGGGACCCCCGTTGTCCCCATACCGCCACCTATCGAACCGGGTATTGCGCCGGAAAAGGTGTTGAGTCGAGGCTGAAGATGTTACACGGATAAAAGGGTACTGCGTCGACAAGTCTGCCGAGCAGGTGAGGACTTATGGGCCCGACGTCAGCCCATCCACAGGCCCCGTTCACTCGGCCCGCGCTTCAGTCGCATGAGTGGTCATGCGATTGAACCGTGTCCAGTTCATGTGAGAACCTCTCAGCACCAACAATGGGAGCAGTGACAATCTGGCCTCGTCAAACCCGACATACCGCTTGAGCTTGATAACAACTCAAGCACCACACGCCGCGCCAGTACAGTATGCAGGTCGAGTGAACGCTCTCTTTACAAGGCAGTCTAGTCAAGGGAGTGATAGTGGACGCACAGGCAGTCTCGGCTATTTTCTCGACGAGCTCCAGGTGATTACCGTATTTATTACGTTTCTCACGATGAAGCTCATCGAGTCGGCGCTGGCCCGAGACCAGCTGTGCTTCCACTATCACTCCCACACCACTCCTGGCTGCGACTATGTCGGGCTTTTGCAGACACAATACCAAAAAAAAACACACTCCAACCAATACCCACGCAATCATCGCTCAGGATATACAACTTGACTCTTTTAAAAGTTTTTATTCTTTGCACATTATGGGAGTTACGGTGACCAGCTCGCTACACCTTGGTGTAAAAACACATAACAGAAGTAATTTTAAGGATTTGTACAGTGATATGAACCTACTTTAATATGCTATGGAGTGGTACCTATTGATGTAGCAGTGTTTACATAAGTTTGAGTATCGCTAATCTATGCTTACCTCACGGATGTGGGGTAGGTGTCAATAATGTAGGAGGTCAGTGTACGGAAGTTGAAGATTCCTGACGTGGACAGCATGAACATGACAGCAACCAACACCCTGGCGGAATTGAAGTTGATCACTAACGCTGCAATTCCAGCTTCTACCTGTACAACGAGAAAGATGGAATATATTAATTCTCGAGTTTGCAAACGTTGCTGCAAATTTTAAGGGCCTTCAGAAATCCGATATGATCTCCTTATATCGAATACAAGCTACCCACCCCGGCTTCGCACGGGTAGCACTAATTATGATTACTAAAATAAAATATAGCCTATTTTACTCAGTGCTAATATGTATAATGGAGTGCTCGATGTCAATTGTTGTGAATATTTAATTGAAGTTATTAATAAATATCTTAAGAAGCACCCCACGCTTTTTTACGATAAAATGTTTTATTCATAATCATTCTATTTTGTTTTTGCATTTATAGAAAATTATTTTCTTCTTTTTAGTTCGACTAGTTACAAAAGCGTATTTTTTAGTTTATTAAACTATTATTTATTTTTGCTTTTTTAGTCTAATGCTTTTCGAAAATTTATCTGAATAATGAGATTTTTCTCGCCATTTTGGAGCGTCCACCATATTGAATTTAGTGTGACAACATTTTATTTTTCGTATTCTTCGCAGCAAACCTTTTCATTTGATACCCTTATCGGGGGAGTGCATAAAAATGCCTAGTCCGCCATCTTTGGAAGTCCGCCATGTTGGATTTAGGGTGATGTCATTTTATTTTTCGTATTCTTCTCAGCAAACCCTTTGATTTGATACCCATATCGCGGGAGTGCATAAATTAAAGTGGGTCAAAATAGCGACCTAAGGAGTCGGTTACAAACATAAAAACATACATACAAGTGAAGCTAATATAAAGCGTGTAAAACCGATACATACGAGTACATTTATACAATACATTTCATTCAGAAAATTTAACACGAAAAACGTGGAAGAATAAGTCATGCTGCGCCGACCACAAATAAATTGCGATAAGGGCAGGGAGATGATGAACAAGATATGTAAAATTTGACGATTAAAATCGAAAAATGTGTTGAAAAAATGAACCATGCACGCAACGCAGATATCATGATATCTACGTTGCGAGCATAATCATTTATATTAAAATTCTTTTAAAAAATGTTGCCCTACGCCTGCAATTTCTTCCTGTGTCTTGGGTGCGTTTTACAGACATAATCTCACATGCACACACACCCAAACCTGGAACCATTATCTGTAAAACATACAAATATTTGCTCCGTGCAGGATTAAAACCTGCCCCCCCCCCCCTTTATGTGGCTTGGTCGGGAGTGTTCATACCTATGATTCGAGAATCTATTAGGATTATCTATTAGGACGTCTGAAGATCACCAGCTCCATGCACGACAAAGATGCTGTATTTTTTATGGTGTTGACTTAGAACCTTAGATTTTTTTACAGCAGACGGTTAACCTAAAAAATTTTTTTTTTTTTTTTTTTATGTTATAGGGGGCAAACGAGCAGACGGCTCGCCTGATGGTAAGCGAGTAAGTATTTGACATTCATTTAAATTTGATGAGGTATCAAGTTGAAATTAATTGCAACTGCTTACCTACGCGTTCCGAGAAAAAGGGTCTTGACAGACAGATGGATTACGATTGATTATACGGAACCCGTAATGCACGAGTAAGACTCGCACTACTTCCGATTATTTATTAGATTAGGGAAATCGTACCTGTGAACTACGTGTGCCTTATCAAATAATGTCTGGGTCATACACCGCCGTTTAACCAAATCTATTTAAGTATTACTATCGTAATCTTGTACACAACACATAGATAATATTTTAGGGGTATGTAATCGGAGCCGTATACTCACGAATGTATACCCCTGTATGAGCACTGCTGCGTCTGGATGTGGAAGGTCGTGGGTAAATTAAAGTCCTTGGTAATATTAAGAATGTCCACATTTATTCACGAGAAACCCCAAAACGACAACCTTCCGTGCGGACCAGTGCGCAGTAACTAGTCCGTCGTTCATACGTCTCACTCACATACAATAACATTTTGCTTGGCAAGCATTCTGCCGTACACGCTTACATTGTGTCCCTACAATATGATAAAAAATTCGGTTCTTTTTTTTACTGAAAAGTTTTCTTGATATTAATTACTAGGTACGACCCGCGATTTCTTCTACTTGGACTCCAGGATTGGGTCCAGTCGGGATGAAAGTATCCTATATGAGAATCATCAGACGATAAACTATAATAAGTACCTATTAAAAAGGTATGACATAATAATGCTTAACTAATTTTAATTTAAAATAAACACTTTATTATTCTAATAAACAAATCAGAATAAATAAACACCGAATAAAATAAAATATAAATAAACATACCTACTATATTGAGAATTATAAAAATAATAAAAATAAGAACCATTACAAAAACAAAATAAGAAATAAAATAGAAATTAGCTATAAACTAAAAATGCATAAATTAAATCTCACTTATGAACATTAATTAGATTAGATTGTGAATGAGACACATCATAAATAAGAACATGATATAGGTAGTAAATAAATTAAATACACTTAACTATACAAATATGAAATACTACAATTAAAACCTAAAACAAAAAATAAATATAATAAGTAAAATACATAATAATAAATAATATTGATTTCAACTTGGAAAATATAAGTAGAACAAAATAACTTAATGAATGGACACGTCTCCCTCTCTCCTACTAAGCTGTGCTGTGCCCAACAGGGTCCATAATTGATCCCTAGATTTAGGCCTAGCATCTGTTTTATATTTTTGTACAATAAGGAATGCAATAAATGAATGAATCCAGATTCCAGGTTATAAATTATCGAGTTAGCAAATTTCATCCAATTCTGTTTTTCTTTTTCTTTTTTCATTTTATGTGAATGCTGCCTACGTCTCTTGTTTTAAATTTTCCTCACGCAGGTCTGCTGGCAGAGATTTCTTTAAAAAAAAACCTTTGTACATCATTGTCGCAAACGACCTCTTGCAGTTGACCCGTAGGGGTTTTATCTGCGTAACCGAACATAATTTCCATGAAATGGGGCGATAAATCGATCTAGCTAGGTTTCATTTTAGAAAAAGTCGTATTCCAAAAAAAAAACAACATGGATATCAAGATTCTCTTCACTTGAATTTATCTTTTTGATATATGGATGTTTTTATCAAATTATGAAACAATATTACATACCTAATCTTATTACGCATAGATTGTTATCACATGTTTGTATGGGCTGGATTTATTTATAAACAACAATTTAATAATACAAGATCGTAGCCAGGAGGTTATTTGGGGGGGGTCTACCCTCAGGAATTCATTTCAGAGGGGTCCTGCCCTTTTCTGCACGTATGGAATAAGTGTAAACTTTATATTTATGATTAATAATTTTATGTTTTGCTTGGCATTTCGGAGCTATTTCGGCTATGGCCATTCAATAAAACTAAATAACACTTTACCGACTACACTTTACTTTTACCCGACCCAGAAATCGTACCTGGGACCTCATGCTCACCCAACGTCCCAAGCACGAATACTGAGCATGAAGTCCTGGATTCGATACCCGGGCAGGGTGTTATTGGGTTTTTCTGTTAGGGAATCTCAAAAGCAGCCCGGAGACTCACTACCATATACCGTATACGTAAATATATAAATAATTCATTGTTGAAAAGTATATATATAAAAATTTAATAGTCAAAACTTTTGTTTCGATTTGGCGAAGGGTTCCCTCGTTATTTAATATAGCTATTTTTTTTATGAGTGAACTCGCTTCCTGAGCCGGGCTACTTGTTGTTGGGTTTTTCTGTTCGAAGATGTTCAGGAGTAGCTCGAAGTTTGGAATTATGCCCGTTAAATGACAATAAGCCAACTAACGATATTTAATTTAATTTATTAGGTATAACAAACAGGTATACAAGTTGTACTGTCTATCTCGACTGCTTCGTTGGTTTAGCGGTCGCAAGCGCGGCTACTGAGCCTGAGGTTCTAGGTTCGACTCCCAGGTCGGGCAAAATTTTATTGGGTTTTCCATTTAGGTTAGGTAATTTCCGCTCTAGGGGTTCCGCCTTGTCGTGGTGGGGGGGCTCTAGTAGCCGTGGCTTAGTCACCCACGGTGAAACGAGAGGAACCCGAGGAGTGCTGCTCCTCTGGACTTTGCCTCCAAGCCCATGTTGGAGCGGCGGTAGGTTGCGGGCCTTATGGGGGTGCCGCAACTGAGGTGGGCTGCGGTGTCGTATAGGCGGCACCACGATACCGATTTATATCTTCGTTTAACAATTCCTTAAATATCTGTACTGAAACTATCCGGATTCGGATAATCCGAAATACTTTTATATCCGTAACCATATCTGAAACCGGTATAATATTATTCATACCCATATCCAGATCCGAAATTTCATATCCATCTAAGGCTGAATAGACAAAAGCGTCACCACAACATGTATGTGAGAAAGTATAGTTCAGTATAGTGAGAAGAGGTTGGGATAGCTTAGTTAGTTCATAGAACACCTGGAGTATTTATCAGGGCAGACATAGATCCAAATACACGGCTATAGTTTTGTTAAATTAAATTAACATCTTCAAGTACGGTACCCTACTTCGTTAGATGACATTATTAACGGTGAATAGACATGTTTGTACACAGCAAAAATACAAAGTGATTCATTTCTACGGATCGGTACAGGCAGCAGGGACTGAATACTTAGCGATGATGTCATCATAACACATTGAAATAGTGAGCAGTGGTTGAGATAGCTTAGTTGGAAGGACGCTTAAGTGCTTATCAGAGGGCCTAGATTCAAATCCTGCTCACGAAAGGTACGGTACCCTACTTTCTTAAGCGACCTTATTATCGACAAATAGATATGTTTGTACACAGCAAACACAAGGTGATTCATTTCTACGGATCGGTATCAGTATTAAGCTTGAACTATCAGATATCAGAGGTTTTTGGACGATTAAAAGATAATACTATACACACAACAATATTTGGACGTAAGTGCATGAACAATCATAATTATAGAGAGATAAAGCTAATGTTTTTGGGATTAACTTAACTTAGCATCACGCCTGTATTCATTAGGCTAATAGGCAGAGGTGTACCTACATATTCCTAACAGAAATAATAAATAACACTTTTCCTCCTCGGTCGGTCGGTCGGCCTATTGCGGGGATGAAACAGTTTTTCATATCTAACGTTCTTAGAATTAAATGAATCATATCAAACACCTACTTGTCTGGTGTACACGATATTTTTACACACGATGTAACTTTGACAACTAGTAATTTAGTGACTTAACTACAATAAGTATTGGTCGCCCAATGTTCGAAATTCGACCATAACTCATTTAAATTTTAAATTTGCACGTTATTAAGGTTCTATTTTCAAAGATATGTATGTATTTGATAAACGCATGGAAGTGTGTGTAATGTTTTTTTTCCTCCTTGGTCGGTTGGTCGGCCTATTACGAGGATGAGACAAATTCAAATATTTTCAAATAAACCATATTACAGGCACTTATGAAAATAATTTATGAAATTTATTTCGGAAGGTTTATATGTTTAATACATGCGTTATATGTATATAGAAAGTACATAAAAGTGGATGATTTCTAACCAAGTCGGAAAATACAATTTCGGGCGCTTTACATTGCTAACGCTGGGCAAACCTTAAGAAATATGTACTACTGAATTTTATATCTAGCCAAAGACCACGTAGAAGACCGCAATGGCATATGTCTATCCTTTAAGGATAACCCACAGTAACCATTTTTATCTTTTACATAATGAAAAAACATAATGGGTTGTCTGCGAAGCTATTTTGAACTTTTGACCAATACATTGTTAATCTTAATCCAGTTAGGTAAATAAGTTAGTTACGTAAGGCATTTCATCATCATCCCTCTGGTCTTCTACCATTTATTTGGAGTCGGCGCAGCATGTATTCTTCTTCCATACATAGGCTCTACTTATACTGGAATGCTTCTATAGTTTTGGCTATGTTTTATGACTGGCCGCCTGCCTGTTGTCAACCCTCATTGGGAATGTTGTTGTTGGTAGTAAACGCCACCAATACGGTCTCCTTCTATCTAGCTATGTCATATCAAATGTAATCCATGCGCCAGGTTCTGATGTTATCCTACTATCATACTCCGCTAACCGGGCCAAATTCATTTAATATGAGATAACAGATTTAAAATTACATCTTCCGCCGCGCTGAGTTTCTGTTTGTTCAGTCTAATCTCGGAAACAAGAAACACGTTTGTTTGTACGAATTTTCAAACGATTTTGACCAATAGAAAGAGGGATTATTTGGCAGGTATGTTCATATTTGTGAATGAAGTCGGGAAAAATCGTCTCTTCTGATAGTATCCGGGGCGAGCGCTGCGTAAAAGTTACTAGAAAATAATTTGAAAGTTTTACCTATAATAATACAATAAAATGATGTACGACAATACAATAAATTAAATATAGTAACACTTTGATCTTGAGCTGGCCCATCTTAGTAGGGAGTTTCAATAGTACGCGAGGCAAACTTATACTGGTTTTTTTTCCACCGACGTGTAGCCTACTGTACTTCTTATTGTGTCAACGGTTTAAATAATTTGTGAGATATAATGCAGCAACGAGTAGCCATTTACGAGTAGCTGCGTAGGGATTGTCTTCGTGCAGATATTTTGCTGATATGGGATCAACCAGCATTTGTGACATAGACGGTTCTGGTTTGCGACACCCACAATAGGCAAGATTCGAGCTAGCAGACGTTGTCATGCCCTGACCCGATTGCAGTGCCACCTACCAGTTCCAATTGTGAATCTAAACCACCCCAGTATAGAGGCCAAACAAACAAAAACATTCAAATAGGGTCGATCCACTTTCGAGTTTTTGCGAGACTTACCCACGGCAATAAATTTAACTTGTAACATGATATTTTGTCAGCAGCAAAAAAAATTATGGACCCAAATATGGAAACAACTCAGTATACAGTATATTTTCTTTTACTTGAGTGGTGACTGTGCATTTAATATGCGCAGAAAAATTTATTTATTAATAAATCCTTCTGATCGTAGATATATTGCGTCTACATTACGTCTAAACGTGGGTAGCAAGACATGCTTTTGCAAATAAATTTTATTTCTTTTTAGGGCCTTTTTTGTATAATAGGCTAAATAAGTTATTAAATATATATAGTGTAAGTTATAAAAAATGTGCGATAATATTATCTGAATATTTAGTGAATCTCGACTACACAGACACAGAAAAGTTATTAGAAATTTTGAAATGAATTTAATTATTAAGTATTTATTTTATAGAAATGTTTTGTTTATACTAGTTATTGATTATATTAAATACCATAATGCTTGTTCTCATAGTTTTTACACATATTTTTTGTACTAGTTTAGCATAAATGTATTGTTCCACTAAAAATAGCGTAGTTAAGTGATGGCCTGAAACACAGGTTTGAATTAACCTAGTTCGGGCAGGTTGCTACATGTAATTTCAATTCAGAAATTATGTACTTCTTGCACTTATAATAGATATATTTTAGTTTTTTATTAGTCTTAGCGTAAAAATTACATATTATATTTGTTTTATTAATACTGCGGCCATTTGTACCAAGTTTTTGTAAAAGTTGTAATAAATTTTTATTTTATTATTTTTTTATAGCATCACGCCTGTATTCCCCGAAGGGGTAGGCAGAAAAAAAAAATTGTACACCCACACCACACAATTGTTCACCAATGCAATTACTTAAATATACGTATACATTTTAATCTCGCTGGATGATTATTTAGTGGCTCAGGTTTCACAGTAGATTAGCAGGATAAAACTAAAATAGCTTTTTATAATAAAAACATAAGTATATATATCTTAATATATATAAATCTCGTGTCACAATGTTTGTCCTCAATGGACTCCTAAACCACTTAACCGATTATAATAAAATTCGCACACCATGTGCAGTTCGATCCAACTTGAGAGATAGGATAGTTTAAATCTCAAATTATAGTCGCGTGCGAAGCCGGGACGGACCGCTAATATATATTATTCTCAATAAAAATAAAAAAGTCGCTCAATTGAGAACATTAAATTAACTTAAGCTATATTTACATTTTCGCCACTAAGACTAATGCCCAAACAATAATTATTTAGTGGCCTGAAGTGATAACATCTGTTTTAAATTAATGCAGTCATTTAATATGGTATACACTATGTACGTAGTACGCACAAGGGTATTTTGTTACATTATATTTCTCATTAACGTAAAGTAATAATATTTCAAAAAAAAAAACACATAAAAACCCTGTATTCCCTTAAGGGTTAAGTAGGTATGTTTAAAATGCTCACCGTGGGAGAGCCATGCTTCGGCACGAATGGGTCGGCTCGACCGGATTGATACCACGGCCTCACAGAAAACCGGCGTGAAACAACGCTTGCGTTGTGTTTCGCCGAGTGAGTGAGGGTACCGGAGGCCCAAACCCTTTAAAAGGACGGCAACGCACTTGCGACTCCTCTGGGGTTGCGGGTGTCCATGGGCGACGGTAATCGCTTAGCATCAGGTGATCCGTCTGCTCGGTTGCACCCTATTTATAAAAAAAAAGAAAAAAAAAACCCACATTTTACCAATGCCGTAATTGAACCCAGGACCTCACTCACAGCAGCTATTCTTATATCGATAAGACCAATGAGGTAGTTTAATTGTTCATATGATACCATACGAATCCTACATTATCTGCATTTTAAAATAACTTAAGTACTTACACTAGATATTTATCCACATTTTAAAATCATTTAAATAATAATAAAACTAAAGTTACAATATTAAATGGAAAAAGAATACGGTCGCGAACAGGATTCGAACCTGCGCCTCCCGGATAGATACTCCAGGCGCTCTGACCAACTAAGCCATCTCGACCTCTGCTCACCACCGCGAATTCTTCTTCCATATTTTAACACGTCTTAGTTGGTTTTAAATTAACTTGACGATATAAACAGTGTGTTCTATGAAAATCAATTTTTTTATGGCTCAATAGACCAATACTGGAGTGGCAAGAATGTTCACATCTTGAGCAGGCGTGTTTCGAAAATAAAACAATAAAAATGTTGATACGATAAAATACAAGAAATTTGAATTAATTCAATTCCCTTTTATAAATAAATAAATCTATTAGAAAGTTTAAATAGCAACCAAGATGTAAATAAAATTAATCTTACGAATATAAGTCGAAAAAATACGTAGTAATGTTATACAGAATACGAGTGAAGCATACTATATCCTACAATAGGCATCATGACTGATTTTGAAATCGCCTTCTATAATATAGGTATAGGTCGCGGCATGGATCTTGAGCGCTAGGCAAAAAAGTAGGAGATAGTCGCGCAGGCGTACATGCAAGCACACAATTACTAAATTGTTTTACTGGACATAATATTATTTTTCTCTATTACATTGTTTTTATACTTATAAACGAAAACTAAGTACGCATAAAATCAAAATTCAGGTAAGTAATTTATGAAAACCTATTATGATACGATATGATATGATGTAGGCATGTACAAAAATTATGTTAACATATAATATTGTTAATTTAAACGCTTGGCAGGATTTTTATTGATAGCTTCTGTTCTACTAAACTAGTAATGGCAATTTTTTATTTTTTTATCAATTGTTCAGAAGCTTCATTGGTTTGTTTTTTTGATCTGTTTTGAATTATTAACAATCTCTAGTGTCTCTTTCTTAATAAAACAGTCCACATCGTACACCATTTTCCTTGCCTGCCTAGTCAACACATTGTTTCCTTTCGTCATCTTGTAAAATACTTATGCTACGAATCACTAACACGTACTAGTATAAAAAAAACAAATCTCACGTCATTAACTAAAAAAAAACGAATTCAAATTAAATAGATAATAAAATATGTAAGTTGAGTGAGCGCAACAGTACTTCACAGGATGCGAGACGTATGTCAAACACTTTCACCAATGCGAATGACAACGTCACACTAATTAGCCAATCATAGTGTGATGCATTCATGCACCGCAAGCGCCGACCAATTATATTTTTTCACGCCCGTCCCACCCCGCTACTACCCGCTAATCGGACCTAAATTTTGACTTCTGCGCATTCAAGGCCAGCGCTCAAGATCCGTGCCCCTACCTATACACGTCTACTATTTCCGAAAAATATATTATTTCATCAATAAACTCTGTTTTAACGCAGATTATTTTAATTTATCTAATTTGAATTAAGCGCCAAAACGCTCATGGTTGTCATGGCGCCGGTTATAATGAGTTGTGACGTCACGCTTCGTTATTATTTGACAAAAGTTCAAGCAAAACATCGGCAGTGATTGACATCCAATTGAGACGTCACGTCATTCGCTGTTATTGGCGTTTCAGTCATCACGGCCGATTGCAGATTTAATCATTTTTTTTTTTATTGAAAATCTTATTATTCTTAATGTTTTTGATAAAACTAGGTCATTTTTTAGAATTCTGTGTACATATATTTTTCTCTAAAATCTAATTATAACCTAAACCTAAACATTTATTCTTTAATACTGGCATCATGCCTATGCCGCGTGTCAATACGCTAGCCACTCGCACACCTATAACTAAGGTCCGATAATCGGCCACAAAAACAACAGTACTACAGTCGCAGTGCGTGACCCACGCACACCCATTTGTAAGCTTCATTACTTTTTTTTTAGTTAGGTACTTGGTTACCGTGGATATTTTTATATGTTCAGTGGAGTACAATGTTTTTTTTTTTAGTATTCACTCATATCGTCTTCTGCTGCTTCCTCTTCCTGCTTGATCTCGTCTTTTGGCAAAAGTAATCCGACGAAACATCCACCTTAAAATAATGAAATAAGAATTAAGATTTTCCTAATTATATATATGTACATTCAAACATATTATAACAGTTGCATTCCCCTAAGAATTGAGCAGAAGTACACCTCGAGAATGCAACTCTTCAAGAACAAATATGGTCATCAAGTTCCATCTAGCTATTAAAATAAATTAGAACAAAAATCTGCTAATTGATCTTGGTATGCCGCACACTGCAACCCTTGGAAGGCTGTAGTAATTCGTCATTCCTCTACTTGAAGGTAGTTCGTTTATCATGGGGAGATTGAAGAAGTCATGTTTACTTACATATAGCAAGAGATCCGTAGACATAGAAAGCGACTTCGCAGTTTGTGTCGAGGAGTACTTTGAAGAAGTGAATACCGATCACCCCTGTGCCAAGACCAATCATTGGGATTGTGCTGACAGCCATGGCTCTGAAAATAAATCCACACTGTTATATAACCCCTATAAACTTTCACGTTCTTACACGTACACGTACATCCTACACACCTACACACTCCACGTATCATTTAATGATTTTTTTAACCGTTTCTCCAAAGGGGAAGGCATAGGTTTACGCAGTCGTACACCCACATTTCACCAATTAATGCTGTTATTTTTTATAAGTTTAATGTAATTGGTGGTGAGCCTATTGCCATATCTACCAGGCACAGTTTCAAACTCCAGGCTGCTACTGATAATGTCCTAACAAAAAACTCAATAACACTTTGCCCGATCCGAGAATCCCACCCAAGATCAACGAGGCAGTGTTAATATAAGTTTGAGTATAGCTGATCTATGCTTACCTCACGGATGTGGGGTAGGTGTCAATAATGTAGGAGGTCAGTGTACCGAAGTTGAAGATTCCTGACATGGCAATCATGAACATGACAGCGACCAACACCCTGGCAGAATTGAAGTTGAGCACTAATCCCGCTATTCCAGCTTCTACCTGCAGAACAACAAAAGATAACATAAATTAATTGCTAACCTTATCGGGTTCGCAAACATACATACATACACTCACGCCTTTCTCCCATGGGAGTGGGCAGAAACTACAGAACATCACCTGCCACGATCCTTACATATGTCTTTTGCTTCATCCACGTTCATACATCTGGTCATACACGCCCGCCGGTTGCGCGTACTATGCGCCTTAACTTTTTAGTATATCACTATTATGCTAAGCGTATATCCTTCCAGGGAGTCCCCCTCCGGCATTTCCACGTACACCTGCATCTTTTGTTAATTTTGTTTTACTCATTCTCTCAATATGAAGAAACCATTTAAGCATACAATTTTGAGTTTGCAAACGCTGCTACATTTTAAGGTCCTTCGGTAATCAGATCATATTATCTATTTTCGTAGAGAGCCCACAAATTCTACAAATATTACAAACCTGTACGAGTATGAAGAGCCGTTTCCTCCTAATAACGTTGATCATTTTTCCCGAAATCAAATTTCTGAATGCTATGACCATAGTAATTGTAAACACACCCACCAAAGTCAAGTCGGAACTATACGAGGAGCATTCTTTAATCTGAAATTAAAGACAAATAGCGGATTAACACGATAAATACTGGAGTAATATGTAGACCCGTTAACATTTTTCAATTTCCTAGAAAGTTAGTTCTAGTTGCAAAAGCTAAATCTCGTAATTTATTTTTATTCAAAAGGGCACAGCGTTGCCTGCGTATGATATGCAGCGCCGACCCTAATTAAATTGGTATAAGGGCAGGGAGATGATGATGATGATGATGACAGCGTTGAGGTTACAATGGGCTTCAGTTCCAGCGCATGTTCGTTTACGGGGGAATGGGGAAGCGGATCGTTTATCTAAATTGGCAGCAAAGGAAGGAGTTGAGTTCAACTTTTTATCAGTTAGCCAAGAATATAGTTCTAAATTTAAAATGAAAAGCCTAAATATTTGGAAAGAATATTTTAACATAAAATCTAAGGAAAACGGAATTTGGTACAGGACAATTCAAGGCGACCTTCCTCATTTAGACTGGTTTGACAATATTAGGTTGAGTAGAAGCTATGTCAAGTTAGCTCTAAGATTCCGATCTGGACACTATACATCGACAAAGTTTGTATTCATAATGAAAAAAGCTAATTCACCTAATTGTAACAGTTGCAATGTGGTTGAAGATGTACATAATTTACTGATGAATTATGTTCGGAATTAGAATGAAAGGGAAATTTTGTTCGAAATTAGAATGAAAGGGAAATTTTGTTCGAAATTAGAATGAAAGGGAAATTTTATTCAATGAATTTCAATTGAATATGTTACACGTGGGGTTAGTCCAAATAATTTTAACACAAACAAGATCAGAAGTCGCAAAAACGTTATGACAATTGGTATACTTCATTGATTAAAATTTCCCTTTGTGCGACATATACACAATATAATGATCCACTAACTAAGTTGATCATTATATTGTGTATATGTCGCAGATGGATTGTAGAATCAGCTGTTATACAAAACTGCTAGCTGATTTACAGAACAGTACTGTTATGAAAAACAGCTGAACGACGTTTAACGTTTTTACATAATTACTGAACGATAACACGCAGAATTGAATGAACGGTTTGCGTTTATCAACGATCAGAGATTATGTAAAACAGTGTGAAATGTACTGTCAGATTGTTGATTTAGTTAGAATTTTTGTCGCATAGGGCTCTATATGTCTTAAAAATAATAACCTAACTTTATTTTACTAGTCAATAGCAAAAAAAAGATGAAAATTTTGAATGACGTATTTACTAAACCACTATAATACTCGACAATATATCGGGATTATGAAAGATAATAAACGAAATTGATCCATAAGCGAGCGAAGTGAGCTCGGGAGTCTCGTGTATCCCGACACGGACAGGTGAGGTTCGAAGAGGATGACGGGGGCCAGTCACCTTCTTCGTGTTTAGGATTTTTCTAACCTTACAGACACAAAAATAGGAGCCCCGCTGAGCGGGGCTCCGTCGACCCAGCCACGGAAAGTCAAATCAGAATACAGTATCTTTTTTTTACTTGAGTGGTGACTATCCATTTAATATACCTTTACAATAAACAAACCAGTCCCACAGTAGATGTGTCATTCTGCATTACGTCTAAAGGTGGGTAGCTGTATTGTTAAACGTATCGCAATGGCAATCCAACTGAACGTCGTTCAGCTGTTTTATAAAACAGTACTGTTTTGTAAATCAGCAAGCAGTTTTGTAAAACAGCAGATTTTACAATCCATCTGCGACATATATATTGTGTTGATTGTATATTGTATAAGGCATGATGGGGTTAACGTATCCACATGGATAAAAATCTCAAATAAACAAAGATAAAAAAAAAACTCGTAATTCATGTAGTATACCGTGGGAGAGCGATGCTTCGGCACGAATGGGCCGGCTCGACTAGATTGATACCACGCCCTTTCAGAAAACCGGCGTGAAACAACGCTTGCGTTGTGTTTCGCCGAGTGAGTGAGGGTACCGGAGACCCAAACTCTTTAAAAGGCCGGCAACGCACTTGCGACTCCTCTGGAGTTCCATGGGCGGCGGTAATCGCTTACCATCAGGCGAGCCGTCTGATCGGTTGCCCTTATACCATAAAAAAAAGAAAAAAAAAAGTAAATCTTACCTCTTTTGTGGCCGGGACATTAGCAGTGTATCTAATCATCTCACAGGCTGTTATTTCGTCCTGCCCGTTCCTTACTGATACCACGAATGCGTTTGCTACGAAGGGCATCGACACAATAAAAGCGTTCATACTAAAAAAGAAAATTATTATTAAAACTTATCACACAAAAGCAATTCAAAATCGTGTTTTTGTGATAAGTCTACCTTTTTAAAACTTTTTAATAACCAGCTTGAAGAAAACCTCCCACAAATTTGATTTATTTTCGAGTTTGCCGCGGTAAGACATAAGGTCTATGAAATATAAATTAGTAACAGTACTTGAAAATGCCAAGTAGTAACTGTGAACTATAAGCCTATAAATTCCGAGATATTCAGCACACCAAACATCTCTGATACTAAGTTGACTCCTGACTTAAACGAAGATCAAGAAATTGTAGCAAACATACGTACGTATTAAAACTGATTACATAAAGTAGTGCCAGGAGTAAAGTTTGCTTCAGCAATGGTGGTTTCACTATGGGCATTGTCTGCGTCACTATAGAATCCCAGAAACGTGTGCGTACCGATGGCGACTGTTCCTCATCCAGATCTAATGAACACACCTGCAAACAAAACAAAAAAACTTTGCAAAACTATTTCTTAAGTACTGTAAGTAGTGAAAGAGCTTGCATTCTCATTTACACACAAGAATGTTGTGTGACATAACCTTCTGAAGCTTCCGTGACTATATTTTTCTAATTTATATCTTGTATTGTTTTTATCTTCATCCGCTGAAATTAAACTCTCGAACATGATTTCCGTCTATATGGCCCTCCAAAAATATACAATAATTTACTAACCTGAAACTCATCAGCACTCTTTCCAGTATTCCTAATAAATATCGCCTTCAAAACTTCAAGACCCTCTTTCTCCCTGTCGGCGTTTACTAGGTATTTAGGGCTTTCGTGTACGTAGTAGCACCCAATAGCACTCAGAGCACATGGCACTGCAACGAGGAGGTCGAGAAGCCGCCAAGAATTGAAGTAGATACCCGGGAACGACCAGTAATAGGAGAACGTCATTGGTAAAATGGGAATAGTTAAAACTGGAACAAAACAAAAGCGTTAATATTCATCATAAAATGTTCGATACATACTATGATTCCATATGAGGGCACATTTTTAATAAGGCATATTTAAGAAAATATTGCAATTTACGCACCTGCCAGAAGACCTACTCCTAGCATGTAGGCACTGGTGGTCAGTAAAACCATGCAATTCCGCTGCAACTTAGGCGTGCACTCACCCAGCAAAGTAATTGATAACGCAAAGGATCCGGATGCACTGCAAATTTTAAAACATAATATGTTTTACAAAATGTAAAATGAGAAACGCTTACTTCAGGATCTGTTTAACTTTACGTTTAAACATTCCTTTTGTTTTTTTTTTTTTTTTTAACAGCGATGTTTAAGTCATCAATAATAAAAAGAACTTACGAAGCAGATGACACAAATTTAAGCAAGCTAAACACGATCCAGTGAGGTGAGAAGGCGGCTGCTGTCGCAGCGATGTAGGTTATCGCCAGGGAAATTATAAGTATCTTCCGTCTGCCCCTTGTGTCTGCGAGGTAGCCCCACAAGTAGGATGTGCCGATGGCACCTATGAAAGTAAAAACACCAGTTTGATTTAAATGTAGGAGAGATTCATCTAACCATCGGCCAGATTTGGCAGAAGTCATAACTATAACTGAAGACATTGTATTAACTGCAAAGTTAGTCGTGTCGGTTCGGTCACCCGTATAGGGACATAATTGGTAGCAAAAACGTCGTCATAAAACGTGTTAAAATATGGAAGAAGAATTCGCGGTGGTGAGCAGAGGTCGAGATGGCTTAGTGGTCAAAGTGCCTGGAGTATTCATCCGGGAGGCGCAGGTTCGAATCCTGTTCGCGACCGTATTCTTTTTCCATTTGATATAATAACTCTAGAGTTCGCTAAGCATGCGTTAATGCTTTTCAAAGATTTATCTTGAATTATAACTGAAGAGTGAGATATAATGTTTGGGCATGTTAATCCGTAGATTGAGCACCGACCGGAGCCTTGGGCTAAACATCTTGACACAAGGGTAACATCTGAACCAAACACAAAAGAGAAAACAAAATCTTATATTTTTTATATCTGAATGATGATTCATTGTACTTTGTACAATTCGATTTCGTGTTATTAGAATAGTGCTTTTTGAACTTTTGAACGTCAAACATTCAAATCTGGCAGTATTCCAAACCCCATTCTCCACTGCTTCCTAATTCTTCACTGGAGAGACGAAAGAATAATGTAAATTGTATTATATGGGACTACTATCAGCTAGCCCTAAGATATGGCCGGAAACAACAATTGCAAAAGTGGTAATCTAATTATACCAAATGCTTGTGGTATTACAGGTGTCTATATAACACTAAATTACTTTCCAAAGCATCCTTCTTTATCATTGACAAAATATAAAAAAAAAAAACCCCGATCTTACCAATTAAGGGAACATACAAGAGCAGTCCCTGCACGTCACTGCTGATATCCAGCTCACAAGCACTGGCGGACACCAGGTAGGACATGGAGAAGATCTCAAAGGTTGTGCTGATGATGATGCCTGAGATCAGCAAAAATAGCAACCAGACGTAGCGGTTGCATCCTGTAACTGTTTCATTTAACAAGGTTACTAGTTATTGGTGACGACCCCATGAAAAGGTTGGAGGACATGTTATTCACATTAGATATTTGTGAAAAGATGAATTAATAATTAAAAAGATTTCATGTCATGTGTTTTTTTTATCTTAATAATTTCTTTTTTATTACACGACTTCCCATAAAAGGAGTGTTATGTATTTAGGATTCATATATTTTTGTCATGTATGTTGGTGAATTTCTTTATTCCGCTATAACTTCTAAATGCCTGAACCGATTCAGATGTATGTGATATCGTTAGACTCCTTGTATTTTACAGGCTAACACATGTTAGTTAGATTTAAAAAAGCTGTGTTGCACAAAAAAGTATGATAAAACAAGATAAAATTAATTATAAAACACGTCTGCCATGGGAGTTTTTTTTTACCGCATTTTTGCCACATAGCCACTAAGTACATTACTTTTGTTTAAGATGTTACTAGCCTATGTTACCCGGGATAATGGATAGATGCTTCTTATTATTAATAATGTAAGGACTGCATTTACATTAATAAAAATAAGAAGAATCCTTACATATAGTTATAATAAAACAACTTTTAACCGGATTAATCGCGTGTATTATTAGGTTTTTTTTTTCTGCAGGAGGACTGCAAACGTACACGGACACAAACGCTGCAAAGCGTTCGAAACGTCAGGAAAAACAAAAACTAATAATACACGCGATTAATCCGGTTAAAAGTCGTTTTATTATAATATGTAGTGATCGCGAAAACCCGAGATCTTGCATATAGGGTTATCATATTTAGAAAAAGATATTCGTTTCTATATTTCCATATTGTTTCCCTCTTTTCAGTGCACTCGACTTTTTCGTCTATTAATAATTGTTTAAGGAACGTAGCAGGTGGCGTTCTATAGTTTCTGACTACCCCCGCGGGAGAAAGGCGTGACTTTATGTATATAATCATTTATTTTATTACTATCTACTAGATTCACGAAATCATACCTGTGTTCTACGGGTGCGTTATCATTTATTGTCTGAGTCATACACAAGCCCTTCAACCTAATCTATTTTATTTTGTATTATTATCGTAATTTCAGTGACACTTAAATAAGATAAAAACTTGAGTTCTGTTTTCTAACTGAAAACATGTTCATAACAATTATTACGTTTAGGTTAGATTAATATTATCAGAAATGAATCATTTTTGTAATTAGTTCATTTAGAGGCACTTGTTTTTTTGATGTTATAGGGGGCAACCGAGCAGACGGATCGCTTGATGTTAAGCGATTACCGCCGCTCATGAACGCCCGCATCACCAGAGGAGTCGCAAGTGCGTTGCCGGCCTTTAAAGGGTTTGGGCTCCGGTACCCTCACTCACTCGGCGATACACAACGCAAGCGTTGTTTCACGCCGGTTTTCTGTGAGGCCGTGGTATCACTCCGGTCGAACCGGCCCATTCGTGCCGAAGCATGGCCCTCTCACGGTAAAAAATTGAATTTTCAGAAGCTAGTCCCCACATTCCAAAGTGTAGATTCCTATGGAGAAGAACATAGTAACTATTTTTTATAAGAAAATAATAATAAGTATTAGTAACCTTTTTTTTTTCTATTGCAAACCTCACTGCATATCCATCATATATATAAAAATGAATCGCCGAAATATATATAATAGAGCATTCTTTTTTTGTTTTCTTTATTGCCAGTACCAGGTTTGTATAAAAGAAAATTAAAAAAAAAACGAACAGAAAAAGAAATGCGGTACGAAGTTCGCTGGGTCAGCTAGTTAAGTATTATAAAACAAAGTACCCCGCCGCGTCTGTCTGTTCGCGATAAACTCAAAAACTACTAAACGGATTTTCATGCGGTTTTCACCAATAGACTCATGAGATTAGATAGTGATTCATGAGAAAGGTTTAGGTGTACAATTTGTTAAGGTTTTGGCTGCATTCATATTATCTATGGATCGCTAGTATTAATATATTTTACATACAAGTATTGTAATAAAAGCTGTTTTATCGGTCTTGTGGTCCCAAACGCGACTGCTAACCATGAGGTTCTGTGTTCGATTTCCAGATCGGAAAATTTTATTGAGTTTTTCTGTTAGACAATTCTCAGTAGCAGCACAGGAGTGTGGAACTGTGCCCAGTAGATGGCAATAGGCTCACCACCTATAACATGGGACTTAAAAACAGCATTCATGAAATGTAGGTGTACAACTGTGTACATCTCTGCCTACCCCTTCGCATGATGCTATGTTTTGTAAAGTTATTCTTACGTTATTTAACCTAAACTTAGTGTATATTTTCATTACAATTTTCTACACTCGATTTCATCTTTGTGATACAATGGATGCACTTATCAAATTATGGAACAGAATCGCGTTTTTAGAATAACCTTATTGATAAAGAATCCATGGTCATCACATAGATTGTAATCACGTGTTATCATGAACTTATGTGAATTTATTTGTCAGTATGTATTACATATAAAAATGAAAAAAACAGATTACTTAAACGTTATACTCCATCTACACATATATTATAAAGAGGAAAGATTTGTATTTTTGTATGTATCGGATAAACACAAAAACTACTAGCCCGATTTGAAAAAATTATGATATTTCACCAAAAGCAATTTTACTCACAAAAATTATAATAAATGTAATCACATTTTAATTTTAAAAGGTGTAATTTAAAATAAGAATACAAAGTTTAAATACGAGATTTTAAAATTAAACCGTATATTATTTTAATTTCCAGCCTTACGAAATTTTAAAATAACTAAATATTTAGCCTTTTTTATGTTCCGCTAAATGTGCTAGTGTATTTATTTTGTAGAAACTTATAATTTAATTCACACATAATCTTTTTACTTTTTTTCAGAGTGGTAAATTCATCAAGGACGTTGTGCCGGTTTCCTGCCGACTAAAAACCACACGATCCTACACAAACTTTTTCCGGGATTTCGGGATCACAGCTGCATTCACAGCAAGGACAGATAAAATCTTACCAGTCATATCAAGCGCCTCCTCAAAAGTCATCTTGTTCATTTGTTCCGACATTTTGCACTATACTTACACTAAAATACACTTACATAAAAAAGTACTTATAATTATATTTTAATTATGACATTATAATCGCACAGAGTAATTCTTTCGATTTTTATGGTTAACCAGAAATCTGAGTAATATTGGTGAACCGAACGCACTAACAATATAGCATACAATGCGTCATCGACTCTTCCGACGCTGTTTTATCATAAAAAATATACGAGTCAAGCCTTTTGTTTCGATTAGAACAGGGTTCTGTAGCTGTTATAGCATTTTTTGTAGTATTTTAATTATTATTATTTAATATAGAATATATGACTTGTATGTACAGTATAATATTTTAACTTCGTATTCCTCATGAGTAGAATAATTTTAATTTGATGAGTATAAATAAATGTAATTCTGAATGACAAAAATCTACAAGATATTATATTATTAAGTAACGCGAAAACTTTTTATTCCTTTGTTTTTTGTATTACGTATAATGTTAATAATGTTAAATTAAATAGACAATAGGGTATTTCACAGTGGTGGAGATAAAATATGAAACATAGCTATAATTAAAATGAAAAAATATATTTGAATCGTTTTTTTTTTTTGTTTTTTTTTTTATAACTCGTACGTAGATTTAATTCGCTAAATAAATTCATGATTTTTAATCTATGTGTCACGTGACTTGAAACACCAATCACAGCGTAACTTCACCACCCAGGCGATTGACTGTCAATTTGCAGTCATTGTGACACATGACACAAAATAAATCGATGAATTTGTCGATATTTGGGGAGCAAGTTGCAACCACTTTCTTCGTATTTCAGTAGTTTTCGTAGAATTGGTACACTGAGTCGCTACGCACCAATGATAAGATTTACAAAATAACTTCATTTGTTTGCTATAGTTCTGTTGACTGAGTATTGACGTCACAAAATGGCGATCGTCATTATCGCGCCTTTTGGCCAGACATTAAAAAATGGAATTTAAAGCAGCTTTTAATTAGCGAAAGCAAAAATTTTTTTTAGTTAATGTAGACCGTAGTCTTTAAATTTAAGCCCTTTTATAATTTTACCAATATCTCTATTGTTAGTAATGGCCTGGCTCTCAGGTTGAGAGCGGGACACAGGCCACTCAACAAATTTTGGTGAAAAAAAATGTAGCTTCCCGAACTGTCATATACCATAAGTCATTTATATGGTAAGGTAGATGCCGTTGTACATTATTTGACAGAAGGTATACTAATAAATAAAGAAGGAGAAAGACTAATAAATTATTTACAGTTAGTTAAAATTAATTAACATTGTTTCACATAATGTTGTCTATGCCATTATCGAATGCTGCTAAAATGTTGTTTAGATTTGTACCTATGTATAAGGTACAAATCTAAACAAAGTTTAATTTAATATAGTATTAATTATTTTGTAATTAACATGTATCTAATAATAAGGTACGATGGGGCTGTCATGTGTTTTATATAAAAGCCCCTAAATTAAATAAAGAGATAAAAAATCGATGTAAGGTTATTTGGAAATAATGCAGAATGATAAAGAAACTATAAATTAATATCGAATATAGATCACTGGGTGATTATTAGCAGTAAGCAAAATTTATGTTTATGATTATGTACCTACATAGACCCCATTGGTAGTAGTCAAAATCGCAACAGCTAACCAATAAAAAAATTACACTCGATTTTAAAATCTAACCTTCATTATATATGTCAATTAGAATTTCATCAACAACATAATATTTATGAACAAAATATTCAAACATTCTTTATGGACTTAATAATACTCCTCCCTATATAATGTCCAATACTATCTCCACGAAGATTAGGCAAGAAAGAAAGAAAGAAAGAAATATTTATTAAGATTGATAACGTGACACACACTACAGAAAAAGAAATGTTGCAAGGAAAAAACAAAAATAGATATATACACACTTATAAACTAAGTAAAGTAATAACCCTACAACAGAAAGATTACGCAGTGTGCGTCGCAGTATCCATCAAAAAGAAATGTTGCTCAGCCTAAAGCCGCATCGCGGTCAGCGGTACGACGCTGATTTTCAGCAACACCAGGGTGACTGTCGAGTATGTGACAGCTGTTATTAATAATTTGATTCGAATAGGCATACAATTGTGCAGTGATGCCTGAATGATGCAAGAGGAGGTTCTTTTGTGTAATAACTGTTGGAAAAAGGTCGCAGGAGGAAAGAAAAGATGTCTGCACTGTTTGATGGTTTGATTTAAATAAAAAAGTACCTACTCTGTGATTTAATGTGTCGAACAGTCGAAAAATACAAGTGTCAAACTTGAACTAGCGAAAGAATGAATGAGTGATTGAATGGATAGAGTGATTCGAACATGAATTAGATAATTAAATATTAATGAGACACATTCATATTGATTACTGTTCAACGGTTATTACTCACGAGCATGCTTTGACTCGCGCCGTCGCGCCGGGCTCTGTTCGAGTTCGAAACTAGTCGGGCCATCCCGAAGAATGCGCGTGAGTAATAACCGTTGAACAATAATTATGAGGAGGTATTATATATAGTGTACAAGTATATGCGTTAACACAGGTGCACTCCCTCTTCATTCACTCTCATAGACCGATTGGAAGGCAATTCGACACGACCGGAGAGAGGTTAGGCACAAGACCGATGGCTTTACGTGCTCTCCGAAGCACACACCGCCAACTTCGTAACTCCGAACTGCTACTGAGAATTCTCTAACAGAAAAATATTATAACACTTTGCCTAATCTCGGAATCGAACCCAGGACCTCACGCTCAGCAGTGGCGCTTGCGACCAATAACCAACGAGGCAGCAGGGACTGAATACTTAGCGATGATGTCATCATAACACATTGAAATAGTGAGCAGTGGTTGAGATAGCTTAGTTGGAAGGACGCTTAAGTGCTTATCAGAGGGCCTAGATTCAAATCCTGCTCACGAAAGGTACGGTACCCTACTTTCTTAAGCGACTTTATTATCGACAAATAGATATGTCTGTACACAGCAAACACAAGGTGATTCATTTCTACGGATCGGTATCAGTATTAAGCTTAATCTATCAGATATTAAGGTTTTCGGATGACTAAAAGATAATTTCTTACTCATAAACATAACAGTCGAAGGAAATAAGGGCATGAAAAAATTACGCATTATTCATACTAATATTATAGTAGCGAAAGTAACTCTGTTTGTTTGTCACCTTTTCACGACTAAACGGATAAACGGAAAGTAACGAAATTTAGCAAGGAGATAGATTGGATCTTAGAGAAGCATATAGGCTACCTTTTCTCATGCAGACGAAGTCGCAGGCACTAGCTAGTTAGGCAGAGGTGTACACAGTTGGGCACCCACATATCATTGTCCCGGGCTTGCGTTTAATCAGCTGTCCTATGTCAAGCAACCGGGCATAATACCAAACTCCGAGCTGCTACTAAATAATCTAATAGAATAAACCAACAACACTTCGTGACCCAGGAATTACCTTCTCCCCCAACAACTGCGATTACATCACCAACGAATTATAAATATTTTCATCTGAGCATCTCCGGGCTCAGGGAAAACCGTAAAATCCAAGGCAATGAAGAGATTTCTTCTGGATCTACGTGCTCGATTGTCTGTCACAGCGGCAGTTACCATCAGGCAAATTTTGTGGCTAAACATAGCGTAACGTATGACGTATCTACATATATATATAAATGATTTGCTGTTTTTGTTCGTTAGTCTCGCTAAAACTCGAGAACTACTAAACTGTTTGAGTGAGTTCCTGGATGGTTTAAATTTACAATTGGACTCGGTTCAGGACAGGTCACCGTCTGCCGGTCACACTAATTTTTGACAAAAACAAAATTTGTTAGCAAATGTTGTTTAGCAGAAAACGATTTCCTATAGTTTTTATTCGCCGACAGTTGAGGAGGCCAAACATTCTTATTTGGTTTAGAGTCACACAGTCACACTACAAATAATGAATACCCATTCATTTAAAATTATTCACCGTTTTTGCGGTTTGTACAACTGATTTTGAATTTTATTGTATAGGTCACACGACTTGTAACAGCAGCATCAAACAGTTGGTATTGTAAATAGAATTTTGCTTCCTTCGCAATAGAGATCAAAACCTATTGAATCAGCTTTAATGGTTTATTCAAATATCTAATGTTATTTTAAATTCTGTATATTTCTGTATATTTGACAAATACTACGTCATGGTCACCTACTAATTTGACCGAACAACGTATTGTACGTAATTCCCAGTTTAAGCTGTTAGATTAAAAAGGGAAAAACCATAACGTTTCTATACGGAATGCTTGGCAAATCTTATTTTGATGACAGTAAAGCCCATTTACAAGTTCCTATCATTTACCTTCGAACCTAACTTATGTATACAAGTCGTGGATGCCCGGAATTTGTTGTAGGCACTCGCGTAGATACACAATATAGTGGTATCACTAATCTGTTCACTCTCCTCAGATCCGATGGATCACTACATCATAAGAGATGAACAGACTCACAAGCACACTCCGAAGCGCTTGACGCTATAGGACTCACCACCAAGGCCCGGGTCTGTCGCGAAAAATCCCATCATGCCCGCCCAGACCCTCGCTCGAGCCGGCCCTCGCCGAGCTTGTAGCTTTAAATTCATCCCATAATAATAAGGAAACTGATCTGATCCAGCTAGTCCCTAGTTAGGCTCCCAACAACGCCCTAACCCGAGTCTCGTGTTCCGCAGTGGACGCCCTTGGCGCTGTTACTTGATTTGTAGTAATTTAAAATATGCTCTGGCTAGAGACATCAAACCAGGGAGTGAATAACAAGAAAATAATGGTAGTTTTATTTAACGGTAACGGCCCTACCCTTTTGATTCGGATACCCAATTGTTTCCATACATTTATATTTCACTACCATTATATTTAGGTAGCATTACTTTTTGGTATGATTATATTTTATATTTCGGTACCGGTATAAAAAAGGTTTACTTTGATATACCGCCAGCACCCGCCGCCGCACGTCTGTAAACATTCTAATTTTCTTTAGTTTTAACTTTGCATCATTGCTTAGAGTTATATGTTTAGAGTTTGAGTGACATGCTTGACTTTCATTTCGCGCGGCCAGATCGAAGCTCAGAGATACTTCCCTCATCATTTTTTTTTATTAGAGCGTGCCGTCTCAAGATCGGAGTGGAAACAGTCCGATCTTGAGGCTACAAGCCTTTCTTATTGTGAGGGTCCAATGTCACATTTTATCATACGACGTTTTTGCAGTTCTCGATTAAATATGAGAAACTGACTGCTTTATTTTGTATTGCCCTACTGTGGTTCAGAATAAGAATAAAAGATACACTTTGCCATCTTAGCATCGACATCGCACTTTGATGTTATGTGTACCCCAGTAGTCCCTAGGTATCGAAATATAGCATGACTAGTATTTCGATACGGATAATGTCCACCAGGACATCATCTCTGACTTCTTGGTGACTGATGTTTAGGACGAATTTTTGGTAAGACTTGTGAAAAACTAACATTAATTGGTCAGGGGATTCTATCACGAAACACAAGTCATCTGCAAATATGATCTCAGAGATCAGTCCTTGATACTTTAGGGCCTTCAATCTAGTTAGATCGAAAAAAAAAAGTTGGTGCTAAAACGGATGTAAACTCAATCGGATGAAAATTGCAAGGCCTCCTTCTATATCACTACTGCAAAGTACAACACAAACAGTGTAGGTGCTAAAATGTACCCTTGCTTCACTTCAGGTAGCAAAGCGACACAGCATTTGATTCCATCACGTAGGGATCTTAGAAGTTAAAAGAAATCCGATCTTTTAAACTTTTCTTAGTTAATTTCCAAAGTGCTTCTCGAAGCATGCTGTCAAAAGCCTTCTGAAGGTCAACTAACCTCTCAATTTTGTTTGCTGCAGTTAACGCAGTTTGAAAATCGCTCCACGGGTCGCCGGATCAGATCGGATGCCAAAGGGAGCTCCCGCAATTCTTTTCCATAGGCGATTAGTAAAACTCATGCAAAAACTCTCCCAGGAACTAATGAAAGTGAAATACTGCGGTAGGAATTACAATTGGAAGGGTCACCCTTGTTTTTATATAGGGCATAAATGCGAGGTACTTTAAAATATGTCGGAACACGTACCATTTCTCACAAAAATAATAAAGTTCCCAGATGGCAACTACGATAATATTTAATGAGTTCTCCCTGTATAGAGTCCATCACTGCTGCGCGATTATTTTGCTGTTATTTAATGGCAAGAATAATCTCATTACGTAACAGTGGCTCGTCCGGATGTTGTACAATGGGCAGTTGAGGTCGACATCGACATAGCACAAGCACAACAAGCGGTGAGCTAAAATTTAAAAAAAAAGGACTTTTAAAAAGGCATGGAATACCATCCCTAAGCTCACCAATGATCCGCCTGCTCCCTTAGCACCTAGTACGGTTACGGCTAATCAGATAGCACCACCAGCTCCCACTGAATAGCAAACCATCCAGCCGTCTCCCAAAGATACCAAAGCTGAACAGTTCTACAAGCCACTCCGACCACCTGAGTAAGCCTTTTCATTTACAGGACATTATTACTGGTATAAATGCTTGTAAACTCGGTAAAGCTTCGGGAGTTGATAACATCTCTGTAGAGCAGATAAAATACCTCGGCCCAGTTGCAGTATCTTGGTTGCTGCAAATGTTTAAAACATGTCTTGAAACCTCCTAAATACCTCGCGTCTGGCGAAAATCGAAGGTCATAGCTGTACAGAGCCAGGAAAACCAGCAGACAACCCTCAAAACTTCAGGCCTATATCACTATTGTGCCCTATTTACAAGCTTTTTACAAGCGGTTGCTGCTGGCACGCCTCACAAGCTTTATTGACCTAAGATTAATCCCAGAATAGGCAGGTTTCAGACCCACAAAGTCTTGCTGTAACCAGGTGCTAAAGCTCTCGCAACATATTGAGGATGGTTTTAAAAAGAAGAAGGTCACTGGCGCTGTATTCGTGGATCTTTCAGCGGCCTAAGACACAGTAAATCTGAAGCGGCTGTTGTGGAAAGTTGAGACCATGACTGGCGATCATAAATTTGCCAACGTTCTCAGAGAACTACTCCACAACCGCTGCTTTTAGGTCCACCTTCTTTCGGACAGAAGTCGTTAGAGGTAGGAATAAAAATATATATATATAATATATAAATTAGGAATGGTCTCCCTCGTGGAAGTGTCCTGGCCCCTTTACTATTTAATATCTATACCAACGATCAACCATCCAGTCTTATATTACAGTCTTGGTCTTTATACCTCCTGTTTCCTTTATGCAGACGATCTTGCTCTTATGTCCCAAGCGACCAGATTTGATGACGTTGAGGCTAATCTCACAGTAGCACACAACAACTTAAGACAGTACTACGATGTGAACTCGCTCAAGCCTTATCCATCTAAGACTGAGTCATGCGTTTTCCATCTCCGCAATGCACAAGCGGGACGTAGGCTCAAGATCTTTTGGTGCGGAATACCCATTGCTCACAATAACTCTCTAAAATATCTCTGTGCTCTGCTGGACAGGTCTCTCACCTATAAAAATTACTGCGAGGATTTGAAACGGAAGGTGCACTCCCGTAATAATCTGTTGCATCGCCTTGTTACAACCAAGTGGGGAATAACACCACAAGTGTTGCGAACATCAGGCCTCCCACTTGCATTTTCCGACGGCGAATATGCAAGCCCTGTGTAGGCCCGCTCTGACCATGCAAAGCTTGTTACGGCTTTAAATGAAACTTGCAGGATTATTACCGGCTGCCTGAAGCCAACTCTTGTAAAGCTGCTGTATCCACTGGTTGGCATAGCGCCTCCAGATGTTCGCAGTGCCGTGGCTAGTTCTAAAGAAAGGGCAAAAATGGACGATGATATGCGGCAGCCCCTAAATGGAAACAATTTACCGCCACAACGACTGAAAAGTCGAAACCCATGCAAGCGAGATGCAATATGCGGTGTGCATGTACATCTCTTCCCAATCCTTTTGTTCCGCCTTGTTAGAGCATCCCACCTGGGCATCAACTACCGTGGCCAATCTGGAAGTCTTTTAAACAGACTTCGCACGCAAGTTGGCCGAAGTAAGGAAAACATGTTCAGGTGGGGACTCTCGAAGGATCTAAACCTGGATTGCGTATACGGAGCAGTCCAATCAATGGCCCACATGGTGTCCTGTCCTGCCTGCCCTACTAACTGTTCGCAGCAGGACCTATTGGACGCCACCGATTCCGCATTTATTATTATTATTATTTTTTTGTTATAGGGTCCAAACGAGCAGACGGCTCGCCTGATGGTAAGCGATTACCGCCGCCCATGGACACCCGCAACACCAGAGGAGTCACAAGTGCGTTGCCGGCCTTTTAAAAAGGAGTACGCTCTTTTCTTGAAGGTTTGAAGATCGTATTGGTCCGGAAATACCGCAGGCGACAGTTCATTCCACAGTTTTGTTGTGCGAGGCAGAAAGTTTCTAGAGAAACGCACAGTTGTGGACTGCCAACCATCTAAACGATGGGGATGGAACTGCTGTCGCGTAGAACGATGGCGGAAAGAGGCGGCAGGGATCAGTCCGAACAATTCCTCGGAGCACTCCCCATAGTATAGGCGATAGAAGATGCATAGCGAGGCCACATCTCTACGCAGCGCCAAGGGGTCTAGCCGGTTTGAAATATCTTGGCAGTCGACGATACGAATCGCTCTCCGTTGGATGCGGTCCAGAGGGAGAAGCTGGTACTGGGGTGCCCCTGCCCAAAGATGAGAGCAGTATTCCATGTGAGGCCGGACCTGCGCCTTATAAAGTAGTAGGCGGTGGGCCAGAGTGAAATACCGTCTCGATCTATTGAGTACACCAAGCTTCTTGGAGGCTAGCTTAGTCTTACCCTCTAAATGGCCGCGGAACTGGACTTCGCTCGATATGTCGACACCAAGTTTTCCAATATTGGCTGAGGCAGTTAATGGGGTGCTCTCAAAACGAGGAAAATCAACGAATGGCAGTTTTTTAGCGGTGAATACGCAAACTTGTGTCTTTGTGGGATAAAATTGGACCAAATTAAGTCTACCCCAATCTGAGACTTTCTCCAAAGAGGTCTCAATTTCAGACACAAGTTTGTTTCGGCTCTCGATGACGTTTTCCCGAGAAATATTAGCGCGACCGGTATAGAAAGCATCGCCTATGCTGTCATCCGCATAACAATGAGTGCCGCTGATTTCCAACATGTCATTGATATGGAGGAGAAACAGAGTAGGCGATAGCACACAGCCTTGAGGGACACCAGCATTTACAAACATGGAGTCGGAGCATTCACCGTCAACTACGACCTTTATGCTTCTGTCTGCAAGAAAGCTGGTGACCCATTGGCATAATTTCTCGGGGAGCCCATAGGAGGGGAGCTTCGAAAGAAGCGCTTTGTGCCAGACCCGATCGAAGGCCTTCGCCATGTCCAAACTGACCGCCAAGGCTTCCCCCTTAGTCTCAATCGCCTGTGCCCAACGATGTGTCAGGTATACTAGAAGATCACCAGCCGACCGGCCTTTACGAAAACCGTACTGCTGGTCATCAAGCAGCTGATGATCCTCTAAATATCGAAGGAGCTGGCAGTTGATAATGGACTCCATTATCTTCGAGAAAAGGGAGGTTATGGCTATCGGTCTATAGTTGGACGGATTTGAGCGGTCGCCTTTTTTAGGGATCGGGTGGACTAATGCTGTCTTCCATGATGTCGGGACTATGCCAGAATAGTAAGAGAGCCGAAAAGACGTGTTAAAACTGGTGCCAACTCTGGAGCGCACATCTTCAACACAATAGGAGGGATTCCATCAGGCCCATTCGACTTATGGATATCGAGGGATAGAAGTGCTAAACGCACTGCGCGTTGATGGACTCGGATATCCGGCGTAGAGCCCTCGAACCGCGGTATGGTAGACGGCTCTTCTCCCCCGTCATCCAAGGTCGTGTTGGACGCAAAGAGTTTGCCCAGAAGATCGGCTTTCTCCTTTGCGTCGTGGGCCAACGAATCATTTCCTATGTGTAGAGGTGGAAAGGATGGCTTACAGAAATTTCCTTCGATAGCTTTGGCAAGAGACCAGAACGCACGAGTTCCCGAAGGAAGGCGCTCAAGCCTCTCGCCAACTCTGCCAATGTGCTTAGACTTCGCCTAAGGACCTGGAGGCAAAGTTATACTCCTTTTTTAATGCGCTGGTATTTTCATCCCGTGCCACCACTGCATCAGCCCAGGCTTGGTAAGCTTCCTGCTTCCTGCAAGAAGCCTTTTTGGAAGATGGACCAAACCAAGGCCTAAATTTGCCACTAATGGGAACCACAGAGGATGGAATGAAAAGCTCCATACCCTGTAGCACCACATCAGCGACAGAATCAGCAGCGGCGTTGGGATCATCCGGCGAGAAGCATATTTGTCTCCAGGGGTAGGACGCAAAGAAGGACCGCATCCCATCCCAATCTGCTGACTTGTAGTGCCACACACGGCGGCTGCGTGCAACTCGTGATCGCGGCGAGCACGTGACAGGCACAGTACTCCGGACAAGGCAATGGTCTGAGGAACCAAGTGGGGCGCCTACGGCTACGTGGTAGCCGTCCGGATGAGAAGTCAGCAGAAAGTCCAACAGTGAAGGCTTCTGGCTCTCCACATCTGGTATTCGTGTGGGCGTGGTAACCAGTTGTGTCAGGCCATATGCCAGGGCGAAGTCGTGAACAGATCTCCCCGCATGATCGGTCTTACTGGAACAGAGCCAGTCGGCATGGTGGGCGTTAAAATCGCCAAGCAAAACGATCTCTGCTGACGGGATCTGCTGCTGCACAAAGTCCGAAGCCAATTGGATGTGCTCAATCAGTCGGTCAGTTTCGGTATCACCGCTATGGGACCTATAAAGGCGGGGGCTATAGACGCGGGGATGGTCGTCACTATCTATACGAAGCCATAAGGTGGAGAGGTCCCTACCTTCAAGATTCCCGAGGCGACGAGAACTGATATCGTCTCTGACATACACGCATACTCCGGCTTTGGACAAAAAGGAGTGTTCAAGTCCGTACCCAGGGTAAGTAAGGTAGGTAGTGTCAGGAAGAGCAAGGCTGGCTTTACTGTCTCTAGATGGTGATGAACAGCATTAAGGTTGGTATGTAATCCCCTGATGTTGCAGAAGTCCACGGCTAGCGTGGCAGGGGGTGCCAAGGTATTTCTGCTCTTGCAACGGGCGTTTGTGAGCGCAGTTTTGCCCCCCCCAGAATACGAGGGGCGGCCTGGGCGTCCACGTTTAGGTGCATTGTGTCCTGAACGCGGGCGTCCAGAGAGGGATTCTCCAACGCTAGCGCAGTCGGTACCCTCCTGGGGTAGCAAACGATTTTTCAACTGCGCCATCAGGTACCGGAGGCCCAAACCCCCCCTGGGTTGGGGGTTTGGGCCTCCGGTACCCTCACTCACTCGGCGAAACACAACGCAACAGTTGTTTCACGCCGGTTTTCTGTGAGGCCGTGGTATCACTCCGGTCGAGCCGGCCCATTCGTGCCGAAGCATGGCTCTCCCACGGTAAGATAATTATAGTTGCCAAGTTCTGGGTCGCAAAAATATAGGTTTGCCATCGATACGCAAAGAAGAAGAAGGTCCTTGCTATCTATAGCCTTTAGAAGGACATTCAACTTATTTTTCGTATGAATCAGTTTTCGAACCTTACCATAAAACACTCCGAGCTGATTACTGGCGGAAACCCACTGTATGTGCTGCGCTTTTACTAGCCCCAGCAGGATTTTCACTTCCCTAACTAATTTTCGTAGCTCCTGGTCACTCTTTCGTATTTTGGTTGCCTTTCTAGAAGAATGCTATGGTTGTTGACTGCATCCATGAGAACTTCATCAATATTCATCCGCAGATATGGATACTTTCGAAATGTGTTGCTGAAGGAGAATTTGTGCATACCCTGGAAAGCAAAGAGGACGAATGTCTCTATACTCAAGGAAGTAAAAATCACCACTAGGTATCATCAACCTACCTTCAACGTGTCTTTAAGTATTTTGCTCATATGGCCAGGAAGAGAGAAAGCATTCTCGAAAAGGTGATCATCCAGGCAAGATCCAAGGAAAGAGATCACGGGATCGTAGCCCAATGAGCTGGTACAACCAAATTCGCACGTCACTGGTCACCAATATGCACGAAGCCATACGTGATGCTGGAAACAGAACCGGATGGTGCGACGTCATCAAAAAGAAAGTGATCCCTGGAGGCGGGTCACGACCCTCAGCATTGAGGAAAATGACGCGAGGAGCAGCATTGTTATGGATTTTCGCAAGGTAACACCATTCAGGTGTTCAATACCCAAAGTCGTTTTAGCTGAGTCAACAATGTAAGATGATAAAGCTTCACTTTTATCACTGCATCAACACTCCCTTTTTTTTTCCTAAAATTCATAATGATGGCGTACTAGCCAACATTTCTGCAAATTGTTGTTTAGTCTCCAGATTCTGAAGTTTACAGATATACTAAAGTAGACGTAGCAGTCACAGTAGACACCCTGCCTGCGCCTCAGCCGATCTTACCTACAATGACATTTCGGTACCGAAATCACAAAACGGTTAAATAAAGGTATATCTTGTAAAGGTTGAGATTCCTATACCAATTTTCTACCGGTTTTATTGCGGTGGTACATACCGGTATTGTCTACCGCTTTCAGTCCCTGCATCAAACTGCCTCGCCTTAGATGTTGTCCGGTTACGGAAACAAAACCTATCTGGGCTCATGCAAGAAGCTATTAAAAAAATAAAAATCTGTTCATTCGCCGGTCAGTCGTCTATCGCGACACCACTCGCTTCGCTGGCTTGACTCGTACGTTGTAACCCCCCTCCTATTTCCCTGTTTCCCAGTAGTAAGAACTTCGTGCCGCTCTAAGTTTTGCGGTGGTATTAATGATGCTCTACGCTGCATTCCATTAATGTTCCGCAACTATTAAAATCATTTCGTTGCACGCAGTAATCGCTCATAGAATCTCGATGTTTCCCATGCCTCGTAGGCACGCACTATTTTTGTAAAATTATACTTTGCGGTCACGACCTTGACCTGTTGACCTTCACATTTCGAAAATCTATGACAATTCAACAAATATGTCCACTTGTTATGACAATTTAGTGTTCACTGAAGCAATTATGGCAAGTTTTTAACAATGAATTGTCACCTGTTATTTTTTCTTGAATAGAATTTTATGTAAAATTGTCGCAACAAATCACCATAATTGTAGATTTTCAACCATGAGTAATAATCATTTGTCAATAGTGATTACAAATGAACAAAAAAATTTAAGATATAAATTGTTGTGGAAATACAATATGGTCGTGAGCAGGGTTTGAACCTGCGCCTCCCTGATAAGTCTAAACATTGTGTAATAGCATAAATCGCCTGTCTTTGTCTCGTATAATAACCAATAGGCTCCAGTATTCCAAAATGGTGGTAATTCCCAACCATAATCTGTATTACATCTTTTTTTATAGTGCCAGATTTTTTACTACTAATAAAAATTTGATAAGTCACGTAGATTATTTAGCAGCCAAATTTTCCCTAAGCGTCACGTTACGTTAGCGGGTTCCTCAGAATAAGCCCCGAACGGATCTAAGAATTAGTTTTTGGCATTTTCAAAAGAATGCGAACTCCTGAGCCAATTTTTTTCTGATTTACTCAAGTTGATTTTTGTCGGGCCGAGTTTGTTAGTTACATAATAATTTCATTAATACCTATTTTTTTTTTGTACAAGTCGATTGCTTGTATAGGTCGATACATAATATCGATTTTCCTTCGCAGTGATATGGAGTTTTATCTTAATTCGCACACTGCAAACTTTGTGGAGCGCCATATTCATGACTGTCTCCAACGCCCTTATTTATTTATTTAAACTTTATGCAACAAATGTACATAGGCGGATTTAATGCCTTAGGCATTCTCTCCCAGTCAACCTTTGGGTGTTGCAGAGATGATAAGGAGTAGATGCAGAGGTTTACTGAAAACAAGAAAAGAAATAAATAAATCTACATATTACTACACACATACACAATACGAATAAAATAATAATAATAATACATATCTAATATAAATATATACACAATATTAGTCATAGATAAAAGGCTAACGCGATGATTCTGCCTAAATGTTGTCTTGAATTAACTTCCGAACCTTTTGCTTGAATCTGTACCGATTGGTGACCATCCTAATTTCAAGAGGCAGCTCATTCCAAAGAAAAATTAATTGAATGTGAAAAGATGTATGAACAAAGTCAGAACTATGAGAAGGGCAAAGTAAGAGAAGATTATTTGAAGAACGTAAATTTTTAGCATGTGAAGTACATAAGGGTCGAAATTGGGAGACTAAATATGAAGGAGAAGAAACAGAGTGGATCAGGGAGAAAAGCGTAGTTAGAGCACACTACTGTCTTCGTTGACGACTGGGTATCCATTTGAGATCAGCCCTGTAACCAGAAACATGGTCATATTTTCGTAGGTTGAAAATAAATCTTATGCAGTTATTGAGCAACCTGTCCAGTTTCCTTCGTCCAGTACCCTTGAGCGTAGCAATAATGGCCAAGTCTATTGATTGCCCAATGATGAACCTCTATCAATCATATAGACTTCCCAGCATGTTGGAAACGGGAAGAAAGTGTGAATATCCTTAAGTTCGAATGCAACAACATGTTACTTTAACATTTTGACAGCTTTTTATGACAATTCTGTCAAAAGAAAAGGACAGCAACTAACAGTATGTTAATTATTGTTTAACGGTTATTAGATTATTACTCACACGCGCATTCTTTGGGATCGCCCGACTAGTTTATTAGAAAGTAAAATGTTGGTTAGTGAGCCTTAGAAATCATATTTCCTTCCCGTGTTGTGGAATTAATAGTTTTTTCATTACAGATAAATCTTTGAAAAGCATTAACTCATGCTTAGCGAACTCTAAAGTTATAAAGAGACGTCGAGATCTTAGCGGTGTATTTATCGCTCAGGCGCAGGTGCGAATCCTGCTCACAACTGTATTCTTCTTTTTCCACTAAAAAATATAGGTTTAGTTTTCTTTGCACAATCATTCGGAGGTTTTTGTTGTAGGTACAAGGAGAAGGCCTTTTCATCAAAACAAATAAATATCTACAATTGTACTATCTGTTTGTCGAAATAATAGTTTTTTTAAGCTCATACACTTACTCGTATTTGCACGATACCTCTGTCTAAAAATTTGTTTTTAAAATGTTTGTCTGTCTATGTGTTTGTTCCGGCTAATATTTGAAACGGCCGGATCAATTCTGATATGATTTTACAGGAAGGTAGCTGACTATAATAAGGAGTAACTTAAGCTAATTGTAATATAATATAAGATAAACAATAAAACTAAAGTTCTATTAGAACACCATTCGATTTTATTACTCAATGACACAAACTTAAATAACTTTCACATCACTATACATACTCATATTTAATACTTATATTAATTTAACTTTAACATAAACAATAATAATAAAAAATATACCTAGTACAATCTCTTATATCTGCTTATAATAAAAATACAAGGTGTAGACATTTTTTTTTTAAGATTGCAAGAAATTTCTTACTGCGTCTTTCTCTTCTCGTATCTTCTCTTCTGAAGGCAGAAGAAAGGCTGACAAAGCTCCAACTGAAAAAAAAAAATCGTTGACTATTTTCGCTTCTTTGGTCAAGTGGTCAAAAGCGCGACTGCGAAGCGTAAGGTCTTGGGTTCGATTCCCAGATCAGGCAAAGTGTTATTGGGTGTTTTATTAAGAAATTCTCAGTAGTAACCCAGAGCTTGGAATTATGCTCTGACCACCTGAATATGGGACTTAATAACGGCATAGGTGAAATGTGGGCAATACAATTGTGTCGACCCACCCCTGCCTATCCCTTCGAAGAATACAGGCGTGATGCTATTCTATGTATGTTTGATTTTGTTTTCATTGCGTTTGGACCACAGATATAAATTCAACTAGATACCGCAAGTGTAATTTGTATGAAAACTTTCGCGAAGTATACAGCATGTAACAGAAGTCCGTAGTCATACATACATGAGGGGGTCAATATACTCATGAATTCCAACAACTTTTACTACAGAACCAACTTCGAAAACGCGAAAAAAATTGCTACTTCATTACACATTTTGGTCGAATAGGCATGAACATTTCTTTGGAGTAGCGATTTTTTCGCGCCTTTCGACGTTGGTTCCAAAGTTAAAATTGCTGGTATATATGAGTACATTGACCTTTCAAAGTGTATCTAACTACAGACTTATTTTACACGTTGTATATTCATCATTCATCTAATGACAAAAAAAAACAAGACCACCCATAAAATGTGTTATTAGATACAGTCAGCTACACGTTAGTGTTACCAAATCAGTATAAGCTAGTCTCGCATACTATTGAAACTCTCAACTGCGATAGGCCCGCTTAAGGTCAGTTACTACTTACGTCCGGCCTGGTGTACGTTCATAAATTTTTTGTAAGTTTACCTATAACTTGACGTCATTAAAAACTTTGTCTTTATAAAACAATTAAGACTATTTTTCCACTGTAATGACCACTAGGCTTGCCAACATTACTTCAGCGAAATACAATATTTGTCAAACTAATAAAAAACAAAACATATAAATAATATTTTAAGGAAAAATCTATATATAATAAAATGGATAAAGATATATTTGTTACTTTTGATATCTGAAAAATTATTGATACCAATACCGATACCGATATAGATACCGATTGTTCTTTTTCAGTTACTGAACAAGTCTTTATTATTTCACAAAATTTTAAAAACTTTTTTTAAAACTGTATTTGCTTGCATTTTTTAAATGTAGAATTTGTTGGTTTAGTTTCGGTGTTGAAAATATAGTATTTTTTCTTCAACAGTATATTATACGCAGATCCGAAATACATTACAATACTATACGAATATATGGTACAGTTTGCAACCCTAGCCAGCGTCCGGCACAATAGGATTTTATTGCCACCGCGCATCGCCTATGTCACGATCGTCAGCTCGTCGAAAAGCAGCCGCCTACAATTAGTCCATTCGTGTTCGGCACCGGTTGACTAGTGAGACAACAGCCAAATACTGCTACATTTGAAAAACTGCACGACCTGTTCATATATCATGATGACACTAGACAAGTCGTGTGCACTTACCCAAACCAAGAAATCCGTAAACATAGAAAGCGGTTTCGCAATTTGTGTCGAGGAGTACTTTGAGATAGTTGATACCGATCACGGAAGTACCAAGACCAATCATCGGGATTGTGCTGACAGCCATAGCTCTGAAAATAATAACATACCATTTTATAAATTATAAATGTTATATATTATTCGTATTCTGGGAAAATAAAGCTATGTTTACCTGACGGAAGTGGGAAAGATGCCTATAATGTACGTGATCAGGACAGCAAAGTTGTACACTCCTGAAAAGCAGCTCATGAACATGAGAGCGATCATCAACCTGGCGGAATTGAAGAGTATCATTATAGCTGACGAACCAGCCTCCATCTATGTGACAACAAAAAATGAATTAAATAATAACATTATCTTTAATAATTTTGCAGAAATTCTATGAATGTAACAGATAATTCGCACCTGTATCATGAAGAAGAGCCGTTTCCTCGTCATAGATTTAATCATATGTATCGGTATAAAGTTTTTAACTGCCAAGAACATACAAATTATAAACACCACTAACAACGTCATGGAAGAACTGTTCGTGGGACAGTCATTAATCTGAAATAAAATACAGATAACAGATTAGCAGGGTAAATGCTGAATAGAATAGAATAGAATAGATTTATTAATTTGTAAACATGAGTAGGTAACATACACAGGCATGCAAGATCTTATAATAATGTACACAAGTAGCAATCATGTTTGGCCTTTCTGGCATACAAATTATAGTAATTTTACAATGGTAAGATAAAGTAAAAGTCTTCAATTAAAAATAGTATAGTCAATAAAAATTAAAAAATGTCAATAAAAATGAACAATGTGTGGGTAGTTATAATTTGTCAGTGAGAAAATCATTTATGTCATAATAACACTTGTCAGTTAATAAATCCCGCAATTTTATTTTAAACAGTTTAATGTTTAAATTCTTATATTTCTGAGGTATTTTATTGAAAATAATCGGTGCCATACAGAAAATGCTTTTTCTCATGAGAGTCGTTTTTGCTGTGTGAAGGCGAAGTCTGTCCTTATCTCGTCTATTTCGTTCTACGGTATCGGACAATCGTGGAAATTGATCAGGATTTGATTTAACAAAGATGGCGGCTTCAAGAATGTACAGACACGGTACTGTTAGTATTTTAAATTGTTTAAAGAAAGGCATACAGCTATCTGTTGTTTTTAAGTCAAACATTGCTCGAATACATCGCTAAACTGAACTGACAAATAAACGTTTTGAACCAAAATTATTATAATCATTTTGCATACTAATTTGACTAGTTCTAATTTATGAAACATTAAACAATACGTCCAAAGAATTAATGAAAATGTAAAAAAGGAAATGTTTCATTTAGGGCCACCACTATATACAGTACAAAGAAAAAATGTAAAAACAGGGGACTATCAACAAAATACAAATATATTAATTTGATTAAGATTGAAGTACAGTCTTGCTAAAATTATTATTTGGTTAGTTTTTAATATCATACCGTTTTTGTTTTTCTGGAAACTTAGATGATTTTTTGACATAAGTTTGAAGTTTTATAATAGATTAAAAACTATGTCATTGAAATGTCAACAATTGTCAAAATGACATTACACATTAGTTCGATCCACCATAATATATTTTTGTGCTGTGTTGCTATCCGTGGCCAAGCTATCTTGGATTTACAATGAAACAAAGTGAACATATAGAAAACTAGCTAGTGCCCGCGACTTCGTCTGCGTGGTGAAAGTCTAACCTATCTCCTTACTAAATTTCATTTTGATCCGTTCAGCCGTTTAGTCGTGAAAAGGTGACAAACAAACAGAGTTACTTTCGCATTTATAATATTACTAAGGATAAACATTAGAAAATGGTTACTATATAGTATAGCTATATTTACATATACTGGTACAAGGTGCTAGCCTAGGCCATGCATTTTTGAAACATATTCTTTTCTAGAAAACTAGTTTGACTTGGTAAAGCTACTAAAGCTGCTGTATTCGTACACGAAGAACAAATCTTACCACTTTTGCGGTCGTGGTATTAGCGGCGAACCTGACCATGTCACAGATGGTTAAAACCCTGCTCCCGTTCGTTACCGCCACCACGAATACGTTTCCTAAGAACGGCATCCACGCGATAAAAGCATTCATGCTAGAAAAGAAAATTATAAGTCATCACACAAAAGCAATTAATAATAATCATCTTTTAGTGTCCATTGCAACTTCTCGTGATCTCACTACTGCTGAAGAAAACTTACAAAAACAATACACCACGGTTAGATATTAAGTTTATAAGTTTAGAAACGACATAGTCTGGCTAGCCCTTTCCTATTCTCGTTGAGGTCGGCTTCCAGTCTAACCGGATGTAACTTAATACTGAGGGTATTATTTTATTACCCAGTCAGTGACTGGGTAACAAAATATCTTATGGTAAGACAGACTTTCAGGCATCTGACTACCCATAAGTACTGTCATAGATCTTCATTTGACAACCGGGAAAACTCCGGGTTTAACGTGCTCTTTGAGGCATGGAGGGGTATCGATATGAAATGGTGATATCGATCGTACAATTTGTACAGCTACTGGTTAGCCATGAACCTCTCGCCGATTTAATTTAGAATATAGAAATTAGATAATACTATCGAAAGAGCCATATTGTAACATATCTTAAATTGAAAATGGTGCTCTAGAACCGTAAACCTAAAAACCAAAAATTATGCAGCAAATATACGTACGTATTAAAACAGATGACGAAAAGAAATGACAGAAGTAAAGTATGTTTAAGTAATGGCGGCTTCACCAGGGGCACCGTCTGCGCCACTAAAGAATCCCAGAAACCTTTATTCAGCGATGGAGACAGATCCTCATAATATAGTTCTAATGCGTCCACCTAAAATTATTAAGATCATTACAAAACTGAAGAAGAAGAAAGAGCCTGTCAATTGTGGATATTTTTTTGAAGCTAGATAAATGTGGAGACTCCAATAAAGTTGAGAAATAAATTGCCAGTTTAAGCAATGAAAAATATTGTATGTTTTAATATTTTTTACATCACACTGAAATATTGTACCTATATCATAAGTTTCATCCAATCAGAATCAAATATAGTTTAATTGTATTATTTTTGTTTCCAACAGTAGCCCAATAACACAATTAGTTTTACAGCCAAAATGTAATTACATATATCCAAAATAGTATCAATTTCGCAATATCGAAAAAGTAGTCCCTTCGTATATCTTACTATACTTTACAAACCTTATAGTTATCAGCACTTAACCCAGTATTCATCATATATATCCCTTTCATAACTTCTAGAGCCTCCCCTTCTCTGTCGACTGTGACCAGGAATTTAGGGCTCTCATACACAAAACGGCATCCTAGCGCACTGAGAGCACAAGGCAGTGCAACGATGATATCCAGAACCCGCCAGGAATTGAAATAGATACCCGGGAACGGCCAGTAGTAAGAGAACGTCATTGGCAAGATTGGCATAGTAACAGCTGAAAAGAACCAAAAAAAAATTACATAATTGTTTGAAATCTAAAATAAACCACTGTGCTTTTATGTTAGGGCACATTTTTAATTAGAGAAGTTCAGTAAAGTGTAGCAATTAGCGAACCTGCCAGAACCCCTATAGCTGTGACATAGATGCTAGTTGTTAGTAAGATCATGAAATTCCTGTTCGGCTTGGGCGTGCACTCACTCAGCAACGTTATTGCTAAAGCAAAGGATCCGGACGCCCTGTAAACGGGGAAACAATGCATAAGTATGTTAAAAATATTCGATTACAGTTTTTTTTTATAGATTTATATATTGAGCTCAGTTGGGACCAGTAAGTGCTTCCGGGCATTCGGGCATTAGTGGAAAATATCGACAAAAATTTAAATGGTCATTCCATTCAAACTGTTTCCTTATGGTTTTTAGTCGGTAGGCAGAACGCCCATGATGATTTTTCCACACACAGTTTGAAACCTTATTCCTCTTAATTTAACTTTCGCTACAACAAAACCGATGGCTCAATCAACTAACAAAATTTAGATACTTACGCTGCAGATGACACCAATTTAAATAAACTAAACACAATCCAGTGGGGTGAAAAGGCGGCGGTTGAGCCAGCGATGTAGGTTATCGCCAGAGAAATTATGAGTATATTCCGTCTGCCCCTTGTGTCTGCCAGAAAGCCCCACAAGTAGGATGTACCGACAGCACCTTTAAACAGATATCCACAAATAAAAAGTAGTCTGAAGTTGGTGTGGAAAAGATTTGTCTAGGGTGAGACAAATCCACCAGGTTTGACAGCGGTGAAAATACATAAATTTTCCGTTCATTCCTCATCCTGGCTGTATATTTATTGTCAAGGGCCTCCGACGTGAACATCTTGTCTTGACTCGAGGTTGAATTCTAAGCAGCACCATTCTCTCTTCCAACATAATAATTCGTCGTATTACCTCAAAGAACGATTTACCAAAAAGATCCTATGTCATACAGATAGAATCTAATATTAGCCACTAATATTACCAGAAAAAGTCACAAGACTGGCAGGTTATTACTTTTACTGTTACATTGTTACATTGTTGTCACATATGATTTCTATATTATAAATACAATGTAACCAAAATATTGTAATTGTTTGATGAAAAAGAGTAACCGTGGAGTTTCTTGCCCGTTCTTCTCCACAGGAATCTACACTTTGGAACGTGGCAACTAGTTTATTTTTTTGACAATTCAAAAGTGCCTGTAAACGGTCTAATAGAAATAAATGCTTTGACTTTGACTTTACTATTGTATCTTTGGAAATCACAAAACTAAATACAATTAACTTACCAATTATGGGTACATATACGAGCAGCCCCTGTACTTCACTGCTGGTGCCCAGCTCACAAGCACTGGCGGGTACCAGATAGGACACGGAGAAGATCTTGAAAGTGGTGCTGATGATGATACACGAGCATAGCATGAACAACAACCAATTGTAGCGGCTGTATCCTGAAACAGATGTACTCATGAGTTTTATCATGATAAAATGAGGAGTAGTGGCAATTTGATTTACTTATGCACATAAAGGGTCTTGCGACTAACCTTTACTAGAAAGAGAGGCAATACTAAAAGAGCAGAAGTATTTTATACCGACTGTATTTTATTTTATTTTTAATATCAAACAGGCGGCTCAGAGTTTCACCGTGGGGGAGCCATGCTTCGGCACGAATGGGCCGGCTCGACCGGATTGATACCACGGCCTCACAGAAAACAGCGTGAAACAACGCTTGCGTTGTGTTTCGCCGTGTGAGTGAGGGAGGCCCAAAACCTTTAAAAGGCCGGCAACGCACTTGCGACTCCTCTGGGGTTGCGGGTGTTCATGGGTGGCGGTAATCGCTTACCATCAGGCGAGCCGTCTGCTCGGTTGCCAACTATTACATAAAGAAAAAGCAGATGAGGAAGGAGACATCTTGAACTCCTGTAGATCGTACCAATGCTTCTCCTGTGGTCTGTTATCCATTAATTTTTTTGTTATCCTTACACCCAACGCCCTCATGGTGCACGGCAACGTATGACTACTATGCTTCCGACTACTTCAGGGTCCGCGACCTGAATTGTCCCCTAATAACTATGGTACAGTTGCGGCTTTCTGGCGTACCTGTGCTGAGCACCGGAGTGGTTTTCCCTCCGGCGCCTTTTCTAAGCGGGTCGGCCTTTTCCCGATCCTGCCCAGTGAACTCATTTTAGAACGAAAGATTCGTACAAGGAAGCTACAACCCCTCCAAGTCTTTGGCTCTACCAGCACAACTACTGGCAGAGTTAGATGTTTCCCGATCTGACTGACGAGGATCCGCAACTCAGAATTCCTTGCAGGGCTATCCTAGAGCAAGTCTGCTTGACTGCCCTGTTCGTCTCTACAAAGGCGACGTGGTTTTGTGTCCAATCCTACTCTGGTATCAAAGCATCATATAACGCATTTTAACCAGTTTTTAAGACTTAATGTTGGGAATACGAAGACACTACATAATATGGCCTTTGGTTTTTATTCCCTCAAAATTATACAACATGTAACAGAACTGCCTCGTTGATCTAGTGATCCCAAGGGCGACTACTGAGCATGAGGTCCTGGGTTTCGATTCCCAGGTCAGACAAAGTGTTATTGGGCTTTCCCGTGAGCAGCTTAGAGTTTGGAATTGTGCCCGGTAGATGGCAATAGTCTCTCCAATTACATGGGACTTAATAACAGCATTGGTGAAATGTGGGTGTACAAGTCTGTACAGCACTCCTTACCCATTCATGGAATACAGGCGTGATGCTATATTATGTTATGTAACAGAAGTCTGTAGTCATATTTACTCCTCCTGACCGTATTTCGGTCACGGCGGCCTTTCTAAACGGAGATTAGCCAGTAGCCTCTTCCTTCACTCTCATAGTCCGATGGGACGGCAATCCGACACGACCAGAGAGAGATTAGGCGCAGGAATGTCATACTTAAGGGTAACAATGTACCCTTGTATACGAACAACTTTTACTATCGAACCAACTTCGAAAGCGCGGTTGGCGCAGTGGTCGAGAGACCGACTGCTGCGCTGCGTGTCGCAGGTTCGATTCCTGCACGGAGCAAATATATGTACGATCTATAGATAATTGCTCCGGGTCTGGGTGTTTGATGTGCTTGTGAGATTATATGTCTGTAAACGCACCCACGATACAGGAAGAAATTCCTAGAGTGGGGCAACGTTTTATAAAAAAAAAAACTTCGAAAGCGCGAAATTTTTTTTTTTTGTTATGCTCCAGTACATTGACCCCCTTAAGTATGACCATGGACTTAAGTTACACATTGTTTAGTGATTCACAGGTCTTCGTAGGAACTTTCTATACTATGAAGAAAACAACGTTCCCCGTCTGTATTTACTAGATTCGCTATTTCACCTGTAAACTACATATGTATAACTACATAAGACGTGTTAAAATATGGAAGAAGAATTCGCGGTGGTGAGCAGAGGTCGATATGGCTTAGTGGTCAGAGCGCCTGGAGTATTTATCCGGGAAGCGCTGGTTCGAATCCTGTTCGCGACCGTATTCTTTTTCCATTTAATATTGTAACTTTAGAGTTCGCTAAGCATGCGTTAATGCTTTTCAAAGATTTATCTTGAATTACATATTATTAGTCATCGAATAATTCTGAGTCATACACGCCGTTTGTACTAATCTCGGTAAGCACTATCATATCGTAATCTTGTAGTAACATATATTTCAGTTTTTGTTTTCAACCCATATAATAACATACGTTTGGTGTATCTTTTTCATTATCTATTTCTAGATACACATGACTGTATCTTTCTTACTATGGGATTATTATCAGCTAACCTTGCAACAATATATTAATCTGCCTAGCCTTTTCCCTACTACGTTAAGGTAGGCTTTCAGTCTAACCAGATGCAGCTAATACCAGTATTTTACATGGAGCGATTGTATGTATGACTTCGACACACACACACATTTATATGGTGACCAAAAGGATAAAAAAAAAAATCGTTCTGTATAAAAATAAAAATAAAAATTGCCAATCTTACCTGTCATGACAAGCGCCTTCTCAAAAGGTACCTTGTCCTTCTGTAACGTTTCCATTTTGCACTATTTGTCACTAACACAAGTTACTAAAATATTTTAACTAAAATAAAATAACTACACAATGTAGATTATAGTAGACCAGTGATCTACCGGGTACAAAAATAATAACAGATTAACCGAATTGGCTGTTTTGTTCGATAGAGTCTATTTTTATCTTATCATAAGTGATTCATTTTATGATATTAATCAGAATAAACAAAAATATAAGTTTTACGAGTTAAGGAAAACTTTTTTGTTTGGCACCAAATATTTATCTAGTTGTCCTACTTATTTCTCATTTATTATGAGATTTAGATTCAATTATTATTCGAACATTAATCGAAACACTCGGAAAACCAAGAATGCCGAAAAAACTAAATGTTCACATGTGTTATCGCACTAGCATTATGGCACACACTGTGTCATCCGCCGGTGTAGAGCTGTTTTATCGTAAAAAAAATGTAGTCAAGTTTTTTTTTCGATTAGTGATGGGTTCGGTAGGTATTATTTTATTTAACTATTTACTTCATGCATCATATATCTTCATGGCTCATATGAAAGACATAAAATCTTAATATACTTAATAATAAAATCTCAAATATTACTTAATACTTTAGGTCGATGATGTTGCGTGGTGTCAAGTATCCGGTTTCAAAATCAACGGCAAAAACACCTCTCGTTAAAAATTATTCTTGTTACTAGAAAATCGAAGCGTAGGCACTCTCCATATAAAACAATTAAAATTCACATTGTGGTGAGAGTCCAATTGCTCCACCCTCAGAGTAAGCTTGTCTTGATTCTGACATAGTCTTCAATCTCCTCAAAATTTGTAGAATATTGAAACCTGAAAACATAAAGCGCTGACTCGGGTGCAGCAGAATGCAGCAGGTGGTTTGGTTCGAGAAGTACCGCACTGGTTCCAACAAACGGCTTACTCGTCTCCTTCTTGATGAAGCTATCCTTGTCATAATTATGGAAAATGGAGGTGTAATGTCCGCCGTTGATAAAGGAAATCTTCTCACCAGGCGGGGGTGACACAGCCTGGCGGACTGCGACCTAACGATAATTATCGATTGCTCATAATGTGACTTGCGACTTTAAAATTATGTGATACTTTTATCAAATTCACAAATGTTACACGAATCAATTTCTGGTTAAATTTAGAATTCAAATATATGAGGTCGCAACATCCATAAATGCTAATTGTGCCGTACAAGCCCCGCTTGTGAGATACAGAATTCGTGACGTCATCCGGACTGCGTAGTGTTCATTTAGCCTGGTAGATGGCGCTACATTAATATAACTATTTTGGGGTTGGGCTTTTCAGATTATTAATAAGTCCAGCTTTTGGAGGGGCTCGTGGTTAAGTATCTGCGCTTGCCGCGGTCGTTCTGTGGATAGGTGGGATCATAATTTCATACTTAGCCCCGTAATATACGTGATAACCGTCGGTCCCGGTTGTCAAACTAAAGTCTATGACGGCCGTTACGGTTAGTCAGAGGCCTAAATATCTGACAACCAGTCATACCTCGAGATATCGTGTTACCCAGTAACTGGGTTCTGAAGATCAAATAGTCAGTCGCCCATCGGGTTATACTGGAAGTTGATCCGAACGTCGTTAGGAAAAGGCTAGAGAGATTATATAAGTCCAGGTTTCCTCACGATGTTTTCCTTCGCCGAATGTTTGTGATATCTTAGAAACTTAAGCATGTGCCAATATGACATTAATATTCACATTAGCACATGCCAGGTTTGAACCCATAACATGTAGTTCAAGAAACGGTCTCGTAAACACACGACCTTCATGACATCATTTTTAATACAGATAAATCTTCGAAAAGCAATAACGCATGCATAGCGAACTCTTAAAGTTATAAATCTTCAATATTTATTAAAGTTTCGTTTTATACAAAATTAATCTTAAATAATATACGGTACCCTAATTCTTTAGACGACATTATTATCGATAAATAGACATGTTGGTACATAACTAATAGAAGGTGATTCATTTCAACGTATCAGTATTGAGTAAGCTTAAACCATCAGAGATAAGGATTTTTTGGGTGACTCGTGCGGTTTAATCTTACAAATAACAACACGAGGAAGTAGTAGAAGTTTTTTTTTTTTTTGTTTACTATAAAGTACCGTGGCGAATAGGTACTTTATTTTAATTACAATCTTGCCTAGGCTCGGCTAATAAGTAATTTAATTTTAACCTAAATTCCTATGGTATTAAATTTCTAAGAGAACGTCCAATGACTTTTCTTAGTTTCTAGTTAATATAGGGAGACACTATTTTCATGTGTTCTTCTAGGCAGCACTTATCACTACTTTTTTCTTTAAGTCACTATTCACTAAACTAATTCGAATGGTTTTGTCCGGTTTAGTCTTCGCACTAATTCTGTGTTATCGAGTAGCTGGATTGCCTCGACATTCACGTGATGGTGAAGTCTCTGCTCATGAGCTTCTGCATAATTCTTAATTACTCTGGCTACAACGTCCATGTTGAGATCCTGGTGGAGGTCGCTATTCCTGATGTACCAAGGTGCTTTGGCGATATCCCTTTTTTTTTTTATATGTGGAGAAATGCCCTCGCATACCGCTCTGATACGGGGAGACAGAGCGGTTATGTGGGACTCGAACCCACTAAATCTCCACAGTATACCTCCTCAGCTGCTTGAGGGCGGGACGCGGGAACGCTTTCGCACACAACCGCGAACCCACCCGCAGCCGTCCGTTGCCGGACTCCCGGGATCACGGGGTTGGGTATTGCACCCCCCCGCCACGGCACACCAGACTAATGGCGTGCCGCAACCACCTTGGAGACCATGTGCAATGGGCGCCAGACGACCCCGTGTCTGGACGCCCAAGGTCCCCTGCGACGGGTCAGGTCTGTGGCCCCGCCGCCTGCCACTACGGCCGCAGAGGATAGGGAGAGCGGCGCCTCGCAATACCGGCACTCCTCTTCCCCTGCGGCCCCACCGCGTCCGCCATCCAACGGTGGCGGCCCCGTCATGGCCGCGGCAGGTAGGGAGAGCGGCGCATCGACATACCGGCACTCCTCTCCCACCGCGGCCCCCATCCCTCAGCTGCGGTGCCGCTCATACGACGCCGCAGCCCACCTCAGTTGCAGCACCCCCCATAAGGCCCGCAACCTACGCCGGCGCCGCTCCAACATGGGCTTGAAGGCAAAGCCCTGAGGAGCGGCCCTCCTCGGGTTCCGTTAGCTTCAGCGTGGGTGACCAAGCCACGGCTGCTAGAGCCCCCCCACCACGACAAGGTGGAACCCCTGGGGAGGGTTTGGCGATATCCCTGAGTACTTTATTTTGAAATCGCTGTATAATTTCTCTATTGCTGTGTTTGGTACAGCCCCATAGCTGAATTCCGTAAGTCCATACTGGCATTAGGACTTGTTTGTATAAAAGCAATTTGTTGTGTATTGACATGGGCGAAGATCTGCCTATAAGCCAATACATGTTTTTGTAACGCAAGTCTAGTTCCTTTCGCTTCTTCTTGACGTGTGCTTTCCAGCGAAGCTTCGCGTCAAGGGTCATTCCCAGATATTTGGCGGTGTTTGCATATGGTACTGCCTGGTTATTTATAAATACCGGAAAGTAGCAGCTGCAGTTTCTTGGTAGTGAAGTCAATATGCACTGACTTGGCTTCATTTAATTTGATTCTCCATTTTTTGGTCCAATTCAAGACTTTGTCGATCGTTACTTGCACCTTTTCGACAGCTTCCTTGTGAGTCTTTCCTATCGCCATAATGGCTGTGTCATCAGCAAAGGTTGCCATGGTATTAATTTCGGGTTCTGGAATATCACACGTGTATAATAGGTATAGAACCGGACCTAACACACTTCCCTGTGGTACACCAGCTTTTATTGGTACAACTTTAGAATAAGCTTCTTCGTAGTAGAAGTAATTTTATGTCCGTGGATAACGTTTTTCGTGTGGCAACACTGAATGGTGAAGGTGACGTCACAATTATCAATTTTGTTTGTCCATTGCACTTCCATAGTAGTGTCCAAAAAAAAAAGCATTACGTATTCAGGTTTTACGTATGTATTTTTGAGTATTTGTATAATAACTTTAATATTAATTATTGTTCACCGGTTACTACTCGTGTGCATTTGTCACCGAGTCCGCGGCAATGTCGATTCAGCTCATGACTAAGGGCCGGTTTCTTGATGATATGCTTCAGAACTTTATCTTTTCAGCTACAGCAACTGTCGGCAAATATGCTCCTGGCTAAATCGTATGGTAATCGCATCTGTACGGCATTAAATAAACTGCAAAGTTAGTCGTGTCGGTTCAGACACTACATAGAGATTAAATAGATAGCGATGACGTCACCAAAATACTTATTAAAATGTGGAAGAAGAATTTGGAGTAGTGAGTAGAGATCGAGATGGCTTAGCGGTCAGAACGCAGGTTCGAATCCTGCTCGCGACCGTATTATATATGATATAAATGAAAATTTCTATTGTGTTGACTTTGAAATACTTCAAGAATCAAGGTGCGTGCTTCTGTAATTTTTTTGACATGGTGTAAAAGAATCATAAAATGCATTTTTATTGACCAGTTTTAATTTATACTTATTAAAATAATTACCAAAATATTAATATGAATACTGTAATTATTATATTCCAATTCATTTTATTCGAAAGCAAATATTGTATCTACTTTATATATAAATGACGTGTAAGTAAAATACTAATAAATGGCTATAAATATTATAAATATGTGTAAATAAATAAATTAAACTTAATTCAAGATAAATCTTTGAAAAGCATTAACGCATGCTTAGCGAACTCTGAAGTTATTATATTAAATGGAAAAAGAATACGGTCGCGAACAGGATTCGAACCTGCGCCTCCCGGATGAATACTCCAGGCGCTCTGACCACTAAGCCATCTCGACCTCTTCGACCGCGAATTCTTCTTCCATATTTTAACACGTCTTATGGCGACGTCATTGCTATCAATTCTGAATTATTAAGGTAATTTCATTCTTTACGACATTGTATTAACTGCAAAGTTAGTCGTGTCGGTTCGGTCACTTGTTTAAGGACTGAATTGATAGCAATGACGTCGCCATAAGACGTGTTAAAATATGGAAGAAGAATTCGCGGTGGTGAGCCGAGGTCGAGATGACTTAGTGGTCAGAGCGCCTGGAGTATTCATCCGGGAGGCGCAGGTTCGAATCCTGTTCGCGACCGTATTCTTTTTCCATTTAATATAATAACTTTAAATTAAACTTAATTATATTTTTATATATAAATAAATAAATTATACTGAATTATGCGCATTTGATTTAATAAGAAATGCCAAAATTTATGTGTAAACTATCTACTATTTATACAATGTCTAATCATACTCGTAGATGACCGTATTTTGAAAAGGTACCTATAAGTATGTCAATCTGTTTGCAAATTTGTCTCGAATAAACTCCAAAACGACTCAGATTCAAATGAAAAAGTTTAAGGATTAAAACAAGTATACCATCATAAATTTTCGTGTAATTCCATTTCGATATCTTATAAGATTCAGAAGAAACGAAAGGCTATTACTGCTGCCATCTAGCGGGTTAAAAGTGAACTTTTGATATTTACGCGAACAAAGTTGAGGGCACAGCAACTAGTATCCAAAAAATGATATTCATTATTGCTTTTAAAAATATCGGATTAAATCATCGGGCTTGATCACTTTAAAGTGGTAGATTTAATTTTATGATTAAGAAATTATCTTTTAGTTATACAAAAAACCTTATTAACTGATAGTATAAGCTTATTACTGATTGTTGAAATGATTCACTATATATTTGTGTACCAATATGTCTGTTTACCGATGATGATATCAATTGGGAAGTTAGGGTACCGCACCAAAAGCAAATCATTAATCATCTTGTTGTGATGATAATGTAATTTGTAATTCACAATCAATACTGAGACCGTAACTTCGATTTTAAAATTCATCAATGTCATTATTAAGTCCATAGGGCCAGAATGTACTAATTTAAATAAAATTACTTAATTATACCCCATCTGAAATAAGATTAGACATTTAAAAAAACCTTTTTTACTATCGATCAACCGATTTTAACTTCAATTCCGTAGGCATAAGGATAGCACTAAAAACAGTAAAAAGTGGTTACAATACCAACTGTTTACTGCAGCTGCCATTTGTCATGCCACCAACGCAATAGAAGTTGAAATCAGTTAAACGGACTATAAAAAAGGTTTATTTAAATGTCTAATCTTATTTGAAATGGGGTATAGGTACAATTGTCCATGTACTACTACTGAGTGTCCATAACAATTGTTACTGAAATAGTAGTATGCAAATACTTCAATAACATCTCCAGACATCACGGAGAACTGTCATATTTCACGAAACTTTACAATTGAAAAGTGGTTTTGGGAAATTCATTCCTATGTATAAGTATGATGAGAAGTAGACATTGTATAAATAGTTGATAGTTTTTACATCAACTTTGGAATTTATTATGAAATCAAAGACGGACAATTCAGTTTTATTTATTGGTCCTAATTTATTAAGTAATTTATTTTTCAAAAATACCACAAAAATACCACGAATTCAAACTTCCACTTTACATAGCCTTCATTGATTATTCCAAAGCCTTTGACAGTCTCTCTCATTTATCAATATTTACAGCTCTACGAAACCAGGAAATAGACACCACTTACATCAATCTACTTAAAAATATATATCGCAAGCGGTACTAGCTGCCATAAAACTACACAAACTCGGCCGATCCTTCCCTATTCACAAAGTAGTCAAGCAAGGAGACCCGTTATCCCCTAAGCTCTTCACATCAACACTAGAAGAGATTTTTAGGAAGCTTGCAAGATGTTGGAATGAGAAGGGTATTGTCGACGGGGAAAGGAGATTAACAAACCGTCGTTTTGCCGACGACATCGTGCTCTTTTCTTCTTCAGCGTCAGAACTAGGCGCAATGATCACTGAACTCAACCAGGCATGTCTCGAGGTCAGATTAAAGATGAATACGTCAAAGACAAAGTTACTGACTAATAGCAAGAAACGTAGGTTAGAAGTCTATGGTACGGAAATTGAATACGTCCAGGAGTACATCTATTTGGGCCAATTAGTCTCTTTCCAGGCGAGACAAGAAAAAGAAGTTGCAAGACGCACCGCAAACGCCTGGAAGAGCTATTGGTCAATGAAAGATCTAATGAAGGTAAACTCCCTCTCACCCTTAAGAAGAAACTAATGGATGTATGTATTCTGCCTATCCTCACCTACGGTGCTCAGACTTGGTCTTTGACAAAACATCAACAGTCCACACTTAGGGTTTGCCAGCGAGCCATGGAGCGTAGTATCTTAGGAGTCCGGTTATCAGACCGTATAAGGAACACTATACTGCGCTCCAAAACTCAGATCGCCGAAGTTGGTGAAAAGGCCGCAAGCCTGAAGTGGAACTGGGCTGGTCACATCTGCCGGATGTCGGACAGGTTGTGGGCAAAACTCACTACTGAGTGGAGCCCACACCACGTTAGACGACGTCGCGGCAGGCCCAGAAGAAGATGGCGGGATGAGCTTGACACCTATTGGAAGGATAGGCCACAAAAAACTTTAGACCGAGAGGAGTGGGAGAAGGGTAGAGAGGCCTTTGCCCTGCAGTGGGACAACAATGGTTGAATAAAAAAAAATGTGTAAGTGATAAGGATTCATTTAAGCCATAATTCAAATTTTTACAAAAATGTTATTTTTTTCTTTATGTTCACCGTTCAAAGAGCAGTTTTCGTCTTGCTAGTACTATGGTTATTCGACTGCCTATCTGACCTCCACAGCCCAGTTACTGGGTAATACGATATCTCGTGATATGACTTTCAGGCCTCTGACTACCCATAACGGCTATCATAGATCTTAATTTGACAACCGGAACCGACTGCGTCATGTCCTCCGAGGCACGAAGGGGCCTCCGTATGAAATTATGGTCACCCATCCACAGACCGACCGCGGCAAGCGCAGCTTAACCTCAAACGATCGATCTGTGCGGCTGCTACTTAGCCACGAGCAGCTCCTTAGCCACGAGCCCCTCTATTTGTTTTTAGTTATTATTACATTTATGAAAATACAAAATAGCTATAATTACTACGGAATCCATATTCAATCGAAATAAAAGGCTTGACTATTTTATTTTGTATGATATAACAGCTTCGCAGTAGCGGTTACGCATTGTTTGCCGTACCTCTCAGTGAGTGCAGTTCGAAGTAGAATTAATTACACAAGGTCTCTAATTCACCAAATCATTACCCTTATTAATTATTATGTTATATTAAAATCTTTATAAATATTTGTGCAAAATGACTGAACAAAAGAATAAGATCAAACTTAGACATGGAAATAGACTCAATTTACCAACCTCACGATTGAAAATGCACTCCTCTAGTGCGTTTGTTACATCCATTAAAATCTACAATAAATTACCTGAATACATAAAAAACACAGAAACAAATAATATATTTACCAATAAATTAAATGATTTCTCTTAGATAAAAGTTACTACACAATTGACGAATACCTCAAAGATAAATTCCAACCAGGGTAACAGGGATAACTAGAATAAACAAGCAGTACTGAAATAAATTTATTTACCTTACTTACTATGCATATGCAATATCTTTAACTACTTACTATTTAGTTAATTAAAATTACAGCTAATATATAAATAAATATATAAAATAAATAATAAAAATTAATACATTATCTAGAATAAAACTATTAATAATAAATAAATAAATGAATATTAATAAATAAAATGAAAATAAATCTACACAATAATAATACCTACTTAAATATCAAAATATCAGATTTTCTTCCTTTATTTCAATATATTATGTTTTAAAAAGCGCTCTTCATCCTCTCCTCTAAAAACTAACTTGCTGTGCCCGACAGGGTCCATAATTGTTTCTCTTTAATTTTTACCCACCAGCCTTTGTATACATTATGGGATGCAATAAAGTTATTGAGTATTGAGTATTGAAGATGAGTTTTGAGGAGGCGCTGGACCTGACAGGTAAGATTATCTGTGAAATAACTAGTTTTAGAATATAGTAATTACTAATATCCAAGGTTAACTTTATTTACTGCCTGGTTGGTCTAATGGTCCCAAGCGCGACTGCTGAGCATGAGGTCTCGGTTTCAATTCCCGGGTCGGGCAAAGTGTTATTGAGTTTTCCTGTTATAAAGTTCTCAGTAGCAGCCTGGAGTTTGGAATTGGGGCCGGTAGACGGCAATAGGCTTACCACCTATTACATGGAACTTAATATAAATATTGGTAAAATGTAGGTGTACGACTGTGTACACCTCTGCCTACCCCTTCGGGGAATACGGGTGTGATGCTATGTTATGTTTCCTTATTCCACGTTTAAGAAATTTATTTACGTTTGCTGCAAGTTTGTACAATTGTTAAAAGAAACCTATAAGTCTAAATATGTTTCGCGAGGATTTAAAAAATGGACCCTCAATGTAGATTCACGTTTTCGTTTTCGTTTTATACTTAAAAAAGTATTCGAAACATCAGAAATAACAAAAATCCTACAGGCTGACTGGAAAACCGACCTATTCCTTTAAACTGGACCTGTTAACCAATTAAGAAGACTCCTGAATAAATTGTGGAAATTATGATTCAGAGTAATCGTTTTTTTGTACTGTAACTCGAACTATATAGTTAAATATATATCCTATCCTATTCTACTAATCCTACTAATATTATATATGTGAAAGTTCGTGAGGATGGATGGAGTTTGTTACTCTTTCACGCATTAACTACTCAACGGATTTGGCTGAAATTCGGCACACAGATAGTTTATAACCTGGATTAACACATAAGATATTTTTAATCTCGGCTGGACCCCATTCTGAAGTCCATGCAGACGAAGTCGCGGGCAGAAGCTAGTATTATAAATGCGAAAGTTTGTTTAGATGGATGGATGAATGGATGTCTGTTACTCTTTCACGCAATAACTATTGAACGGATTTGGATGAAATTCGAAACAGCGGTGCAAGCATGATTCTTTTTGTCGACATGTTTGTCGATTTCAAACGTCAAATTTGACATAAAGTGTGGATAAAACGGTAAAATTCAATACATAAAAACTTTTATCGGGTCGACAAGTTTGTCGAAAAGATCCGTGCTCGGATGCCAGATAGTTTATAACCTGGATTAACACATAGGATGCCTACTGTTATCCCAGCTGGACCCAATTATTCTGAAGCATTTCCTATTTTAAACGAGTAACCCGGTCTATAGTTTGTGACACAGTTAAAGAATGCAGCCGCTACACCTGGATGTTGTTCACGCTATGCTCGATCATCCTGATCGGCATATCCTTCGAGATCTTCTCCGTGTTCTACCTGGTGCCTGCCAGTTCCTGTGAGCTGGGCACCAGCAGTGGAGTGCAGGAGCTGCTCATGTATATACCCTTAATTAGTAAGTTCATTTTTTTCTTTTTCTTTTGTAATTATCAAGGATCAGGGCCTACTCTTGAAAATAATTCCGCTTGATTGACATTGGAAATATATCAGGTCGTACTTTTAAATGCCAAAATGTCAAAAAAATAATTATAGATTCGGGATAATATGAAGACAAAATGCTTTAAAATTGAGGCAACGGCAATGTAGGTAAATTTATTTTAAAATTACGCTTTGTTTTAAGGCGACTATTTAATATTGGAATTGGACTGGAATTGATATTTTTTGAAGAGCCAGCTTTGCAAATTCTTTTGGTAATATATTAGTAGTTAGCCAACAAGATCCTCATATCATGCCGTTTTTTTGGTCAAGTTTAGTCGCCTACTAGGATGAATTGTTCTATTGGATGTTAGAATGGTTCTCCCGGTCTTGTGTTCGGTTAAAAGTTACCCTGTGTCGAGTTGTGCAAGATGGAGGCCCCTGTCTATTTGTAATTATTTAGAACGAACCTTAAATCTAGGTATGTTTAATACTGGCAGATTAGTCCCACCAAAAAAATCTCTTCCCAACCAACTTTTAATTAATTTTTATTTGTGCCAGGCGCTGTTAGCACATGCTACTTGTGGGGCTACCTCGGAGACACTATGGGCAGACGGAAGATACTTATAATTTCCCTGGCGATAACCTACATCGCTGGGACAGCAGCCGCCTTCTCACCCCACTGGATCGTGTTTAGCTTGTTTAAATTTGTGTCATCTGCGTCGTAAGTACTTCCTATTATTCGAGACTTAATCATGCTTTTTGTTTTTGTATAATTACTTTCGTGAGACATATTCATATAAATTATTGTTCACCGGTTACTACTCACGTGCATTTTTCGGGAATTTTCCGACTAGTTTCGAACTCGAACGGAGCCTTTGAGCCCGCGGCGATGTCGCGAGACAAAAACACCAAGTCAAACAACAAATACCAGTTTGACTCGCGACATCGCCGCGGGCTCAGCTCATGACTAAGGGCTCCGTTCGAGTTCGAAACTAGTCGGGCAATTCCCGAAAAATGCACGTGACTAGTAACCGGTGAACAATAATTTATATGCTTATTTTTGCTGCAAACAAAAGCTAATGTAATAAAGTTATATATATTTTTGTCCAAACTCTCAGAGCGCCTGGAGTATATATCCGGGAGGCGCAGGTTCGAATCCTGCTCACGACCGTATTACCACAAAAAATTAAAACTTCAGAGTTCGTTGTGGGAGACAGGTCTGGGCAGTGCATCAACTCCCCAACTATCGTTCTCCCCAAATTTATCCACTCTACTTAACGAGTGAATTAAAAAACCTGAACGTCATATTTTTCCATAAACAAACTTATCTCTAGCTCTTTGCCGGCCAGGCCTTATATATCTTGATGCATAATATTCAATAAATGCAGCTGAAACTGTTCCACGGAGACCTCAGCTGATAAAAAAATATTTATCCTCACGTTGTATTGTTTCGTCATAGTAGCTTATAAGGGCTTCCCTCTGTCTGAGAGAAAAATAAGAAAAGGAGGAATGGGCTGCGCTTCTCCAGTTCCGCATACCCTTTAAAGATATTTTAAGTTTAATCTGTTGGCTCGCTAATTACTGACCTAGACTATCAAGTGAACATCACAAATAATAAAATATCGTCACTTCACACTCCATTACTCTACCCAGTTTGGGGATGCGATGCGGCTATCCACTTGACAACCCGGCGACAGTCCTTGTCAACAGTGGTCAACGGGGCCACTTCCCAGTCGCCACGTCCAGTACGGTGTCTCGCAAAAAATATATTTCAGAAATGGTATTCGAACGGGGTTTTAAAGAGACAGGTTCCCTAGCTTCCTTTAGGACGTCTATCCATTGAGTTTGGGGTACCTGGTGAAGCCTACCCCTGCTCCCTGGAACTGTACTTAAAACAAGTACAAGGTGAAGCATGCTGTGGTTAGTTTGTCAATAGGAAGTAACCATCACTAGCGTTTGGGTGGGTTTATGTCCCGGTAGGTAATTTGGTGTTGGCATTGTAGCCAGATAAAACAGACCAGTTCTTACTTGTATGTAAGTTTAGTATCATCATCATCCCCCTGCCCTTATCCCAATTTATTTAGGGTCGGCGCAGCATATATTCTTCTTCCATACATACTCTCTATTTGTACTGGAATGCTGCTAAAGTTTTGGCTATGTTTTATGACCGGCCGCCTGCCTGACATCAACCCTCATTGGGAATGCTATTGTTCGTGGTAACCGCCATCGATACGGTATCCTTCTATCTAGCTATGTCTCACCAAATGTAATCCATACGCCAGGTTCTGATGTTATCCTACTATCACTCTCCACTAACCAGTTCAGTATATAAAGTGTTATATGATCGTTTTTAAACAGGTTTTAGAACTTTCAAACGAATTAACGCATGTGGAGCAAACTCAAACAACACGCAAAGTTATTTTTGAGATGGCTTAGTGGTCAGAGCGCCTGGAATATTACACAGCTAGTTGCTAATAAAAACTATTTATAGACTATAAACCTTTATACCTCTCTAAGGAAAACTAAAATTGAAGCATGACCGAGTGAATATAGGAACTCGGTCATGTTCAAAATCTGCCGAAGTTTGATGGGCACCTTTTTATGGAAATCTATTTTAAATAATCTACTAAGAATGGGTTGCATGTCGTAGTTTTAGTGGACTACATAGCATCATAGACAAGGTGGCCTTTTACAGTAGTCTTGTAACGAATGGCCACACCAAATAAAACACATCTTCGTTAAAAAAATCATTTTATTAAAATAGCGTAAAAAGTCTTACTCAACAATCTTTTATTGCCCCAAGCAATAAATAGTTATGTATAAATAAAATTGATTGAAGAAATAAAATAAGCAATTATGCTAATCTTCACAATTGACAAGAAAAACAAGGCCACGGTATTTTGGGAAACTATGTGTATGTATCAATTTATGTACAGTTTCTATTATTAAATAAAAAGCAAAGATTTAATTTTTTTAAGCCCATTGTCATCGCGCCGTTCCTCCTTAAATCCCTTTTTTCAATTTTACAAGTTTCCTTAAAGTTTGAATAGTAACTATATAATTATTTAATTAACAATTTTACAATTAGGTAATTTTTTATTTTTTTTAATTATTACTAATTGTAAAATTGTTAATTAAATAATTATATAGTTACTATTCAAACTTTAAGGAAACTTGTAAAATTGAAAAAAGGGATTTAAGGAGGAACGGCGCGATGACAATGGGCTTAAAAAAATTAAATCTTTGCTTTTTATTTAATAATAGAAACTGTACATAAATTGATACATACACATAGTTTCCCAAAATACCGTGGCCTTGTTTTTCTTGTCAATTGTGAAGATTAGCATAATTGCTTATTTTATTTCTTCAATCAATTTTATTTATACATAACTATTTATTGCTTGGGGCAATAAAAGATTGTTGAGTAAGACTTTTTACGCTATTTTAATAAAATGATTTTTTTAACGAAGATGTGTTTTATTTGGTGTGGCCATTCGTTACAAGACTACTGTAAAAGGCCACCTTGTCTATGATGCTATGTAGTCCACTAAAACTACGACATGCAACCCATTCTTAGTAGATTATTTAAAATAGATTTCCATAAAAAGGTGCCCATCAAACTTCGGCAGATTTTGAACATGACCGAGTTCCTATATTCACTCGGTCATGCTTCAATTTTAGTTTTCCTTAGAGAGGTATAAAGGTTTATAGTCTATAAATAGTTTTTATTAGCAACTAGCTGTGTAATATTCCAGGCGCTCTGACCACTAAGCCATCTCAAAAATAACTTTGCGTGTTGTTTGAGTTTGCTCCACATGCGTTAATTCGTTTGAAAGTTCTAAAACCTGTTTAAAAACGATCATATAACACTTTATATACTGAACTGGTTAGTGGAGAGTGATAGTAGGATAACATCAGAACCTGGCGTATGGATTACATTTGGTGAGACATAGCTAGATAGAAGGATACCGTATCGATGGCGGTTACCACGAACAATAGCATTCCCAATGAGGGTTGATGTCAGGCAGGCGGCCGGTCATAAAACATAGCCAAAACTTTAGCAGCATTCCAGTACAAATAGAGAGTATGTATGGAAGAAGAATATATGCTGCGCCGACCCTAAATAAATTGGGATAAGGGCAGGGGGATGATGATGATACTAAACTTACATACAAGTAAGAACTGGTCTGTTTTATCTGGCTACAATGCCAACACCAAATTACCTACCGGGACATAAACCCACCCAAACGCTAGTGATGGTTACTTCCTATTGACAAACTAACCACAGCATGCTTCACCTTGTACTTGTTTTAAGTACAGTTCCAGGGAGCAGGGGTAGGCTTCACCAGGTACCCCAAACTCAATGGATAGACGTCCTAAAGGAAGCTAGGGAACCTGTCTCTTTAAAACCCCGTTCGAATACCATTTCTGAAATATATTTTTTGCGAGACACCGTACTGGACGTGGCGACTGGGAAGTGGCCCCGTTGACCACTGTTGACAAGGACTGTCGCCGGGTTGTCAAGTGGATAGCCGCATCGCATCCCCAAACTGGGTAGAGTAATGGAGTGTGAAGTGACGATATTTTATTATTTGTGATGTTCACTTGATAGTCTAGGTCAGTAATTAGCGAGCCAACAGATTAAACTTAAAATATCTTTAAAGGGTATGCGGAACTGGAGAAGCGCAGCCCATTCCTCCTTTTCTTATTTTTCTCTCAGACAGAGGGAAGCCCTTATAAGCTACTATGACGAAACAATACAACGTGAGGATAAATATTTTTTTATCAGCTGAGGTCTCCGTGGAACAGTTTCAGCTGCATTTATTGAATATTATGCATCAAGATATATAAGGCCTGGCCGGCAAAGAGCTAGAGATAAGTTTGTTTATGGAAAAATATGACGTTCAGGTTTTATGCTTAACTGAACATTGGCTTTAAAGTCATGAAAAACTAACAATTATAACCATTCGATTCTCGAAAGTCTTTATTATAGGGAAATGCTTTTTCGATCGGTTCATATAGAAACAGTGGGCGACAGCGGGCGATTTTGCGATAACTCCTAAGATATTAATATATTATTTTTTATACATTTTGAGGCCATGTTATACCTATATTAATTAATATTTCGCAAATGATTGCTAGATAAATATCGCCAGGCGTCTCCTTAAGACGAATACAAAGAAGATTGAAAAACTTCAATGGATTTGGACGCGACAAGGTAGCTGAGTTGGTAGAGTGACGACCCGTAACGTCAAAGGTCGCGGGTTCAAGCCCCGTTCTGTTCTATTACTTTTTCAATGTTTCTTTGAAAAATAGTTCCTGAGATATTAATTCAAATTGTATGGTGTATATGGTGCATCATAATGTGCATGAAATTCTTAAGATAAAGTATTTGATTTGATAATAATTAGTACTGTAACCCTCTAAATAGCTTTCCACTTACCACATTATCGATGTAAATTTTTTTAGAATTTAGACTGGGTATAGTTAGCTATCCTTAAAAGATAGACATATGCCATGACTGATTTTTCTGTAGACCAATAAAAGAGGAACAATATCACCATACATTTTTTAGTTATTTTTCAAAGGGATTAGGCAGCGCTTTCGTTGAAATGTCCCAATCGGTTTGATTTTTTCCGACATCTTTAGCAATCATCACCTTCCTCATGAATCACTCTGTCTATTGGTGAAAACCGCGTGAAAATCCGTTGAGTATGTTTTGAGTTTATCGCGAACAGACAGACAGTCAGACAGACAGACGCGGCGGAAGAATTTGTTTTATAATATGTAGGGATAAATTCAATTCACGGTGGATCTTTAGTAAAGATTTTGACCTAGTAAAGCTTTCTATCTAGCGCAGTATTGTGTTATCTAGTGTGGAACTCGAGCTTTAATTATGTTGCGTGCACTGACCAAGGTCGGATAGGTCATTATTTTTTATTTGTATTTACTGTTTTTTTTTTTATTTTACGTTAGGAGAGCCATGCTTCGGCACGAATGGGCCGGCTCGACCGGATTGATACCACGGCCTCGCAGAAAACCGGTGTGAAACAACGCTTGCGTTGTGTTTCGCCGAGTGAGTGAGGGTACCGGAGGCCCAAAACCTTTAAAAGGCCGGCAACGCACTTGCGACTCCTCTGGGCTTGCGGGTGTCCATGGGGGCGGTAATCGCTTACCATCAGGCGAGCCGTCTGCTCGGTTGCCCCCTATTCCACAAAAAAAAAAAAAAACGCTTAGTTAAAATTAATTCAGCAAACAATTTTACATTATTTTTATATGAGCCTTGATGCATGACATAAATATAGTATAGTATAGTATACCAGCCCATAGCTGTCGCACTGCAGGGCAAGGGCCTCTTCTCATACAAAGAAGGCACGAGCTCAATCACCACGCTAGCTCACTGCGGGTTGCCGATTTCAAAGTACCACCAAGTCCAGGTTTTCTCACGATGTTTTCCTTCACCGTATGTCTGTGATGTCTTAGAATAACTAAGAAAGTACATATGACATTGAAAAAGTCACATTGGTACATGCCAGGTTTGAACCCACAACCTGTGGCTCAGGAGGCGGCCCCGTAACCACTCGGCCACCACTACACTACATGACATAAATGGTTAAATAAATTAATACCTACGGATCTTCAATCGAAAATGGACTTGACTGCATTTTTTTTACGACAAAACAGGTCTTTAACAGCGGTTGTGTGCATAATACTAATGCATAATATTTTTTTTCTGCAATCCTTAGTTTTCCGAGTGTTGTGATCTTGAAGGAATTAGTACTGGAGTAGTTTCAGCGGGCGTACCCCTCTCGCCACTGGCATATGATTCCCGATCATATAAAAGGGAATCATATAAAAGTACCTTTTACCAGTATGGTTACAATAATAGTACACGATTTTAATCGTGTGTAACACAATTTTTGTTTGTGTTCAGTTATTTTGTGTATTTTAAAACTGTTAATGTAATGACGAGAGCTATTTTCGCTTTAGCGCAAGTTCTTTTGTGCTTGTGTGTTACCTCACCCCCCGCCAAAAGTGGCGAGCAAATTGGTTCGATATTTAGTCAGAAGGCGTATCCCGTCTGGTCCTCTAAGGTTATGAAAAATATTTAATGTAATTGATAATTAATAGATGGGGAAAGTACGTGATAAAAATATAGGTATATATTGGGTGACAAACAAAATAGTTTTCCTTTACTCGTAAATCTTATTGTTTTTGTTTATTCAGATTATTTACAGAATGAATCACTTAAGATAAGATAATAAAAACAGACGCTATCAAATAAAACAGCCAATTCAACAAATCTGTTATTATTGTCGTAGTCTGTAGATCACAAGTATATGCTTGAGTAATTGTTAATTTTAGTTTAAATATTTTAGTAACTAGTGCTGGTGATAAATAGTGCAAAATGGAAACGTCACAGCGAAAAAAGGTGCCTTTTGAGAAGGCGCTTGTCATGACAGGTAAGAGGAGCCATATTATTAGTTTTTATTAATAAAATATATGTAGGTATGTGTAGGAGACGGGTCTGGGCAGTTGCATCAACTCCCCAACTATCCCCCCCCCTGTCCTTATAACAATTTATTTGGAGGCGGTGCAGCATGTATTCTGCTTCCATACATACTCCCTACTTGAACTGGAATGCTGCTAAAGTTTTGGCAATGTTTTTTAACCGGCCTGCCTAACGCCAACTCCCCAACTATAGTTCTCCCAAAATCTATCCACTCTACTTAAGAGTGAATAGGTTTATTCTGGATATACGTACTCCATCCTCGGCCACACCGTCACTTACCATCAGGCTAGTTGATGGCCACACGTAGATCCATCTTTGATAAAAAAATAGACGACCACCAGAGCTTCCAAAGTTAAGTATTTTTTATTAATTACGTAATTGATCATCTCAAATTTTTTTTTTTAGAAACCAATTGTATTGAACATTCAATGATTTTTTAATGGTGTAATTAATTAATAAAAAACATATAGTTTTTTATTTCGTTATTAGTTTTTCACACCTTTCCTTGGTCCAGAGGCACTAAGTTACTTTCGACTTACTACAAGGATACGTCTATGGATGAAGGAAGTATAATTATGTAGATTAGTCGTCACTTTTGCTGATAACTACAATTCTAATCGAGCTATATTTCGTCAGAATTGATATAATATCGATATTTAGACTGTAAAACTAAATCTGCTCTTGAGCTACTGGTGAAAAAGATAACAATAAGTGATTAAACTGTATCTGATGCTGATTTAATTAAGCTTACGACATACTTATCAGTTCTGTGGGATATAGTATTAAGACAGATTATTTTTCATTGCTTGAACCGACAATTTATTTCACAGGTTTATCAGAGCCTTTGATAGCGTTTAGCCAGACAAGTAGAGATAAATCTTTGAAAAGCATTAACGCATGCTTAGCTAACTCTAAAGTTATAATTATTTGTAAATAAATAATACGGTCGCGAGCAGGATTCGAACCTGCGCCTCCCGGATAAATATACTCCAGGCGATCTGACCGCTAAGCCCTCTCGACCTCTGCTCACTACCCCGAATTCTTCTTCCACATTTTAATACTTCTTTATGGCGACGTCATTGCCATCTATTCAGTCCCTTTACAGGAAACTGAACCAACAAGGCTAACTTTGCAGTTAATACAATGTCGTATAGATGCAATTACCTTAACAAATACAGATAAATCTTTGAAGATCATTAACTCATGCTTGGCGAACTTTAAAGTTATAAATTTTATAAGTTATAAAATGTGGCAGAAGAATTCGCGGTAGTGAGCAGAAGTCGCGATGGCCTAGCGGTCAGAGAGTCTGGAGTATTTATCCGGGAGGCGCAGGTCCGTATTCTTTTCTACAAAAAAATATAACTTTAGAGTTCGCTATGCAGGCGTTAATGCTTTTCAAAGATTTATTTGTATTTGTTATGGTAATTGCATCTGAACGATATTGTAGTAACTGCACAGTTAGTTGTGTTGGCTTTGTTTCCTGTAAAGGGACTAAATAATCAAGTAGTTTAAAAATAATCCACAATTTAGAAGCTCCTTCAATATTAGTTTGGCAATGATCTTAAAATTTTCAGGTGGATTCATTGGAACTATATTATGAAGAACTGTCTCCATCACTGAATAAAGGGTTCTGGAAATCTATAGTGGCGCAGATGGTGCCCATGATGAAGCCGCCATTGCTTAAGCATGCTTTACTCCTGTCATTTCTTTACGTCATCTGTTTTAATACGTACGTATGATTGCTGCATATTTTTTGGTTTTGAGGTTTACTGTTCTAGAGCACCATTTTAAATTTAAGATATTTTACAATATGATTCTTTCAATTGCCTTTTGCAGTTAAAATTTTTTATATTGGATCATTTATTTATTTATTTTATGCTCAACTGCTCACTGCACTTACAGTTACCCAGCACGTACAGTGAGCCATAGCTAAATAGCAGCCGTACAGAGCAATTGATCGAGGTGTAGCCGCTTGCCGTTGTTGGACTGTGGATGGGTCATTAGTTCATATCGATACCCCTACTTGCCTCAGAGAGTACGTTACACCGTCAGTCCGGGTTGTCAAATGAAGATCTGTGACAGCCGTTACGGGTAGACAGATGCCTGAAAACTGATAACCAGTCTTACCACGAGATATTATGTTACCTACTAACTAGTTGTGGAGGTCAGATAGGCTGTCGCGCTAGTAAAACACTTGCATGTACACACGAATTTAACAAAAATACGGATACCCATGCCTTTTCATAAGCGAAGCATAGATTACGCAGACACACATAGATTACACGCAGTGTATTGGCGCCGAGTGGAGTATTCACATGCGTTTAGCTCGTGTATGACAAGCGAAATTGGATGGCTAGGCATGCTTTTCACATGTCGTACGCAACGCTACGTCCGTATTTTTTTAAGGTCCGTGTATATAAATGTGACTTTTCAATTTCATTTGTACTTTCTTATCAAAAATATACAATTAATCTGTATACTCGCGAAACTACATGATATCAAGAATATTTCTATTGTGTCTGGTAATTACCGAAGCTGTTAACTCGCTAAATTCCACAAGTACGTATCATCATCTGCCTAACCTTTTCCCAATAACATTGGGGTCGGCTTCCAATCAACCCGGATGCAGCTTAATACCAGTATTTTACATGGAGCGACTGCCTATCTGACCGCCACAACCCAGTTACTGGGTAACATGATATCTCGTGGTATGACTGGTTGTCAGACTTCCAGGCCTCTGACTACCCGTAACGGCTGTCATAGATCTTTATTTGACAACACGTACCGACGGCTTATCGTGCTGTCCGAGGCACGGAGGAGTCACGCCATGAAGTGATGGCCACCCATCCACAGACCACATTGGTACATGCCAGATTTGAACCGACAACCTGCGGCTCAATAGGCAAGCTCATAACCACTCGGCCACCACGATATAATACTCGTCATTTTGTGTCCACCATCGAGAAGTAAGGATAACATCGTGAGGAAACCTGGACTTAATAGTCTGAAATTGCCAAGCCGCAGTGAGCTAGCGTGGTGATCAATATTCGTACCTTCTCTGTATGATGAGAGGCCCTTCCCCTGCAATGGGACTGTTATGGGCTGGTCATTTTATATTTATGTTTTATGATGATTTTGTATCTTTAACTTTCTTTTCCAGCATGAATGCTTTCATCGCGTGGATGCCCTTTATAGGAAACACATTCGTGGTGGCAGTAACGAACGGGAGCAGGGTTTTAACCATCTGTGACATGGTCAGGTTCGCTGCTAATACCACGAACGTAGATGTGGTATGTTATGTGGTTCTTTATTAAAAATCAAATCAAAATCAAAATTTCTTTATTCAAATTAGGCTAAAAATTAGCGCTTTTTGAACGTCAAACATTAAGACAGCCCCCAAAAAAGCCCACCCTTCACCGCTTCCTAGTGTTTTAGCTGGAAAGAAGAAGCGGCGCAACAAACTTCCCAGCAACACGTCTGTCTGTATCAAAATTATTTACAGATTCTATACAAATCTAAAATTGAATTAATATACAATTGTATCTATAAATAATCTAATAATTGTATAAAATATCTTGGGCACAGTTAGCTAGCACGAGCCTATGTAATATGCATGCCAATGCATAAAAATATTAAATGAATCGAGAAACAATGTAAAATTACCGAAAGCGTCCAATCTAAAACTATTTCGTATGAAGGTCGTACCCACTTACACATGCCAAGAGATAGAAACTGCACATTAACTAGGACCAGCTTGGCTAATTCAATAAATGCATTTTAATAAATTAGGAACTATGAACAGCAAGACGACCAGTCACCACAAGCAGCACCCGTTCACGAGCATAACGCAAAGATCAGCCATCGCCTCCCTCGCCATTTTAGAGGGAAGGTGGCGACCCGATCCATGACGCTACCGCAAGCAATGACGTCAAGGGGAGCATGACGAACTCGCTGCCTCTCAGAAGAATAAAAATAAAACCATTACTAAATAGCCGAGGTCACCAGTTAACGGCAATGTGTTTTTAACACATTATTGTCATTACAGATATTACAATAAAATTATTATCATCGATTATGTCATGAAGTTAAACAACTCAAAAATAATGTTGTCAATGTAAAACCAAAATAAAATTGGAAAATTAAAAAAATATAGGATTGCTTGCATTCAACACGGCGACCAACTACTCTTATCATTTAAATAGTCATTAATTGTATAGTATGCCCTTTGGGAAAGGTTGTATTTAACTGTTAATTTAAATGCATTGAATGGCATTTCTAATATACAGAGAGGTAGTTTATTATAAAAACGAATACCGAGCCCCACAAATGATTCATGCACCTTGTGAAGTCTATGAATAGGTGCGTAAAGTTTGTGCTTGTTCCTTGTGTTGATGCTGTGGACATCACTCTTTTTAACAAATAAATTAATATTTTGCCTAATGTGAATAATGTTGGCAAAAATAAATTGCGAAGCAACAGTAAGGATACTAATGTTTTTAAAATGATGTCTAAGTGAATCTCTAGCTCCTAACTGATATATGGATCGAACTGCTCTTTTTTGTAAAACAAATATACTTTCAATATCTGCAGCTTTGCCCCATAACAGAATGCCATAGGACATAACGCTGTGAAAATAACTGAAATAGACTAACCGAGCTGTATCAACATCAGTTAGTTGCCTTACTTTTTTGACAGCGTAAGCTGCAGAACTGAGCTTTCCCGCGAGACTGGATATATGAGAACCCCACTGAAGTTTGGTGTCTACCGTCAAACCTAAAAACACTGTGGATTCTACTGCCTGAAGTACCTCTCTATTAAGAACAATGCTTGGTCCGAGATTTTTTACATTGGGCATAGTAAATTTAATGCATTTTGTTTTCTTGGCATTGAGTACCAGGTTATTTGTCGTAAACCAGTGCGTAACCTGTGTGAGCGCACTGTTCACATCGTCAAAATGTTCTCTATTTCTATCTACTTTAAAAATCAAAGATGTATCATCTGCAAACAGTACAACATCGCAAATTCCCTCTAAATAGTATGGTAAATCGTTTATATAAATCAAAAATAAAAAAGGACCCAGAATTGAGCCTTGAGGCACGCCTAATTGAACTGAAAGTCCGCATGACTTAGTGCCATTAATATCGACGCACTGATTCCTTTGACTTAAATATGATTTAATAACACTAGAAGCTAAATTTTGAACACCATAATGTTTCAGTTTACGTAGAAGAGTACTATGATCGACGCAATCGAACGCTTTGGAAAGATCACAGAACACTCCAATTGCATTCTGCGATTTCTCCCATGCACTGAAAATGTGTTTCAGAAGAGCAACACCCGCATCTGTTGTTGAACGTCCTTTCGTGAAGCCATATTGATTATTATGAAGGAGGTTCTTCAAATTAAAATGTCTCAAGAGTTGCTTCAAAATTAACTTTTCAAATATTTTACTAAATGCTGGTAATATAGAAATAGGCCTAAAGTTGCCAATATCACTTTTATTACCAGATTTATATAAAGGTATGACTTTGCTACACTTCATTAGGTCGGGGAAAATACCTATATCAATACATTTATTAAAAATAATAGAGAGATGGGGGGCAACAATATCAATAATATGATTTAAAAGTTTAATAGAAATTCCCCAAAAATCACCGGTATTCTTTTTATTTAATGAGTTGAATACATTAACTACATCTTGGGAAGCAATGTGCTCAAATCTGAATAAAGAACTACATTTAGGCACACTACTCTGCAAAAGGTGCTCAGCACTAGTTGAGGATGCGTTTAAAGAGCTAGTCGTGGTTAATGGAATGTTTACAAAAAACTCATTAAAAACCCGGGCTACTTCGTTTGGTTGACTTATTAATTTATTATTATCCATTATCTCGAAACGTTCAGCACGTTTTATTGGCTTCCCAGTTTCACTATTAATAAAATTCCAGGTAGTTTTTACTTTGTTGTTTGATTTTTTTATTGTTTCACTAATGAATTTCGATTTAGCAATTGTGCAAACCCTTTTAAACATTTTGGAATAGTTCTTAACATATTCTAGAAAAGGAGCATCAAACTTAATTTTTTTCATACCATATAATTCATATAGCCTAGCTCTACTCTTATATATGCCAGCAGTGGCCCACTGATTAAAAGTGACAGTATCTTTAATTAATAAAGTTTTCGTCTTAAAAGTACCATGAAACTCTTTCTGTACAACATCAAATAGAGACTTATACATATCATTTGGATTACCATACGTCAAATTTGGGAATTTTAGTTTAGACGCAATATTATTTTTAAAACGAATGCAACGACTTGCTGTGTAGGGCCTACATTCGATTTTGTGAGGCTTATTATCTAATACCATTGGGAAACTAGCTATTTGTCCACAGTGGTCAGATGTTAAGTCACTCAGAACAAATTTAAATGTAGCATCACAATTACTAAATATGTTATCCAGACAAGTGGAAGAAGATGCTGTGATCCTAGTGGGTTCAAGGAACAAGTTACCTAAATTAAATGACTTAAAGAGATTAATAAGTCTGATGGATAAAGGAGATACTTCTAATAAATTTACGTTGAAATCTCCACATACAATTACAGTTTTCTTACTGGATTTTATTTTATTAAGTGAATCTTCCATTACTGATTCAAATAAATTATAATCACCTGAGGGGGGCCGATACACACAAATTATAACGAATCGCTCAAGTTCAACACAAGACAACTCAATAGTGCGCTCGATAGAAAGATTTACTAGATCAGTGCGCTCTTTACATTTTAACTTATTAGAAACAATTAATAATGACCCACCACGAATTGCATTCCTTCTTACAAACGCACTTTGTATAGAATAATTATCATTATTAATAAATGATACTTCATGACTTCTTAACCAATGTTCAGTTAAACATAAAACTTGAACATTGTAATTCTCCATGAATAAACTTAATTCTAGTTCTTTGCCGGATAGACCCTGCATGTTTTGATGAACAACAATCAAATGCCTACCCGTTGTCTTACCTAGTAGTTTAAACTACAGGGCATATCAATACATATATTAGTAGTATTACTAACAATAGCCATAGGTACATCACAAGTACCCGTGTCTGACTGTATATTATATGCTAATAGTTTAGCAATTTGTCGCCTATTACTAGATGGCAGATACATTGTATCCTTTGTCAATATAAATTTACTAATAAATTTATTAGAATCAAAATATAGAATTGTGTCACTATGACGACAAGTAATATTATAAATCAACATATTAAGGTCAAAAATGTGCCTATTTTGTTCATAATTTAAGGTCTGAGAGTAGGGCAGGGCACATATAACAAACTTAAAATTATTTGTTCTGTTAAGTTTTAACATAAGTTCAACACTTTCTACAATATCTTTTTTCTTAACAGCTAAACTATCACCATATAGCAGAATGGCAGTTGAGCCAGAGTTTAGCCTTGTAGATCCAACATTAGTTATTAATTGACTATAGCTGGCACCAGGTACACAGTTATTTATGACAAATCCCTTAGAATACTGACTAAGTATACTACCAAAACCTTGACCTAATTTATCAGAAAAAACATATGTAGTTTGATCTGACTGGCACTTACCAACTACTTTATCACAATTGCCTGCTGGCTGACCTAAATTAGGTAAGGGAGAGGGTGATTGGTTACAGACTTTAATACTTTGTACATTACTTTTAGTTGACTCCTGACTGATTAAATTATGTATCCCTATACTACCTATGACGGATACCTCAGCCTGGGATGGACTCTCCATTACCACAGGAAGGGAACAATTGCCATTTAATTTATTTATGCATGTACAGAGCTTGTTGTGGAGTGTTAAAGAATTCACTCTGTCAGCATTATAATTACACATATCAACTAGCTTACTAGCAGCAAGAATATGTTCATCTATTTGCTTCTGTGAGCTCACATATTTCGTGTAAAGGGATTTAAGTGAGTCCTCTAAAGACTTTATATCACTCTGTAGCCGCTGAGTGTCTATTTCATATATAATTTTACTATCTTCTAATTTAATTTGACAATTGCTAAGTTTATTTAATAATGCAACACGATATTTTCTTAATTGTATGATTTTGGAATAGTTATATTGCTCCTTCCTAAACTTTTTACATTTTTTAATTATTTTATTCAGCCTTATATATTTTTTCAATTTATTATGGCTAACTTTGTAAATACAGTTTTGGGTAACAATGGAATCTTGATTAGGGAGGTTGATGGTGTTCCCTAACAAGAAATCTGAGTCAGTGTTCATCAATTCATCATATAAGTGATGAGTTCTAATAGCCTGCATACTATCTATTTCCTGCCTTAGATGCAACAATTCAGAATTAGCACTAAATAATTCTTCTTCCAATCCCCTCACTCTTCTCAAAGCCCTTTCATACTCAGAACTACATTCACTAAAGCTATCGGTCAGTGCCTTGAGTTTGTCCCGTTCACCAACAACATCCAAGTACTGCTTGTGAAGGTCAACAAGCTCCCGTTTCAAGTGTGAGTTCTTGTCAACAATCTTCTGAACTTCCTCCTCACTCTCCTCTCTTTCCTGTAGAAGTTGCTGACACTGATCCTTATAACCTTGTAGACTCTCAAGCGCTGACCTCAACTTAAGCTGCATCTCTTGGGATGAGGCTTTACGAGTTAACATTGGCATGGTGACAAGAATTAGTTCACTGGAAATAAAAATAAATAAAGAAGCAATCAGGTATGAATAGATATAAGAAAAGTAATAGAATAGGAGGAAATATAGGGATTCTAAAATAAATATAGAATAAAGTGTGAGCTATGGAACATTAAAGAAATATTGTAATCTTAAAGAATACTTTAATTTAATTATTTCCGAGTCAAACTGTTTTGACTCGCGACATTGCCGAAAAATGCACGTGAGTAGTAACCGGTGAACATTAATTGATATGAATACGACTCACGAAAGTTTTTATAAAAAAAAAAAAAACAATTAGGTAGGGTACAGTGCGAACAATTTTAAGATAATGTTGTCTATGACATTATTGTAGGTTTTTAATTAAGTATTCTCTTAATATATGGCGAATTTTTATTTTTTGGCTCATTTCTAATATCTGCAAGTAACTTGTTAAGAAGGTTAGGTATACGTTTTTCAAGGGTTCTATCACCATAATAGTTGACTAATTTTAGCTCTTCTACTTTGCCTCCAGCTACAGACCTCGTACCTTTATTGTGTGACTGTACTGAGTAAGATTTTTTCTCCGTGTAAATATATACATAAAGTGCTAACTTGCTTTAGCAGGTCTAACTAGTTTTCTAGAAAATTTATTACCATTTGAATTAAAGTTATTATATTAAATGGAAAAAGAATACGGTCGCGAACAGGATACGAACCTGCGCCTCCCGGATGAATACTCCAGGCGCTCTGACCACTAAGCCATCTCGACCTCTGCTCACCACCGCGAATTCTTCTTCCATATTTTAACACGTCTTATGGCGACGTCATTGCTATCAATTCAGTCCTTATACAAGTGACCGAACTTTAGAGTTCGTTAAGCATGCGTTAATGCTTTTCAAAGATTTATCTTGAATCATTTGAATTAAGTCAAAAGTTATTGCTTTGTTATTAGTGTTTTTTTGATAAATTAGAACTAGTTAGAAGTATGGAAATTGAGTACATAATTATAAGTTTTGGCCGAAACATTAAACTGTACCGTCCAAATACTTCAGTATTTTTCCTGCTAATCTGTCATCCGTATTTTATTTCAGATTGATGACTGTCCCGCGAACAGTTCTGCCACGACGCTGTTGGTGGTGTTTGTAATCTGTTTGTTCTTGGCGGTCAAAAACATTATACCCATGATATTAATACAATCTTATACGAAGAAACGACTTTTCATCACGATACAGGTATGATCTGGGACAAGCTTTCTTTTTAAAAAATGGATCTACGTTAGGTCACCAACTCGCCTGATGGTAAGCGACCGTGTGGCCGAGGATGGAGTTCGTAGATCCAAAAGAAATCCATTCACTCTAAGTAGAGTGGATTGATTTAGGGAGAACGATAATTGGGGAGTTGATGCAACTGCCCACAACGGTTGCACCGGACTACATCCCGAAGCATAACTAGGTCGCTTCACGGCATGGCTTCGTCCTGTGAGTGGTAACCAGCCGCGGCCAAAGCCTGGCCCCAGAGAAAAAAAATAAGCCACTATGAAGGAATTGTGGTGTTCCTTCATTGAAAAGTGAGGTGAAAAACCAGGTGGGTGATATTGTTTGGCGAACAGCGGCCATATGGCTAACATCGCCGTCCACGTTTGTATAGGTACAAGGTTCTAATTTATTAATTAGTTATGTAACTTCCTTTTAAAGTTTCAACGTGTACGATAAGAACTCAATTAAATAAGCCATTTAAAATTCGATACTTAACAACCATTTTACTAAAAAGTTCGCTACACATGCGTTAATTCATTTGAAAGAAGTATCTTTGTATTAACTGCAAAGTTAGTCGGTCGTGTCGGTTCAGTTGTTTGTTTAAGGACTGAATAGATAGGGATGACGTCACCAAATATAAATTTTTTGGATTATCTTTTTCCATTTTAATATAATAACTTTAGAGTTCGCTAAGCATGCGTTAATACTTTTCAAAGATTTATGTTGAATTGTTAAGGTAAGGTAATGCAATTGCATTCTTTATGACATTGTATTAACTGCAAAGTTAGTCTTGTCGGTTTGGTCACTTGTATAGGGACTGAATTGATAGCAATGACGTCGCCATAAGACGTGTTAAAATATGGAAGAAAAATTCGCGGTGGTGAGCAGAGGTCGTGATGGAGTAGTGGTCAGAGCGCCTGAAGAATTTATCCGGGAGGTGCAGCTTCAAATCCTGTCCGCGACCGTATACTTCTTCCATTTTAATATAATAACTTTACAAATAATTTGTTAGTTCCATTTAATTATTTTGGTGAATGTATTTGACTTATATTTTAACAATATTAAGGGAAATTATCTAATAAATTGGACAAAGTCTGCTTGCGAGATGCAGGATTCATGACGCCATCACGTAAGTAGTATTTATGTAACGTGGTAGATGTCGCTACTTGTCTAACTACGTATCAAGAAAACTAAGGAAAAATTACAACAACGTAAACTATATTATCATAAACTTAAATAACATTCACACTGTAACATTTATACTCTTAATTACTTGTAATAATAATAGTTGAACATAACATTACAACACTTAACATTAAAAAACAACTTAATCTTATATTTTTATCTCATAAAAATGCTGGCAATCAAATTTAGCCGTAGAAAAGAAGACATTTTCAATTGATTAAATTCATTTTGTTTTTGTATACGGCGCCTAGAACATGTATTTTGCAACCGTCAACAACATTACAATTAAAAGGTGTACTATTCGCTCTGTGCAGGCCATAGACGCAAATTGTGACCTGCACAAAATGACAGGGTCCGTCGATACCTTCGATGCACCTTAATCTGCCAGATGCTGAGTTACTGTAAATACAGCTGCGACCTTGGGACCCTCACATAGGTTAATGTGTGATTTTTGTCGGCAAGAGTCCAGTACAACGTCCATGGTAGACTTTCCACGTATAATAAAAAGTTGTAGATATTATTGGCTATTAACAAATTGTTTATGATATTATCAAGTCTTTGGCTGCTGTCTTCTGTTCTCGTATCTGCTCATCCGTAGGCAGAAGCAAGCCAACTAAGCCACCACCTGAAAATAATAATTAATATTAAGTATCTAAAAATTTCATGGAGTAGGAGTAATCGGCTGCCAGGCTTCGTGTAGCGGATTCCATACCCAAAACAAGAACAAAAAAATTATTGTGGTACGTGTTTTGGATTCAAACCTGCGATGTTCGACTTACCAGTTCAATGCTTATACGAGAGTAATAGAGGCAGAATTTGACACGCTAACGCAACCAAACACATATTTTGGATGCCTACATACGCACGTGCATATATCTTAGAGAGTGGAGGAAGCTCTCTTAGTATAGATACAGCAATTCTCCTAGTCCTAAAAAAGTTAACTACAGCCCTAGAGGTCAAGAACTTGATCTCTTCTGGCGAGATGGTGTGTCCTCCAAGGTGTTAATTTCTTGTGAGGTGTACCGCCTCACATTCGCACAGGATGTGCATGGATTCATCCTTTTCACAACAAAATCTGCTGACTGATGTGTCACTTAGGCCTATTTTATGAAGGAGTTTGCAGATCCTAGTCCTAATCAGAATTCGTAATTATTTCCGGTTCAGCGAGAGGATCACTTTTGTAAACCTTTTGGAAGCCTGCATGAAGTGCTTTGCTATGTTCTTGGCCCGGAAATTTCTTCCAAAGATTTATGCCATGCGTAGATACAGTCATGACCTAATTAGAGGAATAGAATGATGTAACAGACAGACTAATGCCGTTGCTTTTAGTCCTAACGCATAAGATGTGAAAGCATGGTTTGAAGAAATAAAACTGTTTAAATTATATAAGTACTGACAACTGCATCAACCAGTTACCCCTTCATGCGATGAAAGCTGTTGAACATATTCATATTTATCAAATGAGTAAACTCAAAAACTATCCATCATTAATGAGCACTACAGTTGAAGCACTTTTTTTGTATTTAATAGACTTTTGTCGCTGACTGTACGTGGCGGATTAGCGTGGAGATGCAGGCATGTGTACTTACAGAAAGCAAGGGCTCCGTACGTATAGAAGGCAGCTTCGCAATTTGTGTCGAGGAGTCGTTTAAGCACGTTGATGCCAATCACCGCGCTGCCACGACCAACCATCAGGGTTAAGCAGACGGCCATAGCTCTGAAATATAATCAGTCGACGTAATTAAAACTTCAATTGCAATTTTTTATCCTGAACTTATGACATCGCTTACACGCATAATGCCAGATACACACAATGGCGAATATCCCATCACCATTACGTGACTTAATTATCTGTGGTGTTCACTGTGAATATTCATTTTACTAGATTAATCTCTGTTTTCTCTCTACTAATAATTGTTATGAGTCACGTTGTATTAATTAATTACACGGAGTCCTAATTGAGATATAACACATACAATACGTGAAAACGCAAAATGAGACGGACACGCATACCTAATGCTAGATTCTTAATTCTTAATGACAGTAACGCAGATAGTCTGATAGGTACATTAAATTACAGGACCACAGAATATCAGATTTGTAAAATGACAGGAATTCAGAACGTATAATTATAGTAACGCACAATTTCAGATACGTAAAATGAAGCTACGCCAACGCAGAATGCCAGATACGTAAAATGACACAAACGCAGAATACCAGCAACTAAGGGGTTCCAAAGTGAGACTTTTAAAGATTAAAAAAAAATTGAAGTGAGTAAAGCCATACTACCCATCCCCATCTGTACATTGTACGTTAAAGATAAATAAACGGTAATTGCTTAATACAAATCAATAAAATTGAATCGTCTCTTTGTAATGTCAAAATATTTTTTTGTCTTTCTATCTGTTTGTTCCGGGTAATCTTCGAAACGACTGGACCGATTCTGATAAGATTTTACTGGCAGGTAGCTAACTATGTAAGGGGTAACTTAGGCTAATTTTCTATCCGAAAATATATAGTGGTTCGATCAAACAATACTACTATACAATATTATAGATTACTGTAAACTAAAATAATTTGAGTAAACTTCAATCCCATTCGGATGTCTGTATGGTTAGTACCTTAAAAATAAAACTTTGCTTACCTAACATAAGTGGGGAAGATGTCAACACTATACGTGTTCAAAAACCCGAAGTTGAAGACCCCTGTCAAGAAAACCATTAAGAGAATAGCACTCAGGATCCAGTAAGGACTGAAGTTAATCAATAATCCTGCTGCCCCAGCAATCATCTGAAAACAGAATATATAAATAAAATAATAATAATAATAATACTTTATTCAAAAAACATAAAGCGCATGTACATATATAAAAACCCAATTATAATACATCAAAATTAACTTAAAATTATGCTTAGTGTACTACATAGGTATAAAAATAATTATATTACGACGACAGATAAAAACATTCGGTAGCATGTCCTGATTTAGTAGCTTAGTTGCCTGAACTAGGTTAAAACCTGTGTTTCAGGCTATTTTGCCCAATAAAAAGTGACTGCAAGTAATATGAATAATGATTCCGTCGAAGATCATCTTAATTATTACCATACATGAACTGTAAACATTAAACAATACTTAAGAAAACAAAATTTACTAAAACTGTTACAATTTATAGAGACTAATTAATTTATTATTTTACAACAGTAAGCAAATTTTCCGTATCAGAGTAGGTCAGTGATTTTAAGTGCTTAGTTAACATTATACTACATTGTTTTTTACTTATGCTAAATATATCTAAAATCTTATTTAATTTATTGTACAGAAAAGGTCCTAAGAATAAGAAAAACCTGTTTACATAGGCATGCTTGCCTTGTAGTTTTAGACAGACTAGGTCTTTCCGTCTCTTGTTCGGGGGAAGTGGTATGAAAGGGAGCAAGATATGTTGTATTAGTACGGTGTTTAGAATAAATAATTGGCGAACAGTTAGGACATCAGTAGACTGATATAAGTCATAGGTAGGGAATATGTAAGGGCGGAAAGTTGCCACCTTTAAAATTGCTCTTTGTGCGCGTTCAAGCGGTAGTAGGATGGTTTTCGCTGCTCCACCCCATGATGTTATGCAATATGAGATAATTGATTGGCAAAAGATCATTTATATAAACCAGGAATAGGGTAGCTCCAATAATACTTCCCTGTGGAACTCCAAAAAGAGTGTTTGGAATGTCTGAACTAGTGTATTTTCCTATTCTAACGCATTGGCATCTGTCGCTGAGATAATCAGTAAGCAGTTGTAACTGTTTACCTCTTATACCAACCGATTCAAGCTTATTCAGAAGCAAGGGAACTGAAACAGAATCGAAAGCTTTGGCGAGGTCAAGAAATATTCCGATTACATGCATTCCATTATCCAAGTTAGAAATTATGTGGTCAATCAATTGGTGAACTGCTTGACTCGTTGATCTTTGAGGCCTAAAACCAAATTGTCTGTCTGAAAGAATGCTTTTGGCTTCGAGATATTTTATTAGTCTGTTATTAATAATTTTTTCTAAAACCTTTGACAAAGCTGGTAAAATGGAAATTGGCCTGTAATTGTTAACACAACATTTGTCTCCAGACTTGTGTATTGGGATAACGATGGCTTTCTTCAGGGACTTAGGAAAAACACCTTTAGACATACATATTTTAAACATGTGTGTTAGTGGTGGTGCAAGAAAGTGCTTAAATCTTTTGATTATGTTTGTGGGTATATTATCCCACCCTACCGCAGAAGTGTCAATAATCAAAATAATACTCATACAGATTGATCTTTCAATGCATGCATAGCAAAGCCTTAAGTTATGACGTATTTTGACCAACTTAGCTTCCCAACCTGGGAATCGAACCCGAAATCTCATGCTCAACAGTCCCGCTTGGGGCCACTAGACCAATGAGATAGTTTACAAAAAAAACTATCGTAAAACTATGCCAACTTCTCTGAAAATCTTTATATTTTATCTTTTTTTTATTTTTTGTACAATACAAATCAATGTATGGGACTCGACATGATTCTTTCTACTCATAACCATATTTTTATTTCCCCAATAAATTATATTTATCTTTAGAATGTTATACTTTCTTTTATTACTCGCTAATCGAACGTAGCTCATCCTTCATTCACCCTTCTAACATGTGCTTTGATGTATCGATGAATGATTTTTAAAAACAGACAGACATCGACATTTAATCAACTTTAATCACTACCGATTGTTAATTTTCCGTCTAAACAAAAACAAAACAATCGAGTGAAAATTCACAATCGAAACGTGTGGATTCGAAATCGCTACTAGACCTGTAGGCTTATTCTGAACCATTCGAAAACTTTTCCGTATCGGAATGAAAACTTTAACGTTACTAATTACTGTGGCAGAAAAAAAAACTGATGTATTTTATAAAATATCTTATGTACAAATATATATCATGCTTTATCAATTTCATAATTTTCTAATAGCGCTTAGAAGTTCTGATCGGAAACTTTCCGTACGGATTTGAAAACGCCAGTTCCCGACGGTTCAGAATCAGAGCCTAGTGCAGTGTGTACCAAAAATCAATCAACTATCGAGTAAGCTCAATAATAGAGCCCCTTTGGATACGGGCCCTAAAATACTTAAAATACACACCTGTATGCCTATGAAGAGTTCTTTTCTACCGACGATATTAAGCAACCTGCTCGCGATAGTGTTGGCGACCGCCAAGAACATAGTGATACCACACACTAAAATCATAGCTTGGCTGTTCATGGAGCAGTCGTGTACCTAAAATAAAACATGATGAACTTAATTAAAAATTCAAAAGCCCGCCTCCCATGTTAAATGTTACTAGCCTTAGTTACCCGGGATAATGTAAGGATTTTAACGAGATCCCATACATCGAAATCGGTTCAGGCATTTAGAAGTTATGGTGGAATAAAGAAACACAACATACTTAAATACTGTAAGGCGGAAAATGAAGACATAGTCGATTATAAAGGGGCAGCTATAGTCTATGGTGCTCCGTGGCGTCGTTGATTCCCGCACTACTTGTTTGGCATTCTGACAATAGCGTTTGGCGCGTAAACGTTGTGAACTTATGAGGAGTTTAGGCGGGAAAATGTAAATGTACAAAAATGTGTAATGTGTAATGTGCACGTTGTCGGATTTATAATGTTTTCCAAAACTTGTGTTTCTCCGAAGTTTAATGTGTTATTATGGTGGATAATTAACCATTATGTGTTCATGAAGGTGTGCGAGTGTGGGCAAATTATATAAAATTGAAAATCGTGACTTTTTGTGTTCACTCCTAAACTCCATCGAAGACTCTGTAAAATTTCCACCGTTTTACTGGGTTACTTTAATTTGAAAGTTTTTATTTACTGTTTGGTAAACAAGAAGGATGTAACTGAAGACGAGGCTTTGGCCTTACTTTTATTCAAGAACACTAAAGACGAGGCGGTATGGTCCAAGACCTTAGGCTGCCCGATTAGGGCGAAGAAAAAAAAATGTGAACTTGTGAAGTGATTGATTTTTTTTTAAATAATTTAATAAATGTAATTACAACAGAAACCTGTTTAGATTTTACCATCTAACAATACATACATGAACCCTAAAAACATAACACTCCTTTTTCTGGGCAGTCGTGTAATTAGCAGAGCTTCCTGGAGAATTTGTTGCCGCTTCTTCACTCCAGTGCAGCAGTAGCTCTGATTATTTTGATTTTGATCTTCATTTTTCACATAATGTGTATTCAATATAGGATTAACAAATCTTACCTCTTCTGTAGCCGTAGTATTAGCGGAGAATCTGATCATCTCACAGATGGTGAGTTGCCTCTCCCCGTCCACTACTGATAGCATAAATGCGTTAACGACAAAGGGCAACCATACAAGGATAGCGTTCATCCTGAAAATGAAAATATTTTTTCAAATACTTACATATGAATCTATTGCAATAATTTTATTTGTAATGTCTCGACATTTTCATCAATTGTTTCAGATAACGTAAATACGTGTATATTAATGAAAGTCCTATAGAAAGCCTAGATGAACCGAAGTATATCCCCAAGAAAGAAAATATATTCAAAAACTAGCTGTGCCCGCGACTCCGTCCGCGTGGATGTCGTAAATTAACATACGTTCGACGTGATTCTTAAAATTAACATAACTTTTATATTTATGAACCGATTGACATGAAAAAAACACAAAATCTTAAGTGAAGCTTACTACAACTTATTAGTGAAAACCCCATCTAAATCGGATAAGCCGTTTCTGAGATTTGCGTGCACAAACGCACAGACAAACAAACAAAAATTCTAACAATCATTGTTTTGGGTTCTATTTGCGTTGATAAAGGTCCCAATGATATTTTTTCTCATATATCTTCCATGTATTTACAACGTATTACATATTTTAAGGTATCAGTGTCACTATAATATTTATTTTGTCACACAATACATAATTCGTCCGCTTGATATTGGGAAAAACGCATTTCATTATTAACAATAACATAACAATATATTAATATAACATAAAACAGGTACGTTGAGACATGCCGTGTTTGAAATCAAACTTTGTATTAATTCCTACAAGATTCAATATTCTGGTTTTAACATTCATACTTACGTAATATAACTGATGACGAAAAGAAACGACAGAAGTAAAGTATGCTTTAGCAATGGCCGCTTCACCATGGGCACCGTCTGCGCCACAATAGAACCCCAAAAACCTTTGTGAAGCGATGAAGACTGTTCCTCTTCGAGTTCTAGTGAATCAACCTGAAAATCAAAATATCATCAATAAAGTTATAAATTTTTGTCGAAAAAGAATACGGTCGCGAGCAGGTTTCGAACCTGCGCCTCTCAGATAAATACTCCAGGCGTTCTGACCACTCAGCCATCTCGATCTCTGCTCAACACCGCGAAATCTTCCTCCACATTTTAATACGTCTTTTGGTGACGTCTTTGCTATCTATTCAGTCCCTATACAGGTGACCGATAATTATAACTTTAAGGTTTGCTAAGCATGCGTTAATGCTTTTCAAAGATTTATCTGTAATATCATCAATGCTACAAATCTCTGGAAGATAGTAAACTAGGTAACCCTAAGGTTTCATATTATTTCAAAATGATGTGCAAATTACATGAAAATCATTGTTTATCTGTAAAGTTTAAACTCTAAACAATTTTATTGATAGTTATTGTCTGCCGAACTGATACAAAATAAGAGTATCAGCTTCCACGGTTTCTTAAAAAATATCATCTACTACTAACCTGATAATTATCAGCACTCTTCCCAGTATTCATAACATACATCCCCTTCAAAACTTCAACAGCCTCTTCCTCCCTGCCGACGTTGACCAGATATTTGGGGCTCTCGTATGCAAGGAAGCACCCAATTACACTGAGAGCAGAAGGCACCGCGAACATGAGGTCCAGCACACGCCAGGAGTTGAAGTAAATGCCCAGTACAGGCCAGTAGTAGGAAAATGACAATGGCAAGACTGGTATAGTTAAAACTGAAACGTAGATAAAAAAATCGTTATGATTAATTAAAAGAATAGATTTTATATGAACTACCTAAACGATTTAAAACCTAATTTATAGCTAACCCGCCCCAGCTTAGTTCTGCTAACATTGTTAATAACTATCTGCCTAGCCTTTTCCCAATAACATTGGGTTCGGCTTCCAGTCAAACCGGATGCAGCTTAATATCAGTATTTTACAAGGAGCGACTGCCTATCTGACCTCCACAACCCAGTAACTGGGTTACACGATATCTCGTGGTATGACTGGTCGTCAGACTTTCAGGCCTCTGACTACCCGTAACGGCTGTCTGAGATCTTAATTCGACAACCGGGCTCTCCGAGGCACGGAGGAGTCTCGGTATGAAATGATGGTCACCCATCCACAGACCGACCGCGGCAAGCGCAGCTTAACCTCGATCGATCGATCTGTGTGGCTGTTCCTTAGCCACGAGCCCCTCCTAACATTGTTCATAAGTATAACTAACTAACTATTAGAGTCTTGGTCACTAGAATAAATATGTTAAATAAAATAAATAAAAATTTACACGATTTTAAAGTTTTTAGCCTGCCCATAACTATCCAAGTGCCGAGCAACGGTCTCTTCTACAATGTGGAGCCGACCACTGATCACCACGATAGCTTACTGTGGATAACCGATTTCAAACCATGATATCCAGGTTTCCAGAACTACTACGTAACTCAGAAAGTTCAGATATTATAACCTGAGATTTATAAAAAAATTACACGTACTTGCCATAACACCCATGGCTAACATGCTGACGCTGGTGGTCAGTAAGACTAGAGAACTTCTTTTTGACATTGGCGTGCACTCACTAAGTAGCGTCACTGATAACGCGAAGGATCCAGACACCCTGAAAATTTGGAAACAATGCGGATTAAGCGGATTTAAGACTATATTTCAATGTAACGAAATATAATTGAATTAGGTAAGTTAGAAATGTGGGGCTATGCGACTGCATTCAGTAAATAATATCCATTCATCGTAGGGTACCCATATATTAAATATTGTTTTTAATTTTTAGTTTAGTTTATTATACTTAATAATAAAATGTGTTTTGTTGTGATTATATTAATTAAGTTTTAGGTATAACAAAGGTTTTAAAGTGTATAATTATATATAAAATTGTATAGATAAAAGTGTGTGCGTCCGATGGCGCGTGGAAATAAATACTTTTTCTTTTTCTTTCTTTTTCTATTCAAATGGAATACAACATTATTCTTAGTATCAAACGTTATTTATTACTCAAACATAGTACAGTCAGACATAACACTACTTTCGTTATTGTCGTAAAGGTAGTTGTAGGAAGTACTTACGAAGCAGATGAGATCAATTTAAACAAGCTAAACACAATCCAATGGGGCGAGAAGGCGGCTGCTGTCCCGGCAATGTAGGTCATCGTCATGGAAACGATGAGTATCTTCCGTCTTCCTCTCGTGTCTGCGAGGTAGCCCCAGAAGTGGGATGTGGCGATAGTACCTGTGTTTAATAAGGGCTAGGCTTAAATGATGTAAGAGAGTTTCATCTAACCCCCTGCCAGCTTAACCAAGTCTACACTGAAACAGTAACTTTCGGTAGGTTATCTATCTCGGCTATGGTTGTTAAGGAAAAATGTTGTCGATGAACTTACCAATTAAGGGTACACATGCGATCAACCCCTGCTGCGCACTACTGGTGCCCAGCTCACAGGAACTGGCGGGCACCAGGTAGGATACGGAGAAGACCTCGAAGGTCATACCGGTGATGATGCTCGAACATAGCATGAACAACAACAAGTTGTAGCGACTGAACCCTGAAAGAGAAGTACTCATGGAATTATGTCATGAAATATGAGGTAGAGGCAATTTAACACGTTCCTTGTCCACGAAGCAGACACAGTAGTTAAACAATCGCCGTATATATACTCCTTCCGACCGTATTTCGGTCACGGCGGCCTATCTCCACGGAGATTAGCCAAGTATGCAGGAGATATTATAGCGCACAAGTGTATGCGTAAGCACAGGTGCACTCCTTCTTCCTTCACTCCCATATTCCGATGGGACGGAAATCCGGCACGACCAGAGAGAGATCAGGCGCAGGACCGACGGCTTTACATGCTGTCCGAAGCACGGGGGTGTCACACCACCAACTTCCTGACTCCAGACTGCTACGGAGAATTTCCTAACAGAAAAATTCAATAATACTTTGCCCTGCATCTGGGAATCGAACCCAGGACCTCATGCTCAGCAGCCGCGCTTGCGACCACTAGACCAACCGGGCAGTCAAGCGCCGTATACCACATGTGGGCCTTGGACAGTGAAAAGGTTAAGTCACCTTACATGGTCAAAGAGGCAATTTCTTCACTAGTCCGAGAGGCACAAAAGGCAAAAGAGGAATAAGGAATCATCATCCAGATTATCAATTACCTGTATAGGGACTGAATGTAATGACGTCACCAAAAGACGTTTGACGACAAATGTGAATGAATTTCTTTCACATTTGTCGTTGGGTTGGTTGAGATGTCTTAGCGGTCAGAGCGCCTGGAGTATTTATACAGGAGGCGCAGGTTCGAATCCTGCTCACAACCGATATTTATCTTTCCATAAAAAATTATAACTTTAGTTTTAGTTCGCTATGCACGTTTAATCCTTTTTTAAGATTGTCATAACAATCAGCCATTCGATTTTTTGATGTTAGACGGTATCATCGACAATCGACACAACGACAATTCGAACAATTGTTAAAATGTCGATTCATTCGATTGTATCTTGCAACAATCGCTCATCGCTAATTTTATTAAATTTAATCAAAATTATGATGCAACAGTAATTAAGCACATAATTATATTGCAAATAAATTATAATACGCAGTACAAAATCTGATAGTCTTTTAAATTAAATAAATACAACAATCTTGAAATTTCACATGCTATCGCTTGTACAAATATAATATTTTTAATTAATAAGTTTTATTACTGATAAAATAAACTGTTTGTGAATTAGTATTTTACTTAAACTTGTAAATGTATCACTCATAAACATAACATTGCAATTGCGTCACGCCTGTATTCCTCGTAGGGGTAGGCAGATGTGCACACAGTTGTACACCCACATTTCACTAATGCTGTTATTAAGTTCCATGTAATGGGTGGTGAGCCTATTGCCGTCTACCGGGCATAATTCCAAACTTCGGGCGAATGAGAATGACATAACATAAAAACTGAATAACACTTTGCCCGACTCGGGAAATCGAGCCCGAGGCCTCATGCTCAACAGTCGTGCTTGGGACCACTAGACATAATATCACTCGCAAGTATCTACTCGTACTTCTCCAACTTTTTCTAAATAAGTAAATAAACTAAAAATACGTGTAGGTAGAGGTATGCAGGCTGTACACGCCAGTAGCAAAAGTTCCATGCATTTGAAACTATTTCATATTTTGAATTGTATTTTCTCCAGCGTATGTCTTCCACTATCTTTTCTTCGGCGCTTTTCATCTTATCTTTATGAAAGATTGGAATAAAGCCTGGATTTATTTAAGAGTTATTACGCGTTTTGCAGATTTTTGTCATATGAGAATTATCTTATCATAATATTTTAGCAATATCATTGTTTTAACAAATAGAACGGAATACTGATAAGTTTTTAAAACGCTATGTTTTCCGTTATAATAACAATATCATTTACTCAAATTCTAGACTATTAGAAATAGTCCTTTTTAGGCAGCAAAAAAAATAAGTGTCCCTAATAAAACCCACCCTTCACCGTTTCCTAGTGATTCACTGAAAAGCGCACCAAACTACCCAAGTCCCCACGTCTCTGTCTGTCAAGTAACAAATTTGTATTATTTAATGAAATAATTGCCTCGTTGGTAAAGTGGTCCCAAACGCGACCGCTGAGCTTGGGGTCTTGGGTTTGATTCCAAGGTTGGGCAAAGTGTTATTGGGATTTTCTGGTGTAAAAAATAAAGTACAACATTTTATCTATTGGCTATCGGGCTAATGAAATTCTCACTAGCAGCTCGGAATTTGGAATTGTGCCCGGTAGATGGCAATAGGCCCACCACCATATATGACTTAATAACAGCAACAGTGAAACATGAGTTTACAATTGTGTACAATTCTGCCTACCACTTTGGGGAATAAAGGCGTGATGCTATGTTATGTTAATGTTATTATAAATATGAAAATAGTAAAATATACCATGGAATTAATACTATCTGAAAGGAAGTTATGTCCTGCCTACCCCTTCGAGGACCAAATGCTATGTCATGTTATGCTTAATACTCACATCATAATACGTACGGCTGGTTACCACCCACCGGATGAATCCATACCGTGAAGCGACCTAGTCGTGATAGGGGATAAAATAACTACGATTCAAAAATACGACTGTGAGCGGAGCCTAAACCCGCATCACCTGGATCGGCACCTTCGTTATTACGTCATAATCAGCACGGAGGTCATTTGAAATTTAGATCCAAAGGGCATGGACCAGGCCCCGCTCACAGTCGTATTTTAAGATCCACGAAAAAGATCACTTTAGAAGAGAATCTATGTATGAATCTTCCTCCTATCTCCTAATAAAATCTGTGCTATGCCCTAACAGGGTTCTTAATTGATACTTTGTTTTAACTATGTCAATTTAACATTTTATAAAGTTACAATATTAAATGGAAAAAGAATACGGTCGCGAACAGGATTCGAACCTGCGCCTCCCGGATGAATACTCCAGGCGCTCTGACCACTAAGCCATCTCGACCTCTGCTCACCACCGCGAATTCTTCTTCCATATTTTAACACGTCTTATGGCGACGTCATTGCTATCAATTCAGTCCTTATACAAGTGACCGAAACGACACGACTAACTTTGCAGTTAATACAATGTCGTAAAGAATGCAATCACCTTAATAATTCAAGATAAATCTTTGAAAATCATTAACGCATGCTTAGCGAACTCTAAAGTTACAATATTAAATGGAAAAAGAATACGGTCGCTAACAGGATTCGAACCTGCGCCTCCCGGATGAATGCTCGAGGCGCTCTGACCACTAAGCCATCTCGACCTCTGCTCACCACCGCGAATTCTTCTTCCATATTTTAACACATCTTATGGCGACGTCATTGCTATCAATTCAGTCCCTATACAAGTGACCGAACCGACACGACTAACTTTGCAGTTAATACAATGTCGTAAAGAATGCAATCACCGCAGAACCTGGCGTATGGATAACATTTGGTGTGACATATATAGATAGAAAGAGACCGTATCGGTGGCGGTTACCAACAACAGCATTCCCAAAGAGGCAACCCTCTTTGGGAATGCTGTTGTTGGTAACCGCCACCGATACGGATGTCAGGCAGGTGGCCGGTCATAATCCCTTATCCCAATTTATTTGGGGTCGGCGCAGCATGTATTCTTGTTCCATACATCTTTATTAGCTGTCATATCGTCAGTCACCCCTTTTCTAGTCATATCATCTTTAACACAATCCATCCATCGCTTCCTCGGTCTTCCTCTACTCTTATAGCCATCTACATTCATACTCAAAACTTTCCTTGTCACATGACCCTCATCCCTCCGCATCACATGCCCATACCATGCTAAACGATTTCTACACAACTTCTCAGTCACCGGTGCCACTGCGGCCGGTCATAAAACATAGCCAAAACTTTAGCAGCATGCCAGATATAGGTATGCTGTGCCGACCCCAAATAATTTGGGGATAAGGGCAGGGGGTTGATGATGATGGAACGCAATAAAGATATTGAGTTTCCTTCTAATATTATAAACGCGAAAGTTTGTATGTATGGATGTTTGTTACGCTTTCACGCAATAACTACTATACAAATTTGGAAGAAATTTGGCACACAGATAGTTTATAACCTGGATTAACACATATGATACTTTTTATCCCTGCTGGACACAATTCTCAAAGGCCACGCAGACGAAGTCGCGGGCAGAAGCTGGTATTGAATATATGTTGAATGTTTATAAATGATAAAGTATTATTTTTTATGATAATGACCTGTTTATTATTTTAACGTGTTATCAGAAACATTGCTAAGTTCACTGTAAAAAATCTTATAACTCAACTTTTAATTTTTAATGTATTATGACGTAATTGCTTCTTGGTCTGTTTACTTCATTTACGCAAATAAAAATCTATACAAATAATTGCTTCATTAGTCTAGTAGTTGCAAGAGCGGCTGCTGAACCGAGGTCCTGGGTACTGTACCCGGTCGCGCAAAGTGTGTATATGTATATTACATACTTTTGTCTGCGTAGACTTCACATTTGAATCAAGTCGTGAATAAATCATATATATTAATCCAGGCTATACAGTACGCACCGAATGGGTAGGCAGATGTATACAGAGTTGTACACCTACATTTCAGCAATGCTGTTTTAAGTTCCATATACCAGGTGGTGAGCCTATTACCATCTACCGGACACAATTCCAAACTCCGGGCTGCTATCGAGAATTTCCTAATAGAAAACCTTATAACACTTTCCTCTACTCAGGTATCGAACCAAGAACCTCATGCTCCGCAGTCGCGCTTGGGACCACTATACCAACGAGGCAGTCACATCTATAATACTTATTGGTAGGATTAATTCAAAATTTTAAAATATTCTAAAAAAAAAAAGACTTCAAAAAGGGGCCTACAATTTTTTTTGAGGTCAGTAATTTTAATTAATTAAGGTTTATATTCAATGGCTTCCTTTTTTCTTGAAGTCGGTTAAAAAATTAAGTTAATTCACAGATAATCTTACCTGTCATATCAAGTGCCTCCTCAAAAGGCACTTTATTATTCGTCTTCACAGTCATTTTTCACAATTTTCCACAAACACTGGCTTCTTAAAAATGTTTTTTACAATATAATAATTATTCTCGCACTAACATTATAGCGCACACTGCGCGATTCTCTGTTACAAAGCTGTTTTATAATAAAAAATATTGATGCCAAGCATGTTACTTTGATTAATTACGGGTTCCGTGGGTATTTTTTTTTTGCTTTGTTAATTTCCTGAGACACATGATATAACTCTGTTCCTATACAGGGCAAAAGTCTCTTCGTAAATGTCTCGGGTTGGATTCCTACATGGGACTATTATCATTTGTACCAACAGATATATAAATGTTCCGGTACTGGGTGAGACATTCCTAGTGTGGGTAAAAAAAAAGAAGATATTATTCAGATACCAGTCAATTCTTCTGTGTGTTCTTCAGAAGTTTTTATACAGAATTAAATCAAATAAAGTCGACCAATTCTAAAGGTGGGTTCTACAAATGAAATTGATCAACTTTCTCAAACAAACATGTCATAGCTTGTCAAAGGAAAAAAAAACCTAGGTACCTAGTTGCATTAAAAACCATAACCCTTCTTCTGGGGCAGTCGGTTAAAAACTATGCCGCAAGCGCAAGTAAGGCATTTATTTTGATGATTTCAATTAATAAAACATTAATGTTTGTTTAATTAGACTACCAGAATTTTATTTATGAAAAAAAAATGGCGGTGTATTTAAACTTGCTGTGCTGTGCACAATGTGCATTAATGCTCCAGACGCTCTCAAAATATGTATAGCTTTAGAATTCGCCACACATTATTTAAAACATTTTAACATCATATCAGAGTCCATTATACCTACTGAACTCAATTTAAAAATCGATACACGACCTTGATATTGTCTGTCAATTACATTATCATAACAAGATATTATGTCCGCATAAGATACGGTACCCTAATTTCTGAGATGACATTATCATCAGATAGTAATGTTTGTAGACCGTAAATATATTCTTCATAAAAGCGTGTAATGATATAATCCTATTACTGCCACTGTCATCGTTAATTAACGTTTTTAATTAATACCAGCTTCTTCTCTGGCTTCTGTCTTTATGGAAGTAAGCAAGTAGATAGAAAGACAAGGTCCTAATTTGTGTAGTAATTTCCGTGAGGTCATATAATAAGTTTCAGATGTTCGCCGCGGGCTCAGCTCATGACTAAGGGCTCCGTTCGAGTTCGAAACTCGGGCAATCCTGAAACATGCACGTGAGTAGTATTCTAAAGCTGGTGAACGGTAATTAGAAATTCTATTCCGTCCATTTATTTCTTCTAAATCTTTGCTGTTACAGGTACTATGCTTATTACAAATAACAATTTAATATAATTTCCATTTAATTATTGGTTTATGTGAATGTATTTGACTTAAGTATACCTACGGTTGTTTTTAAATAGACTAAATTACCTCTATCTATCTCTTAAACAAAGTATGTCTTAAAAATGGTTTTAGTGGGTTAATTTGGTTATATTTCATTTTATTATATTGGCTTGCATTGTCTACATTTTTACATAACATAGCATAGCATCACGCCTGTTTTCCCCGTTGGGGTAGGCAGAAGTGTACACAATTGTACACCCACATTTCACCAATGCTGTTATTAAGTCCCATGTAATAGGTGGTGAGCCTATTGCCATCAACCGGGCACATTTCCAAACTCCGGGCTGCTACGGAGAATTTCCTAACAGAAAAACTCAATAACACTTTGCCCGACCCGGGAATCGAACCCGAGATCTCCTGCTCAGCAGTCGCGCTACGGACCACTAAATCAACGTGGCAGTTATATTATATATTTTTAAAGCTCTATTTAATTACATTTAGCTATACCAAACAATACGAAACGGCAGCGCACGGGTTTCTGAAATGCCTGAGGGCGCCACATACAAGGGTAGTACTTCTGAAACCTAGGTACCCTCCAAGATGTCGCCAACAAGATTAAACTTCTGCTGGCCTTTTCGAGGAATCAGGGTGGATCTAATAATTCATTCCAACCCTGGACACAAAACACTCACCCAGAGTTAGTAGTTGAGGAAAATAAACCATTGGTATAATATTGGGTATTGATTGATCCAACAGTCGTCAAAACATATATTCTAAAATTATTGGTTAATCTTATTGGTTTTTGCGATAACTACACTTTAAAAGTAGTACAAAACAATAACCAATAATACACGCGATTAATCCGGTTAAAAGTTGTTTTATTAATATTCAATATATATATATTTTAAATAACGTTGCCTAGCTCCAGGAAGTTGTCGTGTATTATCGGTTCATTTACTTGATCATACAAATAACTGTAGCGTGCGGGAATCGAACCCGTGACGTGCGGCGTGAGCTCTACAGTGATGTACACCGTCAAAATCATCATCAGTCATGATCTTCCCACTGCAGGGCACCAGTCTCCCTATCATCCTTCCACTCCTCTTCGTATAAAGGCAGCCAATCTGACGCCAAAATGACGGTAATCGAATACCTAATTATGATTCCTAATACTCAGGGTATTAGGAATGTTTTTTTGTATTATTGTTTGGCATTTTATGCTCTTTACGTTTACATCCCAGATAGTTATTCTGTGTCTAAAGTTAAAAACAGTAATGTTGAGGAGAGATATTTTAACTCAATTATTAGTCTACTGTAACAATCTGCTGAAAAAACTTAGGTGACAGGAAAAAAAAAAAATTTCAAAATCATTTTTTATTTCGAAAGTGTGGCACAGTCTATATGTAGATTTTTGTTATTATGTTAGGAATCAAATTATAATAAAAGGAGTAACAATTTATAATATCAGATCTGACGGCCTAGCTAGGTTACCTACATGCCTGTGTTAAGGTCCGTCAGCCTTTATTTCCCACAAGAAGTGAAACAAATGGAGACTGCTTATGACAAAGACGTGGAATCTTAGGTACTAAATCTAAAATAAATCAATAAAAGCTGTGAAGTCTACGTGTAGAATTTGTATGTGTGTGCGCGTGTATGTATTGAGTTATGTTTGGTTTATGAACGGAGGAGAAAGACGAAGGACAGAAGTTAAAATGACGATTAGAGAAAAGTTATTAAATTAGGGTTTAGGGTTATGAGGAGGTATTCGGTGTCATCGAAGTTTTTCTCAGACAGGCATAGTGTAATCTGTTTTGCATACTTCGTAGGAAGATTTATGTATAGGTGTAGTTTTTTTAATCATATTATATAAATAAGGTCCTAGGTAGAAGAAAAAGCGTTTAGTGAAAGTAAAGTGTGGACATATTTTGTATTTTCTTCTGCCTCGTTGGTCTAGTGGTCCCAAGTGCGACTGCTGAGCAAGAGGTCTCGGGTTCGATTCCCGGGTCGGGCAAAGTGTTATTGATTGAGATTTTTTTTAAGGAATTTCTCAGTTTGTAAATGTGCCCGGTTGATAGCAATAGGCTCACCACCTATTACATGGGACTTAATAACAGCTTTGCTGAAATGTGGGAGTACAACTGTGTACACCTCTGCCTACACCTTCGGGGAATACAGGCGTGATGCTATGTCGTTATTTTCTTCTTAGTGTAGATTGGTGTTATACAAACGCAGTTATGACGTGTTGTTGTAGTATAATGATGTATGAATATTTGTCGAACGGTAAGGACATTGCATTTTTGGTAGAAGTCAAAGGTTGGGTAGAGAATTTAACGGAAGGTGGCAACTTTAAGAATAGCTCTCTGAGCCACCTCTAGTGGTTTATGTATTGCTTTAGCAGCTCCACCCCAGCTAGTAATACAGTGAGAAATTACCGCCTGACACTTGGCAAAATATACGGTTCATATCACATATGTATTAGCAATATGTGAGTGTTTTAAAAAGATTAGATAAGTTTCCGGACTCTACCAGTTAAATGTGTGATGTGTGCCTTGAAATTGAGATGCTTATCAAGCGTGATACCGAGATATTTGATTGTTTCAGTAGAGGTAATGATTGGACAATTACGAGAGTACAGATAAGTTTGGCAAGTGTGAGCTTGTAGAGTAATGGGTGTCAGTTGTTGATAAGTAGTACTAAAAAAAAAAAAAAGAATTGATAACCTCCTCCTTTTTGGAAGTCGGTTAAAAAAACAGTAAACTTAAGTGAAACTGATGAAAAATCAATATTTTTTTATCGAATAATCCCGAGTATTATCTTGATTTATTGTCAACCGATATAACCTCCTATAAATCAACGAATCATATAATAAACTTTGTGGCTTATGTTGATAAAAAGATTGCATCAAAATCCCTTATTTCGCCGTGGGAGAGCCATGCTTCGGCACGAATGGGCTGGCTCGACCGGATTGATACCCCGGCCTCACAGAAAACCGGCGTGAAACAACGCTTGCGTTGTGTTTCGCCGAGTGAGTGAGGGTACCGGAGGCCCAAAACCTTTAAAAGGCCGGCAACGCACTTGCGACTCCTCTGGGGTTGCGGGTGTCCATGGGTGGCGGTAATCGCTTACTATCAGGCGAGCCGTCTGCTCGGTTGCCCCATATTCGATAAAAAAAAAACCTTAAATTATATTTCCTTTCTCCCTCAAAGTCCGACAATGATATCCCGAACACTATACTCTTTTGTTTTATTAAACATTCACGTCAATGAAACATGAAGAATAAAAACGTGTGATGTGTGTCTGGTTTGTTTAAATCTTAAAAGATTGATCTAAAGACTTTAGATTAAATAATATTTTTTCAGATATGTTTAACTGAAATAATATTTCTTAAATTGCTAAAAAGACAGTAGTCACACCTGTATTTATATTATTTGGAGACAAAAAATCTAAGTGCCAATCTGGACAATGGCATGCACATCATGATGACCTTTCTAGGCATGGTCAAGGCTTTCGAAACTATTTCTTGTTCTATACTACCGCGTAAGCTTGAATTACTCGGGATAACAGGATCACATCTCCTGCTTTTTCCTGATCTTAAAGAGCATTATCAATGCGTAAGAATCGATAAATACACAAGCTCTGACTTTGAAAATAGCAGTTACGGAATTCCATAGGGAAGTATTTTGGGCCCCAGCTTCTATTTAATCTATATAAATGACTTGTGTAGCTTAGCACTTAAATTGGTCTCACACTTAAACATATAAAACAAAATACATTTTATTTGAATCACTAACATACCGCTTACTTACATAAATATTCACGCACATAATAATTGTAGTACATACGCTGACATCGCATTTATTTGTCCTACTTTAGCTAAAGTCGACCATATAAAGTATCTAGGTGTCACGATTGACACCAATCTAAATTTCCGTAATTATATTGATCTACTATGCACTAGACTACACATACTCATATATTTTTTAAGAACATACTTAACATGGCTTACATTCATATACAATCATGCCTGTTTCCTATTGGGGTAGGCAGAGACTATCGATTTCCACGATCTATTACTACTTGCTACGATTCTGATACACCTCTTTCGCTTCATCTATGTTCATTTACCTCTTCATAGCTCGATTTAGATAGCTCTACCTGTCCTTATTTTGAAAACGTTCGTCAAGGTCGGCCTGTCCCGACTCTTTAATCCCCTCTCGCCTCGTGTACTAGTTTTGTCAATCACCTTTAATCCATCTTCCCTACATGCCCAAACCATCTTAGCACACATTTCTTAATCTTCATAACTACATCTTTTTCACTCCACAACCTTCCCTTATCACTCTGTTCCCCAATCTATCTTTCAAAGTTACTCCACACTTACTTCTCAAGGCTCAAACATCTCTTATTATAAATAAATTACACTGGTTTCCTTAGCTTTGTGTCAATCCATTCTTACTTATTGCATATGATCCTGGGGTGAGGCAGTCAAAACAATTTTACTCCCTGTAGAATGTGCCCAAAGGCTCTTCTAAAGGTACATTTCTTTATCTAGCTACATTTAGTAATATCTTAGGTTTTCGCGATCACTACACATTATAATAAAACAACTTTTAACCAGATTAATCGCGTGTATTATTTAACAATTTTATCAAATTATTAACTAAAAGGTGTTCCGATGCACGCAGTAATCGCTCACAATAACTTGATTTGTCTTGTGACTTGACTTCTAAGTCAAGTTGACACCTTATAGTTAATAATTCGATAAAATTTTAAAATCATATCTTAAAATTTAAAACGACTGTGACCTCTGAGTTTGTCTCGATATTTCTTCTCAGGGATATTCTTAGGAATACCGTCGCGATTTAGTTTTCAATATCTACCAGAGACAATAAAATATTATGAATTTTATCAATTATATGTACGGTAGACTGAAATAATTTTAAATAAACTGTTGAGACCAGTAGATGGCGCTCATAAGTAAACATTAGCTCCTGTCGATCGTATTTAAAAATATTTCGGAAAAATCGCATAGTGCATGATAAGTTAATTAGTATACATAAAAGTGCTAATAGTGTAACAGACTTAAGGTGAAAGTGTTATCTGCGTTCAACTGCTTCAATTAAGGAAAAATGACATGAAATCATAATCAACGATCTGAACATCACTGTCAGAAAATGTAATAAAATCGGCAGCAGTAGAGTTTAAACGATAATCCTGATGAAAATAACAACTGGAAACCTACGTATGTACTGCTTTACTCATAACTGCAAAAATCTAAGTCATTTAATTAACTTAAATCTAGAAACAACTTTAAGCGTCTACAACGCACACTGCGTCGAGTAGCTGTTAACTATTGTTTGAAAAGGTCGGCAGTTGACAAGATTACTCCAACTTTGAAATCAAAGATGGCAGCAGTTTGTATGACCGTTCAACAATAAGAGCAAACCGCCATCTATTGCCTAATAGCAAAATTTGATTCTATCGACGTTTCCAGCTAATACTTAAAAATCACAGTAGATGACACTAGTTACTATTGCAACTTGAGAACGAATAGATAACGACATCTCCTATCGAATAGCTTACTTACTACTGCTACTATCAACCACTACTAAGATGTCAAATAAAACAAATACCAGTAGTAGCGACCGCCAGATGGCAGTGATGGTAACATGTTTTAAATGCAAAAAAAGTGTTAATATAAAATCTACTGCGTTATGTTCCGTGTGCAATAATAGATTTGAACCGGATTGTGATGGATATCCTGAACAAACATATAAACTATTAAACCAGGAATCAAAAAAGAAATGGCGCTGCAAAAAATGTGCAAAAATTGGAGGAAAAAATGAAATGACTACTAATGACAACAATTCATCCAATATCACAACGAGAAAAAAACAAAATCCTTCCCTACTCACAGTCTCGCCGAAACAAACCAAGAAATGCAACAAAGAGCGCCTAGCAAATAATGCACCATTGATGGATTCTCAAATTCTTTCAGACCAAGAATCAACACAAGACTCAATAATCTCACCCAATAAACTATCGAGGAGCTTAGATGGTACAATATCAGACTTAATTTCCGTAACGGAGATAAAAGAAGTTTTAACACAGCGCACTTTAAAGCTTAATAGTACGGAACAGGAGCTGGATAACATGTTATTGGAAAATAACAATCTTCATAAACATATAGACCAACTGACCGCGGAAAATAAGATACTAAAATCGTTGTGTAACTCATCATCGATAATAGAGAACTCTCCGGGTATGAAACAGAAAAAGTATCCTCAAACTCCTTTACGACAACATGAGTCTACACCAGTTTCATCGAGGAAAAACTTAGATCCTTTACACATAATTCACCTGGAACAAAAAGTAGGAAATTTGCAGCAGCAACTAAAAAATGCAGAACAGGATATTAAAAACCTCACACAACAACTTACATCCCTAACTCATCGTCTGCATAATAATACCAAATTTAACAATAATACTATGATTACCTCTCAGTCAAAATTATATTCAGATCATCTACAGACTCAAAGTGACGAGCGAAATGATACATCAAGAAGATGGAAACAAAAAAACAAACTATGTATTCTGAGCAACGATAAAAACATAGGATCATTAACATTAATTGAAGAAATTTTCTCAAATGGCTTTGATTACTGCCATTACATCATGCCCCGTTGCAATATAGAGCATCTTCTGGAAAATTTGGAAAATAAACTGAAAGATTTTAACCTAAATGACTACTGCATTATTTTTTTTGGAGGAGACGATATCAGGGAACATGGTAACTATTTAAATATAATAAACAATATAAGACAATCATTACAAAGCCTTACCCATACCAATGTAGTTCTCTGTTTACCTACGTATATAGCTGGTGCTCCGATATATAACTTTAAAGTGGAAATATTCAACAACCTTCTATATACAGACCTGCAGAACCACAAGTATGCATACTTCCTGGACAGCAATAGTGAATTATCTCATGAAATGTTTTCATACAAAAATGGCAAGATAAATAAATACGGAGTAAGAAAAATATATGATAGGATCAAGAGTAACATATTGGTTGACCTAGACTTATACAACGAAAACGTAAAACCTAACGTTTTAAAATGTCCGAAAAATCACTTAGCACAATCTGATCAGTTTTTTCTATAAATTTATTTCAATTATGCATCAGAATATCGCCGGACTAATAAATAAGTGTGACCAATTGTTACTGCATGTACATGAATTAACCGATACCATGGATGTTATTTGTGTTACTGAACACTTCATAGAAGCTGGACATGAAGATATTTTATATGTTCCTAATTATAAGTTAGCAGCTTGCTACTCCAGAGACACAAAAAGAGGAGGAGCATGCATATTAGTAAAACACAACCATGAATATAAAGAGCTAGAAGATATCAAGAAGTTATCAGTCCAAGGTATATTTGAGTGTTGCGCAATCGAGCTAACGCAGCATAGTATCATCATTTTGTGTATCTATAGGGTACCTAAATCCAGTAATCTTGATACATTTTACTTAAAATTAAATGTTATTCTATCAAAGATTTGTTATAAAACGCGCAAGAGTGTCATTATATGTGGTGACTTTAATATTAATACATTGAAAAATGATAGGAATTCTCTTGAATTTACAAATTATTTATTAAACTACAACCTAAAATTGCAAATTCACCAACCAACCAGACTAAAAAGTAACACATGTATTGACAACTTTGCTCATAATTTACAACGAAAGTGTGTCCATCAAGTAATAGATCTTAACATTTCAGATCATACAGCTCAAACTTTAAAAATTCCCGTAAGAAATACTTGTACATTAGACAGTTGGACTATTAAATTACGTGACTACAGCCATGATAACCTTCTAAAATTTAAATCTTGTATAGCTGCATTATCATTTGGGAATATTTATCATACAAGTGACCCCAACATGGCATACAACGACTTTATTGATTTGTTTAAACTATTTTATGATTTATGTTTCCCCATGAAAAATGTAAAAATTAAGTCAAAGATTGTTCCTGATTGGATAACCCCTGGCATAAAACGTTGCAGTAAAGTCAAACGCCGTTGTTTATGGCAATTAAGAAGAAATCCTAATAATGATAACATAAATAAATATAGAAATTATTCACGGAAACTTAAAAAAATTATAAATTTAACCCAAAAAGCTAAAAATAACCATAAAATTTTAACATCCACAAATAAATCAAAGGACACGTGGAAAATCATAAAGGAAAATAAATATCGCTCACCCACTGAAAGCATTACTGAAATAAAGAAAAATGGTATTACATTAACAAGTCCCAGAAAAATTGCAAATGCATTCAACGAGTATTTTGTAAATCAACCACGAATACTTTCAAGCACCACAAAGTCTCAATATAACAAGTACCCACACGTGGACCATCCCTTGTTTAGTCAGTCCATGTTTTTAGCCCCTACCACCCCATACGAAGTACATCGTATTATTCTAGACCTAAAAAATAAAACTAGCGTCGGGTTTGACGACATTTCTACAAAAGTTTTAAAATTCGTGTCACAAATAATATCAGGTCATATTAGCCATATAATAAACTTATGTATTTCGTCTGGAATATTTCCTGAAAGATTAAAACAGACTATTATAAAACCGCTATTCAAAAAAGGCAATAAATCTCACATGCAAAATTATAGACCTATTGCGCTCATACCTGTTATATCAAAGATATTTGAAAAGGTAATTTACCGATCCTTACAGTCCTACCTAACTAAAAATAAAATTCTAGCAAAGGAACAGAAAGGATTCAGACAAAACATGACAGTGAATGTAGCAATTTATGATTTACTTAATATTGTAGTGCCAGATATGGACAAAAGAACCAGAACCAGTGCAATATTTATGGATATGACGAAAGCATTCGACCTAGTAGATCACGATATATTAATAAATAAGCTCAATATGTATGGAATAAGAGGAAATGTACTCTCGTTAATAAATTCCTACCTTAGTAATAGGAAAAAATACACAGAAATCAGACGAATTTGTAAAAAGACCAAGAAAGAAATTAAATATATATCTGAAGTATATACAAATTCTTATGGCGTGCCACAAGGCAGCGTGTTAGGCCCTCCGCTTTTCCTTGTGTATATAAATAACTTTCCTAGGCACGTGAATCATCCAATGATTCTTTTTGCAGATGACAGTACTTTAGTAGTAAGACAACTTGATGAGAATAACCGCGAGACAGAAATAAAAAATGCATTGAAACAATCGACTGAATGGCTTGACCAAAATAATCTTATCTTAAATTTAAGTAAAACTAAAATTATAAATTTCCGACAAAGAACTGCTTCTACTGCGTCTGATATAATTTTTAATAAGGAAAAAATTGAAGCAGTTTCAAGCACTAAATTTCTAGGCCTAACAATTGACTACAAATTGAATTGGAAGGAACATGCAGCTCTACTAATAGCACGACTTAGTAAATATTCATTTGTTTTATATAAACTTAGCAAAGTAGCCAATAGATCAGCAGTCGTTGCCGCCTATTTTGGTTATGTTGATTCCATACTTCGCTATGGTATAATTTTTTGGGGCAACTCCTGTGAAAAAACCTCTGTTTTCAAGGCACAAAAACGTTGTTTAAGGTCCATATGCAGTTTGAAATCGATAGATAGTTGTAAGCCATATTTTATTGAGCTCAAAATATTAACATTACCATGTCTCTATATATATGAAACCGCAATTTTTGTAAAGAAAAATATCGAACTATTTCGCAAAAAAACAGAACATCATCCTAAATCAACAAGACAAGTTTATCGTCATGAATTGTACTTAAGGCCTTCAAAAACCGCCCTCATGCACAATAGCATACTGTGCATGGCACCTAAAATCTATAACAAATTGCCTAATTCTATTAAAGATTATAATTTATTGCAGTTTAAACGAGAATTATATAATTTATTAATCCAAAAATGCTATTATTCAATTACTGAATTTCTTTATGACAAAAATATTTAATTGACAAATGGATTATTTGCTTATCTGACATTACTTTATATAGCTTCATGTACCTTGCATAATAATATAATATACTTCAGTAATAATGAACGAATTTTCTTAAAAAAGTGTAAGCCCAATGGGTAGTTTTTTGAGAACAATGTTTGTATTTTATAAGACCATGTAACCTCACCAAAAAACACACTTAATAAATGATTGATTTGATTTGATTTGATTTGAGACGCCTGACACCTTAGTCCTCCTGCGACCTGAAACGCTGCAAAGTGTTCGAAACGTCCAGAAAAAAAAAAAAAAAAACTAGCTACATTTCTTCATCTAGCTGTTCATCGTAGTTTTTAGGTTTCCCACACACCAGCTTTACATGGCATTTAAGGTACTAACAGTAAGACAATTATTTATTAATAATAATGTATTACTCCAGCACACTTTACTTCCTTTTGACCTTGTACCTTCGAACAAGAGAAGAAAGGATTTTGTTTTCATAAAGACATCTAGACATGCTTTTGCTAATAGATTTTATTTCTTTTTATGAAACTTTATTTGTATAATAGGCCAAACAAGATATTTAAAATATATAGTGTGTTATAAAAAAATATATAATAATATTACTTATCTGAATATTTAGCGAACTACACAGAAAGTAGCTTGTACTTTAGAATTATGACAAAATTAAAAAGTTAAATATTTATTTTGGATACTTGAAAATATTGTAAAATACAGTGGCGGTACCTTCATATAAGCCCAAAAGCCCGGCATGCCTTACTAAAATGCTCGATAGAGAATCAATATCAAACCCGAACTATTTAAAAGTTCGCGCGCTTAATTCTTATCAAAATAACACAAAGTATCTACCTATGCCACACTACTACACATCGCGATTGTTCGCGCGCAGAGTTTCGCATTTGCAGCATCTACATATAGCTATCTCGCTTACACGTACGGGCTTTTACCGGGCTTTCAAATACTATCTCTGTCACTTTCGCACTTATAGCGATGTGCCGTATAACGAGTATATACCTTGTGCGTCTACAAATCGATCAGTATGGAAGATTTAAGCCGTGCATGCCTATGAAGTTGCACGCGTATGCACACCTTCCCAACTCTGCAGTGTTGCCGTTTTAGCGACGTTGTGAGATCTTGGAGATTTTTAACGAGTTTGGAGACTTTTTTAAAGATTTAGCAACAATAAAAACTAACGACTTTTTAAAATAATTAATAGTTTCGAGTCACGTGACACATAGATAAAAATTATGAATTTGTTTATCGAATTAAATGTATTTACGAGTTAATAATATTATTTTCAAAAATACCAAAGAGTCAAATAAAATACATTCTATCATTATAGCTAAGTTTCATATTTTATTTCCATCAGTGTCAAATACCCTATTGCGACATTTAGCTAGATTTTTCATATACCTGGCGACTTTTTTTGCCTATGACAACACTGCAACTCTGCGTAAGTACCGAGTGCACTTCAGTTTCATTTGCTTGAGTGCGAAAAGTTTTGTTGTTAAAGTTTTTTGTGTGTTTTCTTAGTATTTCTCAGTGATACAATTGTTTTGGTGACTTACAATGGAGGTAATTATACCTTGTGAGGATTTAAAATGCGTTCAAGTTTTGATTGGCGAAGATAAGGTAAAATCTTTAAACTTTGCTCAGAAAAAACAGTTAATTTCTTCATTAAAACCGACGCCTAATCTGCGTATTTCTCAGACTAGTAAATCGCATAAACGAAAATTTCATAGATCAGTGTATAAAACTAGTTGGATTGTTGGCTGTTCGCACACTAATAAGTTGTATTGCTGGTGCTGCAAATTTTTTACGAATGAATATTCCGAATACATCTGGTTATAATGATTTAAATAACATATCTGGCGCCATTAAAAGGCACGCAAATTCCCATAAACACCTGTGTGCAATGGTTTCTTTCAGTAATTTTGGTAAACAAAGAATTGAGACATCTATATCACGCCAGTTATCTGAGGAAATTTCAAAATATAACACGCGCGTTGATAACAACCGTAGTGTATTTCAAAGATTAGTCGGTATTGTTTGTCATTTAGCACAACAGGAACTTCCTTTAAGAGGACATGATGAGTCCAAAACTTCATCAAATAAAGGCAATTTTTTAGAACTGGTCTCGTTAATTTCAAAATACGATGTCGTTTTAGAAAAGCATATACAGCATCAGGAAAGTGACAAACCGGGGCCGAGAAGAAGACGAATGAATTCACTTTTAATTTATTGTACCTAACCAGTAGTTTATGAGAAAATTGCGATGATACATACGTAGGTACCTACATACTCAGTCCAAAACGGAACTTTCTTTTTTGAAATCGGTTAAAATTTTATTGGGCTTGCCTTATTTTGAAACCCTAGGCACGCCACTGGTAAAATAGCCTAACGGTGTACACCCACATTTCATCAGTGCTGTTATTTGGTCCCACATTTATCATAACTACATACATAGGCGCGATGCTACTATTTAAATTTTGAAATATCTACATACATATGTAGGTTATGTTGAAGTTTCTACATAGGTTAAAGGATAAACATTAATAATTAATATAAAATTATTTATTTTTTTCATTTTTTTTCACAAACATAAATAACATTTACTCAACATAATAAAACATTCATGCATTTTATTAAAACAAAATAACATAGCTCAAACAAAAACAAAGTACAACAAAATCTTAGAAATAACTTATTTAATTATTTTGAACAATTACTTAAAAAATATATAATAATACTGGCAAATAGTTCCTAAGTATTAATAGAAAAATAAAAACAATTGCAAATAATTGTAAATTACTAATTTGAAATCATGAACACTGAAATATTATAATATAATAATAAAACAACTTTTAACCGGATTAATCGCGTGTATTATTGGTTTTTTTTCTTTTCCTGACGTTTCGAATACTTTGCAGCGTCCGTGGTCGCAGGAGGACTGTTCGTGGTCCTCCTGCGACTACGAACGCTGCAAAGTTGTTTTATTATAATGTGTAGTGATCACGCAAACCTAAGATATTACTATTATAATATAAGTTTTTATTTTTATCCTTTTTATTTTTTGATGTAGTAATTATTCGGCCAGCAGGATTTGAATCTGCACCTCCGAAGAATAGAAAGCTATAGAGCGCTTTGAGTATTTATCGGGTTCAAAACCTGCTCACGACTGTATTTTTCATTCCATAGACATAAATTTAAGAATGAAAAAAATCCTATATTTGACACAATTAACGTAGTTAAAATAAAGATTATTACATTTTATAGTGAGTTCTCTTGTCCCCAAACCAGACTCTATACTTAAATAATCGCTCGGCATGACATGCGACTCACGGGACAAAGAAACAGTAAATATTATAAGCGCCTTATTAAATCTCCATACCTTATACGTAGCGACACACATTGCTATGTTTTAATAATACACCTTAGTGCAATGCCAACACACATGAGAACGAGTTTTAAAATGTACATACAAGAAACAATAACTCTGCTAGCATTCGATTGAGTTGCAAAAGTTTGAGTAGGCAGAATAAACAGGTAATAATACCTAACTAATAACTAACGCGCCGCGTCTGTCACACAATAATGTTTGATATCGGGTAAGTGCGCGGGGAAGCGGAGCGAGACGTATGGTTTTTGCCAATACCTAACATGCTAAATTTTATTTGAGGCTCTAATCACCTTAACACTAATCTGTCTGTGGATTTTTTCCCTGTCCCGAAACCCGAACTGGAGCGTCCATGCCGTGCTGCCTTTATCGAAACTAGCCTGATTCTAAAGTCGAACCCATATTCACACTCTCAAAACGATAACGATAATCACCTCCTCCTTTTTGGAAGTGGGTTAAAATTTTTCAAATGTTACATACATGGCGAAATTCTTAAGTGGAAGTGTCTCCTTTCTTTAATCTGTTGACTCGTTAATACTAGACACAAGAAAAATTATAGTTATCAAGTACAATTTGTACTTTTGTAGGATGATTATGACTAAAAGCCAAGTTAATTAAACATTTTTGTGTAATAACTTTCATGATACACATTCCTATCAATTATAGTTTAACGGTTATTAATCACGTGCACTCTTCTGTTTGACGTTTGACTGGTTATCAGATTTTACCCGTAACGGCTGTCATAGACCTTAATTTGACAACCCGGACCGACGGGTTAACGTGCTCTCCGAGGCACGGAGGGATCTCGGTATGAAATTTTGGTCACCCATACACAGACTAACCGCGTCAAGCGATCCCGAAGAATGCACGTGAGTAATAACCGTTGAACAATAATTAATATAATTAAACATTGCCTACTCAGCACGTGCTATGGCTTAGCTACTATGTTCTCGCCTCTAGATTGTAGTTCGACAGTATATATATGACAGTGACGGAAATATTAGGCAAGTGCTAAGTACTGTATAAATATCTTAGCATAAGTGACAATACGAGACTTCTGTCGTCATAAAATCAGTTTTGTTAGCAATAAAATAATTATTTATTTACAATTTCAGTTTTTTAATGTTTTCTTCTGTTCTTTTATCTGTGCGTCTGAAGGCAGCAGCAAACCGACTAAACCGCCAGCTGAAACAATAATTGAATATTATATCGTTACTTGCTGAACCCGCAAAAGTTGTTCTGCCATATAAATTAGGATAGGGCCACCCTTATCTAGGGGTATAAAAAATATCCTACGAGCTACCCTTAGACCTACCAAATATACACAAAAAAAAACATAAAAATCGGTCATGCCTTTTCGGAGGAGTTCGATAACAAACACTGTGACACGAGATTTTTATAGATTAGATGTATAGTAAGAATTTCTCCTAGATATATCGTCTGAGTTTACAGACCCAAACCTCATTCGCATTCATGACAACACCACACAGACAATATTCCTATAGCCCATACAAATAATTCGTGTGTTTGAGCTCGGTATAGTTCCCATCAGTTCGATGGTAAATAAGATGTGCTGTTCATCTCAGTTAACCTCCTTCGGGGAATACAGGCGTGATGCTATTATTTTTCACTTACCAAAAGCAACAGATCCAAAGATGTAGAACGCAGCTTCACAGTTGCTGTCGAGGAGTCGTTTGAGCATGTTGATGCCGATCACAGCACTACCGCGACCCACCATCAGAGTCATACATACAGCCATAGCTCTGAAAATCAATAAAATCATGTAATTTGGAACTTAAGAGCTCTATTGGTAATGATTCTGATATAGACTAACTAAATTAAAATAAGACGAATACATAATAATAAAACAACTTTTAACCGGATTAATCGCGTGTTTCGAACACTTTGCAGTCATCCTTCGATCACGAACGCTGCAAAATGTTCGAAACGTCAATGAAAGCTTTGCTGTGTTTGACTAATAAGAATAGCTTTTAGTACAAGATGTAGTGATTCTCATGAAAGCATGGAGCAAAAGGATAGAAACCTGTGCGTAAACCATAGAATTAGAATATTTTTGCTACACCATAGAAGGACATAGAGCTCAAAAAAGTGCAACCGTTTTTGAATTGTCAATGTGTGCGTGCAATAGTGATGTACAACGTGGAAATATTGACACATATCGCTTATCGATAAACAGTATTTCAGATGTAAAGACTTGGTATACAAAATGAAAATATATTCAAACAAATTATGTTAATAAAACTAAAATCACAAGCGTAGGTATTATTTAATGCACTTCATTAATTAATTACATTATTTTAATAAAAACATTTCATGCGCTCATACTATAATTATATTTCATTGGTAATAGGTACTTTGTTCAGAAAGCAGCTTTTAAGGACCCTGAGCAGTGTATAGAGTATGACTGATTGAGATGATGAATGACTAAATGATTTTTACCTACCTATCCTAATACCATTGCGAAAGTGGTCTGGACTCAGCGCAGCACACGTTTGAGGTGTCCTTGCCTAGACCACTGAGCGGCGGATACTATGAGTCAGTATCGGGCGAGATCTATTTCTGCCGGCAATAGTGAGGTCTAGGCTGGCAGATTTAGGGAACTGGAGAGAAATGGCTTCCTGTTGTGATACTGCTGTCGTCCAGAAAGAGGCCGCCGAGCGGGATTGTGAGAGGGCCGATCCCTCTCGGAGAAGAAGGCGTCTAGGAGGCAACCGCCTCGGCGCCTAACAGCCGAAACCCCGCCTGTATGATTAAAAACAGGCGGCCCTTTGGGGTCACGGGTGCTTAGAGAGGGGACTCTATTTACCCATCGTGATCCCAGAGAAGACGGTGGCATAGTGGTCACGTCCTATCGTGCACAGCGAGGCTTAGGGGAGACCCCTTTACAGTCCTTCCAGGGATGTGACTTAATAAGCGCTGCATAGCGGGGGTGCTGGAGCTGGTCTATTAAGTACCTCCCTCCATATGCTAATGTTAACCGCCGAGGTGGTTTGAGTGAGGTAAGAATCTCACACACCCCGGTCTTATCCATAAAGGCCGGGCACGTTTTTGAAAGTTTCCTCCCGAAAAAAAGGGAAATATGCTATTATCTTTTCTTATTTCTTAATTATTTTATCTTCTTTATCTTTATTCTTTTTGTTTGGAAGCCGACCCCAATGCAATTGGGAAAAGGCTAGGCAGGCAGATATCTTTATTCTTTTTGTTATCAATTAGTCTCATCCATTTTTCCTTTTCCTTAGTATCGACAGGAATCCTTTTAGTATAAAAAAATATATCATAAAAATGTGAAATTCTCTTGAATTTGTAGTAAAAATTATGTAATCAACATATTCATTACGCTATCACATATAGGCTCAGTGCTCACCGCCTAAAGATGATAGCGCAGGAATCACCAACTAGTTTCATTCGGGGTCTAATCAAATTCAAATTCAAATCAAACAGCGAAGAGTAATAGTAGCGCAGTTCGTTAGATCATTATTAAACTAAGGTCCGCACAAAGTAGGTTGGCGGTCCGGATTTGAACCGCATTTGGGGACTACTGTAATAGCGTGATGAAATATATTTATAACGTAACCTGGGCCACTAAGCTACGCTAAGCTTCTTATATGTTATAAACGTTCGGACAGACACATCGACAAACAGACAGAAACGTTTCCAAACATTTTGGTTTCATCGTATTAGGTACCTCAATAAAAATTTTGGAAAAATTATTATTGTGCAGAAATAGTTGGTAGATCTACACTAATAATAAATTCTGATATCGGAACTTTTTGATCTAAAATTTCATCGACACAATAGTCGACACTGACAAGTCACTATTCTGTATACATGAAATGAAAATTTATATTAGAACAACGTACTCAATATTGCTTTTATGACCATTTTTTTTTTTACTATAGAGAAAATTCACTATTTTCTTGATAGGATTTGGTTTTCAAAAAAAATTTTCTAAAGACAGATTTTTCCAAAATATGGCCATGAAAATATATGCTGTTGTTGACAATTTACCTGTGAAATGAATCTTTTCCTGGATTATTTTTATAAGAAACATCGCAGTCACCAACACAACACGTAGGCATTGCTTGTAATTTTAAAACTGTATAAAATATACAGGATACACTGACAATACAGCAAATATAAGTTAGCGTGATTTTTGACAGTGACACTGGAGAAAACAACATCTGCCAATAGTGCTGACTGAACCTAAATATGCTTTCTCTTTCTAACATGTGATATTTCCGTAAGAGATACCATTCCCGTACTAGGCTTTGTTGGTCTTTTTCTATACTACGTTTATGGCGTAAACTAAGGTTTTCAATATGAAATTGATTAAAAAATTAAAAGGCACGCCTTCCATGGCGGTTTTTGTGTACCATAAACATTATTATAACACATAAATTTACTTTTAAATAATACAAGTCTATGTCACCCCAGACAAAGTAAGGATTCCAATGATACCCTATAGATACATCTAAATCGGTTCAAGCGTTTACAAGTTATGGCGGAATAAAGAAACTCACAAACATACATGAACCCTAAAAACATAACACTCCTTTTTTGGGCAGTCGTGTAATAAAATAGCCTGTAACTGACATGCTCTTGGAACGGCGGAATAATCAATAATTTATAAGAATTATTTGAAAAACTCATACTAACTTGACGTATGTAGGAAACACGTCGACACTGAAAGTGTTGAGGAAACCGAAGTTGAAGGTGCCAGACAAGAATACCATGAACATGATAGCACTCAGGATCCAGTACGGACTCAAGTTGATAAACAAAGCTGATGTGCCAGCTACCATCTGAGAAAAAATAATGTTAATATTACTATCGAGGAAACATAAAATCATATTTAGCATTACATAATTTTACACACATGTGACATCGCCTCGGGCTCAGCTCGTGACTAAGGGCTATGTTCGAGCTCGAAACTAGTCGGACAATCCCGAGAACTGCACGTGAGTAATAACCGGTGAACAATAATTAATATTAATCTGTCTCACGAAAGTTAACAGCATTGCACCTATATCCCGCAAGGAATTACCTAACTCATAACAAGAATTAAGAACAATTAATTAAGAATTTACTGATACAAAAATAAACAAATAAAACTTTTTTCGACTCGGAAATTGAATAAAAGTTTATTTTTGACGATACAGAGATAAATGTTAAAGGAACGGGTCATCGCGCTGCAGTGATAGACTAGTCGTATGACCGAATTCAAAGTTCGCAAGTTCGAATCCAAGGCGCGCACCACTGTCGAAGTCATCTGCGTATTATAAACTAATTATCACTTGCCCAGCATACCTGAGAGATGTTTTCGATGGTGTATAAAGCCATGTCAGAGACCTACGGGTGGTTTAAACTCTGACACTAGGTTGTTCATCAACCATGCGATAAGAAGAAGATCGCGATTCTTTTATTTACTTACCTCGATGTTTCAATGATTTTATCTAGTCCACTGCAGAGTAACGGCTTCTTCTCATACAGAGAAGGCACAATCATTAATTAATTACGGGAACCAATAATTTTGCTCGAATTATGAATTTTTCATAGAATTGATTTTGGTAATTACCTGGATTCCAATGAAAAGTGGCTTCCTTCCAATGCACTTGATCAGGCTGCTCATGAAAATGTTACAGAATGCCAGCAGGGTGCTGATCCCGAACACCAGCATCATGGCAGAACTGTTCATGGAACAGTCGTGGGTCTGGATATAAAGACATGAACGTTAATCATGGAATAACCAGTCAAATAATAAAATGCGTTACTGAAGTCCGTAGTCAAACTTTAAGAGGTTAATGTATGCCCATAATTTTACTATGGGACCAACATCGGAAGCGCGAAAATAATATCTGCTGCTCCATACATTTTAGTCGAGTACATATCATAGCATCACGCCTGTATTCCCCGAAGAGGTAGGCAGAGGTGTACACGGTTGTAGACTAACATTTCACCAATGCTGTTATTAAGTCCTATGTAATAGGTGGTGAGCCTATTGCCATCAACTAATAGGGAATACAGGCGTGATGCTATGTTATAATATATAAGATGAGGTTTACAGACACAAATATAACATAATTATACACTCGCCGGTCTACACTTCTGCGCGAATAACATAGCCAGCTGCTAAAATATGTCCCACAATCTGACAAATCGGTCAGGCCGTTCTTAAGTCATGATCTTTCGCAAATACGACAATTTTTGTTTGTATATCAGTACACAACTTACATTATGGACCAAACTTGAATTAGCAGTCTGCCTGATCATTTCACAAATGGTCAGAGACCTCTCCCCGTCGACCACTGATAGCATGAATGCGTTCACAATGAAAGGCAGCCAAACGAAGAAGGCATTCATACTGAAACAATAGTAATCTGAATTAGAAATCTAGGGATATTCAAGGCTAGAGTGAATAGATTTCTTCTGGATCTACGTGCTCCATCCTAGGCCGCACCGTCGCTTACAATGTATCAGGCGAGTTGGTAGCCAAACGTAGATCCGTTTTAGGTAAAAAATAAGAAAAAAAAAACATAACACACTTCACGATGTATTTCCTAAAGGCAGAGGCATCCTATAATATGATACCTACATCCATATTTTACAGTGTAAAAGTATTGCTATCGTACTGGTACCATTGCAAACTGCGGACTGCTACACTAAATTTCCTAACAGAAAAACCTAGTAGCACCGCACGAATCGGAAACCAAACCAAGGACCAGAGACACTCTTTTAAAATTATGTATTATTTCCAATTATCATTGATATAATGTGAGAATAATGCAGGTATATAAATAAGAAAAAGAAATTGTAATTGTTTATAAAACCAAAATGATAACCTTATCAATTACGAGTTGACCAGTCCCGACAGACAGCACCCGTTCACAGGTGTGATGACTGTATCGAGATTATTTGTTAATAAATTAAAATACGTACGTAATATAACTGATGACGAACAGAAATGATAGAAGTATGGTTTGCTTTAGTAGTGGCGGCTTTATCATCGGAACTGTTTGTGCCGCGATGGATCCCCAGAAACCTTTGTGTTGTGATGAGGAATGTTGCTCATCAAGTTCTAATGACTCCACCTAGATACCAAAGAAATATCAGCATTAATTATTGTTCACCGGTTACTAATCACGTGTATTCTTCGTCGAAAGTAGTCGGGAAAACCCGAAGAATACACGTAAGTAGTAACCGGTGAACAATAATTAATATGAATATGCCTCACGAAAGATAATAATTATACAAATATCAGCATTTGTTATGGTATTTAAATTTTCATGAATATTGGTCGTGTTTTGTTTTTACAAAGAACTGTATTAACAGTAAGAGGGATACTCTTGAAATTAATACCAGTTCCAATCCAATTCCAATATTAAATCAATGCCTTAGAACAATATGTTATCTTAAAATAAATAAATTTACTTAGATCATAGTTATTCCAATTTTAAAGTAACTATGTTGGCTTTATTTTCAGCGGATTTATTTTCATCAGTAACCTTTATGCTTACTCTTGAAAATAATTCCGCTCAATTGACATTGGAAATATGTCAGTTTGTACTTTTAAATTCAAAAATTTCTTAAACATTATTAAATTATCGGGATATTAATAAGCCAACATGGTTTAAAATTGAGATAACTGTAGTAGGTAAATTTATTTTAACATTATACATAGTTGTACGGCGTTGATTAAACATTGGAATTGGTATTAATTTCAAGAGTAACACCACTATTTGGACAGTTACAAGGGTCTGCCAATAAACGATGTTTAAAACTATATCATGAATAACCTCAGTTAAAAAAATTATTTCATCCATCACTTATCATTTACAGTCAATAAGTAAAATACTAACTTTATAAGTATCAGCACTCTTCCCAGTGTTCATGACATACATGCCCTTCAAAACCTCGAGAGCCTCTTCATCTTTGCCAACGCTGACCAGGTATTTAGGGCTCTCAAATGCAAAGAGAGAACCGATAGCACTGACGGCACACGGCAACGCAAAGATGAGGTCCAGAAGCCGCCACGAGTTAAAGTAGATGCCCAGAACCGGTATGTAGTATGAGAAGGTGAGCGGCAGGATTGGTATTACTACAACTGAAATAAATGAAATATATGATTAGACTGATGTTTAGACAATTAAATATAGCAGCATGTCCATTGGACTGGCAATTATGAGCCTGCAAGTTTGTTCCTGACACAACATCGCGGCCGCGGCAACCGGCCCCCCGCGCCCGACCAGTTTGACCACTTCGAGAACGGCCCCCACCTAGCGGCGCACGAACACTGCACGGGCACTTACTCGGGCTCTTGAACGGGCTACTGAACGGAACGCATGCATCGGCCGTCTTCGTACTAGCAACCTATATAATTTACGCAATACAGTCTTTTTAAGAAACCCAGAGTTTCATTTTACCAGCGAGACCACTAGCTACACAACTGGAGCTTGGCACTCAAACAAGTTCGAATCCAAGGCCCGCACTACTATCTTTTCGAAATCATGTGCGTATCAGAAATTAAATAGGTACCATTTGCTTAAAACAGTGGGTGAATGGAAATATCGTGAGGAAACCAGCACACTTGAGAAATGTTCCTGATTGTGTGGAGCCATATCAGAGCCAGAGCATATATGGTGGTTTAAATTCTGAAACGACTTTGTTTATCAACCAAACGATATGATAACGATTTATTTTAGCCTTTTTCGTTGTTCCGTGTCCAAATATAAAGTATACATCTCCTTGAAAATGTAACTCAAGCGTTATAAATTGTAGATGGTACAGTATTAAAAGACATCATACCTGCCATAACTCCTAATGATAGTAAGTGGACACTCGTAGTCAGTAAGACCAGGGAACTCCTCTTTGCAGCTGGAGTGCACTCACTGAGCAGCGTTACTGATAATGCAAAGGCTCCAGATACACTGCAATTAAAGGCATATAGATATTACATGTCAAACAAAAGTCTCTTATTGGTACTATACAAAGTTCTCAGGTGTACGTGGGCTACTCTCAATTGTTTGAAAACGAATAATAATAATTATTATTATTATTTATTTATCTCAGATCAAAATTACAAGATCCATATGTTGTTAGTAAAACTCTTAACCTAATGTTAGTAAATCACACTCTATATACAAAGTTGAAACGACTGACACCTACATGTGCAGCCGTATCCAGTGAGCCAGCATAGGGCTGTCCCACCTATCACACAATACGCTCAGGATGCTGTGGGAGCTAGCACGTATTCTACCGAGAATAGAAGCGCACCGTTTCCGTATGATGGCATGAAATCCATCAACCCTGGCGTCGGTGAACATCCCGGAAGCGCTACAAAAGCGTGGTAGGCCCAACAACATCCTGAAAACATTGTTATACTGGACACGCAAGGCGTTGTATGCCCTCAGCGTATACCTGACCCACAGACTGCACGTGTAAAAAGACTGGCAGTATGCTCTGAAAAGGGTTATTTTGACTTGTGTCGTACAACGTGCAAATCTGCGGATCAGCATATTACCTCGGACAGCCATCGCCCTGCGTTCCCTTTCTATGTCCAGGTCATCGTTCAGGTCATGAGTGACCCAGTGACCCAGGTACTTAAATTTTATTACTCTAGATAACGGAGTATTATTTATGGCCACATCTGGCACGGTAGTGTAACATTTGGTGCCTGCCCTGAATACCAATAATTCGCATTTTTTTGCATTATACCTGAGTCCCTGAGTCACCGCATAGTCTTCACATACCTTAACAAGACGCCTGAGCGCACCAATTGATGGACTCAGCAGCACCATGTCGTCAGCTTAACTTATATTATTAACGCAAACTCCGTCAATGTGACAGCCTATACGGGTGCTGCTGAGTTCAACAATCAGCCGATTAATGTAAAGACGGGGTGAGCTAATAATGAAATCCAAATTACTTTTTAGTGGAAATAGCATTTGGAAGCGACTAAATAAACAAATTCATAACTAATAGAATAACTGTGTTCTGTAGCATAAAACATACATATGAAACAACATAAATATTGTTTCATATGCTGCAACAATGAACTATTGTAGGAAAAATTTCGGAACTATAAAACTTTGCAGCAAATCTATAATTTGAAATAGGTTTAGTAGCATCCTTTCCCACTAATATTATAAATGTGAAAGTTTTTAATGTTCGTTGAATGCATTTGGATAACGTTTGGTTTATAGGACATTTGTCATCCCAAAAATTCAGAACTCCTGCCAGTAAGGAGATATTCCACAGATGAAACTGTGGCGCAGGCCGTAGCTGGTAAAACTTATACTACTTACGAAGCCGAAGACACTAATTTTAATAAGCTGAGCACAATCCAGTTGGGTGAGAAGGCGGCTGCTGTTCCAGCGACGTAGCTCATAGTCATTGATACGATGAGGATCTTCCGTCTGCCTTTCGTGTCTGCGAGGTAGCCCCAGATGTGGGATGTGGTTATGATACCTGAGCAAAAAAGGAAGAAGAAACGGATTAGATTTGTATATATAATAGTTAGTGTCGTGGTGGCCGAGTGGTTATGGGCCCGCCTCCTGAGCCACAGGTTGTGAGTTCAAACCTGGCATATACCAATGTGACTTTTTCAACGTCATATTTACTTTCTTAGATAATCTAAGACATCACAGACATACGGTGAAGGAAAACATCGTGAGGAAATCTGGACTTGGTATTCTGAAATTGTCGACCCGCAGTGAGTTAGCGTGGTGATTAAGCTCGTGCCTTCTCTATATGAGAAGAGGCCCTTGCCCTGCAGTGGGACAGTCATGGGCTGGTTATATATTTATTTTATTAATGATTTAGGAGACATGTAAGAACCAAATAAATATATAGAAAACATACAATCGCAGATAAGTCTTTGAAAAGCATTAGCGAACTTTACAGTTATAATATAATACGGTCGTGAGCAGGATCCGAACCTGCGCCTCCCGAATAAATACTCCAGGTGCTCTGACCGCCAGAAGTCGAGATGGCTTAGCGTTCAGAGCGCCTGAAGTATTAATCTTAAAAATTAAAGATAAATCTTTGAACGCATGTTTAGCGAACTCTAAAGTTATTATATTAAACCATCAGATAATATAAATTAATGATATATATAATGAAAAATATAAATGGATAAATACTCCAGGCGCTCTGACCACTAAGCCATCTCGACCGGGAGGTACAGGTTCGAATCCTACTGACGACCGTATTCTTTTTCCACAAATAATTATAACATACAATCGCATGGAGTATTGAAAAAATGGAAATTGTTACACTTTTTATTATTCATTCACAATTCTATCTATTATCCAGTCCCTCCCTTTTGCATAAATAAAAGGCTCAATAGTATTAAGCCAGTTAAAGCGAAGTCTACAAAACACAGCAACATTATTTTGTTCTGATTCGTTTACTTATAATTTTAGTACTTGGTAGATGATCTACATCCATCAGCCTTTCGGTAACCATGACAATTACTCACCAATCAAAGGCACGCACGCTATCAGTCCCTGCTGTGTACTGCTGGTGTCTAGCTCACAGACGCTGGCTGGCACCAGGTAGGACACGGAAAAGATCTCGAAGGTCATGCCGACGATAAAGCTAGCGCTCAGTAGAAACGTGCATATGTTGTAACGGCTGTAGCCTGGAAGACAGAAGAAAAATATGAGATAAAAATTTATATTAAATGATTTTTATACTTCATTTAGCCAATAAGTGATTTTTTTTATGGGATAGTCTGCTACCCAGCAGACGGCTCGCCTGGTGGTAAGCGATTACCGCCGCCCATGGACACCCGCAACCCCAGAGGAATTACAAGTGCGTTGCCGGCCTTTTAAAGGGTTTGGGACTCCGGTACCCTCACTCGGTGAAACACAACGCAAGCGTTGTTTCACGCCGGTTTTCTGTGAGGCCGTATCACTCCAGTCGAGCCGGCCCATTCGTGCCGAAGCATGGCTCTCCCACAGTAAAATGTTGAGTAAGATGTCGAAGCTAAACTATGACTTAAATATGAGAGAGGTACTGCAGATTCAAATTTTCTGATCTCCCTTATGCTTTTGAATGTGTTGATCATTAAACAATCAGCTATAAAATTACATGACTGCAAATATTTAATTTTGCAAATAAGGTATTATAATTACTATTTTAAAAGGACTCATTGACAAATAATAGACATGAACGGGGCTTGTACGTGTCATCACTCTACCAACTGAGCTACCGTGTCGGTGTTCGTTTGTATTAAATTTCAAGTCCCCTTGTATTCGTCTTAAAGAGACGCCTCGCGATATTTATTTAGTAATCATTTACAGATTTATTATCAATATATATGAGCTATTATAAACTTATATTTTATTGCTTAAAGAAACAGGCTAAGAAATGGAATTATATCGAGCTACGTCTTCAGAATCTCAGGTTAGAATACATGTACCCTAAGGTTCTATTCTAAAATACAATAAATTATTTAGTGTTTTCTGAATTCGAACTTGATACCCGCCAATTACCGTTGAGGTACTAGCGGACCGCGATCGTACTTTTTGTTTCATAGCACTTGGTAACGTTACAGTTGATAATGTAAAAAAATTGCGCTGTCTGGCCCCTATGAGCGATGGCGTGATGATATATATTAGTTTTATCGGTCGATCCTTAAGTCAAAGTCAAAAGTGAAAATAATTTATTTCAATTAGACCATTTACAGGCACTTTTGAATTGTCAGAAACTAGTTGCCACGTTCTAAAGTGTAGATTCCTATGGAGAAGAACGGGCAAGAAACTCCATGGTTACTCTTTTTATAAAATAGGTTTTTACAATAGCAGGTATTGGTTACACTGATTCTGTTGCAAAAAAAGAATATAAATATGTGAGAACAATGTAAGATGATACTAAAAGAGTTTAGTTTAACAATTAAAATTTCCTGTCATGACAGTTTAGAGATGACCAGTCCCAACTGACGGCGCCCGTTCACGAACATGACGCATGCGTCAGCATCACCCAACTCAACCAAACCAAGCATGTACTAAGTATGCACTGTATGTAAAAGTTTCGTCTGAACTGGTTTATTCTTCAAATATAGAAAAAAAAACTGCATATTGTCCATTAAAATTCAACAAAGTTATGTTACACTGCTCACGCTCCATTCGCACATCACGGATCTGAAAAAAATACGGATGAAACCTCGCCTGGTCATAATCGAAGCATAGATTACGCACACACACTCAGCGTACTGGCACCGAGAGGAGGAGTTTTAAGTATTTGTATGCGTTTAGCTCGTGTATGACGAGTGAAATTGGTTACCTAGGCATGCTTCCCACGTGTCGTACGCAACGGTACGTCCGTATTTTTTTAAGGTCTGTAACCGCACATATTACATTACACCGTATTGCAATACATGCACTTTAGCTACAGAATTTTTAGATTTCATGTGAGCTAAAGAGCGGACAAGAAAATGGCTATAATAATAAAAATGTTATGAGTTAGTTTTCTGCTTATATAAATTTGAAATTGAAATCTTGGAAAACTGAGAACCAAGAAGGCTTATAAGTTGTTAAGTTGCCGATTGAATAGGGTGTACTAGAAAGGACAGTTTTAACTGATAGCGACTGTGAATTCCAATAATATTTTCATATTATGTATATTTTCTAATAATTTGCTTTTATCCCTTAGGCGAACTGATATAAAAGAAATGGTTAGAGCTCGGTTTTAAATAATCGAATTAAAATCGGAACAACACCATAACCTAATCTGAAGAAACGTGGGCCTCCCAACTAAGGCTATAGGTATAAAATATATATCATGATGCATCACATTTGGCAGTCGGATTGGTAATTTCAGTACGTTGTTCAATCCCTTTACTTATCCATTGGCTATTTCTAGACAAATGTTCTTTTATACATTTTTCCTACGGCACTGTCGCCCCATGCCGTTTCGTAGTAGAAACGCAGCCAATTAAATTTCCCTTATTATTATGATGCATACTTAAATATGTATTGCACTCACAAAATCATACCTGTCATGTCAAGCGCCTCCTCGAAAGGCACCCGGCTCCCCTTCACAGTCATTTTGCACTATTTTTTACTTAACACTTTTAAAACAATAACATTAATGTAACAAAATTTATGATATTTTGCACTAAATCACGGCAATAACTGCGCAAGCAATTGTCACACACATACGTTTTATAATAAAAAGAATTGAAGTCAAGCGTTTTATTTTCTAATGCGTAAGGTTCCGCAGTGGATACATCTATACTATAATAATATTATAAAGAATAAAGATTTGTTTCAAGATATGTCTTTGAAAAAGCATTAACGCATGCTTAGCGAACTCTAAAGTTACAATATTAAATGGAAAAAGAATACGGTCGCGAACAGGATTCGAACCTGCGCCTCCCGGATAGATACTCCAGGCGCTCTGACCACTAAGCCATCTCGACCTCTGCTCACCACCGCGAATTCTTCTTCCATATTTTAACACGTCTTTCTTCTTTCTCTTTGTCTTCTTATGACGTCGCCATAAGACGTGTTAAAATATGGAAGATTTGTTTGTTTGTAATCGATAAACTCTCAAACTACTGAAACCATTTTAATAATTCCTTCACCATTAGAAAGAAGAAGAATATTCAGATGTTGTCTATATTTTATTTCAGCAATATTTAATTTTAGTTTTGAATTCCACACGGTAGAAGCCGCGGGCAGTTAGTATTTTATTCAAAATCAAGAATCAAGCATCAAGAATTGGATCTCCTAATGATACATAAGTGACGCTTTTAATTCTCAATTATGGCATAAACAGCACCTGAATTGGTTGAAAGATTGACTTCTGCTCCAACAGTTCAAGGTTTCGATTACGGAATGTAAATATGATTACCGAAAAATATAATGGATGCTCAAGTGAGATTTGTTTCTATAAACACGGCCACCGAATAAACCTGAATATCTTATATATTTATTATTATATCCTTATGCTAATACGTGATATTAGTATCATAAATCATAACACTGCATAAAGACGCAGCTGCGTACAATACGGAACCCTAAAAATCAAGAAGTCGTTATCATTTGATAGCCATGTTTGAACTGTAAACATCAAGTGTAATAATAATGAGGGGTTATGAATAATGGTTTGAGTATGAATGTGGATGGCGACTTAAATATAGGAAGACCAAGGAAAAGGTGAAAGGATTGTGTGAAAGATGATATAGATAAAAAATAAGTGACTAAAAATACGCCTTCCGACCGTATTTCGGTCACGGCGGCCTATATCCACGGAGATTAGCCAAGTAGGTACGAAGGAGATATTATAGTTCACAAGTGTATGCGCAAACACAGGTGGACTGCCTCTTCCTTCACTCTCATATTCCGATGGGATGGAAGTCCGACACGACCAGAGAGAGATCAGGCGCAGGACCGACGGCTTTACGTGCTCTCTGAAGCACGGGGGTGTCACACCACCAACTTCCTGACTCCGGGCTGCTACTGAGAATTTCCGAAAAAAAAGAAAAATTCAATAACACTTTGCCCGACCTGGGAATCGAACCCAGGACCTCACGCTCAACAGCCGCGCTTGCGACCACTAGACCAACGAGGCAGTCATAATAGTCATAAATGACTACCGAAATGACAGCTGACAGATATGTATGGAATAAAAAGACATGCTGCGGCGATCCTCATTAAATTGGGATCATTGAGCAGGGGCATGATGAAGTCCATGACTATGAATAACCAATATATCTCCCAGTCTTAGTGCTAGCATCATAGCATCACGCCTGCATCCCCCGATGGGGTAGGCAGATGTGAATGACCTCACTAATATCAGTTTCACCAATGCTGTTGTCCGATGTAATAGGTGGTGAGCCCATTGCCATCAACGGGGCACTATCCAAACACCGAACTACTACTGAGAATTTCCTAATAGAAAAACCCAAACTGTCCGACCTGGGAATCGAACCCAAGAACTCATGCTCAGCAGCCGAGGTAGCTTTAATTTGGAGTAGTCTCTCTGTCTATCTGCCCGCGTCCGTAGGAGTGCACGCTTAAAATGGAATCCCTACACGTGGCCTCTGGGTCGCCGCGGCTGGTTACCACCCATCGGATAAAGCCATGCCGTGAAGCAACCTAGTCGTGTTTCGGGATGTAGTCCGGTGCAACCGTTGTGGGAGACGGGTCTGGGCAGTTGCACCAACTCCCCAACTACGTTCTCCCCAAATCTATCTACTCTTCTAGAGTGAATAGATTTCTTCTGGATCTACGTGCTCCATCCTCGGTCATACCGTCGCTTACGATGGTAAACATAGATCCATTGGCGAGGTGGCCAAACATGGATCCATTTTTGATTAAACAAAAAAGAGTCTTAATACAGTGTATTTGTAGACGACTGCCCAAAAACAGGAGTGTTATGTTCATGTATGTATGTTTCAGAGTTTCTTTAATCCACCATAACTTCTTAACCCCTGAACCGGTTTAGATGTATGGGATATTGTTAGAATCCTTACATTGTCCCGGGTAACAAAGGCTAGTAAGATAAAAAAAAATAGTGGCTATAGTACACCAAAAGTGGTGATATATAAAAAATCATAAATGGCAGACCTACTTGTAATTTTTTTTTAATTTCTTTCAATTTCTACATGGTGCATTTTAGCCGATGCTTTTAGCATACAATTATTTTTAAACTATTATGATAATATATGTTTGCGATACCAAGATAAGTTAATATTTACTCATGGCATATCTGTATGTGTACTTAATCAGCAAGACAAATATATATGTACAATTACGTAGTATGAATGTAACAATTAAGACGAACAAAAGCTACCTAGATCTTTATTTATCTAAATACTATTATAATATTTATGACGAAGTGGGAAAATTTACTTGTAGGTATGTAAGATAAAGGTACCTGTAGACGGTAAGTAGATCGCCATCACTACAATTTTTCTACCCGTATCCAAATTTATTACAGGTCAGCGCATAAGTTAGACTAGCTGTGCCCGCGTCTCCGTCCGCGTGGATGTCGTAAATTAACACCATGTCGTGTATGAACACAAATTCATAATTAACAAAGGTTCGACGTGATTCTTTAAATTAGCATAACTTTTTTATTTATTAACCGATTGACATGAAACAAACACTAAATGTTAAGTGAAGCTTACCACAATATATTAAAATACATACAGACAAACAGATAAACAGAGAAACAGACAAAAATTCTAACAATCATTGTTTTGGGTGCTATTTGCATTGATAAAGGTCCCAATAATATTTTTTCTCGTACAGACAGTGATCCTTTACATTTTTTAGTATATGTATATTGATGATTGGCATATTTGACTGCCTCGTTGGTCTAGTGGTCGCAAGCGCGGCTGCTGAGCGTGAGGTTTTGGGTTCGATTCCCAGGTCGGGCAAAGTGTTATTGAATTTTTCTGTTAGGAAATTCTCAGTAGCAGCCCGGAGTCAGGAAGTTGGTGGTGTGACACCCCCGTACTTCGGAGATCACGTGAAGCCGTTGGTCCTGCGTCTGATCTCTCTCTGGTCGTGTCGGATTTCCGTCCCATCGGAATATGAGAGTGAAGGAAGAGGCAGTGCACCTGTGTTTGCGCATACACTTGTGCACTATAAAATCTCCTGCGTACTTGGCTAATCTCAGTGGAGATAGGCCACCGTGACTGAAATACGGTCGGAAGGAATATAGTATATATTGATGATTGATGATGATATGCGCTTTGCTTAGCCGAGCAGCACCGTGCCCTTATCGATAGTTGAGGAGTTGATGCAACTGCCCAGACCCGTGTCCCACATCGGTTGCACCGGACTACATCCCGAATCACGACTAGGTCGCTTCACGGCATGTGTGTGAGAGTTGTGTTGGCTGTTTTGCAACACCCAGGGGCCACGTGTAGGGATTCCATTTTAAGGGTACACTCCTACGGTCGCAGGCAACTCAGCCCCTAATATTCTTCTCTGGAACCACACGGTGACCAATAGTTATAAACAGAAATAAAAGTGGTCGGGCGAGTGCGCATGGAGAGTGGTTGCCACTTTTTGCAAGGACTTAGTTACTTATGACAATTATAATAAATAATATAAACGGTCATTTAATATATAATTAACTGAGCTAAGAGAATTAAAACTTTATTTCCAATATTTCCATCTTCCAAGTTAAATTCTTCAAGTTGTCACCTCTGCTGTATATTTTCCTTCCTGTTTTTTTTTCCTTTTGTTGTTAGGTTGGCAGTTGGCCGCTTGCAAAAAAGTTGCCAGCTTCCAATTTTGTAGACGTAGACTTATTAAAGTATTTTCTGTTTTAAATATTTAATTTTAAACTAGTTATCTATTTGTGTTTTGTCCTGCTCTAAGTGTATCAGAATTGTTATTGTTTATCTTATATTTGTAATTTATCAAAAATACTGTTTCTACAGGCTGAAAATTTTATATGTAATGTCTTTAATTCTTAATCTATTTCTTCTTTACTGTGTGCCCATTTGACGGAAATAAAAGCTTTTTCTTTCTTTCTTTCTTTCTTCTTTCATTGTCTACTTACCAATTAAGGAATTGTGATATAAACTAGTGTGTTATGGTCTCTTAATTGCGATAGTTAGCATTCAAATCAATCAAATCAAAATCATTTTTTTCAAATAAACAATTTACAGGCACTTTTGAATTGTCACAATTGGGAAGTGTCGTGGTGGCCGAGTGGTTACAGGGCCGCCTCCTGAGCCACAGGTTGTGGGTTCAAACCTGGCATGTACCAATGTGACTTTTTCAATGTCATATGTACTTTCTTAGTTAATCTAAGACATCACTAACATACGGTGAAGGAAAAAATCGTGAGGAAACCTGGTCTTGGTAGTCTGAAATCGCCAACCCGCAGTGAGGGTGGTGATTAAGCTCGTGCCTTCTCTGTTTGAGAAGAGGCCCTTGCCTTGGAGTGGGACAGTTATGGGCTGGTTTATTTTGAATCGTCAGAAGTTAGTTGCCACGTGCCAAAGTGTAGATTCCTATGGAGAAGAACTGGCAAGATACTCCACGGTTACTCTTTTCATCATATAGGTTTTTACAATAGTATGTATCGGTTACACTGTTTTTGTTGCAAAATAGTATGTGAGAACAATGTAATATGACGCCAATGATATAAGAGTTTAGTTTTAATTGATTATAAACGTAATACGTATATCGATGTAACCAGAATTATTACGAGCAGACCTTTTTTTATTTATATATATATCCTATGAAGACCTTGAATGACTTCTTTGTTTTTTTTATTTACTCAAATCGGTGTTCAGCCATGAACCGAAATCCAAAATACTTATCATATTTTTACATCTTGATAGTGTTATTTATTTTTAGAAAACCCTTCCTGTATATGTACTACGTTAGACCAAACTAGTGTTAGTTTCCGAGTCGGAAATCATCTGAAGTTCATAAAAATTTGTTCCTCTGGGAATTAAATTAATTCTGCGAGATTTACTGTGCGCACACCGTGTCGTCAGATCATAAAGTGTATTCTTTCTATTCAAATCTTATCAGTTAAAATGTCAGTCAGAAGTCAGTGCGGATGATGACTCGAGGGAACAAGCATTACGCAATATTTGTAATATATTACGTAGCACGTGTCGGTACTATCATTAAAACGTGCACATTATGTAGATCAACTGTACCTACATAGATGGTACAAATGAAATACTATTGATTTGTTTATACAAGGTGTTGATCAGTACGCGTGCCATATTTGAGTAGGTGACTGTACCGCTCAGAAAGTTAATTTGCCTAGCCTTTTTCCAATTACATTGGGGTCGGCTTCCAGCCAAACCGCATGGAGCTGGATACCAGTATTTTACATGGAGCGACTGCCTATCTGACCTCCATAACCCAGTTAATGGGTAACACGATATCTCGTTGCATGACTGGTTCTCAGACTTTCAGGCCTCTGAATACCCGTAATGTGTCATAAATCTTAATTTGACAACCGGGAAGGACGGCTTCACGTGCTCTCCGAAGCACTGTACTGCTGACAATGAACACGAAACAATACAAAAAAATATATTTTTCCTATTGGTGTTTTTTGTAAACAAACAAATTAGCTCGGTATGCTTCGCGCGATAGAAATCAACCTGTGCAATAACAGCAAAAATAAAAATAGGCATAGGCATTCGCCGTCCTAAAATACAATAACTATTCCTAGAGCCGTTCGGGGTTTGTTCTGAAAAACCCGCTAATGTATCGAAGTTAACATTTTGTCTATTAAATAGTCGTAGAAAACATGAGCCGGGGCCATTAATTGAATCATTCATGGAAGATTTTGAAAGGAGAGCCCTCCTGACGGCCCCGGCTATGCCGAAGATTTTCAAGAAGTATGTCGATGATACTTTCACCATCTTGCCTCACAATGGGGTCCCTGCATTTTTAGACCACCTAAATTCCATACATAATAAAATTCAATTCACTATGGAACTAGAGAAAACCATGTCACTGGCCTTCCTTGATATATTATTTATCCATAATCCAGATCATTCTGTTAGTCACACTGCGTATAGAAAGCCCACCCACACAGAAAGATACTTGAACGGTGAATCTCACCACCATCCTTGTCAGTTAGCTACTGTCGCCAAATCTTTGTTACAGAGAGCACAAGGCATCTGCGACGCCGACCACCTGGCAGGGGAACTCAACCATGTGAAGCAAGTTCTTAAACACAATAACTTACGAGCTCTACATTCCCGTCGCAGAAGCAGCCCAAAGCTCACCACAGTTGATCGCCGACCTGCTGTCCTACCTTTCATCAAAGGAGTCACTGATAGAATTGGTCACATCTTGAAGCGTGCTTCTATCATAACCTACTTCAAGCCACACAGAAAGATCAGCCAACTTCTCAGACCGGTGAAGTGCCACATTCCTTTAAAAGATGCAGGGGTCTACAAGATTGATTGTGATTGTGGGCTATCATACATAGGGCAAACAAAGCGTAGCATTGGCACCAGGTTGAAAGAACACATAGCTGACGTCAAGAATAGACGCTCAACAAAATCTGCAGTCTGTGAACATACGTCAGATAAACCCAACCATTTTCTACGTTTCGATAAACCCCAAATCCTCGCGCAAGAAAACCGATATATACCGAGAATGATCCCATATTACTATACCAAGCATTTTCCAAAAAGTAAAAATTAATAAAAATTGTTTAAAATTTAATTTCCAATATTTCGATATAATTTCATCATTATTCGTCGCAGAAACCATAGATGATTATCAGAAAGAATTAATGAAAGAAGATTAACAAAAGGAAGGTAGGTGGCAAGGCAGGCGTGTTTACAAGGAAGGATATACACTGACCTTATTAGTGATATCCTCTAAAAAAGGTTAGGTGCGTAGTACTCGCAACCGCCGCGCGTGTATGACCAGATTTATGAACGTGGACGAAGCAAAAGGCCTATGCAAGGATCGTAGCAGGTGGAGATCTGTAGTTTCTGCCTACTCCAATGGGAGAAAGGCTTGAGTTTATTCAGAAACCAAAGACATAATTATGCATAAAAATCTAAAGTTATAATTTATTGTGCATAAAAAATATGCCTTCTTTCCTCGCAGTGCAGTGACTTTTAATAATATCCCGTTACATTTACATATATTATATTATATTTACAACCAATAGCAATGTAGCAAGACGTAAATTAAATAAAGATTACTTTGGTAACAAAAATCAGCAGACCAAGGTCAGAGATTTGACACTGAGTTAAGCAAGGGTGTCTTTATTATTTATATTTTTATACGTTTTTGTTTTTAATTTTATTTCTCTACTCTCTGTTTTTTTTATGTTCATTGTGTAACTTTTTTTTTCTTGTAATTATGAGTTACCTAAGCTATATAACATGTGGATGCTTGAAATTAGCAAATGATTTTATATACTGTAACTAAATTATAAATGAAATTAGACTGTAAGCTTCCAAAAAAAAAAAATTATAAAGAATACGGTCGTGACGCTCTGACCGCTAAGCCATCGATCTCGAGATGGCTTAGCGGTCACACCACCTGGAGTATTTATCCGGAAGGCGCAGGTTCGAATCCCGCTCACGACCATACTTATGCCTTTTCCCCAAAAATTATAACTTTAGAGTTCGCTATACATGCGTTAATGCTTTTCAAAGATTTATCTGTACATTAAATCTCTTTGGCAGCAACTCTCGTGGTTATGCAAACTTCGCAGACTATTTCAATGATTAATTAATTCGTAGAAAAGCGCTCCTCACTAACATTCCTGTATGACATACCTCCAAAACAAATATGTATAGACAAATTAACAATTATATCATTATGATAACAAAAGGAATCACACGACACTACTTTACATAGATGAAGAGATCTTGAATGCATGCATTTACTAATTATCATTTATTATCTATACTTATAATAAAATCGTAACTCGAAAGCCCGAAAATTTCAAATTCGCTTTTTGGATTTTTTTTCTTTCTTAATGTGTTATTTAATCGATACTATTGCCAAATCTGTTGTTTTTAAAATTTGAGTATTTTTGTCTGTTTGTATGTCCGAGGTTGGCGTCCAAACCAAGAAAAAGAAACATCTGAATTTTTTTTAAAAATATCTTCAGAAGCCGGGTCAACTTATAGGCTATTCAAAATTGCGCATTTCCTCAAGGGAGCTGAGCAGTGATGTTAAACATCTCACACTCAGAATCTTAATTGGACGGATTTCAATAAAAATTGCACTGTTGTATAGCTTATCAAAAATGATAAGCACTGCAAAAGGTATCATTGCGCTTTATCACATAGGGACCAAGCACTTACCGGTTTTGTATTTTGATTAGTAGATTGTGAATGCCTATTTTAGCAACACTGTCAACTGAGTAATTAGTTGCATACCATACATAGGTGACTGGCACAGTATAAGTGTGACGATCGAATCCCGGTACAAGATATTATTTTTGTATATTTTTAATTTTGATAATACAAGGTTTATCTGTTATTTCGCAGAAAAACAACGTAATTTTAGTTTTTCCGTGTCTTTTTGTAATATAAACCCACTTTTTATGTGTTTCTCTTGCTGTCTCATATCAATTTGGTGAAGCACAGTGAAGATGTTAAACGTTAGCGTTATGTATTTTTTTTATCAATCATATCTCATCGTTATCATAGTACTTCTTTCCATAGAAAAGTCATTTTTAAACTCTGTAATAAATAATATAAAAAAAATTATATAAAATGGATCTACGTTTGGCCACCAACTCGCCTGATGGCAAGCGACGGTGTGGCCGAGGATAGAGCACGTATATTCAGAATAAATCTATTCTCTCTTAATTAGAGTGAATAGATTTTGGCAGAACGATAGTTGGGGAGTTGATGCAACTGCCCACTCCCACAACGGCTTTGTCCGGTGGATGGTAAACAGCTGTGGTCGAAGCCTCCGACCAGTGTTGTGTTGGCTGTTTTGCACCACCCAGGGGCTACGTGTAGGGATTCCATTTTAAGGGTGCACTCCTACGGACGCGGGCAACTCAGCCCCCAATACCTATTTAGTAACAAAACTACACATTCCCTCAGCCTGGCCTTAGGATTAATTTAATTGCCTAATCCATAAGTAGGTAATAGCGAAACATCAAATAAGCATTACTGACGATTTTGTTAGAGGCTGTCCAGCTATTGAGGTGGTTGGAGAGTACATTCTCGATGATTTCCAATGAAATACCGTGTAAAACATTGCTTAACCTCAGCGAATGTTTACTAAGCGGAGATTGGAACAGACTATCAGTACCTGCATCTTGGGCATTCGTTTTATAATCGGGTATTAAATGTTAGAAAAATAAACAACAAGCCAGACCCAAGCTCTACTGAAAACTCCATTATGAAACTCAACAACACTTTTTTCGACCTGGTGATCAAACCCAAGACTTACCTACGCTTATACTCACTTGCAACCACTAGACTAATAAGTCCGTTTTTCTAAGATTCTCTTTACACTGCACAAGATTTTCATTTTTAAATGAAGATGCAGTGACAGAAACTGAAAAAATTATGCTTAGAGTCATGTTGAAAAGACGAGGCAGGTGTAAGTGGAAATTCTGAGATCCCTAAATAGATATAAATTGACCCACTGAAACTCACTAAAAGGTTAAAAAAGTAGTGCTCACAACCAGCACGCGTGTATTAACAGACGTATGTACGTGATAGAAGCAAAAAGAGTATGTAAGGATCTTAACAGGTGGCGGTCTATAGTGTCTGCCTACCTGAAGCCTAGGCCAAAGACGTGAATTTATGTATGTACCTATGTATGTGACATTATCATTTTGGCCAACACATATTGTCATGCCGTTAGTTCTGCGCCTGATCTCACTCCGGAATACGTGAGTGAAGAAAGAGGGAGTGCACTCCATAGAGATAGGGCGCCGGTACAGTCATTCGGGAACGTTCAGTCGGGAGTACTCCCGGTATCGAAGAGGTGGTAAAACATCCCGGTATCTCCAATGTATAGGTAACGGCGGCTTATCAAATTTTTCGGTAATACTATTGGGAAACGGAAAATAACGTAAGATCATTTATGTCGCATCTAGCTTTCAGCTGGTTGTACTGCTGCCGAATTCGTTCATCATCCGTGTTTCTCAATAAATATATATCTGTTGGTTTTCAAGGCTCAAGTGAATAGGTATTTAGTGGTCAAGCGTGTTCCATCGTCGACTTCATCATTGCTTAAAATCAGGCGAGTTGGCGGTCAAAAGCAGGCCCATTGAGATTATGTAAAAATCTAATTAATGAGTGGAATCCTAATATTGCATCATATAATCTACACCACTTCAAAGGCTGTATCCGACAGCTGATATAGCGCCCCCACATATCTACAGACATGTCACGTGTGCTGTGGAAAAATCCAAGCAGGAGTCAGACCCTAGACACCCACTGTATGACCAGTTACCAGCACAACATTTAACCACCTAACAAGCCAGGCACAGTTACTTAATGCTGACCGAGGCAGTGTCAGGATGCCCAGTCGAGACTCACCGCAAAACTGAGGCTAGGAACTTTTCCACCACCCGCTAACAAATTAAGCATAAAGTGAACCTACCTGAAATCAATTTTGGACACAGCAAGTGTGGATCTAGGCAACCAAATAATTAAAATTGTACCATCGACATGAAGATGAAGAATCGTTTATTAATTATATTGTAAAGTAATCCTAATCCGGATAAATACTCCAGGCGCTCTGACCGCTAAGCCATTTCGACCTCTGCTTACTACCGCGAATTCGCATAAAATCTGTACGATATTGTATTAACTGCAAAGTTAGTCGTGTCGGTTCGGTCACCTGTATAGGGACTAAATAGATAGAAGACGTATTAAAATGTGGAAGAAGAATTCGCGGTAGTGAGCAGAGGTCGAGATGGCATAGCGTTCAGAGCGCCTGGAGCATTTATCCGGGAGGCGCAGGTTCGAATCCTGCTCACGACCGTATTCTTTTTTCCACTAAAATTTATAACATAAGAGTTTGCTATGATTTATCTGTATGAGTTTGGGTTGCTAGGGCAACTGTCAAGTATCTGAAAAGTCACGGCTGTCTGTATGAAGGTGGCGTCAATGAGGATAGACAAAAATAGAATAATGCAACAATTATTACCAAAAAAAGAAGGGGTGGAGGGTCTGACTTCAACGAACGTACCTGACCTTCTCAAAAAAGGCAGGTTAATAAACTTAACCGTCGAGCATGCATTCTTCATGTATGTAAGATAAAATCTATAGTTTCTGCCTACTGGAATGGGAATCAGGTGTGAGTTGGTTTGTATGATTAATTGAAATCTTAGTTTGGCGTTAAGATTACTTTGACGTGAGCAAAGCCACGGGTACAGCTAGTTATGTAATATATTCATTCTTTCTTATATTATTAGCATCTCAGGATTGGCATTGGTCGAGGAGCATCACGCCTGTATTCCCCGAGGGTGTAGGTAGAGGTGTAATGTACACAAAATCGAACACGCACATTTAATTATTAGATTTGAAGTGCATGTATTAAGTGCTGAACATATCACCATCAGTTACAATTCAAAGCATAGAGCTGCAAATGAGAATTATTTAAAAAAAGAAAACAAATCAATTTTGCCAAAAAAAAAACACTTCAATTAATGTTCACCGGTTACTACTCACGTGCATTTTTCGGGATTGCCCGACTAGTTTCGAACTCGAACGGAGCCCTTAGTCATGAGCTGAACCCGCGGCGATTCGCGAGTCAAACTCCGGTGAACATTAATTGATATGAATATGTCTCACGAAAGTTTTTATACAAAAAAAAAAAAAAACACTTTGCTCTTTTACCCAACCCGGGAATGGATCCCAATACCTCTCACCAAAAGCGACCTATAGACCTCTACCCTACCTATAGACCACTTGAAGAATTCAAGCACTAATTCGGAACGTGAGCTCCTGGGTCCGATCCCCGGATCGGGCAAAGTGCTACCAAGGTTACAGTGAATGCGCTGGCCTGCAATCCTAGATCCCCGGTTAGGATTAGAAGGTTTTCAACATCCATGATGGATTTTCGAAACTAGTAATAAGGGACCGGGCAAAATGTTTTATGGCTTTTCTGTTAGGAAATTCTTAGTAACAGCTCTGCGTTTGAAACTGTGCTCGGTTGATAGCAACAGGTTCATCACCTATTACATGAACTTTAACTTTATGCAACTCTACTTACCCCCTCGTAGAATATAGGCATAATGCCGTCCGTCTGTCTGTTCACGATAAACTCAATAAACTGAACGGATTTTCATGCGGTTTTTACCAATAGACATAGTTTTTCATGAGGAATTGGTTGACATATGACGATGATTGTTGAAGATGTCGGAATCAATTGGTTTCACACACGCATAAATAATAATACTAATAATCCTTCCAACCGTATTTCGGTCACGGCGGCCTATCTCCATGGAGATTAGCCAAGTACGCAGGAGATATTATAGTACACAAGCGTATGCGCAAACACAAGTGCTTCCTTCACTCTCATAGTCCGATGGGACGGCAATCCGACACGACCGGAGAGATCAGGCGCAGGACCGGAGGAGGTTTACGTGCTCTCCGAAGGTATCACACCACCAACTTCCTGACTCCGGGCTGCTACTGAGAATTACCTAACAGGAAAACTCAATAACACTATGCTCGACCCGGGAATCGAACCCAGGACCTCACGCTCAGCAGCCGCGCTTGCGACCACTAGACCAACGAGGCAGTGCTGCGTGCATAACCAGGGTGGGCCGCTGGTAAACAATAAACCATTGATTTATAGAATTAAAATTTAATTGTAAGTTTTCGTATAACGCATATTGTATTTAGTCGGTCCATCGTTCAAAACTCAAAACTCTTTTTTTTTAAATATACCATATTATTATATACCGTCGTTGTGGCCGAGTGGTTACGGGCCCGCCTCCTGGGCCTCAAGTAGTGGGTTCAAACCTGGCATGTACGAATGTGTATTTTCTTACATAATCTAAGATATCACAGATAAACGGTGAAGGAAAACATCGTGAGGAAACCTGGACTTAAGTTTGAAATCGCCAACCCGCATTGAGCTAGCGTGGTGATTAAGCTCGTGCCTTCTCTGTATGAGAAGAGGCCCTTGCCCTGCAGTGGGACAGTTATGGGCTGGTTATTTATTTATTTATTTTATTCATATTATAGGCAATAATGAAAAGTCAAAGCTAGGTGCACTGTTCCAAGAAGTTGGTCTTATGGAGAAGAGCCGGCAAGAAACTCCATTGAAACTTTTTTTAAATTGTGTTCTTTACAATTAAAATTTATTAATGTGAGAATAGTGCAGGTTAATGTTGAAGAAAAGGCAGAATTTTAATTATATAAAAAGCCAAAATTATAACCAAAGCTATTACGAACTGACCAGTCCCAACAGACCCGTTCACGAGTATGACGTGCGCACCAGCATCGCTAAACTCAACCATTTTGAAGGGAACTCAACGACCCGATCCACAACGCCACCATCAGCAAGACATTTTAATGGGCATGACTATGTTCTTCGGGTCTGCGTTTAGTTAGACCGTTTTCATGGACATTTCTTTATCATAAATGTCTCCCCTCATGCTTTGTTTGAAAATACAATAAAATAAACACAAATTATTGTAAAAATATCACTTCCCATTTATTTGTACCAAATATATCAGGGTATCATTTGATGTTTTTCCTGTCCGGAGGCAAAAATAGCGACACCACGACACCACCTTGAAAATGAAAAATTGATTGTTTATTTTGTATAAGATTATAGGTATTAGAATATAATAGAAATCGACCATTGATATTGTACCAAAAGAACAGACTGTAATTTCAAGGAGACGAACATTTTCTAAAGGCAAATTCAATCATTAAAACTAAATAACTCTTAATCAACTTTAGAGTTCGCTAAGCATGCGTTAATGCTTTTCAAAGATGTATCTGAACTCATAATCATTTATTTTCTTTTTCAGAAATATGGCTAAGAAACATTAAAAAAAAAACATAGTGGTATGAGCGTAGAAGGAGAATAATAATAATAATAATAATATTCCACAACTATCACACAACGCCGTCTAGTCTCAAGCTAAGCAGAGCTTGTGTTATGAGTACTAGACAACTGATAAACATACTTATATATTTCTAAATGCATACATATTATAGATAAATTACACCCAGACACAGAACAAATGATCGTGCTCATCACACAAACATTTGTCCTGGGTGGGAATCGAACCCACGACCTCCGGCATAGCAGTCAGGGCTACTAACTACTAGACCAACAGGACAGTCTATATATATATATAGCTCAGCGTCAGAATATATATATATATAGCTAGCTGGTGCCCGGGACTTTGTCTGCGCGACAAAAGGTAGCCTATGTCCTTCCCCAGGATACAGTCTATCTCCTTGCCAAATTTCATTACGAACCGTTCATACGTTTACTCGTGAAAAGGTAACAAACAAACTAACAAACAGAGCTACTTTCACATTTATAATATTAGTATGGAAGTATGGATGGATATAATATATAATATAATTATAAAATCTACTAGATACTTACTCAACCCAAGTAAAGAGAAGCAGTAGAAAGTGAGTTCGCAATGAGTGGTGATGACGCTGGCGATAACATTGACACCCATGAACGACACCAGCCTTGCTACCATCATACCCAAACTGGTCACCAGGCCCCTGGAAGCAAAGAAGTAATATTAAAAAAGAATAGACCACCATAAAACCATACCATAAACATAAGATTTTAAAAATATGCACTTTTAATACATAAAGATAAAACATATTATACAAGATGAAAGTCATAAAAAATGCACGCCTACCATGTTTAAATTATATTATCTTTAGAAAGAAATAAAATATTTATTTTGGCCTCGTAAACCGGTTATACTAGACAAATAAACAATATATAAAAAATAAAATTAAAAATATTAATGGCCCTTTCAACCGAGATTCGATGGAGGCGTCAAGGAACTGAGATCGCTAGAAAGATGAGGGAGAGACCTTTGCCCAGCAGTGAGCCACAACAGGTTAAAAAAATAGCCTGTACGAGATCAAAAGCGGCACCTATCTCAGCATAAGCTGCTCCATCGAAATGTAGCAACACTGGTTTTCGGATATGGGTATATCGACTTGCGTATGTGCATATATTGCGAGCGGACGGGCATTTGTTTACAGGTATTTGTTTGCATGACTACCCTCAATATTGTGGGAGTAGCTAAACTCGCGACAATCTAACAAGTCTGATTTGACGTTCCTCATTTTACCTTTGTATGAACGTCTACTTAAGAAATTGAAAAATCTAATTCATAATCCTAAATAATTACTATGTTACCCATACACTATAACAACGAGTATCATTCGTAAATCTCAAGTTTAACTTAATATTGAAAAAATGCACTCAAAAAATAAACGTTAAATCGGACTTCTTAGATTGTCGTGGGTTAGTTAATGTATTTATTTGCATCCAACACGATTTCTCATTGTAAGACTGGTTATCAGACTCGCAGGTTTCTGAATATCCGTAACGACTGCCATAGATCTTCATTTGACAACCAGGACTGACAGCTTAACGTGCTCTCCGAGGCACGGAGGGGTCTCGATATGAAGTGATGGTCATCCATCTACAGACCGACTGCGGCAAAAGCCCCTCCTCCACTCACCTATGACACGTAGGATATAGATCCACGAAGTACGCCGCCACGCACCCAATCCCAAGTGACGTGGCTTGAACCAGAGTGAAGAACACCATGTTCGCCACTGGTTCTCTAAGGTTAACCAGGGTTGCGCTGACTCCTGACACCACCAGGGTGGTTATGAGGACCAGGCGTGGTCTGGATGCGAACTTGGATACGCCAAGGTTCACCAGGAAGTAAAAGAGGCCGTACAGCATTCCGGAATAGATTGTGTTAGTTGATATCGTGTCGTTGCATATATCCTGAAAATGAACTTAGCGTTAGGATGTAGATTTGATGCCCGGGTCGGGTAAAGTGAAGTAGCAAATCAGATTTTGGAATTGTGCCCAGAAGATAGCAATTGGCTTATCACTTATTACATAACATAACATCACACCTGTATTCCCCGAAGGGGTAGACACAGGTGTACACAGTTGTACACCCACATTTAAGTTATGCTGTTATTAAGTCCCATTTAATAGGTGGTGAGCCTATTGCCATCAACCAGATACACTTCCAAACTCCGGGCTATTACTTAGAATTTTGTAACAGAAACCACAATAACAATTTGCTTGACATGGGAGTCAAACCCAAGACCTCATGCTCAGCAGTTACGCTTGGAACCACTCGACCAATGAGCCACATATTACGTGGGACTTAATAACGTTATTGGTGTACAACTGTGTAGGTACATCTCTGCCAACTCCTTCGAAGAACACAGGTGTGATGAATGACCTAAAAATACATTGCCCATCTAGATCTCGTACACAAGACTTCACATTCAGCACAGAGCTAGCGTCTACTAGATGACATGTCATCATTTCACGTCATGCTATTCTTATGCCTAAAGTCAATATGAAAAAAAAAAATTATGACGTAAACACGTAGGTACCGTTTCAGTTTCAGCAGGGATATTTGTCTGACTATAAATCCTCTCACAAAAGCTTTGATCCGTCTTTTGACCTACTTCGAAAGAGTTGAAGAAGAAGTTCACCATGGTCGGGAACCACATCGCGAACACATTGTTCCTGAAAACAAAATTGCAAGAATTATTACTCCATCATAATTTTATACTCGCTAAATTAGATGATGTTCATTCACATTTGTATACTAACGCTTTTTTATGTTAATATATTTATGTTGGATCATGTATAATAAAGGCGGTTTTGCCCACCAGTGTGATGGTAAATACAGACTACAGTAACTGATGTCGCTAACTGTACACCTCACTGAACATCGGTTAGTCATGAAAATAGCAAAGCGGTTTCGAAAATAATAAACAAGGTCATAAATTCTCGAAACCACTTTGCCATTTTCATAACTAACCGGTGATCCATAACATAACATAACATAGCATCACGCCTGTATTCCCCGAAGGGGTAGGCAGAGATGTACACAGTTGTACACCCACATTTCACCAATGCTGTTATTAAGTCCCATGTAATAGGTGGTGAGCCTATTGCCATCTACCGGGCACATTTCCAAACTCCGGGCTGCTACTGAGAATTTTCTAACAGAAAAACTCAATAACAATTTGCCCGACCCGGGAATCGAACCCGAGACCTCATGCTTAGCAGTCGCGCTTGCGACCACTAGACCAACGAGGTAGATCATTCCGGTGATCCAGAGATGATGAAACACTACTTTGTCATCAATTGTTTTCGAAGACCAGTCGGCTTACTCTTGAAAACTATTCCGCTCAATTGACATTAGAAATATGTCAGTTCGTACTTTTAAATGCCAAAATGTCTGAAAAAATATTATAGATTTGGGATATTGTGAAGACAACATGCTTTAAAATTGAGCCAACTGTAAAGTGGGTAAAATTATTACAAAATTACGCTTCGTTTTGAGGCGTCTATTTAATATTGGAATTGGATTGGCATTGGTATAAGTTTTAAGAACCCCACAGATCTCTGCAGATTTAGCTTTACCATTTTCAACGTTTAATATATATAATCTCCTTACAATTTCTAATAGCAATAATTTAAATCTTACGTGCTGCAACATAAAGCTAAGAGAAAAAACAGCTGAACCGTCCTCCAGAGAAGAGGAGGCTGGAATATAGGCACTGTGTGCTCCGATATCGATTTCCAGAAGGAACTGCCATGTTTGGTTTCGGATTCTGTTGATAGTATGTGTTGAACCTGAAACAAAATATTTTAGTTAAGTATGCTGAGTAAAAAGTGCCTGCAGAATACGTAATAGTAATGCAAGTTATTGGGTATTGCTATATAAGGTCCTAATTTATTAGGTAATTTCGTTTGAAAGGGGTAATATATAAGTCAAATACATTCACTTAAGCTAAGAATTAAATGGATATAACAAATTATTTGTAATTAACATAGTACTAGCAAGACAAAAACTGCTCCTCGAAAGGTGAACATTAAGAAAAAAAAAAGACGTAAAAATTTGAATTATGGCTTAAATGACTCCTTATCAGTTACCCATGGACCCCTTAAAAGGAAATTACCAAATAAATTAGGACCTTATATAAGCAATGCAGTGATAGCCACTTCTTTATTAGACTATCAAAACTATAAACCTATTGGAATGACCGTTGGACTGAAGCCAAAGGTTGCAGGGTCAAACCCATGGCACCCACCACTGACTTCATAATTATCATTTGCTCAAAAAGGTGAAGGTAAATATCGTGAGGAAACTAGCATACATCTGCGATGTTGTCCATGTCAGAGGTTTGGTTTCAACTCTGACAGCGTACTGACCTAGTGCAGTGACAAATGCTTGTGCCTTCTATGTATGAAAAGAGACAAAATATGGACTGGTAATTATATATCTTTGAAAAGTATTAACGCATGCTTAGCGAACTCTAAAGTTATTATATTAAAATACGGTAAAAAATACGGTCATAGTACTCCAGGCGCTCTGACCACAAAGCCATCTCGACCTCTTAGTGGTCAGAGCGCCAGGAGTATTTATCCGAGAGGTGCAGGTTCGAATCCTGCTCATGACCGTATTTTTTTCCTTTTAATTTAATAGAAACTACTCAAAATAAACATAATCTCACCGGATACCCATCTTTCTTTCCTCCATTGATATCATAGATCCTTTTCAACACCTTCAAAGCTTTAACATGGTCTCCTCGACTAGCCAAGTACTTCGGACTCTCATATAGGAAGAACATGAAAACAGCCCCAACGCCCAGTGGAACAGCCATGATGAATGTAAAGAGACGCCATGGACGATAGTTGATGCCTATCCATGGTAGAGGTACGTTGAAGGTTAGTGGTAGAATGAAGTATGCTAGGCCTGGAAACAAAGGATTGAAGAAGATTACAGAAAATTATTGAAAGCTTCCAAAGGGGTAGGCAGAGGTGTACACAGTTTTACACCCACATTTCAGCACTATTATTGATATCAACTGGCCACAATAACAGACTCCGGACTGCTACTGAGAATTTATTTACAGAAAAACCCAATTAACACTTTACCCGACACGGACGTCAAACCAATTACCTCACCAGGTGCGCTTGGTATCGACCAATAAGGCTTTTAAGGGAGAAAATATAAATCCATCCTCACCAAAGGACACCACCTCAGAAAACAGATTGAATGCGTTCATGATTTGCAGGAACTGGCTCCGGTGGCGGGCTCCTGTACACTCCCCTACGATCGTCATGCTGATGGTGAAGCTTGCCGTTGAACTGAAACAATTAGCATCATTCTCCTCCTCACCTTGTTGTAACAGAAAACTAACTTCTGTTAAAACAGGGTGGGGAGTAGAAAGCATGAATAGGATAGATGAAGTATGGGGTGAAATTTTGCTCATTCGGTGGTGGACACTGCACGGTCTAACAGCTCCTGATGATGCCCCGTGTGGGGGCGAAACACGCACAGATTAGTAATTTAAGTATCTTAGAAACACTTGTAGAGTAGTTGGTGGTAGTTTAGATTTTTCGCCGCTTCCGTAAGTATTTATTTATTTATTTATTTATACTTCTATGTATGGTACATAAGGCGGACTTAATGCCATATGGCATTCTCTGCCAGTCAACCAAAATCAAATCAAAGTATATGCTTATATTTGCGGGCGGGTAGGCGGTACACAGATAATTGCATGAATACCCTCAAGTTTTTGGAATTAGTTTGTAGTACATTGAAGTGCCACCCATTATCAATATCAATCTAGGTTGCAAATAAATACAATATCCAGCTACTTCCACAAAATTGAGGGTTCCTCCACGGGGCATCATCAGGAGCTGTTAGACCGTGCAGTGTCCGCCAACACGGGAAACTGCGAAACACGGGTAGAGTAGTTGGTGGTAGTCGGAATTTTCACCGCTTGCCATTTTAATGGACTTCCGCAAAGTAACACCTGAATCTATTCAATATCAATCTAGGTGTTTATTTTTTATTTAATATAGCATCACATCCGTATGACCCTGAAGGGTTACGCAGAAGAGTTCACCGTTGCAGTGAGCCTATTACCAACAACCAGGCAAATTTCCAAAATACTAAACAGAAAAACTCATAATACGTTGTTCGACCCGGGAATTGAACCCACGACTTCACGCTTAGCAACCGCGCTTTAGGCCTCTATACCAACAATGCAGTAAATAAAAATAACTTCGATATTGTTAAATAGTTTCCAGTTATTTTGGTAGCATGTATGTAACGATAGTTAAGTACGTATGGCCATGTCGTTCGCATTCGAGCAGCTTCGCAGTTCGTAATAAAACGCGTTTCGTCGAAGAACACCGGTATTTTCTCAAAAGGAAATTAAGGATGCCTCGTGTTGTTATAATTGTTATAAGAACACGAGGCATCCTTCCAATGTATTAAATACCATGAACCACAATTCTTCTATTAAGCTTGGTAAACGTGTTCCGAGATAGCCGTGCACTGAGCTTCAGGATGTGCGCCACACTGAAGTGTCTGTGCACTCTAACTTGTTCAAATTCTGGAGTCTCTGATAACATCCTACAACAGACGATGTCCAAATCGAGGAATACGCAGCTGCAAACCAGGGACCTCGGTAAAGGTTATAGTAAGACCGTATAGTTTATTTGTCGGTAAGTCCCCCACAGCAGCGTCCATGATAGTTTTTCCACTTTCATATAAGGTAAATATGACAATATCACCTCTATTAGATTAAAGTGGGCGGGCATTGGCAGGCACGTGTCGATCGCATTCGATGTCTACGGGCTGATAAAATTGATGATAAGTTTTGTCTGAAATTTCGCACGTTTATGGCAAATGAAAATATACAGTGTGTACAGCATCGACATGAGGAAAATTTTGTGTACAGGTAAGGGTGACTACATCTTTAAGATCACATGATTATTATAGTTATGCAAGAGCTCAAAATCATTAACTTTCCAAGTTTTTTCTTATTTTGTCAAAAATGGGTCTACGTTTGGCCACCAACTCGCCTGACGATAAGCGACGGGTTGGCCGAGGATGGAGCACATAGATCCAGAAGAAATATATTCACTCTAGCCTTGAATATGTCTAGATTGTATTCTTCTCAGGAAACACGGAAGACGGCAGGGACCTTATTACCTAAAAACATAGGCTTTACTTTAATACATGGGTCGTTATACTATGCCGTTACTCTTGCTTGCAATTTACACTAATATAATAAAGCTGAAGACTTTGTTTGAACGCTCTAATCTCTGGAACTGTCGGATTTTACTGGGTCAATGTTATTAACCCTTCCGCTCAGCCACGAACAAATACGTACTTCATAACAATAAAAATCAATTGGTACGGTTTTTTTTTTGTTAGTAAATCTGCCTGGAGTTTATAATTAAGCCCGGTAGATGGCAATTGGCTAACAAACTGGTGAAATGTGTTTGTTAATATTGGACACCTCTGTCGTTCTCTACCGGAATATGGGCGTGATGCTATGTTAAAATAACCTTCGCGGCTTACCTTGACATAATCAAAACAATTGATGTACTTGATATAGGTACCTTAACTGCACCTCTTCCGTACATCCTGTATTTTTGATTAAAAGATAGACCATTGACGTAAAGATTTTAATCTAAGACAAAATAGCATAATTTCCCTTCAGATAAATAACCGATTGCGACTGGATTAAAATATATTGCACTGCAGTAAAAATATTAAAGTTATCAGATATTAAATATCTGTCAAGAGTGCGTCGGCTCGAAGGCAAATTTAATGTGGTCCTCCGAGCCAAAAGCCAAACAGACTGTTTTGTAGGTCTTACTTACTTTCTACCTATATTTTACCTACTACTGGAGGAGATGAGATAAGACAAGAGTTTCATATCATTACTTATTGTCGTATGTTATGTTAAAACTTCTTCTTAATATAATGTGATAATAATATATTTATTTTAATTAAAATTGAATCACTCGGTCAATTTTGCATGTGAGATTACACAGAAGATAGAGTGAAATTGATTGACCTTTGGGTAGCTAACAATAACATTACATACGATCAAGAATATTTCCGAGGTGTGCTGGTTTCCTCACATAATGATAATATAGATTTTCCTTGGCGGGCGTTTCAAGTAGGGTTGCGGGATTCGTCTGGATTCTCCCGACATTTTAAATGTTCTCTAGATTCCCGACAAAATCCTCCAGAACTCAATACCTCCAGACAAACAGCGTAAGCAATGCTTACTGTGAAGGGGTATTTAGTTTGCTAAATAGTTTATATATTAAAGAGAGAAATCGTATGGTCTTTAATTTAATAAAAGCTGTGTTACCAAATTAGTTAGTAGCTAATTAGACTTAAGTTTGAAGTAAACTGTTTTAATTTTAAATATTTTCTGAATATTCCTAAAGGATCCAAATTGGATTGGTGGACTCACTTAAAGTCCAACTTCAAATACATGTGGCAATGTCCAGATATTTTGGTCTTCCGATCTGGCAACCCTAATTTCAAGGGTTCCACCCGCCAAGATGAAATACGGAAAGCGGTACTGACTACGACATGGCACGCATCGTGAGGACGTTCCTTTCGTAGGAGCCTTAACCACCGGCAGCTTAGACCGTTGCCATTCCAACATTTATACCACACAAGCTGTGCTGCGACTTCATCTGCGTGACAAAAAGTACCCTATGTCTTTCTCTAAGGTCTAATCCTCTGCCAAATTTCATTACGATCTGTTCAGCCGTTTAGTCGTGAAAAGTTAACAAACAAAAAAATTTACATACAAACAGAATTACTTACGCATTTCATCATCCCCCTGCCCTTATCCCAATCTATTTGGGGTCGGCGGAGCATATACCTATCTGGCATACTGCTAAAGTTTTGGCTATATTTTATGACCGGCTGCCTGCCTGACGTCAACCCTCTTTGGGAATGATGTTGTTGGTGGTAACCGCCACCGATACGGTCATGACAGGAAATTTGCATTGTTAAACTAAACTCTTTTAGTATTGGCATCACCTTACATTGTTCTCACACATTTAAATTCTTTTTGTTGCAACAGAATCAGTGTAACCAATACCTGCTATTGTAAAAACCTATTTTATAAAAAGAGTAACCATGGAGTTTCTTGCCCGTTCTTCTCCGTAGGAACCTACACTTTGGAACGTGGCAACTAGATTCTGACAATTCAAAAGTGCCTGTAAATAAATGGTCTAATTGAAAGAAATGATTTGACTTTAACACCAAATGTTATCCATACACCATTCTGATGTTATCCTTCTATCACACTCTACTAACCGAGCTAGTAGTTACTTTCGCATTAACATATTATGGATAATACAGCACGAGTCTCTGAAACAGCTTCTATTTTTAGCGTTACTCAGAAAGATCGCGAAATCAAACAGTTATCAGTATGATATACAATGCTAATCAATACAAGCAATTTAAGTTTAAAACGTGCTATATAAAATACTAATATATTTACAACTACAAAGACAAAAAACGTGTGCATGTGGTTCTACATGTGACTATTTTATTGACCTCTTGGTATCGGTGTACAAAGAATTACCAAATATGTAAATAATAAAACAGATTATGATGAGGAAAACGTTGTCTGTTTTTTAAGGAATTAAAAGAAATTTACGGAATAGCATTTCGATATTCGGGCTCAAATATTCAAAATTTATTTGGACGTGACTTTTGGTTTCCTTTTTTGAATTATTATTCTTCTTCTTTCGTGTGGTCTAAGGCCAAATTTGTGTCAGAACTGTTCAAGCCACCCGACGGCAGACTTGGCTTTGTAATATGTACATATTTTTATAATGAAGTATTAACTCATGCAGAGCGAGTTATTTTTTAACTTTGTACTGCAGGTCTCGGTCTTTTGTCACTTTACTTTAGCTATATAATATCTAAACATGAGGTAGGCAGAGATGTACACAATTGTAAACCCATATCTCACCAATCCTCTTCATAAGTCCCATGTAATAGGTGGCGAGCCTATTGCCATCTACTGGCACAATTCCAAACTCCAGACTTTGAATTTCCTAACAGAAAAACCCTATAACACTGCCCGACCTGAAAATCGAACCCAAGACCTCATGCTAAGCAATCCCGCTTGGGATCACTACACCAACGAGACAGTTCATATTTCAACAATATTCTTAAACACTGCGCTGGAACTAATCTATGATAAAATCTAATTCCTAAAAGTCAAATAAACGTTAAATTAAAATAACTTTACACTAATTCTAGCGTGAACTAGGAGATAAGGTATCTATGTATTAGGAAAGAAATGAAAACCACAAATTTACCAATTAATTTTATCCTTTCTTTTACTTTGTCCGTTCTATAACACATTCTTTCACTTGTAAAAATCAAAATTAACTTACGAACATTCTTCGTCATCCCTGCCCTTATCCCAATTTATTTGTGGTCGACACAGCATGTATTCTCCTTCCATGCATACTCTCTACTTGTACTGTAATGCTGCTAAAGTTTTGGCTATGTTTTGTAACCGGCCGCCTGCCTCACGTCAACCCTCATTTTGAATGCTGTTGTTGGTGGTAACCGCCACCGATACGGTCTCCTATGTCACACCAAATGTTATCCATGCACCAGGTCCTGATGTTATCCTACTATCACTCTCCACTAACGGGACAACTAACGGACACTCTTCTTGGTGTCTAAAAGTTCGGCAAATTGTTTTAAAACAGATTGCAGTATCTGGATTGGGAAAGTCAGTTAGGCAGTCAATCCATGTAAAATACAAGTATTAAGCTGAATCTGGTTAAACCAGCCCCTACTTGAAAAAAGTTTGACAAATAAGTATATAATTATATAAGGTCCTAATTTATTAGGTATTTCCTTTTAAGGGGTCAATGTGTAAGTGATAAGTATTCATTTAAGTCATAATACAATTTTATTCAACAATTTTATTTTCTTCTTAATGTTCGCCGTCCAATGAGCAATTTTCGTTTTGCTAGTACTAAATAATTTGTTATATCCATTTAATTCTTAGCTTATGTGAATGTATTTGACTTATATGTTACCCCTTTCAAAGGAAATTACCTAATAAATTAGGACCTTAAGGTATCTGATAACAGCCAAAATATTAAAAAAAATATGTTCCTTAAAACCGTGTTTCCCATAGAGCTTCCGTAAGATGTTATAAATTTGTTTAATTTAAACAAATTTAATTTAACAATTTAACAAATACTAGTGGCATTGAAAAGAACTAAACAATAATTACTTACTGACTCGTTGGTCTAGTGGTCCCAAGGAGCGACTGCTGAGCATAAGGTCCCGGGTTCGATTCCCGGGTCGGGCTAAGTGTTATTGGATTTTCTGTTAGGAAATTCTCAGTAGCAGTCCGAAGTTTGTAATTGTGGCCGTAGATGGCAATAGGCTCACCACCTATTACCTTGGACTTAATAACTGCATTGCTGAAATTTGGTCGTGTAACTCTGCCTACCCCTTCGGGAAATACAGGCGTGATGCTATGTCATGATAAGTTAATAAATTAGTAAATATATTTGAGAAATAAGCAGCGCTGCCATGAACTGCAAAGATAATAAATAAAATGAACGATTAACTATACAACTTATCGGTTACGGGTATAAATAATCGATAAAATTATGGTTCATTAAAGGTATTTGGCCTTTATTTGTACGAGCGTTTACCTATTATCTATTATCATTTGCGAAATCTAATTAAAGTAATAGTCGAGATAAAAATCAACGTCTAAATATTAACTTAACCGTAACACAAAGATATTTTAATGCGTTTATTGACGGATTTAGCAAGAGAACTATTATGAAAACGATGTAGTTAATTACAATTGGTTAGAAATAAACTTTTATTTTGTGTAAAAACTTTTGTGAGACATATTCATATCAATTAACGTTCACCGGTTACTACTCACGTGCATTTTTTGGGATTGCCCGACTAGTATCGAACGGCGATGTCGCAAGTCAAACTCGAGTTTGACTCGTGACATCGCCGGGGGCTCAGCTTATGACTAAGGCCTCCGAGTTTCGAGTTCGAAACTAGTCGGGCAATCGTTTAACGTTTAATGTTTTTATTTACTAATCATCATAAGATAGGTACTATCTTTTTAGCAAAAGTAGGCGCTCAAAAGACCTGATGGCCTGATTCGTATCAGTTAAACACTAGGATTAGGTATGGCTCTCAGCACATCTTTTTATCGGAATGCCCGTCTATTTAGCATTACAGTTATCACAAAAAGAAAGAAGTAACATACCATTTTTTGGGGGCTAAGTTGCCCGCGTCCGTAGGAGTGCACCCTTAAAATGGAATCCCTACACGTGGGCCTTGGGTGGTGCAAAACAGGCAACACAACCCTGGTGGGAGTCTTCAGCCGTGGCTGGTTACCACCCAATGGACGAAGCCATGCCGTGAAGCGACCTAGTCGTGTTTCGGGATGTAGTCCGGTGTAACCATTGTGGGAGACGGGTCTGGGCAGTTGCATCAACTCCCCAACTATCGTTCTCCCCAAATCTATCCACTGTACTTAGAGTGAATAGATTTCTTCTGGATCTTCGTGCTCCATCCTCAGCCACACCGTCGCTTACCATCAGGCGAGTTGGTGGCCAACGGTATATCCATTTTTAATTTGATAAAAAAAACCTCTTAAGTGTAAGTCTAAGTCACTAACCACTTCTAAAATACTCAACGGATTTTGATGTGGTTTTCACCATTATTTTGAGATTTTCTTGACAATTGTTTATGTGTAACACTATGCAAAACTCCTCCGGGTTGGTATTTTAAAATAAAATACATACAAACTAGAGCCAATGAGCTTGACGACCAGCATGAACTGCCAACTAGGAGCCAGGCTGCTGATGGCTGCGAATAGAAACCCAACGGCAGTGGATAGCATCAGGGCTCGCCGTCTCCCGCCTGTGTCTGCGTAGTAGCCCCATGGGAAGGCGAACAAGACACCTGAAACACACATTAATAATAAGTATTATTATTATTAATGTGTGTGTCAGTTCAACAAATCAAGAGTTATAATAACATATTTTGGCAAAAAAGTGGAGAAAGAATTCGGCTTTGTGAGCAGAGGGCACAATAGAGTTAGCACAACATTTAGAGTCCTCGCCCAAGCGTGCAATTTTCTATACTTACACATAAAAACTCGCTCTTAACCATCTATGGTGACTTAAATATATGATGTCCATGTCTCAGCAACACAATAAACAGTTTCGTATACTTTTTGGGGCAGTCTTGATGTGGACCTGTCATAATTAATATCCATGGCTACCTGAAGCAACATCAGTTAAACTTTGTACTCGATCCACCTAAATTGTTGCTGTTAATCATTCTTACACGACATGGTGGCCTGATGGTTCAAAGAGGCATTTCAAACCACTAAGTTGCTAGTCCAAAACCTGACATATAATTTGCAAGTTTTTCGGAAGTCCATCTGCTATGTCACCATTAACTTAAGTTGAGGAAACTTGTAGTTAATGATCAGAAATCGCAGCCAGCAAACGTGGTCATCTATGCTCCTTTAACTGATATCTAATACTTGACAAGGCGAAGAAAATTTGCCCTATGGTGATAACCAGCTAAAATTATGAATTAAATGCAAAGGTTCATTTAATTTGTATATTATCTTTCATCAGGCTTATGAATATTAATTATTGTTCACCGGTTATAAATCACGTGACTCATGCATGACTAAGGGCTCCGTTCGAGTAAGTAATTAGTCGGGCAAACCTGAAAAAAGCACGGGAGTAATAACCGGTAAATCCTAATTAATATTCATAAGCCTCATGAAAGTTATTATACAAATTAAATGAACCTTTGCACGCAGATATGATAATGAATTCTCCGGCTTTTGCACGTATAAAACTTGTATAACAGAAGCTTTTTCAAAACACACCTGCAAAAGGTGCAGAAGCCAATATTCCGATTTCCCGCAACCCCAACTGTAGGTCACAGCTGGAAGCAGCAACCACCGTGGCAAACCCGAACATGTCCAAAGCGAAGGCATTGGTTAGGATGCAGCATGCTGTCAACAGCAGGTAGTTGTAACGACCGTGACCTGGAAGTGGAATTAAAACAATAATTAACAAAACATCACGTCGAAAGAATCCCATCACATTCCAATGGGCTCAGTATCGCCATCTACCTGGCATAATTTTAAACTACGGACTACTACGACTACCTACTACTGAGATTTTCTGTTAGAAAAACCCAATGTCAGCAATTATCGCGAACCCAGAACAACACGCTTAGCAGCTTACGTCCGCAAGACCAATGAGGCCAAGTAATAGCTTTAAAGTTTTCATCGTTGCAGTTGCAGGTCATCGAGGTCAAGGTCAGGTATTACAGTATTAATGTACCTCGTTCATAAGATTGGCTGTTGAGCAGGAAAAGGGATAAATGAGCCATCGACTGTTCTAGTATACCACGGTACAGTGGGTATCACAAACACTAATAATGCCCCATCTAGCTATATTACATCTACATCGGCCATCTTAAGTTTGCAATCAGTTAATGTCTTTTATAGTAGCCTAATTTACCTGTATGAAAGGAATAATAGGACTGACATGTGCTTGTTGTAGAACAAAAGTCCATAATAAAGATAAAAAAAACGGATAATGGACTTCCACAGGGTAACCACAACAGGCCAGGGAAGTTCATAGCTAGCTCACTACAGGTTGGCGATTTCAGTCCATTAAGTCCAGGTTTCCTCATGATGTTTTCCTACATCGTATATCTATTTTTAATGAATCATTAATGACTATCATTTCTGATTGACTTAATCAGGTCCAACTTTAATTGAACCGCAGTGATTCATTGTTGAATCAATCATCATTTCGTTTGACATTAAATAGGATGTTGTTGCACTCCCGCCGGGATTACTTGATTAGATGCACAGATAAACAGAAGCAAAAACCCTGACTTATGGATTAAAAATAAAACTATAAAAAACAAAACATTGTGGCCGAACGTAGAACCAATCTATCTGCCTAGCCTTTTCCCCTTTTTATTGGAGTCGGCTTCCAGTCAAACCGGATGCAGCTGACCTCCACAACCCTGGGTAACACGATATCTCGCGGTATGACTGGTTGTCAGACTTTCAGGCTTCTGACTACCCGTCACGGCTGTCATAGATCTTAATTTGACAACCGGGACCAACGGCTTAACGTGCTCTCCGAGTCACGGAGGGGTCTCAGTATGAAATGATGGTCACCCATCCACAGACTGACCGCAGCAAGCGCAGCTTAACCTCGATCGACCGATCTGTGCGGCTTTTAATAAGCCATGAGCCTCTCTTCTAAAGTTATAGTAAATAAAAAGAGAATAATTATAGTGCGAAGAGGTTGGGGCAACTTAATTGACGGATCACCAAATAAGGCCACGTGTACGACATTAATTTAACTGCAAAGTTAGTCGTGTCAGTTAAGTCACTGTATAGGGAATAAACAGATAGCGATGACGTCATCACAAGACATATTAAAGGTGGAAGAAGAATTCCGAATAGTGATGATGAGATAGCTAAGTTGGCTTAGAGAGCCTGGATTATGTATCTGGGTAGCGCAGGTTCTAATCCTGCTCACGACCATATTGTTCTTTTCAAAATATTTTTATTTATTTACCAGTCAATTCCACAGCTTCGTCGTAAGTATACGCGTCTCCACTTTTAACATCCACATCGTCAACTCTGCTGTCCCCCATATCGTGACGTGATGCTTTCTCGCTTCATCTCTCGACACTGATTTTTTATCTATTATCTAACGAGTGATGCTGTTCCTCTTATCTATTTAATTATATCATTGTTTGTAGACAACGACAGGGCCGGATTTAGGGGAGAGTAACAGGGGCTTTGACCCTGGGGCATTAGGACCCTAAAAAACTCATTGGGGACGGGTCCACAATGAGTTTTTTACACGACTGCTCTAAAAAAGGTTTGTTATGTTTTTAAGGTTCATGTTTGTGAGTTTCTTTAATCCACCATAACTTCTATATGCCTGAACCGATTTCGATGTATGGGGTATCGTTAGAATCCTTACATTGTGGCCAAGTAATATAGCTAGTTAGATTTTTTAAACTGGCAGTCGTACTTTTTCGTATTTATTATTAATTTTTAACCTACAGCGTACTAAATAGAACATAAAACATAACATATCTTCATGCGTGTACCCCCGCTGATGCCGATGAACAACCTAGTGTCAGAGTTTAAAACATCCATAGGCCTCATACATGGCTTAACAGTGAATTTTTTGACAATGCCAACAATTAATTGCTAGAGCCGGAGAGTTCGGGTTTATAATGAAAAACCCAGTAATGTTTCGAAAAGAAAATTTGGCTACTCAATAAACAATGAATTTTTTAAGGAATTTTTACATGATCTATAATGATATTTCTTATAAATGTTATGGACATTTAATGCCTATATTATTTGACTGCAAGCGCGGCTGCTGAGCATGAGGTCCTGGGTTCAATTCTCAGGTCGGGCAAAGTGCTATGGAATTTTTCTGTTAGGAAATTCTCAGTAGCAGCCCGGAGTCAGGAAGTTGGTGGTGTGACACCCCCGTGCTTCGGAAAGCACGTAAAGCCGTTGGTCCTGCGCTTGATCTCTCTCTGGTCGTGTCGGATTTCCCTCCCATCGGAATATGACAGGGAAGGAAGAGGGAGGGCACCTGTGTTTTGCGCATACACTTGTGCACTATCCTCTCCTGTGTACTTGGCTAATCTCCGTGGAGATAGGTCGCCGTGACCGAAATACGGTCGGAAAGGAGTATTACATATTAAATACTATTTTTCTAAAACTACATTGAAAAATACGTATCTATACGAACGAAGCTTAAACCCGCAACCCTTGACAATATAATGTATTTTACTGATATTATTATAATCGAGAACATAAAAGAGGACGACGGAGATTAGATTTTATGTACAATTTACCTATAATTTTATTATAGATAAAAACTTGGTCACCTTAAACTTAGCCCTAGTTCCGACAAGAGCATGATATAAACACTAGTGGTGCCCTTCAGTATCACCTGCAAAATTAACCGTGTCTACAGGAACTCTCCTTTATGTTCTTAGGACAAAAAGTACCCATAAAATACTCCTCCCAACCGCATTTCGGTCACGGCGGCCTATCTCCACGGAGATTAAAGTTCGCAGGAGATATTATAGTGCACAAGTGTATGCGCGAACACCGGTGCACTCCTTCTTCCTTCACTCTTATAATCTGATGGGATGGCAATCTCACACGAGCGGGCAGAGATCAGGCGCAGGACCTACACTTTGGAACCATTAAATACCACCAATAAACGAGAATTTTCCTAACCCAGGAATCGAAACTAGAACCTCACGGTCAGAAATCCCGATTGCGAAACGCGAGGCTATAAAAACATTTTGAATGTCGAAAGTAAAACTATTCTGCAGTTTTTGTGTAATTGAGCAACAAACATCCAATCATACAAACTTTCACATTTATAGTAATAATTATCTTAATATTAATAATAATTATTTCTTCCAAGCAGGAATCGAATTTGTGACACTCCATATAATCAAGAGACACTTTCAGGGCAGTTCCTAGATCGACGGAAGTTGTCATTAATTTGATTTACAGCGTATATAAAGGGCTTCCGCCTGCATCAGTACTTCACAACTAGGTCACCAGGTGAAGTGCAAGATTGAACGAGTTTTTTACCCACTTATGGCCTAAGTGGTAGTATTCCAAAGTTATTATATTAAATCGAAAAAGAATACGGTCGCGAACGGGCTCGAGATGGCTTAGTGGTCAGAGCGCCTGGAGTATTTATCCGGGAGGCGCAGGTTCGAATCCTGTTCGCGACCGTATTCTTTTTCCATTTAATATAATAACTTTAGAGTTCGCTAAGCATGCGTTAATGCTTTTCAAAGATTTATCTTGAATTGGTAGTATTCCACTATAATAGTTTCATGTATAGCATCACGCCCATAATCCCCGAATGGGAGGCAGAGGTGTACATAGTTGTGCACCCACATTTCACCAATGCTGTTATTAAGTCCCATGTAATAGGTGGTGATCCTATTGCCATCCACCGGGCACAATTCCAAACTCCGGGCTATTGTCGAGAATTTCGTAACAAAAAAACGAAATAACACTGTGGATGTACGAATATGTACTTCTCTGCCTACCCCTTCGGGGAATACAGGCGTGATGCTATGTTATGTTATGTTATAAATAAATTATGTCATATCTGTCATCATAGTCCAGTCCTTCTTAGTGGTCTTCACATGGAATTAGAATATTTTGGTTATTATTATTTACCTGTCAAATTAATGTTTTCCTGGATTATTTCTAGATGAAACCTCACAGTCACCAACACAGCACGTAAGCATACCATAAGACTTTTAAATTCTATAAAATATTATGGATTCACTAACAATATAGCAAATTTACGTTAGCGTGATATTTGACAGAGACACTGAAGAAAACAATTATTGCCAAAAATGCTAACTAAATCTAAATATGCTTTCTCTTTCTAACATGGGATATTTCCGTAAGAGATTCCATCCCCATAGTAGGCTTTGTAGGTCTTCTTCTATCCTACGTTTATGAGTCTTCACATGTCAAAATTACAATTCTGTGATCATAGAACCTCCATACTTGTTCAAAATTACAATTCTGTGATCATAGAACCTCCATACTTGTTCAAAATTACAATTCTGTGATCATAGAACCTCCATACTTGTTCAAAATGGAGAAGGACATACTTTTACATACACTTATTATTAACATTGTACTATCAAAAAACGTTTCGTTGATCAAACATTTCATTTTAACCGACTTCAAAAAAGAAGGCTCTGTACTCGACCCTACTGACTATACTACTATGTTTGTATGTCCGCGATTTTCTCAAGAACTTCTAATCCGATTTGGATGGAGTTTTCGTTATTTAAGTACATATTTTTCAGGGAAGGTTTTAGTATATAATATATTAGGATCTGATGAAGATCTTCGGAGATAGACAGTGGAACTCTTCAATAACTAACAGCAAATGACCCGCGATTGCCGCGATCGTGTGTCTATATATTATTTTCACAATTCGAATGAAGGCGTTTCTTTTTTCGTAGAAAATAAAAATTATACTCCTAAACTGTTGTAAAATATCAAATATCAGGACACTATCTGTAAAAAAAGCTAAGCTCTAATGATGTCAATAATTGTAAAATATAGTCATAAATAATAGAATTACAATAAATTGAAAGCATATTATAGGCTTATTTTATAGGTAGGAATATTATCATTTAAGCCTCTATCAAAATTGTATATAAGCAGTAATCTATATAATCATACGTATAGAGAAAACTTTGCACCCCTTTATAAGTTTAAGTCTTAATGGAGAAGAATAGTGACGAAAGGTGGAGAACATAAACAATAAAAAAGAATCGGTCGGATTTCGACCAGAGAACGATCACATGAATATACACTTTTGTGGAAAAGAAAAACGGCCGTGTACAAGATTTGAATTCTGAATTCTTCTACCACAATAATACGTCATCTTCAGTTACTGTGCAGTGATGCTGTCAACATACATCATAAATTTAATCTAATAAATTTCTGTTTCCTTCGTCAGGAAGTATCACAAAAGGATACAGGTATAGTAAGGATACAGAATACTGATAAGGATTATTTCATATTAAAGCTTAGACCTTCGCTAAACTCGGCTAATAGAAGTCATTGATCGACATCCGTAGTGTACTATGACATAGAATAATTTGTATAGATACGACATTTAATTGATAGGTAGACGTCGCGCTCACAGTCCATCGCAGTGTAAGCAAAAGTCGTCAGTCCTCGCACTAAACCAAGCAGGCACTAAACCAAGTTAGACGCTAACAAGCGGCTTGAAAATTTTTGACATTAAATTGGCTCCTAATCAAACAATGATATAATGCACTCTACAAAATTCTTGGACAAATCCTTTTCAATACAAGCAGAGCGTCTGTGGAATGCATTGCCCGTTTCTATTCGACGTGCCCAGACACTTCCAGTATTTAAAAGGTAACTGAAGGAACATTACCTGTCATTACCCTTGCTGTAAAATAGTTTGTTTCCCTTCTAATAGTGTATCTATTATGGTTTAAATGATACGTATATATATATATATATATATATATAGATATTGTGATGTTGTTAGTATTTTTACTTTATATTTTTATTAAGTGTGTACACCGACAGCCATTAATTTTTATTCATGACCCCTTCTTTCCATCCTAAGGTTGCCTGGAAGAAATTGCCGTGTGCGATAAGGCCGCCCATTGTACTATTTTTATTTAAAAAGGTTATTAATTACTTAATCTTGGTGTACAATAAAGAATTAAATAAATGAATAAATAAGGAGCCTTTCATTGCACGGCGACGCCAGATAACAATGCTCCTAATGGTCATTGTCATCTATAGACTGACCGTGTTTGACGACCGTTCACCAAACAAAAATCTCAACGAGTTAATAGTACTTTACCTCGCTGCACGACTTGATTCCGCCTTTGCCATTTTACTACCAAACTTCTAGACCCACTGCATGATATCACTTGGTTCATGTTCCCTCATGTCGTATCCAGCGCTTCTAATTAACCTTCCTAATGCGAACTGCCAAAATGTGGCATTCGTTGACAGCGTCGGTGTTCCCTACTACTTATAGCCTGAAAACTAACAAAAATTCAAAATAAGAATTAATAGGCATCTTCTGGGAACGCTCGCTCTATCGTAGACCTCATCCATTGCTTTAAATAAGGCGAAATCAAGGTCAATAGCCGATCCATTTGGCTATAAAATAAACCTTACATGTATTTTTGCTATTATATTTTACTGTAGACGTGTTATAAATATGCAATTTACAATCAGAATAATAATAAATCTGATTGTCAACTGTCTCTGTTCAGTCGCATTCTGGCGTATTTTTTTTAGATCTTTGTGCTCAGATATCCTATCAGCTGTCAAAACAAAGTTGTTTGGTATGCAAACAGTTGCCGGCGCATGCCCGGCATTTAATTCCTGCATTATGGCTCCAAGCCCCAGCACTGGAAACCTATCATAAATTCATCAATGTTATTGTACACTTTTGTATTGAATTAAATATTTAGTTCACAATTTACAATTAAATGGCGTTGTGTCATCCTCTTGAATTGAGCTAAGGTTTCGTTAGTGTGAGATAGGTAAGTACTGAAACATATTTAAGTAAATAAATGGTCTAAGTTTAGCCACAGAGTACTATTTTATACATTTTCATGTGAAACTCAAGTATTTTGAAATTATAGCCCGAAAAATTTACAATGACACGAGCTCCCTTTAACTAAATCGCAGCAGATAGTTTAATTAACGAAGACACACTACTGTTTGGCTGATGATCGGCTTGTCTCCAACAACCTGCTGCTTGCCTGCCCCCCACACAAATTAATATCAGATAGACCAGAACTTATTTACAGGCATCTTCAACATTAGATACTAATTAAATATTAGTAAGTGCAGCTGTGAAGCATGAGGTTCTGTGTTCGATTTCTTGATAACGCAGTGTTACATATATTTTTTGTAGCAGTATTCTCACAACCTCATAAGACTCAATAAAAATTTATGAAAAATGAGTCAAGTCATTAAATCTTTACCGGTCTCTTTTGTGATACAGATGCGAAGCTTTTTTGCCACTTTAAAAAGCTACGCTCCTCTAAAGGGATGCGTCATTCAATTTGTGTATTTACCTTACGAAAAGTAGCCCATGGTAAATTGAAACTCGCGAAATTATTACAATAAAATAAAAAATTACAAGACGTACTTATTTATGTTGAATGGTCATAAACTTGGTTGGATGTCAGTGCAAGAAAATCACACATCTCGAGTCCCCGAAAATGTAATCAGATTAACTTTTGTGACTCCTTAAAAGGCCGAAATAAGTAATATATATAAACGTGATGAAATCGTATGGCTATAGATTTTGAATGAAGTCCATTACAATAAAAAAATATTGACCTTGCTATCAATATGCTACAAAAGTACGAATAAGGAAAGAGAAAAAGAGTGCCCCTTTTGCAAAACAATTTAATATGTAACTCACAGCTAACTTTAAAGATTACAGTCTTATTATACAACACAAACGAAATTACTATCCAAAATACAAACACAAAATACAACTCATTATTAATTCAGAATACAAAATAGGTAATTTCAACCTGCTGTCTGTTCTCCTTCAATTATTATCTAATCTATGCCTAGATGTAGGAGCGACCGCAATCTATTGTGAGCTCGGGCAGTGTCTGTCTGTCTGCCTGTGACGTTACTTATCAAGATTTATACTGTGTTCGCCAGCTGATAACATTTGTACGACTTTATATGCCTATGTATGCACGGTCATGGCGATTTATTCAAAATAAATTTATATACCTATTTTTTATTGTTCACACGCATGTGCTGTGTGCTTGATAACTTAATAAGAGATATGCAAAGCTCTAATAATTGCTTCGAACCGGATTTTGATAAGAAGACAATATACATGATTAATTGATTGTAAATAAATTGAACTGTGTAAACGTCATTATTTCCCTTGATTCTGGATTCGATTCCCAGGTCGGGCAAGTTGGGTTTTCTTTTAGAGAATTCTCAGTAACAGCCCAGAGTTCGGAATAGTGCTTGATTGTTGGCATTACGCGCACTACAAAGACTCACCACAAAAAGCCGAACCCGTCGAGGAATACAAGCGTGATGCTATTTATGCACTCATATTATAAGCACTGAACTTTGTATATAATTGAAGGGCATAATATATTGAAAATTAAGTCACATACTCGCTTATAAATACTACTACTCGCAATAAATCGCTTATTTTACAATATTGCAGATTCAATACGAGCGGGTGGTTAAAAGCGGGTCGTTTGTAAAATCCGTGACTTGGGCAACAACAAAAAGGAATAATATAAAAAAGGGATTATAAGATATGTTTATTTGTTCATACATGAGTTTACATACATTACATGCAAGATGATGCCACAAATTAAAAGAAGAAACCTGTCATGATGAGCCTTACGGTGTACAAATATAAGGTACGGACAATCTGAATAAAACATTATACATCTTTGGAATTGGCAAATTACAAAATAAAATAATGAAATAATAAAACATAAAACAGTAAATACGGACCGACTAATATTTACAATGAAATACTCTATACCGATAAAATAAATACCATACAACGGGGCAATGCTGCCAGTCTTCAAGACACTTTTTCAGAAGACAGCGACGCGGAGGAATACTTTGACGCCTGAGTAAATTTTCTTGTTTTATTTTTAGACTAATTATTTATTTTATAAAATGTAAATTAAAAAAACATGTGGGATAAAATAATAATAATAACAAAAAATTACAATATAAATTTTGTCGTGAATAAAACATAAATTTCAAATAATTAAGTCAATTATAGCAATAACTTTATGTCAAAATTTTATTTAGTTACATGTAGCGGTCAGTGGACGAACATTACAATTGGTCCTTAATATCATCATTCAAGAATTTTGTACTGGTATAATATGCTTAGTCTGTAAAAAAACATTTTAATCTTTTCTTGAAAATGACAATATGTTTCTCTGTCAAACTTATTGGAAATTCGTTGAACACAATTGGAGCCACGCAGAAAACACTCTTTCGCATTAGTGTGTAATTGCAGGAATGGAGATGTAATCTACAAATATTACGTCTACTACGATTTTTGCTAACTACATCAGCTAAGCCAGGGAATAAATTAGGGTTAGTTAATTTCACAAATACAACAGCTTCCAAAATGTAAAGTGACGGAAGGGTTAAAATTTAATGTTCTATAAAATATAGCTTGCAGAGGAATGCATTGCAGTGTGTGACAATAACAGTCGCTTAGCCCAGTCAGATGACTACAGGTAAAGATAACGACTCTAAGGCTCGGTTGCACCGATATAACTTCAGCCATAACCGACGTGTTACTTTATCATTTTGCCAGCCAGTCTATGTAAATGCTGCTAAAATGACACTGAGCCTAAGGTTCGGTTGCACCGACTTAACCATAACCATATGTAAGTGACGTATTACTTTATCATTTTGAAAGCTTTTCTGAGTCAATTTTGTCAAAATTTCTTTATCATGTTGGTAACCTGTAACTAACTATCATGTTGGTACTATCATGATTCATGCTGGTACAACTGAGCCCAAGATAAATAAATATTACTTAACACTTGCTAACGTAATACGATTAGTTAGTTATATATTCCTGTCTCTATCTTGCATTTCATTGTTTGTCGTAGTTTGACGGCGACAGAGTCAGGAATAATTCTTAGGCTTAGGCTAACCACACGAGAGAATGAGAAAAGGGAGAAATTTATTTATACTTAGCTTTTCTTTGCTTGTTGTCGTTGTCCACCAGTTATATTTAATTAATAAAATAAGGTTAAAGTGACTAGCAACAAAAATAAAAGAACCAATCTCTCAAAAGATCCTTAAAAGTTTCTCCATTTATTTTCCTGTGCAAAAAGACAATGTAAAACTATTATAAACTCCGGAATTAGAACTGGATATAACGAGCTCCCGCTTGGTCAGTGCACAATTAACGTCGCCTGTCTCATAATCCACTTACAGAGATCATTCACACCCGCCTAGATTTAATTAAACCTTATGTAATTGGGTGATGACATACGGGAACCGGGAGCGGGAGCGGGAGCGGGAGCGGACTGGCCTAGAGATATGTTTGACAGGCGCGTGAAGGCTTTTTCATCGTGCACTTGGAAAATAATTTTATGTACATTTTAAAAACTGGTGGTTCTTAGAGCCTTTTCTGACTTGATACAGTTCACCTTATCTTATTTAATTGGTTTCCAGAAGCTTGATTCATCGACTAAACGTTATTACGCACGATTCTACCGCTACCCAAAGTAATAATTTTAAAGCAGCTGGCGTTACCCAACGTTTAAACGCAAATTAAAGAGCATCAACCCAAATATTGATAATGGGTGTAATTTATCTATAACTAGCTGTGCCCCGCGGTTTCACTCGCCCCGTTAAAAACTTCCGTACGATAAAAAAAAAAAAATTATGTAAAAACCATGTCCTAACAATGATGAACACAACAGAAAAAGAATTATCCAATTTGGTTCGGTCGTTCTCAAGTTATGGCGTGACAACGGAAAACGGGTTTCATTTTTATATATATAGATATGTATGCATTTAGAAATATATAAGTATGTTTATCAGTTGTCTAGTACTCATAACACAAGCTCTGCTTAGCTTGAGACTAGACGGCGTTGTGTGATAGTTGTGGAATATTATTATTATTATTATTTATAAGGATATAGCTAGAGGGCCACATTAAGCAAATTGGACGAGATTTTAAAGTTAACCAAAATACAAAAATTCCTGTAGATCCACCTATAATCAGTCTGTTCTGCCCACCATAACATAAGTAGCCTAGTAGAATTACACGGAAAGGCATGGAGCATTCCACGGCATAAAGCTAAAAGACCGAGCTCCAAACACTGAGATCCGAAGACACACAAAGGTGTTTGACATTAAAACACGAGTGATGGAGCTCAAATAGAGTTGAGCAGGTCACCTGGCAAAACGTAGTGACAGGTGGAGTAAGGCTGTGATAGAATGCCGTCCAAAAACACGATGAAGTAGTGTTGTTCGTTCGGTAGCGGGAGGGCGAACAATATTGTTACCATCGTTGGAAAATCCGGATGAGCGTGCAGAGGGGCATGGATATTGGTACAAGGAGAGGGAGTCCTTTGCCCAGCAGTGGGTGAAGTTGGACATTGGACCATTATGATGGTGACTTAAAGTAAAGATTTGCCAAAACACGATGAGACACATAACTATTCGTCGATCTTCGATAGTAAAACTAGTATGTCTGCTTACATAGACAACACCTAAAACAAAAAATAAAATGACAATCAATGAAGATCATTATTGCCATTGTCAATGCACTCCATAGTCAAATTGAAAAGTTTTATTTCATATAAACCATACAAAGGCACTTCTGCTTCTGCCTCGTTGGTCTAGTGGTCGCAAGCGCGGCTGCTGAGCGTGAGGTTTGGGTTCGATTCCCAGGTCGGGCAAAGTGTTATTGAATTTTTCTGTTAGGAAATTTTCAGTAGCAGCCCGGAGTCAGGAAGTTGGTGGTGTGATACCCCCGTGCTTCGGAGAGCTCGTAAAGCCGTCGGTCCTGCGCCTGATCTCTCTCTGGTCGTGTCGGATTTCCGCCCCATCGGAATATGAGAGTGAAGGAAAAGGGAGTGCACCTCTGTTTGCGCATACACTTGTACACTATAATATCTCCTGCATACTTGGCTAATCTCCGTGGAGATAGGCCACCGTGACCGAAATACGGTCGGAAGGAGTATAGTATACAAAGGCACTTATGAAAGGTCAGAATTTAGGTGCATATACAAAACTAAAACCCGAATAATTAATAGCAAAGTAAATTTATTTTTATTTACTTTAGTGAATGCTTTGTTTTACGTTTATTTACCGTAAGTTGTCAATAACATTATCATGTGAAGGGCACATTTTAATCCCGATGTCGCGTCCAGTCAAAATATTAAGATTTACGACACATGATTCAGGCAGAACACAATGCGTCATACAAATTGATTTAATAATTGTGTGACAGGATCAAAACTGTTATCACTTTCAATGTAAAATATTTACTTTCTAAATTATTGTGCAGTGCTGTGATTCACAGCAAATGACAATCTATCCTTTTCCCAAATACGTTGGGGTCATCATCCAATCTAACCGAATGCAGCTTAATACCAGTATTTTCCAGGGATCCACGACGTTTCTTACTTCCATAACACAGTTACTGGGTAACACGATGTCATGCTAAGACTGGTGCCAGACTTCCAAACATCTCATTATACCTGTAACAGGTGTTATAGATTTCATTTTTAATTCCGGGATGGTTTAGTGTGATCTCCAATGCACGGAGTGAACTCAATATGAAATAATGATCACCCATCTACGGATGTTACTTATCCATCAGCACCTCACAGTGAATTCAATCCACTACCTGCTCCGCTGATGCCACCACCCAAAAATGAGTCCTCCCAGGCAGATTTGCCACAATTAACAGGGTCGCTTTCTACCAACACTATAACAAAAAAAAAACAATCTTCTAATCGCTGTCCACTCCGCTCATACAATGAGCCTCGACTTTCCAGTGAGTCGTCTTGGCACCGCCAGAAAGCGCCCGTTTTTTTTTTGTATGGGATTGGCTGCGTCCCAGCAGACGGATCGCTTGATGGTAAGGGATTACCGCCGCCCATGGACACCCACAGCCCCATAGGAGTCGCAAATACGTAGCCGGCCTTTTAAAGGGTTTGGGCCTCCGGTACCCTCGGAAACAGCGGTTTTCTTTGAGGCCGTGGCATCTCTCCAGTCGAACCGGCCAATTCGTGCCAAAGCATGGCTCTCCCACTGTAAGCCCATGTCAATTATTCTTAATTAATCTTCAAATCGCCACCCGCTCAGCTCATGCACTGTATCATCACCCCACAATGAGTCGTCCCGGGTAGATTAGCGACAGTCGACATGGGGCGCTTACTCAGCTTACTGCCAACTGCAGTAACACGATATGGATGTTACGAACACGTCCGTCATTTGATACGTGTACCTTTGGTTCCTTATTGCGAAAATAGGTATATGTAAGTACTTAAGGTAGTATCATATTCATGTTCATGCATTCATGCTATAAATAATATAAATCAAGTAAGAATCGGTTTGTGAAATTGGTTAAAATATATTAAGGTATTTCTTATAAAGTCATATAATACAGGTGTTTTTTTTAAACTGAAAGACGCATTTCCTTTCTGACTATCCCTAAAAACATAACATAACATAGCATCACGCCTGTAGTCCCCGAAGGGGTAGGCAGAGGTGTACACAGTTGTACACCCACAGTTCACCTGTGCTGTTATTAAGTCCCATGTAGCAATAGGTGGTGAGCCTATTGCCATCTACCGGGCACAACTCTAAACTCCGGGCTGCTACTGAAAATTTTTAATAGAAAAACACAATAACACTTTGCCCTACTCGGGAATCGAACCCAAAACCTTCTGCTCAGCACTAGACCAACTCAAACGCAAACATATCTTTTTATTTTTTTTCGAATACACCATATTACAGGAACTTATGAAAAGTCAAAGCTAGGTGCACGGTTCCAAGAAGTTGATCATATGGAAAGAATCCGGCAAGAGACGAGTCAGTCCTCTCTATCTCTGAGAAGAAATAATTACACACCTCTGAGTTTGTTTCAAAGTCTCTTCTAAAGTCCTGACATAATTTTACTCAACATACGAGTGTAAACATCTGGCGATAAATCTGGAGTGAAATTTTGAAGAAAAAGCCATAGCAGTTTTAAGTTTTGACCTGACCAGCTGTCCTAATTGAGCGATTCGGATAGAGCCATTTTTTCGGAAAATATAATCGTTTTATAATAAAACACAACTTTTAACCGGATTAATCACGTGTATTATTGGATTTTGTTTTTCCTGACGTTTCGAACACTTTGCAGCGTTCGTGGTCGCAGGAAGACCACCAATAATAGACGCGATAAATCCGGTTAAAAGTTTTTTTTATTATAATGTGTAGTGATCGCAAAAACCTAAGATATTATTATATGATCGTTTTGTTGGTTTTCGTAGAAGCAAATCATTTAAGTAGGTATGTATTTGATCGAGTTTCTAAAAACATCAAACATTTTATAAAATAATTCGAACGTGTTTGACTGATAGACAGAAACCAGACCTTGCAACATATTTCTTGCATAGAATTAGAATATTTTTGCTACCCCATAGAAGGACATAGAGCTCAAAAAAGTGTAACCGTTTTTGAATTGTCAATGTGTGCGTGCAATAGTGATGTACAACGTGGAAATATTGACACATATCGCTTATCGATAAACAGTATTTCAGAAGTAAAGACTTGATATACAAAATGAAAATATTTTCAATCAAATTATGTTAATAAAACTAAAATCACAAGCGTAGGTATTATTTAATGCACTTCATTATTTAATGACATTATTTTAATAAAAACAATTCATGCGCTCATACTATAATTATATTTCATTGGTAATAGGTACTTCGTTAAGAAAGCAGCTTTTAAGGACCCTGAGCAGAGTATAGAGTATGACTGATTGACTGAATGATTTTTACCTACCTATCTTAATACCATTGCGAAGGTGGTCTGGACTCAGCGCAGCACACGCTTGAGGTGTGCCCTGCCTAGACCGCTGAGCGGCGGATACTAAAAGCCAGTATCGGCCGAGATCTATTTTTGCCGGCAATAGTGATAGTGTAGGTCTAGGCTGGCAGATTTAGGGAACAGGAGAGAAATGGCTTCCTTTTGAGATACTGCTGTCATCCAGAAAGAGACCGCCGAGCGGGATTGTGAGAGAGCCGATCCCTCTCAGAGAAGAAGGCGTCTAGGAGGCAACCGCCTCGGCGCCTAACAGCCGAAACCCCGCCTGTATGAATTAAGATAGGCGGCCCTTTGGGGTCACGGTTGCTTAAAGAGTATTTACCCATCGTGATCCCAGAGAAGACGGTGGCATAGTGGTCACGTGCTATCGTGCACAGCGAGGCTTAGGGGAGACCCCTTTACAGTCCTTCCAGGGATGTGTCTTAATAAGCGCTGCATAGCGGGGGTGCTGGAGCTGGTCTATTAAGTGCCTCCCTCCATACGCTGATGGTGACCGCCGAGGTGGTTTGAGTGAGGTAAGAATCTCACACACCCCGGTCTTATCCATAAAGGCCGGGCACGTTTTTGAAGGATTCCCCCCGAAGAAAAAAGATATATCCTATTATCTTTTCCTACGTCTTCTTTTTCTTTATTATTTTTTCTTCATTATCTTTATTCTTTTCGTTATCAATTAGTCTCATCCATTTTTCCTTTTCTTTAGCATCGACAGGAAACCTTTTGGTATAAAAAAATTTATCATACAAATATGAAATTCTCTTGAATTTGTAGTAAAAATTATGTAAACAACATATTCATTACGCTATCACATACAGGCTCAGTGCTCACCGCCTACAGGTGATAGCGCAGGAATCACCAACTAGTTATATTCGGGGTCTAATCAAATTCAAATCAAATAGCGAAGAATAATAGTAGCGCAGTTCGTTAGATCATTATTAAACTAAGGTCCGCACAAAGTAGGCTGGCGATCCGGATTTGAACCGCATTTGGGGACTACTGTAATAGCGTGATGAAATATATTTATAACGTAACTTGAGCCACTAAGCTACTCTGAGCTTCTTATACGTTATAAACGTTCGGACAGACACACCGACAAACAGACAGAAACGTTTCCAAACATTTTGGTTTCATCATATAGGTACCCCAATTAAAATTTTGGAAAAATTATTACTGTCCAGAGATAGTTGGTAGATCTACACTAATAATAAATTCTGATATCGGAACTTTTTGTTCTAAAATTTCATCGACACAATAGTCGACACTGACAAGTCACTATTTTGTATACATGAAATGAAAATTTATATTAGAAAAACGTACTCAATATTGCTTTTATGGCCATTGTTTTTTACTATAGAGTAAATTCACTATTTTCTTGATAGGATTTGTTATTCAAAATAAATTTTCTAAAGACAGATTTTTCCAAAATATGGCCATGAAAATATATGCTGTTGTTGACAATTTACCTTTGAAATTAATCTTTTCCTGGATTATATTTATAAGAAACATTGCAGTCACCAACACAACACGTAGGCATTACTTATAAATTTTAAAACTGTATAAAATATACAGGATTCCCTGACAATACAGCAAATATAAGTTAGCGTGATTTTTGACAGTGACACTGGAGAAAACAACATCTGCCAATAGTGCTGACTGAACCTAAATATGCTTTCTCTTTCTAACATGTGATATTTCCGTAAGAGATTCCATTCCCATAGTAGGCTTTGTTGGTCTTTTTCTATCCTACGTTTATGATTTCTTGTGTATATTTCGTCAATATTAAACCTTCGTTACTTAAGACCTGTTTATAGAAATTATTAAGTTTACCTCATTTAAATTACGAAAAATACGATCGTGAGAAGGATTCGTACCTACGCCTCCCGGATAAGAACTCCAGGCGCTCTGACCACTAAGCTAGTAAGCAGAGGCGAATTTTACTTCCACATTTTAATACGTCCTTTGGTGACGTCATCGTTACCTACTCAGTCCATTTACGGGTGACTGAACCGACACAACCAACTTTGCAGTTAATACATTGTTGTATAGATGCGATTACCTTAACAAATAGGTACAAAACGTATTAAAGTGTGGAAGAATAATACTGTTTATATAGGCAGAGTGCGGACAAGCAGGCATTCCACCTTCTCCTTCTGCTCCAGCCTTTGTCAGTCTTGCGAGAGTTGCAGTAAATGCAGCTGCGATCCTAAGACCCCGGTAAAGGTTAGCGATGGCCCGGTTTTAGTATGCATAAGTCCGGTATAATGGAGGTTCCATTACGAATTTTCCACATTTAGAAAACCGTCTCCTCTTACATTTTACGCCATCTTGGAAAATAGTCTCCACCATTTATAGATAGCTGCAATCTATGATTTTTATATGAAATCTCATAGGCTGCAATACTTTTATTTTTGTGGGGAAAATCCATTATACACGCTGTACCGGACCGTCCTGGGATTGTAGATGCATTCACCGCAACCTAGGTCCTGGTTGAAGGTATAGGTATATTCGGACCCCATCATTTGTGCAGGCCTGCTAGAGGTGACCTGCACAGACACTATAGATTATCACCATATTGGACCTGTCGCTGTATGGGCGGCAAACTTCCCAAGTCCGTTGCCCACAATTTCTGCGCCCTTTGGCGCCTACGCGCTTCTGCAGGGGTGATACAGCAGGCTGCTATACTAAGGTTGTTCACCCAGAGGGCGCAGGTTCAATACCGTGTTCTTCTTTCCACAAAAACAAGTATAAATTAAAGGAAGAATCGAAAAAAGAAGAACGGAGGAAAGTGGCGTGTCTTTCAAGCACGCAACTGGTACTCAGAACCCCAAGGATGTGCTTACACCGGCTTTGCACAGGGGTATTCTGGAGCTGGCCACCTTAGAGGAGCCCGGAGGTCCCTTACACGTGCTGATGATGACCTTCGGGTTGGTTTTAGCCAGGTAAAAATCCCACAAGCCCCAGTCATATCCAACAAAGGTAACCCCCTTTTGAAGGTTTCCCCCGCAAACGAAAGAACCTACTTAGTAAGATTCCAATTATTAAATAGGTATTTTGTCCTATGTCAGATAATTAAATCAACATAAAAAACGTAATGAAAATCTCTAAACAAATGCCTCGGCTTATTGCCACTTGTTTGACGAAATATAATATCAAAATAAATAATAATAACGCTTACATAATTTACAACTAAAAGACATTCAACTCAGTCATTTTACAACTCTAAATAAATTTAAGCAGAATAAATAATTGATAGTAGCAATGATTACAATATTATTTATTATGCATGACGTTTCACATTTATTTATTTGAGTTTTAATTATTTTACTTCAGATAACTGTAACTGTAGAAAAATAAATATATTATAGCATCACGCCTGTACCGCTGCAGGGTAGGGCAAAGGGGTACCATTATACAGCGTGTAACAAGTCCGTAGTAATACTTGAGGGGGTCAATGTACCCCGGTATTCGAAAAACTTTTACTATGGAACAAATTTCGAAAGCGCGACAAGTAAAATCAGCTGCTCCACAGAAATGTTTATACCTACTCGAACAAAATGTACGTCACAGCTGTTTTTCTTTGCACTTTCGTAATTGGTAGTAAAAGACTGCCTCGTTTGTCTCGTGGTCCCAAGCGCGACTGCTGAGCATTAGGTCCCGGGTTTGACACCCGGGTCGGGCAAAGTGTTATCGAGTTTTTCTGTTAGATTCTCAGTAGCAGTTTAGAATCGTGCCTGGTAGATGGCAATAGACTCACCACCTATTACATGGGACTTAATAACAGCATTGGTGAAAAGTGGGTTTACAATCGTGTACACCTCTGCCTAGCCCCTCGGGGAATACAGGCGTGACGGTATGATATGTTAGTAAAAGTTGTTCGCAAACATGGTACATTGATACATTCATCCCAGGTCCTAATTAATTAGGTAATTTCCTTTAGAAGGGTTAATATATAAGTCAAATACATTCACTTAAGCCAAGAATTGAATGGATATAACAAATTATTTGTAATAGTAGTACCTACTAGCAAAAAGAAAACTGCTCCTCGAACGGCAAATATTAAGAAAAAAAAAAAACTTAGAAATTTAAATTATGGCTTAAATAAATCCTTAACATGCATACATTGACCCACGGATCTGAAAAAAATACGGATGTAACCTTGCTTTGTAATAAGCGAAGCATAGATTACGCAGTACACACGCAGCGTACTGGTGCGGCAGTGAATGAGTTTTAAGTATTTGTATGCGTTTAGCTCGTGTATGACAAGCGAAATTGAATGACTAGACATGCTTCTCACATGTCGTACGCAACGCTACGTCCGTATTTTATTAAGGTCCGTGCATTGACCTCTTAAAAGGAAATTACCTAATAAATTAGGACCTTGTATATTGTATACCCACATGTAGTTATTTAGTCCCATGTAATAGATTCCAATAGAATCCCAAGCTCCAGGATTGAGAATACCCTAACAGAAAACTCAACTTTGCCCGACCCGGGAATCGTACTCAAGACCTCGCACTCAGCAGTTACAACTGGACCACAGAGGCAAACTAAAATACGATATCTCAATATTATTCTTACCAAAACTTTTCCATAATTTTAAAGAGCACGTCAATCCATCAAAAGCCTCGGGGGCTTCAAAATCTCGGACCCCAGTCATCCACTAAAAGCATATTGAATGCTAAAGAAGGACAAAAGAAAATCTATTATGGAGATTTTATTTCGTATTTCGTGGTAACCCCATAGCGCCCTAGTAAAGTTTCCTGACGAATTGGCGAGCCGCGATACCCATATATTTATCTGTTTTAAGCCCGTCCCACTGTTGGGCAAAGGCCACCCTACTTTTTTTCAACCCTTCATAGTTTGTTGGTAAAAGATTTTGTGAGCCTCAGTATGAAAGGAGGCCCGTGTTCACGTCTGCTAATCCCTTCGGAGAAAACAGGCTTCATGCTATGTTGTTCCACTGTTAACCAAAAGCCCCCAAGTCAAGTAAATTGTTCCTGGTTAATAAAAAGTGTTAAAATTAAGGAATACTTACAATACATAACTTACTTCCAATTTAAGTCTACGTGCCGTGAAGCCGAATACACCGGTGTATATCTCTCTCTCCCGCCTGCATTACACCACTAAGGTGGAGGACATCCTACCGAGGGTGTAGTTGCTGGAGAACTTCAACGTCAACTTTAATGAGTTCGTAGTGCGTGTACCGAACTGTTCTGCATCTCAATATGGAAGAAGACTTTTGGCCAACGGGCGTGGCCGCCGACAAGTATCGAAAGACGGTACAAAGATAATATAGTGCAAAGTGAAGTGCTACTAACGTAATTATGAAGCCTTCGATTCCGGATTGATACCACGGCCTCACAGAAAACCGGCGTGAAACAACGCTTGCGTTGTGTTTCGCCGAGTGAGTGAGGGTACCGGAGGCCCAAAACCTTTAAAAGGCCGGCAACGCACTTGCGACTCCTCTGGGGTTGCGGGTGTCCATGGGTGGCGGTAATCGCTTACCATCAGGCGAGCCGTCTGCTCGGTAGCCCCCTATTCCATAAAAAAAAGCCTTATTTCTTTTTTTATTTGGTGGATTTTGTCGCTTACCGACCATATCACCCAGGTACGTCAAAATCAAAAAAAAATACACATACATAAAGTAGATCACCTAACTGCTAACATATAAAAAAGTTTAGCTTTTCCTGATAATGGAAATGCTAGTATAGAAATGCAAAAGCCAATGTCATAAATTTTACTTACACAGTTTAGTATATATGTACTTTATTTTATATGCTTGTTTGTAAGGTATATTTGTTGATCTACGGGACATGGCAGCCTGAAAATGAATTATTTATACTTGATTTTTGATAAATATTCAGGTCTATTGCCATATTAATGCTTATTTATTATTAATAATTAAGACAGAAGACGTAAGACGAAGGATCAGTCAGCTATGTAAATCTGGAGAGCACTGCATTACTCTAGTAACCCTAGGAGAGCATAGTTCAAATGGAAGTGACGCATTATCAAGCCTCTATTATAATTACGTGTATTTATGATGACAACTTAGTGGTCTCCAGGTTATTAAGTTTTTCTGTTAGGAAATTCTCAGTAGCAGCACGCGGCGTCTGGAATTTTGCCCGGCAGATGGCAATAGGCTCACCACATGGGCCCTAATAAAAGCATTGGTGAAATGTGGTGTACTCTGCCTCCCCCTTCGGGGAACAGAGGCGTAATGCTATGTTATGTTATGATTTGTGGTCCTCCGTCTCCAAGGACCAATTCCAAAACTTACTGACCTAACCTAAAATCTGATGAACCCAAGTCTTTCGAGACATTCGAAAGACTTCGGTTCATCGGATTTTAGGTTAGGTAAGTACGTTTTAGGTGTTACATTGTTAGTGAAGGTCCTTTTAATAATAAGTTTCTTCAAGGAAATAGGCTCATCGCGTGACTTAATAACGACATCAGATAACTGTGAGTGTACGACAATGTGTAAGGACATCTCTGCTCAAACCCTCTGGTGAATACAGGCGTGATGCATTATATTTCTTACCTAATTCTAGACTAGAATGCATTGCACTAGACCCTGTACTTACACTACTTACGGAGAAGGTCTTTGCAACGTATCCACTTCCTCACTAAGATTTTTATTAATAAATTAGATGTCCTGCGCACGGTGCGAAGTTGAGCTGTTATATTCGTGTGACATAGGGGTGAGCGGGATTGCGAGCTTGTGTCCGAACAATTATATGATTCTTGGCAGTAGGATATAAGTATATATTTTTATTTTACAGCTTAAAATGCTGCATAAAAGTTGAACACATTAAAAGACGAACTTTACCATAACATAACATAGCATCACGCCTGTATACCCCGAAGGTGTAGGCAGAGGTGTACACAATTGTACACCCACATTTCACCAATGCTGTGATTAAGTCCCATGTAATAGGTGTTGAGCCTATTGCCATCTACCGGGCACAATTCCAAACTCCCGGCTGCTACTGAGAATATTATAACAGAAAAACTCAATAACACTTTGCCCGACGCGAGAATCGAACCCGATACCTTATGCTTAGCAGTCGCGCTTGGGACCACTAGACCAACGAACTTCAAATATGCTTAATAATGTATTATTTAATGAATTAATAATAATTTAAGTAAAAACGTTCAAATTTATTTATTAGACAAAGACAGTAATACTGTAAGCGTAGCTCGCTGTATATCTATACAAAATATTATTTGACACAGACATACCTACGTGTTTTTTCTATACCTTACACTATATGTACATTTAATATTGTGTCTCAAATCCCTGTTTAAACGGAAAAGGTATATTGACGTTATCTGACGTCACACCACAAATTAACGCCATATTCATTTCACACCATTTAGTACAATGTTCGTTTCGTAAGATAAGGACAGGAAATGCCCCCCCAACAAACTCTTCGGAAGGTTTTGTTTTCATTTCACCTTGTAATTATCCAATGACAGGCCTCTAATTATAATACGATTGATTACTGTACTAATTTGTCAAACCGTGTATGTACTAACAAATTTGTTAATTATGCATCTCATAAAAAACATTGCTTATTCCATAAAATTCTTATTATCAAGTAACCTTAAAATAAATTAATATTATATTCGCACTATTGCAGTGCCCTAACAGGGTTCATGTCTTGGAAACAATTGAACTTGTAACATCAATGTATAATATCACATGAAGCAATAAACTTTCTGATTTCTGATTTCTAATGCAAGATAAATCTTTGAAAAAAAATAATGCGGATAAAAAAGACAAGATTTATTTTGCATTAAAAAAGTCTATCTGTTTCTTCTATTTAATATCATTGTAAGTTGCATCGTTATCGTGAAGCGAGGTACATAGATAGATAATCCATGACTACTCAGTCAAGAACGTTATATGGGAGCAGGAGAAAGTCTACTTGTTGAAAGGAGGTTCTCCTTTACGTCCAATGTAAATGAAACAACAATGTAACTGCTATATCTGTCTACATTTTCGGTCTATCAGCAATCTCTCCACGTGCAAAAGAAACGTGTATATATTTATCTAGTGATTATAAAAATTCGCATTATTTATATCTAATAATGCATTTCGCCGCACATGTCTCCGTATCAGTATTCAATCTTAATAAATACATGTTATCAATATTAATTAGAAGCACGATTCTAGCACAATTATTTCATGAGGCATCATCATGATATTGGATTACTTTGTTATTTTCTCAAGGACAATGTAAAACAGTATTTACGGTCGAGAAAATCGAATCATAATCCATCTGTCCACCAATTCTTCCGATTATTTAATAGCTCCACTTAATGTTTTTTTCACATAAGGCAATTTACATCAACACTTGACTGTGATAGGAAAACGTTCTACTGTCATCGTCTAAACTCACACTAAAAATATAAATTGCCAATGTGAATTTAAAATAGCTTTAGATTCAATTTCCTTGACTAGGTAGGATATAGGTACTCCATCATTATACACCAGTAAACATAAAAAATATGTCGATGTATTCATTCTGTTATTTTTATAGCCAATTTCAACGGAGAATGCCATGAATTTATTTACTGACATGAAAGTCGTGACTTGAAAAAACATTAAATCCTTCAGTATAATACAAATATGTTGCAGATGGAATTGGCACAAACACTTAAAAAGTGCTTAGATGTTAACAAAGTGCTATCTTATTCAAATTCATACTCTGCACCTGAATTAGATTTCGGCTGTCGTTATCAATGATATCAGAGTCCTTAAACTTGGCAGGGTCGAGACGATAGCATCAAAAAGTAATCTAATCCATTAATATGCGTGAATTAAGTAATAGTGTTGGATTTTATGACTTACTACGTTATTCAAATTGAATTATTTTTATTATACTGTATATTCACAACCTGTTCTCGTACTTATTTACATGAACATATGATTGATTTTTACACAGTACGCTAATATTTTATTACTGCACTGCCGTTCTTTTTGCTAATTTCAAGTGGAAACCTGTCAATTATTTTTTTCTCATTTAAAGACCATTCGATAGAGGTTCTTAATTATTCTGTTGCCCTATGCTGATGTTCCTCAAAAACTCATTCAAACAATGGAATTCATACTAACACGGCATCATCAAATAATAAATATTGACACAAACGAAATAGCCCTTTTCCACTGTTCCATCGATGAGTTATCTAGATTAGCAAATTATGTCCGTAGATTAAAAAAATGGTTAAAATAAGACGTGGACAGTACCAATATTTGCGTATTGATAATAATAAATTGTATTTGCATGACAAAACGTCTGTCCAAGCGTAAATTTTTGTATGTACTACAGTTTACAAATAATTATTTATAGTTACTCCTTATTCAAATTATGTAATTTAAAGTGATGCCCTAACACTTGGCCGGTAAAACTATGAAACATAATTTCAGTGGTCAAAAGGACCAAGAACTTGACGTTTCAATGATCCACCGTGTTGTTTCGGATTAATGTTGGCATTGTCTCTTTCGTTCTTATATTTTCCATACATAATTTAACGTGATCTCAAATTATAACGCGTCGCACTTCGTGCTCGAATATTTTTCATAGCCTGATGTCTTAACTAACTTACGTAGAAGGTACTGCTTTTAAATGTTATGTAAATGTATGTATGTCGTAGGACCATTAAAAGGTAAGTAGGTAAGCGAAACACAAACGCATGTCTTTTTATGATTTATAGAAATCTAAAATTCCATCGTTTGATTTTGTCAACCCTACGATAATTGTTGATGCACTTTAAAATCTAGAATTATTATTTTGATACTAACTGTCTGGTTATTATGCTACAAAATATAGAAACGAAACAGAAAGTTTTTACGGAAATGAGCCGCACAATATGAAATATGAATTTAAAAATATGTTGTACTGTACAGATTGTAAAAATTGATTTCATAGTTGCGATAGTTAACTGTCCTTTACTTAAAGAAAGTGCCGATTAGACTCAACATAAAAACATCCCAAACAAAGAGTTGTTGATTTTTAATTAATACAAAATGATTGATACAGATCCAGACCAACGTTTGTTTTGCTTATCATGAGAATAGTAATTAAATTATCGTTTCATAGCATCGGTCGGTAAAAAAGAAGATTTTAGATAACTTTCTGTTAACATTCAGAAATGTAAACAATCTGACTATTGATCTATTATCTATGGTCTGTATTTTGCAAAGTAAATATTTGTTTTGAAATACAAATAGGGCGGAAAACAATCCGTTGGTTGACCTACTTTTGAGTTACAACTAGTTTTTTTTAATGTCTCTTTTAGTCCTGTTCTACACAAACATATTCTGTTTTATATTACATATTTTATTTTAGAAATGCTTTAAGTTAACGATTTGGAATCTTCTATTTTTTCATCTCTATTACTCTAATTGTCATTACTACATCTATCTTTGAAAATGGCATTGGGGAGAACCCCCATAACAATTGAAAAAGTTCATCATTATCGCCAAAAAACAGCTAATTGCTATTTGACCTACATATATCTTGATTATTTATATACTTTTTTTTTCTTTGTGTGGACTAATCCATACAGATAAATCTTCGAAAAGAATTTACGCATGCATAGCGAACACTAAAGATAAAAAAAAATTTGGAATGAAAAAATTCGGTCGTGAGCATTGTTCGAACCTGTGCCTCCCGGATAAGTACTCCAAGAGGTACGGTCGGCAGGTCGGCAGATGGACGGATCTACTTTTTATCAAAAGTGCACTTGAAACCAGTGTGAAAGAATGGAGAAGTGCCTATCGAGTATCTTGCGGTACCTGTCACAAAGGACAAAGTTCCGGTTGCTTCAGTTTGGGGACGCACCAAATAGAGTTGCTTCGTGCATGTTGATAGAAAGTTGGTCAAATATGGATTTCGCAAGTTTTCTTACGAGATACGATTGTATGATTCAAATAAACTTATCCCTAGACATATCCTAATGCCATTTTCCTGCCATTTATTTGTAGAGTTGTGACTTGGAAATACCTACAGGTGACTTTTTGCGCTTTCACTACTAATTGTCTACGAGAAAGTATGTGTCGAAACAGCATTTAAACGTTCAGTATTAAATATGGACTGCTATATTAAAAAATGACATAATCCTCACCCTCAACAAACATGAATACAGTTTTATCGCTACTTACTCATAATAATCCCTTAATTACGACACTTACGGAAGAGCAACGCTGTTAAATTCAGCAGGAAATATTTACCGTCAACCTGACAGTCAAAACAGACAAAAACCTTATTTACATATTTTACCGTGACTCGTACCGCGCATGCCCGTATTGACTAACAACAATCGCGGCACGCGCCATGCTGACAGTTGCCTGACGTTGCCGGCCGTATGTCACGAATATACGGACCGCCGTTAGTGTAGGCAGCACGGGCCGCACGGTGCATGCGCCCGATAAAAAATATGGTCAAAACAAAAAAAAATGTATAAAAAGTGGACGTGTCACATTTTCCATATTAGTCACAAACCGAGTGTGTGAGAGTGAAGTACAGTAAAATCAATAAATAAATTGATTGTCAATAAAAATAATAAAATAAAATAATAACAAGTGCAATAGAATCAATATTTAGGAGAAAAATATTTTTTCATTATTTTCCAAAATGATTTCTCTTATTGTGTTGGTGCTGGTCAGTTTTGCAGGTGGGTTTAGAAAATTATTTTTTAAGTTTTATTTTAATTTGATTTATGGTATTAATATTTCATTTAATTATTTTTGATTTGGATTTAAATTGAATTTGAAAGTTTCTTAGATTCAAACCCATTCATCATCTTATTATTATCATACCTAATTTATTAAAAAACATAGCAATAAATTTATTTATTTATTTTTAATATAAACACATGCGTTTTTATTGCTTTAACATTTAAGGGATATATCATTTAGATATTGGTCCTTCAACCCATAGTGCATACATATGAAAACTTTGATCTACATATAATTAAAGATGAATGATGGTAAAACAGGCTTAGGAATTAGACTTATTTCTATAGATATTAAACAACAAGTTATATCTACTTTCTCGCCAATGTTATTTAATGATCAAACTCAATACTAAACAATAAACCCCTTAATCCTGTACTTTAAATATACTTTAGCTTAAACGTGTTATATCATTCCAATATCATTAAATTTACAGGGATGGGTTTAATTTAGAAGAGCCTTAATTTTAATGTAATACAAGCCGAACTCACCAAAATGATCAATAAATCTCCAATCAATTGTAATAGCACTTGCAGCAACAACAACTTTATTGTATTAATTAACTGTATCAGTAGATTCATATTTTTATTGCATTGCTTATAAATAATGCACAGTGCACAGACCGTTTCCTGAATGCCCAATGGGAATTAACTATTATTATATATATTATACATATCCATTGAACGATTTCCGGGACTTGTAGTGTCTTTAAATTCTCTCTAAAGAAATTCTCAATAGCAACGGACTGCCTCAAACTGTGCACGGTAGATCGCAATAGGATTTTATGCGACTTCTTAATGGCATTGGTGAAAATAAATGAAGATGTATACTTATCTGTCTAACCCTTCGGGAAATACGGGGGTGATGTTATGTTAAGGTAACCATACATAGCACAAAGATTTGTGGTCACGGTTCATGTTGTAGTTATTACTGAACAGAAAAAGCTACACAATCACGACACCTACAATAACGAGATTAAATAAATAAAAAATAAAAAAAGCACGCCTGTCATTTGTAATTCTTTTTAATTCACACATTTTTGTGTATCACAGCCACAATATCACTATTTTTTATGTTTTACTAGTTATCCTATGTTACCCGGGTTAATGTAAGGATTCTAACGATACCCCGTACATGTAAATCGGTTCAGGCGTTTAGAAGTTATGGTGGAATAAAGTAACTCACAAACATAGTTACATTCTTACATACATACATACATGAACCCTAAAAACATAAAACTCATTTTTTGGGTAGTCGTGTAAAAAATAAAACAGGATATGACCTCGGAACTAGCAAGTCAGAGGTCACAGGCTTGAACCCAAGGCCTCCAAACCATTGACTTTTCGAAATCATATGAGTATTATCTCTAAAAACGGTCAAGGAAAACATTAAAAGAAAATCAGCACACTTAAAAGATGTTTTCCATAGTGTGTAAAGTCTCGTCAGAGACCAACGGGCGGTTGTTAACTCTGACGCTAGGGGGAGTTCCGGAGCTGGTCTCTTAAGAGGACACGGAACACCCTTTCAAGTGCTAATCACTGGGGTAGTATTAATGAGGTGAAAATCCAACACCCCCGTTTTTATCCACAAAAGACGGAAAGAAAATGTTTTCAGCTTAATGATAATTATAAAGAAGACTTCTACACAGGATTAGTTTATTCTGCCTTCATATACTCTACTTTTATATTTTCTATCGTTACTAATTTAAAATTTATTTATATTGTTACAGGTTTTTCGCTACAAGCGGAATGGTCCTATAACTGTAAGTATCTTTTTACCATAAATCGATTCATCATTTCCTTCAATTAGATCTATGCGATAGTAGACATACGCATGTCTATAAAAAAAGTAATAAAAATAATAATAAAACAGCAATCAAAATTCTCAGAAACACATTTAAAAATAAGTGACATATTTTTAATCATTTCCTAACATATTTGAAATTACAAAACACATAATTATGCAACATGATAATTTAGTTACAAAAACTGTTTCGTATCAATGGAAGGACATGTATTTTTTATTACATATTATAATAATAGCAAAGAAATATTTTAATTAATCATGAATTATTTAAACAGCTTAATATTTTAATGATTTTGGCCCCACTATATTAATTCTTTAATTCAAAAATAATTATGTTAAAATATTCGTATAATTTTAAATTTAAGTATCAAGATTTAGAATGTCAAAGGACCAATATAATAACGTCACAAATAGCTCATCAATATTATAATCAAGTGTCATCAAACTATTCATGAATCATTGTTTTTAAATATTGATAGCATTACATTGAGTAATATAATTATATATCTTCTCCTAATCCTAAATACCTACATTAAATATTTTGATGTCAATGTGTAGGTATAAAATGTATAAATATTTTGTCTAATAAGTATATAGTAATTCATTGAGATAGGGCGGTATGAATCTGACATTATTAGGAAGGCAAAGTTTGTTCGAAGGACCTCGTTTTCGGCCTAATAGTTTACAACAACTGCTGTAGGTACCTATTCAATGTCTTTCTTTTTTAATTACGTGTCTTTAATCCAAATGACTGCAGTTCTGAAAACTGACCAGTATCAACTAATCAACTTGACTTGTGAGAACTAGCTATGTATAGATTCAAATAATAAAATCTTTCGTGCTACACGGTGACTCATACTTGCCGTCAGTTAGGACAGGTCAACGTGACAACTGCTATTACATTTCTTCCAACAAAGGCTATTCCAGGCGCCCTACATGGTTACGCTCACATAGCCTTATACGCTGATGTCTGGACTCTAAAACAGACCTCTAGTTAGTTTAGATTTTTCTTCTCATAATAAAAAGCCTTATAGATTTCAATTTGACGTGGAAAAGAGTTCCAAAAAAGGTATTTATAGTAAAATATAAATGATGAATTTTGAGAAATCAATATCACGATCAACATTTACGTTATTAATGAGGTAAAAGTCCAAATTACTGTAATCAGTGATTATTTGTAACAGATAATATGAAACAGTAGATATCTAATATATTGTATATACTTGTGCATGTATATGAAATTATCTTAACAGATTAAACACGTTAATTACTTATAATTGAAAAATTAATACACTATCGTCATAAACTTTTTTTTTAAGTTGTATTATTTGATGATAATCTGGTATCAATTAATTTTGATTTAATACATTTCATATTTATCATAATTTAAGTGACAGTGATACTTCCTAGTTTGGCTTCTATGAATAGTTTAATTATATTATTATCAAATATATTTAAACATAAGAAAACTGGTATGAACTGATTGCGAAACCAATTCCAATTTGAAGTCGGTAAAAAAATGATTTGATTCAAATAATGTCCCATTATTATTTATAAATAATTATATTACGTTTATAAATAATTAAACATTCATGCATATAAAATAAAAACTAATGTATTGATTTGGTACGAATAACTTCGATATAAAAAACAAGACCATTATTCAGATAAATTTTTGAAAAGCATTAACGCCTGCTTAACGAACTCTAAAGATATAATATTAAATGGAAAAAGAAAACAGTCGCGAGCAGGATTCGGACCTGCGCCTCCCGGATAAATACTCCAGGCGCTCTGACCACTAAGCCATCTCGACCTCTGCTCACCACCGCGAATTCTTCATCTTCATTTTAATACGTATTTTGGCGACGTCATTGCTATCTATTCAGTCCGTATACAGGTGACCGAACCGACACGACTAACTTTGTTATGAATACTAAGTATAGCATATAATATTACTCGTTAGTCAACGAACTTATTTTTACTCCTAAGTTTTAATAAATAAACATTAGTTAGCACGTGCTATGACTTATACCGCTATGACCCCGTCTAAAATTCCCAGGCGTCCGGATAAAGCCGGACACAGTCAGGCTTTTTGGTGGCGTATCCGAGTTTGACAGTTATGTGACGATAACCGAAATAATCCAAATCCAAAGCACGTGCATATATTTGTTTATTTGTTTTGATTTAAACCTGCTACCCACTAATAATTTTATCAAATCATGTTTTCTATTCAGAATAAAAACCAAAACCATTAAAAACTAAGCCGAGTAAGAAAAATACGGTCGTGAGCAGGAATCGAACCCCCGCCTTCCTGATAAATACTCCAGGCGCTCTTTCCACTAAGAGTTCGATATGACTTAGTGGACAGACCGTAACGCGTGGTCACGACCTTAAATTTCTTTCCACAAAAAAATACCAATTGCTTTAGAGATCGCTACGCATGCGTTAATGCGATTAAAAGATTTATCTGTAAACCAGAGTTATCATATTTCTTTCCTTTCAAATATCTCTTAACTAGTTAACATTAACATGATGAACTCGAACCGATCTGGGACGGCAACCCAAGTTTCTACCAAACTACTAAATTCATCAGCCAGTATTAACCCCTCTTTTCACCCTCAGACGAGACGCAATGGCCAGGAGTGTGCAACACAGGGCAGCAACAATCTCCCATCAACATCATGACTAGGGACACCGTGGTGGACACGCACCAGGTGCACATTCGAGGACCTCTGCAGTTCAGGGGATACGGCAACGTTCAGCTCACTGGGATCAATAATGGACACACATGTGAGTAATTTTTACTGATTTAATTAAACGTCAGTTTTTTTTATATCTTTTTCACGATATATCCTTCTATGATCACTGGATTTAATGATTAAATTAATTTAAAAGTTGAACAAAAATAATAAAATAATGTTAGTGAACATGTCCTTTACAATCATAATAATTGTCGGCCATTTTTAATGTCGCCCAAAATGAATGTGGAAGAGAGGACAAGAACTAAAACATGAATAATATTTCAGTGAGGTGGACTGGTGTTGACGGTAACCCACCCTTATTGTCTGGTGGTCCTCTGATTGGGAACTACACCTTCCTGCAGTTCCACCTCCACTGGCTGTCTGAACACGCCATCGATGGCATGAAGTAAGTTCCAACCTGCTTTTATTTTTAATCTACATTTTTTCCTTCAAAATGGTTGTACCTCACCGAGTTTGTCGCCTGTGTCATGGCTGCGTATAAAAACACAAATGTTACATGTATCCAGACCCAGAACAGTTATCTGTAGCTAGATTAAACCAACCGGAAATCGAAACAGCGGCTGCGTCGTAAATTTCTTACTACTGACAGCCAGGACAGCCAGGATCTTCGATGATCACCACTGAAAACAAACATAGAAGCAAAACCTATTGCAGAAAATAAATTATATATAGCGTGTAACGGCGCGCTTGGCGCAGTGGTCGGGAGACCGACTGCTGCGTCGCGTGTCGCAGGTTCGAATCCTGTGCGGAACAAATATTTGTATGTTCGACGGATAATTATGGATGCAAATAATACTCCCATAATATTGAGGGTAGTCATGCATTACGTGTGCACCGCCCGCTCGCCCCCAAATTTATGCATAGATATTGTATTTATTTGCATCCATTGTAATGGAGTTCCCCAAAGTAACGCCTGAATCTATTCAATACGATTAATCATTGTTCGGGTTCTGGGTGTGTGTGCATTTGAGATAATATGTTTGTAAACGCACCCACGATACAGGAAGAAATTCCTAGGGTGGGGCAACGTTTAAAAAAACAGAAGTCCGTAGTCATAGTAGGTAAAATACTTAACGGGGTCAATGTACTCTCATGTATTCAAACAACTTTTACTATGGACACAACTTTGAAAGCGCAATAAAAAAATCAGGTGCTTTTTTTTTTTAAATGGCCTCTTGCAGAAACCCAGAGGGGTTTTGTCTGCGTAACCGGACAATATCTAAGGCGAGGCAATTTGATGCCTCCAGCCAGAGCATATTTTAAGATGCTACGAACTAAGCAACAGCACTAAGGGCGCCACGAAGCGGCTTAGGGCGTTGCTGGGGGGACAACTAGGGACTAGCTGGGTCATATCAGTTTCCTTATTATTAAGGGACGAATTTAAAGCTACTAGCTCGGCGCGGGCCGGCTCGAGCAAGGGTCGGGGCGGAGAAAATCAGCTGCTCGATAGAAATGCTCTTAACTACTCGATCAAAACATTATAATAAGCAGCTGATTTTCTTTCACGCTTTCGAAGTTGGTTCAGTAGTAAAAGTTTTTCATAAATTTCTATTACACATTGTATATCACAGAACAATAATTATGTCAATCGTACAAATATTTCTTTCGTGAAGCTATCAAATCCGCGACACGGGTTTAGCAGAATTCATAAACTTTATTTTCCCTAAATCATTTATTTATTTATATCCTTAACTTACATCTATCATTACAGGTAGTAAACCTAATGCGATAGCTAAGCTAAAGACCACAAAAAAAAACAACAAAAAAAGACATTAATAACTAATACTTACCTTACCTACAACTATAACAATCTAGTTTTATAACATGCCACCCAATAAGTAACCCTTGTGAATTCGCTCAATGTACAAGAAAACAAATCAACATATTGAGCTACCACGTTAAGCGTACGCATGGCACGTGTAAAGGTGAACGCAGACTTGGCCGCACCGCAGTCTCCGCAGTCCCCGCGAAAAATGGTCGCCACTCAGCGATGTGTCGCCTTTATGGCAACCCAACCAGCGCCGATATTCTGTGGCAACCATATTGACGAGTGGCGTCTTCCGGCAGTCATCGCTTTTTGTTAATGGCCTCGCACATCTATCCGCACCGCACTCACTGCAGTCGTTCCCGTCGCCGCACGCATCTCACTTGATTTCTTTCATTCGTTTGTAATATAAAGTAAGTGTATGGCTCTTGACGAACAATTTGTTGTCAGTTGTTTATTATTAGAGGAAGAAGAAAATGAAATACCAACAAGATTTAAAAATGCGTTGGTGACGTCATCAGCTGCGGCTTGAGGAGTTCGGTCGTTTCAGGGACTGCGGCGACTGCGACGCGGGTGGGTGTGCGAAGATGCATAGAACTTTATATAAAGAATTCGAATGCGAAAACTGCGGCGCGTGCGGTGCGGCCAAGTCTGCGTTCACCTTTAGTGGCACCCTTTGTAGCAAGTTAGTGCGCGCGCACGGTACATAAATGTACCTACTATAAAATAAAGTTTAAATCTGATAAAAAGACCATACAGTATTATTCCAAATCACCACCATTTCTTTACCCCTGACATAATGATACCGTTTCGTTTTACTCCACGACTCCAACTGACACTTTCGCTTTGTATTTGTTTTTTTACAACTCTTTCACCGGCCTATCTATTCAAGAATCTGGGGTATGAAAGGCCGACCTTTCCATTTCGCACCTTTTCATACGCCGTAGACACTTAACCCTTTGATAGCTAACGACCCATGTACGTGACTTTGCATTTAGTTGATCATGCTCTCGTTTCGCAACCCTTGCCATTGATAACAGAAAGAAAGAAAAAAATTTATTGCCACACAGAGCCGTAAGGATGGATACATATACTGGGAAATATATGAAATAAATAAACAATCGTATTATAAAACCCTACAACACAACTGTGCGAAAAATGGTCGCCACTCAGCCTAATGCTGATGTGTCGCCGTTATGGCAACCCAACCAGCGCTGATATTCTGTGGCAACCATATTGACGAGTGGCGTCTTCAACAAAAATTAAATAGCAGTTTTGCAATTTATTTATTTGTTCAATCATTGCTGTTGTGTATTAAATTTTCTGTGTAGATTTGAATTTGATTAAAATTTGCAATTTAGTAGTTAGATTAATTATTTATTTATCGGTTACTTTATATAGATACTGTGTGGCGGGTTATAAAATTTTATGTAGTATACAGAAATGTCCTGCCGATCTGGTATCGCCTTGCGGCATTATTACTCTTTATTTATTAATCAGACTACGTCATTGGTCTAGCAATTGCAAGCGTGAACCTAAAGTTCGAATCTCGGGTCAGGTAGTAAAGATATTGGATTTATCTGTTAGGAAATTCTCAATAGCAGCCCCGAGTTTGGTATCCCGCCATTATTAAGGCATCGGTGAAATGTTGGTAAAACAGTTCACTTCTGTCTAAGCCTTCGGGGAATACAGGTGTGATGCTATGCTTTATTTATGATGTATTTATTAATCAGTGATATTTATTAGGTAATAAAAGTCTAGTGCATTCACCTCTTATCACTGTCCTGAAGTGTCACCAACACTGCAATGGTGCCGATTTTTATGTACGTAATCTAATATTTTAATCATGCGTTATTTCTTATAATGCCGCAAAAGCCTCCAATTAATTTAGTTTTTATTAAATTGTATGTTATTATGATATTTTTAAAGATAGGTTAACATGTTATGATTTTCATTTCCAACATAAACCTAGTAAGTATAAATAAACATGATATATGTTGGGGACCATCGATTGATTCGAACGGACCAGAATCCGACGGGTTGTGGTGAATGCAACCGCGTTATCGGAAACCCGGGAAAGGTTAACGTTGGACCATGTTGTTTTTAGGCGGTAGGAGGCGGGCACAACGTCCATGGTGGATGTATCAATAAAAAGCTATATAATATAACATAGCATAGTGATAGCCTTGTGGTATGAACGTTGGACTGACAAGTCAAATTTCGCAAGTTCAAATCCAAGGCACGCACCACTGACTTTTCGAAGTCATGTGCGTATTATAAATTAAATATCACTTCCTTAAAACGGTGAAGGAAAATATCGTTAAGATACCTGAGAGATGTTCTCGATGTTGTGTAAAACCATGTCAAAGACCTGCTACGGGTGGTTTAAACTCTGACACTAGGCTGTTCATCAACCACACGATAAGAAGAAGACATATCATCACGCCTAGGTGGTGAACTCATTGCCATCAAACTGTCACAATTCCAAACTCCAAACTGCTACTGAGAACTTAGTAATAGAAAAAGTCAATACGCATTTACCCAACTCGGGAATCGAACGCAGGACGCTTAATAGCCGTGTATGCTACTACTGGACCAATGAGGCAGCACATAAGCTTAGTTATCTTTGTAAAAATCGCAGCGTTCAACATCCCATCTAAAACTATAGACAACCAATCTACTTCGGTAGGTATAAAAAATGCAAATCATACAAAAAAAAATGTCGTCAAAATTTAATAATCTTTGTACAAATCAGATCGCACAATATTATGTCACTTATGATAAGTGAGTATTAGTTAGTGTACACTAAAATTAGTTGTTCACATAGTGGCGTGTGAGTGACATTTATTTGTTCCCTAATTTTGTTATAAGTACCGGTTTCTTTCCATATCGGTTCGGTTATAAAACAGTTATATTTGCGCACGCACATGTTCGGTATTGAATCTTGAATGAGATAGTAGAGATTGCGATTTTTCGCAAGACGTAATAATGTTATAAAGTTGACTGGAAATTCTGTCAATGTTTTTAGTCATAAATTGCGGGACACTTTTAGATGATCACTAAAATTAGAGACGAAAACTAAAATTGTATGGAAAATTTTAGTTTAACGAGTCTTAATTTGAATCAGACGTGTTTGAATGTATCCTTTCTCGCTCTTATCATAACTGTTAATAAAATTCATCAATGCTACAACAAAGCAACATCATGAAAGTGATCTGTGGAGGGGGTCACGACCCTCACCATTGATGAAAACGACGCGAGGAAGAGGACTCGGTCACTTCGCAGAAAAAAAAATCTTTTAAATTTGTTTCGAGCATCTTACCTCTGTGGTCAAGTTTGAAACTATAATACATTTTCTTTGTCTACAGATACCCGTTGGAGATCCACATGGTGCACATCAAGACTGGTCTGACTCTCGACGAGGCTCTCGAGCGATCTGATGGTCTTGCTGTCGTCGGCGTGTTTTGTATAGTAAGTATCCTTCATTGCATTTATCCTGTTATTCCTAGGGTATGAGACTTTTGCCAGAGAATTTGTATTTAGACAATCGTACTTTTATGAAAAGGAGTTTCCCTTGATTATAATATATTTGGGTCTCCTCATATGTGTTCCCTATAATAAATTGTAAATGTATGCTAGCGTATACATTCACAATTATTCGTTTAGAATAGTCCTTATTTCTAATTCAAGAAGTTACATAAGTAGTATAGTTTTGTACATATGTACAATCGGAATTAGGTGTATAGTATATATATACTATCACACCTAATTCCGATTGGGGTAAACAGAAACTATCCCGATATTAACCCGTTGATGCATATTCGCTCCGCGTATATTGCTCTACATATTTATGTAACCATTACTTTTTGTGATTTCCATTAAAAGTTCTGTCTAATTTATTTCTTGTATTGTAGATAAGCAACGCTTTGGGTAGCGGCCGTGCCTTGGAGCAGATCATGCCGATGGTGCCAGATCTATCCAACAACTTCCAGAACTACACTGTGGCCCACACCATTGATATCTCGTAAGTAACATGAACAAACATAAGATAGCATCACGCCTGTCTTTTCAGAATGGTTCCCCAATACTAACACTCCACTAATGCCGTTTTAAGTCCCATAGAATTTTAGTTGTAGTGCTTTACTCCTCCTCTTGTGTAATGGGTTTGAATGGGGTCCTAGGTTGTACTAGGATCTACATTAATTAATGGGTTGAGGCCTTTCACTGAAGACCAGTACTTTCAAAATATCGTCTATGCTTTTACAGAAAAATTGTAAAGGACTTTTTTTCAAACGGCTTTTCTCTTATTTATAGCGATTAACAATGTTTTAGGTGGTAAACTGTACAATCAATTCGACCGTTATGGACCCTGTCGGGCACAGCAATGTATGAGTTCTTAACCTATTGAAAGAAAAAATAATATTTATTTAGGACTTATAAAAGACCGACAAGAAAAGAAATAAAAATATATTAAAGAAAAATAAAGAGAAATCTTAGTGACGATAAACAAAAATATTAAAAACCTGTACGAGACCAAAAAAGGCCCCGTCTCAGTATCTACATATACTGCCCTGCCCCATCGAAATGTGGCACCACTGGTTTTTGGATAGGCCGATTTAAAAGTGAAATCACTGGCAGCCTCGGCATACACATACGTGCAAACGAAAACACTATTGCATAAAATTTTGTGTATTTTATTCTATGGGCCAAGTTGCCTGAAATAAAGGAAAAAAAAAAAAAAAAAAAAAAAATACATCATCGCACAATAAACACCTTTGACTCTCTTGATGATGTTTCAACCAGGTTGCACTGATCGTGGTTATAAGCAGACTCTTGTAAAAAGAAAACAATATGTATATTAATATTAACCCTTCTAGGCATGCAAACTTTATTTAACACCAAATACAGCATACACATTAAACCTTCAAGAAAAAAAAAATAGAAGGTTTAGCTCCATAGATTCTAAAAACCAATAGGACGGAAGAGAATCGCGGAACTAATCGTAAATGTGAATAGCTGACAAAAAGTATTGGAGACAATAGCAAGCATTTAGTATTTAGGCATGGTTACGATTCTATAGTTGATAGAGGAAGAATTTTTAGGTGCTATAGTGCAATGCTGTTTATAGTCAAAACTAGGTGTGCCCCGCAAATGTTGTTCTGCAATATAATTTTTCTGGATAGGGCCACCCTTATCGCCTAGGGCAGTGGTCAGCAAACCGCGGCGCTTTGACTTTTCGGCTGCGGCTCTTCCACGAAATGTTTAGTGCAGGCACGGAATATTACTTATTATCTTGCCTTGTAAAAGACGAGTAAACATTTTTGAAACGAGAAAAAATTACTCTTTGAATAAATTTCAATTGTGTATTGTCTATATTTGGCACTTTTGATTGACAAGGTTGCCGACCAGTGGCCTAGGGGTATAAAAATAGCCTACGACCTAAACTCCGACCTACCAAATATACACAAAAAGTTTCAAAAAAATCGGTCAAGCCGTTTCGGAGGAGTTCGATAACAAACACTTGTGACACGAGATTGTTATATATTAGAAGAAGATAAGAGTTTGGGCAGAAAATATACCGTCTATATAGAATTCTAAACTTCATTTCATATTTCACATAGGGTTGTAATGTATATGTCTGACTATGTCTCACTGGTTTAGTGGTCCGAAGCGCGACTGCGTAGCATGAGGTCTCGGGTTGCTTTTCCGGTCGGGCAAAGTGTTATCGAGTTTTTTTGTTACTAAATTCTCAGTAGCAGCCCAGAGTTTGGAATTGTGCCTGGTAGATGGTAATAGGCTCACCACCTATTACATGGGACTTAATAACAGCATTGGTGGAATGTGGGTGTATAATTGTGTACATCTCTGCCTACCCCTTCGGGGAATACAAGCGTGATGCTATGTTTATATTGATACTATGCTGTGTTGAATACATATATTCACGCGTGTTTCTCATTGTAGTAGGCAGAAACTATCGATTTACACTTGCTACAACTAAAGCTTTCGTTTTTTTTTCTGCTTACGTCACAGGAATACTATAATCCTTGTTCTAGTATCTGTTCTAAATTCTAATATACCCACCAGGCGCATGCTGAGTCCTGAACCTCAGTCGTACTACACGTACCACGGCTCCCTAACCACACCCATGTGCCAGGAGGTCGTCACCTGGATTGTCATGGACAAGCCCGTTTACATCACTGATGATCAGGTAAATATCTTAATTAATACAGATATTTCGGGACCTATTTTTGTCGACTTCTGCGTCGGCGTAATGAAAGCAGTGGCACGTAACGATGGTGCCACTATAGTTGAATGACTCGGAGAAGGTGATTAAGATTACAGCCACGATTAATTTTTTGTTTGGCCACGTATTCTCTTTCTTAATTTTTTTTAGTAAAATTTATAAAAAAAATATTTCTTGTTAAATTAATAGAAGGCCAGCGTGAGTTTGCTGGGCACTACAACTGCAAACGAATTAACGTATGTGTAGCGATCTCTAGGAGCTCTGACTACTAAACCGAAAAGAGGACGAGATGGCTAAGTGGTCAGAGCGCCTGGAGTATTTATCCGCGAGGCGCAGCTTAGATTGCTTACGGCCGTATTTTCCTTACCACAAATTTTTTTAATCTTATAAAATTTTCTAGTTTGCAAATTTTTTGTTAGAATTGGATTCATGGGGATTCCAGTATTTTGATTCACTAAGAAAACTGGCTCTCAATTTTATTTTTAGAATTTTCCCTATTATGCCTCTCACTGCTAAGATCGCATCCTTCACCTACAAATATCTAATCTACGACCATGACATTTTGTATTTCTGATTTCTCATAATTCTCGGTAAACAAGTACAAGATCTTCATGATTTAGTAAAAATGTTATGGTACCTACATTGTGATCAACAAGTAATATTCCAATCCTTTTACTTTATCCCCCTAGTACAAGATGTTCTACAGAGTCGACGTCGGTGGTAACTACAACTACCGTAGCCTCCAGCCAGCCAACAGGGTTGTCTACCGCTCCGTCGCCTCCTGCGCCTCCATCATGTTGCCCACACTCCCCGGCACCCTCATCAGCCTCTTCTCCTGCCTCTCCACAACCCTCTCCGCAGGAGTCAACAAGGGACTCTGCGCACTCATGAATGTCAAGAGAAAACTCTTCGGAGACAGCCTCAAGAAGTGCGTGAAGCTTAATTAGATCTTGAACTAAAGTAAGTTTAAATTTAGAAGGTTCTGTTGATTGATGTTGCCAGAATTCAAAAACTGCCAAATAATATTTTAATTTATCATTAGTGTTGGCAGAATGAAAAATAGGTTTAGTGCCACATAAATGACAATTTTAATATAATTCATGTTTTACCGTGCTATGTTTAAATGGTAAAAAAAATTGAAACTAGAAAAATATTGAGAAAATTCATACATTTTATGTACATTGTATTGTGTATTCTACTTGCAGAATATAAGTATTAATCATGTATGAAACACAGTAAATATGAAAATTAACATATCTTACATATAAAATATAATTCACTCACGTCATCAATCGGTGATAATACTTAGCGAATAATGATAACTTTTCAAAGGCTACATAAATTCATAAACGAGTCAGCGATTTCATAGTAAACGGATATGTTTATCTTAAGAGCCAGACAAAGATTTAGTATGATGACCAATAAAAAAGATATCACAAGTCTTGTATAGTATAGTCCACTTAGGATAATAAAATTTGATAAAGATATCAGTCATAACTAAAAATAGGGTATTATCGCCGATTTCTAGTCATTAATAATATATTATTGTTTAGATAAACTAGCTTAGTGCACGTGTTGATTAAAAGAAAACGATTAGGAGACGTGTAATTTCGAGATACGAGATACCAATTTATTACTATTACGCATTATAACCTAACTTAATGAAATTGGTTTTGAATAAAAAGATGGAAAGTTTAGCGAAGCGTGCTTCGCTTTTACATAATGAACTTATTAATCTGTGTATTTCGAAAACTCACAAAGTGGTAGTCTAAATGTAACAGCTTAGTGAGTTTTCTAAATTCTGTAGGTAGTATAAAGCTGATGCGTACTGTTCAGTGTTTAGTAGAATTGACAAAGTCTATAGTAATGTGTGACAGTACGCAGAATATACCCATTCAATTCGTATACATAAATAAATCTACCAACTATCATAAAATAGTTGGATGTATTTGCTCCTACGTAAGAACTTGCGCATACGCCTTGTCTTAATTTGGGTTCAAAAGTAGACGAAAATAAAATTTTGAGTCCTTTGATGACGTATGTTCAACGTCACAGTAATAAAACTTTGCCTTATCGGATTACTAGATATATCAGTTACATCATAATTTATTTGGACTATAGGATTATCAAAATGCAATAAATATGATTTATTGGTGCAATAATTATTTTTATTATTATTTAATGTTTATTTTATTGCTAAATTTATTACGTTTACCACCGTTGAAATTGTAACAGGCAATTGAAAAAGGACAAATTACTCTTATCAGTCATAATTTTTTTTTTTCGACTCCAGATTTAATAATCATTATTCAATATTTTTACTTTTTGTAACTTTTTTCCACAATTATTATAGTAACGCAGCGACGATAGTAAAATTATTCAATAAATATTATAATAATTTATTATTTTATGTTTTATGATTGTTAATAAATATTAAGTAGGTAATCGGCTGTGAAATGTGAACGATTGTAAAAATGAGTGTGTGATAAAGTGCATTAGCTTTAAGTTAAATGACAAATGTACAGTATACCATAATTATTAAAACATAATATGACATTATTTATTGTTTTTTCTATTTTCCTTTTTATTTATAACGTTTCCCCACACCAGGAATGTCTCCTGTCGTGGGAAGAGACACAAATCTCAAATGCTCATCTACCCAGAACCGATATAATTATTGGTAGGTCACACAAATATTTGATCCGTGCAGGAATCGAAACCGCAACATGCGGTGTAGCAGCCGATCCCTCGACCACTGCACCACTTGCGCTATCCACGATAAAACTATTATTTAATCAGACAGGGAAACCCAACACTGCTTCTAACCAAAATGATAAGCATGAATAGAGTTAAATTAAATATAACATGCATTAACCGATTGGAATCGCTTCGCTAAGCCTAACAAATCAAAATGTGCATGCACACTGTTTGATGCAAACCATACCTTACACGATTCATATTTAATTAGTCATATTATCTTACTAATTATTTAATTGTTCATCGCGATTAATACTGATTATAAACATTTTTAAATAAACCTTTGCCAAAGAATTTTATATTTTAACATAGCACCACGCCTGTATTCTCCGGAGGGGTAGTCAGACCTGTACATAGTTGTACACCCACATTTTACCAAAGCTGGTATTAAGTCCCACGTGGTGGTGTGCCTATTACCATTAACCGGGCACAATTCCAAACTCCGGGATGCTACTGAGAATGTTCTAACAGAAAATGTCAATAACACTTTTCCCGATCCGGGAATCTACCCCGGCAGTCACCCTTATGACCACTAGACCCATGAACCAATTTTATGCATATTTAATTTCATAGTTTCTTTGCATATTTTATAGAACTTTCTTGTTAATATGATATTTCCATAAACATATACTTAGTGTCGCGCGTGTATGCCCCGAAGTGATGAGCAGAGGTGTAGGTAGGTACTATAAGTTGTACCTACATACACCCACTTTTCTCCGATACCGTTCTTACTTCTCACATAATAGGCGGTTAGCTGTATGTCCAGAATTGAGAATCATGAGATAAAATCTCATTTCATCAGGCACGCGTTCACTTACCCTAGTGTGTAAAGCAATTACAATAAAATAAATCAATTTTAATGTTTCTATTCTGCATATTTGTTTAACCTTTCCATAAAATACTAATAGCAATATTGTTATTATTGAATAGATTGAGGCGTTACAATGGATGCAAATATCTACAATATCTAATAATTCCCACAATATTAAGGATAATCATGCAATAACCTGTACACCGCCCGCCCGCCCGCAAATAACATAGCATCACGCCTGTATTCCCCATACAGGCGTGTGATGGTATGTTATATTTATATGCACATACGCAAGCAACGAAAAACTGCAAATACCACCAACTACTCTACACATGTTTCGCCCCCCCACTGGGCATCATCAGGAGCTGTTGGGCCACGCAGTGTCCTCCACTGAGACCATCTCCGTTATGGACACTGCACGGACTAACAGCTATTGGTTGGTGGTAGTTTTAATGAATTAATCTTTTTTTTTTTACTATTTTAACACTGCTTCAAAGCATACCAAAATCTCAATTCTTATTAAGTTACCAAACCCGCAACACAATTTACCTCAAGCTCTCTAATGCCGCAGTCATCTAATATTAAAACGCAATTTGATGCAAGCAAATCCAATGCATACGATGTGAGACCACCCGAAAGCAAGGGACAAACATTATAAAATATTCATAACATTCGCTGGTTAAACCTGTCTAGCATTTTACCAGAGTAACTACATTTGCGATGGCTTCCAATGTAATCAGATGTGGGCGAATTTTAGTCCACCCACAGATAGACTGTTTTGTTATCTCTTTCTTGTTTTTGTTGGGTTAGGACCTCACATAGATTTCTCCTTATCGTGTAGTTAATAAACAACCTAGTGTCTAAACCACCCGTAGGCCTCCGACATGGCTTTACACACTATCGCGAATATCTCTTTATTTTATTGTGTAGGGCATTTCGCCTGGGACGTCCTGTAGTCGCCTTATGAAAATTAAGGTCCCAGGCCAGGCACCTCCTGTGGGGAACAGGCCTCGGATTGGGGAGCAAAGCAAAGGACTAGCTGGATCGGATTCAGATTATTATTATTTAGAGATAAATTTAAAGCTACATACTCAGCGGCGCGCTGGCTCCAGCACGAGCATGCGTCAGGGTGGAAAACGAAATATCTCTCAGGTGTGCTGGTTTCCTTACGATTATGTTTTTGCCAACTTAGTGTTACGAGCCGAGAGTGTTATTCAAGCCACCTATAATTTGGTCTAGTGACTGTTAGTTAGTTTTTTTAATAAAAATATTCTATTCAATTATTATAAAATTAACAAATTCACAAAACATTGCAGGTACATACATAGGGCTTACCCTTACTCCCAAACTAGGTGTTCCTGTGACTTGGGAGCCAGGACCAATAGATTAAGATTAAGATTTAAGATTAAGATTTATTTATTTCTCAAAAATTTATACAATTACAAAGTAAATAACAGTTAATTTACACTATTACAAGGGTAACGGTACTTCGTAACTTTATTTGGGAACATCTGCATCCGAACTAGGTGGTAACCTGTATCTCGGAATACAGTTCATCCCCTACAAAACTTTGTTTAATTGATAGCCGTTTAAAATAGTACAATGGTTTATTTATCGAACTTTTTAAATAAATTATTGCATGAAACTTTATACATACTTTATACATCAGGTATAATTAGCACTGCAGCTTCAAACCAAAGTCATTTTGTACCATTGTGTACCATGGCTTTCTTAAAATACTACGCTTACATGAGCCGCTGTAAGTATTTCATATGTTGTTAATACTCAAGAGGGTCACACAACTTCATAGTTTTATTATAAAAGAATAACTTTTCACATAATTGCCAGATACTTCCTGTATTCGATATTTTCTAAATTGCACAAATAATAACACCATGTTCCTCACCGACATTGTTCTCACATACTATTTTGCAGCAAAAAAAGTGCAACCAATACCTATTATTGTAAAAACCTATATGATGAAAAAGAGTAACCGTGGAGTTTCTTGCTTCTCCATAGGAATCTACACTTTGGAACGCGACAACTATCTTCTGACAATTCAAAAGTGCCTGCAAATGGTTTATTTGAAATAAAGTATTTTGATTTGATTTTGACCAATGATTGACGACATAAAGATGTGCTCACTCGAAAAGGAACTGATATCCAGAAACAGATCCCGGAACTTGTACTCGAGTTATTCTATTAATGAACCGGATCATATCAGTGATAACAATTGCTTTGTCTGCAAGGATATGACATAATAGTCGAGTTTCTAGCGACAATGATACTTCCTCCACTATAGCTGAACACTTCCTCTATAAAATATTAAATGGTGTCAGACAGTGGATTGAGAGATCAAATATTTTGTGTCAAAGTAGTATGAAGTAGGTCAACCCATTTGTTAACAAAGGCACAATGCTCTTTGTACTCTAACAGGTCTATATATCTATTTACAGAGAAGATTAACATGATATTTCGGTTCGCCTTAATTATTTCTTCTCAGTAAATGGAAATCAATTGTCTCTGTCTATGCCGATGGGAAACAGACGTGATTCATCATCATCCCCTGCCCTTATCCTAATATAATTAGGGTGTCTTTTTTTTTAAACATAGTCTGTCTCTTTATCCGCTAACTCCTCCTAAACCACGCAACGGATTTTGATGAGGTTTTCCCCATAGTAGAGAAGAATTCACAGATGGTTTATATATATATAATAAAGGCTAAGTCAGTTTTTTTTGTACGTAGGAAATAATAAAAAAAATTGCAATCAAGTCGCCGAAAAATAAATGTTCATGGCTTACGTAGGCTAAACGTAACTTCACTCCTTTTTCTAATTTATAGCAGTGTGAAGGCGGGGCGAGTCGCTAATTTATTATATTACTAAAGGTACATCACTAACTGCAACACTCGTTTTATTTTTATTATAAGACGAATTAACGAAAAAGTTGGTTTACTTCTTCCACCAACTAGTTTTTGTCGTTTATGTCGTCAGACAGGCGGCCGGTCATACAGCATTGCTAAAACAGCAGCATGCAATTTCAAAAACAATTATATAGTGGAAGATAAATACATGCTGCGCCGATACGCCCCATATAAATTGGGATAAGGGCAGGGGGATGATATTTATTTCTCATAGCTCCCTTTCATTTAAGATAGCACCATGCATGATAATGCATGTACATTAAAACAAGATTCCTTTTGACTGACCAGCTAGCTTACTCTTCAAAATAATTCCACTCGATTGACATTGGAAATATGTCAGTTCTTACTTTTAAATGCCAAAATGTCTAAAAAATAATTATAGATTCGGGTTTTTATGAAGACAACATGCTTTATAATTGAGGCAACTGTAATTTAAGTAAATTTATTTTAATCTTACGCATTATTTTAAGGCGAAGAATGGCGGAAAGAGGCGGAAATTGGATTGGAATTGGTATTAATTTCAAAAGTACTGACATGGTCTGTTGTGTGATCTGGGCATAGTCCACCTCACTTTGGTTACAATTTGACACTGACAGTGCTTATACGTCGTGGCAATTAGGTCGATTTTTGTAGTTCAAATGTTACCACTCATGTGCGGTTGACGGTACTTCAACAGTAGCGCAATGCAATGGAGCACTTACCATCATGTCCTGCGTGCTCAAATTCTGGCACGTTAGAGGATCTTATAGATGCCACTGATAATACGATTCTTTTAGCTAACATCTGTAAGCTATGATAGCGTAGTGGTATGACCGCTGTACTGACAAGTCAGAGGTCGCAAGTTCGAATCCAAGGCACGCTCGTCTTTTCGCAGTCGTGTGCGTATTATGAATTAATTGTCACTTGTTTTAAACGGTGAAGGATAACATTGTGAGGAAACCAGCAAACCTGAGAGATCTTCTCGATGTTGTGTAAAGCCATGTCAGACGCCTACGGTTTAAACTTTGATACTAGGTTGTTCATCAACCACACGAAAAAAGGTAGAAAACGCTAAAATTTGGGCTGACCTAATTTAGATTGCCATCGGCACATTGTCGAAATACATTAACGGTAAAAAATCACATCCTCATCACACATCTCTACCGTTTCTGGTCTAATGGTCAAACGCAGCGGGTTCGATATCCGGGCTGGGCAAAAGTGTTATTGGGTTTTTCTGGTACAAAGTATTAAGTAGGAGCATAGCGGGACTCCAGTCCACTCTTTGAGGTTTCTCAACCATGACTTCTTTCTGCGGTCGACATGTCTCATCCCCGTGACCCTTTCATAAGCCCATCGCCTTTGCCCATCATAAGTTGCAAAAGGCCGTACCTCTCGCGGCTAACAACACGTGCCCTAAATACACAACTCTTAAATTTAATAACTACGTCGTTCAAATGTGGATGTTGAACAGTATATCTCTGCTTAACCCTTCAGGAAGACAGGCGTGATGGTATGCTTATGTTATGTCTTTAGCCTTCCATAGCTACTTTAATGTCTATGTCAATATTTAGGTTCTACGATAGCGTACCGAAAGACCTAGATACCACAAATGCCATATTTAACCCAAAACCAAGGTATTTGCTCAAGATAATATTTATTACTGGTTTTTACAACTTAAGTTTTTAACCTAAAAAGAAATATTTCAATCTGTTATTTGTGCTATAAAATTTTGATAAGATAGCATTTTATTTTAACTAATTACCTACACTTTCTCTAAAACCATTTATTATTTGGTTCTGTAATACTGTCATCATGCCCATTGCCTTATAGAAAATCTCTATAACACTTTGCCTAAACTCCGGATTAGGCAGTGTTGTAAAAAATTTCGATCGATCTCAGGACCTCACGCTCATTAGCCATTCTTGCGAATCGAACCAACTAGGCAGCTCTAGTCAGTTCCAAATTTCGATGCCCTATAGACGGCAGTAAGCTGACTACTTAAGTGTGGATGTACAGCAATGCACCTCTATCTTACCCTTCAGATAATAAAACCGATAAGCCGTAAGCCGATGCTGAGTTCAGACTCAAGCATCCGTTTGTCAGTCAAGATACATTCTGGAGCGAGTCCAGATTTCCTGGCGATTACATCTAATGGTCGCGCTCCGAGGGGAAGAGATGCATTATCTATTTGTCTAGATCGAGATACGACACGGCTGAGTGGATGACCGGCATTTATAATGAAGATGACGATGGTGTTGGAAATTCCTTTTTTTTTGATAGTCTAATGTCGGTCTATGTGAACAATTACAGATCTTACCAGTGCCCAGTGCTATCATGGGATGGGCACGGGTAAGGTCCTGTGGAGTTGAAGGTGTCCCTTTTATTGTGTGCTGAAATGTACCAAAATCAATAATGATTCCCATACGATAAAATAATGTAGATATAGCTTGTATACACGCTGTCTTACATAAAAATTTTCTTCTGAAGAAATCTTGTGTCAGTTTACAAACACAAATCTCACACACACATACATCAAGAGAACGGAACAAACCTGGTAGTCCTGGAACAGATAGTACAATTTGTCTAGACACGGCCTCAGCATGTAACATCCAACTAAGTTCAATAAAATAAATTGTATATTTTTTAATTTCTTATGACGAGAATTATGCAACCATATTCTTAAAGAGGTAGTTAATCCAAGGTTTTGAAACTGAAACTAAATTACCGAATACAATAAAGTATTTACAAAAGTACTTGGTGATTTCATGAGAGCTAAATGTGTACCTATTGTGTCACACGAGTATGGTGGACCAAATATGGCCAAACCATGACCTGTGAATCTTTTACAATTCACATATTCTACACCCATTCATTGATTATTTTGCCAAATTACAGGAAGAATACCAAGTTTCTTTAGTATTTTTTACTACAGCAATAACAATGGATATTCTCTTTAGTTTATTTTATAAACATAATGTATTTCCCACATCGCTGGCTGGTCTGCAAATCATTCGTGTTCAATTTGTGACCGAGAGTGATCATGGCTTTCTTCAGTGTCGTTATGCAAAGGATTTTCATCTTACTCACGTTCTTAGGTATGTGCTTTGGATTTATTATGTCACTAGCTATACCCTATAATCTTAGTTGCTTTGCAATTTCCTTTCTTTTGCAGGAATTCACCAGTTTTTTGATATAAAAAACATCTGCTATGTCTATTATTCGAATTCCAGTAAAGCAAAAATAATAGAAGCAATTTTTTTTTCTTAATTTGTTCATATCCAAACTCACAGACTTAGGTACCTACTAGTTACATCTAACCAAATATTTAAATTTTAATACAATAGTCGGATGGGTTCTATCCCATCAATAGTCGGATGGGATAGAAATTCATCATCATCATCCCCCTGCCCTTATCCCAATTTATTTGGGGTCGGCGCAGCATGTATTCATATTCCATACATCTCTATCAGCTGTCATATCGTCAGTCACTCCCTTTCTAGTCATATCATCCTTAACACAATCCATCCATCGCTTCCTCGGCCTTCCTCTACTCTTATAGCCATCTACATTCATACTCAAAACTTTCCTTGTCACATGACCCTCATCCCTCCGCATCACATGCCCATACCATGCTAAACGATTTCTACACAACTTCTCAGTTACCGGTGCCACTTTCAGACTTCCTCTTATATATTCATTTCCAATTCTATCCATCCGCGTCACACCACACATCCCTCTTAACATTCTCATCTCAGCTGCATGTAATTGTCTTTCATTCATTCCCTTCGTGGGCCAACATTCTGAACCATACAAGACAGCAGGTCTAATAATTGTTTTATAGATTTTCCCCTTATGTTTAACGGGAAAATTATGATGAATAAAATAAAGAATACTTCAATTTAAACTAAGAATTAAACCCGAAATCTAAAATATTTGTAACTAACATACATTAGAAAATTCTATTTTTCAAAGAAACATTGAAAAAATAATAGACAAGAACGGGGCTTGAACCCGCGACCTTTGACGTTCCGTGTCATCACTCTACCAACTGAGCTACCTTGTCGTGTTCAAACCTATTGAATTTTCAATCCTCTTTGTATACGTCTTAAGGAGACGCCTGGTGATATTTATCTAGTAATCATTTACAATGTTTCTTTGAAAAATAGAATTAATATAGGCATTACATGGCCTCAACATGTATTAAAAAAATATATAATTATGTATGATACATTAGAAACTTCCTTTGGAACACTTTTAATAATTGAATTTCTTTTATTTTATCGCACTTGTCTTTTTACTATAATTTTACTATTATTTTCTAAGTAATAATATTTCTATTTAACGCGAAATAAAGGCTTACTTACTTAGTATATACATTTATATTTTAGAGCTATTTTAGCATAACTACAATATCAACAAATTTATTGATACTTAAAAATGATGATTGCCAGAAAATATTGTAAACAAACAACAATTCGCTGACAATCGTACTTACGTGTGTAGCATATCTTATTGTTCATTCATAATACTTTTGTTTTGGCTAACGACTGATCAACTGCTTTGAATTTAGAAAATCTAATACATAGAGACATATGAAGTGAGAGAGTAAACAGTTGAAGTATTTTTGTTTTCAAGTTCAGAGCCTTTACCGATGGGCTTACTCTTAAAAATAATTCCGCTCGATTGACATTGTAAATATGTCAGTTCGAACTTTTAAATGTCATAATGTCTAAAAAATAATTATAGATTCGGATTATTAAGAAGACAACATGCTTTAAAATTGAGGCAACTGTAATGCAGGTAAATTTATTTTAAAATTACGCGTTGTTTTAAGGCGTCTATTTATATATTTAATATTGGAATTGGATTGGAATTTGTATTAGTTTCAAGAGTAACCCCACAGGGATAGGTTTAATATTGAAAATAGTTAAGTTTACCGATTACCTGTAACGTAACCAGCCCATAACTGTCCCACTGTAGGGCGCGGGCCTCTACTCATACACGGAAGGCACGAGCATTGATCACCACGTTAGCTCACTGCGGGTTGGTGATTTCAGACGAGTGCATGTTTCCTTTATCTGTGTTGTCTTAGATTAGTTAATAGAAAGGACAGGGATTTGATAGAACCCAATAATACACTTAGTAAAGTATTTAACTGGTTTTCTGTAAACAATCTTCTACTAAATTCAAAAAAGACCAAATGTATTAGATTCTCTATCCCAAATGTAACCCACGTAGGTTCAAATGTGAAACTTGATGATAAAGTATTAGATCTGGTTCCCTCAACTGTCTTCCTAGGCGTTACAGTGGACTCTAAACTGCAATGGGGACCTCATATAGAGGCACTTGCAGGCAAATTGAGCTCTGCTGCATTTGCTGTTAGGAAAATAAGACAGATGACAGATGAAGCTACAGCTAGGCTAGTTTATTTTGCATACTTCCACAGTATTATGTCTTATGGCATTTTACTGTGGGGATCGGCTGCTGATATCGAGACTATATTTATATTACAAAAAAGAGCAGTCCGAGCTATTTATAATATGGGAAGCCGTGAGTCGCTCCGTGAACTATTCAAGGAAATAAATATACTTACATTACCATCGTTGTACATATTTAGCAATATTATGTATATTCGGAAAAATATTGCCCAATTTTATAAAAAGAGTGACCGCCACAATCTAAACACCCGTTACAAAGATAGGCTTCAAGTACCAGGTTTTCGACTTAGTAAGACCAACAAGTCATTTATGGGTAATAGTATTAGGTTCTATAACAAGATTCCTCGTCATATTATTGACTTGCCGGACTTAAAGTTCAAACCGATTGTTAAGCGCGTTTTAATGTCCAGCGCCTATTATAGTATAAATCAGTACATTAATGATACAGATGTATGGCGAACGATTCCTTTCTGCACACTGTGACCCACTGGCACTATTTGACCAGCGCGGACATATACTTACTTTTGTATAATTTCTTTTTTCTTTTTTTAGTCTATTTTCTGACCGAACTGTCTTTTTACAGTTATTTTATATTAATATTTGACATACGTATTTATTACTTTATCATAACTTATTGTTATTATTCTAATTACAGATTGTACTCTATATTCTTATATGAGTCTCTAATTAATAAATAAAATAATTCATTGCTTTTCTGTAAAATGTGAGCATCATGTGGTTAATAATGTTATATATTACATTAATATATACATTCACCTGCCTATTGCCAGGTATTATGAGTTTGTCATGCTCACTAAAATGTCTTGCTGATGGTGGCGTTGTGTATCGGGTCGTTGAGTTCCCTTCAAAATGGTTGAGTTCAGCGACGCTGATGCGCACGTCATACTCGTGAACGGGTGCTGTCTGTCGGGACTGGTCCGCTCGTAATTGCCTTGGTAATCGTTTTGGCTTTATAAACTTTTACTATTTCAATCATTTGCTTTTGTTTTCCTCTTACATTATTCTACATTATTCTCACATACCATCAATACACCATTGTAATTAAAATTTTATTTAAAAAGAGTGTCTATGGAGTTTCTTGCCGGTTCTTCTCCATAAGATCAACTTTTTTGGAACCGTGCACCTAGCTTTGACGTTTTATAAGTGCCTGTAATTTGGTCTATGTGAAATAAAAAAAAATGAATTTGAATTTGAATTTGAATTAACTAAGAAAAAATTCCATGCCAGGTTTGAAGCCACAACCTGTGGCTCAAGAGGTAGGCCCATAACCACTCGGCCACTACGTACGAAATTTTGACACAACAGTCAGTTTAATATTTGATTTGATTTTGAATGTTGTATTCAAAGATAGAGGAAATTTTTGTATAGTAACTTTCGTGAGACACATTCATATTAATTATTGTTTAACGGTTATTACTCACGTGCATTCTTCGGGATTGCCCGACTAGTTTCGAACTCGAACGGAGCCCTTATTCATGATCTGAGCCCGCGGCAATGTCGCAAGTCAAACTGACGAAACTAGTCGGGCAATCCCGAAGAATGCGCGTGAGTAATAACTGCAATAATTAATAGAGGAAATTGTATTAAAACGGGTAATAAGTTTTTTTTATAAGGTGTACCTACATACATACCTAGTGATTGTGAAAACATTATTAATGATGTTGATTTTTTATTTTTTATTTCAGAGATCGCGACGGCGGTTACCACAGTATTGGATTATGCACCAGTTTGGAGTTATGACGGTAAAATTATTTTTACACGACTGCCCAAAAAATGAGGGTTAAGTTTTTAGGGTACCTGTGTATGTCTGTGAGTTTCTTTATTCGACCATAACTTCTAAACACCTGAACCGACACAAAAAGGAGTGAAATAAAAAAAAACAATCATGCCAGGCGTACTTTAAATTTTTTAAATTAATTTCGTCTTGTATCAGTTTAAATTGTAATGTCACAAAAGTTTGTGACACAACTTTATGTGACCTATTTTGTGCGCTCCAGATATTTTTGCGACTTGTTCCGTTATTAAAGAGCTCCGGGCTGTTAATGGAAATTTTTAAATACATGTACTCGTAAAATCCCTATAGCACTTTGCCCAACCCGTGAATAGAACTGTGGTCCTTATGCTCAGCAGACGCGTGTCTAATTTTTATTGAGACAAAAGTATACTTTTGTCCCAACACGAGTATTATTTAACTTACTGGGACTATCTCAATTTTGTATGAATTTAATGTTTGAGAAACAATAAAAACACTTTTACACTTTTACTTCTACTTTCAGTACAATCAAATCCTGCTCACAAAAGTAAATTTTATTATTTTGCCAAAAAAGTATTACTTCAACTTTAAACTTTTATTTAATTATAACTAGTTGACTCCACAATCACGTTGTCCAAAAACACATTATATTAATTAGTAAAAAAAGAAAATAACTTATCTTCCAATTTTACGACTATTCAAATTTTTGTGTCCTGCCCTGCAAATAATTAACCAAATCGGTCCAGCCGTTCTCAAGTTATGCGCTTACCAACTTACCTACCAACAGGATTTCGGATCTACGATTTTTCCGAACATAGGCAGTCTTCATAGTGCCCCCCCCCCCCTCCTCCAATTATTTAGATATTCTTACAAATTTAGATACGATAGGATGCGTTACCAAATCAAATGAATAATTAATAATCAATCATTTTTTTATAATATTTTTTTCTTCAAACGGATGATTTTGGCGCCCCTTGAAGTTGCCGCCCGGGACAGATAACCTCGTTTGCTTCCCCCTAGCCCCGGGGCTGGAAATTCATTATCATTATAATCTATAAGGACTTAAAAAACATCATCAACATAATACGATGAAGAAGCTATAAAGTTGAAACGTAAGTACTTTTATTTTTTAATGTTCTACAAAAGTAGTTTTCTTCGTAGATGAAGTAACTAGTGACAAAGTTAAAATTACCCGTAGGTGACAAGGTTTTACACACCAGCGAGAACATCTTTCAGGTTTGCTAGTGTCCTTGCAATGTTTTCTTGCAAGTATTATTTAACAAAAAAATATCTAATGCGTGCCTTGGGTTCATACGTGCAACCTTTGACTTGCAAGTCTAACCCCTCAACTACATTATGCTTCTCGCGCTGCTCATCGTACTGCCGTGAATTGCCCTAGCAGCCACACACTCCCCTACTAGCGACATTCATGGCGTCGTTCACCTTGCAATGGACGACAATGACATTATGGCAGCGTGCGAATCCGAATCCAGATAGAAGCTTAAAAGTTTTTAGAAAGAAACTTCCGACATGAATGATTCGACGGGCAAGACGAGCGGCATGACGAGTAACGCAACCACACTACGTCTTTGCCCACTTTCCTCGCAATTTCTCACGCCACCCGTCGAGGGTGTGGGATAACCCACGTGTCATTTCTTCGAGGTCAATTCAAACTCTTATTTAATTACCATCTTACACTATTTTTCTTATTTTTTTTTTTAATCTTACGTTTTATCGGTGGAGCTCTCTATCCTCTGCGTTCATTTTGACCTTTTGATACGACTCGAGTCATATTTTCTCCTTCGCTTGTTATATAAAGCTTCTACTTCTTCTTCTCTTTCCTTCTGTTTTTCCATCTAAATTGGTCTTAAATAACTTGTCGTGTCGTATCAAGTCGCCAATCAGCTTCCCTCTTCTTTATCTATCTAACACCTGTCGTTCCTCGTTAACCATAAGTAACACTCCCTCATATTACACAGTACACACATTTATGTTATACTAGCTGGTGCCCGTGACTTCGTCTGCGCGACTAAAGGTAGCATATGTTCTTTCCCAAGATACAATTTGTCTCCTTACCAAATTTCATGACGATCCGCTCAGCCGTTTAGACGTAAAAAGGTAACAAACCAAGAAACGAACAAACAGAGTTACTTTCGCATTTATAACATTAGTATAAATGGTTGTAGGTTACGGTGGGTTTTTTTTAATTAAGAATAGTACAAGGTTTACGTAGTCTTGATGAACTTTTGTTATAGTTTCACGGTTATTACTACTATTACATATTGTGACGATTAAACTTACATAATTTAGGTTGATGAAGTAATATTGTATAGAGAATTAAAGTAGCTGTAAAACCTTGGTTATCTAGGCAATTTATCGGACGATCAATCACCGGATATTTAATGGCACTGAATAACAGAACATACCATCACACCTGTATTCCTCAAAAGAGTAGGCAGATGTGTTAGTACACAGTTGTACAAACACGTTTCATAATGCCACCCACCTACACGGCACAATTCCAAACAATTCTTTTTTTTTTTTTCAAAAGTGAGTCTTCATTTGGTCACCAACTCGCCTGATGGGAAGCGACGGTGTGGCCAAAGATGGAGCACGTAGATCCAGAAGAAATCTATTTACTCTAAGTAGAAATCTATTTACTCGTCTCCCACAACGGTTACACCGGACTACATACCCAAACACGACTAGGTCGCTTCACGACATGTCCTCATCCAGTGGGTGGTAAGCAGCCGCGACCGAAGCCTCCCAACAGAGTTGTGTTGCCTGTTTTGCACCACCCAGGGCCCACGTGTAGGAATTTCATTTTAAGGGTGCACTCCTCCGCCTACGGACGCGGGCGACTCAACACCCAAAAGGCTGGTACTAAGAATTTTCTAACAGAAAAACCCAATATAAGTTTATCCTTTGCTTGACCTGGGTATCGAGCCCAGGACCTCATGCTCAAAAGTCAAGCCTGCGACCACTAAAACGATGACACAGTGACACAGAACAAATAAATAGTACTTCGCTTATCGGCTATGCCACAGACTGACTTTGTTCGGTTTTCCCAATCGGCCGCTGTGAGATTACATTCGCGTCCACTAATGATCAATTATTAAGTCTTAGAGAAAGCTGGAGATTAAACAGAGTACATTCAATCTTTAACTTTCTGTCGCACACAGATCCAACACGACACGCCAGACGATGCATTGTGATTTGTGAGTTTGCGGCTGACGTCACCATTCAAACATATTAAAATCAGCTGTGCTTCGTACTTCGTCCGCGTGGATGGAAACTAACACTCAGCCCGCGAAAGCCTAATTATTTTTCTAAAATAAACGTAGCCTAAATTACTTCATATACCAACAGCTATCTGCCAGTGAAAGTCTCGTCCAAATCGGTCCAGCCGTTTCGGAGGAACAAACAAACAGACAGGCAAAAAATAAAAATAAAACAACTTTTAACCGGACTAATCGCGTGTATTGTTTCAAACACTTTGCAGCGTTCGTGGTCGCAGGAGGACTAAAAATACACGCGATTAATCCGGTTAAAAGTTGTTTTATTATAATGTGTAGAGATCGCGAAAACCTAGGATGCTATAAACAAAGTCGTTCGCCGCGTCTGTCTGTTCGCGATAAACTCAAAAACGACTGCACCGATTTTGATGCTGTTTACACTATTGAGAATAGAGTGGTTCTCGAGGAAGGTTTTAGTATATAATTTGTTAAGTTTTTGTATACATTGGCTAAAATATAATGCTATATGTTGGAGGTCTCGGAAAAAAATTAGCCGCCTGGGAGCTTTCAACGAAAACACTGCCTAAACCCTATGAGATATAACAAAATGATGTATGGTGGATTTGTGTATCTTATATACCTAGGTCTATAGAAAAGTCCGCGATGGCATATGTCTATCTCTTAAGGATAATATACTATATCCATTTTAATACTTCAAAAAATGGGCAATTATGAAGCGGTAATGGGATCAAAATTTAATGATTACTTTTGGTCGCGATAACCGACATCCACGCGGGCGAAGCCGCGGGGATCAGCTAGTATTACTATAAAAATAAAACATTATTTTTTTATACATCTAAAGAACGTTTATACTTTCAAATGCATTTAGTAAAATGCTGTTATTTTGACATTTCAAACATACAATTCCTATTAATTTTTATAGATGTGGAATAATAATTCTAAGTAAGTGAGCACAGGTTAGAATGGCTCAGTTAGCAGTGCGCCCGGTGTATGCATCCGGGTGGCGCAGGTTCAAACCCTGCTCACAACCGTACTTTTCATTCCACAATACATAACATAACATACATAGCATCACGCCTACTCCGAAGGGGTAGGCAAAGTTGTACACAATTGTACACCCACATTTCACCTATGCTGTTATTAACTCTCATGTAATCGGTGGTCAGCCTGTCACCATCTCCCGGGCATAATTCCAAACTCCGAGCTGCTACTGAGATTTTCATCACAGGAAAACCCAATAATACTTTGCGTGACCTGGGAATCGAACCCAAGACCATCATACTCAACAGTCAATTTATGACATACACTTACTTTTTGTACCTATAGACGAATCCAAGTGGCCAGGCCGCCACTGCAAAGAGGGTGGCAACAAACAGTCTCCCATTGACATCAAGACCCGTGACGTCATACCAGACTTCTCGAAACAGTTCATCAAGTATGGTTCACTGCAGTTCAAGGGGTATGAGAAGGTGCTGGTTACCGGTATCAATAATGGGCATACCAGTAAGTAGGTCCAAATTACCTATTACTACATAACATTTGCTGAGCGAGCTATGGAGAGAGCTATGCTCGGAGTTATTCTGAAGGATAAAATCCGAAACGAGGTTATCCGACATATAACCAAGGTTGTCGATATAGCTCATAGGATCAGCAAACTGAAGGGACAGTGGGCCGGCCATGTAGGAACCGACAACCGTTGGAGTAAACGCGTACTGGAGTGGAGACCAAGTCTAGGTAAGCGGAGTGTAGAACGCCCCCCGGCAAGATAAGATAAGATAATACTTTATTGACTTCCATATCACAATTTTATTTATGTCTCTAACTCCCGAAGTAGGTCATCCCTGTGTAACGGGAGTTACTTCCTTCCCTTTTTTATACAACTATTGGCTAGTCATTACTAATGAATACAGATTAGAAAATAGAAACATAAAAATAATAATTAAAAAAACACTTATAGTAATATAAACAAAAGGAAAACTTAAAAAGATTATACAATAAGAATATGCATGTATGCGTGTGTGAGTGCGTGTGTGTGTGTGTGTGTGTGGGTGGGTGTGTGTGTGTGTGTGTTTATGTGCGTGCGTGCGTAAATGCGTGCGTGCGTACGGACGTTTGTGCGTGATTGTGTGTGTGTGCGAGATAAAAGATGTTCACGATATTATTTAGTATGCTGAGGTGGAGCGACCAACTGCGGAATGTAGCTGGTACAAATTGGATGAGAAGAGGCGAAGACCGGGCTCAGTGGTGCGTTTTAGGAGAGACCTATGTCCAGCAGTGGACTGCTATAGGTTGATGATGATGAGGATGATATAACGATGATAGCATCACGCCTATGTAGGCGTACGCCTAGGGGTAGGCATATGTACACAGCTGTGTATCCACGTAAATACCATTAATGTCGTTATCAAATCCCACGTAATAGGGGATGAGCCTTTTGCCATCTACCGGTCAAATTTCCAAACTCCGATCTGTTACTGAGAATTTCCTAATAGGAAAACTGTGGAATACCCAACAGGGGCAAAGACCGCGTCCACTTGTCCAATGAAACAGTCCTATAAAAGATATAAATATTAGTGGAAAAAGAATACGGTCGTGAGCAGGATTCGAACCTGCGCCTCCCGGATAAATACTCCAGGCGCTCTGACCGCTAAGCCACCTCGACCTATGCTCACTACCGCAATTTCTTCTTCCACATTTTTTATACGTTTTTTGGTGACGTCATTGTTATCATTTCAGTATCCTATACAGGTGACCGAACCGACACGACTAACTTTGCAGTTAATCTGGGAGGCGCAGGTTCGAATTCTGCTCACGACTGTATTCTTTTTCCACAAAAACTTATAACTTTAGAGTTCGCTATGCATGCATTAGTGCTTTTCGTAGATTTATCTGTAGTCCTATAGAAATCATAAAAGATAATGTGGATAATACATTATCATCACATGCAAAGCGAACATTAAAGTTTTAAAACTTACTTACTTATGTAAATACAAGTGTAATGAACCAGGAGCTCGCGAGTTCGAGTCTCGCTAGCAGACCAATTTATTCAATTAAAAAAAAAAAAAAAAAATTTGAAAATACCATTTCGTATACTAATCTTAACTCGTTTCTCGCAGTACAATTCAGTTCAGAGGGTGAGGAAGCAATCCACCCGGTCCTCACAGGCGGACCTCTCAAATACCTCTATCGACTGGAACAGCTGCACTTTCACTGGCTATCCGAACATTCCATCAACGGTGTCAAGTGAGTTTCCTAAAATGTCTAGCTTATTATATTTTACGGTTTAGAAAATTCGTCAGTGCCTCTCCTTCCACATACAAGCATATAGACCACCACTCAATGCAAGAAAAAAGAAATCCGTGCGTCAAAAAAAAGAAATCCGTGCGCCAAAGAGAAATCCGTGCGAAAAAAGAATTCCGTGCCCCAAAAAAGAAATGAATTCTTCAGGTCACCTTGGTCCTTCCTATATATATGTCGCAGATGGATTGTAGAATAAGCTGTTTTACAAAACTGCTAGCTGATTTACAAAACAGTACTGTTATGAAAAACAGCTGAACGACGTTTAGCGGTTTTACATAATTACTGAACTATAACACGCAGAATTGAATGAACGTTTTGCGTTTATCAATGCAGCGGTTCAACGATCAGAGATTATGTAAAACAGTGTGAAATGAACTGTCAGATTGTTGATTTTAGTTCGAAATTTTGTCGCATATGGCTCTGTATGTCTTAACAATAAAAACCTAACTTTATTTTACTTGTCAATAGCAAAAAAATTATGAAAATTTTTAATGACGTAAATACTAAACCACTATAATAGTCGACAATATATCGGGATTATGAAAGAAAATAAACTAAATTGATCCATGAGCGAGCGAAGCGAGCTCGGGAGTTTCGTGTACCCCGACACGGACAGGTTAGGTTTTTTCTAACCTTACAACCACAAAAATAGGAGCCCCGCGGAGCGCGGCTCCGTCGACCTAGCCACGGAAAGTCAAATCAGAATACAGTATCGCTTTTTTACTTGAATGGTGACTATCCATTTAATATACCTATACAATAAACAAACCTGTCCCCCTGTAGATATTCTGCATTACGTCTAAAGGTGGGTAGCAGTTTTGTTAAACGTATCGCAATGGCAATCCAGCTGAACGTTGTTCAGCTGTTTTATAAAACAGTACTGTTTTGTAAAGCGGCTAGAGATTTTGTAAAATAGCGGATTCTACAATCCATCTGCGACATATACATACAATTACATAGCAATACGCTTGTATTACCCGAAGGGTTAAACAGACGTATACGGAATAACCGTTATAACTCCCATGTACCTAACAGGTAGTGAACCTATTGCTATCTACCAGGCAAAATCCTAAATTCCAGCTGCTACTCAGAAATGTCTCAACAGCAAACCTAATAACGCTTTGTTCGACCTGGGAATCGAACCCAAGACTTCACTCTCAGCACCCGCGCTTGCAACCACTCGACGTCAACGTCCTTCTCATTATAAAATTCCATGTATGTTCTAGGTACCCCATGGAGCTCCACTTCGTGCACGTGAGAGCTGACCTGTCGGTGTACGAAGCTTTGGGCAAGAGAGATGGACTAGCTATCGTATCTGTGTTCGGTAATGTAAGTATGCGAGTGTATTAAATGTTATAATAAAACAACTTTTAACCGGATTAATCGCGTGTAGTATTAATTTTTGTTTTTCCTGACGTTGTAAATAAGTATCAGAAAAATAATTTTATGAATTTCATAAATAAACTGTTGAAACGCCTGACACATTAGTCCTCCTGCGACCACGAACGCTGCAAAGTGTTCGAAACGTCAGGAAAAACAAAAACCAATAATACACGCGATTAATCCAGTTAAAAGTTGTTTTATTATAATGTGTAGTGATCGCGAAAACCTAAGATATTACACTGTATTAAACGTTGCCCCACACTAGGATTTAAGATGTGAAGAGGTATTTTTTGCTTCAATGGTGGGAGGCAATTCAGAAAGCTGATGAAAACAAAATCGGGGGATAGTTTGGTGTCGCAGTTACATATCTATCATCTACATCCAAATGTTTAATTACAACACTCGATCCTTTGGCTAAAGGATCTAAGAAATCGTTACGTCGAGTGAGGACTGTGACACATCGCGCGCGCCGAAGGGGGAAGCGCCGCCATTTTGAGGTCGTTTCGCTACTAAAATTCTTCAAATATTACCCGTTATGTACACGTATTCACCTAAAACACACGGCCGTGTCCACGACACAGACACACTTCAATTTTGTCCTGTCTGTGGGTGCATTTACAAACAAACCCCAAATACACACGCACCCCTGGAATTGATCTGTAGATATAAAAAGGTACCTACATACAAATTGTTTTTCCATGCGGGAATCGAACTTTCGACACGTCTCGTCCGGATCTTTTCGACAAACTTGTCGACTCGATAAAAGTTTTTAAGTATAAGTACTCTCTCTCTCTCTCATTATGTGGTTGATGCACAACCTAGTGTCAGAGTTTAAACCGCCCATAGTTCCCTAACATGGCTTTACACACCATTGAGAACATCTCTCAGGTGTGCTGGTTTCCTCACGATGTTTTCCTTTACCGTTTTAAGCAATTGATAATTAATTTCTAAATATCATACGCGTACGTCACTTTTCAAGGCATCACTGCTCTATGATAGGTACCGAGTACTCGTATCAATTCCTAAAAAGTGCAATAGTGTGATATACAAACACAGTAACCAATATTGTTGCTTACTGTTGCATTTACAATGATTACAAAAAAATTACCGTAACACGTTCATTTTAGCTTTATCAGCGAAATTGTGTAAGTTAACAATTTCTTTTCTAATTCAAAGAAATGGAAATATATTCTTATGAAAGGTTGATATCTATTTACTTAAAAAAAAAACTATTACTTACTATCCTTACCAACACCAACCTAACCTACTGTGTCTGAAAATTAGGTCAATTGACTTAGACAATTATTACGCTACGTAATTGAATCCCACAACTTTAACTACGTACACTCAGCAAAATGAAATAAGTTACCCTTTAATAAAGTTTAGAGTGGTTTAAGTATTTTTTTCTGTTTCTACTTATGATAGAGCAGAATATATTAGTAATTACTGGCATGATAGATTTTGAATGTTATCAATCTTTAATAAAATTTATATACATTATAATAAAACAACTTTTAACCGGATTAATCGCGTGTATTATTGGTTTTTTGTTTTTCCTGACGTTTCGAACACTTTGCAGCGTTCGTGGTCGCAGGAGTTTTTTGTGAATAGAAAAATACGGATTCAAATACACATTACCTGAATAAGATTGTGATTTGAACCCGCACCACCCTGGATTGGTACTCAAAGATGCACTGATGGGCATCAGTGCATCTTTGAGTACCAATCCAGGGTGCCCCAAACTAGGCCAAATGCCTAGTTGGGGAATGTTTTTGTATCTATGGAAGTTGCACCAATACCTCAAATACTTGTCCTTTTAAAACGCACTTTGAGTACCAATACAGGGTGGTGCGGGTTCAAATCTCAATTGCGGGGGTATTTTATTACCCACGAAAGACTTTAGAATAAGTTTGGAATGCGTTATTACGATAAAAAACAATAGTCCTTCATTTTTATACCTACGGAATATTAATCTGTGTTGCTTGCTGTATCTATAACATCAATCCTAATTCTATGTTCAGGTACAAGCAGAACTGGAGGACTACCAACAGGAAGCGTCGGAGGTGATGCAGCACATCCCCAAGCTGCTAAACACTGGTGACAGAATCAGCGGAGTACTCCTCGACATGTCGTAATTATTGTCAAAATATACATAGTTATAAACCTTATTTTACTAAGCAGCGCTTAGAACGAGAGTTAAGCAGCGCTTGCCGCGGTCGGTCTGTGGATGGGTGACCATCATTTCATACCGAGACCTCCCCCCCGCGTGCCTCGGAGAGCACGTTAAGCCCACACGGCGACATAGCATATGTGTGACATAACATAGCATCACGCCTGTATTCCCCAAAGGGGCAGGCAGAGGTGTACATCGTTGCACACCCTCATTTCACCAATGCCATTATTAACTAATGGTGTGTCTATTGCCATCTACCGGGCACAAATCCAGACTCGGGAGATCTCCCGGGCTGCTAATGAGAATAAATCTAACAGAAAAACCCAATAAAACCCCGGCCCGACCTTGGCATCGAACCCAGGAGTGCTCAATAATCGCGCACGGGACCACTAGCCCAACGATGCAGTCACACACGCAATAATAGAATTCTGCATCAATCATACGGCGTAAACAAGATAAAACAGTTGAAGATTATAAGAATGCTCAAAAATTAGGAAAGAATTAATGAGTGACCTCAGTATTTAGGCAATAACTGTCTTCCTTTACGCATCATCTTATTACATCAAGTAAAACGGCACAACGATAAAATTAAGTCAAATTATGTGTTATTAGGTCATCCGGTCATCATTTAAAAAAATCCTCTGGTACCGCTGGAATCTTAGGTCCAATTATAAGGGTGAAACGAGCATTCAGAATGACTCAATATTTAATTCTTTTATGTGTGTAAGGACCAGAATTTCTAAGACGTGGTCCTTTTCTCCGAATTTTGAGGCAGAAACTTCTGAGTTAAAAGTTAGATTGGTTAACGGTTTGCAGTCTCGATCCGTCGTATGTAAAATTTGGTTAGACGTCTCATAATCCATTCCACGTTTGACTGCCTCGTTGCAGGTAGGTAGGTCGTCGGTCGCAAGCACGACTGCTGAGCGTGAGGTCCTGGGTTCGATTCCCAGGTGGGGTAAATTGTTATTGGATTTTTCTGTTAGGAAATTCTCAGTAGCAGCCTGGACTCAGGAAGTTGGTGGTGTGATACCCCCGTGCTTCGGAGAGCACGTAAAGCCGTTGATCCTGAACCTGATCTCTCTCCAGTCGTGTCGGATTGCCGTCCCATTGGAATATGAGAGTGAAGAAAGAGGGAGTGCACCTGTGTTTGCGCATACACTTGTGCACTATAATATCTCCTGCGTACTTGGCTAATCTCCGTGGAAATCGGCCGCCATGACTGAGATACGGTCGAGAGGAGTATTATTATTATAATCCATTCCATCTCGCTCTTATACTTACTGGCTATTAGTAACGTTTTTAATATGATCTTTTTTTGTATTTATTCATGTTTCTATCTTTTATTTTCTCCGATTTAAGTTTAATTTGTCAACTCCAGAACCCATACTATTGTACTTAACTAGCATACAAACTAGATTCTAAAATAATTTAATGTTATGCTGAAATAGGGGCCTTTTTTGGTCACGCGCAGGTGCAATTTATTAAGTCTTGTATTTTTTATATTTATTTTCTGTTTTTTCTTTTCCTGCTACTGTAATAGTCGTAAATTCGACCATTAGACTGAAATAAATACTTTCTTTCTTCTTTCTTTCTTTGTAAAAAATGATTTCATTTACAGAAAACTGATGAGTTCAAACAAAGATTCCTACTACACTTACTCTGGCTCGCTGACGTCGCCTGAATGTAACGAAGCTGTTATCTGGATCATCATGGACAATCCTGTCTACTTCACAGATTCTCAGGTGACTTAGAACTTTAGTCTATTGGCCCATTCAATCAAGAGCCTTTTAATTGTATTCTTATGGGCCCTGGTATTATCATCAGGCATCACGCCTGTATTCTCCAAACGGAAGGCAGAGGTGGTGGTAACTGTGGTACTGTCAGCAACAATAGTAGGTGAACCGTTAATCTGTGGGTCATTACCAGACACAATAGATTTCTTCTCCGGTTCGAAGTGTTTTAGAGTGGAGCGTGTCGTTAAGGATTGAACAGTACTGACTGAAGACTAAAGCTCTGTGTTCGTCATTTTCATATCAATGAAAAGAGACAAAAACAAGTTTCATATCCATTTTAGCTATTCTTTGGGTTGATCTTTTGTCATAATTCAAACTATCGGTAAGTAAACCTCTTCTGTTTTCCAGTACCGTATGTTCGGCAAGGTAGGCGTTGGTCGCCACAACTTCAGGAGTCTTCAGAAACTGAAGCACCACATGGTCTTCACGCCAGGAGAGACCAAGTTACACATACCACAGATAGTGTTATTCTTCGGAGATGTTATCAAAGTCTTCACTGATTTCTTCAGGAATGTTGGCACGTAAGTAGATTTTGGACCTCTTTACTCCAAAACTGTTCTGGTATCCCCATTGAAGGTCCTTTTAAGGGGTAAATATAGTAGTGTTAAAGGGATTCGTGTCTTTCGTGTATACCATCAACTTTTCTATAAACAAATTAATGCAATGAATATGTTAACCGTTTTCGCAATTATTTGGGGTCTCCTTCTTCGTTGCTAAACCTTTTTCGGTCTTATTAAAGCCGGCCCTGCACTCATCTAAGTAGTGACTATTATTATAAAATTTAAGTCTAAGGGAATTAACACTATTGCGTATTGCATATTTTTTATATAAGTTAGTATCTTAAATTTTTCACCATTTCCATGATAGAAGTAATATGTAACATATCAAAAAATAATTTAAACTTTATCATACAGTTTTGAGATGAATTACAATAATATTATTGTTTCAGGTTTATGTCGCACGGTGTCAAAACGTGATAACGAACATTGTTTTATTTAATTAAATTGTTTAATTATTTCATAGAAAATTCGATTAGTCAAACCTATTGTTATTAAATGGCACGCTGCTATTAACTTATGTCAATGTTAAAATAATATCAATAGGGTTCAAGGTTATTTGGATTTGAAAAATATGTAAGTACCTATTATCGATTAAGCGAACTTTAAAAGCAATTATTTTTATAGTAGGATCGATTTTATTTATGAAATATTGCACATGGATGCGGGTTTGTTTGGAGTGTGTTCTGGAAATATGATCTAACTCCCAACACGATAGAATCCGTCCATCGATGTATGGAGTATTTTTAAAATGCTCAACAAAATTTATGAATTAAAATTAGCCATAAATAATTATTTATGGCTAATTGTCTACCGGTAATAAAATGCTTTTATATAGTTAAGTAGGTATAAAACATAATATAGCATCACGCCCGTATTCCCAAAGGGGTAGGCAGACGTGTACACAGTCATCCACCCACATTTCACCTAATCTGATATTAAATCCCATGTGTGTATGTGTGGTGAGTTAAGCTTATAGGAATAGATTAATTTTGATGTTATAGTCAGAAGCAGCCAAACACATGTCAATAAAATGAACACTATTATGGCAAAAACTTAGATATTAGCTATGTAAATGATTACTTAGGCCTGTAAAGACATGCTTTATTTCAGGGGTTACTCTTGAAACCAATACCTACCAATTCTAATATTAAATGGACTTCTTAAAACAATGCGTAATTTTAAAATAAATTTATCTACATTACAGTTGCCTCAATTTTAAAGCATGTTGTCACGAATCTTTAATTATTTTTTAGACATTTTAGCATTTAAAAGTTCGAACTGACATATTTCCAATGTCAATCGAGCGGAATTATTTTCAAGAGTAAGCTAGCTGGTCAGTCAAAAGGAATCTTGTTTTAATGTACATGCAAGTGTACAGTACGAATTACATAAGTGTGCCTCTCTGAAGTTAGACTTTACGCGTGTCGCGCATGCGCACTATTGTTTTGGCCGTACTATGGACTACTGAGTAGGTTTTCGTAGACGACTTCAGAGCAGCACACTTATTTAATTCTGTATACTCTTCATATTTATCCTGTTCGCGAAGTAAGTAGTCCAAAGAGAATAATTAAATAATCGCCAGGTATCGTATGTGACCCTTTATGACAGGGAAATAGTTAACCTGTACGTGTCGGGGTACACGAAACTCCCGAGCTAACTTAGCTCGCTCATGGATCTATTTACAATATATCAGATATTGTCGACTATTATAGTGGTTTAGTATTTACGTCATTCTAAATTTTCATCTTTTTTTTTCTACTGTCTTTAAGCTCTGATTATGAAAGAAAATAAATTAAATAGATCCATGAGCGAGCTAAGTTAGCTCGGGAGTTTCTCTAAGCTCTTGCCTTGCTTGAGTCTTTAAGCTCTTGCCTCACTCATTAGCAGATACAATAGATTTTTATTGTTACAACGTACAGATCTGTACGTTGCTGAGGCGAAAGGTATTAAGGGTTATAAGGGTTAAGTTTGAATGCGAATACAAAAGATTATAGTTGATAAAATAAACTGCTGACCATTATTTCCTCTCATGTCAATGTTGAACTTCCAATGTCATATAATCTTAAGCAATGCGTAACTTGAAAATAATTTTACCCACAACACAATAATTTCAAAGAACATTTTCCCAAGAGAAGCATGTTTCTTTATTCATAAGTGGGCCAGCATTAAAAAGTCCGAACTATATACATATTTCCAATGATTTATTTTCAAGAGTAATTCCATTGTTGGATTTTAAAGAGTTACCCTGTTTTTTTGTATAATAATGCACAAAATATAATGTTATATTTGTAAAATACCAAGCGCCCGATTGAGGTCGCAGCGACATCAAAACATGTACAGTATAATATTAAACAACTTACGTAAAGGAAATGTGATATTATAATGTTAAAATAAATGTAAACTAAGTATTGTTAAATCTGTTTTATTTAAATAATATTAACAGCCGTATCTACACAGTCTCACGCACACAATCATACATTGTCAATGTGTTCAACAAAGTTCTGTATACAAATATTCTTTGGGAAATATAACATGACCGTTTCCCAAATGTATTTACGGATATTTTAATACAATAACATTACATAACATATCAGCACGCCTGTTTCCCCGAAGGGTAAAGCAGAAAAGTTTATAGTACACCCACATTTCACTGATGTATAATTTATTAGCATAAAAACCCAACGTTTTGCCCGTCCTGGACCTATTGAGCCCAGGGCCTCGCGTTTAGCATCCGCTCTTGTGACCGCTAGAAACTATTTATAATAACAGGTGATCTTATAATATAACAAATGCATACATAATTTGCAGGTGTTACTTTAAACCACTCTGGCTATAAATCTGTTATATTTACCAATTTAACATTTTTTATTTTTTTTCTTTTGACATCCGCTTTGAAGACAATGAAATGACAATGAAACCTTTTCCATATAAATGCTGAAACAGATATAATGTATCGATTCTGATATAGACAACCTAAACCAAAATAAAAAGAGAAGTGCTATCTTTTACTAACACCTAGTAAAAGAGCGAGACAGGGGAACTTAAGAGATGTCAAACTGAAGATGACAACTTCTTTTACATATAAATCTTTCGACGCATAAAAAATAAATTATTTTTTGTGGAAAGAAAAAAGACCTGACGTCACCATAAGACTTATTAAAATGTTGGAAGATTTATAATTCGATATAGTGAGCAGAGCAGGGGCGGACCGTAAGTTTGTGACGCTCTGGGCTACTGCGGCGGACGCTAATACTACTTGGGGGCCTACCTTTTTATGTGTAGAAAATCCATCATATACGTTGAGCCAGACTCATACCGACTAAAAACCACACAGTTTGTAGCGACATCTATCTCGCTACATGGTAACTACGCGCACAACACTCTGCATCGCGCAATCAATGTTTGACGACGAGTGTGTATATATACGACCTCCCAACTTTAACCGTTGGGCCGTGGCCCGCCAGGCAATATCACCCGCCTGGTTGGAGGATCCTCCCTTTTCTATGGAGGAACACCACACCTCGTTCCCCATAAGGTAAATAATAATATTGTTCATGGGGGCCTTTATATCCACGGGGCCCTGGGCTGCAGCCCAAAAAGCCCTTATACAGATCCGCCCCTGGAGCAGAGGTCGGGATAGCAGCACTTGGCGGAGCGCTGAGAGTAAATCCTTAATTTTAGTTTAGTCTACATCAGAATCGTCACCGCTATCTTTTAATACCTAATTGAAAACTTCAGGGATCTGTTACTTACTTCACATGTTAGATTATTTGTACACAAAAATCACTCCTTCCAAATGTTAGTTGGCCAACGCTATAAATTACGTCCATATTGGATTTTATTTCCTACTTTCAAATCCAAATCTAACAAAATAAGAACTGAAATATTAATAATATAAACACTTTAACTGTCAACGAAACATATTAATAACATCACGCCTGTATTACCCGAACGGATAGACAGACGTGCACAATGTTGTACACTCAAATTTCTCTGATGCTGTGTTAAGTCCCATTTCGATCGAACCTAGGACGTCATGGTCAACAGTCGCGCTTGTGTTCTAAAATAACGTGTGAGCGTTTACGCACGTCATATAAGAAATTCCTAATGTGGGGAAAGATAAATAAAAATAAATATAAAAGCGCTACAAGCCTCAATATATATAACCAACTTCACACAATAATCTTTTCATACATAATTATAGAAATAGTCTTTATACCGTACATAATAAAGTTCATTTTATCTCGGACATTATTCATTGGCATTGGCCGACCAACATTAGGCCAGGTTATATTTCCAGTCATAATTTGAACTAATAAATTACATTAATACGGTTAGGTTTTAACATACGCATGGTAACCGCAGCTCAGTGACCGCAACATTAACTAGACATTTATAAAGATTTTTATATATTTATTACTCTGGTTGTATTTCAAAATCAAATAATAAAATACAATTTTTTTTAAGCATGGTGATGTAATTTTTTTTTTAAGGAAATATTGAAAATGATATGGCTCTTAGCGGAATTTTCGGGTGATTACGGGTATATGATAGCTGGTAAGAGCAAGCCCTTCCTAGTAGGGAGGGCCTGCTCTAACTAAGCTAACTAACTAGGGAGTCCCTACCTGGGGTTATACATGTCCTAAGACTTCCACGCAAGTAATCAATCACGTAGCCGTTAAGGTAATAAGAACTTTATGATCTCCTAGACGTTGTAAAAACAATTTGGGAAACGCTGTGAGAGCGATGGCACGGTTCGTAGTTGCTAATTCATGCCACGGCCGTACTCTATTATCTATTTCAATATTTCCTTAAAAAAACCTACTTGAAAACATACGTTTGTTGATAATATTATTGTTATCAAATACAATTTTGTACTTCGGCGAGTATACTGTTTAAATCAAATGTTGTCTCGTTTTATTTCAAAGAAAATTACAGTGATGGACAGCATGTTTTGATTTAATATTAATTTAATAATAATAATAAGTACCAAGAAGTTTAGAAGATTTAAAATAATAATAACAACGAAACAAATTATATTACATATTAACAAAAAAAGGACATCTGCAAATAAACTAATTACTATACAAATTATCACTAATAATCTTTTAGCCGGATTTTTTATCAGTTAGACTGAAATAAGTCGGCTAATTTCATGGTTATCTTGTAACTATTGTACGCGACCTTAATGATTGTCCCATACGATCAAACTAAGAATAGGAATTACCTCCCGCTATACTGTAACGTTAACAAACAAAAAAAAACAATAGATGTTGTAATAATAATATTCAGTTTGATCGAGACCAAACGTCCAAACTAGCCAAAGGTGGACAGGAATCCTGGCTTTTGATTTTTCTTATTTTTATTTAAGATGAATTTTATAAATGTCAATGTCGGACATTCAGTGTGGTTTCCATTTAGTAGTTCTACTCTCAATCAGTAGGTACTGATGCGCATGTTTTACACCAAAAATCTAGAACCCGTGTTAATAAATTGGTCTCAACTTGAGAGTTAACACAAAAAAAGGTTGTCAAAATCTAAAATTCATCTAAAATTTATACAAATAAATACCATCATAGAAATAAAATGCATAATTCGTAAATATGACTTTTGTGTGTATGTTTTATTGAGTTCGCACGAGTAACTAAACTCCGACGGCGTGCGTAAAATCTAATATTAAATAAAAAATAAACGCCGATCGGCGTGCTCCGCTGCAAATGGTTCCTTGAAATACGCCGATCGGCGTACACCGCATCGAATTGGTATAATTTATCAGTTACCAATTAAAGATAAATCTTTGAAAAGCATTAACGCATGCTTAGCGAACTCTAAAGTTAATATAGTAAATGGAAAAGGAATACGATCGTGAGCAGGATTCGAACCTGCGCCTCCCGGCTAAATAATCCTCCACTATAAATAGTCGAGGTTGTCAGTTACCATTTATAAGTGAATAAGGAAATCCTATTTATAAAGATACTCTCTTCAGAACAATTTATTAACACCGACCTAATTTTTCTATCTCTCTGGATCTCCAGAGCTCATAATTCAACGTACATACACTAAACAATATGGTACACTAACTACATGTCTACGCCTGCGCCTGAGTGCTGACGATGTTCTTCAATCTCTTCTCAATGTACTGCACTCTGGATACCAGTTTGTCTTTCGGATTGAACTCTGTGTATGGAATCTGGAGTACTTTGAAGCCCTGTAAAATGGAATAAAGTATTCTCTGGGTTTTGTAACTTAGGATAGCGGCATCTTTTAACGTGAGTATGACAAATAAGATTGTAAAATATGTTAATATGCTATCTTATAATACATAAATGGTTGAGGTAATTTTGTACAAAAATGACATCCTGAATAACTTTACAGAATCTTAGTTAAATTCAATCGTATTGGACTAATTTTGTGTTGACTTTGGTTAACATTTTCAGTTGCCTAAGAAAGGTACAGAATCGCAAACATAAAAAAAAACATGCGGGCAGTCTTTGGGGACTGCCGATGGAAGTTAAAACTAAGTAACTTGTGAATTGTATTGTACTAATAACGCACGGAGGTATATCTATGTACATATATACACAGTATATATACAGGCTGTGGTTCTAGACAGTGGCCAAATTGAAAAACAATTAAAAAAAGTATACCTTAGAAAATCGAATTAATTTCGCAGTTTTACTGTTTTTTGCGTATACGTCGTGTCATAGCCATCGCCGCGTCGCGCGCAGTATGTACAAGGACGGCACCGCGCGCCGAAAGAGGCCGTATACAAAACTTTCACAGAGAAGCGTTAGCTGTTACGAGACGAATAGGACGTTGACCTCTTGGCTATTATTGTTATAATTATTTTTATACAACACATAACTTGTTGCTGTATATGTTCCTACAATATGGCCACTGTTTAAAACCACAGCCTGTATAGCTCATGGGATCATGAAAAGCGTTCGGTGACGATGACGCGAGTTCCATGATTTTTGTTCACCCAAAAAGTGCTCAACGCGCTTAAACAAGTTTTCACTTCAAAAATACAATATTATTACTTCGTGAGACATATTCATATCGATTATTGTTCACCAGTTAACTAAACTATTTGGATAATCCCGAAAATTACACGTGAGTAGTACCGCTGAACAATAATTGAAATGATATTTTTAAAAACGCAACAACCTTAATAAAACATAACATAATCATTATCTAATGTGTATTATTGTGTGTCAATTTACAGGTTCCGAAGTAGATGTAAGTAGGTTAATTTCAATACTTCGTTACAATTTCACTTAGCACCTAAATGCAGATGAATTTGTATGAATGTTTGCTATACTGACCTTAAGTTCGAGTAGCCTAGTATATAGCTGGTTGATACCGAGCGGGACGGTCGCCTTACGCGTCATGTCGTGGTACTCCAGGCCGAGCACAGCTATCCGGAACACGCTGGAACAGATCATCTTAAATATGAATAAAATATATTCAGAATTATATATAATTTTATGTATATTTCAATGCATATATTATATAGAAAGAAGTCGATTAACACGCACCAAAACTGGTTTCCGAGCACGGATCTTTGATGTTGAGTCGCTATAAGTTTACATGTATTAAATTTTATTGTCTTACAACAACTTATGTCAAATTTGACGTTTTCAAATCGATAAATGTGTCCACAATAACTGAGTGTAGTGCTGATAATGGTGTTAGGATCTTTACCACAATGTATCCATCGTATAATCCTTCCGACCGTATTTCCAGGACGGGTAGACATGGAGATAGGTCACGACGGTCTATCTCCATGGAGATTAGCCAAGTACGCAGGAGATAGTATAGTGCACAAGCGTATGCGCAAACACAGGTGCACTCCGTTTTCCTTCACTATCATAGTCCGATGGGACGGCAATCCGACACGACCGGAGAGAGGTCAGGCGCAGGACCGACGGCTTTACGTGCTCTCTGAAGCACGGGGGTGTCACACCACCAACTTCATGACTCCGGGCTGCTACTGAGAATTTCGTAACAGAAAAATTCAATAACACTGCCCGACCTGGGAATCGAACCCAGGTCCTCACGCTCAGCAATCGCGCTTGCGACCACTAGACCAACGAGGCAGTCTATTATCCATCCATATCCATTGTATAATCCAGTATTTACGCATCAATTAATATATATAACAATAAAATAAATAGAAATGAAAACGGTTGTATTTTCAAGTCTCAAATTGTATTACGATAATTTGGGTCATAAATATTATTGCACACGCACAGGTTTATTTCTGGCTCAATTATTTGACAAGTATTTGGGTCTCACTGCTTTTGACTTTTTACCGAACTCCCCAATGTTAAAACTTTTAAAATAAATAACTTTATTGTACGCCATTAAAGGAACATTTATAAAAATAAATTATTAAATAAGGATACAATGGCCGTCTTATAGCTAACAGGGATATCTACTAGGCAACCTTTTTTGGACAGGTAAGACATGAATAGGTATATAATGATATCTTTTGTACATGTTGAGGACATGTAATGCCTATATTAATTACTATTTTTCAAGGAACCATGAAAAAATAACGGGGCTTTAACCCGCGACCCTTGACATTCCGTATCATTACTCTACCACTCGGCTACCTTACCTTGTCTTGTTCAAATCTATTCAATTTTCAATTCTCCTTGTATTCGTCTTAAGGAGACGCCGGGCGATCAATAATTTACAGATCTACTAAAATCGTTGAAATCTATATTTAGAATAGATTTGATTCATGTCTATTATTTTTTTAATGTTTCCTTGAAAAATTGTAATTAAAGACATGAATAATTGCAAATGGGGGCAGTCAGTGGTGCATGTAACCTCTTCCTTGGATAGGACTCACAAGTGATGGTCACATGGCGATTGTGTAACTATTCTGTCCGTTTTACGAATAAGGAAACTGCTAAGATAACAAAATATTGTACCTTTTGTTATTTTCAGCTTTCTCTAAAGGTACAGGGTGGCATTTGGTGTCTACTGCGAATTCCGCATCTGTGAATAGTACATCGTATGTTAACAATAAAAAATTCGTAGAAATATATAATTCAAATAAGTATCTTAGGAAGATAAATCTTTGAAAAGCGTTAACGCATGCTTAGCGAACTCTAAAGTTATAATATTAAATGGAAAAAGAATACGGTCATAAGCAGGATTCGAACCCGCGCCTCCCGGACAAAACAGATCGTCGAGATGGCTTAGTGGTCAAAGCACCCAGTTTTTTTGTTGTTGTTGTTATTTAATTTGTCCGGGAGGTGCAGCTTCGAATCCTGCTCACAACGGTATTCTTTTTCCATTTAATATTATAACTTTATCTTAGGAAGCTTATAAAAAGAATACGGTAACAGTAGCAAAATTTCAAATAACTTACCATATAAGAAACCCATTCCAGAATTACACTCTCTTTTCAAAAACGTTTCAGCTGAGACCAAACTCTTGAAGGTGTCCATAATGCTCTGTACATAGAAAGACTTCTCCTTGGTATAGACCACGGGCACACCCACTGAGATGTCTTCTGGCAGGCGGATTGAACCTGGACTCGTTAGGGTTAGATACGCGTCGATCATCATTAACTTACGGCGAGAGGGGATTGCGATCTCTGGAAAAATCATATGAAGGACAATTTAATTATATATTTTTAATGATTTTTATGCATGGTAAGGCTGTGTTATGCCTATATTAATATTGAGGAAACATTGTAAAAAAAATTGGTGCCAATCCCGTTCATGTCTATAATTTTTAAATATTTTCTTAAAAAATAAATACTTTTTTTTCCCGTTAACTAGATATAAGACTTTTTAATAATTTCCGTCTAGTGGCAGAATTTCATTTAAAAATTTTCAGCTCTTGTTTCAAAACAGATACACTTAAATATTTTTGTGTGGAAAAAGAAAAGCATCCATTAATGCTTTTCAAATTTTTTTCTGCAGATGCACTTAATATTATTATTTTCTTAAGGCTTAAAAGGTATACTCATAATTAACTAAACATTTACTGAGAATACATATTGAAAGAATCATGGGGGATCCCACACATGAATTTGTACAAAAAATACCAACTTGGTTTTGCTATGGATCCTTGGTTTGTAAATAATAACTTTGGGCATTAAAATGTTTTTAAAACCCTACAATAACAAACTTTAATATTTTTTTTGTACAAATCCCGCCATTAGGGGCCGTTCAAGTGTTAAGTAAGCAGATTTTTTGTCATTATTGACCCCCCCCACATCCCCAGCAAAAGTTAGCAAAAGTAAACTAAGCTCTTACCCCGCTGTCCCATGCTTACGTAAACATTGGTACATGATTTTTTTATGGGTTATGATTTCTTTATCGGTGTCTCGGTTCTAAGCGAGTAAACGTATCCATTCATTTCGGGAATCTCTGAAAATGTGTTTCGCTTTCCAGCATAGACAAATAGGGTTGCCAATTGCCATGACTTCAAACCAAAAACGATAAAAGTTTATAGAAAATTCGAAAAAGTAAAAAATGTATACTGCTGTCGTAATCACCATCCAGACCCCCCTATCCCCCATGTCATCAAAAATAAGCAAAGCAAAGACCTCCCGCCCCCCTGTAGTGCTTACGCAATACTTGAATGGCCCCTTACCGATATTCCATATAAAAATCTTCATCATGACTAGTTAGGTTAATGAATGCAAAATATTTTAGCGGCACTCTATGTTGGCCATTTTAAAAGCTAAAAACTTAAAAACTATAATTAAATTCAATCTTTACTACCATAGAACAAAGATCAATTTCATGTAACACAATAACATTAATACTTTAATTCATGAGATCTGTGTTTTTGTAATAAAGACTATTTTTGTTTTATCCTGTTACTAGAATAAACCATAAACGCCAGTAAAAGAAATGGTCCCTCCTTACCACCAGCAGAAAGTAATTTGTCTATGAATTCTGGTTGTAATGTGGACTCAAGGTGATGCTTCTCAGCTTTGTTGAGGGTCAGCAGGGAGAACACTAGGTCCAGCCATGATGAAGACCTCGGCATCTCCTCCTCTTTGAGCGAGAGAGCATTCTGTAGGTGAAACAATAGTTTGGGATCAATAAGGATAGGTGACATTGTTAATAATAAACCATTCCCCTCTGGACTGTTTGGTAGACGTTACCTCATCTCATGACGCTAACGTTAAACTGGAGGGAACATTAAACTAGCTTTTTAAGACCAATGATACTAAACAAAAAAATAAGTCTACGAGAAGCATACAAAACGCAGGGCAGCTTTATGGCGAGCTGTTGGTGAGTGGCGACACTGCGTTCCTGAGTACCCCAGAGAGTCGGTCAGGGCCTCGTCTCCAGTTTGCTTTCATTGGGTAGCTGGAGAGGAACACAAGAGTGCCCGCAGGAATCTCAACTCTGTCTTTGGGGGTCGCCAGAGCAAGATGCTCGAGGGTGGAAGTGTCATATAAGTAATGGCGTAACAACGGGGAAACCCGCTCCGGGTCTTAGAGACCCACGATGGTGAACCGAGGCCGTTCCTCTCGACACCCCTAGCCGCTCACACGCATGTTTGCCCCTTCTGCATGTATCAAGGCGGATTTGAGGGGCCCATGTAGTGAGTTGGCAAGTCACAGTCTACCAACACATTTCAATGTTTAAGCGTTGAAAGGCAGTCGCCGTTTTTGATTCTGACAACGGAATCTTAAATAGTCAATATAGCATGACACAGCAATAGACAATTTTTATGTAATTTTTCCAATCTCTGGTCTGCACCCGTCGGGCACTCTCCATGGCTGTATTCCCATAGTACAATCATGGATTCTCTGATCTCACAGGGGTCTCTGTGTGTTTGCCCTGTGTCTCCAGGCGAGCCCTCCAAAGGACCGGGTTTATTACCATTATTATTTTATTATGAATAAATAAAAATTCAAAGGAACTTGACAATTTCAAACATCACATGTCAAGTCATAAGGTCACAGGCTGAAAAAGATTGGTGTGAACAGTTGTCGTATCATAACTGTGCTTGTCTGAAGGCTGGTACAGTTGTATAGAAAAGTGTTAACGTGATAAAATATTTAAATTAGTTAGGAAAATCAACACGACCGCGAAATATTTATGGCACTGACTGTCCTCGCCACTGAGCGAAAGAGGCAGATGTATTAACCGAATGTAAAGGAATAAGGGGGACACCGTGCTGTTAATGCGTTCACCAGATGTGCACTGCCGATTGTAAAATTTACTCCTGTGCAGGGTATAGGAATAACAGTTAAAATACGATAACTGTATTAAAAATAATGTGAGTGTCATGTTGTTCTGATATATATGCCTTGACATTAACATTATATTGTTTTTTTTTTTTTTAAACTTTGCCCCACACTGGGAATTTCTTCCTGTATCGTGGGTGCGTTTACAGACATATAATCTCACAAGCACACTAACACCCAGACCCGGAGCAATTATCCGTAGATCGTACAAATATTTACTCCGTGTAGGAATCGAACCTGCGACACGCAGCGCAGCAGTCGGTCTCTCGACCACTGCGCCAACCGCGCTGTCATCATCAAATCATCAATCAATCAAATCAAAATCCATCATCCAAAAGCAGTGAAAGAATGATAAATGCTACGTAGGCACGTAGGTCGCGCTTGCGGTGTACAGCACCTAAAAATTACTACTCTCCTACCCAACCCTTCATGGATACAAGTGTGATACAATTAATATCTTAAGCCTGTTCAATTTTAATTACATACTGAATTGATTCAGACGTTAACTTGCGTAAGTCCACTACAATGGATGCAAATAAATACAATATCTAGCTACTTCTACTAAAAATATTGAGGGTCGAGAGATCGATCGACTGCTGCGCCGCGCATCACAGGTTCGATTCCTACACGGAGCAACTCCTTTTACCGCGCTTCTAATCGGGTTAGTTTTTTAGCAATTTCTAGCCTGAATTGTATAGCCAAATATTGCTGCAAGGTTATGCGCAATACCACACAACACACATCAAAAACCATACTTTTGACCAAGATTGCTAACGAAAAAATGATTCAATGTTTATGGGCTGTTTATGAGCCTTAGTAGCCCCTATAATAATAATCCAATCTAATTCCATAAGCTCCGCCCCTTTCAAAATGGCGCCTACTTCGTAAATAATGCTATACATCCCAGCATTTTAATTCCATGTTTTCTCTTACCTGTAAGAGGGCTTCCACGGCGGGTACGGGTGGCAGATAGTCCACAGTAGCGAGGGTAACAACCGCAGACGCTATGTCACTGGCCCTGCATATTTGTGCGTGGTCCTGCAGCCAGCCCGCGATGGCGTGTAGTACCGCTTCGTGTCGGTACCGCAGCAGGCCAAGAGATACGGTGATTGAATTCACTACGGCTGATTTGTCTTCGTTTGTGGGTAGGCATTCGATTACGTCACTGGAATTTTGAATGGTAAAAAGATGTTGACACCAGAATTTTTAATGTTCTGCATTCTATAAATAAGATTATTACAGCCTTCATTTTAATGGTTTATTTAGTAATTTTGCTGAATGTGTATGAAGGCAGTGATGTTACCTTCAAACAATTTAATTAAAAAAGAGGAGAAAAAATTACGAACATATTTCTCTTTATTTAGTATGGCAACACTACCCTGGATATTCATAACACTGATTACATTATATGAAATATCTGCCAATTAAGAATGGTGATGAGTATGAATTCACTTACTTGCATATCCTATCAAGAAGTACTGGGTCTGGGAAGTTGAGGGAGGCCATAGCATATAACAGGTCAGCTGACTTCTTGAGGTCGATGACCTCTGCTTGGTTGGTTATGTTATGTGAGAGGGCTCGCAGGAGCGGCGTACTGCGGCGACCTTTTTGTTGGAGGGCTTTCATTACCTGGTGTCAAAATGTATCATGCAATTTCAAATTATTCCTTTGTATAAAAAATATACAGTTGGAACACACATACTACAGAATGCCTCGTTGGTCTAGTGATCGCAAGCGCGGCTGCTAAGCGTGAGGTCCTGGGTTCGATTCCCAGGTCGGGCAAAAAGTGTTATTGGGTTTTTCTTTACGAAATTCACAGTAGCAGCCCGGAGTCAGGAAGTTGGTGGTGTGACACCCCCGTGCCTCGGAGAGCACGTAAAGCCGTCGGTCCAGCGCCTGATCTCTCTGCGGTCGTGTCGGATTGCCGTCCCATCGGAATATGAGAGTGAAGGAAGAGGGAGTGCACCTGTGTTTGCGCATACACTAGTGCACTATAATATCTCCTGCGTACTTGGCTAATCTCCGTGTGAGATAGACCGCCGTGGCCGAAATATGGTCGGGAGTAGTATTATTATTAGTACTACAGAATACTTATACTATTTACCGTTAGGTAAATACAGTGAAGTTATAACATATCATGCTAATATGGCCATGTAACAAACATTGAAAATATGATTGGGTCTTGATCCACACTGGCCAAACCTTGGCAATGCTCTAAATAGCTATCATGTTGTTTGTCGCACTAACAGAGTGGCACCAAAGGAAAAGAGGATTCTGAAGGCCTTTGTTTGGAGTGTATATGTGTCTTGCAATCGGTTATCTATCTGCTAATGGTTACATTAGCAGATTATTTGAGAGAATGCGAGGTTCGCTTGTGTGGTTGCTTGTGAGGTTCATTCTTCCAGTGAAGAGTCTACCTCTCGAGTGTTATATATTTTGCTGTTGCCAAGGTGTTTGTATGTGATGTTATTCAGTATTTGTATGATTCCACTAATGAAATGAAAATGAAAATGAAAAATCGTTTATTGAGTTAACTAATGTGTTGTGAGTATTGTATATGGCTGTAAAAATTACATAATATTGGCAGTGTTGATACACAGTTTTTTTTTTTGCCTGTGTCACTTTCAACAACAAAGTATAAGCTGCATAGAAAACTGAACGTACTCATTATAATAAAACAACTTTTAACCGGATTACTCACATGTATTATTGGTTAAACTGAATTTACTCACTTTAATCATCTGTGGCAGTGTTAAATTTGTTATTAGTCTAGCTGCTTCATCATCACCAGTGATACCAAGCACAGTGCTTAGGTCTTCAGCCATGGTCAGTGAGCTCATGGCATGTGCAGTAGTAGACCTGGCTAATATTCGACACAGTTTGAGAAACCGAGGGTCCTTCTCAAAATCTGATAGCTTGACTTTGTTGCTGGTTGACCATTCTGACAGTATGGACACCATCTGAAATTAGAAGAAAGGGGTATTAAGTCATTTTTTGCTCTGTTAAACCCAAATTAAAATTGTTTACTCTGCAAATAGATCTTTACAAAAAACTTTTACATGTAACTTTTTATCTAGAAGGCCCCAGTATTTCGTATCTGACTAACACTGAGAAGAAACACAGAAACAAACTCAGGTCAGTCTCATTTGAAGTCCAGACATCAATGTATGGGTAAGTGAGTGTAATCATGTAGGTAGGGCCTCTGGAAAGGCCTTTTGAGGAAAGAGCCTTAGCAATTTGTTAGGTTTTCTAACATGCAACCAGATAGTGCAAAACTTAGCAAGATATACATTCCTAGAAACCGGTGTTGAAAAGCTTTTATATGAAAGTACCTAAACTGTTGTATAAGACGTCACATTGATAAAAAAAACTCATAAATTGGGTAGACTGGATGAAATAATACCCATATTTGAAAAGCTTTTAAAAAAGCAAGACTGTGGATAAGTAAAACAGTGAAACGGTATTGGAAATAATTTAGGTATTAGTACATGCACTACGGTACCTTTGCAGCTATTACAATTTAAATTAAACTATTTTATTCATCTCCATCCTCAGCCTTTAGTGATTTTATTTGAGAATTGGTATGAAAGGATTTAAGGGGAAGACTGACCTTCAAAGCATGTTTCCTAGACACCACAGGGTTCTCAGCAACAACCAGCAAGCTGTTCAAGTCTCCTGCCTGTGATATCTGCCCATCCAACTGAGTGACACGACTTTGTTTTACTGACTTTGGACTTGGTTTTGTTCTATCATCAACCGATTCTATGTTATGTAAAGAAGCAAATGCTGCTGCTACCAAACCTGCAATACAATAATTGTTAGTAAGTCATAGACATTAAAAAAATTAAGTAGATAATAATTTATTATTAGTGTTGTGAATTAAAATAATAGAAAATTAGGTTTGATTAACAACCTTAGTCAGACTAGAGTGAGTTTCGATTTATAATTAACTAGCAATGAGTCTTTTAACAATAATATGTATCATTCAAACATTAGGTAGATTATTAGAATAGTTTATTTATACTATATTACCTGCATTTTCCTTATCATCAGCTCCCATTGTTGGAAGGTTTTTATCAGGTATATTTGTGGATAGTTCTAGCTTTTCAGTTTGGAATACTGTGGCACTAGGAACCGAGTATTTCCTCACGGCTGCCCTTGAACCTAACCTCCAAATCACTAACCCGCTTAATTTCAACATCTATGACCAAAAGAACATTATTTTATAACACCTTCTGATAAATAATACTTCATCTAACATCATACTTGGGTTTTGAACGAGTTTTTATTGTTCTTTTTGTTAATAACAGCTAAAATACAAGTTCTTACATCACGACTAAAAGTTATAATGAAATAACTGATATTTAGGCAATATATGATAGACATAGAATAATATTATTAATCAATGTACCTTTAAATATTATAAAGAGGACCTGAAAATGAAATAAATAGTTGTTACAGCATTTACAAAAAGTAAAATTATTTATCTTTTTGACAATGTAATGACAAATTCACAGACTATGTTGCCGTAAGAAAATAATAAGCAGTGTTGGTCGACTTGTCATTGAATAAAACGTAGAACTAATTTCTTCGAGCCTAAGAAACATACTCGTAGCAAATATAAAACGTATTTTTCATTCTCTGCCTTGAGTGCCTTGTTTAAGGTATAGTCCTGTCCGGACACAATATTTTCAATTATTCATTGTACAAAAGTTTATCTCAAATATGTATCGTGATATATACTAAGAATAAATATTTTTTGACTTTTTGTATATGACTCAAATAATTAAATTAATTTTTTTTCATTATAAAACATATTAAGAATTTAATTTAATGTATTTTTACCAGCAGAAGTCACATCACTAGTTCAGAAAATTGCAAACGGCCGTCGTGGGAGGAAGTTTTGTTGTGATATTTTGTTGTTATTTTACTAAAAACAGTGAAACGGTATTGAAAATCATGAAAATGGTAAGTAAATGCCATAACACATGCAAAATCTGGCGAACGGACAGTGTAAATACATGATAAACATTAAAATAGTTACCCTTTAGGACTGATGAGTGTTACGAATTTGAATTACTTTCTTTTTCTTGCTTATTTCGTAGTAGAATGCCCTGAATATCATATACATGTATACTCTAAATCCCTTTCCCAATAAAGCCAGTATTATTGGTGTAAATAATAAAAAGCATGAGTATATACTATATAAATATCTATATGTAAACTGTACAGACACAATTTAAGTCTACCTTCAGTATTGATAAATTATTACCGGCATTTCGAAGATGTTATCGCGTTTGCCCTTTTGCTACATTTAACTTTCCATCCACATTGTGATATCAATTAGTTACTGTCTTTATTGAGTAAGTATTAAATTTTAGTACCATTATGACAAAGAATAGGGTGTAACATTATAACTTTGCATGCATCAAACTTCTTATTACAAGTATTAAAATATTTAGCTAAGAAAAAACGATAATTTCATATTATCTTTCCTCATCAATGAATAGGAAGTAAGCAGTGATAGCCTAGTGGTATGACCGTTGGACTGACAAGTCAAAGATCGCAAGTTCGAATCCAAGGCATGCACCACCGTCTTTTCGAAGTCATGTGCGTATTATAAACTAATTATCACTTGCTTAGAACGGTGAAGAAAAAAATTGTGAGGAAACCAGCACACCTGAGAGATATTCTCGATGGTGTGTAACAATAAATAACTAGCCAGTTAGTAGGTAATACATAAATTCAAATAAATTTGGCATGTATTTAAGTGTAACCTAAGAAATCATCATATCAATGTTTCTTTGAAAAATAGAAATTAATATAGGCATTACATGGCCTCAACATGTATTAAAAAATATAATTATATATGACTAAGAAATCATGATTACCAAATCAAAAACGAATTCCATTTATGTTTATGGTATTAAATACATAGTAACAAGGTGTAGAATATGGAGAATAATAAAAAATAGTGTTGTTAAGAATTAGAAATGCATGTCCCGAAATGAATGAGCTGAATGTTCCTCTCTCCTACTTAACTGTGCTGTGTCTGACAGGGTCTATAATTGATCTCATAGTCCAATTTGTATAAAAGATTTTTTTCTTTATTGTCGCACTGCTGGGCAAAGGTCACCTCACATCCTTTCATTTGTTGACCTCCTTGGTCCTTGCTGATCTCCCACCATTTCTTGATATAGAAAGGTTATCAATATTTAAATCCAAAAATTTGTGACATTTAAGTGTAGGTTTTATTCACCTTTTCAATAGGTCCACCTCAGCTTTGATAATTGGGCGTTTCATCATTTGTAAGTTCTAGTTTGGTACATCCTGTAATGTATACTTCGTATGGCAGGAATAGTCAAGAATTTAGACTGGTGGATCCTATCAAGTTTGCTCAGGGTCGTCTTGGTGGTTTGGATTTGAGGCTTTTGTGTTGGGAAATTCCCAGTAGTGTATTCACAGAGTTCGGAATTGTACCTGATAAGTAGCAATAGGTTCTTGAATTATTATGTGGGCTTAACATGAGTAAGGCATCCAGGGTAACCCTTTAGTGTCAGTTTGACATCGCTGCGAGCTATAGCTCATGACAAAGGCCCTGTTCAAGTTCAAAACTAGTCGGGCAATCTCAAAGAATGCATGTGAGTAATAACCATTGAACAATAATTAATATGAATGTGTGTCACGAAAGTTATTATCAACCCTTTAGAGTTTGTACTTGTTGATGTGTGATAATATGTAGGTACATATAAATAAAATATAATTGTTTATTTTGTTTAAGTGATCTGTACAAGGCCTCTAAGATAGGAAAATAATACATTGTTTCAGTGTAATAACATTATAAATAAATTAAAGATAAATCTTTGAAAAGCATTAATGCATGCTTAGCAAATTCTAAAGTTATTATATTAAATGGAAAAAGAATACGGTCGTGAGCAGGATTCGAACCTGCGCCTCCCGGATCTACTCCCTGGAGTATCTATCCGGGAGGCGCAGCACAGTGGGTCGAAACTATGATTTTAGTGACTTAGGGCTCAACTTTGCTTTTTCACTTTTTTTTTATGCGGATGGGTAGAGCTCATTAACCTCAATAATAATTGTTCTGATGTATTTTTTCCTAAACTTTATACTTTGGGTAGAAAAATGTGTTTTGTTATTTTTTTGTATGGAGCGGATCAAATAACCTTAAATTCCTGCTAAGTAGCGTGTGATCCCGCGTTGAAACTTTATTTTTCATATACCTTGTCTAGTCTATTATCATTTGATGCTATTAACGTGTGCATAAAGTTGCAACTCTGCCAAATAAATGGATCGAAAAAAATGAAAAATTATATCGAATAAAAAGCTACATTTTTTACTTTCGTAAGTTCTTTTAAGTTAAATTTGATATGGAATAGTAAGTAAAAGCACGTAATAATACACATAGTTACTTAACAACTAACAACAATACATTTAAAAGGTCCCTAATTAGCTTAAATTTACTAATATATGTAGTATTAGTAAATTTGTAAATTTAAGCTAATCACACTAATCATAATACATTTAAAAGGTCCCTAATTAGCTCAAATTTACTAATATATGTAGTATTAGTAAATTTAAAGCTAATCACACTAATCATAATACATTTAAAAGGTCCCTAATTAGCTTAAATTTACTAATATATGTAGTAGTAGTAAATTTAAGCTAATTAGGGATCTATGAATTTCAATTTCTTTGTTTTAATGACTTTAACATGTTTATGAAATGTTATTTTAAGTTAGATTTAATACTGAATAGTAAGTAAAGATAGGTACATAATAATACAAATTAGTAAAGGTAAACTAACATTACTACAACTAACACAAGCAAACTAAAAACTAACTATAAACAACATCAAACATTACTATTTCCTTTCAATTATGAGTTTGACATTTATAAACTAATAAAAAAAACAAGAAACTTACAAACTACCAAAAAATCTTATTCACTATCGCTATGACTATCTTGTAAATTATCTACATCAATAAAATCTATATCGGATTCTGTGGGAAAAATCAGCAGAAGCTCTTTGACTTTTGGAGAGAGAACCATTATATTTTGTTTCACCATTCGAGGTCTTAGACTTGTGATCTTTGGATCAGAAGACAAAAGAAGATTGTGTATAATATCCTCATTTGTCGCCGTTCTACTTACCTTTCTAGAATGACTCTCTCTATATTTCCGGAAATCTTTATTACGAGCTTCCGCTGCCTCTTCCGACAGTTTACCTATAGGTATGGCACCAAAGTGCTTAATTATATCACTCCCATGTACTAACAATTTATGTATACTGGAAGGCATATAATACCAGGGATATAAGTGAACGTACAATTGTGCAGTATCTCTACAAAATTCGGAAAACTTAGAAAGATCCACGCTCTCTCCAGATGCAACCGTCTGAAGAATCACATGAAACCTTTCTATTAAATCTTTATCTATTCCTGTTATGCGAGCTGTTGTTTCTGCATCCCTAAAAAATCTTCTGGCAGTATTGCCATCATTGGTTGTGCCTACTCCTACACGAGATGTTAGTAGTAGTACGAATAAACGAACACTAGTTAGTATATAATAAATTATGGTCATTTTATACTTCCAGAATCCAGTGACAAACAATGTTTACTAATTTTTCTACTACCCTCATTAACTAATTATCCTAATTAATATTACAGTAATGACTAAAAGTGAAAAACATTGTTTTTTTATAAGGTAAAAGGTTAAGCTAATTACAGTAATTAAACACACAAATAGAAATTAATTGATTTCATATCCACATTTTTAAATAAAGGTCCCTAATTAGCTTAAATTTACTAATATATGTAGTATTAGTAAATTTAAGCTAATTAGGGACCTTTTAAATGTATTGTTGTTAGTTGCTAAGTAATTATGTGTATTATTACGTGCTTTTACTTACTATTCCATATCAAATTTAACTTAAAATAACTTACGAAAGTAAAAAATGAAGCTTTTTATTCTATGTATTTTTTCATTTTTTTCGATCCATTTATTTGGCAGAGTTGCAACTTTATGCATTTGTTTATAGCATCAAATGATAATAGACCAGACAAGGTATATGAAAAATAAAGTTTCAACGCGGGATCACACGCTACTTAGCAGGAATTTAAGTTTATTTGAGCCGCTCCATACAAAAAAATAACAAAACACATTTTTCTACCCAAAGTATAAAGTTTAGGAAAAAATACATCAGAACAATTATTATTGAGGTTAATGAGCTCTACCCATCCGCATAAAAAAAAAAGTGAAAAAGCAAAGTTGAGCCCTAAGTCACTAAAATCATAGTTTCGACCCACTGTGCGCAGGTTCGAATACTTCTCAAACCCTTTTTTTTTCCATTCAATGTAATAACTTTATTATAAATTAAGTTAACAAAGTTATTGAAAAAAAAACATGAAATTATAAAAAAAAATGGAAATAAAATGGGTTAAGACCAAATCATATCAGTGATGTCAATCAGAATGATTTATCAATGATTTTTCATCCAACCATCAATTTCCTTATCAGGTGTCTTCTTACTGGGCTAGGCAGTGATACATACATACAGTTTAAATAATATATGATTTATGGGATATCCCATTTATGTGCCCCATACAGGAAACATACCTTAAAGAAAATAGCATCACGCCTGTTTTGCAGGGGTAGGCAGAGTTGTACAACTACACCCACATTACACTAATACTGATATTAATTGCGCCTATAGCCATCTACAGTCACAATTCTAAACTCCAGGTTTCTACTGAGAATTTCTAACAGAAGACCTAATAACACTGCCTAACTTGTGAATAGGCCTGGACAAATGCCCAGTAGTTACACTTGGTACCACTAAACCAATGAGGCAGTCAAAGTTGACCCTTGTCAACCAGGACCTTCTTTTTATATGTGGGAAATACATAACGGACGCTGTGTCTGATTCGTACCGACTAAAAACCACACGGTCCTACACTAACCTTTGCCGGGGTCCCGTGATCACAATTACATTCACCGCAACCCCGGCAGGTTATAGTCCTTCGAATGCCCGGAGTGTCTGTGCAGGCCATCTATGACCGGCTTGTCAACCAGGCCTTCCCACATCCCGTACTAGCTGCTAGTGCCCGCAACTGTCCCACACGTCCTTCCCCAAGATACAATCTATCTCCTGCATTACGAGCCGTTCAGCCATTTAGTCGTGAAAAGGAAACAAACAAACAGGGTTACTTTCGCATTTTTAATATTGGAATGGATACTGCTCTGAAAGTACATGTGAGAAGTAGGAATATATTAACACGAGGTAATAAATACGTAGGCCCTAAAAAAAATTCTATATTTCCTGAACGCAGAAGGTCGAATTCCCACTCTCACTGCGAGATTCAAAATTCTGTGACATATTATGGCAATAGACTCCCACTTCGTACACGGGACATAATAGCAGTATAGCTGATATGTTGGTGTGCAACTGCATCTGCCTACCCCTTAAGGGATACAGACGTGATGATCTGTAACACAGAATTAAAATAAGCTCTAATGCAAAACAACCAAAATATCGCCCACCATTCTTCATAGCATGGAAATAATTGAAATAAACTCGTGTTGCCAACAAAAATAATTATAAATAACGGCCACAGTAAAATTAAAGGGCTAATTTATGTCTGTCAGGTCTTGCGTCATTCTGCGATCGGAAATAGTCTATTCTGAAAGTTTTTATTTATAGTGATGTGACACGTTCTGTTACTCAAACTTGGTAGAAGATGGATGGAAGGGCCAACTAATTAACGATGAGACTCGTGATTGTCAGCAGATAGGAAAAAATTGGGACGTTTCCCATTTTTCGTGAAATGCTTTGATGAGGTAATTAAATCTTTTCGGTTATTTATTAGTGGGCACGAAACGTGACATGTTAGATGATTAGACATCAAAGCTCTTAATGATATATGCCATGGCGGTTTTTATAATAATGCGGAAAAACGGCAGTAACTGTAAGATTTTTATATTCAGCCACCAATAATATCACACACTAAAATAAATAAATAGTAATTTATTTAGTTATCGATATAAAGATAAAATAGGGCGAAATGCGTCAGACATTACGACAGGTCACCAAATAAGCCCATCCTTCGCTGGGAAGAAGAAAGGGTGATTTTTACCCCAGAAGGAAGGTTCGCTGTGCATATATTTTTTTTATCACTGAATTTCTTGTCGTGTTCTCTAAAAAAACGGGCTATTTCAACGGTCAACGATGTACAGTAACTCCGTAATCAGTGAATAGATGGCGCTGACGTCACCATAAAACGTAATGAAAGAAACTCATGGATCAAAAATCGCCCTTAGTATTGTTTCTTTGTAGGATTTAATAAATTGATAAAAACAAGGAAAATTGTAATAATGCAGTACGGATCCGATTAATATTCGGTACACTAGTGTAATTGGAGAGATGTTTGAAGGTCCCAAGACGCGTTTAGCTAATGTATTCATTACATTACATATTCAGTGCTAACTAGATATCTGCCTCACGTATTAATTCATGTAATTACTTGCGATTACCAACTAACTATAGGTAGGTAATACCTAAAAACCTAGTTGTAATATACCTTCAACATAGGTAGAGAGATTTGCACTGCCTTAATGGTCTAGCGGTCGCAAGCACGGGTGGTACTGGGTTTGATTCCCGGATCGGGCAGTTCTGTTCGATGTTTCAGTTATGTAAATCTCAGTAACAGCATTTTGTAGAACTGTGTACACCTCTGCCTACCCCTTCGAGGACTATCTACAAGCGTCATGCTGTTATGTAAAATACTGCGTTAATTCAAATAATATTTTTTAAACCAAAAATTACAAGTGGATACTGGAAAACTTGCAACGCAATCATAGACCATGAAGATGGTGGGCGTAGCCTGACGCCTACCTAAAGGATTGGCATATTCTTGCACTGTAAAGAAAAAAGTGGAAGAAGAAATAAAGGGAGGCCTTTCCGATTGCTTTGGTCTTTTACAGGGCCGGTTATCATTCGTGCAACGTATATTGTGTTTTTGTTTTGTGTTAAAAAAAATGTTTTTCAGTACAATGCCCAAAAACGAGTCATCACATGCTACTTACTATAATGCCCTCATTGGAAAACCGGGATAATTGTACTAATCACTTCAAATATATACCTTTATGAGTCTATCTATAGTCGGGGTTATGATGTGCAAATTCAGAGCATACGGCGAGTAGAATACACAGCGCGACTGCTGACCGGTCTTGCATTCGATTCCCCGGTCTAGCAGTGCTATTGAGTTTTTCTGTTAGGAAATTCTCAGTAGCAGCCTAGAGTTTGGAGTTGTACCCGGTAGATAGCAAGAGGTTCACCACTATTATAACATGGGTCTTACTAGCAGAATTGGTAAAATGCGGATGTACAAACTGTGTACACCTCTGCCTACCCCTTCGGAGAATACAGACGTGATGTTATGTTATGTTATTGTAAGCGAGCTGAGCAATTAACCTACAGAATCTCTTTTCATGCGTTTATCACGTGACCTACATATTCAAGTCAAAAAGTACTTGAGACAGTTTGACTGAACAGTAATTGGCTGGCTTCATGTAGCTACAAGTTGATGGTAATTACAGGCGGGGGCTGAAGGCGTCGGTGCGGCTCGCTGAGCGCGCCCCGCTCCGCGCCCCCTCCCGTCATACAACACTCTTTAGGTGAGTCAAAACATATTGCAACAAATGTACCATTTGACAGGGAAAATGACCTCAGGATACAGTTTAACCTATCCTCTATAGATTCCACCAATTGACTGCCTCGTTGGTCTAGCGGTTGCAAGCGCGGCTGCTGAGTGTGAGGTCCTGGGTTCGATTCCCAGATCGGGCAGTGTTATTAGATTTTTCTGTTAGGAAATTCTCAGTAGCAGCCCGGAGTCAGGAAGTTGGTGGTGTGACACGCCCGTGCTTTGGAGAACACATAAAGCCGTCGGTCCTGCGCCTGATCTCTATCCGGTCGTGTCGGATTGCCGTCCCATCAGAATATGAGAGTGAAGGAAGAGGGAGTGCACCTATGTGCACTATAATATCTCCTGCGTACTTGGCTAATCGCCGTGACCGAAATACGGTCGGAAGGCGTATAGATTCCACGTCCCTCCAACCATACAACACTGTTTAAGTGACTCACAACAAGCCAAATCATGTTGCAACAAATGTTCCACTTAAATAGGGAAACTGACCCCAAGATACAGTTTAGCATGTCATCTATTGATTCCGCGCCCCTCCCATCATTCAACACTCTTTAAGGATTCCACCCGAAAACAAAAAAAAAGGTGTCGACCGTAGGTACAGACACTGCAGCATGACTTCTTCCTGAACTGGTTGTTTATCCACTGATAGTGGTTGGAAGCCTGATAGTCAAGAAGTATTCGTTTAGGATATCAGTATCTCCGAAGTCACCGATAGCAGTAGTTCCCTATAAGGCTGGTAATTGGCTGTGTCAGCATCAACAGAAAGCTATTCCTATTTTAACATGATTGTACAAAAAAAGGAGTGTAAAGTTTTTAGGTGTTCATACAGCATTCTTTATTTTACCATACTTTAAACGCATGAACTGAATGAACATTGTATTGGTAGATTCCTCGGTTTATTCCAGATGTCAAAGGCTAGGTGACATCTGAGAATAGAATAGAATAATCGTTTATTGTGTGGCACAGGTAAGTGAAAAACAGATGGTAATACATAAATAAGAAACACTGTAATATACAGTAAGCAGTCAAAATATGTAGTTTAAACATTTGAACTGTCGTGTTTTATAATTTTATGTCAATGTTACGTTATTATTTAATCTACGTTGTGTTTATGTCGTGACGTTTCTCCTCAGATTCCTCTAAAGGAAGGTGTTGTAAGTGCTTCACGCGTTGCGACGGAGTTCAGATGGACCGCACACCGGCTTTTATGTATAGGTAAGTTTTTCATCTTATTCAATACAATATTCATTAAATAACATGCCAGATATCTTGCCAGCAGGTGTCAATTCAGAATGGCATGTCATAGGACAGCTTAATCAGAAATATGACCAGTAGGTAGAGTTGCCAGATATCTCGCTTTAACGGGATGTCCCGGCTTTCAGGCCCTGAGCGGGACTCCCAAAATCTCTCTTTTTCATCAAGCCTCTGAACAAAGAAACGCACGCGCATTTGTTCTGAGTCCCGATTCTTTCATCCCAGTCCGGCTTTCGTTCCATTTAAGTCCCGACATTTAGAAAAATAACAAAACTTGAGAGGTGTCAAGGGACACCCGGATGGAACGAAGTTAGTAGTAGAAGTAAAGAGAAAAAAAAAAACTATATACATATATATCTGGCTTGCTTTCTATAAGAGAGAGAGAGAGAGAGAGAGAGACAGACAGAGAAACATGCGCACGCCGCACGGCTTACAATAGCTTACTAAAGCAAAAAGTGTCGTTACAACTTTTCGTCTTAATTTTTGTTTTACGCTCTGTTCCTTTAAAAAACTAAAGTCTGATCTGTCTATAATGAGGATTTCTTTACGACGGGTTCTTTTTTATTAGTTGGTTAAAACTGCAACAGACTAGCAACAGCGTACTTATTGGCTATCTCGGTTACCATCGAACTTATGGTCACGTTACAGTACATTGCATCGTATGTTACGGCGGCGTGTCTGTAATGAGCAAAAATATTATAGACGCACGGCGCAATGTAATACACAGTGAGTCAGCTGAGTAGGTACACTGATTTGTCTAAATAGTGACACACAGCGGCCATCAGTTTGATTGAAGTTGCTAGAACAATATTTTTTTGCAAACGGTAATAGACTTACTAACTGTAAACGGCGATGAAAACTCAAATGATAGTGGACAAATCTTAAAAATGGATTCTACCAATAATACGCAAAAAAAAAACATCCTATACATAAACACACTAGTTAGTTTGTGTAGTTAAAACCTTTTCATCAGTGCAGCATCGATTTCGTGTGCGTTAACAAAAATATGTTCACACATTAAATACAACAAAACAATTCGACATGTAAATTAAATACGGTCATAGTAAAGTAGATAATGATACGGTACAATCAGCGAGAAAAGAAATGACCGCGTCCAAATAATAAAAAAGGCTTAGCTCTGAAACTATTAATCTAACTATCTGGAGTACGTGTCGCTTGTCGGACGAGTTGTGGGCCAAACTCGCAACCGAGTGGGTACCACAAAACGTTAGACGACGTCGCGGCAGGCCCAGACGGAGATGGCGGAACGATCTAGACACTCACTGCCCAAATTGGCCCAAGAAAGCTCTAAATCGTGGGGAGAGGAAAGAGGGTAGAGAGGCCTCTGCCCTGCAGTGGGACAAACTGGGCTGAGAATAATAATGATAATAATCTGGAATATAGAACATAACAATCTTGTCATCAAATAAATATAAAAAATGCAAGAAGTTATTTCATCATATCACTACATTCGGTGCAATTTCGAAACGTGGTAATCGATTTCTGTCACTGACTGTACTATACAATAAACCCCAGTTTCAATAACAATATCTTCACAATATATCAATTACTTAACCTAACATTGACGTTATGGGAAACATAAACAATTTCAATGTTCATATATTATTTGTCACAATACATGTAAAAATACCCATTGCCTTGCCAATAAATTGAGGACAAGTATGGAAAAAAACGTATTCCGTGAGCGGATCGTTTTCACAATGAGTGGAAATTAAAGAAAATCGTGAGATGTAAGCAATACGGTGAGAACGTCTTCCGAGTTACGTCATTCGATGAAAATCTGATTTATTTATTTAATGTGGGCGATACGTGCCTACTTACTCGATAAATATTTAAAACCCGATTGTATGAAGAAAAAACATAAGGAAACTACATATAAATTGAGAGAAAGCTTATTATAATCACTGGAATTTATTACGCCTCATTTTTTTATTTTTAACGATCGGTATTTTTCCGTAAACTTATATTTTTTATTTGAAAGGAAAATGAAGCCTTTGCCCAGCTATAGGATACAACATGCTACGTACTATAAATAAAAATAATTTTCATGTCAACTGTCTTTACTTCCGCTTAAATCGCGCATTATATGAAATTATTCTCCTAATGAGGCGATAATCATAGCATCCATAGGACGTATTGACGCAGCATTAGCAGACAAACTACTGCTCTTTCATCATCAGCCATCAGGAGTCCAGTGCTGGACATAGTTCTGTCTAATATACTGCTAATAAACATTATTCCAAGCTGCCAGCTATCAAACATGTTGCGCTGCCCATGATCCATATTTTTGACATGAAGTCATACAAAATACAATATTTTAAATCAACAAACAATATAACCTGCATTTCTAAAACATTGAGCAACTTATTTTCTAAGAAACAAAATAAAACACAAGTCTACACCCCCATTTTACCATTCGCTATGGCGGTTCACCGGATCGATACCACGCCACCACCGCTTCGATTCCCGACCTACGCACTCTCCGAAGTTCCCCTAAGCCTGAGTTACATTTAGGGGAAAGTCTTGTGATTGACATTTCGAACTTTTTATGGTGTTAATAATGTTGGCATTAATTTGAAAGCTTTGGCTTTTGAAATATTTGTGGATTTATTTGATGTGATTTTTATCATCTACAACCGTTTTTTTTTATGTAGTGGTAAATGTATAATCATTTTTATATGAACTAGTATAGTTATTCGTTAATCACGTTGTAACTAGATTCAGGATTCAAAAGTCTTGTAAAATTTTACTGTATTCTGTCTGCGATTAACTGACTCAAACAATATGCCTGTCCAATCTGCCTGCGATAATAAACAGCGTCTAGAGCCCTCAATATCCCATATCATTTATTTTTTATTTGTGTAAATTAGATCTTTTGAAAATACTTTCACAAGCCTGTTTTATATAACTATGTGGGTGGGCATTTCCTATTTGACTATCTTTGAGAAGAATCGCCGAAACAGATTCAGGGAGCAAGGTCTCTTTTAAGTCCTGACTTCGTGTAATAGCTTAGAATGGCCTTTTGAGGAAAGAGCCATAGCAGATTTAAGGCGACCTGGCCTATAGTAAAAATTATGCCATTTGCCTTAGTTGTGTGCCAATCACATCCATGCCATGTTTTCTTATTTATTTTTACACGTCTGCCCAACAAAAAGTAGTGTTATGTTTTTAGGGTTGATGTATGTATGTAAGTATTTATGTATGTATGTTTGTGAGTTTCTTTGTTCCACCATAACTTCTAAATGCTTGAATCTCGATGTATGTGGTATCGTAGAGAAGGTAGAGATTTATTAAGTAATATAGTTGCTGTGGTTTACAAAACAATGTGAAATAAAAAAATATTATTCGTGCATGTCAGGCGTGCTTTATATATTTTTTAATAAATTTCATCATGTTAATCAACGTAAAGGTATGAAAAGGAAATGTTATGTTCCCATTTCATAAACATTTGATAAATATTATTTTGCATCTAAATTGACACTCCTCAAACACTTTGTCTAAACAAAACAAACATCGAATTACTATCGAACCCCACACTTTCCTGCGTGTTGAAATAACAAATCTACGCTATTGTAGTAAATTAATATTAGGATGTCTGCACATCGCTCGGGGGTGAATAGGGATGTTGCATCGGTGGGGCGATGTTCGTGCAATCGTGTTGAACCCTGTCTTATGTTGCAGCTATAGTTTCAGATGAATAATGATGGCACTTTATCTTTTTTGCAATTTAGTGTCAACTAGTCTAGTCGCAGTATAAAAGACTTAAAACACACATAAATTGTATTTATTTTAAAAGGATTGGGATGTTGTTCGGCGTCTTACAACTGCAAAGTGGTAACACTGAGTTTAGTAAATTTGTAAATGATTGCTAAATAAATATCGCCAGAAGACGAATACAAGGGGACTTGTAAAACTTAATACATACGAACAACGACACGGTAGCTCAGTTGGTAGAATGATGACACGGAATGTATCGCGGATGTAGGTCGCGGATTCAAGCCTCGTTCGTGTCTTTAATTTTTCAGTGTTTCCTTGAAAAATAGTAATTAACTTAAAACACGTTTGTGATAACAATAAATACCGTTTAAAACCAGATATTATGCGGTAAAAACGTTTATTTTCTGTATAAAATAATGGTATCTTGTTTAATAACCTACTCCTCAAAAAAATTAGGAGATGGAGCTAATGCTTTTTTTTCGTACGATTAGTAATACGCTCTGTCATCCTAAAAGCTCCCAAATACGTTTCTTTCATTGCATAGGTAGATAAGTGGCGATGAAGGACTGCGTCTCCTAGTTTGTCAGATATTTTTCCGGGTCTAGACGTATGTATCTATACACAAGATAAAGGAGAAAATCCTAGAATTGGGCAACGTTTAAAAAGCAAAATGTACGTGTGAATACTAAGAGACTTCAATCTCTCGATTTTTAAAACCGTTATCATACATTCTTAATAGAACATACATACGTACTTGGTGCTGGTACGACAAAAATACCTCAAAAATTAAATCCTACGACGTTTTAGCTAAACCTCACCCCATTACATTCGGTATGTAGAACTAACCCTATACCCCATATCCTTTACCAGTGAACCCGCTAACTCGCGTTCTATAGTTCACATATATCAATAGAGGGGCGCTAATAATAGGATCGATTCCCGCGCCTCTACGACTGATGGCTTTGTTAAAAGGATTGGAGAAAATGTTGAGTATTTTTATATGTACAAAAAAGGAATGTTTGGTTAGGACTACGTCTTGTAGATCATTTGGCACTAATAAACCAATCCTATATGTTACCCGCCAAACTGATAAACTTATGTGGGACTGAGCCGAACATGTCAGCCGCATGTTAGATGAGCTGAGCTAAAAGAACCACCGAATAGGTACCATTGAACGCAAGGAACACCGCGGCAGACCAAGACGGAGATGGAGGGACGACGTTGTTTTTTTTATTAGTTATAGGCTTGCGTTTGACCGCCATCTCCCCTGATGTTAAGCGATGATGCGGTCTACGATGGAGCACGCTTGCCTAGAAGAATCCGATTCACACGCGTCTTGAAGTCACCCAGATTGTAACTATCGGGGAAGACCCACTCTGGAAGTGTATTCCACTGTTTCGCTGTTCTTATAATGAACGTGGAATCAAAGCGCTTCGTGATTTGTATTATTTGATTTCTTGATTTCTACATTTTTATATACAAATCAAGCTCGTCCCACGAAATTATCAATTTCTGAATAAGCACCATTTTAAAAGGAGTGGAACTTCTCAAATGTGATTAGTTATGGTTTATTATTATAGGCCTTTAATTTTATCTGGAATAGCTTTTTGGTATGATTTGGAATTTTAAGGCGCTTTTGGGTCATAATAAATCAAAGTATTACCCGCGGAAAATTCTTTAAATCGGTCATTTGGCAATCATTTTATTCGCAGTAGGCTTTCAGCTCAGATTTCAAGATTTCACAAAGAGGAAATTTAAAATTCTATCAACTTGCAAAATCATTCGATTAACACGAACTTTTTGTATGAGTAAACAACCGCTTTCATTTTAAACTACTTTTATTAGTTTAAATTACCATTATATATGCATTTTATTAATCCATATCAATTTCAATATGATATAATTTTAATGTAACTGACACCTCATCACAAACTACCACGAAACAATCTACAAATCTTCATAAACAAACGCTTTATGAAAAGATGATTACCCGCAGAAGGCATTAAGTCCCCATCATTAATATTTCATCCCCCATAAGGAACGCTATTCAAGTAACAAAGTTATCTTGCCGAATGCTTAGAGCGCCAAATTGCAGCGCGTAGCAATAGGGAGGGAAATCTAATCTCCGTGCAATAAGTTGTAATCCCCTCCAGAGGGAACGACCTCCGAAGAGGAACGGGAGAGGAGGTTGGTATTTTTTCCCGTCATGGGTGAATGATTACTGTCTTGGTGTGTTAGGGAATTAAACGTTTGGTAATGTGTTTGGAATAAGTAGGTATAATAAGTTTTTGCTCTTGGTGTCTGGCTTTCCTTCGGCAGCAAAGAAAGTAGTAGCTACCCGAAATATTTTATATTGGCTTGACTATAATTGCCTCAAATTTCTTTGGTCCCGTGACATTTTCAATTATTATGTTTGACCACATCACCAACATACAGTCAATGTCACAAGCCCGCTGTCAGTCACCCAAGATTATAGAAGCCACGCTAGCCTCTTAATACTGTCACACTGTTTTCTGGTTTTCACATTCAATCTACCATTGCAACCTTTCTCAAGTCCATCAGACCCTCTAACTGCAGCTACCGATATCGAAACCCATCTACAAATTATAGTAAAAGTTAATAGAACTAATAAAACAGAACAACCAACGAAAGCTTCATAAAATATTTATACACAAGGGTAAACACGTGCGACTCAACTCAATTTTATTACAAAATACCGTCCGATCCCCACATATTTGTCTAAAACAACGCACACACTCTAGGACGGATCAATAAGCCACGTGCCGTGTGTTCACGTGCGAGGTGCAACCGTGCGGCTTCCGACGTGAACACATACCTTTAAACAGAGCTGGAATACACAGACCAGTAAATAATTAAGATTCATGTATTTAGTTTCATTAAAATCCTGTAAAGAGAATCGAAAAAAAAAATGTTGCTCAAGGAATACTAAGGGTCTGGGCGCCAGTCTCTCAAACTCACTACCAACGAATTATTGCATTCAGTTAAAAGAACGCTGTTTCGAGAAGTGTAGTTCGAAATATTCTGATCCATAAAAGATTGGGATCATCAATATTTTCAAAGTATTTTCGAGCTATGTGAAAATTGTATCTCTTCGTTCGTGAGCTTGGTCGATGCGACGACGTCTCGATTTCCGACTCTTTTCCACTTTGCTCAGTTTTCAGATGACTAAACAGGTTGCACGTGCCATATTGATCTGGACTTTTACTTTGATTTGGCTTATGTAAACCTCTTTGCTTCATAAAGGGGACCTCTACAACTCTTTGTATTAAAAGTACCCCGGAGATAATGCAGTAAGGAGGCTTAGTATACTGATTACTGATAGTCCTATTTCTGCTTGGTGTGATACCTGATTTAATCCTCTTACTCCTCCGACGTCTATTTCAAGGCACCATTTAATCAACGATGCCATTTCCAGTTCGATAAGCAGCTTAGTATTAACTAACAAATATCTGAACGACTCTTGTTTAATCAAATACCAAACGTATGAATGAGTCAATCTGCTGGGTTAAGCCACGCTTGCTGTGATTTCCCTATGATTTTTTACTCGTCACTTCTTTGTGGTCTTATTGTGTCATTTTTGGTCATGTTGTGTAATTTTTGGTCATTTGTATCATTTTTGTCATATTATATACCAATTGCTGATGTTACTGGAGTTTGACAACCATGAGACTATGCAATATCTTTGATTCCAAAGTGCAAATGCAAAATATTGCGATACATAGCTAAGGTAGTGTTATAATTCCGGTGTATACTAGGCCTAATGTTGGCAAGCTCGCGATAATTGGAATTCGCACTGGTGTATTGATGCTCGGAGCTAGCTAGCTGTCGAAGTATTCATCCAAAGTGCAAGGTGCTAATTAAATTGATTGGATGAACACAAGCTCGCTATCCAGCCCATTTAATTAGACTTAGTTATGAAACGTTGTATAAATTCTGACGTAACTTTAATTGGAAATGAAGCACTGATAAGCATTTCTATAATTCTTTAGCTATAGTGGTAATAGGAAAATCCTTAATCATCTGTATGAATGTTGATATACTATAAGAGACAAACAAAGAAAAATACATATAGGTATATGAATGTGTGAGGGATGACATTACTACGAAAGGAATAAATTGCAAGAAAGACAGGTCGATGAATTTTCCAAGTGTCTATATTGTTTGTAGTATTGAATATGTAGTATTGTCATATTGTTGTATTGAAGTTCACACATTTTTTTATATAAGATCCTGCGACCTTTTTAGAAGGCAAAATTATCTATTCTACCTACAGCATACAAGAAATACTGCTTTTTCTAAAAAAAACACCTAAACAGATGGGATACTCGTCTTATTTAGGAACCACACAATCTGCTGAATTAGCAATTGAACAATCTTCAAAACCTCTGCAGTTAACGGTTCTGCTGATATGGGCCACTTTAGGAATTTTGTTAATTAATAACGCGCAGTTTCTTTATGCAAAGCTTTGATGCAAAGTATAACTTAGGCATAAAAACAACTCACGGCATAAACTTCCACGTCTATATTCAAATAGTTTCTCACACCCACGCCGACAATTCTCATCCTCATTTATGCAAAATATGTTTTACATCAGTTGGTGAAACAGCGGGGTTTAGCTTTTGTTCCCAACACTTAACCGCTTTTGTAAATGATTCTTTTTCGTGTGCCGTACCAGCATGGAAAATAGTGATCCATTTTATTACAAGAATCCAAATCGGCGCCTGCTCCGAAGCTTAATTTCAGTTCTGTTATGCAAAACTGATTCATAAGGCAGACGCCTTAAACTCACTGCAAATTCTTCCACACACCCACCCACCACGTCACCCACTTGTGAATCCCATATGCAGACTGCAACAATTTCCACCAGCTCGCGAAGCACCGTGGCCATGCTTCCGTTCCTAATATTTTGTTCTGGCAAATCTGTATGCAGACCTTGCCGCTTCCTTCTGGACTACGTGACGTGAATATATTTACTTTGTGACGTATGTTCGGACTTTTGTCCTTTGAATTGCAAAATTTTGTGCAATTCTGCAACTTTGTTTTGAATAAAGTTTATTGTCTGCTACTGGTAGGTCAATGTCTACCAACGATGTGCTGAGGAATTGCGTCTTCAGTTATTTTTCATAATTTTTTTATTCTTCTGCGCAGCCATATACCCAAGTATTGCTATACTTTTCTTATTCCAAACATTTCACTAGCTTGAGTATCTTTCTTGCGGCCCTTATTACTAAAGGTTGGACCTCTGGATTGTGTATAAATGCGTTTACTAGACACTTCATTTCGTGCCTGATATCAATTATTTTTAAACAGACGTTTATCATTGTAATTTTCCTTCTATTATTTAAAATCATTTGGAGGATCATTTCAATTGGTTATATGTTTTTATTTCAATTGCTGAGGTACTTATCGTTTATTAGCCCATTGAGTAAGTAAGTAAGGAAAACGAGAAACACTGGAAACACCATCGTCCAGTCAGTACACCATAAATAGTCTAGAATAGACCTTATTTGCCTATGATATAGCCTTTGATTTTTACTATAAATTATGTGAATGATCAGGCTGCATGGCTGTGATTTCCCTTCTTCCTTTTGGGTAATAACGGTACCTTCGTGTTTTGAAATGATTGCTTTATTTTATATATTTAATTAGCAGAAACAATAGATTTTTATTGTTATGAAGTACGTATTTGTACGTGGCTGAGCGAAAAGTTTAATTATTTTATTGACCTATACAAGTAACAGAGTAAGCAGAAAGAAGTCGCATGGTACCTACCATGCGACTTCTTTCTGTTTGGTCCCAGTTATTAAATGTATCTTAGGCCACTTTATTCGGATTTGATAATGGCAGTGGGGCCATTTCGGGGCACTGCCGGGCCCCGAAATGGTTGTTTAATAGTTCGCATTGCTAAGATCTATGCGCTGATATATGGAAGTTTAAAGACTGACTAGACTCGAGAACCAAGCTCAAATCTATAACAGCTGTTCAGTACAGTTAGAGATTTGTGCCTCTACTAATGGGTTGTTTCAGTTGCAGGGATAGAAGCGTGCTTTCAAAATGTGCATAGATTCTGATAACATGTTGCTGTGATAATATATAATCCACCTGTCAAGAGTGAAGATAATCATATTACGCTATGTTAGTTGTTTCATCAATCATTTGAAGAACCTTGTCTTTGGTTAGCAGTACAAATTAACAAGGTGTAAGGGAAAAAGTAATCTTGAAGCACGTTTTTCTACTAACCATTACTAAGAGAGAAAAATGTTACTTAATTACTTCAAACTGCCAAAACACGTGCAAAAAGTTCCTAAGGTCAACCCAATCCGAATGCTAAGCCAAACAATAGTCTATCCTTCTCTAATCAGAGTGCGGATAAATGGAGCTGGGTTGCCTTGGACTTATTGATTGGACGCCCACGTGGATGCTGCATCTGATGGCCTCACGTGTACCTACGGGGTTTGGGATGGGGAGTGTTTCGGTTCGGACAGAGTGGGGTAGGAAAATTCCAGTAGAGGGATACTGTTAGCAGGTTATTGGAAAAAGCAAACCATATACATTTTGGAAGTTTAATTTGAAAACTGTGTTTTGGAAATTAGGAACCAAGATTTATTGATGAACTGCTTGTAAGAGTCGGGTAAAAAGCTATTGAGATTTGAAAAGCAGACAATCGACAATCCTCTGTACAGTTGTGCATATGGAATAAATAAAAGCATACTTAAAGACAATTAGACAAGTCGAATTGTGTCGAATTGTTAATCACTTAAAGTGCTAAGCAAACCGCAACCACCAGCCCCACGTTAGCCCTGGAAAAATAACTGACGCGCAAAGAACTTAATGATAAATAGGCCTTCTAGCTGAATATGTGAACAACATAAGACCCAGAGGAGTGTTAGAACATATCCGGATGGCTATATTGACGTGATAACAAAGTAAGTTTAATGAAAGCGCCCGGTAACAGCCCTCTACGCGAAACAACGCCCACCCTGCCGTTTTTACCCCCATTCAAGTTCACTGCGACCGCGCCTCATCCCTAACGTTCCCCAGAATTTATCGCCAAACTAAATTCCACTTTATGGATTTTGTATAAGCTGGATTATTGTACAAACGCCATAACTTCTTGCGACGTTTTAGAAATGAACGCCGTGTGTTTGTCGAATAAAAACCGGGTGGTTGAATTACGACCTTATGTGTTTATATTTGAGGTTGAGAATTATTCGCTCGTCGCGCGCACTTACGCAGCCTCCCCTAGGGTTGGCACGGTCGATCCTTGCAGTCGCGTCGCCGGCGTGGTCCGGACGTGTCCCGGCGCAGAACACTTTTATTTTCATAATTAAACAACAGTAACAAAACAATCCACTTTTTCCTTACTAGTGCAAGGAAAAATGTTGGATTATAAATAAATAACAAAATTATTTCACGTTTTTAACTCGCGCAGTTAATTTCGTAGAGAAACAATTTTTTTAGTATTTATTCACGGTGGCGATGAAAACTGGATTAGTGAATTAAACTGTCAAGGAAGTGATATAAGATTATGAAGAATGTGAAGTGTTAAGTGCTGAAAAAATATATAATAAATTACAGTGACGTCGGTGGTGTTCGCGAATTTTCTGCAATATATTCGAGCTTAGTTTAACAGGCTTAGTCGTTAGGGAAACAGTATTATTTTTTGATTGAGGAGCCTTTTACAAAGAGGTATTGTTTGGTGATTTTCATGTATTGGATATCGTCCTGTGTCCGCTTGTAGTTAGGAACGCATTATGTGACAATGCTTTTGTCTTTGTGAGACAAATACGCTTCGGTACTGCAAATGACTACAATAGTTTGCAGGATGACAATTTGATGCACTAAATTGATTGCAAACAATTCAATTGGCCTAGAACTCAACAGGGTAATTCACTTCAAATCCTGTTATGAAATGCTTGCAGTGAATCATTTTCTAAATTAAAACACAATGTTTAGTCAAATAGCACAATGAATAGACCAAGGTTTACCACTAAACCAAGATTAATGGTATCAGTAATAGATTTCGTTATGTAAATTGGCGTTATAAATCGCTGACATAATGGCATTGTCAAGGTATGACGTCATTGTATTTATTTTGATAAACATACCACTAACGGTGAATGATACAGCACACAGTACGGCTAAGTCAATGCCTTCTTTTTGGCACGAGCAAATATTTTCATAGACATGCACTCAGGTTGTTTAAACTAGACATAGTTGTGCGACAAAGAATTTTGAAATTACACGCGATTTTGTGATTAGATTAATTTTACAAAACCTTGCAGTAAATTAACGAACATTTTGTGGTTAAAACTGGCAACCGATATGACCCCTAACCAAATTATTTATAAGTAGTTCAATGGATAATGGTATTGATAATGATAATCTTAGCTTAAATAAATATACACCTAACGACAAATTCATAAATGTTTTAAACTAGATTAACTGACGATAAATCTGCATTAATAGTGGACTAGTGGCATTACATAACTTCTGCACATAATGCAACCGGCACCGAACACTTTATACGTCGGTTTCACCAAATTAAATAATATTTACCTTTTCAAATTTGATCACTTCAATGTGCATGACTCGTCACGCCCTTTACACATACGAATAGAGAAAATTTCAACTGATGTCCTGTCAAAATGTGACGTAAGATTTACTACCTCTGGATTTTGTAGGCGTCAGCTCAGTTTCAAACGAGTAGATTGTCAGTATGAAGGTAGGTCTAAGCCTATCTATGTACTAGATATACCTACGTATTCCTGTCTGGTGTTCATAATGGAATTCTAAGTGTTCTCAGCCGTGCAGTTAATTAACGACACGTTAACAAGTGGTGCATTCCACCCATCGTATTTTTACCGCAGGTGTATGACCTGGCGAAGTAAGCAATATCAACACATTGTTTCTATTAATACCACAGGATTACCTGCCGCCTGTAACGATCTATTTCACAAATGGATATTCAAAGTAGGTATCTAGATTGTATGCAATTGAAATTATAAACAACACAGTACAGATTTATGAGATCTGTTCTTCTAGCAATCTGTATTTAGAAAATTATTGTTGCGGCACAGGCATCACGGCGCCATTTTGTATTTATAGACTCCGTAGCATTCTGCAGTGACAGTGACTGAACCTCTACATAAACTACCACACACATTTCCTCCCCTACCAGCTAAAATATGCAACATATAAAAACAAGCTTGTTGAACATCGGAACCGCAGGTTTGTCAATACGGATCTGTTTACCGACGCAATGCGCAAGTCTGTTGGCAACCCTGGCTTCGAGCCAGAATATCAGCTGATTTGGACTTCCAATGCTCGATGGAATTATAATCTATTGTGGTAGTATATATAATATAATGTATATATAATTTATAGATACCCATACTCACTAGAGCAATTCTATGTACTTCTGTCTGTTACCTATTCGCATCTTGCAGATTTGGAGTTATTGATAAAAGTCGATAACATTTTATAGTGGTGACTGGTAACTCATTGGAGCTATTGTTTTTACATACATAGCAAAATAGAGGTTGTATGTTTCGGGTTACGGGTAACTGAAGACCCTAAATAATATAATGTTGTTTTGTTTAGATTCCTCGTGATTCTTCCGGACGCATTGGTTCGGCTGAAACTGTCCAACAAAGGAAAACGATATTTTACAAACCCTTTGACTCACTAATTAGCAGACACAATAGATTTTAATTGTTATGACGTACATGCTTATACGTGCGTGAGCTTACATGTTAAGCAATTTAAAGTTCCGCCGTGTCTGTCTGTCTGCACGATTTTCTCCGTCACTAAACGGAGTTGCCTGACATTTTTATACATGAGAATTTTTTAGTGAAAAGAGAAATATTGAATCACATTCATAAAGTCGACAAAGAAGCAATTATGGACGTCGTAGTGCAGTCTGAGCAAGTTAGCTAGTGTATATCATATCCTGAAGTCCCAGACTAGACTATAGGTAATAGTCTTTTATTTATAGAGATTAAACTATATTCTCCTTAAGACCATAAATCGTTCCCCCCAACTTGTGAGTCTATGACGTATTTTACTACAGCCACGGTAATACTTTGTCGCTAATAGCCATTAGTTCAACGCCCCTTGCTGGGTGCGCCCTACTGTAATTAAAAGTGCCTAATGTCATTATCCTGGTCCTTTAAGTGCGATAAAGTTTTTTGTGGTAGAATTTTATAGGCAAGTTTTTTGGTAGATTTTATAGTAGGTAGTAGAACTTCATCATTATCATTTAAAGCCCGCAATTCCTACTGTTGGGTATAAGCCTCCCTTGTTCTATGCTGCCAGGTAGTCTTACTTTCAATATATTCTTTAAGGTGCTTTGTATATCTTGCAATCCTATCTTCTTATTATCGTGTGGTTGATGAACAACCTGGTGCCAGAGTTTAAACCACCCGTAGGTCTCTGACATGGCTTTACACACCATCGAGATCTCTCATGTCATCATGTTTCCTCACATTGTTTTTCTTTGCCGTTATAAGCAAGTGAAAAACACTGGTGTTTGCCTTAGATTCGAACATGCGACCTTTAACTTGTCAGTCTAACGGCCATACCACTAGGATATCACTGCTACAAATAAATGGTATACGTCAAATGCAGAATCCAGTCGGAAACGGATTAGCCATAGAGGCTAACTGCCATCAATTTGCTGAACAAAACTCTTTAGATTTTTGAACTTCTATTACAAAACTTAACGATGTCTGGGGCTTTTGGCACACAAACCTTAAAAACACATAATTTAAGATTTTCATGCCAAAACACATCTAGATTAAATTTCACGCAAGACAAAAGTAAACAGTATGTGACAATGAGTTTTTATTCTCAGATTATCGCTTAAACAAATTCACTTATCCTAAATAAATTCTGCTGTCTGTTAGTTGCTATCAGGTAACAGAAACTATATAAACGTACGTTTTTACCATTGTTCATGATTGCATAATTAAATACATATACATACTCGTATTTCTATACACTTCGCTATGTGGATTATATCACCATAGTTTTATCTCTACAGGAAATTATTATTGTGTAAATTACTTGTAACATAAGCTTAGTCAAAGATCGACTACAAAGACATTAGAGGCGACAGGCCCAATTAAAATTTTCTTGAATTTTGGAAGGAAGTATCATCAAAGTGCAGATTGTACAATCATTGGTAATTCCTTCTTCGTTGCCTCTCTACGGCTTAACAAATTCAATATGGCTTTCAGTTCAGCCAGTTACACGTTTTTTCCGTTACTTTAATCCAGCATTACTCCCGAAAACAAACGTTGAACGGAAAGCAATAGAAATTTTGGTTCTGCCGCTGAATTCTTTCACATGCCTTTCTCATTGATCTTATGACACAAGTATCACATGATGATGTTTACCAATAGCTGTAAGATTCAGAGCGTGGCCATGTCGCGTAACCTCGATACGCGATTCACTTTACACCTGTACTGCAATCGTCTTGTCTTGCCTACGGTAATGAGATACAGTTTATTGTAGGAAGTCGAGATTGAAAGAATTTGTTTTTATCTCTTTTAAAGTAAAAATGCAGAAGGCGAAGTATTTCTGGAACCATTGTTCAAGGAGTCAATTTCATAGAAATTAGTCTTGCTACAGCTTCTTAAATAGTATTCTTCATATCTGACGTTATTAACTTTATATTCTCCAAGTTTCCAAGTCACATTACTCACAATAGCCAACTCAACATTCATCATCTCAATATCATTGTCGCAGAGAAACCTTACAAATTAATTCTATGTTACAATGTAAATCAGCCATGCCATGTTTAATCGAATCACTTGTCTATTAGCGATCGCCGATTGCATCGCAATTGCACTTGCCTTCAATTTGTCTCCAACGCTTTCTCGTGTTACGTCAGGTTACGTGACAGATTATCTTGGTACAGATACTGATTATGGAAAAAGATTTAATTTGCATAATGGTTTTGCATGATCTTAATTGAATTACTTAGCTGACAGACTAGAATTGATGTCACATTTGGTATGCTAATTATGGTGTTAAACATGCAAGCTTCGTGTGCTTTAACATGTTGCTTATTATGGTTTAAGATTATGCCTGAAAGGACGAAAGAGCTACGATTCATCCTATTGTATTAATATTACGCAAGTAGATGTAAGCAATGTGATATTACGGGTTCTAAGTAAGCCTCTCGACTCTTATGTTTCTATTTCGATTTAACACTGTACAGATGCACTGGAAAACGAACGCGTTAAGTAAACATAATTATATCGGCTGAAACAATATCCCACCATATCGGCTTGCGCATGCGGTTGTATGCACACACGCTGCGTACGCGCCGGTCCGCGTTCAGTCTGCGCTCCACGCGACCGTTGGGCGCACAACTGCCGCCATTACTTTCTCCATTCAAATTTCGATACGCGTTCTCGTAATTCGCGATCCGAAATTGTTAGTGTGCGATTTTTCGGTTTTATTTTTTTATTAGTGGACATAGACAGAGTGAATTGACTAGTGTTTTTATTATTGTTTTTTTTTCTTATAAATTTTCGCAAACATAGCCACAGGGATTAATCGAATAATAATCGGGCACGGAACGCAACGTTATCGACGGAATGCGTAGAAATCGTTTCGCATGAACGATCCAATAGAAGACCTATCATGGAGGTAACCATCGGAAAGTGAACTAGTGTACCTACGACGATTTCAGGCATCGCTGGCTATTGTTTCATGGCTGGTGCGTCGGCAGCCGTTAGTACTTCTCTATATTTTTTACCACGCACTAGTGTTTACTAACAACTATAATGGTCCATCTTACAACATGTATGTTTAACCATCGTAATGCCTCATTTAATCACTCATCGGAAGTAGCGAACACTTAAATTTCCACAAAAGGAGCTAGTCCGGAAGCTCACGACATTTTTCTTACAAGAAAAAGCACTCTATAGAATGAAGACATCTTGAACACGGGTTTAACTACCGGATGTTTACTGAGGGGTGCATCTGGACTTACCACTTTCTTTCACCCTGTACCTTAACATATTAACATTACGGTGTTTATTTCAATGGCAAGTGTGTGTTATTGTGCATCAGTCTTCTCACTTCTAAATCTGTATTTCAGGAGTTGGATATGCGGTAGTTAGGATCTAAATTTATGTTTTGTTCAGAAGTGTTAATGAGCCCTTATTGTGGGTGGTAACCATGGTTTTGAATGGAAGCGATGAGTAATTTATTGAATTTCAATTACTACGGCATCGAACTAAAAGTTTAAATTCAAAATAGTTCCAGAAGTTTTGAGACAGCTCTATACTGACTTGCTTGTGTCACGTTTTACTAATATATTTAATTTCATTTTCAGAGAATTTTAAGTTTTTAATTCGACTAGCTCCAAAAGCGAAGTTTTTTAAACGATTATTTTTACATTATTTCAAGACTTTCTTACACAATCTTGCAATTTCATAACTTGCAAAGTGTGCATTCGTTTACAAATATCATACGTATAAACACCAATGTATGTTCAACAAAATTAATATTTTCTTCTTTTAAATACATAGTTATAACATAATAATAAAATATAATGACACAAACTATCGATTTAAAGTTAACGGTGTTCACAAGAACGACCTCAAAACATCGCACCTGCCCACGATTGCGCCTAAGATGGAACACATTATTGGTACATTAGGTCGGAATCACTGTCATGAATGTTAAGCAAGTAATAAATCAAACAATGAATGTCTTACAATATTGTTCATTGATCCGTTGAATATATTTAATGGTTCTTCTAAACCTGATGCATCGCTTGACGTTCTGACGCTAAATATTATATTAGTCATAGCTTTGTCATTTGTTTAACGTAAAGAAAGTCTTTGCTTCAGACCTTGACATGACAATGAATACCGGCTTTATGTCAAAGTAATGAACGGTGACTGTGAGTTGTACATTAGGTGCTATCATTTGATTCTATGTAAAGTTTGGAAACTTTACTAATGTAGGATTAGTAGCAACGTTTTTTTTTTTTGAAATACATCTTACAAACTTTAAAAATTAATTAAACGATGATGGAAATGATCCGAACGAAAGTAGTAATTCGCATATTTGAGTTCTTTGAACCGAAAAAACGGAGTCAGAAAGTGAATGTAGAACTGAATACCCAAAACCTTTGACATGGAAAAGAACCATTACCAGACGTGGTCAATAAATCTTAACCACCGAGCTACTTGGCTGAAATGAGGTTACTTAAATCCTAATGGATAATAACGGATAATAATAAATTGTAAATATTTTGATAAGCCTGAAGAGAATGAATGAAAACATTAAGCGATACGGTGCAGTGTTATCTAAACAATATTCAGAGTGTTTGGAGAATAGTATGCACAGCCTTATTCATATTGTCAACCAAGAAAATAATTCTAAATTGATTCCATTCATTAATTTTGGGAACCTGTGTAGTCTTATATTATTGGCGCTTCATTTTACAATTAATATATTTTGATTTAGTCATGTTTATTCATATGATGAGATCATAATTATCACAATTCCTATAATACTACATTCTATCTTTTCATATAATTAAGAAATTCTCACAATATTCATCTCAACTGTAGCCCCGTCATCAAGATCAACATCTTTGATTGAGCATCGATTATAACCATTGACTATTGTTTTCTTTAATTTACATTAGTATCGCACATTCTTACATCTATTAGAGCATAGAGCCTACTTGCATCACGATCACTAAGTTTCTCAACTTGTATATGATTCTCAGTATTGCTGCTTATGGCAATACGCAATATTAATTTTAATCGTCGTCATTTGGAGCGGAGATTGTGAGTGCTGTCTCAGAAAAAATGTGAAATGGGATTGATAAATAATGTAAACAATGTATTAAACATGCGATGAGTTTAATTAACTAAATGAAATGAATTAAGAGTTAAGACAGGACTTGCCTACTTGTTTTATGTTGTCAAAATATTACACGTTAAAGAAAAAGAGTCGACGACATATTATTAGAATTTTGTAAAGCGGAAATGATTTGCTTTTATTTAAATAACAAAGATTCCTCTTCGGTGAGCTGTCCAAATAAAATTTCTCCGCGCTCTTGACCTACGTCCACCTAAAAATAAATACTGAATTACCTAACTTGTTACAACTGGTCGGTAGAGTAATGACCGTGCTCGAGTAATTTTATTTATAATTAGTGCACTGACTCACGGTCCGGAATAGAATCGCGGCGCTTCGTTAAACGGGTCACAAACAGTGAACACAAGGAGTTATTACTTGGGAGAGTGCACATCTGTGTAACAATTGTTCGTATAGGTACTTTGTGGTTGGCTTTGGTAGAACGTTCTATCGAATAAAACTGAAGAGGGAGATCTTTGTTCGTCGGAAGCCAGCAAAGACAAATCTTTGTACCGAAATTAACTGTTATGATTTCTGAGATTATATTGTTGTGTTATGTTTCATCATCATCATCATATCATCCCTTTTTGCGTCTACTGATGGACATAATAAACCCTTATAAACTTTAATTATTTCGAAACAATTCTCTTTGTTTAACTGGAAGTAAAATTTAATATAAACGTGAAACATGATTCGGAAGCCTTCTTATTACAAAAAAAGTTTCCAATATCCCTAGTCAGATAGAATATAGCCTGCATATTATTTATTTTATGGACAAAGAACTAGTATAATGTCTTGGGTGTTTATGTGCTTTCTTTGTTCCTGAAGTAAAAGAAAATCTTAAGTGAGCTAGTTACATAGAATGACAAGCAAGTGCAGAAGAAAGTGGGTTATTGTGGTATTGTTGACAATAAGCCAGAGCACTGTCTCATCTATTAGTTACCGCTAGATCACTGTGTAGACACACATCGTTACTATTCGGATTGTACTGTCTTGGTTCTCAGGAGCTTAGACGACCAGACTGGAGACGCCTTTTGACTAAATATCAAACATATTTGTTAGCGCACTTTTGGCGGGGGGTGAGGTAACACACAAGCACAAAAGAAATTGTACTAAAGCGAAAATAGCCCTTGTCATTACATTAACAGTATTAAAACACATAAATAAAAATAAAAAAACTAAACACAAACAAAAAATTGTGATATACACGATTATAATCGTGTACTATCATTGTAACCATACAGGTAAAAGGTACCTTTATTTGATTGGGAATCATATGCCAGTGGCGAGAGGGGTACGCCTGCTAAAACTACTCCAGTACTAATTCCTTCAAGCTCAGGAGCGTTTCTGGTGACATATCTTTCAATTTGATCTTCATTAATTTCTTTGTATCCTTATCTAATAGTTCACGAATACAAGTTGCTTTCAGATATTACACGATTCGCTTTCAATTGAATACGAACACTATTTCTATTTTCAGTTACTAAGAGTTCTCGAATCAAATAATCTGAAAAAGAAAAATAGTGAAACAATATTAATTGTTCCAGATGGGGATAATTATAAACCTATGTTATTGTAGAGAGCAGTGGCCTCGCTTGGTCCATCTGCTTCCAATTTCCATTGAAACGTGTGATTTAAATAGAGTAGTGGAGGCCATCCATCATCGGTGTTTTCTTCAAAAGCGTCCAAAACAGAGCGGTACAAACTGTTTTAAATATGAATTTAAAATTCTTCTAAAAAAATTCGTTCAGTCTTTATTTGAAAATGTGGAATAGTTATCTCCTATTGCCATAATTCTAATTGACGAGCTCATGTTTGATTAAAAACTAAAAATTTGCATTTGAATGGCCATGTATCAAAAACAAACAATTAAATTAATAATGGGGTACAAATATCAACAAATAGTTTTTATTCTTTTAACAATCAATATTGCAATGCACCTAAATGAGCCTACCCTTCTTCACCGTTTCGTAGTTTTATAAACATTCCTACACTTTGCATCTCTTACCCATGGATAAATCTAGAAGCTCTAAGTTACACCAAACAGCACCAATACATACATTTACATCGATTACTGGTACAACTTCGTGAATCATTTGCAGTGGTACAGGAATAGTAACAGGTGGCTGGGTTTAATAGAAGCACTATCTAATAAACTACCGAATGTACTTTATGTAGGTATGTTTCTTCACATTTTGCATTTAATTGAAAAAATAATCTTACTTTTAGGCGGATGCACATACATTTAACTTAAAACTTGCGTCGTTTTGCGGAAGTTCATTGCTTTTATTTTTGTAAGCGATACTGATTCCTAGACACTTTTATCCCACCAAAACCATTTTATGTTAAGTTGGTTGCGAAGATCCCAAGTTTATAATGCTTTCACTGTTAAAATGTAGTTACGCTCGTTAGCTTAATTATAACATAATACATAAGTTGGTATGTTCTCATTAAGTGAAATTTTCTTATAATTTCTTTTAAGAAATAAAGTTCTTTAACCATAACCATAAAAATTATAGCTTGTCCTGAAAATTTTAGCTTTCTAGCATTATCCAGACCGACGCTATGACGGTTCGAAACTACAACGAAGCACTTCCATAAAAGGTAGGTAGTGTCCCGCTTCCTTCTGCTCGTCTTGGCGATAGGCTTTAGCAATGCATAGAAACTATGCAACAACCATTATGAATGTAGATACAATATGTACTAAGTATATGAGAGGTCCTACACTTACCTTTGCAACCAATGGGTCCACAACTGAGGATCTAAAGGCACTACTACTGCTTCTGCCAATGTCCCATGGATGAAATATTTTTGTCATAGATGTAACTGTTAATGTAGCAGGTTTTAATTGAACATGATGGCAACAACACAGGTGATGTTGCCATCTTGTTTAGAGATTTAGCTTTTCAAATCCTTGTCGATTTTTCTTCTTATCGTGTGGTTGATGAACAGCCTAGTGTTAGAGTTTAGGTCTCCGACATGGCTTTACACACCATCGAGAACATCTCTCTGAGGTATGGTGTTTTCCTCGCGAGGTTTTCCTTCAACGTTTTAAGCAAGTGATAAATAATAATTAATTTATAATACGCACATGACTCGAAAAGTCAGTGGTGTGTGCCTTGGATTCTAACTTGCGACCTTTGACTTGTCAATCCAACGGTCACAGAATTGGGCTGAAAACGCAAGTGATAGTGTTTTGTAGGCAAATATCAATTCAGGTATTTTAAATACACTATTTTAATCGCAGAATGTTCCGTCTGTCTGTTCATAACAGATGTGTTTTGTATCGATTTAACATCAACGCGACACTGGCAATGAAAACCCGGAATCAATGACATCGGCGAATGTTACTTGAACACGAAACATGTTAAATATGTAAATCATTACATTTGTATCTGTAGTTCTTCTAATTCCGTACTACTAAAGTTACAATATTAAATGGAAAAAGAATACGGTCGCGAACAGGATTCGAACCTGCGCCTCCCGGATAAATACTCCAGGCGCTCTGACCACTAAGCCATCTCGATCCGGGAGGCGCAGGTTCGAATCCTGTTCGCGACCGTATTGTTTTTCCATTTAATATTGTAACTTTAGAGTTCGCTAAGCATGCGTTAATGCTTTTCAAAGATTTATCTCCGTACTACTATTTTCTTCTGATTAGAAAACCATATAAAGAATTATGTTTCTTTTGCGAGTTTAGTTACACTTCCTTTTGCAGTCACTGTATTTATTTAAACTACCCATCCCTTTGACTCCGCTGGCACCAGAAGGTTCTTAATTTATCTTGTTCTTCTCTTTTTCGAGATGTTTGACCCTGTCTCCATTTAGAGTATCTTTATGATCCTGAAATAACGAGTCTTAATTATTTTTTACATTTACTAGCAAAATAGACCGTGCTCCTACATTTTCGTTACTGGTAAATTCAAGCTAAATCAGTTGGTTGAAGGAATTTTCTTTTTTAATCATATCACATTGACTCGATACAAGTTTTAAGCGAAAAGTAATTCGCTCAATAGTACAGTTAGATTTTGTGATATGCATAATTCAGATATGATTGTCCATCTATATTCATTTGGCATCTGCCCACAATACGCACGCACAGCTACCCGATACCATGACTCATCATACATTTAAATAACAGGTGCACTTTTACTGTTAAATTTACTTCTTAATTAAACTCTCTTAATATATCAGACAAAAAAATACACATAAAAATACATTTAAACACATCACAGACACGAAAAATAAAGGTCTAAACTATTATGACTCACGCGCAGGTGAGCGTAGCGCCGATGCGTCTGCGCAGATCGATGACACACAATCGTGTCAACGGACAACACTTACATTAGAAATCATCATTATCCATTAAAAGTTTCTCGAGGTTGGATTAACCTTAAACGCCCCTAATATATCTTAATATAAAATGAATAAAAAATAAGATGACTCAATTGAACGTTAACTCACCGTCTTTGCGTCTGCGCAGACAAATGACACATATTACTGGATCAACTTAAATTCTTTAAACAATGGGCATGCATTTTTTGTGGATGAGTAAATTTTACAAACACATAGTTAAATTGCTTAATTAATTTATGAGTTGAAGTAATTATTGTAGTACTACTTAAATTCAAATTTTTTTTTTTCAAATAAACCATATTACAGGCACTTATGAAAAGTCAAAACTAGGTGCACGGTTCCAAGGCGTTGATCTTATGGAGAAGAGCCGGCAAGAAACTCCATACTCACTCTCACTTTTTAAAATAAATTGGTTTAACAATAAATAAGGTAATGTGAGAATAATGCAGGTAAATGAGCAGACTAAGAAAGGAAAGTAAACTTATATAGCCTTTTAAAATGATTGCCAAGGCAGTTAGGAGCCGACCAGTCCCGACAGACAGCACCCGTTCACGAGCATGACGCGCACATCAGCCTCGCTTAGCTCAACCATTTTGTAGGGAACTCGACGACCCGATGTACGACGCCACCATCAGCAGGACATTTTAGCGAGCATGACAAACTCGTAATGCCTGGCAATAGGCAGTATGTATGTAATATGAGATTAAAACTAACATTAACATCCACATGATGCTCACATTTTACAAAGTTATATATTATGGAAAATTTCATAAAGAAATAATAATGTAAATTTAAAACTAGTAGGTTCGATACTTAAGAACCCCAAAGTACCATGCCATGTCATTGTTAATAGCAGTTTCTCCAACATTACGCTATAGTACATAATTATGAAAAATCTGCTCTGCCCCACAGTTTACTATAGTCATGTAGAAAAATCATACGTCTCTAAATTAGTTGCAGTTTTTGTTGGCATGTAGAAAACTAGCCTCAATTTTTGTGAAATTTTAAGAGGTTCTAGTGAACGTAAATGTCTGTCATAAAGTTTCTTTTATTTGTTTTACGATGTCTGCAAAATTTCAGTGTATTTTTTTTATTATACGTCTGTAATTTATACTTTAGAGCCCCCGCGTACTACAGACTAAACCATAGCCTGATAGTTGGCTAGTTGCTTTTTTATATGAGAATCTAGTCTCCCAATTTACACACTCCCTTCTTGCTTTCTACTTCATGCTTTTTAAGAAAACGCCTATAATATTTGCCTACCAAAGGTCTTAGCCCGGAATTTTTGGAGTCTTTGGGATCCTGTTGAAATCTCCGATGATATCCCCAATAGAAAGTTCCATCCATTATGAGTTATTAATTACTTGATTACATAATAAAATGAAAACAATATTCCCATTAATTATTTCAACGCTCCTAAACAATTCGCTTCATATAAACTAAAACACTATTCTTCACGCCGATAACGGATGCATAACTAAACTTGACTGTATTCCAATAAATAAATCTACGGTTCTACATCTACAAATACCTTTCCTGCAATCATTCCACCGGCATTCCTTGGAGATCAACTGACATAGGTATGTGTGAAGTGGTCGTAACTCATTCTCTTAGCTTCTGGCATCTTTAAATAAGACGTTAGAATTTATATCCTTCGTGTTGTCCCGTTGCAGAATGACATGCTTACGGCCATTATGTTTCAGATGCCCTTAGTAATGAGTATTGAGAGCTCGCGAAAGTTTTTTGAACTTAGTCGAAACATAGTATAAAGAAAGTAATTGCCTACGCACTGCACCCCACTTCCAATTCACTGCCACTTATTGAATGAGTTTCGCGAAACACGTAGGTTTTATGCGTTACTCCTGGACTGTTTTCTTAATCTAGCTCTGGATGAAACAGTTCACGTTCTATTATTATTTTATTCCGAGTAGTGCATTGGTTAACAGTCTATTAATTTAAAAAAAATATAACTCTTCTATAACGGCCTGAACAGATTTGCCCCCAATGTGTCTGAGCTGAAAATTAGTCACGGTGGTAACATTTAGGTCAATGTACCTAAGTGTTTAGACTACTCGGCGCCAAGTTTATTTAAATATATCATAGTGTTTAAATGTATTTGAAAGGATTTATTCCTGCAATTCCTCCAATAGCAGCACTAGTTGTCTATCAAAACACCGTTAGTAACTAGAAATAAAATCTTTCAGTGATCATGAATCAGAATTCGCATGGCAGGATTCTCCTCCGCAAGATGTTCTAACAAGCCGAAAACGTTCGTTTTGGGTTAAAAGGTCAAACCATTAAGTGTAGGGACTTAATGACTCATGTCTATGTAGTGGATTTTTAATGTATGTAGACTTGTTCCTTCCTACTGCTCCAAATCCTTTCCGCTTTCTTTTATATCCCCTTCAATTATCGCTGTCTTGTGCATCATGAGCGGTCAGATTGTTGGCAAGCGCCTAAGGTATGTTGTCGTAATAAGTCACTACAACTATTCTGATACCTACCAGCTTCTTATATATAACTATAGCACGACTATTGATTTGAAACAAACAAGATCTTCCTGCTTTTCTGTCTTTTTGTCTTTTTTAAGTTTTTTTTTGTTAGTTTGTATCCATTCATTGTTGAAGTTCTTCTCGCGTACGCTGCATTATCCTTTGTTTCGTACACTAGAAACGAAAATCCTGTGTTATGTAAACCCCCTGTTCTATGTTTGTGGCCTCTTCTGCTAAATCCATAACATGGTGATGTGAAGTTAAATATATAATGCACTATACTATATACACAAGATTACTAAAGTTAAGAATATATATTAATATGAAGGGGGCATCCCTTCATTGTAATATTGTTTACATATAGGTATGTACACTCAGCACTTAAATATTTAGACATAAAGTTAGCTGTTCTGAATGTAGGCGTTTTTCTATGAACCATAGATTCTACATTTCAACCAACTAGTCCAAGGACAAAGACTAGATCGACACCTATTTGCACGAATTTAACAATTTAGTCCGTTTTAGATCGTTAAACAAATTGTTAGACAATCGAACTATTACTACTATTGACTTCAGATAACAGATAACAATATAAACGTAAATGTATTGCGAATATTCTGGACACACCCAAGACCATTCAAACTAAATAACTCAGTAAAACATTATAATTTAATCTAAACTCGTGCCTAATTCGCAAATACCTTTCAATATTAAAGGAATTAGCTTCTATTAACAGTATAATCCTAAGTACTACGCTCGATACTTGGCCAGTTAAACTCATTCGTATATATAGAAGCCCACGACACTTCACTTAATCCCTTAAAAGGCTTTACGATCCATTTATACTTAAAGTATCTACTTATTCGGAATATCAATAAATTGATGCATCGCATCGCCTACACAGTGTCAAATATATTTCTTAGGAGGTAAGGAGATTTCCAGTCTACACATCAGTATTTTACTCAAAGATGGCGTTTGATTTCCACCTTCAAATGAGTAGGGATTCTCACTCTGGACAAGGCTAGAGAGAGGTTATCAGGCAGTGTCATTAAGTTTTTCAGTTAGAAAATTCTCAGTACTTTAGTGAGCTTAGAATTTTGCCCGATAGATTGCAATATACTCATCACCTATTACATAATAAAAGTATCGGTGAAATTAGCTGTTAGTAGTACATCCCTGCGTAACCCTTCGAAGAACATAAAATTACACTTTGTGTAAATTTATATCAGATGAAACATTTCCAAGCTTCGGTTGGCTCGTGATGAATGCCATAGATATTGGCATGACAGCCGAAACCGATACCCTATACTGGTCAAATCGCCCCCGCAATATCGTAATCGGGCCATATCTCGGGTCTCGATAACCACAGGGTGTCGTGAGCATGTCGTTAACCAGATTGACGATCATTGAGCGAAATGCCCCGAGCACCGACCGGCTGCTAAACCTGTTACCTACATCGAATGGAAGCAGGTTGTAATCTAGTTTGCTGCAGATAGTAATCGATTGTTTAAGTGCCTGTATCAGGTGGACGACCGGCGCTAAAGGTATTTGTGTCGATACCATAGATCCACTTAGATTTGAAGAGGGAGTGTCAGTTTTGTCACGTTGAGCGGTCAATGAAATAATAACCCAAATATCTCGCAATTGTTCTTTGGCATTTCTGTACTGCCTGAAAAAGAACTCGATGTGTATGATATGCAGCTTCAGATAGATTACGTGATGGTTTCTGGGATAGATGGTGTAGAAACATAAACAGTATGCCATTTTTGGATTTGATATTTATTTTTGAATAGGACTTGCTGCCTAGCCTCATTTGTGTTCATTGATAAGATTATTTTAATCAAAACATTATAAAGCACGCCTTCCATTTTTAAAATCTTACTAGCGTACGTTACCCGAAACAATATAAGGATTCTAACGATACCCCATACTTCCAAATCGGTTCAGGAGTTTAGAAGTTATGGTGGAATAAAGAAACTCTCAAATATACATACATACACACATCAACGAACGCTAAGAACATAACACTCCTTTTTTTGGGAATTCGTGTAAAAAGTTTTATAATATGTTATAAGAACTTTAAGACTTATACAAATCACTTGACATGATAAACTTAAAACTAAATTTAAATACTCATTAAACATCAGTGTACAGTCGGAATAATATTAGTACCAAGAGGTAGAGAAGTAAAAACCGAATCTTATAACAGATATTTTCAACGATTCCTCATTCCCATATAAACTGCAATACAAGAAACTTTATATTAGGTCAGCAAGGCAACATTAGCCGCATGCGGCTGTGACTGACCAAGTGTAATTGAAACCTTACACCGCTTTTATATGGCGGGCGACCCATTTTACACTGAAACTCTTTTGAACAAGGAAACTAAAAGATTAGACAAAATGTTCTGTTATATACGATTTCCGTATTAGATTATATTTCAAAAGTCAATAGCTTACCCGAAATCTAATAAAATCTAAATTTAATACTTCTGCTTTTCACTAAAAGAAAATTTTCATGGATCTTTAAGTCCAATATTTTATGTTGTGATTGAATTCTTAAGAAGTATTCTTAATTTTGTAGCCATAACTTTGAAACAGGAGCTATGCTGAGTTAACTTTATAGGATATCTGCCAAAATCTACATCGCATCGAAGAAACCACTATACATTGGTAATAGGCATCAAGTCACACAAGCACTGTTGTAGCTGTCCTACTGTACAAGTAAATACTGCTACGGTATGTCTGCTAGCTGCTGCGGCTTGATATCGTTTATACTCATCTATTCAAAAACTTACAACCAATTCCAATTTATGTTTTATGGATCCATCGTTGCACGAGTGACGCTGACACTCCATATACAGCCTATCATAATTTTTAAAGTTTTATTCGAATTCTTCTTATCGTGTGGTCAATTGATGAAAAACCTAGTGTCGGAGTTTAAGCCGCCCTTAGTCCTCTGACATGGCTTTACACACCATCGAAAACATCTCTCAGGTATGCTGGTTTACTCACGAAATTTTCCTTCATCATTCAAAGCAAGTGTTAATTTATTTCCAATGAAGCAAACTCGAAAAGTCGGTAATACGTGCCTTCGATTCAAACTTGCGACCTTTAACTTGTCTGTCGAATTTATTACAATATCAGTGATCCATGTAGCCTAACCATTCAGTAAAACCCAAGAAAAGGTTTCATCCTCAACAACTCTCCAAGTTTTCCCAGATAACTTTCCAGTCATAAGACAAAGAGCATTCCGTATTGAACCTGATACTTCACTCGAAATTTAGCTCAGTACTACACGTCATGCGCCAAGTATGTCGGGTATTGTTTCAATCACTTCAATACATTATTATTTATGCCTGGAGCGAAGCGAAGCGGCGCCAACAATGACTTATTGATTGTATAGGGGTTTTTTGTTAATTGTAATGTTACTCAGACATTGGTTTCATTTTTCTGTTGTTGAAGTCGTGATTCATGTACACTTCGCAATTTTGATTAAGTGTATAAAATTTTCTGCTACTAGTCTGACTTTTCATATTTTATAAGAGTCTGTTAATAAATTACACGTGTTTCGAATCTATACTCTATACTATATCTCTTTTAAACTGTAATTAAAGGAAAATACAATGTTTTCCTAGAATAGGAACGGAGAAATAGTACCTTAATATTGCGACCTTTGCATATTGCGACAGCTATAATTTGCATTCTAAAACAAACGATTTAGATTCGCATGACAAGCAAATATTCCCACAATCATTTGGCTCATCCCAATGCCAAATACAATTTACATATTGCAAACTAAATGCATCATCGTACACCTACGTGCAGACGTAATATGCATCTCGGCCTACCATTGCATCACGCGATCCAACCTGGATGACTCACCCAGTGGGCGATGGAAACCGGTCCCAGGTAGAATGTAGACCGTTTTTACGGGCCCTATTGGGAAAATAATCTGCACGTTTTGTAATTTGCAGGTCAGTTAAGTAACTTGTCTGGAAGACTGTGTCCTTACTTGTAATGTTAATGTTAGTTAATCAGTGATGTGGCATCGTATTCATTCAACGTTTAAATCAACAAAAAATACAGTTTCATGGGAGTTGAGTAGTCCTCCAAAGTTACGTAAAAAGAGCTCTCAAAACGCCTCTTCAAGTCTTCACCTTGACCGACAGGTTCGTGAGAAGTATATAAAGGTTTTATGTAAGATATGCCAGAGGTACATCTGGGCTATTTTAAGTACTACATGCCTAAAAAGGTGGCCACCTTATACTGTCGTCGCGTATACATATTGCGACGCGAATGCAAAGTTTCTTTTGATCCATGATAATTCTGTGTGCTGCATTTTTTTACTTTCCAATAAGTTTCAGAGTTTCTTCCAATTTAAAATCCAAAGGTTCGCGTATGAATAACTTGACTATTAAAAATAACATAATAATAACTTCACAGTCCAATTTTCAATCTACATTATCCGTTAATTCTCATTATGCAATGGAAACTACAATTTTATGCCATGACAATTTAATACCTTTAGTATTGTCTACCTTCTCGTATTGTCTGCGTATCTTTGATTATATCTATAATTATTTTGAATTCTATTCTGATTTTACTTTTTGTTACACTTTACTTTCACTGAGCAATCAATTATACGGAACGAAATGCTCGCGAACGCTTGTCAGAATACTATGATTTATCTCTGTTGAGTGTTTCTGGAATTGTGTAACTTTTCCTTGTGTTGTTATATTTTTCTGTATCTATTTGTCCTGTGGATAGTCCTATACCAATAATGGAAGTAATAATAATTATTGCTTAGGTTATTATGATGATGAGCCACGTTCACCATTCACGTTTCATTTTCTGTAGAGGAATCTATAATTTCAGAAATACAGGAAATTGACAAATTATATAATATAATACCGTTGGCCGAATAAAGATTATCATAAAGGATATGACTGCTGCAAAACTGCCTATTACAAAACGGACGAAGACAATTATGAAAGGGAAATAGATAAAGTTGGCTTCTAAACTGTTTGTAATGATTGTCTAACGACCTGGCGCACTAATTAAATGTTTAACACTAAACAATTATTGTGGTTGTTTTAAGGTTTGTACGACGGTAAAGTAATAGAAAAGGAAATTGTTAAACAGGTTTATGGTGAACCGTTATGATGTATTGCGAAACTTTATAAGTACAATCTATGAGTAAAAGATATAAAGTCTTGATTCTTAGAATAATAATACTATATAAAACAACGCATGCACCAATTGGCCTGGAGACAGAATGAAATACACACCCTCAATTCAAGTCAATTCTGAGAAACACTAGCAGCAGTCAAATAAATGATTCAGGAGTAAACCAATTGGCCTGAGCGCGAAATCTAACCGCAGTCTCTAGTTAAATAAACCAGCACCACTTAGGCCGTAACAAAATCCTGGTCCTTCCTTACTTTGGTCTTATTAGTCGTAAGAGTGTGGTCCTTTGTCAGTCGCCCACGAGGAGTCGTGTTCATTAGACCAAGACAATGTTAAGTTAAAACATTGTCTTGAGCAGCCCACTCGGACAATTTGTATGCTACCAAACCTCCCAATACCTTTTACGGGGCTTAGATGAAGGCGTGCGGTCAGCAATATTAATATTTGCATACAAATGTGGTTGGTTAATTTTTTCCGTTACCAATTAAAGAAGATTATTTTATAGCTGTTCTTAATGGCCTGATGTATTAAATGTTAACTATATATAAATTTATTTAAAACCATATTGTAATGATCTCTTAAAATGAGACGCTTAAAATTTTAAATCAATATTTTATTTTCGCAAAACTAGGGTAAAGGTGCCTTTAATAGGAGTAGACTTTAAGACTAATTCTTTTTCTGTAATTTTCTCTAATATACTCACATACAACTACAAATTGGCATTGGAACCTATTGCTAAACGTCAATATAATTATGTCTAATCTACCACCGGAAAAACACAACTTCATAAAGTATATTCGGCAGCATTACACAGCAAAACAGCTCCTTATCTCCGCCCATCGATCAGTGACATCCGAGCCCAAAATTCAGGCCGTAGTTTCCTTTCAATCTTCACGGCCCATCATCGTGATTGTCCTATGGTACTTGACCCCGTCCGCCTCGGAAATTGCCAGCACTTCCATAGGAACTGAGGTTTGACACCCTTTTATATTTATTAATGGTTCTTTTAGATGGTAGATTTTTGTAGTTAAAGTTCCGCGCAACTAAAAACTTATCAAGGTTAATTATGATACATTGTTCGTGTGAATGTGGTTATGCAAGACATTCTTGAAATTTATATAATGTGAGTAATTTACTATTCCGTAGGACGCGTAGTGAGATTACAGTAATATATTAAATTAATACTGATGAACTTTCTTTTACGGTTGGTAGAATTTATTTTCTCGTAAAAAATGTTGATGCCGTTTTAAATGTGAATATGAACGTTTTTTCAATATATATTTTCTCCGGACAGTGTGACTGTACTTTTTAATCTATAAAACAATTCGCAAACATTTTCTCATTATAACTCACCGGGTCTGATTTACCCCATTTCAACCCTGTTCAATCTCGTACCTAAAGCTATTAAAGTCGCGGTCACCAGGGTGCCTGGCGACCTACATCACAGTAAATTTTCAACAGTAACCACAATACCACAGCAATGATTGTTTCGTATAACACAAATATTTGAATAAATTACATACAATCAGAGATGTACACGTCTTCATCGTGCGTTCATAGTAATTACTACCATTACTGAGGCTTCCATTCCATTCTATGATGTCAGTTGGGTCACGTGGTACTTAAGTATTTAACTCTCACTTTCGTTCTGTATATATTAATTTTGTACAGATCGTAATTTATAGCTGTTTATTTTTCTCGTCTTAGTATACAGTAAAAAAAATTATTACACACAATTTAAGCGGATCAAAGGACAAATATTTATTATTTATTGATTTGATTTCCCATAAAGAAGTATCAATCAAATATGGGCGAGATATAAATATTTTCGTTGGTTACATAACATAACCTATTCAAGCAAAGAATTAAAAAATAATTTCATATCATTTCTTCATTTCGTACACGAAGAATGAATGTTCATTGAATTCTTTGTTACTACAGACTTGAATGATTTCGTCTTGTCATAACAGATTCGAAGGAATATTCATATACAAAGTTTGAGGCGTGGGAGTACTTATTCATAATACGTACACTCGTAACACTCTGGTATTTACTTTCATTTTTAATGGCATCTGGCAACACTTACGGTGGTCTACGTACTGATGATACTTTGTCATCTTTCATTGTGAGTTTGCTCTCATAACAAGAGAGATTAATTAATGTTGGGTAGTGTTATTAAAATAACATGCGAGATGGCGATCCTGGGGACAATCAGTTTATGGAAATACCAAAGAATTTAGGTACATTACAAGAGTTGACAATTAACTGCAAAGTTAGTCGTGTCGGTTCGGTCACCTGTATAGGGACTGAATAGATAGCAATGACGTCGCCAAGAGATGTGTTAAAGTATGGATGAAGAATTCACGGTGGGTCGAGATGGCTTAGTGGTCAGAGCGCCTGGAGTATTTATCCGGGAGGCACAGGTTCCAATCCTGTTCGCGACTGTATTCTTTTTTATTTAATATAATAACTGAGTTCGCTAAGCACACGTTATTGCTTTTCAAAGATTTATCTTTAAAAGAGTTGACAAATGTTTTGACACTATTAAATAAGTTAAAAGCTCGCAGATATTTACACGACTGCCCAAAAACGGAGTGTTATGTTTTTTTTATGGTTCATGTATGTTTGTTAGTTTATTTATACCACCATAACTTCCAAAAGACTGAACCGATTTTGATGTATGCTGTTTCTTTAGAATCCTTACATTGTCTAGTAAAACCTAGGTAACACAGGCTAGTAAAAAATAAATATACTCCTCCCGACCTCATTTTAGTCACGGCGGCCTTTCTCCACCGAGATGAGACATGTATGCAGGAGATATTATAGTGCACAAGTGTATGCGTAAACACAGGTGCACTCCCTCTTCCTTCACTCTCATATACCGATGGGACGGCAATCCGACACGACCGGAGAGAGATCAGGCGCAGGACCACACGCTGTACCTGCTCTCCGAAGGGGGTGTCACACCACCAACTTCCTGACTCCGGGCAGCTATTGAGAATTTCCTACCAGAAAAATCCAGTAACATTGCTCGATCTGGGAATCGAACCCAGGACCTGCTGAGCGTGAGCACTAGACTGACGAGGCAGTAAAAAATAGTAATGTATCGGATATGGTACTCACAAAGGTGTACATTTAAAAAAAATACACATGAAGACATGCTATTTTTTTTATAAATTAATCTTTTTGGTACCGTTGAATCTAAACTGATTACAATGGGCAAAATAATATCCAATCTTCATTAACCGAAGGGACCAGCCAACATGATGCTAATTAATAATTAAAACATTATTTTTTTGTCATTATTCAACCAGGTGTACAACATCAATCTGCGGAGTACGTTGTGGGTAGAAACAGGCCGCCAATTAAGTCCTTGGAATTATGAAACTGTTTTTACCGACAGTTTATAAAGTATAATTTGCAATTCTGTTTCTTAACTACGCAATTCATATTGTAATAAGTTAGACAGGATTGTAAAAAAAATGTCTTTGTGCACGCAATTGTCAACATTTTACACTTTTACGTACATACATAATAATTATACCTGTTCCTCATTGGCGGAGAGTATCTACTAAGTATTAATCATATAATAACAACATAAAGAAATGCGAGGGAACAATAACTCCTGAATTCGCACCACAATCTTCGATTTCTTTGTCAACTTCTTGAGAACTCTTTATAGCTTGAAGGAGTACTGGAGTAGTTTTAGCGGGCGTACCCCTCTCGCCACTGGCATATGATTCCCAATCCAATAAACGTACCTTTTACCTGTATGGTAAAATCGATAGAACACAATTTTAATCGTGTGCCACACTATTTTATGTTAGTTTAGTTTTTTTTTTTTTTATGTGTTAATACTGTTAATGTAATGACGAGAGCTATTGTCGCTTTATTGCAAGTTTTTTTGTGCTTGTGTGTTACCTCACCCCCCGCCAAAAGAGGCAAGAAAACTTGTTCGATATTTAGTCAGAAGGCGTCTCCCGTCTGGCCCGCTTAGGTTTAAAGTGACTGCTTCGTTTCTTATAAATCCTTGTTTTACAACTGTAATCCATTTCCTGGTACGATTTATAACCACGTGACTTGCCTCTTAACTTTCCTCTCCTCCAATCACAAAAAAAAAACAGGGAAACAGAATCCCGGAACTCGAAATATTCAAAGAATCGCTTGACAAACAAGATTCACATTCACACAGATAGATAACACGTTACGGACCCATTGTTACACTTCTTACAGTTTAAAAACATTACATTGTATGACAAGTTTAGTTCCTCACTACATAATATTTCGTAACTTCATTGTTATGTACTATTAGGTAATTAATTGTTTTCCTGTTATCTTTTTACGTATCTAGTGCGATAATTTTAGTTTTTACATGTTTTTGTTCGCCTTCATTTATGTGAAGTTAATTAAAACCTAATTTTAGCTGATCCGAGTGAAATGAATGAGTCACTATTTGACGCTTATCCAACACTTCAAGCTTTATTTTTTAAGTTATCTGGTCTATGTCTCATTTTCCTGGTCTTTATAGTTCTTTTATCGAACAACTCTCCAATAGAAAGCCTGAATCTTAAATACTCTTTTAGAAATCCAGTGATTAACAAACAGTATCCTATAATCATACCTAGACCGGGTTGGCTATAAAACCTACTCTCGCTATATTAACTTCATTCCATTAAATAGTACCTAAAAGCGTTTTCCATAAAATTATATGTTTTACGTGATCGTAGTTTCGGTAGAATTTCAACGTATGTTCACAACTTAGGGTTAGCAGATCCTATCAGATTTCAATTACTAGTTTAAAAGCTATTTAAAGTCAAAATTCACTTCTCCAAATACTGAAAATCTTAACTATTTTTTTTTGTCGTTGCATTTAACATAACATAACATAGCATCACGCCTGTATTCCCCGAAGGGGTAGGCAGAGGTGTACACAATTGTACACCCACATTTCACCAATGCTGTTATTAAGTCCCATGTAATAGGTGGTGAGCCTATTGCCATCAACCGGGCACATTTCCAAACTCCGGGCTGCTACTGAGAATTTCCTAACAGAAAAACTCAATAACACTTTGCCCGACCCGGGAATCGAACCCGAGACCTCCTGCTCAGCAGTCGCGCTACGGACCCCTAAACCAACGAGGCAGTTTTTAAAAACGTTGCATTTAAATCAAAACCAAACACAGAAGCGCTGTGTGCGTTGACGGGTGTTGACTTGGCAAATTGGCAATCTCTCTTAATAGGTTGCAGGTCACCCAAAAAGTTTGTAAAAAAAAAAACAACTTGTGGTTTATTTAGCACAAGTATCAAGATAAGAGGAACATGTTGTATGGAAAGTCTTGAGTATAAATTGTGGTAATGTCTGCAAGAATAGAGGAAATCAAAGAAACGCTGGATGGATTGTATGGAAGATTATGTGACTAGAAAGGCAATAAATAATGAGATGACGGCTAATAGACATGGAGCGTTGACTTAATATTGTTGTCTCTGTGATTCCTTCCAATGTGACGGTAGTTGAGTCTGTCCATGCTCACAGCCTGTCATGTCATGTAGCCTATGACTTACACGAGCTTTTCATATACCATGGGGTTATATAGATAAACAAACACTATGCCTGTTTGATGACGGTAAACAGATACAGTTATATGGACATTATGTGAAGAAGACTGAATCGTGTCATCGATCTGACCTATTATTGTGAAAAACATTAATCCAGTTTCCATTCGGTAATTAATTGTAAGAGCATCGTATCTTCAGTTTCTATAACAGGACTGAATGGTACTAATGACAAATTTGCGTGAAAATGTTCGTTGCTAAGTTATTGACACATTAACTGTTATAATTTATACCGTTCAAGTATAATCGCTTTTGGATTCTCGTTAGGCAAATCTGTTTGAATATAGGGTCTTCATTATAAAGGAATTTGCTACAATAAAAGAATATTTACAATAAAATAATACAATATTTACATTCCACAATTGAAATATTGCGTCTTGCTGATTATTTATAACATAAAACATAACATAGCATCACGCCTGTATTCCCCGAAGACGTAGGCAGAGGTGTACACAATTGTACACCCACATTTCACCAATGCTGTTATTAAGTCCCATGTAATAGGTGGTGAGCCTATTGCCATCAACCGGGCACAGTTCCAAACTCCGGGCTGCTACTGAGAATTTCCTAACAGAAAAACTCAATAACACTTTGCCCGACCCGGGGATCGAACCCGAGACCTCCTGTTCAGCAGTCGCGCTTGGGACCACTAGACCAACGAGGCAGTCCGGATCATTATAGTAGTATTTATATCACTGCATTACATTTATTACACCCCTTTTAAGAGGCTTTCCAGTGCTTGTTTTGTTCAAGCACTTAAGTTTATAAATACAAATATGGTTATAGCTACCGAATTTATAATACTGGGTTCAACATTCTTCACGCTTTTTAATTTTACAATACAAATTACATCGTCAACATTTTTTTTATTATTAATCAAGCACTGAAAATTGTCTTCATTATTTTTACCAAAAAAGTTGATTTTATAAATTATGTACAAATTCTACTGACCATGAATTACTCGGTACAAATTCCTTGACTTTTAAAACTGTCTAACTTCCAGAGGTCAATTAAACATAAAATAATTATTTTCTTCGCTGAGCTGAACATGCCATCCGGGTGTGTTCGACGACGTCAACAATGTCGTTAATTCCATGTATTTCTGTCGAATCCCTGAAATGTTTATTCAGTTGTACAAGGATGTTATATTATTATTGATTTTGAAATGGCTATTAATTGCAGAATTGATTGCATTGGCAATTGATTCGGTAGAACGAAATTTTCAACTATATCTGTCGTGGAAATGTCATCCGGCATCACTAATTTGTTTTCCTTCATCGGTTACTTAATAAAGCGATTGTTTGACTATTGCTACTATGGGGTTAGAAAATTTAATAAATATAGTATTAAAGTTGTGGCGCTCTGACCACTAAGCCATCTCGACCTCTTCTTTCTATTTTAAGATAGCTTAGTGGTCGGAGCGCCTGGAGTATTCATCCGGGAGGCGCAGGTTCGAATCCTGTTCGCGACCGTATTCTTTTTCCATTTAATATAATAACTTTAGAGTTCGCTAAGCATGCGTTAATGCTTTTCAAAGATTTATCTTGAAATATAGTATTTCTAACCTCAAGTGGTTTTGCATTAGCGTTGAATAGCAGATGAGGTAAGAAACAAATGTGAAACAGTGCTTGCGCTTTCTCATAGTTGAAAAGTAAACCGCAACTGATTGTTTCCACACATTCAAAACATATAATAAATTTATGAATTGATATGTTTGCTTTCGTTTTGAAATTCTTTATATTTCCAAGAATATTTTGCTCCAAAAATCCAACATCCTTTTTATATTTTTTCAGTCAAGCAAGACATTAAACCGGGCAGAAATTCAATGCAATTTCTGTCAATTACACAAACATAGGCATTAAAAACGTCCAGCATGCTATGTTATGCGTGAACAGGACAAAAACTTTTGTTCCATCAGAATTGGAAACAATTAGCTCAATGATCAGTGTTAACATATTCAAGAATGACAAGTGGCGTGTTCTGTCAATACAAAGCCGTTTCAAAGCGTCTTCACGACAATACGTTTAGATGTAAGGCATTTCAAATATGCTCATCAGTTTAATTGGGAACTAATTGCTGTCTGTTATTTGGCGTAAACATTTCTATGAAGATGTAGCAGGAATTATAGAGTGATGAGAAGTCTTGGAAGTCATTCCGCTCATTTTTATATCTGTTCATAGTGAAATTGGATTTTATTCTTACTCCGTAGTGATATTTACCTATTTCAGGAGCACACGACGTATAGATGTCATTACAACGTCATGTGTCCTCGAAAGTGATAAGTCCTTATTTTATGACATTGAGTATTATTTTAGCCTTTGTTTCATAGAATTAGAATATTTTTGCTACCCCATAGAAGGAAATAGAGCTCAAAAAGTACAACCGTTTTTGAATTTTCAATGTGTGCGTGCAATAGTGATGTACAAAGTGGAAATATTGACACATATCGAGTATCGATAAACAGTATTTCAGATGTAAAGATTTGGTATACAAAATGAAAATATTTTCAATCAAATTATGTAAATAAAACTAAAATCATAAGCGTAGGTATTATTTAATGCACTTCATTAATTAATTACATTATTATAATAAAAACATTTCATGCGCTCATACTATAATTATATAAAAATTATTAATGTGCAAAGATAGTTGGTAGATCTACACTTTAAATAAATTCTGATATCGGAACTTTTTGTTCTAAAATTTCATCGACACAATAGTCGACACTGACAAGTCACTATTTTGTGTACATGAAATGAAAATTTATATTAGAACAACGTACTCAATATTGCTTTCATGACCATTGTTTTTTACTATAGAGAAAATTCACTATTTTCTTGATAGGATTTGGTTTTCAAAATAAATTTTCTAAAGACAGATTTTTCCAAAATATATGCTGTTGTTGACAATTTACCTGTGAAATTAATCCTTTTCTAGATTATTTTTATAAGAAACATCGCAGTCACCAACACAACACGTACGCATTGCTTATAAATTTTAAAACTGTTTAATATATTCAGGATTCACTGACAATACAGCAAATTTAAGTTAGCGTGATTTTTGACAGTGACACTGGAGAAAACAACATCTGCCAATAGTGCTGACTGAACCTAAATATGCTTTCAAGATAAATAATAAATAGATTTAGATAGATATAGATTTTTTTTGATAGATTTTTAAATCATAATAATTATGCTTATTTTCATTACTTTATATAGTTTTTAGAGTACACCGCCAACGGCCCGTTATCATTTCTTGCACGCACTTGTCCATCCAACGGTTGTCTGTAAGAAATTGCTATTAGCGACAAGACCGCCTATTGTACCACTTCTGTAAAATAATATTTATGTTGTTAAGTTTTATGTTTGGTGAACAATAAAGAGTATCTATCTATCTATCTATCTTTCTCTTTCTAACATGTGATATTTCCGTAAGAGATTCCATTCCCATAGTAGGCTTTGTAGGTCTTTCTATCCTACGTTTATGCTTTGTTTACTTATTTATATCTAAATATAAAATGGGTCTCAAATTTATCGCAACCTGCTCCAAAAATAGAAAGGGTTTTGCTATGTTGTGGCACACAGGTGTACTAATAACATACTAGTACCACTACTGCGGCCACCATCTGCGTAAACTACGGCAGTTTCGCGCTCAAATGGCTCGTGTTGGAGGTATGTAAATTAGACCTGGGGGATGTTACGTAGATGTTAGGTTACCATCTTCTTAGGTTCATACTCTTGTTATACTGAAACTTTAATATTTCTTTATATTCTGCATCAGTTCTGATAGTTGGAGGAATCTTAATTATCCTAGAAGCGAAAAATATTTAATGTTATTATCATATTTATTAATTTAGCTGTTCGCTGTTAGATCTGTCACTGCGATCTATCATCAGACCACACGGCGCGGTGTTCCAAATCTGCCTCTATGTGTGGTCGACATCGTCTATTAATTATTAACAATTAACTTAATATTGATTGTGGTTTTAGGCAATAAAATTAGAACATCTTCAGGTAATTTGAAATGTAGGCCATGACTTTACTTTTAATCAATAGTTTGTTCCTTACAGGACTATTTTTATTAGTATTACTGAAATTAAACGTCTATAAATAAAATAAACGTAAGGAACCTAAAACTTAAGCATAATATTTTAACTGTATTGCCAAATATATTGTAAACTCTGGCTATAAAATTGCCTCTACGTCCGCGGAAAAATTAAATGCTGGGTACCGAAACGTTTCCGAGTATAAAACGGAGATAGCATTACTTTTGAAGGTCGGCTGCCGGAGCCAAGAATACGAGTGCCGCATTGCAGCCTAGATGCACGGACCCGTTGCCCGGTGCATTCTCAGAATTACATATAGGTTAACTGTCGATTACTGGTGTTACTGTGTCACTATTTATAATATTTTGGGGGAGTAGGTGTAATGTGGGTCTTGATAAACCGCCAAAATCTATTGTTTGAACCAATTTTACAAGATATTATGTTCAGATGCCAATTTGTAATAATAATAATAATAAAATAGTTTATTTTCCATTTTAGTTGTACATTAACCACTTATAAATAATTAAAATTTTAGTATTTTACCTACAATATAACTAAGTTAGTAGTGTTTGTTGAACACTGGTACTCAAGCTAAGATTAAACTTGTGTTATGAGTACCAGCACTCTCACATATTTGGGTCTGTACGTTACATTGCATCTGGATGGAACGTGGTTGGAGGTTGGTTGGTGACATTATATTATTAGTATTAATCATCCTGAAATATCTGTTTACTTTTGACGATGTTTGTCGCAATAGTGAGTCACAGATACATTTACTATCGGATCTTATTCATAGAAGAATCAAATCTTTCGAACGAACTTCTAGTAGCTTCGAGTTGAAATATGAAGACTGACCAAAATAACTATAAAAGTTGATTGACATCTGTTGGGAATCCCACCCAGTCATTGACACTATGCTGAACATTTTTTGTCGCCTAAATATAGCTCGAGTGGTTTGGTAGTGACATCTTATCCCATGGAGTGTACTTGGTATTATACAAGTAATTATGACGTTTTTATTTTTTTAAATAATTAACGCTTTTAAATGAGGTGGGGCTCGTGACTACGTAACAGCCGCACATATCGTATCGATCGATTGAAGTTAAGCTGCGCTTGCCGCGGTCGATTAGTGGATAACAATCGTTTCATACCGGAACCCCCCCGTGCCTCGCAGAGCACGTTAAGCCATCGGTCCCGGTTGTCAAATTTAGATCTATGGCAGCCGTTACGGGTAGTCAGAGGCCTGAAAGTCTGACCACTAGTCACATACCACGAGATATCGTGTTACCCAGTAACTCGGTTGTGGATGTCAGATAGGCATTCGCTTATAAAACATTGATATTAAGCTGCATCCAGTTTGACTAGAAGATTTCTTGTGTTCTCTCGCATCGGAGACCAAGACTCATTTTGGGTCACTGAGCCAACGGAGTAAGAATTAGTAAGTATATATTTCTTGTAGAAATATGTCGTGTAGGCTTTCTGCACTAAGGAAGACGGTTGATTATATTCGACTTGAACAGTCCCTTCATACACCTGATGCTGGGAACCCGGTATCATTTGCGCAGTCGTCTGTGACTTCGGCATTAGCGAACCCCTTCTCGACGGGGTCAGTGCCCTCACTTGAGAGACTGGACAGACTGCCCCAAGTCCGCCGCCCACCGGTTACGTTAATAGGGGCTGGGGTCGTGTAGGCTGCGGATAAAGAGATGTAAGCTAGAGGCTAACAATATTTATCTATTTGAAGTGAAATTAATTTAGCGTTTCTATAACTTACACTATAATTTCTGATATAAAATAGCTACTACTTTTCCTTATTGCTGTGTAATAACTGTAAAGCATATTAATTTTATTTTGAAATACTATTAAGGCATTAGTTATAACATAATTATATTCAATTTCCACTTTCTACTTGATAATTGTTTTACTACATACATATGTAAGTCGAGAAATATAACGTTGTCTGAATTGTTTCCACTAGAAGACAGTGCACTTAGCGCTATTGCTTATATCTTTAAATTTATTATAATGATACAATGTATTTGTGAACAAGTTCTTGCCTTATGGGGTATTGAATAGACCTTTGTTTGCATTTCTTTATCGTCTCCGTCTCCTTAATTAATAACATTGTGCAAACGGCGATCTACAAAGTAACGTGGTGATATTTTTCCTTTTCTCTTGGTTCCCCGATTTTGTTCCTGAAGCAATTTAGCAATGGATATTTGCAGTGTAATATTTTACCTGCCAGATATAAAGTGTTCTTGAACTTTATCTCGTTCAAGCCAATCTAGATAAAGTGTTTTAACACTGTTCTTAGACTTTCACTTTCCTATCACTTTGCAACACTACTTGTGTTTAATTGGCGTGTTGAAACGCTTGGACCATATTTTTTTCATTTCATGATCTAAAAGTATAAATTTGGCAGAATTAACTTTTCTGTGCACCTTTTTTTGTTGACGTTTGGTTTTTCAGTCGGATCTTTTACAAGTTGTAATAGGATTTAAAGTATGATATTATCATCTCCATTTACCATATAAAGAAATTTATTGTACATTACATAAACGCTCGTGTGAGAGTCAGATAAAATTTCGCATGGCCTTTATCGCACATATTTATGTGGGTGACATTGGAATACTACGTGTTCATTATCGTTGATATTGCAAAGAAAATATTTTTAATGGTTGTGACATTAAGATAACGCGTAATTATATAAGCAGGAAATAAATTCAATAAAAGAAATATAATCGGAGAGTTACCAGCGATTACGACCTTTAGATAAATATTGAAAGACTATTTTAAAATTATAAACAGCTGCTACTTAATGCTTCAAAACAAAACAAGTTTGAAAGGCCGAACCACCTGGCGACTAAATTCATTATAACCAATTATGCATGAAAATATGCCAGTTGGATCAATTATAATCGCGTTGATTTCTAAGCACCTGTAATGATCGCTGATCGGTGAATGTCCTCCATCGTTACCCTCATCCATCGCACTGGTCTGCCAGTCTAGACTCAACGTCGTCCGTCTCACTCCAATTACAATAATGGCCGGGTGCATCGCGAAATTCCATAACACTTTCACCGCTGTAAGTGGCTTTGCTTTCATGTGCCTAATGGCTAGAGAGTATGCTCTTATTGCTCTTGTATTGTTCGAAATGATTAATGTTTGCATCTTTTTTGCTTCGCCGTGTTACATCTTATGATGAAAATTTTGTGTTTTTTTCGTTACCTTATGCGTTAATTGTTGTAAGGTGATGTAGTGGGATCTCTCACGTAATGCATGTAGTCGTGATCAAGTGAAGTAATTCCGCAGTACGGAATTTTTTTTTACGTGAAATTTCTCTAAGCATGCATCTTTCCACTACAGTCATCTGAATGCTCAAAGGACCCTCATGTTTCAGGTTTATTTACAACTTCCCCGAAAGCTATTATTGCATCGTTTAAATCGTTAGCGGTTTACTTTGCGTCTTCGAAAACTAATATGCATTCTATTTTTAACGTTCCCTCTTCCTGTACGATGTTACAGATCCAAATCCGTCATTTGTTCTCATACGTCTTCCTCTGTCACAACTCGAACGTGTTTTTAGAATTTTAGAACGGCAGGATTTATTCTACGATTGTTTCTTAAACCTTGGAGGGTTAGATGACAAGGCTATCAATTCAAGTCGCCTGCAATGATTATTTTAGTATTCTCCGTGAATTGTTCGGCGTTGAGTAATTGGATTTGAGTATTGTTGATTTTGCTTTTGTGAGCTTCCAGTGTGTCTTCGTGCTGTTTCTTACTAGCCAAATTAATCAATGTAAATGTGTTCAGCGGTAATTCTGTTGTTTTATCAATTCTATTTGCTTTTTATTTTCATTCTTTGTATGTAGATACTTAACCGATTTTTTATTTATAGCTGATTATTGCAATAATGTTAAGTTATATATTTCTTTATAACTTGCTTATAAGGGTATTCCAAATACAGAATTCCAATTTCGCTGAAAATATAATACCTATACCAATAAATCTTGTTTCATAATGTAATTTATTGCGATAGGTTTCCATAAACGTGAAATTATTCCACCAGAAGGACTGAAAGAGAACTCTTTATTGTAAAGAGTTGCAAAACTGCGGTCACCGGTAAGTTCCAACTTCCAACCTATTTGTGGCTACAACGATTATTTGGGTACATTGTTGTTATCCAGATTCCGGTCTACGTCGGCCATCTTATGGCTCCCACGTGCTGTATATAAGAAGTTTAGAAGTCGCAGTTATAACCGTTGGGACCGGCCTTGTGCTAATGTTTTCACTTACGCAACGATAGTTCGTCGACCCAAACCATTCTTGGTTAACTGTTTGTTTTTGGTTTTTATATTTCGGTCTCACCTTGAATTTTATGGCAGTCTGCCTTTTCCGCCAAAAGCTTTATTGAAAAGCAATGGGATTAATAAGTTGGTTATCTCGCCCACCATGGCAAATAGACCGTATTTAGAAATCGCCATGTTAGTTTTACGACTTGGCTTGACTCATCTAATGTAGGTTTAGCAGATGCCACTAGATTTTCTAACAGATTGTATTAGATCGGAGTTTGTATTGAAAGGATTGATCAATGTATCTATAACCTATTAATTGATCTTTCAAATGTATTTTCTAATACGTGCGACGTTTTCACGGTATATACTCTTACGGTTATCCAAGGAATTATCAAATATCCTGTCACTTATCTTTTAACCTCGTTTACAAAACTCTGGTAAATAATTTTCCAGGCTTTATTTTTCAGAAAAACAAGGTCTGTATATCTTTAGAACTAAGTCACATTTTCTGCAGCATCATCATTAATTCTGCGAAGAGCTTAAGATTAAGTAAAGAGCCATCGAGAAATCGAGCACCGCTCGGAAACTGGGTTGAGGGTGGTTAGAATAACTATCCAGTTCTTAGCTTACATGTAACTCTTCACTGAGGAACTGACTCCCGGAGTTGGGAAAGTTCTGCGCTGTCTTGTCTCGTTTTGTTATAACTATTCTTCTTCTTCGTGTCAATGGTAAAATAATATTTTATTGTGGTTTTCTAAATTGACACTTGGTAAAATGTTGTTGCCCAAAATTTTGTTTATACCAAACTTAGGTACAATTTTTTTAAATTTATCATTTATTTTGACGGACCATATATGTCTAGGTTGACTTTAACATTACTTTAATACATTTTTTGATTCATGAATTTGCTAACTAAAGATTTCTGCCAAATTGGATACTTCGATTCCCGAATTTCATCCTGGCTCATTGCCAAAACTATATTTTCAACTCAGTCTTTATTCAACTTGGGGTAGTGCTTCATTTGCAATCTGTTAAATCTTATGTCCTATTTTAAGGAGTCACTAAGTTCTTGATGAATCGATTTACAGAATTTATGGAGGTATAGCACGAATAGAGTCTACCACAGACCACAGACACTCTTTAAATCGTCTGTAACAGACGCAAAGGCCATTTCTTTGATTGATCAAGAATGGTCCGTATCATGTACCAGGCACCTAAAATCTCCCCGAGTGTTTGAGTAACTGCTGATGCCAGATGCTTATCTTTACTGTTATATTAATCAATAAAATAAACTAGGTCAGTATCATGTGGTGTTAATTGGTTATAAGCTTAACAATAGATGATTTCCAAAGACGATCGTGAATAAAAACCAGATAATTGAATCTACGTATTCACAAGGCTATCAGATTGCATGAACAATTGTTTTTAACTCTGTTTTGTTATTCTTAATATGAACAAGGTTTCGCTTAGTACTTGTTAGTATTTCTTATACATTGTTAAATAAGTACTTTAATCTTCCATAGTTCACAGCAAAGATTGGTACTTTAGTTATCCTAAAATATTCTGCTCCAACAACGATAACACTTTCTGTTATATTATTTTCTGTTATACTATTTGTCTGTTAACAAAACAGTCCACATGTACGATTTTAATAAAATTATTCAACATTCTCGAATAGTATGATTACTAAATCATTTCTTGCTGATTCTTATTCTGCATTCAGTATGCTGTGAACTACAGTATAAATTAAAACGTTATATTTTTCTTAGTTTATTTTCCATGTAACCTTGAGTTAGTCAATATAAACAGATAACCCTATTTTCACGAGACATTTACGACTGGCGTGTACTTCCCAACTGTGTGCCTGAATTTACGAGGCGGATGTTTATCATGAACAGAGAGAAGAACATTAAATATAGGAAAGTAGGAATGTTTTCTTTCATCCATTTAAAACGATAACTACGGAATGTAGGTAAGTAATTAGATTACAGCGTTCCTAATTAACTTCACCATGACCCAATTATTTAAATACGAGAAATTCTTTAGTTTTCTTTGTTACAAAACAAAATTTTCATTCACGACTTTATTTTAAGATGATGTGTGAAAACGCCGTGCGATGTGCCTTAATCTACTATAAAATCATCGCCACGATCTGGCTCGCGTCCAAATGAAAGAGCGGTTCAATTTTGATCACTATAATAAAATTTAAAACTTGTACCTCCCATGAGGGCCCTTCTAAATTCGCCATATAGCTGACCTATTTTGCGTTAAAATCTGGATCAACTCGGTACTGTTTGTTTATTCGGGGGCAACGCTTTATAATGGGATTTTAGTGTTCGCTACTATGTTTTACGAGTAAAATATTCTTTGCGAAAAGTACACTTACTATTTCGGCACATGGTGGTATCCAATACATCGTATATATTTTCGGCTACCAACGGCACCATAATCTAATTTCGAAACATTTTAGGAGCTTTTAAACATTATGAAATAAAGTATTGAACAAAGTGCTAAACAAAATGAGTTCGCGGGACTATTACAAGGTGTCTTACATGAACAAAGGGGCCGAGCGCTCCAGGATCTCCATGGACCATGACGTTTTGGACAATGACACCGAGTTCAACGCCAACCAGTTCAAACTCTACGATGACTTCACGACAGACCTTCGCATCGCCTTCAACCCTCTCAGAAGGAACTTCCACGACATCACCAGGACTGACATGATGAGAAGGAGGGGAGATCCCAACGATTCTGGTGTCGATATGGAAAATGGGAACCCTCTTGAAGATGTATCGACTTCTAATGATAGTGATTTGGTAAGTATCAGTAGGATTCGACAAGTAACAATGATTTTCGTCATTTTTTATTTTAAGGTTTGGTTTCGGAATGATGGAATTATTTTGACCATGATCGACGATTACATGTGTATCGATATGAACCCATATGCTTTAAAACATTTATAGTGTAATGTTTTTCATATACATACTTGCCTGTACGTTGCATAGTAACAGAAATAAATGGGAATATGAAGTTTACGATTGGCTGGAGCTTTAAAAGTATTAATATCAAATTATTATTAATTTAAAACCTCATCTTAACTTGTAACGTCTAAAAACAAATCCAATGTACAATAAATCCCTATGAAATGCAAATCTGTGTTTCCGGGGCGCCACGCGTCGTATCGAATGCTACAAAGCACAATTAGTGATGGCCGGCGCCATACCATTGTGCCTGACTGTTCGCTATCCGCACCGGACGGCAGTAACTCGTCTAGCCATTGTACGGCCGCGTCAATCGGTGGTGGTAACTAGAGACAATGGACTATGACACAATCGGCTTATGTAGTAGCTTAGTAGTACAAGGGGCAGTGCTTTGTAGGGTCATCGATAGAAATTCGTCTTTAATTAAAAACTAATCAAGGATTAAAAAACTATTCAAAAATATACGTCTGCCTATAATTTGGGATCATCTCATCCAAAATTAAATAAGAAAATGTATGTTAACTAAAGTCTCTATACAAAATGAATTTTGTATTCCTAGAAAGGTCGTGGTTTGCTGTTTTCTCGGACAATTCTGTTTATTCTAAACTTCCTCTAATCACTTATTAAGGTACAACCACATCTTAATTGTTTAGTTCGATCAAAAACTGCGTGTTATAATTTAATTTATCACGTCCATACTTTATAATTATATGAACTGATTCAATGAAATAGTTACTAATACATTCACATCTTGCCTTTCCTGGTACGCACGATCCATGGGGAACGTTAATAGGACAATGTGACGTAACACTTATACAATGTAGACTATGACTCACTGTAACGTAATACGCTTAAGCCCCATACGGGTGGTCATACGTGACACACAAACAAAATGCGACCCACCATATTTGCCAAGCTTAATTAAGATTTATCTTTAACAACGTCATCCACTACGCCTCTATGATGAACCTCGTTAAAAAGATGCAGAAAATATCCATAGATTTCCTTAAAATCAATTATATTTTTTTTCGTTATCTCCACATTATATAAACGTATAACATTACGCATTCAAACTCCGTTATAGCTCGCCTTGTAGACTATTAATGTAGTTAACTGTAACATTTATTATGAAGGCTTATTCAATAACAGGGAACAACGTCGCCCCTGCCTAGTCACTTTAGTAATTATGGATATTGCACGCATGGTCTCGCTTCGCGCATGCGTGTGTTTTTTCGTACCGGGCTAACCGGTATTTTAACGCGTCCACAAATAAATACAACCTTACATACTCCACGGTTACGTAGCGCCCGACTGGCCTTGATCATACGAGTGATTTAAGTGCACTGCTTGTTTCGGCCAGCTTTCGTCTTAAGCTGATTACCTCAACACCAGGAGTCCTTAACCTTGACACGTTTACCCTTTAACGACTTGACATTTTATTGGTAATTTTCAATTTGTTTCAGTTGGAGAACGAAGTGATGGTAGATCCTTGGAGCAGTATGGACTCCTCGAATTCACCGTTAACTGACTCTGGACCCTCGGCAAGTGAAGACTGCACCCCCTCTACGTCGAGCGAACCCCCTCGCGGGCCTCTAGACGCGTCTTCCCCTCTTTCGCCTGACGCGCGCCGCTTACCTGACCCAAAAGACACCAAAACCAAGATCATCCCCAAACACATTCCCCCAAAGACATCCGACAAGGCGCGCTCGCGAGACCTAACCCTTGATCTAGAGACCCTAGAGCCCGACCTTCTTTCACGCCGGCCACATTTTCTTGATGAAGATTATCAACCGCCGTCCAAATCGAACATCGAATGCCGAATCCCCAAGCCGCACTTCCTCGATCACTCGCCATCGCCTGATGAATTTGACGAACGTAGTGACATCACCAATCCAAATTTCCTAGATGACGATGTCGAGGGTGACGACAGTCAAGCACAAAAGAAGGCAGGAGCCCTGCCCAAGAGGCCACAGAAAAACCAAGCTTCTACTTACTCCAGCCAAGAAGATCGACCGCACAGAACGAGTTACCGAAGCACGTTACACTATGGGTTAGAAAGTGCGGCGCGATCGAGTGAGCGAGACAAAAGGGCTTCTCAACTCTACAGGGGGACCTGGCCAGGAGAACGCGACGTCTGGACAGGTCATGACTCTTCTAGCGTTCGCAGTTTTTCTAGCAATGGTTCTGCAGAAGGGACGCGACCTTCATCAAACTTAGAAAACAAAATGGAGTGCGTTTGTTCTTTAATTTCGCTTCTAAGCCTATCGCCAGAAAACAATGCAGATTTAAGTGGTCCTTTACTGGAAATGAGCCGATCTGTAGAAAGTTGCATTGCTATGCGGCAAGCAGGATGTATTCCGTTATTAGTTCAGTTAATACATTCGAAAGTACCGAGAGAAACTCGAGACCGCGCAGCGAAAGCACTACGCAACATAATCCACACACAGACTGATGACAAAGCAGGGAGAAGAGAAGCCAGAGTCTGGAGATTGTTGGAACAAGTTAGGGAATACTGTTACGTTTTAGAAGACCTCGTGGAAATGAGAAAAGAAGGCAAGGAGGTCATAGAAGATGATGCGACTAAGCATCCGAGTCAGAGCGTCGCAGCACTGATGAAATTGTCCTTTGATGAGGAGCATAGGCATGTGGTGTGTCAGTTGGGAGGATTGCAGGCACTAGCTGCCTTAGTGAGTGGTGACCAGGCAGCACATGGCAGCAGAACTGATGACAACACGTGCTTGACCATGAGGAAGTACGCTGGAATGACATTAACAAATCTTACCTTCGGAGATGGCAACAACAAGTCGCTGTTGTGCTCCTTCAAAGACTTTATGTTAGCTCTGGTGGAGCAACTGGAGTCACCCAACGACGATATGCGACAGGTACGTACTTCCTGATGATAAATGTTTAATCCCAGCTGACAAGTAGGGCTTTGAATTATGAATATTCAGCACTCGTGTGTTAGAAAATTTCGAGTATATTTATTATAAACTAGTGACCCGCTTCGCTCGGGTGTAATTTATACAAAATTACCATCACTAACCCGACCATTACCAACCCCACTTACAAGTTAGTATCAAGATGTAAAAATTTTGTTAGCGTCAAAACTCTTAATCACTTTTTTTTTGCAGGTAACAGCAGCCGTGCTGCGAAATCTTTCCTGGAGAGCAGATACCAACAGCAAACAAGTACTTAGGGAAGTGGGAGCCGTCAAAGGCTTAACTAAAGCCGCGATGACGTGTCAAAAAGAAGCCACACTTAAGTCAGTCCTCTCTGCGTTATGGAATTTGACAGCCCATTGCTCTATGAACAAAGTAGCCTTATGTTCCGTTGAAGGAGCTCTAGGTTTCCTTGTTGATATGCTCAGCTATAATTCACCAACAAAAACACTAGCGATAGTAGAGAACGCAGGTGGCATCATGAGGAACGTGTCGAGTCACATCGCCGTTCGCGAAGATTACAGGCAAATTCTCCGAGAGAGAAATTGTTTGAGTGTCTTACTGCAGCACCTCAAGTCTCCGAGTCTCACTGTTGTCAGCAACTCTTGTGGAACACTATGGAACCTTTCCGCGAGATGCCCACAAGATCAACAGTTCCTATGGGACCATGGCGCAGTGCCGATGCTCCGAAGTCTCATCCACTCTAAGCATAAAATGATAGCGATGGGGTCCAGTGCAGCCCTAAAAAATTTGCTCAATTCCAAACCGGGTAAAACGCACATAATCTCACTGGATACGACAGCTAGAAACATGAATTTACCAGCTTTACCGACACTAGGAGCTAGGAAACAAAAGGCTTTGGAGCAGGAATTAGACCAAAATTTGGCTGAGACTTGCGACAATATTGAGCCAGCAACTTCTCCTACGACAAGTAATAGGGAAGAGAAAAATCTTTTCACTGCCACAGAGAGACAAATTGCCATGAACTTGGAAAGGCATAGAATGACGTCAAGTTCTCCGCTAATGGGGACATTGACATCTCAAATATCTTTAAGTCACAGTGCACATTTGGCGAGCTATTTGAGCTGCAGTAACACTTTGTTAAAGGGTGCTTTGGTCACTCGTTCCAACACGGGTAGTGCGAGCAACGTTAACAGGTCAGAGAGCAAAGACTCCGTTACTAGTACACATTCCGACTCTGTCTTTGAACGCGTCATGCGCACTGGTAAAGTACCAGTACCTACGCCCAGAAATAAAGATCTTATGAAGAGTGAAAACTCAGGCGAATCGTTCAAAATGTCCTCGAAACAACACAAAGACAACTCTTTCCTTCGTTACCCTACTCAACCACCTATCCCCCCGCCAAGAAGTACCACAGAAATGAGAACTAATTATACAGAATCCGGTTTTGACGTCGACCAGGATTCTTGTGACCAACCTATAGACTTCAGCAGGAAATACTCGGAGACCAAAAACACCGAGTTAGAGGTCGAGAAGCCGAAGACTGATAGTAAAAAATATTCTAAGAAGGAAAGTCCTACTACATATGGTGATTACCAAGAGACAGATCTGGACCAACCAACTGACTATTCTTTACGTTATGCTGAGCATCAATCGGAGACTGGGTCAGACTTGTCGGAGCCTCCTGGCCCATCAGTCCATGAAGACACCATCAAACATTTCGCTACTGAGGGCACTCCTTATGAGACACCAGCTATCTTCTCAACAGCCACCTCGATGTCTGATCTTAGGGTGATCGGCAAAGACAATAAGAAAGCGGCGACGACCGCCAAACCAAACCCCGAAGCGATGACGCATTCAGACGAGAAGGACACTTGTTCGATCGAGGATCCGCCGAACCACGATAATGATAGGGCCGCATCAACTCCCCAGACGACGTCTGTATCGGAACCGATTCCCGAAAAACGAGGAGTTTTCGACACTAAGTTCAGCTCAGGAATGGTTAGTCCCGAGAAGCCAGTGAACTACTGTGATGAAGGGACCCCTGGGTACTTCTCGAGGGTGAGCTCCTTGAGCAGTCTGGGTGAGCCGACTGAAGAAGACAGTCTGGCTAAGAGGAACGCTATGGCCACCATTAATGTGGATCCTAGCCCTCCGGAGCAAAGTACTAGCAGTTCTGCTAAGGACAAAGAAGGTAATCGATTACTTTTCTACTGAAATAATAGTGTAAAATATATCAAAGGCCACAAGATTCAACGAAAATATTCCCTATCTATCTTTATTCTTAACTCTTTCTTATTCCAATGCTTAAACTTTCTTCTGGCCCTCATTATTATCAATATTTCATTAGCTATTCCACCATATTAATCAATTTGCTACTTACCAGGTTCAAAAGCAGTGACTTTCGCGACGGAGCCGGTGTCAGTGTGCACGGGTTCGGAGACGGCATCAGCTAGGGCTTCGCCCCCGCCGCAGCGATTTGTGGAGGACACTCCCCTCATGTTCTCGCGGTCGAGCTCACTGGGCTCCCTTCCTGAGTGCTCGCAGCAGGACGACCAGGGATCTGTAGTATCTGAAGTTAGGTGAGATACTCCTGCTAGTCCTAGTTTGACGATAAGAACTTACCATTAATATTTATTCTTTCTTTGTAATTTTTTTCATATTGGACATTATTCATCTTATTTGGTGTACAATAAAGGAAAACTCGGCCTATCCACGCGGCGTCGTGACAGACAAAACCTGAGCTCTTTCAATAGGATCTCTAAATTATTTACAATTTTATCAGTGTGAATTAGAAAATTCTCCAATACTCTTGTTTTTAGGCAATAAACTGTATGACAGCAAAATTTTAAGTTGCTTATATCTCGTGGAGTCTCTACCAATTTAAAGCGCAGTGACAGGAGCAATATGAGACTTAAAATTGAGTAGCAATTGAGTATTTAGACGTCATTTTAATTTCAACTGTACAATATGCACCAATGTCACAAAAACTAAATTGTGTTATGTCGTTCCAGCCGGCTGACTTCAGGCTGCATATCCCCGAGCGAGATCCCGGACTCTCCCGGCGCCAGCGTGCCGCTATCACCTCGAACCCGCACCGCGCCTGCTAACGAATCACTCACAGCTATGTCTACGCCACCGCAAGGTATGTACAAAACCAAAATATTTTGAACTAGCTGATGCCTGCGGCTTCGCCCGCGTGGATGTCTGTAATCGCGACCAAAAGTAATTATGAAATTTTGATCCCGTTCCCGCTTTCCAATTACCGCTTTATAATTGCCCATTTTTTTAAGTATTTAAATTGTTAAAGTATGATATACTTTACGAGATAGACATATGCCATCGCGGACTTTTCTGTAGACCTATATAAGATACACAATTCCACCATACATCATTTTGTTATATCTCAAAGGGCTTAGGCGGCGTTCGTTGAAAGCTCCCAGACGGCTTATTTTTTTCGACACCTCCAATAAATATCATTATATTTTAGCCAATGTATAGAAAAACTGGACAAATTATATACTAAAATCTTCCTCTTGAATCACTCTATCTATTAAAACCACATCAAAATGCGTTGCGTAGTTTTAAAGATCTAAGCATACATAGGGACAGTGATGTAAATAGCCTACACATGCTTATAAAACGGTAAAGTTAGATGCCGGTTCCACGGAGAGTTGGTCTTAGAATTATGGCCTTCTAATTGCTTGATTGTGTAGCTATAGTATATTTTACATGTTATTTTACAAATCATAAGGCACGTTAGGGTTTAGTAGCAATTAAGACTCTGTGAATGCGAAACCGCTACAAGATATTCGTCCGTGTTTTTCGAAATCAAAAAATCTAAATCAAAAATATCTTTATTCAAATTAGACCATTAGAAATGGTACTTTTTGAACGTCATACATAACAATAAGACAGTCCCCCAAAACGCCCACCCTTCAAGTCGAAGCAAGTTCATCCATCAGACCCAGGTATCAGATCAGTAAATATCAGCTGTTAAATCAGAGATTTCCTGGCCCCTTTGGCAACATTGACAACGAGGTTACCTGTTCAAAGAGCAAGACAAAACAATTATCAAGATGACTCCAAAAAAATATTTGCTGTATCTAATCAATACAAATGAATTAACTTGAAGTGTCCATTTGTAATGTCAAAATAATAGTTTTTTAATTAGTAATCGCTAATTAATCTCAATACGAGTAAAAAAAACTCACGACCAACAATCTTTATTTCTTCAGAGCCTGCGTGCGTCGGTTCCGTGTTCGAGGAGCGGGTGTCCCGCTTCGTGGTGGAACATACACCAGCTCAGTTCTCTGCGGCCACCAGTCTCAGTAGCCTTACTATTGATGACGAGCCCAAGCTGCCGAAGGTAAGACAACATGAAACCGCAAGTGTTTTCACTGAACACTATAGACTATAGCTTAGGATTACGGCACTCCAAAGAACTAAACATCGTTGTGATTGTAGTGTATTCAGTGTGCTATATTAAACGAGGCCAGAAGAGCATTATGTAGCCCATACTCTCGAAATATCGTCAGTAATTTTTTATATTCCCACAAAAAAGATACTTTTTTTTTTTATAAAATTGGATCTATTTTTCCACCAACTCGTCTGATGGTAAGCTATGTTGTGGCCGAAGATAGAGCACGTAGATCCAGAAGAACTCTATTCACTCCAAGTAGAGTGAATAGATTCGGGGAGAACGACAGTTGGGGAGTTGATGCAACTGCCCAGACCTGTCTCCCACAACGGTTGCACCGGACTACATCCCCAAACACGACTAGGTCGCTTCACAGCACGTCTCCCCCGGTGGGTGGTAACCAGCCGCGCCCGAAGCCTCCCACCAGAGTTGTGTTGCCTCTACACCACCACCCAGGGGCCACGTGTAGAGATTTTAAGGGGGCACTTCTACGGACGCGGGCCACTAAGCCCCGAAAATTAATTTTATTTATTCGAATAGTAAACCTACTAGTCACAATCTAACTTGTAAAATACTTTTCTCACCGTACAAATTCGCGGTCTTATAATACAAAGTTATTGTCTTCGCAGCAATCGCTGAGACTATTATCAAGAGTGCCGCATCAAGAAGAGATCGGCAACTCATCGCCGAGTAACAACCCCGACGAGAACTTACAAGATAATAGAAATAGGTAAATAATTTACTTCATATCTATTCATAGCATTATCATGCACGTTAAATGTTCATAAACACTAATATATAATTATTTTTGTCCCAGGGAACAAATGCGAGCTATACCTTCATCAAACATCTTAGCAAATGAACCCATGAAAGGTAAGTTAGTACAATGTGTATAACACAAGGTTGACAATTTACTCTATGTTCGTTCCTTCTCTGTATGAGAAGAAATCCTTACCAATGAGACACGACATGGTTGTTTTCAAAGATGGATTAATAAAATCTACAATAATTTCAGGGACGCAAACACCAGGCGAGGTGTGCAAGGTATACTTCACAGAAGACACGCCCGCCATCTTGTCTAAAGCGGGAAGCAATTCCAACTTATCTGTGCTATCTATCGACTCCACGCCTGTGCGACCTTCCGACGACATACACGACCAACACGACACGTCCGACAGCTCCAACTTGAGCGACGCGGGTGATCTGTTAGAAGAATGCATACAGAAGGGCATTGCTAAGGTATGTAGCGTTATATTGTACTAGCTGGTGCCCGCGACTGCGCGACTAAAGTAGTATGTCCTTCTTTAATGCCTAATCTATCTCCTTGCCAAATTTTATTACGATCTGTTTAGCCCTTAAGTCGTCAAAAGGTAACGAACGAACAGAGTTACCTTCGCATTTATAATATTAGTATGGATGTCGCAAGACATATACGAGGCGGTGGAAATCGCAATACATAATGTAAGGATTTTTTTTTTTTCATTTTGTGCAATTGAAGCCTATAGGCTTCAATTGCACAAAATTATATATTGTATATAGTGCTATTGAACCTGGCAGCAGTTTTAATATCCAATTTTTGCTGCAGGTGGTCAAGAATAAAGGCCCATCCGAAGTATCTTCCATCAACCCGTACAGAGATGAAGTTTACGTAAGTTGAATTTAGTACTTAAGATCTACAACAAATACATCATTAATGAATTTCGTTCACAGTATTTATTGTAACTAGCACACTTCTAGTGCTGAATGTTCGCCGTTGATTTAATTCTTATTAATTAAATTAAAAACTGCGACCAGTAACATTAAATTGATTGCCGCCAATACCTACTTGAATTTATTATTATCATTTTTCTGATTATCTTTTTGTTACAGAGGTCACTGCCGCCGTATTTGCGTTCTTCTACGGAGACTGTAAGAATGTCTCACGAGTTCTCCAGAAACGTTCGTGATAGGTGAGAACAGAATATTGATCCTTTACCTGTCCACTTGTAGCAAGCGCACGTCTATTACGAGCACTTGAAGTACCCTTCCAAAGGGTGTGGGCTCATATCCCGCTAGCGGTCGTGTTTTTACATTTACCGCATATATCCCAAGGGTTAGACAGAGCTGTACAATTTTACAGCCACATATCACCGATGCTGTTATTAAGTATCTCTTAGGTAAACCTATTGCCGTCAACCAGACACAATTCAAAACTCCAGCCCTACTACAGTACGAATGAAATAAGTGCGCCACTCTGAAGTTAGGCTTTCCGCGTGTCGCGCATGCGCACTACCGTTTTGGCCGTACTATGGACTACTGAGTAGGTTTTCGTAGATGACTTCAGAGCGGCACACTTATTTAATCGTACAATACTAAGAATTTCTTATTTGAGAAACTCATAACACTGTCCGGCCCAGTAATTAACGTCATAAAGTAGGACATACAATCATACTTCTTTCTCATCGGAGTAGGCAGAGACTATCGATTTGACCTTTTAGGTTAATCTATGTACTTTAATCTTTTTTTATGAAAATAGCGAGGAATCCAGCACACCTGAAAATTATTCCCGATGGTGGTAAAGCCATTAGATACCTACGGGTGGTTTGAACTCTGACACTAGGTATTCCATCAACCACATGATAAGAAGAACAAGATTAACCTCTTCATGCATGCTCATCTGTTTAAGTTGCATCTGACCTGCTCTATTTTAGAACCCCCACATTTTGATTGCAGTACATTCTTCGAGGCTGGCCTGCCCTAACTCTTGCATCCACTCTCGCCTCATGTACTAGTTTAGTCAATCGCCTTTCATCCATCCTTCCTACATGCCCAAACCATCTTAGCATTTTCAATCCTTGTCTCTACATCCTCTTTCACTCCACAATGATTTCTCATCATAAGTGATATTGTGTGTATATTTCAGTCGTTCCGGCAGTTCGTCTCGTGGATCTCCCCTGGGCAGTCCGCCGCCGCCACTGCCGCCCAAACTGACGAGAGCTGCCGCGCCGCCGCGACCACCCGCACCTGATGATGGTATGTACTGTATCATGAAGCAATATAAAGAGGAGATGTTCTTAGGTACTTTTCTAATGAAAACTGCGTGACGATTTGCGGGGTGAGGGGGATCGTCAAGCGATGTCCACTTCTTTATTCTCCACCTAGCGGTGAATAGGGAAAACTGAACGTCACGATATACTTCATTCTTAAGTAATTTACCTAAATTACGCTAGATTTTATTCTATCATCTTAAATAATATCATAGGATATTTAAAATACTATGGAATCGCGATTGTCGTATGCACAGGATGGCTGCTGGCAGACTGAGCAAGAGTGGGCGTGGCTTGACTGGGCCACACCCACTTGGATGACGTCAGGACTCAATTAAAATCACGGTGCAAAGTCGCTTAGGCCATGTCCTCTTTATAATTAGGCCATGGTTTTGTATACACTAGTGTCTTCTACAATATATTAACCGTGGATATAAACAGTGACCATAATGGGGCTTGAAATGATTAGCCTTACTAGAATAGATATTATATATTATATTATTTTATTAATATGTTTTAACAGATTATTTTTATTTTAAATTGATTAACTTTATTTTAAATTGTTTTTATGCAATAATCTACTAAATCTAATTGGCTACTTTTAAATTCAATAAATTTGTAAAAAAAAAAAAAAACTACGCGTATTTGCGCATATTATAGTGCATGCAGTGCTCTTCTTTAAGTAGTGAGACGCTTAGACTTAAGTTAAGAATGTATTTTTATTTAAATGTAATAGTGTACTCATTGTTGAAGAGCCAAATAAATAAATAAAAATAAATAAAATAAAAAATGATAAAATTATTGATCTTGTAAACGGTCAACCGCAGGTCAGTGGTAACACTTGAACTACGAAAACCGTCCTTACTGCTACGACATAAAGGTTGTCAATGTCAACTTGCTACCACCGTACGCACGTGCGGTAGACAGTACGTAAATTGGACAAAAATATACAGAAACAAGTTATAACATGTTCAAAAATAATAAAATCGTGATTCGTAATGATCTCATGCATGTCAGGACGCGATGTCGCGACTCTGAACAAAGCCAAATGGCCTTTATATTTCGTAACACGGGGCGTCATATTGCTGGTTCACTATCAAAGTTATTTAAATATAAATAACCAGCACATGCTGTCCCACTGCAGGGCAAGGGCCTCTTCTCATACAGAGAAGACACGAGCATAATCGCCAAATGGCCTCTTTAAATATGTAAAACATTAAAAACTTTAATCTTTGTTTTACAGGTCGGAGGTACGAAAGCCGTCTGCCTGTCAAGACTCAAGGTGGCATTCGAGAAAGACCACGACCGGCTGCTACCGCCAACCTCGCCAGGAACGACTCCCTATCCTCACTGAGCCTGGATTCGTTTGGCTCTACCGACCGCGAAATCTTCGAGGAGACCGTCAAAGCTGGATTATCTAGTGTCAACCCTCGTGCCAGGTACTCTATAGACGAACGAACTCGCGCACATTCAGCCGAAGGTGCAGCAGAAACGATGCGAAGAGACAGAGTCCCGCGTTCATTAGACCGTGCGCCTGTCAGGAGTCGAGATCAAGAGTTAGACGTAGTGCCTACAGTACGAAACAGTAGGCCGCGAAGACGACGGTCCCGCGATACATCTCCTCTGAGAACATCACAGTCACACGCTTCACCGCGTGCTCTAGAACGTTCGACATCATTATCTTCCCTTAGCAACGAATCGTTCGGCTCCACCGACCGAGAAGTCTTCGAACGTAGTGTTCGCATCGGTATGTCTCGAGCTGGAGGCTCTAGACGTCGCGGCCGCAGCGACGATCGGCTTGAAGCGTCGCGGAGGAAGAGGGGCGGAGCCCTCGCACGCATGGGGACCGCGCGGGCGCTGTTGGAAGAGGTCATAGCTAAGGGAGCGCGGCGGCCCGCGACAAAAAACGTGCCCCCGCCGTCTGCGGAGCGCGCGTCCGCAGGCGGGGACATGCACCGCACCCGCGCCACACCTGGCTCTGACCACTACACGGTCGAACGTGACCACACCACCGCAGAACATAACCGTTCTACCGACAAACCCCTACAAACCGAGCCTAATATCGACTCCACATCAATCACTGTGACTGTCCAATCCCACGAGTTCCTCGAGCCAGTATCACAATCTGACTCCACCCTCGACTCCACATCATCTACACTTCACCGCTCCAATGAGTTCCTCGCGCCGCCAACGCATGCTGATTCTACATTAGAGTCTTCGGCAACAATAACACTTCATCGTTCCAATGAATGCCTTGCTCCTCTATCGGCGAACACCACACTGGAATCAGAACCAGCCGACGAGCTGAACCGCTCCAATGAATCCTACGCTGATGTGCTTGACGGCTCTTGGAGCGATGGGGAGTCTCCACACGATGCACATGACGGAGGCACTCTTACACGACACAGTAAGAATAAAAATAAACTCGAATGGACAGATATCAAATGCACCGCCACTAAACCACTGGAAGATTTAACTCACCATATTGAAGACACGTCCAAACGCAGCACAGATACATGGAACGATAACACGTGTCTCGATGACGTCACATTCCCCACCATCAGCGGTTCTGTACACATGGTGTCCTCGATCCGAAGTGAAGTCGCTGACCATGCCATGACTCTACCAGACTTACTGGAAAAGAGTGAAGCGCCAAACATGTCGTTCTCTCGACCAGATTTAACTAATAAATTGGAACTGGATAGAGAGATCCCACAGTCACCGCTAGTCATGATGGTGGACAGCCGGCTCGAAGCCGAGCGGCTTATGTTAGACAGTGTGCCTGAACCGAGCTTCACATCCCTTGTGGATGATGGTGAACAGAAATTTGACTCGATACTTTCGGCTGCTATAGAAAAAGAAGCGGCTCGTCTAGCCGCACAGTTAAAAAGTTCTCACTACGGTATGGAGACCAGTGTAACATCACTTACGTCCTTAGACCTCGATAACGTGAAACCTCCATCAAATCTCGGAAGCCTGCTATCTCTAAGCGCGTCAGGACACTGGGACGAAACTTCACAAGTATCCAAAAAGTCACAAAAGAGTCGGAAAAAGTCTCTCCCTGTTTCGCTAATGGTAAAACGAGCGCTAAGCAACTCTATGAACCAAGGCAGCTCCGAACATTTAGACAGCAATCCCGTCAGTTTCCTCGACAATGTGAAGCCTCCCTCCGAAATGGAAAACATTGACATGGAGAGCAGTATGATATCAGTGTCCAGCATTGTATCGGAGGTCGCAGAGGTCAGGGACCGCACTCCCATCGTGTTTGACTTTAAGCAACCCATCCAAGACTTCCCGCTTTGCAGTACCTTCACAAATGTCTTCCATGACCTTGACAAAGTTAATCCGCCATCACTGTTCGATGAAATTGCTGAATCAACGACAGAAGTAGAGCCGACCACTGCACAGCAGATGTATGACGATTGCGTGTCGAACACTTTGAACGTAGTCACTGATATTCCTTCCGGATCCGAAAACTGCACGCCTATTCCCTCTGACATGAGCAGTGTTGAATCAACGCCGAAAAGACACCGGGATCCGAAGTATTTGACTCCCAAGGAAAAGAGACACGTATCTAAAGACAGATATCAAACGTACACGATCACTGACACAGTAGCCGAAAGTGACGTAGTACTTGAAGTTGAAGAAGAATTCGTAACATGGACAAAGTCGGAAAGCGACCGATCTGACGAATACGTAACGGCGACCTCAGAAACAAAGTCTAGGAGAAAGGTCAGCGCTAAACAGAGGAGATTGGAAGACAGAGCTAGGTACCAAACTCAAACTGTTGACATACACACCATTCTTCCACAAGAACAGCCTCAAAAAGTTGTCGACCCGCACTTGGAGAGTCTTAAACAACGACTAGCGGCCAAAAAGACATTGAAACAAAAACGAATTGAGGATGCCGAACGTTTCAGAACAAGGACTTTAAGCGAAGATATTCCTCCGTCACCTACGTTCGTCACTAAAGACGCTAACTTCGAAAACGTGGAAACTACAACTGGCTACGACAGCTTGTCGTCCAACGAGCTAAACCACCAACAAATATCGGACGAACGACAAGACGATGACGTGTTCTCACGAGAAACTGACAGTGGACATAACGAAGACGACTTCGAACTAAATTCCACGCAAATGCAAACTTATACGAAAAGTTTCAGAAATTACTTGCCTGTAATCGAAAGTCCTGCAGCTGTCGACATGTGTGTCGTTTATAACCTCAAGAATATTGAAATGACGGCGTCCTACAAGCGCACAATGCAGATGCAGTGCGACAAACACCAGAACCCTAGCAGCAGCGACTTCGCAAGCTATGAAGGAGATAGCAATTCTGAGGATAAGGCACAGTCAGAATCAGATCCAGACACACCTCGTCCGAAACCGAAGATTACCAAACCTGCGAAACGCGACGAAAGTCTTGACTCAAATGATTCCTTAGAAAAGGAAAACGACGCTCTAAAAGCTATCAGAGGGAGGAAGAAGGCGATGTATGTTTCACCTTACAGACGAAACGTGCCTACGGCTACTAAAAAGTCTGCACCGCCTCAAACCAAGGTAGTACCTAAGAGTGCCCCTCCCAAACTCACGAACCCTGTCAAAGCTCACACAAGTGCCAAAACACCCAAACCGCCAATAACAAGAGCTGCAAGCGCAAACACTTCTCCTAAGAAGTCTCTTCCAAAATCTCCCACGAAATTGCAACAGAAACCAATATGTATTCCTCCAGTTGCCACAAAACCATTACCCCTAGAACGGCAAGGAACGTTCACAAAGGAAGAAAGCTCTGTACCAGCTAAAGACTTACCAGTCCCTGTAGCTGACAAGAAGACTACTGTTCCGCGCCTGAATAAGGCTCCTACGCCATCAAAAAACAATACATCTCCTTCAAGGCTTCCGCAGTATAATCGCGCTACCCGACCACCAGCAGCTAAATCTAACCAACCCAAGCCTTCTACATCGAAAGCTACTAAAAGAACAGACTCTGGCATGAAAAACTCTGCTTCAAATCACAGCTTGCAAAGCAATGAGAGTGGAAAGACCATCACAATAGCATCAAGAAGTTCCCGACAAGGCAGCACTTCTAGTGTCAATTCAATACAGTCTTCCAAAACGAACTCCAAAGACATTGAAAGCAAAATAGCGAGTCTATGGAAGAAAGTAGAACAAGCAAAAAAGTTACCAGCTAAAGCTCAGAAGAAGGTTTGGATCGAAGCTGATAAAACTGAAACTCCGAAATTGATAAGAAGCTCCACGTTTGAAGGGCAACCGACAGCCCAAGTGTCGTCAGCAACAAAGCAGAAAACTGCTATAGGTATAAGAGTGTCACAAATACCAAGTTTGAGGCCAAAAACTGCGCCTAATAAGGCCACTGGTCAAGTGAATAGTGCTAAAAAAACGAACACAAGAGTTTTTGCTAGAAAACCTGCCAGTGGACAGGTAACTTCATAAATATGTATGTGAAATAATATTCGGGATTTTAATCTCCTTTAAATGTTATGAGGTCTAAAGATTTATAACAAAATGTAAGTTTGATCGTACGTAACCAAAAACAAATCATTACGCATAAAATGTAATTGAATACTTTATGCAGAAACTCATTAACGTGATTCAGTGAATTAAAACGAGAAACTATAGAAGAAATCTCATGTTGATTCATAGATTAACCTCATAACCATGTATTGTCTCAAATCAGTGACGAATTATAAAAATGTATTACAATTTTCGATTATTATTGTGAGGCCTAGTGCACAATGTTGTGTAAAGACCTGTCAATTATGAAGTAATTTTGTTATGCATGTATTGTGAACTGCTATTATCTAGCTTCGCATTTGTGTGAATTGACACCGAGGGATGTTGAAATGTAGAGATGTGAATTCCCACAGATGTAAAGCTCATTAGTCGCTGAAAGATTCATACATAGCTGTATTTCTTGAATATCTTTGAATAGTGCTGCTAAACTAGCCGCCTAATCTTTGACAAATTAAGACAAGATGATTTTTACCAATTAATAAGATATAAATTATTAAGGTAAAATAAATAGGCGAACAGTTATAAACGTCGGTTACCTACGTCTTACATAATATTTTGTTACTATAGATTATCCTAATTCCTTCAAACGTCTGACAAATATTCTTATATAGCTTACATTTATAAACTTTGTCAAAGGTTTGGACTTAATGCAGTGATACTCCCAAATTATAGCTGTAGTAATATTTACTAATATCTAACAAGATAAAGGTATTATTTCATCGAAGTATAAGTGCAATATTGATATAAGAACTAAGGATTGAGTTTAAAAGCACTTTTAAAGGCTTTGTGCACTTTTAATTACGATGGGAGTAACACTGACAGCAAAAATATTAGGATTAATGATTATTGATTGTGAACTTGTTCTCGATCAGAAGCCACTTAGTGACGTATTTCCTTATTTCTTTTACATTTCTTTTGTATATTTGTTGCATTTATTCATGTTTTAGATACTATATGTTTAAATTACCCCATTTCGACTGCAATTTTAGTTTTTTAAGGAGATTTATTGAAAGACATAGTCACAATTCTTTTTCTACTGGCATAATATTTTTATTTACTGTTATTTTGTCGAGGTCCATAAATAAACTATACAACATAATTATATAGCACCTAGTAATAGGACTTCGTCATAAGAGTCAAGTCCTTTTTATTCAAATCTATTATAGTTTATTGATATATCTCGATAAATAAGTCGCGTTTTAGCTGCCCGAACGCTTTATCAAATTATTTGTAAAATTGTTTCTCAAATCAACGAGATGAGGAACTGATTTACAATAAGTTGAGAACGGCCCAGTCATACCACTGGAATTTGTAGTAAAAACATAAGGTTTTCTCACTATAAATACTAACGTGTATGACAGTTAATTGTAAATATGTGCCCGCTAAATTATAGTTAAGGTTACCGTAATGCAATTTGTATATTTTTCATAAAATTTACAATAAAATGTCACGTTCGCTTTGGAGTAAACCTTGAGGCAAGATGACGGTATCTGTTCTCACAGCGAAGTCTCCGGCTCTCCGCCTCCAGTGTCCGTCGTCTCAGTTTTACGTCTAGTCAGTTTTAATGTTAGATAAACGGGATTAGTAAATTTGACGTAAGGAACGTAATTTTTACATTAATGAAAGTGGATCGCATCGATTGTAACAGTTAGCTGTAGGTTATTATTTAACTGGCTTCCTGTATTGGGATTGCATTAACGATTTTTCTTAAGCAATATATATTATTTCTACAGAAAAATTGTACGATACCTCAACACGTATGCGGATCGGAACTATTTATAATGAGCCTATATTCTCGTAATTTTTATTAATCGCCAGTTGCTTTTCTTCCATTCTGATGATCTTCATTAAAATATGAGACAGAGCCCCGTTTCCATGAACGCGGACTAATGAAGTTCCATCACATCGGGCACAGTGGAAACGCGACGTCGGTATACACCAACAAATATAGTTATACATTATTATCTAAACAATCATGTTTAAAACTTCATGATTAGTACTGATTCCTTTGTTATATAGATTTTAGTAATCGCATAGATAATTTTCTTTATATGTACTATCACACGATGTAGCGAACGCCATCAATTTCATGTAATAAGCCAGTTTTATATAGTTAAAGTAAAATAGAATTAAGATGCGTAATTTGATGGTAAATAAAGGATACTTACCGCATCTATTTGTATTATTCATTTTTTGAACCACCCTTCTCTCTAACACAGGACAAAAAACGATGCTAGAATGGACAGGCCCAGTAATAAATAAAACACCTATTTGAACTAGTCAGATTGTATTATGTAATGTATAAGGATCAATAATTTCCATTCAGATTTGAGTAGCGTCCTACATTAAACTGAAAATTATCATGCACACATCAAATCGTACATCTTGATTATAGCAATAATATAACTGTAAAACCTATGTCCCCTATAATTATTCTGTTTAATATAACGTACAAAATATATCAATGTGTAAATGTAAAGTTACATCGCAATAATAACAAAAAAGAAATCTATAATTACTGTTATCCATGGAGGCATGCAGAGGTAGTTCGGTAAATTCCTTATAACTGATCCTAAACAGAAAAGTGTAAAGTGCCAGCGGCCGCCGCCCGCTACTGTACTACATTCCAACTTTCATAATTTTCTGTTTAGGTTTTAGTGCTAAATATATGAGCCTACTTCTTAAAACAAATCCCGTACAGTTATCGAAAAGAACAAAAAAAACGTTGCAGCATTTTGTATTTACAATTAGAAGCTTGACGCACATAAAATTACATTTTCTTAAAAGTATACATATCATGTCAAAAGTTTAAAAACATCAAAGCGAAAAAAAGCTGATTAATATTATCCTTTCCACCCAAAAACGTATAGCGGGCCATGATTTAGCTAGAAATCTAAAATCGAAAGGTTTGCTAAAAATAAGCTCGATTAAATCATGACCGACTAGTTAGTAGCCCAACATCAACATATTAATATGATTTAGGCCGATTACATATTTAGACGACAAGACTTTCGTTACAAATACAAATAAATAAGGTATATGTATATGCTTAGATATCGTAGTGACAAACACTATTTTAAAACCACGTCTGGTATGAATATCAAAAATAAATTTAAAAAAAAGATCATACATATGAATTCACAATGCACAGTTCTACCATAAAAATAGTCTTGCCGACAAAATAAGTACAATCACAATTCTTTTATTTAAGACTCGGGTGTCAAGGACAAAATTGATTACAGAATTATGTACAAAATATCTTCACAATACCAAAATGCGATGCCAATTAAACCAGTACGTAACACTATGTATACTTATTATGCATTTTATTCTTTAAAATCCCTAAAATGAAGAATTTTGAATGAAAACGTAATTTATTTAGCTTACTAGGTATATGAAACAACGACCGGGTTTTGATAAACTTCACAACTGTGCCTGCCTTACTTTAATATTTTCAAACGCGTTATAATTTTTATTAAATGTTCATTTGATAAATATCTTCTATTTAACATTATCGGTGAATACGTTCATATCAAAATTGGCCAAGAATCTACACTTTTTGTAGAATATAAAATCATCTTGATTTTCTCACAACATCTCATTATCAATGCAAATAGTCGCATTTCCCACCACATTTGAAATGAACATAATCTGCAAAATCTGTAAACACTTTATTACAAAACGAAGTTTAAGGAATTCGTTATAATTTTATTGTAATACGTTTGTATTACATTATACCAGATATTTATATTTAAAAATACGTATTTCTCAAAATTCGTTTTAGATAAATCCCTGTAAGTATAATCGTAACCCGGCCTGAAAACCTTACACTTTAAGACAGATTTAGAACGGTACCTATATTGTACACATGTTGGGTATTGAGGTAGTATTATGTAGCCATCATGTTTCGGGTGCGATGTGTCGCTTACTAATCGTTTTTTAACACTTCCGTTAAAATAGAACCACAATACCCTGTGTTCGACTATAACCTAACACCTAAAAGCTAGGGACAAATACGGTCGCAAAGGGTACAATGAGACAATTTCGGATTAGTTTGATGAACCACTAAGACTCGCTCCGACGATCTATTGAAATTGGATCCACTCTCGCTAAGTGTTCGCTGTTTGAAGCCCAAAGGATTATTTTATTTACTCACTTCCTAAAACCAGTCGTGGCTTCACATTTTTCTTAACCAGCGTTTTAACTGAGAAAATAGATTCGATACCAAATCTACATTTGAGCCCCGTTCGGGCTTGCATAACGAGAATTACTCAAGCTTGTTCAGTCAATGGCAGAGAAGTATTGGAGCCAATACATTTTTAGCCATCGACCGAAATTTGATTGAACAACAGTTCAACTGAACCCCTAAACGAATCGTGGGATTGAGCCTATTAGATACTTTTCTAATTTATAGTAACATTAACATATTAGGATCTAGCAACGTCTCAACAGTAACAAGCCTCGTGCTAAATACTTGCAGGGCAATACACCACTGCAGAGCAGGACAAACATTTGCCATGCATCCTCTAAAGGAACTCATCTTATTCATGTAAGTAACATCCTATGGTGTTACTCGACCCTAATATTAGTATACTGTGCTAAAATATTGTATTTAATACCCAGCCTTTAATTAATAATCTAGATTTAAACTTTATAACAGTAGTATGTTTTCTACGAAAATATACAATTGTCCCCTTTGCAACAAATTTTAACACCAAAATGGTTTTTCATGATTACAGAAGTTCGAAATAAGTACTATTTATATTGAAATAATGAAAGCCTCAGGTGAGGTGTAAGACATCCTTATATTGTATGTGAGTTAATGCTATGTATATTATAACTGTCACAAGCTCGCAGAGAACTGACAGCGATTGGCGGAGCGCGCCGGTGGGGACGCCTTTTTTTTATTTTTATAATTTAGACATAACAGATTTACAAACACCGACCACGACAAAAAGACATAGAATACTGCTATCATCGACTTGGCAAAACTTGTAACATTTTTAACCACATGAAGATTATTTATTTATACTATGTTTTTTTTTATACCGTCACCCACCGCACGACCGCCAACTGAGGAACCAATCTAGCGTGGTTATTGGTCGCGCCACCACCGGCCGAACAATTCCAATTGTCCGGCTAGCGTGTGCGCGTTTAAATTTCATTTTTGTAATTTTCCGAAGCATGGGATCGTGGGATCCGCTCATGCCGACACCCGGTTACAACCGGTGTATACCAGATCGTATGTGATCAATGCAACACTGCCTTATACCTTTGCAGGTGATTCGAGGCGCCAAATACTTGCTTCATTGTTAATTTTGTCGTTTTCATGTCAAAGCCTATGATTATCCGATAGCTACGCCGTTGTCTATTACATTAATTTGCTTTCGTTACGTCTGACTTTATTCCGCATAAATCCCTGACTTATAAGTCGAATTTCAAGTTCAAAGAACTTATAATACCTAGCAGTCTTTGGATATCTTTATCACTAAGACCCCTCTCCTTCATACTTGTAAATAATTCTCTCCAAAATATATTTCGGAGTTAAATATTTTTTTCTCTTTTTTTTAACATTTACATCAACATTTTAAGTTTGCAGCTTGATTCTGCTTAAGTAAACATTGTCAAGATTTTTTGGTGTGGCAACACCTGTATCCATCAATTTATGTATGCTTGCGCATTTATGTTATTTTTTTACCAACATTACTTCTCTATTTCCAAAACTACTAGCTGAGCGGCCCGGCCCTGCCGGTCATACAATAAGCTAGCGGTCAGGCGGTCAGTGCCATCACACGTCATGTTAAGAGTTCCCTCGCCGGGGCCGAGCCGCATGTTTCCTGTCTCCACATCGCCGCCAACACGCGATGTATAACATTGTTTGTACTCAATCGTTACGTTACACTCTCTAATCTTAACACTAAAATATACATAAAAAATATCACAGCACTATCGATTCACTTACACTAAAATCACGACGCTTGGCGTCGCAACTTCCCAATAAAAAATAACAATAATAATAAAGGAATCGAAATTGAAATGCATGAGCATACCGCCGTTGGTCTCGACGCGATTGATTAACAATAGTAGCCTTTGGAACCAGCCAACTACGATCATTAAACATCGTTGAGTAAATGTTTGTTAGCAACTAACACACTTTAGATCTCAATCTAATCCCTGTAGAAGAGAATAGCGCATACGATATAATATACTATCAACATTCGTAGAATCTTTAGCATCACACTTGATGACCACTTACTCATATAGACTAGAAGTGACTTCAAAAGTTTTTAACTGACGTCACACTTTTTCATAACCCGAGCTCCAGCTATGTAGCTGATTATTCAATGAAGCTATCGCGATACATAACTTGCCATTTGTTCTACAAAACCTATTCTCCAAAACAACCAACGGCAGCCTCAAGAAGCGTCGAAAATGCAAGTGCCGCAAGTACCAAAATATTTACAAATGCAAATAATTTGTTCACCAAATCGTCTTATCCTAACTTTGGATCAAAATCATCAAATATATAATACAACATTGGAAACTGAATCGTTAAAACAGCAATTTATAGATTTTACTGGTGTCTGTCGACTGCAAGTCGGCAAAACGTGGAATAAATACAACTACATCGATAAACTATGTGCTTGAGAGCTGTACAAGCAGATTAATGTCAAAAATTACTATGATATTTTAAGCTTAAAGCCACACATAAAATCGTTATTGAATAGCCCTGTGACACTTTTGGGCCCACAAGTGGGTATGACAATATTTATGACATCAAGCACTTTTAGCTCGAAATTTCTACATGATTTGATCTTAGAATCCATTAATATAATTAACAGCCACAGTTCATAACTCTATTCCACATTGGCCGACAACTCTTAAAATGGCACATAACTACATTCTGCTGTACATCTGAACGTCGAGGCGTAAGTTTAAGCAACATTCTAAAGTGATAAACTTAAACAACTAAATGAGGTAGCATTATTATGAATATGATTAAAGAACATTAACCAACTAATGTTTGGTGGGATCTATGTTATATAAATGTATATATCAACAGTTACATTAAAATATTTCCTATTGATTACTGAGGTATATACTTGTTTCCGCCTGAGGTAGCTGTGTGGGTGACCGAGCGATGTTGATCGTGGCATCGTCGTAACATAACAACGAGAACAGTGGTTATTATAAGAGGGAAACATTTATGCGATGTGATCAAAGTCGCCCGGCCGGAACGAATACTATTTAACTATTAAAATCTACTATTAAAATATGTGTTCGCACTCGGGGACCGCACCCGAGGGAGTACGATGCGGGGATGTATGTCTAGTACCTATGTATAGCTATAGTATGTTTAGTATATAATGTCGGAGTTCATGATGGAGAGTCTGTTGACGTCGTTGGTGTCGTAGGCGCTGTATACCTTGGTGATGCGCGGCTCCCAGGCGGCGTGCTGGTGCTGGAGCGCCGGGTCGGGCGCCGGCGCCGGGCCGGGCGGGCGCGCCGGCGCCGGCGCCTTGAGCGTGAGGCGCGGGTCGATGTGCGGCAGGTAGTGGTCGTCCAGCTCGATGCAGGCGCCGCTGTAGGCGTGCGGCGCGCTGCCCACGTTGAACTCGGGCCCGTACTCGCGCAGCACCAGGCGGGGCTGGCTGTCCGCCGGCTTGCTGTCTTGGCTGAATATATCTGGAAATTATGTCGGCTCATATAGATATCAGATCTAAAGTCGGCGTGCTAAATCAATGATTGATATAAATAAACTGAAAAGACATTTAGAAACGAATCATAATAAATTCGTCTTTCTTACAATATTTTTTGTTGTTATTTATTTCAATGATATGAAAACTCACCGGGATCAAATGTAGTGCTGTTAACTGGCAGCATATCTGTATACTGTACAGTACTGTCTATTAGAGAGTTTTCATTCAATATGCACCAATCTCTCTCTATGATTGTCGGGTCGATGCTATCCATCGTACTGTCATCTGACTCGGGGAAACTGTATTGTTCTAATTCTAATGACATTTCCGAACTCGTTGAATCGATGCCCGATTCGATTTTCATTTTAGTATCACTATTATCGATTATAGTAACAGAAGGTGCTTCGGGGGAAGCTATAGTTTTAACGTTATGGATGTACTTGATTTTAGTTTCTTCTTTGACGATATTATGTACTCGGCGCATGTGTTTGTAGCAGTTCGGTCGGCTCGCAAACGTCTTGGAACAAACGGTGCACTGAAACGGTCTAGATCCAGTGTGGATGTTCAAATGTTGTTCTAGGTGCTCGGATTTCATGAAGCCTTTGTGGCAAAAGGTGCACGTGTGGGACCTCAGGTCGGAGTGGGTCTTCGAGTGCTGCACCAGTCGGCTGCGGAGGTTGAAAGCTTTCCCGCAAACTTTGCAGACGTGGAGGATGGACTCGAAGTGCGTGGGGATGTGTTTGAGGATGAGATGCTTCTCCTGGTAGACGCGCAGGCAGACGGGGCAGGCGAAGTGCATCTTGCGGTGCACGTCCAGGTGGCGCTCGGCCGCGGCCAGCGCGCTGAACTGTAGCCCGCACTGGCGGCACCAGTTGTCGCGGGCCGCGCGGTGCGACCGCTGGTGAAGCAGCAGCTCTTTCAGGGATTCGAATCTGCAGATAAGAAAGTGAAAAAAGGCTTTATCTCATCAGAGAGTCTATAAGAGGATCCATTCTCTAATAGACAACAGTGTTTCTCAATACCAAACTAATTAAGTCAGTAATGGTTCTTATGACAAAATGCACGATCACGACAGTTCACTGCATCCATTTACTTGAACCCTCTGTAAGCCAGTCTTTTAACACTTATTGGGGTTGAACGACAGAGTAAAAGAGAAAGACTTTCCCTCCAAAATTAAATTCTACAAGATTATAGGAGAACTTAAACATTTGACAGAATATGTGTCTACTCACGCCCTCTCGCAGCCCTCCTGCGTGCACCGCATGGCATTAGTGTCGTGCACGACGCGCGTGTGCTCGCACAGGCGGCGCGCGGACTTGAACCCGTAGCCGCACTCGCCGCAACTGAATGGTTTATCCGCCGGGTCGGCTGTGTGGAACGCTTCTGTGTGGAGCACGAGCAGCGAGAGACGCGGGAATGTCTTGTCGCAGTCTGTGCATCTGAAGATGTCAGTGAGATTTTGTATTTTAAAGAAAGAAATGGCAAAGTAACATAAAAACACATCTATGTCTATATCTGAAGAATTAGGCAGAAGTGTATGTAGTGGAAAATTTAATCAAATGTGTCGACACGGTTGGCGCAGTAGTCGAGAGAGATCACATCCTATATCAATTTCGATTCATGTATGCAACAAAATTACTGGGTCGATCAATCATTGTTCCAGGTCCAACACCTATATTTATTACATGTAAACAGCTTTTAAACTGTTAATCAAAATACCTCAATACTCACTCGAATCTGTCTTTGGAGATATGATAATAGCAATGGTTGCCGAACAAATGATACTTGTCATACTGCTTCCCACAAATGTTACAAGAGTAAACCAGCTCTTTGTCTCCATGATCTATTGCAAAGTGTGTGTCAAACTCAATTCGATTCTTGAACAATTCATCGCAGTAATTACAGAGGACTCCTCCAAGAATGTCTATAGAGGAGTCTTCACCAAGTTTAGGAGCAGTAATGTCTTCATCAGTAAGTACTTCGCCAAAGTGCTTGGTGAGATGTTTGGCAGCATCCAGTTTGTTGTTGGCGGTCTCATTGCAGACCGGGCAGGGGTACAGGCTAGTACAGTGCTCATCAATGTGTAACTCACACATATCAATGCTTTCGATCGAGTCGCCGCACTCATGGCACTGGTACGGTGGCTTGTCTTTGTCGTTTTTGTGAATAAATGTATGTGTATGAAATTCCTTTTTAGACGAAAACCTACAAGTTGAAAATTTTAGTTGTTACTCCAATGGGAAGACAGACATGCTGCTTACAAGGAAATAAAATGTAATGTTAGTAGACACTTACTGTATTTTGCAAGATACACATTTGAATTTATGAGCAGTGTCTATGTGACTGTTAAGTATTGATTGTTTCGAAAAAGATTTGGAGCAATGTATGCATCTGAAACAAAGGCAATATTTTTTTTTTAATCCTTGCAACCTAGCATTTTCGCTGCATTGAATATGGGACCAATGAGCCAGGACAAATCTTTAAGAGTGAGATATAATAAAATATTTAATAACATACCCAGAAATGATGTTGTGTCCAATTGTATCATAAGTAAGTAGGAACAAAATTTAAGAGCGTACGGCAGAATGCTTGCAAAATGAATGTATGCAGTGAAACATATGAACGACGGACTAGATACTGTGCACTGGTCCATATGGAAGGTTGAAGTTTTGGGTTACTCTTAAATAAACATGGACATTCTTAACACATTAGACATTTAATTAAAATACCCATGACCTTCCATAACCAGACCAGGTACTCATATAGGGGTACATACTACTAGTACTAAGTATACAGCACCAACGAGTACACTCCTAAAAGTACATAGCTTATGTCACCAGTATAGGGACTGAATTGATAGCAATGACGTCGCCATAAGACGTGTTAAAATATGGAAGAAGAATTCGCGGTGGTGAGCGGAGGTCGAGATGGCTTAGTGGTCAGAGCGCCTGGAGTATTCATCCGGGAGGCGCAGGTTCAAATCCTGTTCGCGACCGTATTCTTTTTCCATTTAATATTAGAGTTTGCTAAGCATGCGTTAATGCTTTTCAAAGATTTATCTTGAATTACATAGCTTATGTTCAATTATCTTAAAAGTCCAATGCCTTTCTCAAGTTACAATGGGTATCAGTTTACACCTACTAAGGTAATCACATAAGCATTAGCTCTTGTCATTTCTGTGTTCATTGAAGGATATAATTTAATAAGTAGATAAATTAGCTTAAAAAGGAAAGAAAGAAAACATGTTTTTTCACTTGTTGTATACCAAAAAGATGTGTGTTTTATTTTTCTTGATATTATGATGAATTTATTATTTGTCAAATTAAGATCTATGACGGTTGTTACAGGTAGCCAGAGGCCTGAAAGTCTGACAACCAGTCATACCAAGAGATATCATGTTACCCAGTTACTGGGTTGTGGAGGTCAGATAGGCAGTTGCTCTAAGTAAAATACTGGTATTAAGCTGCATCCGGTTTGACTGGAAGCCGACCCCAATGTTATTGGGAGAAGGCTAGGCAGATATATATGATGAATTTATTATTCATCAAATCATCAAGTTTTACACAATAATTGTGATAAGGATGTTATATTTATTTGGCATTTCACTAAAAACATTTCACAAACCATTTCTACACAAAAATAATAATGCACAAAACAAATTTATAAAACAATATTTTTAGAAATATGTAGTTTGTGAATATGAAAGTGTGTGAAATTTACAAATCACAAACTTATTTAATTTTTAAGTTTCCATTCCTACTTCTGACCTCTTGATAACTTAAATACACTGTCAAAGGCACTTTTATGTTGTATTCATTATCAGATAGAACAAATTTTGGTGCATTGTCTGTACTTATAAATAGTCCCTTGAGTAGAAACTTTTTACTTGACTGCCGAGAGTGGAGGATGAGTTATTTAAATCAATTCTATTTTTCAAAGAAACATTGAAAAAATAATAGACAAGAACGGGGCTTGAACCCGCGACCTTTGACGTTCCGTGTCATCACTCTACCAACTGAGCTACCTTGTCGTGTTCAAACCTATTGAATTTTCAATCCTCTTTGTATACGTCTTAAGGAGACGCCTGGTGATATTTATCTAGTAATCATTTACAGATTTACTAAATGTATTAAAAAAATATAATTATATATGATTTATAAAGGATTGGGATGTTGTTCGGCGATTTACAACTGCAAAGTGGTAACGCTGAGTTTAGTAAATCTGTAAATGATTACTAGATAAATATCACCAGGCGTCTCCTTAAGACGTATACAAAGAGGATTGAAAATTCAATAGGTTTGAACACGACAAGGTAGCTCAGTTGGTAGAGTGATGACACGGAACGTCAAAGGTCGCGGGTTCAAGCCCCGTTCTTGTCTATTATTTTTTCAATGTTTCTTTGAAAAATAGAATTGATATAGGCATTACATGGCCTCAACATGTATTAAAAAAATATAATTATATATGATTTATTTATATCAGTTCATCAATTTTCAACTGCCCCCTTGGACTAGTGGTCCCGTGTGACTACTGAGCATGAGGTCCTGGGTTTGATTCCCAGATTGAGCAGTGTTATTGGAAAATTCTCAATAGCAGCCCAGAGTTTGGAATTGTGCCCGGTAGATGGAAGAATAGATAAGGCTCACAACCGATTACCTTGGCCATTAGGACCTAATAATAGTATTGGTGAAATTTCGGTTTACATCTATGTGCACCCCTGTCTACTCTTTTGGGGAATATATGAATATGTATGTGTGAATGAATGTTTACATGCATAAAAAAATACATGTCTTCTTTTTTGGGGTAGCAGGACTATTATATTTTGTCAATGGCTTCTTATAAAATGGTACGAAATAGCTCTAGACACACAGAAATCATGGGGGGAGGCCTTTACCCAGAAGTGGGATGATACAGGCTGATAGTGACAGTTCCTTTCTCTCTTTCTTCTTTATCTTCTAACATGAACCTCATTTGGCAATCTAATGTGTTTCTTACTTGAATTATCTCAACATATTTAATTTAAATCAATACTTACCTATGCTTGTTCTTAGCAACATGATACAAGTAGCAATGGTTGCGGAAGCTGGGGTAGCCAGTGAACTCCTTGCGGCAAACGACACAAGTGTACCCTATGTCTGCGTCGCCGATATTGTGGTCCACGTAGTGAGCGTCGTACTCTTTCTTGTTTCCGAATATTGAGTGACAAATGTTGCAGTATATGCCGCCGACTACCTCTATGGACGTCAATTTACGGCCCAATGTGCTCTCGGCCTGGACCAACCAGCCTTCGCCGCCCGACTGTGTCGGAGAAGCCATCACTACCTCTCTATGCTAAGTATGATCCATCTATTACGTTTACATCGGTGTCAAATGGGTGATGGGAATGCAGCTATTGCAAACATCGTATTGTTATTTAATTTACGGCTACATGTTTCTGACACTGTATATTGGCTGAAAAAAATGTCGGCATGAGCGATCGCTGTGACCTTGGGCTTTGTGACCGAAACATTTTACTTTAATGCAAATAAATTTATAACGTAGACGAGATATGAATCATTGGTTAATTATTTCTTAATTAATGACACCACAGTGCCCATCATCGTCCTGTAAATTGTAGGTTGTTCAGCCATTAGCTCAGAGAAATCACTTAACATTTTAACAATGAAATTATCGTGCAATACTTACAAATTTGGATGAAAAACATATATATGTGCATTGGACACAGGCCCCACACTACATTTTATAATGAAACAGCGGAAATAAACGATAAACTTTAATAAAAACGCAACGCCGGATAACAAACAACGCCAAGAAAACGTGTGGATTTTGATTTTCTCCGCGTTCCTTATACACACAGTCTAATAGTACATTTAGCATTACAAAAGGATAGTAATATCTATTTTGCCCAAAGAAAAGTGAAACAACCAATAAAATGTGTAATAAATGCTACATATTTTGTCCTGGAATGACACTATACACAACAGACAACCAAAAAATCAATGAACAAAGAATCCGTCCAAAAATTATTTGAATACTTTTTGATAGTAACTGTATTGAGAAACGTATTAAAAAGAATAGTCATTTATTCTCTACTAACTAATATTGTAATTAATTATGTACATATATGACTTAATATATAGGTACTCATTTGTAATTTTTAAAACGATTCTAATTGAACACTCAACAGCATATTATCGATTATTAATTGAATACTTTTTTAGTAACGAATGGACGTCACTTAACGCTCACTTGACATTTTGTCAATCAATGATTACTTTTGGCTAAACCTAAACGTCAAATCAAATTGAAATTGATTGTAAATTGTAATTTGTAGCTGGAAAATAAATGCGAGGTTTCTTTATGTGCTCATCAGTTTTAAGTATTTAGTAAAATATAGCACAAAATAAATTCCGAAAACGGTTTTTTAATCAAAGGGAACGCTATGTTAAAGATAATTCTCGACAGTGATTGTAAGTTTTCGCGTAATTTCGATGTTTACTTGACGGATTACTATTGATTTTTTCATTTTCTCTCAATATTTATGTTCTTCCAATAAAAAAATAATTAATGCCATTATTTTATATAGGTAAGTAAGTATTACCAATACAATGCGACTTAATTTAGGCTTAATTAAGGCTGGTGCGACTATATTAAGTATGGTTTGTAATATATATTTTATAAATCTGCTGCGGCTGTGATCAAAAAGTCTTTAAACAATCATAGTTTACGTGACCAAGTGTATCACACCGTAATATTTTGTAATCAATGTCAAACAACACTATTGGCGCGCTGCCAGCAATAGTCCCGAAATAGTTTACGCCGGCGTGACGAGATTTTCCGTTTACTCCACTCCCTGTTTTATTTAACATTAGTGATATACTATGGATCGTCAAAACCCTCTCAGCGCGAGTTTTCACGGCTCCATGAGGAGTAGAGACTCCTCATCAACAGTTGGCAGTGATGCAAGAGAGAAAATAAAAGACTGTTTCAGAAAATTCATTGCTTTTATGTTTACTCAAGTGGGTGTCGGCGCCCTTGTTGTTTGTTACGCGATTCTCGGTGCTGCAGGCTTCATGCACATTGAAAAAGATAGCCCTGATGAACAGCTAGAAGAAGTGAGACGACTCAGGCAGAACTGTGCAGAATCACTGTGGAACATTACTATTGCTCAAAACCTTTTCAATGAGACATCCTGGATGTTGAAAGTGAATGAAGTACTTAAAGTGTTTCAAAATAACATTACAGCCGCTATTCACACTGGCTACAATGGCAGATCAGCTGAAGATATATGGTCTTTTCCAGCTGCCCTGATGTACTCTTTATCTGTATTCACTATGATTGGCTATGGTAATATAGTCCCTAAGACTGTTTGGGGCAAGGTTGTTACGATAGCATATGCCTGTTTTGGTATACCAATATATGTTTTGTACTTTTGTAATATGGGCAAAGTGTTGGCACAGACTTTTAAATGGTTGTACATAACAGCTCATGAATGCAGCCGAAGAGAGGACACATTATTTGAAGATGGGGAAATACAGCCCGTGAAAAGAAAGATCACAGTGCCATCAACAGCTTGTTTGTGGGTCATATCTTTTTACATCTTAACTGGGACCATTATGTTTGGAGCCTGGGAGAAATGGAACTACTTGGATTCAACATACTTCTGTGTCATAAGTCTGTGCAAAATAGGGTTTGGTGACTTTGTGCCAGGTGCGAACATTGCTGACTCCGCTGGTGGTTCACACTTGAAGTTGGTCATAAACTTCATTTATGTTCTACTTGGCATGGGTCTTGTGGCCATGTGTTACAACCTTATGTGTGAAGATGTCAGAGTGAAGGTAAGAGAGTTACGGGAAGACCTGAAGAACTGTCTTGATGATATCACTTTGAAGATCACTGTGTGTATGAATGACACCAAGTATTACCACCAGAAAAATAGTAGGAATGTCAAATGACATGTATTTGGTTAAAACTAATGTTAATATTATTTATTTAAAATAGATTTTAAGTCCTATGTAATATTCTACTATGAAAATAAATGCATTTAACACTATTTTATTTTTTTGTTAAATTTTTGTTAAACCGTCCTCACCCAACCCTAACACAACCTATCTGTCCAATTTTTTTAATACATTGCAGTTTGGAGTTTATTATTTATCTCCAATTAATGTATGTTATATCTGTTTAAGTTGTTCAGATTTCACAGTTAATTATGGATTTGTCTTAATAACTTCGCCTTACTGGTGGCGTAGCATGGGTTAGCACCCGGGGCAGTTTTCTATTAGCATCCCTAAAGTAAAACGATAAATATTGCTATGGGACCGATTTAGACAGTTCATGACTTAAATGCCTGCTCACTAACTGCCTCTTTGGTCTAGTGGTCCCAAGTGCAACTGTAGTTTTTCTGTTAGGAAATTCTCAGTAACAGCCCGGAGTTTGGAACTGTGCCCGTTGATGGCAATAGGCTCACCATCTATTACATACTACTCCTTCGGGGAATACAGGCGTGATGCTATGCTATATTATGACTTAAATTACACATCTTTCTAAGTAGAGGTCTTTCCATACTATCCGGATCACACTACCCTACTATTGTTCTAAGCTATAGGACCATGGCTAGTGGGTACTAAGCCGAGCGGGTGAGTTGTCACAACGATGTCGTACCCTTGGTGCTTGGCACCCGGGGTCGACCGCCCCGACTGCCCCTTACGCCGCCACTGCTTTGCCTATTACCTTCTAGAGCTAAATATCTAGAGGCCTTTATAATATTGTTCTAAACATACTCCTCCTGTACAGCCATCAATAATACATAACATATGCTATAGGTAGGTACCACAATACATAAAAAAAAACCTTCTAAATCAAGTAATATCTAGATTTTATCATAAAGTTTCTTTTATAACAGTGGAACAGCAACAATTAGTGTAAGAAGTCGCATAATGCTGCCGGTGCGATTGCGGCGCGTGGCCGGGTTCGAGGGGCGGACCAACGACGCGCTGTTCCAGCCGGCAGTGCGCGCCCCTCCCGTCTCTCAGCATACGCTCGTGTTCTTCGGTGGTGACGTACAGGTTTGTGTCACGACATGGGCCACTACGCGCTGTTGATGCTGGACAGCCTTCCTGCTAAGTAAACTATTCCTGGAACTACAACAGCCTTTATCATATGCTTGCACTATGATCCTCCCTGTGCCAAATCGGAGTTCCCTGGTGATAATCAAAAATATTCTTATCCGAATTGGGATATACAAAGTGCAAGTCACATAGACTTTTTACTTTTATGAGCGATGATGATTCGATAGATTCTTAACTGCAACTATTATGGCCAGTGCCATAGCTAAGACTTGGCTATAAGGGAACTTGCCAGGGGTGAAGAACCTAGAGAAAGAAATAACTGGCGTCAATTAGTTCCGTAGTCTTCGGGGTGCACAATCTTGCCCCTAGCTACGACGCTGATTACTGCTAACCACAGACTACTAAGAGAACTAAAGTTCTACTAACTTTGAAGTTTTCCCCTACCGCCAGGACTACCCGGAAGTGATGCAAGCTCACCGAGACAACCGAAACTACACGAAGTGGAACTTGGAGAGCACAGTGCGTATGCTCGGTAACAACTTCCCCACCAAACATATTTTGGTTGTGAGACCTTCTAGGTAAGCTGAGAAACGTTATACATTTTAATATTCTAGTTTTTACAAGCTCTTAATTAACCAAGTTTGTTGTCACATGAGAGAAAGTTCATTGATCTTCTGATATCTGTTACCTCTAATAATAAAAAGATAAAGGCGTTTATTTATTCTGCCCCCTTTATGAAATATAGATGCGAAAAAATTATCATCATAATGGGTATAAGTCGATTTTGAAAATCAATATTTGTAAAAACAGACAAGTTCTTAAAGTTAAAAATAACCTTAATTGTGATATATATTCGCCAGTTTCTAACTTTTAATGACTACTGAATAATGTTATTACTATACACTCCAGTTCAATATAACCTAAAGCCGAAATAAGAGGGTATGTAATTGAAGTAGGTACATCGGTGGTTCCAGGATAGAATACAAGAGCTTCAGTTGCTATGACAACTTCGTACCCAGCAACAATGCGGGTGTGCCGGAACACACGCCCACGCACAGTGCGCTGCATCACCTGGAAAGGTTAGAAGCCCTTCTCTATTGCCTTAGCTCTGGTAGTTTCTAAGATTTACTTTAACCCAATCTAGTGTAGCAAGTTGAAAGTCGCCGATTCGAACCTATAGCCACGCTACTGACCTTTCATAATTATATACGTTAAAATATATATTAACTAGCTGACCCGGCAAACGTAGTTTTGCCATATAAATAAAAAAAATTGGGGTGGACTACCCCTAACATTTAGGGGGATGAAAAATAGATGTTGGCCGATTCTCATAGATACCGGATAAGCACAAAATATTTCATCAAAATCGGTCAAGCCGTTTCGGAGGAGTATGGCAACGAAAACTGTGACACGAGAATTTTATATATTAGATGATCACTTGGTGGAGGAAAACATCGTGGGGAAACCAGCAAACCTGCGAGATGTTCTCGACAAAGCTGTAAAGCCATGTCAAAGGCCTACGGGTTGTTTAAACTAACTACTAACTAACAAAAACGTTACCCAAGTTGATTCAAATTTAATTCATGATGGTAACAAACTCCAACCAATTTCAGAAACCGTTTTTCTAACTATTACTATTGATTTGAAGCTGCAGTGGAGTCCTCATATCTCAGTCCTCTCTATTAGATTAAGCTAACATGCATTTGCAGTTAAATAAATTAGGTACAGCTCACAGTTCACACACTCTTAAGTTTCGATAAAAAATAATCCGATATCTAAAGTTATTAATCAGATCAGTTAACAAAGATGGAGAATATTGTTCGTAAAATGATTATAACATCTGTTTACTGTAGGCTTCTGCAAGGAGTCAGCAATAGGATAAAGAGCTTCTCAACATCAGAGCTGATAGAAGCCTTCTCGCCGGTGTCTCTGCCTGAAGACATAGACATAGAAGACTTGCATGTAAGTTTTTATTCAATGTAACTGATGGTTAACTATTTCCATAAATATCCAAAACACTGAATGCTTTGAATTTTATTCAAGTATATGTATTTAGTTAGACTTCAGCAGCTGCAATGCGTGACGCGGGTTCGTTCGCAGGCATGCGCAATTTTTTTTATGATAACAAATATTTGATTCGAACCCGCAACCTTCTGGTTAGTCGCTAAAAGCTACATTGTTCGCTTCTCATATAGAAATGTATTAGAACAATTTTATAGGTGCATATTTAATAGTATCACGACAACTCTACCTCGAGATAGCCCGACAACTACAATTCAACCCGTCACCCCGAGATAGCCCGACACCGACTATTCCACCCAGTCACACCGAGATAGCCCGACAGCAAAAATTCGACCCAGTCACCCCCAAATAGCCCGACATCAACAATTCGGCCCAGTCACCCCGACATAGCCCGATACCGACAATTGGAACTATTTACCCCGGCATAGCCCGACACCGAAAATTAGACCCAGTCACCCCCAAATAGCCCGACATCAACAATTCGACCCAGTCACCCCGACATAGCCCGATACCGACAATTGGAACTAGTTACCCCGGCATAGTCCGACACCGACAATTCGACCCAGTCACCTCGAGATAGCCCGACAGCGAAAATTCGACCCAGTCACCCCGACATAGCCCGATACCGACAATTGGAACTAGTCACCCCGACATAGCCCGACACCGGCAATTCGACCCAGTCACCCCGAGATACCCCGACACTGACTATACCCCAAAATCGACAACGGACCTATCAATTACATGAATCCCGGGGCTATTCGACCCGGATCCTGTCAAAGTTATCGGAATAAATTTTTCAGATTAATCAAAACGTGATCATAACGCGATCAATCTACCTTTTCAGTTTGTTAGTCTACCTGAAAAGGTAGATTGACCGCGTTTTCCAATATCGCTGGATATTAGCCGATAATCATGTTTAACCTAGACATCACTTTGTAGCAAGCGATTAAATCTGATGTGGTGCCGTTATCGCTAATCGCAAATAAGCGTGAAGTATTTAATGAAACATCTTGATAACATTGAATTTTGAGTTTAATACAGTTTTCTTATTGCAAAGGAGTTTTTATTAACTTTTTTTAATAAACTTTGCTCCACACTAGAAATTTGTGCCTGTATTGTGGGTACCATGGCTGGCTGAGGGTTCAAATCCCCCCAAAATTGCAGACAAGAAGTGAAATTATAATATTTACACGTGTCCCATACGTGAAGAAAGGGCAAAAAAGTCTTTTTCCATTTAATATTGTAACTTTAGAGTTCGCTAAGCATGCGTTAATGCTTTTTCAAAGACATATCTTGAATTATTAAGGTAATTGCATTCTTTACGACATTGTATTAACTGCAAAGTTAGTCGTGTCGGTTCGGTCACTTGTAAGTACTGAATTGATTGCAATGACGTCGCCATAAGACGTATTAAAATATGGAAGAAGAATTCGCGGTGGTGAGCAGAGGTCGAGATGGCTTAGTTGGTCAGAGCGCCTGGAGTATCTATCCGGGAGGCGCAGGTTCGAATCCTGTTCGCGACCGTATTCTTTTTCCATTTAATATTGTAACTTTAGAGTTCGCTAAGCATGCGTTAATGCTTTTTCAAAGACATATCTTGAATTATTAAGGTAATTGCATTCTTTACGACATTGTATTAACTGCAAAGTTAGTCGTGTCGGTTCGGTCACTTGTAAGTACTGAATTGATTGCAATGACGTCGCCATAAGACGTATTAAAATATGGAAGAAGAATTCGCGGTGGTGAGCAGAGGTCGAGATGGCTTAGTTGGTCAGAGCGCCTGGAGTATCTATCCGGGAGGCGCAGGTTCGAATCCTGTTCGCGACCGTATTCTTTTTCCATTTAATATTGTAACTTTAGAGTTCGCTGAGCATGCGTTAATGCTTTTTCAAAGACATATCTTGAATTATTAAGGTAATTGCATTCTTTACGACATTGTATTAACTGCAAAGTTAGTCGTGTCGGTTCGGTCACTTGTAAGTACTGAATTGATTGCAATGACGTCGCCATAAGACGTATTAAAATATGGAAGAAGAATTCGCGGTGGTGAGCAGAGGTCGAGATGGCTTAGTTGGTCAGAGCGCCTGGAGTATCTATCCGGGAGGCGCAGGTTCGAATCCTGTTCGCGACCGTATTCTTTTTCCATTTAATATTGTAACTTTAGAGTTAGCTGAGCATGCGTTAATGCTTTTTCAAAGACATATCTTGAATTATTAAGGTAATTGCATTCTTTACGACATTGTATTAACTGCAAAGTTAGTCGTGTCGGTTCGGTCACTTGTAAGTACTGAATTGATTGCAATGACGTCGCCATAAGACGTATTAAAATATGGAAGAAGAATTCGCGGTGGTGAGCAGAGGTCGAGATGGCTTAGTTGGTCAGAGCGCCTGGAGTATCTATCCGGGAGGCGCAGGTTCGAATCCTGTTCGCGACCGTATTCTTTTTCCATTTAATATTGTAACTTTAGAGTTCGCTAAGCATGCGTTAATGCTTTTTCAAAGACATATCTTGAATTATTAAGGTAATTGCATTCTTTACGACATTGTATTAACTGCAAAGTTAGTCGTGTCGGTTCGGTCACTTGTAAGTACTGAATTGATTGCAATGACGTCGCCATAAGACGTATTAAAATATGGAAGAAGAATTCGCGGTGGTGAGCAGAGGTCGAGATGGCTTAGTTGGTCAGAGCGCCTGGAGTATCTATCCGGGAGGCGCAGGTTCGAATCCTGTTCGCGACCGTATTCTTTTTCCATTTAATATTGTAACTTTAGAGTTCGCTGAGCATGCGTTAATGCTTTTTCAAAGACATATCTTGAATTATTAAGGTAATTGCATTCTTTACGACATTGTATTAACTGCAAAGTTAGTCGTGTCGGTTCGGTCACTTGTAAGTACTGAATTGATTGCAATGACGTCGCCATAAGACGTATTAAAATATGGAAGAAGAATTCGCGGTGGTGAGCAGAGGTCGAGATGGCTTAGTTGGTCAGAGCGCCTGGAGTATCTATCCGGGAGGCGCAGGTTCGAATCCTGTTCGCGACCGTATTCTTTTTCCATTTAATATTGTAACTTTAGAGTTAGCTGAGCATGCGTTAATGCTTTTTCAAAGACATATCTTGAATTATTAAGGTAATTGCATTCTTTACGACATTGTATTAACTGCAAAGTTAGTCGTGTCGGTTCGGTCACTTGTAAGTACTGAATTGATTGCAATGACGTCGCCATAAGACGTATTAAAATATGGAAGAAGAATTCGCGGTGGTGAGCAGAGGTCGAGATGGCTTAGTTGGTCAGAGCGCCTGGAGTATCTATCCGGGAGGCGCAGGTTCGAATCCTGTTCGCGACCGTATTCTTTTTCCATTTAATATTGTAACTTTAGAGTTCGCTAAGCATGCGTTAATGCTTTTTCAAAGACATATCTTGAATTATTAAGGTAATTGCATTCTTTACGACATTGTATTAACTGCAAAGTTAGTCGTGTCGGTTCGGTCACTTGTAAGTACTGAATTGATTGCAATGACGTCGCCATAAGACGTATTAAAATATGGAAGAAGAATTCGTGGTGGTGAGCAGAGGTCGAGATGGCTTAGTTGGTCAGAGCGCCTGGAGTATCTATCCGGGAGGCGCAGGTTCGAATCCTGTTCGCGACCGTATTCTTTTTCCATTTAATATTGTAACTTTTTGAAAGGGCAAAAGATAAATAATTGAGTCAGTATATTAATTTATTTATTCAAAAAAAATCTCGTCACAACGGGCGTCATTTTTATCAAAAATATTTTGTGGGGGCCCGGAGGCTCAAACGTCCTGCATGTTAAACTTTATCTATCGCGAAGGCGTGTGATGTAATTTATTTACCCGCCTTCGTGACATACTCGTAGAATATCTCTACCAGATATTAAGAGTTTTTAGAACAATACTATTGCCAGAACGCATCGATCCACCCGTCTGAAGCCAGCAAGTCGAACGGTACGAAGGCGACGGCGAGCAGTTCACACGAGCCGGCCGCGCCTACACGAGACACGCACAAGCCGTGAGTAGGTTTAGTTCCAATGGATGTTGTCACTTGTCTGTACCATTCACTATTACAATAAGGTTAAATTTACTGTGTCTGGCTCTTTTTTTAGCGTGTTATCTGCTTTACTTGAACAATTTGACACTTGGCGTGTGAATTCTCTTTTCAATTCCTTGATCAAGTCAAGTCAATTCTAGCAGGGAGAGTCTTGACTTACACCTGCTATTCTGCTACTCATTTCAATTCATTAACTAACCTCTTCATACTTCCTATATAGAGGAAGAGATCAAAACAAAGTCCTTGACCTTCGAACGTCACTTGCAGTGAGGCGGACCCTCTGTGGTGGCGCGAGAAGTTCGCCCTGGACGAGTCCCAGCTAACCCTGGTGGGGTTTAGTAAAGGCTGCGTGGTGTTGAACCAGCTCATTTACGAGTTCCATTACACGAAGACTCTGACGCCCGGAGATTCGCATATGATGAGGTAAGGGAGATAAGGATCAAGACGTGGTGTTGAATAGGGTAAAATTTGGTGGATATTATCACTATAGTTATTTAATAAGCTTGTTTCATCAGCGATATAGAGACAGCATTAATATTGCATCGCGTTATTGGAACTTTTTGCGTTCGGTCGATTGGCGGTAGCTTCGTGTAATCGCGTGTTTTATCGTTCAGCTTATTTTTTCTGTTCCCTAAAAATATTCTGTTCTAGAAACATAGCATTGAAACTGCCAATAAGTAGCATTATTTATAGGATAATATTACATCTCACACATTAACCTACATTGTTCTTGCACCTACAAACTTTGTAACTATGCAAAGATCTTGCATCTTTTTTGTATTATTTTATTCTAAAAGAGTGTCTATGGAGTTTCTTGCCGGTTCTTCTCCATAAGACCAACTTTTTGGAACCGTGCAACTAAAATCAATTAACGTTTCATAAGTGCATGCAATTTTGCCTATTTGAAATAAAAACCTTTGACTTTGCCATCCAATAGCAGTTTCAATGCTGTGCGCCGATTTGCTTTTAAACTTTGATAGTGATACAGCAACGCGTGCACGTATCTTTATTGATAAAATTTTAGAGTCGATAAAGATTTAAATATATTGAATTTTCGACATTTTAATATGAAAAAGTAGACAAAAATAACCAGCTCGCACTGCTGATTTCCGGTGCTATTATTAAAGGCACTTTTACACTTTAGTTAGAACGATGAACAAATTACCGTTAAAAAGGGGGACATGACTTCGTAATTAAATGTTATATTATATGCCTAGGTTCATGGAACGCATAGTGGACATGTACTGGCTGGACGGTGGACACGCGGGCGGCAAGAACACCTGGATCACCTCACGTAGTCTGCTCGAGACACTCACTAGGCTCAGTAAGTCCAAAGATATTTTTGTTCAATGGTTAAACCTCTAGTTTTTGTTTAAAGTCATGAATGGTATTTCCGATTGTCCTGAACTACTTGAAATTGGCCTACACATCCCCTCGGCATTGTTAAGAGAACATAAACTCTTAAACACTCCCGCTGCCTATTGCGCCTACAAGCCAAATTCTTATCTGGGCCGGGTCTGTAGATGTTATAATGACGAGTCAAAATATGGATATTGACCTTTTTAGCACCGGTATATCTAAACTTAGAAAAGGGATGTGTGATAACTATTTCCAACAATCCTAAATTTTTTTTGCCTCTACTGGCGAAAAACTTAATTCTATTGTAATTTTTGTCACCAGCGAAAACATGTAATTGTTTTCTATGCTGCTATTCTGTATATTTAATTGTTTAATTTGTGTAATTAGCTGTAAGTTTTCTGATGATTTAAATAAAATAAAATAAAATATACCTTGCCCCATCGGAGTAAGTAAATTTCGCATTGGTTATTTAAAGCCGCAATAAGTTTTAAGATAAAAATAATTGACTCATTAAAAAAGTACATATGAACTCCCCATACAAAAGAAATTCTGTTCATGCTAAATCAGCAATAGTTTACTTTCGTCGATATAGTTGCAAGCAAATTGATGAGTCTCTAGCCAGAGGGACAGTAGATCACTGTCCATCGTATTATCACTCAGTTCTCATAATCTGTAAATTAAACACTCGTCTGAAATTCGTGAAAGCCAAGAATTGAGATTTCGAATCCGGGGAAATATTTTTTAAGAAAGTTACACAAATATTTTTTCCGTGTTAGAGTCCGAACTGCGACGCGTGAAGCAAATCGAGTAGCCGACAACTGCGCCTTCTTAGGGCCCCGTGTTAATGCTCCAAGAACTTACATCCCTTCCAAAATGGTGCTTACTCAGAAAAAAAAAATCAATTCAGCATCATTAACGAGATTACACGTGATTTTAGTTTATTAGTACGTGCCTTAGTCTTATGACCGCCTTGTTTTAGTGCCCTCTCCTATAAATAGCTAAGCATTTTTTTTTTGTTCTATTTTAGATGTGAATATTTACATTCACGTGAGTCCATACCAGGTACAGGATGAAGGCCGACCGTGGATCGGCAGAGAGGAGAAGGCTTTCACCGGCCTACTTAAAAAACTCGGCGCTAAGGTAATGACAGGACACTTAAATCTGTACATATCTATTAGAGGGCAAAATTTTGATCTGTTTTGGCTATTAAATTTATCATTATGAACTGAAATAAATTTATTGTCTACTATTGCAATACCAAGCGCGGATATAAAAATAAGTATAATTGGTTGGGGGGGTACTTAAAAACAGTTTTAATATTTGTCTCAAACATACTAACTCGGAACAGGTGAAATTAAATAAAAAACCTTCGTCATTTCTCGTCACCAGGTAAACAGATACCTTCACGACCAGCCCGGCATGGCACACTCCTTACAAATGCATTTCGAAGTGCTGGCCAACTTCAAGCGGATGCAGGACTCTGTACCGATCAGCATGCCGGACACCGATGAAGAAACATAAGATAAGCAAGAAAATTTGGAAGGAAAGAAGGATTTTATAGAGGCAGAAATTGATAATTAATCTGACCTGCTGGAGGAAAAGCCAGATGAAGTCTGCAAGAGACTTGCGGTACGGTGTATTTCACCGTAGAATGTTTAAAGTATGATTTGAACCCGTATGTGATTTTTTCTCACAAACCGTACGCTTCCACTGTGTGGTTCTAGAAATTCCATGAAATTTTAACTAGTTGCGCGGTTAGCCTTACGGACTTATTTTATTGGCAAGACAAAATTCAATCCATTATTGAACGGACTGTCCGACGTCTATTTTTGTCTTCACGGTGAACAATTCAACCAGCATTGAACCCGTCATAGGGTCTTCTGTTAACCGAAAACTGATACTGTGATTTTTCCCGAAATCCATTTGTCATTGAACAATTTAGTTAGTAAAAGTAATCGCATCTTATGACATTCAATTAACTGCAAAGTTAGTCGTGTCGGTTCAGTCACGCATAGGTACTCAATAGATTACGACAACGTCACCATAAGACGAAATGTTGAAGAAGAATACGGAGTAGTGAGCAAAGGTCGGGTTGGCTTAGATTGCAGTGCGCCTGGAATATTTATCCGAGAGGCGCAGGTTCAAATTTTGCTCACGAACGTATTTTTCTTTCCATAAAAAATTCTAACATTGAGTTAGTTTTCGAATTTTATACTATTTCATAAAACTGTGGGCGTTACATCATATCTCGTTTTTATTAAATCACAGTACTATGATGTAACTTTATACTTGAATTTGATATTAAAGAAAAGGTCCGTTATATGGACGAGGCCAATATTTTTATAATGGCTTGTGAGTGCAGAAGGTTGTGATCTGGAAATGAATGAAAAAACTCAAGGATTTGCTGTGAAAATATTATCTTAACTATTTCAATGGGAGAAGTACAAAATTATACTTCATAACAATAAAAATCTAGACCGTCAGTTTGTTTTGTCAGGTCGATATTTCATTTTTTTATAATGGCAAGCCTGCTGGCCTATTTGTGTTGCCAATTGTAATAAAAAAATAAAAGGTGGTAATTATAAGTTATTTATATTAAAGAGTTATAAACTCAAATGTCCTATATTTGCGAGATTCCGTCTCATGAACTGAATTTAATTTATTTCATAGTGAATAAGTTTGTTTTTATTGTTTAAGTTATGACTATATCGAATTTCGATTGGAAAATTAAGTTTATTTTAGCGAGTTGGGTTTGCACTTGTTTGTAGTCGTTAATAATATCACGGTTTATTGATTTATGATTATAAGCCATATAAAGTTGCCAATAATTAAGTACATTTTACAGTATTTAAGCCAGTAGTAGTACCTACAAAAAGCTAACACCCCGCTTTTTTAAATTATTATGATTTACCGCGGCCACTCCAAGAGTCGCCATCATGAAATCTTAGATGTAAATATTATAGGGAGTATACTTACGGTAGTTAACCCGTTTTTATTAGACGAGATAAGTCTGTAGATAAGTCCTTAATGGCGCAGCCGTGAGGCACACAACGCCCGTTGTAAATTTGTATCTTTTGATTGTGTCCTTACTAACTGTGACAAATAAACGTTTCTTTCTTTCTTGTAGTCCAGATTTTCCCTCGAGGCAGTTTTTATATTTTAAGCTTTATTCCGACAGGTCTTAATACAGAATATGACCATTAAAGTAACGTCCACGTCACATTTTTAGTAAAAATTTTACCGTAGTCGGAATTTGACTTGAAAACGGTGGACGCAGATAGAAGATTTATTAAGACGGTTTCAAGTTTTGACACAATTTATATTTGTTTGCGTTCTCGGTGCGTTGATATCAAACCCCTAGGCACGCTGGGAACATTGCTTTGGAATTTCCATCGCTTGAAATTTGTTCCATAATTTATTGCAACATTATTTCCGAATGCCTCGTGACTGTCTCGTTGGTCTAGTGGTCCCAAGCGCGACTGCTGAGCATGAGGTCTCGGGTTCAATTCCCGGGTCGAGTATAGTGTTATTAAGTAATTCTGTTATGAAATGTTAATTACAAAATAGGCTCACCATCTATTACATGGGACTTCAGCATTAGTATAATATTTATTACATTACCCTTTCGGGGAATACAGGCGTGTTGCTATGTTATGTTATTATTTCCGAATCTACTTTCCGTTATACCAGCACGTTGTTTTATTTTACACTTTACTGTATTCACATTCTTTGTGTTGCTCATAATCGTCGTTAATATGTAATCTTCTATAAAAATCCTGTTTAATATGTATTCAAAACCTAATAAAACATAGTTTTAGATGCCTAAATTATACATACAATAGTTAAGTGTGTTAGTATATAATTGCGCTGGTTGCAAAAAGATAAGCCATATCAAATTAAAATACTAGCTAAGGCCTTCAATATAGTTCTATACTATAACCATAAACAAGGAATATTTTAACACATTTTCTATAGTAAAACAATTGTAACTTAGGGGTAGTTGGGACACTCGGTTTTAACATCGGGCAAGAACCCGAAAACGCAGGAATTTGCGTTTTGAAATTTTGTATATTCAAAGCCATATCCATTGTTTTAATACGTTCTCGCCCGGGAATAAGAAGTCTTCTGGCGAAGTTAAAAAGCTAAATATAGCAAATTTTCAGTTGTTTTTATTATTACAACTGAAATGTATCTATTGTTTCAAGACGAAGCGACCGTGACAGTATGGTTTCAGGTCAATTTGAAATTGCGTACCTGTTTGGGAATTTGCTACAAAGGGATATAAGAAATTGATATTTTATTTATTAATTCACATGCTTTTAAAGTCGGAACATACTAAGGAATAAATTACCTCTGTAACATAACTACTGTTTTCCTATATTTTCAACGGTTATATTTTTAGCATATGTACTTTGAGTATACTCCCATAATGTCAATATGTAAGGCTAGGCTGGGCCTTCAGTAAGACTTATCATTTTAGATAGTAAACAAAGTTTTTATGATAAAAAAAAATGTATTCGTGTAATTCAGTGTATAGTGTAAATAAATTGCTTTTAAATCGATATTATTCTTATATTCGATATTTATTTGGATAGAATAAAATTGATCTCAATTCGACGAATAAAATTATTTTTAAAGCAGTATTTGTTTTATTTTGAACCACTATTTCACCCACGCCTTTGTAATGTGCTAAACCCATTGGAACGCTGTACCAGACTCCTATGGACTGAAAACCACAACACTCTCCTCACGAGGAACAAAATAAGACATAAAAGTATGCTCATTAACAGTTTTAATAAGTAAATTCATTCGTATAACTAAATACAGTAACCAATGTACTACAAATAAACCCGCTCGTATCCAAAACAAAACATTATGCTACAAATTAACACTTGTAAGGTGACACACTAAATTGCTAGCAGTGTAACTCTTTCAGCAAAAGTTACATGTTGAGTAAACTAGATTGTTTTCGGCACCAGGCGTATGACGAATAGAACGGCGTATTTTTTTCTGAAAAGCAATTTCGACATAAGCAAGTTCATTTTTATTTAGTCGGCTTTTTTTATTTGTTTTCATATTGCTCATCTAAGCTTACTTAGCTGTTTTAGCTCGATTTTATTATAGTATAGATAAGTTCATGACGATGTTACGACGTCGGACTAAACATTACGTTGAAATTATGAGATTTTTACTTTGAAGGTTACACTGCAAGCAAATGTAACAAAACCTAACACAAGTTAAAACGAGTGAACGAACACAGCCTTACTGACTTACATAAAATAGAGGAATGAATGATTTAGTCCATTGATTTCAACACAAAAATGATTTAAAAAAATGCATAGAGATTTCATTAAAGTGACATTTATGACTACATTAGTACTTTGAAAACTAAACTACAGTACTGTAAATAAGAACATCTGGAAAAGTATTTCTCAAAGATAGCAATGTACTATAGTTATGTGAAAAGATCTAATTGGTAGCTAGCAACAACATTCAGTTTGATCAAAATATACAATATCATAATGCAATGAGGCAAACCGCTTCATAATTATAGTAGGATGCTTACATAAAAATGCCTTAATTATATTTTACTTAATTAAAAAACAAATACCCTCCCAGTGACATGAAAATTATGTTTAATTAAGGTTTATTTTAATAATAATTCGATTATGCTTTTATCGCGTCATGGGGCATATCGCAGTATTTGTAAACAAGACAAAGATGCAAGTGCAGCATATTCAGACTGGGATAACAAAATACATCGTAATTTTCAAATAATAGTCCTACTCAATACAAATGCACTTAAGTAAAATTCATTGTACATTACCTTAACTTACTAAACATTATCTACCTACCACAATCAAAGTATGTAAGCATCCACTTTAAAAAATTCTTCTCTTCACATGTTTTCAAATTGTCCATCCTTGTCTAGCAAGAGGATGTTTGGGTTTTCCTTCTCAAACTCCGTGGGTTTTCTGAGACGTTGCTGGTCGGTCCACTCGCCTTCGCCGGCGCCCCATTCGCCTACCTTCTCTCCTATTACGTCGATCTCGTCTTTAGCTCGCTGCTTCTCCACCTGGTGGACGAAAGTAAAATGCTTAAAATAATGTTGTCTGGTTGTGCAATTAATTGAAGTAGTTTATGGGTTATGGATATCTGATTCAAATTTGACTTTGGTGATCATTTTATTTAATATGTGGAGCTAAACATTAAATTTCTAAGTTTTGGGAAAAATAAAATGGATAATTTACTGTCTAATCTCAAGATTTTATTCCTGAATAAACAAAACAAGGACAATAAATTTAAAAAACAAACAGGTTCAATGAATATGACATTAGCATGAAAAATAAAAATGATAAGTGAACATGTGCGTGAGTTGTGTACTATTATTCTCGCGAACCTGTTACCTCCGTGTCGTGTTTAGCGAACTTGTCGAACATATTGGCGTACAGCTGCTTCTCCTTTTGCTTCTGTTTCGCAATTGTCGTCTTGCATACTATCACCTGATTGGCGGCAGCCTGTAAACCAACAAGTGGTGTAAACCAAAGTACATATAATAAACGGTTAACTATGGTACGCAAGAAAATAATATTCTAAAAGTAAATTGTTTGCAAATTTATTTTGTGAAATTATGAAGGGTTTCCTCGATAATGCATTTATGAATTTATCATACAAAATTATCATCATAATGATATCTAAAGTTCTAAAATAAAGAGTTGTATTGTCTTTATATATGTTTTTAATATCACTAAAGACTACTTGAGAAAAGAGGTATAATTCCAAATCTCACCACAACCTCATAAGAATTTGATTTACCTTATTCTGTGGTTCAGTTTCAACAATCTTCTGGAAGTCTTGCAAGGCCTCTTCAGCCTCGCCAAGACCCAACAAAGCCTGGCCTTTCCTAAACAGACCTTTGACATTGTTCTCATCAATCTTCAAGGCTTTCAGCGCATGGTCTTTGGCCTCGAAGTGGTGGGCTGGCGTCACCTTCAGATACACCAAGGAGAGGTTCAGGTAGGCTGATAGTAAAAGCTCTTTAGCTTGGCTTCGGTTTTCTTCTGATTCACTGGTGTCTTCTGACATGTCTGAGAAAATACATTTTATTAATTAACAATTTTCTTGGGATAGGATCCAAATATTATACTGACATTTGGTATTTCTATGATATGATGTACTTCAATGACACATTCTGCTATTAGTCTGTGCTATTGCCCTTTTCTCTATCTATATTCGAAAAATACATGATATATCAACAACTCACCTTCAAGTAATGAAGTAACTCTCTTGTACATCTTAATAGCTAGTTGGAACTTGCTGCCCTTGAAGTAATTAGTGCCCTTCTCTTTAAACATCTTAGCCTGCTCCAACTTCTCAGCGCCATCCATGGACCAAGACTCTTTGGTCTTCTCAAAGCTGTTCAATTTAACTATGTATTCTACAGCAGAGTTTGGTGGTACTCCTAGTTCAGCATTCCCTTCAGATTTGAAGGCGTATTTCGGTTGGATGGTCAGTCGGGACTTTTCTCCTTTTGTGAATTTTTCTAGGGCTCTCTCGATTCCCTCACAGACTTTATGTTCACTGCCTTCACCAAGAGGGAATGTAACTGTTCTAGTGTCGAACACCTTGCCATCGGCTTGAAGTCTGCCTTCCAGCTCAACTATTGAATAAACATTTAGAATTATAGATATGCTTAAAGAAACAAGTCTTTATAGTGTTTATAATCAACCAGAGCTTGTTGGCTCGTCAAATATATTCTTATATATTCCATTATAATAAATAACAACCAAAGGCCAGTCATACTCTAAATAAATAGTGAATTAAATTTTTAGGTTTAAAATATAAATATTGTCATCATATTCAATATTCACACTGATTGCAAAGCATTCACAATGACATTTCCTTATCATAATATCACGTTTCGTAGTCTATTCAGACCAGCAAATTGTAAGCCAAACAATAAAGTATCAAGTTATAGCAGTAAAATGAAATACATCCTTTGTATTAGAAATAAAACAGTATAAGTTTGTAGGATTTTATACCTTATGTAAATAAAAAATAAGGTACAAAATAAGAGTTACTTAAGTTATCGAGCTGGACATTGACCTGAAAGTTTCTATTGTAATTTGTTTGGAAACTATGGAAACCACTCCAAAGTATGTCTAGTTGGCTTCACTCATAATTTAACAGAGACCAAGTGAATTATGAATAAACAAACAAAACTCTTTGCTTACATTAATAGGATTTCTCTGAAGACGTACCTGTAACCATGGCGCTGTCGTTGGGGCTGTCAGGCCCACTGCCCTGCTCAATGATGTGACGCAGGATGCCCTTGTTCTTACCCGGAGACAAGTCTTCCACCTTCCAGTCTATCATCTCTATCTGTACATCACAAATATCAACATTAATTATTAATCATTGTACATGCTTAATAAGATCAGGTGTCACCATGTGAAGTCCATTTCAAGAGATGCAAATAAATACCTACATATTTTGAAACATAATAGACACGAACGGGATTTGAACCCGCGACCTTTGAACAATCGCAATTACCACTAACTACTCTACACATGTTTTTTCTCACCTGACATCTTCAGCGTACCTATTCGCTATCTCAGTTGCCAACCGAATTGATGGACACTTTGTAGTACATTGCGTCGTAACTTTTTACTATTGTCGCTCATCATAGACAAGCTGTAACACACGACGCAATGTACTACAAAGTGTCCATCAATTCGGTTGGCAACCGAGATAGCGAATAGGTACGCAGGTGTTGTAATGTGCATGTTTTCGACTGGACACCCTAACAACTGGACTGGTAATTGCATGAGTTCCCTCACTAGAATGGAAGCAACTAGATCAATCAATCTGCCTAGTCAGTTTAAGCTTAATACCAGTATCTTAAATGGAGCAACTGAATGGAATTATTTAAAGATCAATCTCTGAAAAGCATGAACGCATACGTAGCGAACTCCAAAATTATAATATTAAATGGAAAAACAATACGGTCACGAGCAGGATTCGAACCTGCGCCTCCCGGATAAATACTCCGCTCGGACCACTTGTCGTTGCTATCCATTCAGTCCCCATACAGGTGACCGAACCCACATCGTCGCCAAAAGACGTGTTAAAATATGGATGAAGAAAAAGAAAGAAAAGAGCAGAGGTTGAGATGGCTTAGTGGTCAGAGCGCCTGGAGTATTTATCCGGGAGGCGCAGGTTCGAACCCTGCTCGCGACCGTATTCTTTTTCCATTTATATATAATAACTTTGGAAGTATTTACTTGCAATAATTAGTAATATCTTAGGTTTGCCCGATCACTACACATTATAATAAAACAACTTTTAACAGCGTTCGTGGTCGCAGGAGGACTCCAGGCAGTCCTCAGGAAAAACAAAAACCAATAATACACGCGATTAATTCGGTTAAAAGTTGTTTTATTTTATTATTGCATTTATAATTAGTGTGGAAAAAGTATTTGCGAAAAAGCCGTTGATACGTATTAGGAATACTTGGTATAAGAGTGCGCAAGCCGCTAAGACCAACTCGCCGGTAGGCGTGACCGAAAAGCTTTCTATTTTACCTAGCACAGTGTGAGAAAGAGACGTAGAATGAGCAGTTAGGAGCTAGTGCACACTCCCCGGGTATTGTATTACGTTAATAAAGCACACAGACAAAGCATTCGGATTTGTCGTGAGCGTCGGGTATCGTCGCCGTGTTCTGCAATGCATTTCTTAGATAGTAGGTACGAATAATGGTAAGATGTTTCTTTTTTTTTCACTGAGTGTAAATAATCCTTGATGAACAAGTTATATTGCTGGGTGGACGTACGTTCCGTTGCAAACCCGGGACCTCATAGTCAGCCGCCGCGCTTGGGACCACAAAACTAACGCGGCAGTCAAAAAAAAAAACAGCGATTACGCTTTGCCCGCGCGGGGTTGACTATTTATATATTATTACGGAATGTGAGAGCGCAAAAATTATTTACTGACCTTCGGGAAAAGGGTTCCTACTAAAAAACTAATGAATATTTATATGAATGTGAAGTTATTTGAACTGTTGAACAAATAAACTGTGGCTGTTGCTTTTTTATTTTGAAGTTTACATGATCATAATTTCATGGCCAATTAGCGATAAAATTTGCATTAAAAGATGAATCTTCAGAGTCTTTTAACTTCTACAAATATATTATTTTAACTATTCTATTTAGGAATAGACCTAGATAATGAGGAGACTAATCCATATCATGTTAAATTTTAGACATTTATCACCAAACAGTTGAGTTATCAACTTACTATGTTTGTATGGAACAAGAACTGGCTTGCGTAACCTTAAGAAATCTTTTTCTTTGGTAGTCTATTCTAGACTAATTATTTATATACCAGTTGGGGAGCACATTTAGTATTTGGAATTCCCTATTTAAATGGTCATATTTTGTTATGTAATAATTTAGTTATACTAGATTTTTTGACTTTAAATAAAAAGAACAAATGTAAAATATAACATTCATACTATTCAAAATCAATGCTTGCATACAAATTCAAGGATTGTGGGTTACTAGGTCATGTTCACGGAAGTGCCCCACCAACTTATTTTTATATATCAGAATTAGTTCAGTCTAATACAAATACAAATAAAAAGATAAAGTGAGGAACAGTGTGATAAGGGAACGTTGTGGAGTGAAAGAGGATGTAGTGACAAAGATTGAGAAGGGTATGCTAAGATGGTTTGGGCATGGAGAAAGGATGATTGAAAGGCGATTGACTAAACTAGTTCATGAGGCGAAAGTGGATGGAAGAGTCGGGGTAGGTCAACCTCGAAGAACGTACCGCAATCAAATCGCGGACGTACTCAATAAAGGACAGGTCAGGAGCAACCTAAATCGGCGAGCATGTATGAAGAGGTAATGAACATAGATGAAGCGAAAGAGGTGTGTCAGAATCGTAGCAAATGGAAATTGATAGTCTCTGCTTACCCCAATGGGATACAGGATAATGAACATAGATGAAGCGAAAGAGGTGTGTCAGAATCGTAGCAAATGGAAATTGATAGTCTCTGTTTACCCCAATGGGATACAGGCGTGATTGTATGTATGTATGTAAAAAATTCAAGTGAGAAATTTTAACAATTGTTACCATTCAAATATTTATAAAATTAGATTGTTTTATTGATAAATTTTTCTATTGGTATTGGTGAACACAGGTACTAGAGGTATTCATGGTTTGTGTGCACATACAATAAAGGGGTGATTCACTCTATAAACAAAACATAAGTATTCCAAAGTCTTAAAAATAATATAGTTCATTAAGGCTTGTCTTTGAACTTATCGGTTCAGTATATACAGGAAATTGTGGGTACCATATCAAAGAAACCAATAACTGGAAACCACATTTCCTATTTTATTTTATCATTGTGCAATTGCTGCCGACAACAAGATACTTATGCCATCTATGAATAACATTGTCCATGTGATAGAATAGAATTTTGTACAAATAGTATCTAGAAAAGCTTTCGATATATATATGTAATTAAAATCTAGGTTAAATAAAGTATAGATGAAAACTGGAATAAGGTGTCATTTAAAATTAATCCAAATTTTCAGGTACTATTAGGGAATGGTGCTTAGGTAGAGTAGAATGAGAGAGCATTGAGTCAGAGTGATTACACGGAACGTCAAAGGTCGCGGGTTCAAGCCCCGTTCTTGTCTATTATTTTTTCAATGTTTCTTTGAAAAATAGAATTAAATTCTTTGTTCATTGCTCGAAAGGGGAGGGGGGGTCTACCAAAAATCACGAAATATCACAAGGGGGGAGGGGGGTTGTAATACTAATAAGATATTGCATGTATTTATTTTCTGTATTTAAAGATAATATTCTAAAAATTTTGAGATTCTTTGTAGGTATTAAAAAATACACGTGGTTTTGGGTGGGGGGTTAGTCTTAAACCTCACCATGTATCACCAAGGGGGAAGGGTGGTCAAAAAATGCTAAAAGAACATGACATGATTAATGGATGGCCCCTAAATTGTATGAGGTATCTTTGTGAGTTATGCAAACCACAAGACAGGTTTCCTCACTCCAATATCTCACCTCAAACTGCAGAGTAGAGTTAGGTGGTATCTTTGGTGGGCTGCCAGCAGCTCCATAGGCATACTCTGGGGCACAGGTCAGCACACAAACCTCCCCCTTCTTCATTGTTGCCACTCCAATGTCCCATGCTTTTATTACAGACCCTAGAATAGATGTTGAATTAGAAGAAAATTCTAGAATATTCAAATAGGTTTGTAGATAGAATTTTAAAAAGATTCTTTGTAAATGTAATTAAATTAAGGTGGTGAGCCATTGCCATCTACTGGGCACAATTCCAAACACTGGGCTGATTCAGAGAATTCCCCAACAGAAAAACTCAATAACACTGCTCATATCATCAATCTCATGATCAACAGTCGCGCTTGGGACCACTAGAACAACGATGCAGTCCCCAGAACAAGACCCAAGGACTAGGTAATGATGACTCAACATTTAATTCAGTTTGCAATATATGCAAATATTGAATCAGCCTGGTTTTAGTCTCTCTCTCACATTCTCAGTAGGTATGTAAGTAAGCAATGTTTAACTTTAGATTTCCTATAGCCACTAATAAATATTTTTACCTTCTTGGTACAGTGAATTTTCTATCCAGTAAATTTAAAATTGTTCAACTGCATAAATTGTGTCCTAGTAAATGCGGTCTCTATTATTAGTATAGGTTAAAGATAAATCGATCAAGGCAGCTAATCAAGAGGTCAAGTACAAGAAATATAATTTATTACCTTTGCCCAAATTAAACTCGAATGGTTCATTCCTGTCTTTGCTGGAGTCGAACTTTGTTCCGTCTAGAAGGGTTCCTGTATAATGCACAGTAACCTGACAGCCAGGGTTAGGAGTATCAGAACCCGTACCCTCCTTGATGATTCTCTTCAACACTCCACGGTCACCGGCCTTAGAGATATCTACGCCTTCATCAACAGTCATGTTGAATGATAATTATTTATTTGATTGGTACGATAAAACCTGCTACGTAAACTGCTGGTGCCTACTAGAATAGAAATTGATATTTTTTTTCTCGAAAACTCACGATACTATTTAAATCTAAGCCCACATTGCAATGAGTCGCGATTATCTATGGAGTCGCGCGCCGGTCAATCTTTTTGAATAAATTGAACACCACAGATAAAACATGAGCAAGCGTGGTTTGGACTTTGTGGAATTTTCTGGATCGACTGTATTATTGTCTATCTCTACCGTTTAAAAGTCGTTAGACTGAGACAGATTACTCATTCAATATGACAAATTATCTTCAAAATATAATTAATAAAATGATAATAAAGATTCTTGATCCAGCTGAATATTATACCTATTTTATAATGTACATTTAGTATTCGCTAGATCATAGCGCATTTATTTTTTATGTCTAAAATTCTAAATCCTGAAGTGATCAATGGGGAAATCTGGGAACAGGAGTTGAGCATGCATAAAAAATAAGGTTTCGAATAATTACTAATTAAGAAAAACTAATTATGCTATTTTATTTTTTAGAACATTAAATCATTTTTTTTTTTAATATTTTCCTGAACGTCGACAATAGTTTCAAAACAAGCAGCTGTCAGTTTCAACCAATGATTAAAGAAGGAGTAAAGGATGTGCCCCATTAATCTACATATTTATACATTACGCTATAGAAATATCATACGATTCGATACAGTAATAGAAAAACTATAATATATGCATCTCTTGTTCTTTTTTCTCTTTTTTTATCTTCTATTCTTTTTTGATTCTACTAGTGTAAAAAGAGAAAACCTTATTTTGACAGTTTTATGAAATTGCAAGTAATAAATATTACGTCAGATATGACCCGCTCACCGGCCGTATTTAGTTTCTCTTTCTGAGTACTTTTGACAGTGTACATAAAGTGTCATTTGGCGTTATCTTGGAACTAATTAATACGATTTTCTTTGCTTAAAACATCTTGAGTGCTGAGAATTTAACTGTGAAGCTACGTGTAATAATCACAATTATGCCTAAGTGTTGTGTGAAGGGCTGTGTTTCAAAATATAGTAAAAAAGTGCCTCCTATATCCACGCACAAGTAAATCGTGAAACATTCATATATTAACTTTCGACCAAATTTTAAATTCAGTTAATATTATTTTATTACTGTTATGTCATCAGTGAATACCATTTGAATAAGTTTCGGAAGGTATATTTCTTTAATCTGGGTTTGTCATTTACGTACTGTTTACAAGATAATTTAGTGTTTTGCTTCTGATTTAAACAACGATTTAGATTTTACTTTCTCGATATTTTTGGAAACTTTTATTTTGAATATTTATAATACACATTATGTGTTATAATAATAACCAAATTACCTAACATTTTTTAGGTTACCAAAAATGAAGTTCCTAAAAAAGTGGATGGAATCATTACATTTTAAAGTCCTGTATTAATAGAACTCTGTATATATAAGACTTCAAGACAATACAATACATACAAGGCTTCCTAAGGTAAATTACGAAAGTTGCATTACTTACACCCATATCATATGGCCTGTCATGGCTCCTAACCTGCTATCTTATCTTCTATATAATCTTCTAAAGACGAGCGGCCATTACCGTGACCGCGCGCACCTTATCATAAATTCATAAAGACGAGACTATGGCTTGACAATATTGAGAAAACATTGTGTCCTTTTAGGGTACCGTTCCTCAAAAGGATAAAAGTAACTCTTATAAGAGTACAAAGTAGTTGTTGTCCCTCTGTCTGTCTTTTAAGACCTCTTTTTCAGGAACGCGTGGTGGTATATAAAATCGTGTATTTGTAGTTATATCATTAAAAAAAATGCAATTACAAACTAACATTTGCAGTTGGATTATCGAACGTGTCGTATTTCGACATATGAGAAAAATAATCAAGACTAATATAATAAGACAACAACATCAACTGCTGCCAATGAAGGTGATGTAGAAGATATTTGCATGGACAATACTGAATCAATTCAAACGGGGACGGCAACTATGGCGAAACGAATAAATGTTTACTATTTTATTACATTTGTGTTGTTAGTACATAATATGTGAATGTTTTTATTTATGATTCCCAAAGATTCCGGAACTCCTTAAACAGTGGTTATATAAGATTCAATTGGATACCTAAGATAAGGTGACCCTTTTGATAACGATTAATCGATGTAATAAAAACGATGAAAGCTTTATTAACTGCCGTGGGCAGTACTAGGTAATGGGCGGGGTATACGCTATTTTAGTTTCTTTTTTGGCGCACCAAATTATTGTTTAGTTCAGGTCCTCTACCTATTCTTTGGTCATAGGTTTTAGTCATTTGGTAATGTCAAATGAAGGCCACAAACGTCAAACCAACAAGTGTTGCCAGTTCTAGTATACAAGTTTTGATGGTTATTAATATAAAACCTGAACCTTAGCCTGAACAGATCCTATAAACGAAGAAAAATCTATTGTTGATATTGAATAATATGTCAACGTAAAAGTTATTTAAGTAGTAAAATTCTAAAAATCGTAATCGCTGGTATTAGGTTTGAAATAAGTCGGAAGAAGTTCTAACTACAGCTACTTCTTCCAGTCAAATTACTTGAAATGAAGTATAGTGAATACTGTTCTGCTTACCCTATAATGTATACATTAATATTATGCCTTGATTACATTTATAATATTTCGATAAAATTATTTTACAACTCAGACAATACTGTTTTTTTTTTTTTTTACAAATAAAACATCTAGGTATTAATATTTACAATTTATTATAGTTTATCAGTCTTTAGAAGTTTATTTAGTGATCATTTAATAAGTACCTGATATTATACATATCTACTGGAAAATCTAAAGATAATAAGCATGCAGCTACTTGTAATGTTTTGCACAGTGACAATACATTTTACAAATGTGTATGTACACCTGAATAAACACAAGCAATATCTATGTACGTAATACAATATTTTTAAAGCAGCACAATATAATATTATTCATTTACATTTTACAAACTTCAAGTACTAACTAGATATTATACAAATATAAATATGTAGCAGTTAAAGTCTTTTTATTAAAACCATAAAATAAATCTATTTGCAATTATGAGGACATTTTGTTACATAATATCTATAAAACTTTGATGAACTTTGGGATAAAAGCTTTTTGCCTGATTCATGTTTCCACTCATCGGATCCATCACAACAGTCACAAATACCATCATTAACTTGATTTGATGGTACTGAATTTAGTGATATAGGCTTGTTTCTGTACTGAGTCTCACAGTAAAAAGTCCCATTAACACATGCACTTGTGCTGGGCTCATCTGTTCCATCTTCACAATCACAGTAATCATCATTCACCTGCGCGAAAGGTATTCTCTGATCCGTTTTCAGACACTTGAATTCGTTTTGATGGTTTGGTCTATATTTCGACATATGAGCATATAATACACCGTGAATTTTGCCATTTGTGCTTATAAATTTATCTGCTTCGGAACGTAAATGAGTGAAGGTTTCCACTTTCTCATGAACCAGTTCCACAATAGGGATAATTCTGTTGTTATTGTCGGCTTCAGACGTTATCGTTAAGAAAAAATACAGTTGATAGAGTATAAAACATATGACCATACACAGTGTAAGGATTATGATGTTTTTCTTCTTTTTCAGCCCCATCATGCTTTTAATTCAGAGATACTTGCGTTCCCTTATATATGTATTATAGTGATTATGATTCGCCGAGAGATAAATAAATACTGAGTTACTGACATCGGGACCAAGATTTAGCCCTGGGCTATGAGTTTTGACATGTTGAGTTGTTGACATAATCACTTAACCAAAAAATATTCAAATTCTATGCACAAACCATGCGTTCTATCTTTTTCTTTACAAATGTGTAACGTGTGATAGAAACATTATAAGATGCTCTAATTACTAGTTGCTATAAATTGGAATGTTTCGGAACATCAGCGTCTTTGTCAATTTTGACATGCCACTTTAATGTTTCGTTTCACGTACAAAAGAATAAAAATTCTCAAACACAGCTGCTGAAGCTTTGACTCTGCTATCTGTAAATAAAATACAATACTGCTGAAGCCACAGCTGCAAATCATATACATATTTTTCAGACTTTTATACATAAGGAAGAATAAACGTATCGGGACCAAATCTCATCTAATTTTTGATGACGGCAAAAACGTATTTTGCCCCAAACTTCAGAACGTGAAATGAAATTAATTTGTCACAGAAAGTAAAAAATGACAGATTGAAGCATGTTACGTCATGCACGGGGAAATAACCATTACTCTGCTTTATTGATGAAAATTTTATTTTATTGAAAGAAACATTAATTTTAATAGGAAATAAAATATATATCGCTTGTTATTTCAATGTGTAAGGGATAAAAAAATCATCATGGATTTCTTGACGGTGGACCGTCAGGTATCGTCATCCTCTGACATAAAGGGGGAAGAATCTGAAGCTAACGAAGATCTTGAGGTAATATTCTTATTGGTTTGGTAAATAGGTATTTATAGGTACCTATAATTTTCGCATTGTTATTTTCAAGTGGGTCACTATTAGGGTTGCCACCCGTACTTTTGTATGTTATTTTGGGTAATTGTACTCTATACTATAAGAGAACAATAACGTACGCGAAAATATTTTATTTCGCATGATTTGATTTCCCTACAATTTGCAAATTTTTCAGTTTTGTGTCTTTAGAGACCTTAAAAATGCTATGCAACTAAAGCAGTAAATGATATTTGTAAAAATTGCTAAACGTAATTAAAAATATGTATAAGTAAATTAATAAAGTAAAATAAATCATACTTTTTTTCTACCCTTAATTACTAATGTTCTTTATTTGCACAAAAGGTGGCAGCCCTTGTCACTATTTACTGTTCATTGTATATTTAATTCTAATAAATAAATGTTTAATGTAAGAACCGCATGCCTCAATCTAAATTAATCTTTCTTTTATCCCTATATGGTTAAATCTTTAACACCAACATAATGATACAACAAAAACTAAATTATTATTATTGAGTATGTTTTATACTTTTTGTTTCTTAAGGTACTTATCTTGACCTTTTCCTAGATTATAGAATGCCAATGTATCTTCTTGATAATTGTTTTTTGATTCAAGATAAATCTTTGAAAAGCATTAACGCATGCTTAGCGAATTCAAAGTTACAATATTAAATGGAAAAAAAAGAATACGGTCGCGAACCTGCGCCTCCCAGATAAATACTCCAGGCACTCTGACCACTAAGCCATCTCAACCTTTGCTTTTTGATTTTTATTTGGAGATTTAGAGACTGACAAAAATATAGTGTAGAAAGCCATAATAACTACAATGTTAAAATATTTTTATTACTTGTGATCATGTAGACACAGAGTGAAACTAAAATGTGTCATATAGTCACTAAAAGTTTTCACACAATTTAATGGAATGGAAATATTCTAAAAAAGATTTTCTTAACAGTTTTAGCATAATTCAAGATATGTCTTTGAAAAAGCATTAACACATGCTTATTGTAACTTTAGTTTTAGCATAATTTTATGTGTTTAAGCCGTTGGCTCGCCTCGAAGAAATGCCGAGTGGGGGCAACATTTAAAAAAAAATATCAAATCAATATCTTAATGTAATTTCATTACAGCCACTATATGACTTACAAATATAATTTTTTGATACAAGTTTTATAGTTTTCTTTTTTTTAGATAAAATAGACAAAATATTAACATAAATTTTAACATTAATTGTACAAATGCGTACTTCATAACAATAAAAATCTATTGTGTCTGCTAATGAGTTAAATCTTCATAAATGCCGATTTAGGCTACTCCTGACACGTGTAAAAGGGACAGGCCTTTTACACGACTGCTCAAAAAAGGAGTGTTATATTTTTAAGGTTCATGTATGTATGTATGTATGTTTGTGAGTTTCTTTATTCCATCATAATTTCTAAAAGCCTGAACCAATTTAGATGTATGCGGTATCATTATAATCCTTATATAGTCCCAGGTAAGATATGCTAGTAAGTATTTTTTTTAATATAGTGGCTTTGGTACACATGGCATATATTTCGGCGGGGGGTGTTGATGTCATTAATTTATTTGTGTATCTCTTTTTTCACTCATGGAACATATAAATATTATAATCCCCCCCTCCCCCCCGGCCACGGCCATGCATTTATTGCTGCCATTCCAGCCCTTATACAATTTATTTACAATACCTTCAGAATTGATTGATTAATTGTCTATGGTCATTTATTATCTTTGACCCAAATTCACAGTGACAAGAATATTTTCGGCGGTAAAGTTTTTCTGGGGATAATTTTTCACCATAATTTTTTAGGTGGACAATTCAAAGAGTGTGTTGCTGAAAATAGCAACCCTGTATGCTGAGCAGTTGATGAGCGACCTCATCTTGGAGGTTGGAGGTGTCGGATACCCTGCCCATCGGCTGATACTATGTGCCAGCAGTGAAGTGTTTCAGGTAAAAACTTTTGAAAAATGTTACATCACACAATCCTGTATGCTGAACAGTTGATGAGAAACCTCATCGTGGAGGTTGGCAGTAATGGAGACCCTGCTTTTTTTTGATAATGTGTATGACTAGTATTCTTGTTATTATATTAAATGTTTATAAGTAGACTTAGAGGGAGTGGGCTTGACAAACTTATTTTTACTGTGACGCCCTTGGGACTTTGCAATTCTCTTTGAGACGCCGCTTTCCCCGTCTCTGGACAAAAAATATCTACCAGTATTTAGTACTAGTCTAGCAACAAGTTAAAAAAACAACTCCAAATAAAATTTAAACTTTTATTTGTCAGCCCTTACTCGATTCAGTTGCGTCGACACAGACAGGCAAAGTATGTGGAGCCTTAGGATAACGCGGGGACGCCCCAGCGCGTGGGGACGCACAGTAAGGGAACCCCTGACGACTATATTATAGTGCAACGCATTGGGGTTGGTTGGCCTTTTCTGAATTGCCAGGCTAATGCTGTAGTTGTTGCATGTGCTATTCATATGCTGCAAAGATAAAATATTATTTTCATGAAGCAGTTTCTAGCCGTTTACACTGAACTATCATTATCAGACACAGCCCTCAATATCCCACTGCTGTATACTTACACTAATAAAATCGTGCCCCAATCAAAATATACTTCATATACATTCCTAAAGTCTCAAAAGACTTCATCTTCCTGCCCTCCCAAATTATTGGGAGTTTCGTAAGATTTTCTCTTTAATTCTCCCCGTCTTTTCACGGCATACGCACTCCCTTTTCATTAATATAATACCTTACATAATGTAGACTACATAAACAACAAACGGAGGAACTATGAATATAAAATAAAAATGCATTTATTTCTTCAGGTGATGCTGATGAATCGTGAGTGGAGCGAGTGGCAGGAGAGCCGCATCGTACTGCAGGAGACCCCCACAGCGGCCTCAGTGTTCCCACACTTCCTGAAGTATGTAGCTCTATTCATATATTTTTTATCTCCTTATAATAATGTGTCGTGGTGACCAATGTGACGTTTTCAATGTCATAATGTACTTTCTTAGTTCATCTAAGACATACGGTGAAGGAAAACATCGTGAGGAAACCTGGACTTGGTAGTCTGAAATCGCCAACCCGCAGTGAGCTAGCGTGGTGATAAGCTCGTGCCTTCTCTGTATGAGAACAGGCCCTTGCCCTGCAGTGGGACAGTTATAGGCTGGTTTTATTTTAATTTTTTATTTATTTATATAATAATCGCTTTATGAAAAATATGTGGTGTGCAGACCCCAACTATATAGCAGAAAGCAAAGCAATAATAAGTGCAGGAAAGTTATGATGATCATTTGTTTGTATTATTTCATGGAATAGCTCGTTTAGATTGTATCTTGATAAAAAATCATATAAAAACAAATAATATTAAATAGAATAAAAAAATGGTTTCATGCATGCAAGTCCCTCACAGTATGAATAATTTATTACAAAATGACATGAATTAAATTTCACCTTGTTCCAGGTATTTTTATACTGGGCAGATTAAAATATCTCACCATACCGTGTTGCCAGTGCTTTCTCTTGCCGACAAGTATAATGTCAAGGTAATATTCTTTTTAAGAAAATAACTTGATTGACCTCCATTCTTAAGATCATAAGGTTACAAATACCATAAAATATTTCAGTATTACTATATAAGGTCTCTGACATTGTAAGGTCTAGTGGACTTAAGTGTGCCTGTGGAGCATGTTGTCCTGGGTTTGATTCCCGGGTCGGCAGTATTAGTAGGTTTCTTTAGGAAATTCTCAGTGGCAGCGTGGAGTCGGGTATTGTGCCTGGAAGATAGCAATAGGCTCACCACTTAGTGGAACTTAATAACAGCATGGGTGAAATGTGGCTGTATAGCACTACACTTCTGCTCAATGGATAGGGGGAATACAGGCGTCATGTATCCCTTTTGTGTTAATGTAACTACAATTTTTCATTATGGACACATTAATGAATTCTTATTATTATTTTTTGTTAATTTTCATACAAAATAAATACCTTGACGTAAATCACCCGATATGCATGCCTCTGATTAGATATGATACATATAGCATCATAGCATCACGCCTGTATTCCCCGTAGGGGTAGGCAGAGGTGTACACAATTGTACACCCACATTTCACCAATGCTGTTTTTAAGTCCCATGTAATAGGTGGTGAGCCTATTGCCATCTACCGGGCACAATTCCAAACTCCGGGCTTCTAGTGAGAATTTTCTATCAGAAAAACTCAATAACACTTTGCCCGACCCGGGAATCGTACCCGAGACTTCATACTCAGCAGTCGCGCTTGGGACCACTAGACCAATGAGGCAGTTGATTAGATATGATGGCAGATAGTATTTGATATATTTAATATTTTAATTGTTCATACCAGTTCTACCCGTTTCTTCTGACTTGTTCTTCGTGCATAACTCAATTAAATTTCATTAAATGAAATTACACATATCTCTGAAACGAAGCCTTTTCAAGCACTAATAAAAGCTCTAAAAACTTTTGTCAAAGATTATGGATAACGTTTAGAATACTGTGTATATTACAGTGAGAGTCAAAATATCTCAACCAATCCTCTTGCCTCATTCCTTAGGATCTAGTCTCGCTATGCCTGAGCTACATGTCACAGCACATCGCGCACGCTGCCAAGCGTGCTCAGCTGATCTCCTGGATGCAGTACACCATGGCATGTGGACATAATGACGTTGCTAAGGTGTGTTTACAAATGCTTGATACCACGAGAACGTAATTAGCCTGTTATTTTTATATCAAAATATGTAGTGTCATCTAGCATTAAATAATCTAAGTCTTAATCGATTTATAGTTCATAATTTTGTTGCCATGGTAGAAAAAAAAGTTCAGATATATAATTTTTTTTATATGAAAAATGGATCTACGTTCGGCCCACCTACTTGCCTGATGTTAAGCGAGTATGGCCGAGGATGGAGCACGTAGAATCCAGAAGAAATCTATTCTCTCTAAGTAGACTGGATAGATTAGGGGAGAACGACAATTAGGGAGTTGATGCAACTGTCCAGACCCGTCTCCCACAACGCTTGCACCGGACTACATCCCCAAAACGACTAGGTCGCTTCACGGCATGGCTTCGTCCGGTGGGTGGTAACCAGCCGCGGCCGAAGCCTCCCACCAGAGTTGTGTTGCCTGTTTTGCATCACCCAGGGCCCACGTGTAAGGATTCTATTTTGAGGGTGCACTCCTACGGACGCGGGCAACTGAGCCCCCTAAATATGAATATAGAAATATGGATATAGACTTCTTTTCAAACAGATCACACAGAGGACCAAGCACAATTGTTATTATACCACAACAGCAACAGAAATTTTAATTCTATAACAATTTTTTTCATGGACTTCCATAAAAACCTGATATTCAATCTTTAAATGATTTCTTGAATTTGAAATCCTTATTACTTAAACTAATAAGCCTCACCTAATTTCTGTGGGATTGGCGAAGCTTGTCTTGTTCTCGCAGTTAAAGATTATCAGCCAGACTAGTCAGGAGAGGCTCGTGGCTAAGTAACACCCGCACTGATCGATAACAGCTTTACTTAACTACTCTTGTCGTGGCGGGTGTGTAGATGGGTGATCATCATATCACAGCGAGACCCTCGAGTGCCTCGGAGAGCACGTTAAACAGTCATCTATCTATAATAGCCCATACAGATGTCATGTCAGATGCCTGAAAGTCTGACTACCAGTCGTACAACGAGATTTCGTGTTACCTAGTAATTGGGTAGTAGAGATCAGATAGGCAGTCCATGCAGAATACTGGTCCAACATAGTTAGGAAAAGGCTAGGCAGATTGATTGACATCTCTATCAGCCGTCATCTTGGTAGACACTCCATTCCTACCCATATCAATTTCTTTAGAATAATAAAATTATGATTTCTGAGCAAAGTATACAATTTTCCAGGCATGCCAGAACTTCGTGAAGTGGAACCTGGAATGGGTGTGGTCAGACAGCGACCTGAGTGAATTGGAAGGAGAAACATTAGTACAACTACTGCAGCAGAGTGACCTGGTGCTGCACAATGAGATGAGTGTCTATAGGTCGGTTGTTTTAGTCTGTTAGTTAAGTTTTGTTGGTCAGGAAGTTCTATTGAAGGAGGAATATTAGTTTAAGAATGCAAATTCATGTATTAAAGATAAATCTTTGAAAAGCATTCATGCATGCTTAGCGAACTCTAAAGTTATAATATTAAATGGAAAAAGAATACGGTAGCGAGCAGGATTCGAACCTGCGCCTCCCGGATAAATACTCCAGGCGCTCTGACCACTAAGCCATCTCGACCTCTGCTTACTACCGTGAATTCTTCCTCCACATTTTAACACGTCTTTTGGTGACGTCATTGCTATCTATTCAGTCCATAGACAGGTGACCGAACCGACACGACTAACTTTACAGTTAATACAATGTCGTAAAGATGCAATTACCTTAACAATTAAAGATAAATCTTTGAAAAGCATTAACGCATGCTAAGCGTACTCTAAAGTTATAATATTAAATGGAAAAAGAAAAGCAAATTCGTGTGTTTTCGATACTGTTGGCCCGTAAAGTGTCTCTTTTTGTCCAGTTTTAAGTGCATTATACACGCGTGATCTTTACTTTACGAGTTAGTGCGCGAGTTGTAGTCGCTCGCTATATCCACGCCATTTAAACGACAAAATAAGTTTATGATTATTTTTGGGTGTATTTTGAAGGACGCCTGAGGATTGGCCAATACACGCCTAGTTTCACTACGCCCTTGCCTACAGCTCGGGCTGCAATTCAACCTCGTGTGTTGTATACTTGTATCATAAGTACTATTTATGGATTTTTCGTGGAAAAAGACTACGGTCGCGAGCAGATTCGAACCTGCGCCTTCCGGATAAATATTCCAGGCGCTCTGACCACTAAGCCATCTCGATCTTGACCTCAATCGAAACCGCGAGATCTCGAGAAAAGAGGTCGAGGTGGCTTAGTGGCCAGAGCGCCTGGAGTATATATCCGGGAGGCGCAGGTTCGAATCCTGCTCGCGACCGTATTCTTTTTCCACAAAAATTTATAACTTTAAGGTTCGCTAAGCTAGCGATAATGGTTTGCAAAAAAATATATATGTATCTGTACTATTTATGGTCTCCAGGTTTGTGGTGCGATGGTTGAACAAGCAGCGAGAGCGTTTGATGTCGAGTGATCTCACTGAAGCAGAGTTCAAGATGCACTGGGAATCTCTCGTAGCCGCTGTCTTCTCGCATGTCAGGTCTATATTATTATTAAAACTAAACTATTGTTTCTGGATCAATATTTTGATCTACATAGCGACTTCCAAGAAAGTTATCGATGTTGGTGTTAAATCGATCGGTAGCTGGTTGAATATAATTAGGATAATTATTAATGAAAGAAAGAAAGAAAGAAAAGTTTATTATCAAGTGACGTGCAATTCAAGATAAATCTTTGAAAAGCATTAACGCATACTTAGCGAACTCTAAAGTTATTATATTAAATGGAAAAAGAATACGGTCGCGAACAGGATTCGTACCTGCGCCTCCCGGATAGATACTCCAGGCGCTCTGACCACTAAGCCATCTCGACCTCTGCTCACAACCGCGAATTCTTCTTCCATATTTTAACACGTCTTATGGCGACGTCATTGCAATCAATTCAGTCCCTATACAAGTGACCGAACCGACACGACCAACTTTGCAGCTAATACAATGTCGTAAAGAATGCAATTACCTTAATAATTCAAGATAAATCTTAGAAAAGCATTAACGCATGCTTAGCGAACTCTAAAGTTATTATATTAAATGGAAAAAGAATACGGGCGCGAACAGGATTCGAACCTAATTTATGTATAATAATATACAGTTAATACATAATTATAAATATTTATAATTATGTATTAACTGTAAAGTTAGTCGTGTCGGTTTGGTCACTTGTATAGGGACTGAATTGATTGCAGTGACGTCGCCATAAGACGTGTTAAAATATGGAAGAAGAATTCGCGGTGGTGAGCAGAGGTCGAGATGGCTTAGTGGTCAGAGCGCCTGGAGTATCTATCCGGGAGGCGCAGGTTCGAATCCTGTTCGCGACCGTATTCTTTTTCCATTTAATATAATAACTTAAGTGACGTGCAGTAATGGTTATGGTTAAATTAACTTAGGGAGCTTCAGGGAACACACCTGGCAAGTCCATATCAATGGGTAAAAGGCAGTGGCGTGCCTAGGGTTTCAAAATAAGGCAAGCCCAATAAAATTTTAACCGATTTCAAAAAAAGAAAGTTCAGTTTTGGACTGAGTATGTAGGTACCTACGTATGTATCATCGCAATTATCTCATAAACTACTAGTTAGGTACATTAAATTAAAAGTGAATTCATCCGTCTTCTTCTCGGCCCCGGTTTGTCACTTTCCTGATGCTGCATATGCTTTTCTAAAACGACATCGTATTTTGAAATTAACGAGACCAGTTTTAAAAAATTGCCTTTATTTAGTGAAGTTTTGGACTCATCATGTCCTCTTAGAGGAAGTTCCTGTTGTGCTAAATGACAAACAATATCGACTAATCTTTGAAATACACTACGGTTGTTATCAACGCGCGTGTTATATTTTGAAATTTCCTCAGATATCTGGCGTGATATAGATGTCTCAATTCGTTGTTTACCAAAATTACTGAAAGAAACCATTGCACACAGGTGTTTATGGGAATTTGCATGCCTTTTAATAGCGCCAGATATGTTATTTAAATCATTATAACCAGATGTATTCGGAATCTTCATTCGAAAAAAATATGCAGCACCAGCAATACAACTTATTAGTGTGCGAACAGCCAACAATCCAACTAGTTTTATACACTGATCTATGAAATTTTCGTTTATGCGATTTACTAGTCTGAGAAATACACAGATTAGGCGTCGGTTTTAATGAAGAAATTAACTGTTTTTTCTGAGCAAAGTTTAAAGATTTTACCTTATCTTCGCCAATCAAAACTTGAACGCATTTTAAATCCTCACAAGGTACAATTACCTCAATTGTAAGTCACCAAAACAATTGTATCACTGAGAAAATCTAAGAAAACACACAAAAAACTTTAACAACAAAACTTTTCGCACTCAAGCAAATGAAACTGAAGTGAGTTGCACTTGGTACTTACGGAGAGTTGCAGTGTTGTCATTTAGGCAAAAAAAGTCGCCAGGTATACGAAAAATCTAGCTAAATGTCGCAATAGGGTATTTGACACTGATGGAAATAAAATATGAAACTTAGCTATAATGATAGAATGTATTTTATTTGACTCTTTGGTATTTTTGAAAATAATATTAATAACTCGTAAATACATTTAATTCGATAAACAAATTCATAATTTTTAATCTATGTGTCACGTGACTCTAAACTATTAATTATTTTAAAAAGTCGCTAGTTTTTATTGTTGCTAAATCTAAAAAAAAGTCTCCAAACTCGTTAAAAATCTCCAAGATCTCACAACGTCGCTAAAACAGCAACACTGCAGAGTTGGTAAGGTGTGCATACGCGTGCAACTTCATAGGCATGCACGGCTTAAATCTTCCATACTGATCGATTTGTAGACGCACAAGGTATGTACTCGTTATACGGCGCATCGCTATAAGTGCGAAAGTGACAGAGATAGTATTTGAAAGCCCGGTAAAAGCCCGTGCGTGTAAGCGAGATAGCTATATGTAGATGCTGCAAATGCGAAACTCTGAGCGCGAACAATCGCGATGTGTAGTAGTGTGGCATAGGTAGATACTTTGTGTTATTTTGATAAGAATTAAGCGCGCGAACTTTTAAATAGTTCGGGTTTGATATTGATTCTCGATCGAGCATTTTAGTAAGGCATGCCGGGCTTTTGGGCTTATATGAAGGTACCGCCACTGGTAAAAGGCTATTTGGGTCAAGTCTCATTCCAGTGCTTTAAAAAAATAGACCTTAAAATAACTGCTTTTAGAGACATTTTCGTATTACACAAAAATGTCGCTTAGATCAGTTAGCCTTAAGATACATATACACGCGCTATAATCGCTACCTTTATCGATATCACGAAAATGGTGGCTAATGTTGGCGCAGTGGTCGAGAGACCGGCTGCAACGCCGTGTGTCGCAGGTTCGATTCCTGCACAAGAGTAAATATTTGTGTAATCTACAGACAATTGTTCCGGGTCTGGGTGTGCGTGCATGTGTCTGTATGTCTCTGTAAACGCATCCACGATATAGGAAGAAATGTCAAGTGGGGTCAAATTTTAATAAATAAAAAGCATTAGTAGTCATTTTATAAGTTTTTTTGTTTTTTAACACCCAATGCCTCGTTAATCTAGTGATCTTAAGCGCGACTGCTGAGCAGGAAGTCTCGGGTTCGATTCCCGGTTCGGGCAAAGTGTTATTGAGTTTTTGTGTTAGGAAATTCTCAGTAGCAGCCCGGAGTATAGGCTCACCACCTATTACACGAATAACGGCATTGGTGAAATGTGGGTGTACAACTCTGTACACCTCTGCCTAGCTTTGAGCTATTTGGGCGCCGTGCATTAATTACGTGAGGCTTGAAAGGGGGCGAGGAGGTTTGGCAAAAATCACGAATTATCACAAGAGGGGAGAAGTGTAGTAATATATCATGTGTATTTATTATCTGTAATTAAAGATAAAATTCTAAAAAATTTTAGATTCTTTGTAGGTACAAAAAACGTGATTTTGGGTGGGGGTGGGGGCTTAGTCTTAAACCTCACCACATATCACCAAGGGGGAACGGGGAGGGTTAAAAAATGCTAAAAAAACATCACGTGATTACTGGATGGCCCCTTGGCTACCTTTTTCACTAATAGTGGTATGGCTTTATTATTAGCATTGCTTTCAAAGGTTATGTTTCAACCGACAGGTTCCCCATGATGTGCCCCAACCAGTTGGCGAAGCTCCTCCTCTGTCCCCTCACTCAGGAACATAAGGACTTCTTTATGGAGCGGATGGCCATCGCCATGAGCTATCAGTCAGGTAATTAATTGCAATCTTCAAATTCAAACTTTTTTTGTGGACTTTCATTTTTAAGGAAAGAATACTACCAGTATCCCTCTCGCGTTCAAATCCTGTTAACGACCATAAAAATAGCTTTCATACGAATAAAAATTAACTTAATTATTTTATTGTTATTTTTCTCTCTGTTTTAGAGAAGGTATATTTATACAATCCTTGTTGCTAAATTAAAGAAATTATGAAAGATGTTTCTTATTACAAAAATGTCTGACTGCCTCGTTGGTTTAGTGGTCCGTAGCGCGACTGCTGAGCAGGAGGTCTCGGGTTCGATTTCCGGGTCGGGCAAAGTGTTATTGAGTTTTTCTGTTAGGAAATTCTCAGTGGCAGCCCGGAGTTTGGAAATGTGCCCGGTTGATGGCAATAGGCTCACCACCACATGGTACTTAATAACAGCATTGGTGAAATGTGGGTGTACAATTGTGTACACCTCTGCCTACCCCTTCGGGGAATACAGGCGTGATGCTATGTTATGTTATGTTATAATTTTACGAAAATTAGAATGCAAGAAGCTAATATTTATTTATAATAACCATTAGAAATACATTAAATTAATTAAAAAATATTACACACACTTCCATGCGTTTGACACACACACATCTTTAAAAATAGAACCTTAATAACGTTCAAATTTAAATGAGTAATAGTCCTTTTTAAACTTTCGCGATTCGAACACATAATTATTGCATTCAAACGGGAGTTAATTTTGACTCGTGACCACGATCAATGCAACTTCATCGAAAAGTCGAGGTAAATAAATATTATGAATTTAGCGCGATTAAGTCCCGTTTAATTCAATAATTATATGAGTTATGTTGGAATTTCGGGCAGTGGGCGACCACTAGTGTTATTTAATATACCTTCTATGCAAATACAGGTCAATACGAGCGCGTATCAGAAGTTCAGCAAACCGAAGCTGGTCGGATGCTGTTCACTCCTCGCCTCTACACCGAAGACACGTGGGGCTCCGTCCTCGCCGTGGACAACTTCCACTCTCTCCCCTGCTACCACACGAGGACCTTCATCTTCTCCACGAGACCCTCGATCGCTGACGTCGCTCCTCAGGACAAGCTGACCGAGTGGACAGTAGATTTGTACCCGAAAGGAGTTTGGTTCAGGAAAAGTTTGCTGATAGTGTGGGCGGGGACTTATGATGTGAGTTTGAATTGTTTTATAACAATTATTATAATTTTGGTTTTGAGTTTTTAAAATGATCTTAATTATTGTTCACTCACGTGCATTTTTTGCATGTATATTTCGAGTTCGAAATTAGTCGGGCGATCCCGAAAAAATGCACGTGAGTAGTTACCGGTGAACAGTAATTGATATGAATATGTCTCACGAAAGTTATGATCTTAATTATGTTTTGTGTAGGATGACATTTGACTGAATAATGGCTGATAATGGTGACCGATTCCACTAATTTAAAACGTTTCACGTTCAATTTCGTTTCTATAATAATGTTATGCACACGGTTGGCAGAGATACCAGAATGACTTAATGACCAAACGTTATACATAGTAGAATCAGCCCCTATCCGCTCAAATGTGTTCAGAAATTAATTTAAATCACCAATTTACCATCACTCTAGTCCACTATTTATTCATTAATAAAAACTGCATCGTTTTATGTCGTCGAAAACGTATTAAAGCATTTTGAAAAGATTTTTATAAAAAAAAAACTGTTTCTGAGGTTAACATTACGGTAGTGACCTAAACGAAAGCGCAATATTTACGTTATAATGATATAGAAATAGATTTTTTAAACAAGTTATTGAACGCACCTGGCACAATATTAAGCTTCTATTTAAAAAAATGTCATGTCGCATAGCTGATTATTCAGTAAGTACATTAAAACATATCTAAAAATAAAATATTGCTTGAAAGCTGCTCTATACAAAGTGGAATTGTGTCTGCGGATTTTGTATGGAGCGGTAGCGAAACAGATCTGTTCATCCAAAAATATATATTTATAGCAAAGTCGTGCATAATAAATTAATACAGTTTATTTCGTTTTGCCCTAGCCTTTTTACCCCCGAACGCGCGGAGGCAAAGGGAGGGTATGTACGGTCATCACAGATACTTGTTGAGCCACCATACCTTATCTTTTTAGACATAGGCCTCTCCATAAATTTCCAAAACGGACAGTCTTAAGCAATCTCCGTCAAACTTCTGCCTGCAACAGAGATTTATAATGTTATGGCGTTTGCCGGTTCGTGGTCACCATTCATAAACGTTTCCCTCAACGGTTATCGGTTCTACTATTTTATGGCCTGCCAACTGCTTCTTAAACTTCAGAGCTATTTTGATGGCGTTGGCTCTTTCACAGATTTCCTCGCTTCGGATTCTATCGCGTAGTGAAACTCAATTTTGAGCTTACGTACGAAACCAATTGTTACCGGCCATCTTTTTATTAGAACCTGGTTATCTGAATTGTCCGTACGTGTATTGGATATACTGTGTAGTCGTTCTTCCACAAAAATGAGGCTTATACTAACTTAGTTTAGCTTTTTGTCAATTTAGACAGATCATCAACTTAATTTAACAACCTAAAATGTTAGTATGTGAATATTGCTTTTATGTTATAAGTTAAAGGTCTAAGTATTTTCGGGAATGTTCATTCTTTTCGTTACAAAATTTCCCATATTTAGTTAAATAAATGAAATAGATTTTCTTCACCAACTTTTGATGATGTAGACATTGATTTGATAATAATTATTAGTGGCTCAGCAAATATTTGGTTCGATTGTATGTCGGATTCCATCATCATAAATGCTTATTAGAGACGGGTGGCTAAGAGCACGTGTAAATTTATAGGAATGAAAGGACCAAAAGGAAGCCAATAAAATGTGGTCAGCAGGCTTATTGCGCAACTGTCTTTCAATGACAGTAGCTTTCAAATACATTGCGCCGTATGCTCTAAAAGGTAGAAGTTCTATTCCTCTATGACAAGTAATGTCGACGCAATGTATATTGCCTAAACAGACACTGGCGACAATTCTAATGTAGGAAATTAAACAAAATTTAGAACATTCCTGTCTCTTACTAACAGTTCCTACATGAGTAAGATAGGACAAATCAAAAGAGGTCAAATTCGAATTTAGGCACGTCAAATTAAAATCTTCTAACGTTTTTAATACAGCACTGCACAGCACAGTTTTAAGTAGCCACTAAAATTGTATGGAAATTTTTGGTTGACATGATTAAATTTAACGTCATCCCGTCCCGCTCTTATGGTAACGGTTAGTAAAAGACAGCAATGCTCTAAACTTAGTTTAATTTGCTACATTAGAATTGACGCCACTGTCTCACTATTAAGATGAAAGCTATTGCTATTATAAGTGAGTTACGCAATTGCCCCCGCAATCTATGAAATAATATAATCTACTATGACAGTGGTGCCTAAACTCTTGCGCACCAACTAAACAACGAAGAATTTCTCAACCAAAATCTCGCAAGCATGACGCTACTATACAACCAAGTTATATTCGTATAATTCCTAGGTGCCGGAGGTGGTTCTCCGAACAGTGCGTATCTCCATCACTTGTCAGAACTGTCCGGAGTACACCGTCAACCAGTACGGGGAGACTGAGCAGCTGGAGCCTGATGTCAGGGTCAAGGTCAGAAAATGTTTATATTTACGTCAGAGAAGTTTGCGCTATTGCATGTAACGGAGATATGAATATGTGGCACTCCACACGAGAATTGATGAGGTGAGGAATTGGTATATTAGATGGAGTTTGAAAGTAGCGCTACTTACAGAAAAGTTTAATGGTAATAGTTTGTCTGGGTATGGGCATGTGATTAGGGATGAAACACTTGTAACTAAGGGACTGATGCATTTGAATGTTGATGGATGGTGGGATTGAGTGGGGAATGATAAAAATGAGGAGGCGCTAAATAACACGGTGACAAGAGACTGGGGATATACATGACTTGATTTCTATAAATAGATCTTTTGAAGATACTTTTACAAGATACAATTTTTTTGTGCAAAAGAGATACGGTCGCGAGCAGGATTCGAACCTGCGCCTCTCGGATAAATACTTCAAACGCTCTGACCACTAAGCCATCCTCGACCTCTGCTCACTACCTTCTTCCTCACATTTTTCTTTTGGTGACGTCATTGCTATCTGTTCAGTCTCTATACATACATTAACTGCAAAGCTAGTCGTGTCGGTTCGGTCACCTGAGTATCTCTGAAAAGAAATGCCGACACGAACTCGGAGGTCAAGGTCTCTTTTGAAGTCCAGGCATAGTAGTATATATGTGAATTTAACCATACAGGCATTGTCTGGAATGACCTTTTAGAAGTGATAAAAATATTGCGCTGACCCCCGCAGCCGTTCTCTCGACGACTGCACCAACGGCACCGACTCATTTCAAATCAATTATTTAGTCAGGCAACTGTCTACACAGTAAAACATCTCATATACTTTATTCCTGTGTCTGTGTGGCAATAGATATGATGACTGATTTTGAATCCTCCTACTATAATATAGTTACACGTCTACTATTTCCAATCAAAATCAAAATCAAAATTTCTTTATTCAAATTAGGCTATAAATTAGCGCTTTTTGAACGTCAAACATTAAGACAGCCCCCAATAAAGCCCACCCTTCACCGCTTCCTAGTGTTTTAGCTGGAAAGAAGAAGCGGCGCAACAAACTTAGAAAAAAAACACGTCTGTCTGTATCAAAATTATTCATAGATTCTATACAAATCTAAAATTGAATTTATATAAAATAATTATATCTAGTGAGATAAAATATCTTGGGCACAGTTAGCTAGCACGAGCCTATGTAATATGCATGCCAATGCATGAAAATATTAAATGAATCGAGAAACAATGTAAAATTACCGAAAGCGTCCAATCTAAAACTATTTCGTATGAAGGTCGTACCCACTTACACATGCCAAGAAATAGAAACTGCACATTAACTAGGACCAGCTAATTCAAAAAATGCATTTTAATAAATTAGGAACTACGATCAGCAAGACGACCAATCACCACAAGCAGCACCCGTTCACGAGCATAACGCAAAGATCAGCCATCGCCTCCCTCGCCATTTTAGAGGGAAGGTGGCGACCCGATCCATGACGCTACCGCAAGCAATGACGTCAAGGGGAGCATGACGAACTCGCTGCCTCTCAGAAGAATAAAAATAAAACCATTACTCAATAGCCGAGGTCACCAGTTAACGGCAATGTGTTTGAAACATATTATTGTCATTACAGATATTACAATAAAATTATTATCATCGATTATGTCATGAAGTTAAACAACTCAAAAATAATGTCACTATAAAACCAAATTAACATTGGAAAATTAAAAAAAAATTATATGATTGTCCTGCATTCAACACAGCGACCAACTACTCTTATCATTTAAATAGTCATTAATTGTATAGCCTTTGGGAAAGGTTGTATTTAACAGTAAATTTAAATGCATTGAATGGCAATTCTAATATACAGAGAGGTAGTTTATTATAAAAGCGAATACCGAGCCCCACAAATGATTCATGCACCTTGTGAAGTCTATGAATAGGTGCGCAAAGTTTGTGCTTGTTCCTTGTGTTGATGTTGTGGACATCACTCTTTTTAACAAATAAATTAATATTTTGCCTAATGTGAATAATGTTGGCAAAAATAAATTGCGAAGCAACAGTAAGGATACTAATGTTTTTAAAATGATGTCTAAGTGAATCTCTAGCTCCTAACTGATATATGGATCGAACTGCTCTTTTTTGTAAAACAAATATACTTTCAATATCTGCAGCTTTGCCCCATAACAGAATGCCATAGGACATAACGCTGTGAAAATAACTGAAATAGACTAACCGAGCTGTATCAACATCAGTTAATTGCCTGACTTTTTTGACAGCGTAAGCTGCAGAACTGAGCTTTCCCGCGAGACTGGATATATGAGAACCCCACTGAAGTTTGGTGTCTACCGTCAAACCTAAAAACACTGTGGATTCTACTGCCTGAAGTACCTCTCTATTGAGAACAATGTTTGGTCCGAGATTTTTTACATTGGGCATAGTAAATTTAATGCATTTTGTTTTCTTGGCATTGAGTACCAGGTTATTTGTCGTAAACCAGTGCGTAACCTGTGTGAGCGCACTGTTCACATCGTCAAAATGTTCTCTATTTCTATCTACTTTAAAAATCAAAGATGTATCATCTGCAAACAGTACAACATCGCAAATTCCCTCTAAATAGTATGGTAAATCGTTTATATAAATCAAAAATAGAAAAGGACCCAGAATTGAGCCTTGAGGCACGCCTAATTGAACTGAAAGTCCGCATGACTTAGTGCCATTAATATCGACGCACTGATTCCTTTGACTTAAATATGATTTAATAACACTAGAAGCTAAATTTTGAACACCATAATGTTTCAGTTTACGTAGAAGAGTACTATGATCGACGCAATCGAACGCTTTGGAAAGATCACAGAACACTCCAATTGCATTCTGCGATTTCTCCCATGCACTGAAAATGTGTTTCAGAAGAGCAACACCCGCATCTGTTGTCGAACGTCCTTTCGTGAAGCCATATTGATTATTATGAAGGAGGTTTTTCAAATTAAAATGTCTCAAGAGTTGCTTCAAAATTAACTTTTCAAATATTTTACTAAATGCTGGTAATATAGAAATAGGCCTAAAGTTGCCAATATCACTTTTATTACCAGATTTATATAAAGGTATGACTTTGCTACACTTCATTAGGTCGGGGAAAATACCTATATCAATACATTTATTAAAAATAATAGAGAGATGGGGAGCAACAATATCAATAATATGATTTAAAAGTTTAATAGAAATTCCCCAAAAATCACCGGTATTCTTTTTATTTAATGAGTTGAATACATTAACTACATCTTGGGAAGAAATGTGCTCAAATCTGAATAAAGAACTACATTGAGGCACACTACTCTGCAAAAGGTGCTCAGCACTAGTTGAGGATGCGTTTAAAGAGCTAGTCGTGGTTAATGGAATGTTTACAAAAAACTCATTAAAAACCCGGGCTACTTCGTTTGGTTGACTTATTAATTTATTATTATCCATTATCTCGAAACGTTCAGCACGTTTTATAGGCTTCCCAGTTTCACTATTAATAAATTTCCAGGTAGTTTTTACTTTGTTGTTTGATTTTTTTATTGTTTCACTAATGAATTTCGATTTAGCAATTGTGCAAACCCTTTTAAACATTTTGGAATAATTCTTAACATATTCTAGAAAAGGAGCATCAAATAATTAATAAAGACCCACCACGAATTGCATTCCTTCTTACAAACGCACTTTGTATAGAATAATTATCATTATTAATAAATGATACTTCATGACTTCTTAACCAATGTTCAGTTAAACATAAAACTTGAACATTATAATTCTCCATGAATAAACTTAATTCTAGCTCTTTGCCGGATAGACCCTGCATGTTTTGATGAACAACAATCAAATGCCTACCCGTTGTCTTACCTAGTAGTTTAAACTACAGGGCATATCAATACATGTATTAGTAGTATTACTAACAATAACCTTAGGTACATCACAAGTACCCGTGTCTGACTGTATATTATATGCTAATAGTTTAGCAATTTGTCGCCTATTACTAGATGGCAGATACATTGTATCCTTTGTCAATATAAATTTACTAATAAATTTATTAGAATCAAAATATAGAATTGCGTCACTATGACGACAAGTAATATTATAAATCAACATATTAAGGTCAAAGATGTGCCTATTTTGTTCATAATTTAAGGTCTGAGAGTAGGGCAGGGCACATATAACAAACTTACAATTATTTGTTCTGTTAAGTTTTAACATAAGTTCAACACTTTCTACAATATCTTTTTTCTTAACAGCTAAACTAAATAAACACATTATTTCAGCAATAAACTAAGTTTTAACGCAGATTATTGCATTTTAAACTACCTAATTTGAATTAAGCGCGAAAACACTCATGATTGACATGGCGCCACGTATGATGAGTTGTGACGTCACGCTTCGATAAAATTTGCCAAAAGTTCAAGTAACACCACGGCGGTGATTGACATTCGATTGAGGCGTGACGTCATTCACTGTAATTGGCGTTTCAATCAACATGGCCGATTGCAGTATTTTATACTTTTATTTTATTGAAAATCTTATTAATCTTAATGTTTTTATTACAACTAATTTTTTAGTATCCTGTATTCATATATTTTTTCTAAAACCATTTATTCTTTGGTTGTTTAATACTGTCATCGTGGCTATTATAACATTTGCATTCAATTTGATTCAATGCCTTCATCAGATTGGTATCCTGGTGTGGGGTGTGCAGAAGGGAGTGGAACACGTCGCCTCAGTTGTGGAGCGAGTGCATCGCTTCTCGCCACATAATAGGTTAGTTTTATAGCATCTGGCCGACTGCAGCAATTTGATGCAGTATGCCAGAGATACACAAAAAAATATGACGATATCATTCATGCCCTAATGCTGTACGTTGAACGACTTATGGACGCTACTGATAATGGGGTTGTCGTGGCTGGGGTTTTGGGCTGACACAATTTGAATTTCCGTTGATACGCTAAGAACAAAAACGATTGAATTACTCTCGTGGCTGCATTTAAAGCTTGCAGGATTAGAGTATTCCAACCAAAGTAAGTGATAACGTGATGAAATTTTTCGCCAATTGGTCAACCAACAGGAGTATTGGCTATCAAATAGATGACTACTTTGTAGTACATTGCGTCGTAAGTTTATAATAGTTTTGCTCATAATACAGAAGCTGTAACATATGACGCAATGTACTATAAAGTGAACATTAATTCGATATCAACCGAGATAGTCAATACGCCCGTTGGTTAAGCGAATTAGGTGTCCACCATCGTGACGACCTTAGATTAATATTATTTGTCGAATCGTCTTTTAGGTAGTTTGTACTACCTCAATGTGTGCATAAGACGTCTAATTCCTACAATATTAACAGTATACTTCTCGAATTGATATACTACTCAGAAAAAAAGGCTTTAACACCTTTGCACCGATTCCCAGGTCAAGCAAAGTGTTAATAAGTTTTTCTGTTAGGAAATTCTCAGTAGCAGCCTGGAATTAAGAAGTTGGCGGTGTGACACCCCCGTGCCTTGGAGAACACGTTAATCCATCGGTCACGATTGTCAAATTATGATCTGTGAGAGCCGTCATGGTTAGTTAGAGGCCTGAAAGTCTGACAACCAGTCAAACTACAAAATATCGTGTTACCCAGTAACTGGGTTGTGGAGGTCAGATAGCCAGTCGCTCCATGTAAAAGACTGGTATTAAGCTGCATCCGGCTTGACTGGAAGCCACCCCAATGTGGAAAAGGCTAGGCAGATTGAGTATATTATTGGGTACTACTGACACGAGTGTTAAAGTGGCTCTGTTTCGTCAGGGTACTCAATATAGACGGCGCGTTAGACTTCGACGAGTTGAACACGCCGCTGTACACGCCGCGAGCGCGCTCGGCCGAGCCCGCCGCGCCGCCGCCTTCTAACACCTGTATGGAACAAAATAGGTACCTATTCTCACATACATTATAGTAATCGGAAACGAGTAAACGGACACGACTAACTTTGCAGTTAATACAATGTCGTAAAGAATGCAATTAGCTTAACAATTCAAGATAAATCTTTGAAAAGCATTAAGGCATCCTTAGCGAACTCTAAAGTTATTATATTAAATGGAAAAAGAATATGGTCGCGAACAGGATTCGAACCTGCGCCTCCCGGATAAATACTCCAGGCGCTCTGACCACTAAGCCATCTCGACCTCTGCTCAACACCACGAATTCTCAATTCAAGATAAATCTTTGAGCATGCGTTAAAGCTTTTCAAAGATTTATCTTGAATTGTTATGATATTTGCATTCTTTACGACATTGTATTAACTGCAAAGTTAGTCGTGTCCGTTCGGTCACCTGTATAGGGACTGAATTGATAGCAATGACGTCGCCATAAGACGTGTTAAAATACGGAAGAAGAATTCGCGGAGGTGAGCAGAGGTAGAGGTCGAGATGGCTTAGTGGTCAGAGCGCCTGGAGTATTTATCCGGGAGGCGCAGGTTCGAATCCTGTTCGCGACCATATTCTTTTTCCATATCGTAATATAAGTCTGTGGTCATACTTAAGTTCTAATTGAAATGTTCATACCTCATCATCACCCCCCTGCCCTTATACCAATATATCTGGCATGCTGCTAAAGTTTTGGCTATGTTTTATGACCGGCCGCCTGCCTGACGTCAATCCTCTTTGGGAATGCTGTTGTTGGTGGTAACCGTCACCGATACGGTCTCCTATCTAGCTATGTCACACCAAATGTTATCCATGTGCCAGGTTCTGATGTTATCCTTATATCACACTCCATAAACAGGGCTATGAAGAAATGTTCATATCTACTCGACCGCCTCGTTGGTTTAGTGGTCCGTAGCGCGACTGCTGAGCAGGAGGTCTCGGGTTCGATTCCCGGGTCGGGCAAAGTGTTATTGAGTTTTTCTGTTAGGAAATTCTCAGTAGCAGCCCGGAGTTTGGAAATGAGCCCGGTTGATGGCAATAAGCTCACCACCTATTACATAGGACTTAATAACAGCATTGGTGAAAAGTGGGTGTACAATTGTGTACACCTCTGCCTACCCCTTCGGGGAATACAGGCGTGATGCTATGTTATGTTATGCTATGTTACTCGACCGCTTGATGAGGCACGCTTTCAAAACATTTGAAACATTTGAAAAATTGAAAATTTTGTGGACAGAAAAATACCGGCAGGAATTGAACCTGCGCCTCCCGGATAAATACTTGCGCTGGAGTGTTCTTCTTTTTTTATTTCTTTCTTGTAACAGAAAATTAATAAAGTGTTTATACTTGGATTTACAGCAAACGTTGTTCCAAATGTTCTGAAAGCTGTGAATATCCGGATGAACCAAGACATTTGTTGGGACCCAACAAGGATCAATTAAGAGTAAGTTGTTTTTCTATAAATATTAATCTGTTTCATAACAATGTTGAGAGCGCATTTAAATAAACAATTTGCTATAATTGTCTAAATTGAGACTTTTGAGTAATCAATACAAATAAATAAAATTGAAGTGTCTGTTTGTAATTCCAAAATAATAGTTTGTTTAAGCTCATACAGTTATTTGTACCATACCTATGCCTAAAGATCTGTTTTTTCTGTCTGTTCCGGCTAATCTTCTAACCGGCTGGTAAGTCCAGCCGTTTAGAAGATTAGTCGGATCATTCTGATAAGATTTTACTAGCAGGTAGTTGACTATATAAGGAGTAACTAAGGCTAATTATCATATAATTTTACGCGGGTAAAACCGCGGGGCACAGCTAGTCACTAATATTTATGTACAATATCATTTCTAGAAGTCGATCTAGAACACAATTATCAGATTGGCCTATACATATCTGATCTCATTAGTCTAATGGTCCCAAGTGGGGCTCTGAGCCCTGGGGTGTCAAGTTCGAGAGGTCGGGCATTATTATTGAGGTTCTGAAATTATCAGTAGCAAGCAGCCCACAGTTTGGAATTGTGCAATAACATGGGACTTAAATTTTGGAATTAGTTAAGTGGGTGTACACCTCGCCTATTTCTTCCGAGAATACAGGTGGTAACCAGGATTAACCCGCTTATAAACTAGATACAAAGAGGCCTAAAAATGTAACCTAATAAATATAGAACTGCCCCGTTGGTCTAGTGGTCCCAAGCACGACTGCTGAACATGAGGTCTCGGGTTCAATTCCCGGGTCGGGCAAAGTGTTATTGGGGTTTACTGTTAGGAAATTCTCAGTAGCAGCCCGTAGTTTGGTATTGTGCCCGGTAGATGGCAATAGGCTCACCACCACACGGGACTTAATAACAGCATTGACGAAATGTGGATGTACAACTGTGTACACCTCTGCTTTTCCCTTTGGGGAATACAGGCGTGATGCTATATTATGAGATGTAAATATATTTCTAGATACAAGTTGTAATCGTCCCCCTAACGGACTACTGCCACGTGGGCGCGGCCGACAACGCGCAGGGATGACCGAGAACTAGAGCGCCACTCTACAGCGCCGAGCCTCTCGCCGATGTGTGACAGAGACGAACATATGTCTGTCTGTATGTGTTGCGAACTTGGGCCACTGCGTGCTGGGAACTAGAAATAACATGCATGCACGACAAAACTTCTTTTAAATAAGAAATATTTTTTCATCATTTCGCTTCAAGAGAATTGATAATTAAATGGTACAAGTTACGAGGTTTTGTTTAGTACAATGACGAAATCCGTCATGGATGTTCTGTTGGATTTCCTCTACACGATCCTCCAAAGACCTTTACCGGGATCCCGGTATCGTAGCTGTATTCATCGCATAACCTTAGTGCCTACTGCCCAAGGTCGCCTACCTTCAGGAATTTATTTCAGGGGGTTACCCTTTTTTTCACGTATAGAACATGTTAACATTATATTTCACTGCTTAGCTGGGATTAGGGTGTGGGGGGGGGGAGGTGAGATTCCAATCCCAGCTCTGGCTATGGCCAGTAATTAAAAAACGTATTTAGTTTATCTATAAAACATTGCACAATTTACAAAATTGTTTACACATTGTTTACAAAAATTGTCATATTACTTAGAATGTTTACAATATGTGTGAGCGCAACGGCTATATTCTTGTGCGTGAATGAAAGAGACAAAGTAATGTAAGTAATGACGGGTTATTGTACAGAATTCTTCCTGCCTTCAATCTTGACCGGTGTAATAGGTACCGTTTGTCTAATATGTTTTTATTAGCTTATTTGTATGCTAGAGTCATTGTATTAGATATAATTTCGTTAAAATATATTTGTTATTCGACGAGGCTAGCTGAAATGACTGTTAATTTTTTTTTATAGTATATTTTGTATGATGCTACAATATGGTGTTTAAAAAATATATTTAAGTTCTTAAAAATTTTTCAAGCGAATGTTAAGTATACATATAATCTCATATTTTTTTTATATGTAAATTAGTTTTTTTGGACATTGTTAGAAACGCATTCATTCGTTAGTCGACTTATTATGACACCTAGATTTTTTTATTGTGAATGTATTACTTAAATGTCTTTAGTTTGTCATTCCAAACGGATGTCCAGGTACTGTTGTATAGTAAAGTGTTATCGTGCTTAAAGATATAAATTTGTTAGGAAAATCAACACAACTTCAAAACATTTTTGACGCCGACTGTTCTCGGCGCTTGAGCGAGCGAGACAGATGTATTGACGGAATGTAAAGGAGTGAGTGAGATAGCTAGCGCCCTGCCGATTTTATTGTGAAATTGATTAGCGCGCATATTTAGACGTGCACAGTTATAATACTATAGCTGTATAATAATTGATGCAAATAAATAAGACCGTGCAGTGTCCGCCTCCGCACGGTCTAACAGGTCCTGACGATGGGGGGGGGGGGGGGGGGGGCGAAAACGTGTAGAGTAGATGACGGTAGTCGCAATTTTCACCGCTGGCGCATGTGCATATATTTGCGGGTGGGCGGTGCACAGGTAATGCATGAATACCCTCAATATTGGGGAAGTAGCTAGATATTGGCGTCGATTCTATTGTGGCGAACTAAACTAAATTTAGAGCATTGCTGTCTTTTACTAACCGTTACTATAAGAGTGGGACAGGATAACGTCGAATTAAAATTTAATCATGTCAACCTAATATTTCTATATAATTTTGGTTTGACGTCTCTAAATTTAGTGGCTACCTTAAACTATGCCGACTAAGAATTTTCGGAGATTTTAATTTGACGTGCCTAATTTCGAATTTGACATCTCTTGATTCGTCCCATCTTGTTCATACAGTAATTGTTGGTAAAAGACAGGAATGTTCTAAATTTAGTTTAGTTTGTTACATTGGAATTGACGCCATTGTATTTATTTGCATCCATTGTAACGGACTTTCGCAAAGTAAGGCCTGAATCTATTCATTGTATAATAATATATTATTAAATACTCATATTCAGAACGATTATCTGGACATTATTCATATATTTACCTGCGAAACTCGTTGTAGCAGCCAATCTCCCGTCCACTGCGCCAACCGCTCTGTCATTCAGCCAATAGATTTATCTATCACGTTTTTTAAAGTGCACGTGAGTTTTACTAATCAATGCAATCAAATTATAAATTTTGAGTTTATGTAAAATTAAAAGTACCATAGTATTACATGATAGAGTATAAACTAGCGATGTCAAATAATGGATGCCAATAAATACAATGTCTAGCTACTTCCACAATATTGAGGGTAGTCACAAAGGTAATTGCATGGCTACCCTCAATATTGTAGAAGTAGCTAGATATTGTATTTATTTTCATCAATTTACTTAGTTGTGAAACAGTGGCGTGCCTAGGGTTTCAAAATAAGGCAAGCCCAATAAAATTTTAACCAATTTCAAAAAAAGAAAGTTCAGTTTTGGACTGAGTATGTAGGTACCTACGTATGTATCATCGCAATTATCTCATAAACTACTGGTTAGGTACATTAAATTAAAAGTGAATTCATCCGTCTTCTTCTCGGCCCCGGTTTGTCACTTTCCTGATGCTGCATATGCTTTTCTAAAACGACATCGTATTTTGAAATTAACGAGACCAGTTTTAAAAAATTGCCTTTATTTAATGATGTTTTGGACTCATCATGTCCTCTTACAGGAAGTTCCTGTTGTGCTAAATGACAAACAATATCGACTAATCTTTGAAATACACTACGGTTGTTATCAACGCGCGTGTTATATTTTGAAATTTCCTCAGATATCTGGCGTGATATAGATGTCTCAATTCGTTGTTTACCAAAATTACTGAAAGAAACCATTGCACACAGGTGTTTATGGGAATTTGCATGCCTTTTAATAGCGCCAGATATGTTATTTAAATCATTATAACCAGATGTATTCGGAATCTTCATTCGAAAAAAATATGCAGCACCAGCAATACAACTTATTAGTGTGCGAACAGCCAACAATCCGACTAGTTTTATACACTGATCTATTAAATTTTCGTTTATGCGATTTACTAGTCTGAGAAATACACAGATTAGGCGTCGGTTTTAATGAAGAAATTAACTGTTTTTTCTGAGCAAAGTTTAAAGATTTTACCTTATCTTCGCCAATCAAAACTTGAACGCATTTTAAATCCTCACAAGGTACAATTACCTCCATTGTAAGTCACCAAAACAATTGTATCACTGAGAAAATCTAAGAAAACACACAAAAAACTTTAACAACAAAACTTTTCGCACTCAAGCAAATGAAACTGAAGTGAGTTGCACTTGGTACTTACGGAGAGTTGCAGTGTTGTCATTTAGGCAAAAAAAGTCGCCAGGTATACGAAAAATCTAGCTAAATGTCGCAATAGGGTATTTGACACTGATGGAAATAAAATATGAAACTTAGCTATAATGATAGAATGTATTTTATTTGACTCTTTGGTATTTTTGAAAATAATATTAATAACTCGTAAATACATTTAATTCGATAAACAAATTCATAATTTTTAATCTATGTGTCACGTGACTCTAAACTATTAATTATTTTAAAAAGTCGCTAGTTTTTATTGTTGCTAAATCTAAAAAAAAAGTCTCCAAACTCGTTAAAAATCTCCAAGATCTCACAACGTCGCTAAAACGGCAACACTGCAGAGTTGGTAAGGTGTGCATACGCGTGCAACTTCATAGGCATGCCCGGCTTAAATCTTCCATACTGATCGATTTGTAGACGCACAAGGTATGTACTCGTTATACGGCACATCGCTATAAGTGCGAAAGTGACAGAGATAGTATTTGAAAGCCCGGTAAAAGCCCGTGCGTGTAAGCGAGATAGCTATATGTAGATGCTGCAAATGCGAAACTCTGCGCGCGAACAATCGCGATGTGTAGTAGTGTGGCATAGGTAGATACTTTGTGTTATTTTGATAAGAATTAAGCGCGCGAACTTTTAAATAGCTCGGGTTTGATATTGATTCTCTATCGAGCATTTTAGTAAGGCATGCCGGGCTTTTGGGCTCATATGAAGGTACCGCCACTGTTGTGAAAGAAATTGAAGCCCTTTTCGTTCTTTTATTGTAAAAATTTGTTTATTTCAGCCATAATTATCGTACTACCAATGTAGATAGGTACCTACTATTAATCTACATTTGTTAAAATATTATTTTCGCTGTAAGGTTTGGATTGGAGTTTTATTTAATTCAAGTGTTGCAATATTTACTTTGATTGTTGCTATTTAATAAAATTAACGTATAATTTAACTTGGCACCTTTATTTTGTATTATTCCAAACTTAAATGGCATCTTTAAACTATGGCTCAAAGACTAAAGTATATATATATATTCATGCCTCGTTGGTTTAGTGGTCCGTAGCGCGACTGCTGAGCAGGAGGTCTCGGGTTCGATTCCCGGGTCGGGCAAAGTGTTATTGAGTTTTTCTGTTAGGAAATTCTCAGTAGCAGCCCGGAGTTTGGAAATGTGCCCGGTTAATGGCAATAGGCTCACCACCTATTACATGGGACTTAATAACAGCATTGGTGAAATGTGGGTGTACACAATTGTGTACACCTCTGCCTACCCCTTCGGGGAATACAGGCGTGATGCTATGATGATGATGATGATTCATTTATTCGTAGTATGGCAGTCTGCAAATTCAGTTAATTTCGGAATTTCTTAATTATCCTAAGATCTGTCCTTCAAGTTTGTCCTTATTAAATCATTGTGATGTGTTATAAAAATAGAAAGTGGTTTAAGTTCTTATATAATAAATCTGATCGTTTCTTTTTTACTAACAGTAGTCACATTGTGACTTTTAAAATTTTATATATATTTCCCCAATGTCAGAAAACTTTTGTACGAAACGAAAATACTTGAGTTGGCAACTTTTGTACGAAAATACTGTCAAGAAATTCACATTTCTCTCCTGTATTTTACGTTTACGTTTATGGAATATAGCCTTGGAAGTGCAGACGGGCCATGGTATAAAGGAGCCACATCTATAATGTGATACCAAACAGAACCAATGAAACAGGTTGTATTCGCTATAAGTCTAATTTTGTTTTACAGCTGCAAATTCTAAGCTTACATATAAACTGGGAACTTGCACACAGATAAGCATATTCTTATTTTAAAATTTAACGTATGTACCATATCAAAAGCTAAAATAATAAAATAATTCCATTTGAATTGCGATCATAGACTAGAATATTTTTGCTATCATGAGTTTATGATTGCGATTAACACTGAACCAGGAATATCAATAGCGCGAGACCCGATCACATTCAACCGATTTTCTACTGGACCTGTATCTCAACAGATGATGATGCGTCGCTTTATATAGATATAGAGCCCTCATAATTATGAGGCCAGTTAAAACTGGCCGTGTGTGTATTAAAATACACCAATCTAATTTCAGAAATTTCAAAATGGCATATTTCTATTTTACTATCCATTAAAATTACAGAATACCAATTCAATTTGTGAACACACACTCACAACAACACACGGCTACAAATCTAGCTGTACTGCTGGCTTTTCCGTTATAAGCTGAACTGGCAATGCTATAGTATTTGCGTACAATGAGAATACTTTATTATATACTAGCTGGTGCCCGCCACTTCGTCTGCGTGGCAAAAGGGAGCCAATGTCTTTCTCCAAGGTCCAATCTATCTCCTTGCCAAATTTCAATAGTTTAGTCATGAAAAAATGACAAACCAACAAACATACAGAGTTATTTTCGCATTTATAATATTAGTATGGATAGCTTGATTTGTAGCCGTGTGTACAAAGGCGAGTTTACTTTAACATTGACTTTACCGACAGCACCAGAATAATAAAAAAAAAACTTAATTATAGTCATCGTCACATACTAATGGTTTATTAAGAGAAATGTATTATGAAAACGGGCCTGAATATTACACCCTTTCCGTGTCCCGCGAGTCACATGTCTTCATAATAATATATTCATCTTGTCTCCAGTTTATATGTCCAAGTTTGTGTAAGTTTTAGAGGTATATGTGCAATATTTGTCTGCTAGTACTGTTTGTTGCAGTTTTCATTACTGTCATTTTGTTTGTAAGTTTGGACTTTGAATATAATAAGTTGAAATATTTGTCTCTTTTATTTTTAGCACATCTTCGAGGAGGTATAATTAAAATCAGTTTTATACATATAAAGTATTTATTACACAATTGACGATACAATCACTATGTAAAATAATAAAAAGCTCTTCATAATGTTTAAACAATACAACTCTTTAAATTGCTACGTCCACTGAATAAAATGCCAAGCAATAGTAATAAAACATACTTCGTAATTATAGTAAGTACTTAAAATATAACCATTTAACATTTATTGACAAGCATGGATTACATGACACAGTTTTTAACATATCAAAATAACAATGTGATTTTAGAAATCTTATAGCAACTTGACTATATATGACTAAGGTTTCGTTCAGAAGAAACTTAGCCTAAACTCAAATTATTAAGTAATTTATTCGTTTTTTTTTTCAAAATTATAGGCCCACTTATACAATTTTAAGTTCTTAACAATAAATTCCTGACTTTTTTCTTACACTAGGCTAATCTAACGCAATATACATAGAAACCACGTTTCGGGACTAAAGCACATTTAAAAGCCGGGTTGACGAACATAAGACAGCTCTTAAACAAAATCAGTTGCAACTCTGTGCCCTTAGAGGGTTATAAGATTATTATTTTTTACTTGAATATTTTTCTGTCAACGGTACAGTACTGTATAATAAGTGTTTCTAGTAGTACAAGATCTGAGCTTATTTTCGATCTTATTTATTGCAAAATAGAGACCATAATATAATTTAGGCCCAAAAGTTTCGTGACAACTTTATTATAATGATGAGGTCTTTATAAATAGAAGACGGAGGAAGCTCAGTTCAGTTGGTATTTCAGACTTTAATAATAATTTCCTTAATTACAGGTAACGCCTAAACTCTTTACTAGTAACAGTGTATAAAAAAATATAATCCGTAAAATTATCATAAGAGAGTAAGTACAAAGCATAATATTGTAAATCTAAATACTTTTGCACCATTATTGAATATAAAGGAATACTTTTAAGTACTACGCTAGGTTGAGCTATTTTTATTCGTAATACGTAAGGTATAAAAACTATTTCAATTCACTTTGGATGGAATAGTAAATGCGCAATTTCGAAGTTTGAAAATTTTGTAAAAAAACCAAAGTTATTAGCATTCCTTTTTGGTATTCACAGTCTTCGATTCCTTACTTAGACTATGGTTAGATTTCAAATGTCTTTTAAAAAGTTATTGTCACAATTTCTATAAAAAATACTTTTCGGAAGTTTTCTTTTGATCTCAAAACGTCTCACTTGTTATCACAGTGTTGCATTAAAAATATTATGAATCAAAAAAACATTGCTTACAGATACTTTTCGCTTAAATAGTGTTTGTAATTAAATTGTTTTGAAAGCGATAAGCACATACATTGTCGGCCACATAGAATCTATTGACATCAACACACTGAACTCTAAATATATCAATCACTGAGGGAGTTATTGCGGGGTCGCGGTAAAACATCGAAAATGAAAGGGAATCAAAGTCCTTGATTCCTCTTTCATTAGGAAACAAAGCTTCGTTGGGTGACTACGACTATTCTAAAATATTATATTTATTGTAGTTCTAAAACACCCATATTTTGTTATATTATGAGAAATACTTGTGACCGAATATCGCAAAACCAAATCATCGATGCAAGCGAAAACGTAAAATAAAGTTTTTTTCCTTCGTATTTTATGTAAAATGGCTGTTAATATAAAATTTACTTGTTAGGTCATAGGAGGAGCTCTCTCGGAAAGAGATTCATGGAAGCGTAGTCTTCCAGCACCTGTGGACAAATTTAATCCAACCAAGTTAATCATTATTTTTATGGTGTTAATTTTTGGTGCTCATTTCTCAAAACGAAAAAAAAAGGAACCCTTATAATATCACTTCGTTGTTTGCCTATCAGGACCCGTTTGCTCTGGAACGCGTTGAGATGTCAAGTTGTAATTAATATAAAATACTTAGATCTACGGTCTCTGGATGCTGTTAAAACTAAGCTTTTATGTCAACGTAATAACAATAAATAGTGTATACACTTGGCAGTAAATCAAACTTCTTTTGTAACTTCCCATTGACCTGTGCTACCTGAATTTGACAAGATCACAGAAGATTAGAAGCAAAAGACATCGTTTTTTTTTTTTGGAAACTCAGACAGTTTATATGTTTTGTGATTTCGGGGGACTCTCCAGTTGTGTCACCTTCTACTCCGACTTTCGGTATCTCTGATTGCTCATTGAAGGTGATGGTAATGTATACCGAGCTCTGTTATGTACCAGATCAACTCAGGTTGGATTAAATGGCGACAGGTCACGGGAACAGCTTGTGACCCACGGATGGCCCTCAAATTGAAGGGCAAAATTTACAAAACTGTTATAGACCTGTCGGACTTCATGGATTGGGATGCTGGACCATGAAGAAGATTGCATGTAGCCGAGATGAGAATGTTAAGATGGATGTGTGGTAGTGACAAGAATGATTAAGGTAAGAAATTAGTATATTAGAGTAAGTTTGAAAGTAGCGCCAGTGACAGAAAAATTGAAAGGAAGTCGTCTTGGTATGTACATGTGATGACGAGGGATGAACTTGTGACAAGAGAATAATGGATAGGAACGTTGCTGGATGGAGGGCGAAAGGTAGACCAAATAAAAGATGGATTGTGTGAGGGATGAATACTTTTTATTCATGTAATTTTGAATCCAAGGCACGCACCACAAGTTATGTGCGTATTATAAATTAATTATCACTTGGTTAAAAACGGTGAAGGAAAACATCGTGAGGAAACCAGCACACCTGAGAGATGTTCTCGATTATGTGTGAAGCCGTGTCAGAGACCTACGGGTGGTTTTAAACTCTGACAGTAGGTTGTTCATCAACCACCCGATAAGAAGATTCATGTCATCCCTCACAATGACCGATATAGTGACGGCTGGCAGCGTAGAATGGAAAAAAAAAAACATTGCGCCGATCCCAAATAACTTGGGACTAGGCCTGGAAGAACATGATTGTATGACGCCGCCAATTAATACAACCACAATTGTCGTCTATATTTCCTCTATTTACTGACGAAGCCACTTATTTATTGACAAGAGCCTGTGTTTATGGACACGAAACACCCTATTTAGGCAGAATTACAACTCTCCCCTCTCGTAGGGTATCTCCAAAGACTACTTTCGGCAAGTCTTCGACCGCGCTATGAGATCCTCACAGACATTACATGATCATATGAGGGTCTAGTGTCTAACCAGTGACCTTGAAAACCAGGTCGACCCCTGTTCGTTGACGGAAACCTCAAATTTATTGATAATACCTTTTACGTCCAAGAATAAACACTCACCTCTTTCAGCGTATTGACGGTGGGCCTCGGCACGCCAGGCTGCAGCAGCTGGTTAGCCTTGCTGCCGTCCAGGCACAGCTGCTTGTTCAGCAGTAGCTCTGCTCCGGCGGAAGGCTCCAGGGGAGTGTGCTCCAAGGAATACTTGCGGCAAATCTCCGCCCAGGCTGTCAGGTGCTTGTCGTTCGCTTCTTCGGCCACTGAGGCTATGTCGTTCTGGTGAGGTGACAAGCATTGATTTTAGTAGTAATGTTGACCTCGTACATCAATTATAACCTGGACGATATTATTTGAGACTGTCTAAAAAGTAGGTACTATTTAAATAAAGGATTACAAATTTTATGACATATTTGTAGATCAAAAATGTAATTCTATACCTAGGTGTTATAATCGTAAATATCAGCTAAGAATTTAGCGTATTTTTGATTTTGCATGTCTGAAATTGTCCGCGCAAGTGGGTACGTAGTATGCTCGATCTAGTAAGAGCGATCATATAGCACTATCTCACTCACTCCCATAAACTCATTAACATCTGTGCCCTTCTCGGCCAAAATCAGTTTGTGCCATAATTGTTTACAAGTCGGGTTGATTGTCTTGATAAACTTAAATATTTTATCACGGTAACACTTTTCTATACGACTGTACCCGCGCGATGATTCGGAAAGTCTAACTTCAGAGATGTAGAGTAAAAAACTTATTTAACTAGGAATTCTTGTTAAATATTCAAATAAACGCAAACTTACCTTCGCCAGCGTAGAAATAGCGGTACCATAATAGTCATGATTGATCTTGAATATTTCAGCGACTAAGTCAGCCAGGGTGCCCTGAGTGCTATTCGCCTCGTCCACGACGTTGTATATCTGTTTGTTGGCCTCAGGCCTCCTGCCGAGGGTCCAGATGGCACGGCACACGTCCCTAACGTGGACGGTGTTCATCTTGAGGTCAGCCGTCCATAGCAGCTTCATTGTCTCGTTGAGATGCTTGTAGATACCGCCGTAGAGGAGGCGGGGGGCTGAGAAGATTAGATGGGGTTAGTGTAATAAGGGGAAATTATGCTTCCACCATGATGTGTTAAAGTCAAAGCACGGGAGGCGCACTCGTAAGATCCTCTCGAGTTCACATAATTTTATATACGGATAAATAACAGCATTGGTGAAATGTGGGTGTACAACTGTGTACACCGCTGCCTACCCCTTCGAGGAATACAGGCGTGATACTATGTTATGTTATGTTATAAATACAAAGGTGCCGCTTATTCCTTAAGAGCTAAGATGGCAGTGTGGTATTAGTTGGTAGAAGTTCGACACACTCCGCTGTCAGATATCAGAATATCCACTAGGATTTCCTCACGACAATACAAAAGGGGTCAACATTTTGGGATGTCAGATTTGTCCCCTATAGAGGTATAAATAAATATCTTTAGTACAGTCGGCTCTCTTGACCTTCCTTAGACATAAAAACGCGTTTATAGGGAGGTCAGATAATAAAGTACACTCGACTGTCTTAAACATCCAAATGTCCATTCACACTTCACGGCAAAATTAGTTCAATCGGATTAGTACGAGGAAGCATAGATTATAATTATTTGTATGGGTTTAACCGAATTCCATGCCATATTGCATATATTATTACGCAGCAAGCAATACCGCAATTAAAAGTTACCTAAGTGAAATCTGAAAAAGAAAATTACTCAAGCAATTGATTATTCTGTGTTACACACCGTAAGAACAGTGTTACTAATCGCAGTGAGCGAAAATAACCGTAAAAGTAATGTACAATAAAGTGGATTACGGTAAATGTTTAATTGACCGTAATAATCCAATTTTCTTCATTATAAACGAATTAGAAGTAGGTACAGTAAAAATGTGTTTATTAAAATTAGTCGTACAGAAAAATAGGGAGAGATAGAAGAGCAGATCAGTCAGTCAATGCTTTCAATCAATCTGCCTAGCTTTTTCCTACCTACGCTGAGGTCGGCTTCCAGACTTACCGGGTGCAGTTTAATGCAAATATTTTACACGGAGTGCCAACACTCCGTGTACGACAGTAACGACGGTTCAACGTGCTCTCCGAGGCACGGAGGGGTCCACAGACCGACAGTAGCAAGCGCAGCTTAACCTTCGATCTGTGAGGCCGTTACCTATCCACCAACCCCTTCAGTCGATGCTCTCATTTTTAATATAATTTCGATAATGAATACCCAATTTGACGTAAATTTTCTTTAATATTGCCACAAAGTTATCCGTAAGCGGTATCATTTTACTTTTAAATACTAGTGGGCTCGGTAAACTTTGTCCTTCAGGGCAAGCTTGCAAGACACATACCGGTCCAATTGTGAATTTAAATATGCAGGACTCACAGACAAAAACATTCATCGAAATAGGTCGAGCCATTTTAGAGTTTTTGCGAGACGCACGGCAATTTTACACGATTTTTATATATCTTTTGATATCGGTAGTCGGTAGCCCTATTTTCTTTAACCTATGCTGGGCAATGGCTATTTCCTTCCATTTATAACGGTCTATGCTAGACTCCCTTCATTCTTGTACACACTGTTACCGATATTATCTCGACTCTGTACTGCTGCATCGCCGCAAGTCGTCATTATTGTAAATAATATGTTTATGAAACGTTATATTAAGCGTATTTTTTTTCTGAGATCTGTTATTACCGGCGCATCTCATAAAATGTTCACCATTTCTATTTACATAAAAAGACTTACTCAAGCTTCTTCGATCTCCGATGCCGTATACGATGGCTGGCCTGATGATGGTGTAGTTCAGTTCCGCCTCCATGTTCTTCAGCTCTTGTTCCACCTTGCTCTTCATCCGAGCCTCCGTAGTCCATGGTTCGGTGGGACCGTCTTCTTTTTGGGGCTAGAAGTAGGATTGAGACTTTATTAATTAGTCAACAAGCTGCGCCTCGCAGTTTCACCTGCAGAACCCCCGCAACTATACATGTTCCCGGAGTAGTAGGTTGGAGAAGTTCCCTTAGGTATCACACTTTTCCAGGACCTAGAGTAAACTGTTTGAAGTGAAAGTTCTTAGGCGGCGATTCGTTAAGTGATGTTTAGGCACATTTCGCTACATGACAGATAAGAAACATATGACGTAGAGAGAAATAGAGAATATTAATTATTGTTCAACGGTTATTACTCACTTGCATTTTTCGGTCAAACAGTTTGACTCGCGACATCGCCGCGGCCTCAGCTCATGACTAAGGGCTCCGTTCGAGTTCGAAACTAGTCGGGCAATCCCGAAAAATGCAAGTGAGTAATAACCGTTGAACAATAATTAATATGAATGTGTCTCACGAAAGTTATTATACAAAAATAGAGAATATTCCGACGCCACGGAAGTGGACCAAAAGACAGCGACATCGCTGTCTGTCTGTCGCTTTGTACGCGATAGTATATATAGGTAATAATTTATAGTGTCGCGCATGTACGCGTTGTAGATATACGCATCACACTCAACATAATGAACAGCTCGGGTACCACGAAATGTGTCATTTAAAGAAGTTTAACTTTTATCACGTGTATGGCACTGCACGCCAATTTTTTTGTCGGTGTGGGAATTCCACGATAGACTTTAGACTTCTGCCGACTAAAAACGACACGGTCCTACATAAAAGTTTACCGGGGTTCCGGCATCGCAGCTGCATTTACCGCAACTCAAAAGGTCATGGTCCGTGGAACCTGTCATGTGTGCAGGTTGGCTTCAGTTAGCGTACACAAACGAACTAGGAGGGCGCGCGCCCATGCACAGTACGTTGCCGTCTCGAGACAATCGCTGATCGGGCGATCCAAAGCAAACTACTAAAACTAGAGTTCAGCAACGTCATATCCCAAAATAATTAGAATTGCTATTAGAAAATCACAAGTGCACTTCACAATTGGACTGCCTCGTTGGTCTAGTGGTCACATGCGCGACTGCTGAGCATGAGGTCTCTGGTTCGATTCCCAGTTCGGGCAAAGTGCTATTGAGTTTTTTGTAAGAAAATTCTCAGTAGCAGCCCGGAGTTTGGTATTGTGCCAGGTAGATGGCAATAGGCTCACCACCTATTACATGGGACTTAATAACAGCATTGGTGAAATGTTGGTGTACGACTGTGTACACCTCTGCCTACCCTTTCGGGGAATACAGGCGTGATGCTATGCACATCACAATTATGTCATCTACTTTAGGTGAGTACCATGGAAGGAGTGTCCTAAATGACTAAAATATGATATTATAATAAAACAACTTTTAACCGGATCGCGTTTTTTTTTCAGTCCTGCGACCACGAACGCTGCAAAGTGTACGAAACGTCAGGAAAAACAAAACCAATAATACACGCGATTAGTATAGGGATTGAATAGATAGCAATAGCGTCACCAAAATGTGTAAGAAGACTTCGCGGTAGTGAGCAGAGGAGCTTAGCAGTCAGAGCGCCTGGAATATTTATCCGGGAGTCGCAGGTTCGAATCTACCGTATTCTTTTTCCACAAAAGTTCATAACTTTAGAGTTCGCTATGCATGCGTTAATGCTTTTCGAAGATTTATGTGTATATTACTATGAAATATGATATTTACTTTTATATACGATGAGGTTGTACGGAGATAAAATTTTCCTTCATCAGTGTTAAGAAGTCACTGATGTCATCGGCAGCAACAGATCGGTGACGTCATCACAGCAATATCACCAGCGGACAAGTTTTACGAGCACGGCCGGAACTTGTGGAAGTAATTATCATTTCGTGATAAGTACCGAATTGATTATACATTTTGTTGCTCCAAATGTATTGTATACTTTTATTAATATCGTAAATGTAAATGCTGATCGTTATTTTATGTAGTGAGGGCGCCGTATTTGTGGCGCTACATGGGAGGGGACGATATCTGGCTGTGGACAGTTAAAGATGGATTTGAGGCTATGTACGTTTACTCTTTTAATAAAACTTTTTGTGCAAGAGCGTCCAAAACGTCAGGAAGAACAAAATTAATAATATATTTCGGTTTAAAAGCAGGGACTGAATTACCCAAAAATTAAGGTACCGTTAAATTTCGGTATGACGTCATACCGTTAAATAAGGGTTACCGAAATATTTCGATACCGTTTTTTTTATCAGTAGCGTAATTTTGAGGTTGGATATGCATACCGGTATTATTTCTTTACAAGTACTGAAACCTTTATAAATGTTTTGGTAGCAGTACCTTAACCATTATAAATAGGGGTTTTCTTTGATGCACCGCCTCGCTACTCTGTCGTTCACTTGAGAGGCCCTGATTACACATTATTATGACTCAGTTTTGGATTTTATTTATGAACACGGCAGCGTAAGCCGGACTAAGCCAGGTGCCTACCTAAAGTTTTCTTATGTTTCTTCTTTAAGGTTTTCTTACGTTCTTCTTTTCTGACTGGTGTTGTTGAAAAATTTTCCTCATAAATGTTTAGAGCAAATACGTAAACGTAGGTACCTTCTTATGTTTTTAAATAACTTATACTCTCGATTTCACGAGAGAAATGGGGCGGTAGTTTTTCAACTACGTAACATCACCCTTCTTTAAAAATAAGACCACCACGCTTCTGCTCCATGCCTCCGATGTCGTGCCAGTGTGGATGACGAGATTAAAGAGTTTACGGGTTCTGTCAAAACAAAGGCGTTCCTCCTGCCTTGAGTAGCTTTGTAGTAATCCCGTCATCCCCTGGAGCTTTGTTGCCATAAAGCTGTCCAAGAGCCATTCTAATCTCGCCCATATCGATGTGGGGAAGCTCGTCAGTGAGGTGGCGCGTGAGCCTAGTTCGTGGATCATCCCCGCCTTGGGCTTGAGGTGGATGACTTTTGGGAGTATACGCATCTCACCTGTCGATGATCACTACCGCTATTAACGCTGCTGATCACAGAGACATTTTGAATGCTTGACGCTTGTTAGTCAAAACGAAGTCGATCTCATTCCTAGTCACATTATCGGGGCATCGCCTGGTCCACTTCCTTTTGGGGCCTTTTCTGGAGAAGGAATTAATCAGATAATCTCCTGGACCTCGAGGAAGTTTACAAGCATCTGCCTCCTGTGATTTCTGTGCCCATAGCCGAATGAGCCTACTCCCGACTCGCGACTTTCGTTTACTCCCTTCGTGTTGAAGTCACCCATGACAACAATGTAATGTGTTTTGGTATAAGACATAGCTTTCACTATGTCTTCATACATGGCCTCGACTTCGTCATCAGGGTGTGCGGACTGTGTGACTTGTGGACCAGAAACCCGACGCCACCTTGGGATGGTTGGTGTCGTTCTCGGAAGTAGAGCAAGTGACCGGCTTCGAGAGTTATCGTCTCTTCCCTCTGTCTTCGGTGCTCCGAAAGACCCACAATATGCCAGTTAATACAACAACTCTTCTTCCAATTTGGCAACGTGCTCGTTCAGCACAGAGAGCGTCCGTTAAACGTCACCAGGTAACATTCATTTCGTTATTGATACCCTGCCGTCGCTCGGGGATTCTTAGCAGCCCCTACCACACCGTTACCATGGCCGGTATTATTATCCCCCTGCCCTTATCCCAATTGATCTGACGTGAGAGTATCCATTATCATCAGGAAAAGGTAAGGACTTATAGCCGACCCTTGATGCAGGCCTACAGCCACACTGAACTCATCGGTGTTGCCAGCAGCTGATCGGACATATCTACTGGATTGACTGTACGTAGCACGAATGTACTCCACATACTTCGCAGGCACACCTTTCTGTTTTAAGGCCCACCATAGCACATCCCAAGGTACCCTATCATACGCTTTTGCCAGATCAATGAATACCATGTGTAAGTTCTTGTGTGCACGTCTGTACTTCTCGTACAACTGGCGGAGTGCAAATATGGTATCCGTTGTTCCTCGACCTGGCACAAATCCAAACTGATTTTTAAAAATCATACACTCCTCTCGCAACCTTTTTTCTATCACTTTCTCCCATATTTTCATACTGTGTGACATAACCTTTATTTCTCGATAGTTTTCACAATCCTGCACATCACCTTTATTCTTAAAGATGGGCACTAGCTAACTACTGCATCCTCGGCTAATAAGTTCCATACTTCCACTGGTATATTATCTGGACTCATGGTCTTTCCATTTTTCATACTTTTAATAGCCTTTCTTACTTTATCCATACTTATATCCTTCACCAAACCCACATTTACTTGTACATCGCTTAGCACACCATTCCAAACATTCTCCTTGTTCATTAGCTTTTCAAAATATACCTTCCATCGTTCTTTTATTTCAACATCCTCAGATAAAACCTTGCCGTGTCATCTTTCATACATTTCACCCTAGTTTTTTCCCTTGCTCTCTTTTTCCTTTCTTTTGTTATCTAATAGAGTTCCTTGTGGTCTGTCGACAATCTAGTGAATTATATAACTGCGCTTGTGCCTTAGCCCTGGAAACTGCTACCGCCTTTTTTGCTTTTCTCTTCCATTTTTATTTTATTCTATATGTTTCAAATTCTCATTCTCTGTTTCTACACCCTGCCATTCTGTAAATGCTTCTTTCCTTTAAGTATATTTTGCACATCCTCACTCCACCATGTCTATTATTTCTTTACCTTTCGATTCTCCGCACACATCTTTCACTATACTTTTAATACTCTCCGCCATCTCAGTCTAACATTAATTAACTTTCCATATTCTTTATTTCTAACATTCTATCTACAACTTGATTTTTCAACATACTTGCACACGCTTTTTTCTCTAGCATACGCCATCTGGTTTTGGGTGGCGGCTTTTCTTTATTTTTACTGAGCGAGACACTAACTTTTACCTCCATTAACAACAACCTGTGTTGTGAGACCAGATCTTCGCCAGGTACAACTTTGCAGTATTTGATGACTGATAGAAAAAAGGAATACTTTTTACAAGGAAGTAATCAATCTGTGTTGCCTGGTGTCCACTTTTATATGTGACTAGATGACTCGGTGTACTTCGTATCACGTCGAACGTCAAATGTTTGACAGGAAAGTAGTTAGAACAGTTTATATAGGCAAATGAAATTCTATCTTCCTCGCAATTTTTCTACATTTTCTCACCGTTTAAACCTTCCGTGGACTACGACAAACATTTCTAAACCAAAATCAGCTAAATCAGCCTAGCCGTTCTCGAGTTTTAGCGAGACTAACGAACAGCAATTGCTTTTTATATATATAGATAGATTACGGCCAGGTATAGTGTAGTTACCGGGAACTGGGGGCCGTGAATGAGAGATGTTGTTCATGAGGCTATTTGCCATAATCATCACGCTTGGCAGGCGGGTTCGCGACCGCAGTTTCTGGAATACTTTCTCTTATGGTGCTGCTGCCCACCATCAGGTTTGGCATTGAGAAGCATTCCAGAACAGGGCATGGAAGGGCAAGGCAAGAATGGATGGAGAGGTGTTACCTCAAAAGCTCCGGCTCAAACTCAAACTCAATTTTTTTATTTCAAATAGGCCCTATTACAGGCACTTAAGAAAAGTAAAAGCTAGGTGCACGGTTCCAAGAAGTTGGTCTTATGGAGAAGAGCTGGCAAGAAACTCCATAGACACTCTTTTAAAATTATGTGTTCTTTACAATTTAAATTTATTAATGTGAGAATAATGCAGGTTAATGTTGAAGAAAAGGCAGAATTTTAATTATATAAAAAGCCAAAATTATAACCAGAGCTATTACGAGCTGACCAGTCCCAACAGACAGCACCCGTTCACGAGTATGACGAGCGCATCAGCATCGCTAAACTCAACCATTTTGAAGGGAACTCAACGACCCAATACACAACGCCACCATCAGCAAGACATTTTAGTGAGCATGACAAACTCATAATAAAAAAAAAAAAAAAAAAAGAGAAAAAAAAAGAGAAAGGACCACCACAAGGCATATAAAATGTTAGTTTCAAAACATAGGCTACCAGTATTTCTGGATGATAATCTGTGGCCCCCGGGTATTATATTCAGGCGGTTTGTGAATTATAAGCCACGTCATAACAAAGAAAATACTTATGAGTACGGCCCTGGCTTAAGTAATATAGATGGATAAATATCTATATAAGTTTGCTTCGTTTAATTGCAAGAATGTTAAACGCTCAGTTCTATGCATAAGAGATATGTGTCGAACTTTAGACGTTATTGCACTACAAGAAACTTGGTTACTTCCGGATGAGGTGTCTTATCTATGCGATATCGATAATGATTTTGGGTGCACGGGAACTTCTGCGATGGATACTGGTGCAGGTATGTTGCGTGGCCGGCCGCACGGTGGTGTGGCACTGCTGTGGCGTAAGTCTGCGTTCCAGGATGTGACAGTGTTACCGTGTACTAATCCGCGATTGTGCGCAATAAAAATAATAACCGATGAGAGGCCTCTTATAATAGTGTGTGTTTATATGCCAACGAATGCAGTGATAAATCTCCCGGATTTCTCGGATTGCATGGGAGCGGTGAGTGCAATTATTAATAATGAACTAGTGGAATCGGTATATGTTCTGGGCGACTTTAATGCACACCCTACTGAAATGTTTTATAGGGAGCTAATAGACTTTTGCCGGGACTGTAATCTAACCTGTGTAGATACAGACAGGTTGTCAAATGACAACTATACTTTTATTAGCGAGGCGCACGGGTCTAGGCGCTGGTTAGACCATTGTGTTGTGACACAGGCAGCTTTATTGTCTATTGTTAATGTTTATGTAAAATATGACGTTTTTTGGTCTGATCATTTTCCTCTTATCGTAGAATGCAATATTAAAAGTCTTCGACCTAAGATTGCTTATGAGTCATCTCAGACTTACAATAACGTGATATGGGGGGACAGAGATCAGTACCAAATAAACAATTATAATGATCATTGTCATAGGTTATTAAGAGATATTGATTTACCTATACAATTGCGTTCATGTTGTGATCATTTTTGTTGTAATTTTAAACATAGAATAAATATAGACAAATTGTACCACAGTATTGTTACCGCCCTGCAGACTTCTGCCTCATTATATAATATACCAAAAAAAACCATTCGTAGGAAACCACCTGTAATTGGTTGGAATACATATGCGGCCAACGCCCACAGGGAGGCCAGGCTTAGGTTTGACTTATGGGTTGCGAATGGCAAACCAGGTTTAGGTAGTGTATATGAAGATATGTGCGTCAGCAAGAAAATATTTAAGTCTAGATTGAAGTGGTGTTTAGATCATAAAGAGCAGTTAAAAATGAACATTATTGCGAATGAACATAGCAATAAAAATTTTCGTAACTTCTGGAAATGCACCAATAAAATAAAGATTAGGCCTGGACTTCCTGTAAGCGTGGAGGGGGTGAACGATCCTAAGCAGATTGCTGATCTTTTTAAGGATCATTTCTTGGTTAGTTCACCTTTAGGGTCCTCGTGTTCGGGGACGCTGGGCACTGAGCCACGTGCTACAAATAGTATAATTTTATTTTTTTCTGCTAAACATGTACGTGAAGCAATTAAGAACATGTCTTCTGGGAAATCTCCCGGTCATGATGGTCTCAGCGTCGAGCATCTCCGACATGCTGGACCCCATTTGCCGCGAGTACTGTCTCTTCTTTATTCGCTGTGCGTGGCTCACTCGTTTTTGCCGGAGGCTATGATGAAGACAATAGTAGTACCCATTGTTAAGAACAAGACTGGTGATGTGGCTGACAAGGCTAACTATCGCCCAATATCTTTGGCCACCATCATAGCCAAAGTGTTTGACAGTCTGTTGAATTCTCAGCTTGACAACTATCTTAACTTACACCATAATCAGTTCGGCTTTAGGCCGGGACTCTCTACGGAAAGTGCAATATTGGGACTTAAACAGACTGTAAAATACTATACAGACAGAAACACACCTATATACGCTTGTTTCCTAGATCTTTCGAAAGCGTTCGACCTGGTTTGCTACGATATTCTATGGACTAAACTGCAGGGGCTGGGGCTTCCGATGGAACTCATAAATATCTTTAAATACTGGTATGCAGGCCAGGTCAACGTTGTACGCTGGGCAGGTGTATATTCGGATCCCTATGTTTTGAAATGTGGTGTTAGACAGGGTGGACTAACCTCACCCACATTGTTTAATATTTATATAGATGGGTTGATAGTTGCGCTCAGCAACCGGCATGTCGGTTGCCATGTAGATAATATATGTGTTAACAACTTCAGCTACGCAGACGACATGGTGTTGCTGAGCGCATCTGTCGGCGGAATTAGGGAGCTGCTTTCTATTTGTGAATCATACGCTAATCTTCACGGCCTTAAATATAACAGTAAAAAGAGCGAATATATGGTCTTTGAGGCCGGTGGTAAAAGACCAGATTCTGTACCACCAATAATTTTAGCCGGGGTTCCTCTCAAGAGAGTTGAACAATTCAAGTACTTAGGCCATGTGCTTGCTACCGATCTCAAAGATGATATAGACATCGAACGCGAGCGTAGGGCGTTGTCCGTGCGAGCGAACATGCTTGCCCGCAGGTTTGCACGTTGTTCACAGGAGGCGAAAGTCACCTTGTTCCGTGCTTATTGCACATCGTTTTATACAAGCGCACTGTGGGCGAGATATACTCAAAAGTCGTATAACGCTTTACGGGTTCAATATAATAACGCTTTCCGGGCGTTGCTGGGGCTGCCTCGATTCTGCAGTGCATCAGGAATGTTCGCGCAAGCTAGAGTGGATTGCTTTTACACTATCATGCGCAAACGATGCGCGTCCTTGCTCTGCAGAGTGCGGGCCAGCCCCAATTGCGTCATGGCTATGATAGCGGGCCGTCTAGATTCTCTATACATGAACCACTGCTTAGCGGTTCACGTTGAAAGAAGTCAGACTAAGCTTAGATTCTAGAAAATTGTAATATCTGTTATGCTGGTTTACTAATATAATAATAGTTCCTACTTACTAACACACTATGGGTTTTGTTACCTGAATAAAGAATTTATATTATTATTATTATAATACCCGGTCATAGGCTGTTATATGAGAGTACTTCTTTAATGTAACGATTAACATTAATGTCCACATAATGCTCACATTTTACAGAACAGTAGTGAAGCTATAAGATATAATACAATATTTATTAAGAAAATTACATTAAATAACTGTTAAAAAAAAGAAACAGTTAAGTCAAATAACAATACAGCAAACCAAATTTTTCGCAAATTTAAACTAGTAGCAGAAGGTACTAGATTAGAATAGTCATGTGATTATGTAAGATTTACATAAATATCAAGAAGAAAAATTAAATATATAGGTTTATATAATATATATATATACCTAGTTGTCAAAATAAGGTATAATAAAAACAGTTATTACCAAAGTAATCTGTACAGGCTACATCCATTCATGCAATATATTAGACAGTGCCAGTGGGTCGCTGTGTGCAGGAGGGGATCGTGCGCCAAACATCCCTATCTTCAATGTAGTGAGTGATACTATAATACGCTTTAGATATTAAAATGCGTTTGATAACTACCTTAAACTTATCATCTGGAAGATCTGTAATATTAGATGGGATCTTATTATAGAACCGAATACCGTTACCCATGAATGATTTGCTGGTCTTCCTAAGCCTAAAACCGGGGACCATAAGCTTGTGCTTATTACGAGTGTTTAGATTGTGGTTGTCACTCTTCTTATTATAATCGGCAATATGTTTGCGAATGTACATGATATTACTGAATATGTACAATGATGGCAAAGTAAGTATATTTATTTCCTTAAACAATTCACGTAATGACTCACGACAGCCAAGATTATAAATAGCTCGGACTGCTCTTTTTTGTAATATAAAGATAGTCTCAACGTCAGCAGCCGAACCCCACAGTAAGATGCCATAGGACATAATACTGTGGAAATAAGCAAAATAAACTAGTCTAGCTGTTGCTACATCTGTCATCTGTCTTATTTTCCTAACAGCGAATGCAGCAGAGCTGAGTTTGCCTGCAAGTGCCTCTATATGAGAACCCCATTGCAGTTTAGAGTCTACTGAAACGCCTAAGAAAACAGTTGAGGGAACCAAATCTAACACCCTACCATCAAGTTTTATATTTGAATTTATATGGGGTACGCTTGGTATGGAGAACCTAATACATTTGGTCTTATTCGAGTTAAGAAGAAGGTTATTAGCAGAGAACCATTTAGATACTTTATTAAGTGTATTGTTGAGTTCTATCTGATCCCTATCCTTTCTATTTACTTTGAATATAAGGGATGTATCATCAGCAAAGAGAACCATATTTGTCACGTTATCCTTGATAAGGTAGGGAAGATCATTAATATAAACTAGGAACAAAAATGGGCCCAGAATTGATCCTTGAGGTAAATCGGAAATAGGAATTGATCCGTTTTGACAATTACACCCCTTGAAGTTACATTATCAATAGCCACCCTTTGATTCCGATTCAACAAGTATGAACTTAAAAAATCCATTGATCTACCTCGAATTCCATAGTAATTTAATTTCATAATGAGCGTTCGGTGATCCACGCAGTCAAATGCTTTCGAGAGGTCACAAAACACTCCTATAGCATCTTGAGCCTCCTCCCAAGCCCCCAACACTGCTTGGATCACAGTGGACCCGGCATCCACTGTCGATCGTCCCCTAGTAAACCCAAACTGTTTGGCATGCAATATTTTATTTTTATTAAAGTAAACTAACATTTGTTTTAACATTACTTTTTCAAAAATTTTGCTCAGAGCGGGTAGCACAGATATTGGCCTATAATTAGATGGGTTATTATGGCAGCCTGATTTGAAAATGGGTACGATTTTACTTAGTTTCATAAGATCGGGAAAAACACCGTCTGTGATGCAGGCTAGAATCCCTTAGTCGCCTTCTACGACACCCACGGGAGGAGTTGTGGTTTTTTATTCTACAGCCCAAGACGGAAGAGAGATAAAGAGTACAACAAACAAAATGTCCAAACCATGATATTATATAAAATCTCATTGGTCCAACCAAACTATAATTTCTAACATGTTAAACCTCTCCGCATCGACCCCGGGGACCCGTACTTCACTTTCTCGCATGTTTTTTGGTACCGAAATCGTATAAAGGTTAAATAAAGGTATAGCCTACCCTTTATTTATAAAGGTATCGGTATAGGTCTACCTTTATTTCAAAACGGTACCGATATATTTTTGAGGTATCTTAACCTATAACCGTAACTGCTTTCAGTCCCTGTTTAAAAGTTGTTTTACTAAACGCTTTACCTTATAAGGGATAGCTCAGTTGGCAGAGCGCCTGCAGTATTTATCCGAAAGGCGCAGGTTCAAATCCTGCGCACAACCGTATATGTTTTTCAACATGTCATTTAAATTAATGTTCAGACAATGTTAACTTTTTATGTAATAATCATAACATATCCTAGACACGGGGAATTCCCTAAGTGGCTTTTGAATTTAAATTATCCCAAACCGCCTGGAGAACGGAATGATAGGTCAGTTCTACTGTGCTATCTGCAACCGCATATTCAGGATATTTGGCCTCACCAGTAACATCAGGAAATTAACTATAGGGTCGCCGGTAACGGATACGTCGAGGAGCATCATCAACATTAAGTATGAGCAGCCTAGGAACCTAACCTTAACTCTAAACATACCTTATCACTACTGTACATCTGTCCGCTAGATATCTCCACGAGTCGCGGCACCTTGAGCTTGGCACACTGGCGCGCTACATTGGTGCTGAGCGTGAAAATGCCCTCGGAGTACACGGCCTCCGTCTGCCCCACCCGGGTTTCTCCAGCGCAGTTCATTACTAAACCCCATGGCGCTCCGTCGCCGGGGTCCAGGGCTGATGCGCATGATGCTAGAATGGAAGACAGTGGTTGGTTAGCAGATATTTAATGCCAGACAGTGAAGTGGTGACAAGTCATGAAGGCCCTATGCACAAGTGGGGTGGAACTTTGGACCACTACCAACACTAAATCCAACTATTTAATAATGCTCCACCACGAGTGTTTACATATTTAATGAAGATTTGTTTGCGGGCATGAAGTTTTATGTTAATTTATTTTACATTCCAATGTCATATTTTTGTTCAAAATTGAAGGAATTTATTATTTGGACATATTAGTCTGCTTTGGCAGTAATTAGCTGCCTAGCACTATGACACTTGGATGACTTGGACGGGCAATTCAAAGGTTCGAAACCAGCACACATCACTGACTTTTCGTAAGCATCAGCGCAATATAAATTAATTACCATATGGCCAAAATGGTGAAAGAAAATATCGTGAGGAAACGAGCACAAATGAGAGGTATTCTCGATGGTGTATAGAGCCATGTCTGAGGCTTACGGGTGGTCTAAACTCTGACACTAGGTTGTTCGTCAAACATTCGGTAAGAAAAAGTTCTCCTTGCACCGTTTTCTTCAATGCTAGGGACGCTAGGGTCGTGGTTATTATGAGACACCTTTCTGTGGACCATGGTCGATATAACTAATGTGTTGGACTGCCTCGTTGGTCTAGTGGTCGCAAGCGCGGCTGCCGAGCGTGAGGTTCTGGGTTCTATTCTCAGGTTGGGCAAAAGTTTTGTTAGGAATTTCTCAGTAACAACCCGGAGTTAGGAAGTTGGTGGTGTGACACCCCCGTGCTTCGGAGAGCACATAAAGCCGTCGGTCCTGCGCCTGATCTCTCTCCGGTCGAGTCGGACTGCCGTCCCATCGGATTATGTGAGTGAAGGAAGAGGTAGTGCACCTGTATTTACGCGTACACTTTGCACTATAATATGTCCTGCGTAGTTGGCTAATCTCCATGGACATAGGCCGTCGTGACTGAAATACGGTTAGGAGTATATTATTATTTTATAAACTAATGCGACCCTTGTAACAACAGTCAAGTTATAGACTCATTCGTGGCTGTTATGAGTCATAGAACATTAGTTCTATAAGTGGGTCAAACAATGGCAGTGATATATGCATTAAGTATGAACAAAGCTCGGAATTACTCTCACCATAAAATACAAGGCCTTGAAATAAAAAGGGAAGGTTCCAAAGATAATTAACAAAACACGATCCCACGGTAGCATTTCATTTTATTCATTCCTATTTGTTTAGCATCGAACAAGTAGGAATAAAATAAAACAAGAGCCAAGTAACCGATAACAATACTAGTAATGGATGTTTATTATATTTATAGCTGGCTGGTGCAAGGTATTGTGTGCGGGTGCGCACATTATGAGGCCGTGTCCCCACTGCTGGCGCCAGTTGTGACGTCGCAAGTCTTATATTACTTGCTAATATGACTCCTAAGAATTTAGATGGTGTAAGCAAGTTATACAGAAAAAATGCTTTAAAGCACTTGAGGTGTAACCGGTGCTAAAACGACGTTTGATATATGTACAAAAAGTAATATTTTCTATCAGAAATGCACGGCCCTACTTAGTTAACTGATAAACTCTTTAGTCTATGCTGCACTCCTGCGAGCCTGTTACCATGACGTGTAGCTAACTGTGCCGGTCTCCTCGCCTTACGTAATTGTGTAAATTATCCCCTATGTACAACGCGATTTGCAAGATGATTATGCCTGGCAAGGTTGATATTCCGAGGGAAACAAAATAAGGTTTTACGAAGTTCTTTGTGAGATCTTCGAAATTGCTCTTATAGCCCGTTTACGTTTTGTTACGTACGCATGTCGATTTCCTCGGTTGGATGGAATTTAACCTGGGGTCAGAAACTGTTATGGATCTGATTCTCCAATAATTTGGTAAATAAAAAAATATCGGGTGGTTATTCTAATACAAAAACACGGAGATAGTTATGAGTTTTCGTAAGTCATCCATAGCATCACGCCTATATTCCTCGAAGGGGTAGGCAAAGGTATTCATAGTTGTACACCCACAGTTCACCAATGCTGTTATTAAGTCCCATGTAATAGGTGGTAGGCTATGGCCATCTACCCGGATCAATTCCAAACTCCGGGCTGATATCGATAATTTCCTAATAGAAAAACCCAATTACACTTTACCCAACCCGGGAATCGAACCCAGGACCTCATGCTCAGCAGTCGCTCTTGGGACTCCCCCTAGACCAACGAGGTAGTTAAGGTTGCGTAAGTCATAATATTATTATTAGTAATAGTGAAAACCACGAACTGCCTCGTTGGGCGACTGCTGAGCGTTTGGAGTTCGATTCCAGGGCGGGCAAGTCTTATTAGAATAGCAGCCCACAATTGGGAAAGGTCCAGTTGATAGCAATAGGCACACCACCTTTTACATGGAACTTCTTAATAGCGGCATAGGTGAAATGTCAATGTACACAACATTTCAGCAATGCTGTTATTAAGTCCCATGGGAGTAAAGGCATGATACTATGTTTTCACCTAACTACTGTTCGGTAGTGTTTGCTTGGCTAACCTCAGGAAATAACGGCATTTAGGTACAAATAATCCATGAATCATAAGATATTTATTATTATACGTAGAAATAATTTAGTTTTCCTGAGCAGACCTTCCTGCTTAAATATCCTCGTTGCCATAGACAGTTAGTTGTAACAATTGCTGCTTATTTTGTATGCCATACATGCGTCCGAATCATTTTGAATATTAACACGCAGAGTCTAGAAATGAACGCCATTATAAATTACGTTATAGACTTATAAATTTTATAGGAGATATCCCTTATAGGATTTTTGAGTAGAATGTTAATAGGCAAGTGCTTGCGTCTCATAATATTGTAATCTATACTAATACTAGCGGTCCGTCCCGGCTTCGCACACGACTATAATTTGAGATTTAAACTATCCTATCTCTCAAGTTGGATCGAACTGCACATGGTGTGCGAATTTTATTATAATCGGTTAAGTGGTTTAGGAGTCCATTGAGGACAAACATTGTGACACGAGATTTATATATATTAAGATTATAAATTATTGCTAAATAAATATCGCCAGGCGTCTCCTTAAGACGCATACAAGGAGGATTGAAAATTCAATAGATTTGAACACGACAAGGTAGCTCAGTTGGAAGAGTAATGACACGGAATGTCAAGTGTCGCGGGTTCAAGCCCCGTTCTAGTCTATTATTTGTCAATGTTTCTTTGAAAAATAGTAATTAATATATATTATTATATATAAATCTTTCACCATTAGAAAGCAACTTAACCCACAAGTAACATACATATTATTTCGGTAAGTAAGTAATAATAAGTAGTGCTACCTGTGTCGTAACGTGATGATAAAATCTTGATTATCATAGTAATCTTTAATACATATGTCGTGGATGATGTTTATTTGTCAAATCTCTTTTTTTTATATGTATAATGTGCTCGCGTTTGGTCACCGTCTCACCCAGTCCCTCAATGCTAGAAGCATTATTGCCTTTTTGATGGTAAAAATGCTGTATCAAACGGGGAACCGCAAATTCCTAAAATATGAGCTAGTCTCAGTTTAGGAGACAGCGTTTTATTTTATACTAGCTGACCCGGCAAACGTTGTTTTGCCATATAAATAAAAAAAATTGGGGTGGACTACCCCTAACATTTAGGGGGATGAAAAATAGATGTTGGCCGATTCTCATAGATACCGGATAAGCACAAAAAATTTCATCAAAATCGGTCAAGCCGTTTCGGAGGAGTATGGCAACGAAAACTGTGACACGAGAATTTTATATATTAGATTGTGCTACTGTACAACCATCTTGTCATGTTAAAATTTGTAATCAAACTTGTTTGTTTATCATTAATCATAATCTTTTATTATTTTAGAGAATAAAAATATTATTAATATAGTGTCAAATATTTTGGAACATTCTCATAGTCTGTTGTCGGTAAACTATTGTTAAAGTGTAGCTGAACGCTATTTTTTGTAGAATTCAATATAGAAAAAGATAACATAATAACTTTATAGTTCGCTAAGCATGCGTTAATACTTTTCAAAGATTTATCTTTAATACAATATAGCTTATGAACTACATACAAAACTGCACAATCAGTTTGACTGTGAGATCAACAGAGCGACTTGACTGCAAATTTGTCTTGTTCAAATGTTTTTCAGAAAAATAAGACAAGTCGAAGTGACTGTTCAATTGACACTCCGGTATGTCCTGCATTTGCTTAAAATGAATTTTAATTCGCCATAGCTTGACATTGATACTCGATTTATTAGTACGTATGTTATTGACGAGGTAAATGCAATTTTTCCTCGTGATTAGACAACAATACAGAGAAGAATTGAAGTGATGTTGTTTGTACTGGATACCTATGCAATGAAGTAGGTGAGCGGAAGTCTGTGTAAATAGCTTGTAGGTAACCAAAAATATATCTTATATGATGTTTGATTATGATTTTAATAGCTTGACAAAGAAATCTCGATAAAACGTGATTAACAATGCTCGGAGAACTATTACAATTGAGGGCTATCATGCGTTATACCTACATAAAATCGATGGCATTGTTCCATATAATTGTGCTTATTATATTTTACCTCTAAAATTTCAAATTTGCAAATCCCGACTATCTCAATAATACCCCTGGATAGCTGATGGAAGCGAATGACTCAGGGCTGTTATACTTGGTTAACTAAAGGAGCCATAAAACAAGTTACTAAGATTATATTTCTTTTCTCTCTAAATGTGCACCACAATACACATAGCTAGAATCTGAAAACATCGTGAGAGCCTTTTTATGGTCTACCTATATATAACTACAACTTTGCATTTAATTTAATAATTCCACAAATACGTAAGCGAGGGCTATAATTTTTTGTGATGGAAACGAGAGGATGTGCAAATGAGGACAGCCGTTTCCCTCCAAAAGGTAATTTCAGTGTTCCCTGAATGAGAAATCCCTCAAATAGGAAATTTTCAATTATCATAAAAGACGATTGGCAATCACACACAGCTGGCCCACTGCAAGGCAAGGGCCTCTCATCATGCAGAAAACCCGAGCATTGATTACTAATAATCACAGTTGATAGTTAAAATAGCTAATAACAAATTAAGAGAGAATTGACGTCCATTCTTTTGAAGTATCTATTGTTTAACTCTCTACTAAACCTAACGTTCGTGTAAAACCCACTCTACGAATGCTACGGCAAAAGTTTGACCGATCCACGACAAACGCGACTCTACATCAGACGCGCTCTAGTGCACACATTTACATAATTCTTTTTGCATTATTTGTTACAACGGGTTAACGCAGCGATAACGGATACACAAATAACTTCGTATAATCTCGGAGTGGAATGACACTGAACAATTTGGGTGTAATGTTCGGTTATTGTAGGACATTGTAGGGTATGTTTTTAATTATCAGTAATGGATCTACGTTTGGCTACAAACTCGCATAATGGTAAGCGACGGTATGGCCGAGATCTTCCTGCTGCATAGCACGAAGATCTAGAAGAAATCTATTCAATCTAGGCTTGAATTCCAGCGTGGACAATCCACCTTGAACGCAGTGCCGACTCCTACCGACTAAAACCCACACGGTCCTACTCGAACCCTTACCGAGGTCGTGGGTCCGCAGCAGCATTCACAGCGACCCCGGCAATATGCCTGGATTGTATTTCTCAGGAAACGAGGAAAACGGCAGGGAGTTCTATTCTTAGGCAGCATAACGTATCATTAACGTGGATTTGCCAACTTTGAGCTAGATAAGGTTATTTGTTGCAGATAGAAAAATTCGTTCGCGAAACCTACACAACATGGATCTGTGTTACGAGTACCTCGTAAACTATGGCGATCACTTCAAATTAACAGATAGATCCACGTAAACGCTCCTAATAGTACGTGTGAAGGGAAGCTAAGAGTAGCTAAAGACAAGCAAGCCCCAACAGGTCGGAAATCTTGTTAACCAAAAGAGCCAATTAAAGACAATACACACTTGAAATGTATTAAAAGAGCAATATTTTTGCGTTTCTAAAATGTTTACTCGTCTCTTACAAGGCAAGATATTAAGTAATATTTCGTGCCTGCACTAAAAATTTCGTGGAAGAGCCGCAGCCGAAGAGTCAAGGAGCCGCATGCGGCCGGCTCGCGAGCCGCGGTTTGCGGTTTATTAGCAAAATAATTATCACTTGCTTAATGGTGAAGGAAAATATCGTGAGGAAACCTAGGGAGCCTAAGGGCGGTAAGAGATAGAGAGACAGAGCGAGTCAACATCAGCAAAAAAAAAAACTGCGTTTCGACTTCGTGGACTGAACAATCTTTAGGGATCGGATGGCACAGACTATAATGTAATCAATTCAACATTAACAGCCCTTAGGAAATTTAATAATTTGATGCAGTAGTAGCAGAACGCAGTTGAAAGGCCTCGCACGTGTAACGAAACGTCGATCGAAGAAATTAAAATCACATTAACGACAACAAATTAAATTAATTTTGAGCTAAATATAACTTGTAAGTGAATTTGCGCGCTCACTTTCCACAAAGTTCGACATGGTGACACACCTACATAGAAAAGCCTTTTAGTCGGAATTAAATATAATGTTAAAAGATCGCAATGTTTACGCTATAATTGCCACACATAAAAAGTCACTTTGCATAGGTCATTATAAGTCGTCGGTGACCTTTAGCGATTTTAGTCGCTTTTTGGGCTTTCTGACTGAAGGCTGAAATGCGCGATGAGGCTAACGCGACCGAACGCTGACTTGCTAAAACGTAGAATCATTAGTTTTATACATATTTCTCATGTAAGTGAATTATAATTCATATGGAAAATAAAATATCTCAAACCTCAGTAAGTCTATGGAGGTTCTGACACTAGGTTATTCATCAACCACACCGACCGGCTGTTAAAACGAATTATGAGTCCTTCTCCGAGTGACTAGTGTGATGAGCTTTCGAACCTACTTATGGTTACTGATGGACTTGTCCAGAGTGTTAAGGTAACGTACTATTACTAAGTATATAGAGGAGGCCTACGTCCAAGTTTATTTTTTATACAATTTGCTGATTTTTGTTGAAAAACAAACTAATTTGATTTCGGCAACTTAATACCAAGCAGCTCGAAAACGCGAACTGACGGTGGACTGATAGCCACACAATAAAGTAAGGCTGAGAGTAGCATATAACTAACAGTCCAGATTTACATTAGGTAGGTAGTTTTTCATTTATTTGAACAGGTTTCTGCTGGGCAAGCGTGTTCTATCGTCGACCGCACCATCGCTTAACATCAGGCGAGGTGGTCAAACGCAAGCCCGTTAAGAATTAAAAACAAAATTAGAAGGCGTTGTTGGCGCAGTGGTCGAGCGATCGCGGGTCGCACCGCGCGTCGAGAGTTCGATTCCAACACGGAACTAGATATAATTGTTCCAGATTTGAGTTTCATGTATGTTGCCATTGCGTGTGAAATATAATGTATCTGTTAACGCACCCACAATGTAGAAGAAAAACCTAGAATTGGTAAAAAAAAATAAACGCGTTGTGTGGTCGAGTTTAACGGTGGTGAGAAATGAAGAAAGCGTGTTAATAATCGTGTTACAACATCATACATTAATATTTTTCGGGGAGTTAACCATAACCATGACAAAATGATGTTATTCATTCATTACATATGCACGCATGCGCACACGCAACGGCAAGTTGCATGAAAGAATAATGAGCAATTAGCTCTGGGCTAATTAGGTAATTATTACGAAAACTCGCGTCTTGTGTATGAAAGTCATGTTTGGTAATCTGGTGGTAGATGTTTTTAGTAATATTTGATGTTAATAAGAATCGTAATTACAATATGTAAAAACACAAATTACTAAAGTTACAATATTAAATGGAAAAAGAATACGGTCGGGAACAGGATTCGAGCCTGCGCCTCCCGGATAAATACTCCAGGCGCTCTGACCACTAAGCTATCGCGACCTCTCAGGTTCGAATCCTGTTCGCGACCGTATTCTTTTTCCAATTAATAACGTAAATGTAACTTTAGAGTTAGCTAAGCATGCGTTAATGCTTTTCAAATATTTATCTTAACAAATTACTAACTTTGAACATAAGATCAAACTTGCAACTTTCTAAGATTGTTAAGCTGAGCAGTGGAGCATAGAGAAATAAGATGAAAATGTACCTAGTACCCATTCACTGACAGTCCGTGATAATTGTTGATCAGAGAGTGCAATGAAGATCTCAATTGGCTGCTATTGTACTCTATGCAATTTTATAATTATTTGAAATAAAAACACCCTATAATAAAACAACTTTTATAAGAATTAATCGCATGTATTATTGGTTTTTGTTCCAGTTAAAGTTGTTTTATTATAATGTGTAGTGATCGCGAAAACCTAAGATGTTAAAAATACCCTAGTTGAAGATCTATCCAAGACCTGCAAGTGCAAAATATAATATAACAATAATTATCTCTGAGTGCAACTAACCCTTAACGGAATGGCTGGGCAAAGTGTTATTGGGATTTTCTGGTATGCAGTTCTCAGTACTAGCCAGTTTGCCTGGCAATCAATCATCACCATAGCAATAATGGCATTGGTCTACATCTCTGTACACCTCTGCCTACTCTTTTGGCAATACAGGAGTGTGCTATAATCCATCATGGCCGTAGCCAGGGCGGTTGGGGGTTCAACCCCTCCCCTCAAATTCTAGACAAGTGAAATTATAATATTAATATTTTCATATGAATATTTTCGAACTAAATTAATGAGACATATTGTAATTACTGCCTCATTGGCCTAGTCATCTATCTACCCACTTAGGAAATACAGGCATGATACTACATATAAATGAATGAGGGTAATTCCCCCCCCCCCCCCTCCCAAATATATTCCTGGCTTGTGGCCATGTGTTCCATTATGTTCAAAATTATATTCCACACAAAATTAAATGTCAAATTAATGTTACAATATGGACATGAACCTCATTGATAACTTATGACATGCTACTAGAGCAGTTTACAGTCACACAAAAACATAAATGTATTATATCAGAAGCAATTAATTGTCTGGACAACATAATTATACATTCTCCTTCTTATCGAATTCAAACGTAAAAAAAATTTATCGAAACATCCAGGTAAATAAATATTATGTCTTTAGCGTGATTAAGTCCCGTTTCAATTCCTCATAGGCTTCAAAACTTTTAAACACCATCAAGCCACAGCCATAATCATGAAGGCTGGAAGGCCCCCTAGCTATGGCCATGCATCAAGCTAATTTTCTGGTGAGTTGGTTTCCTCATGGTATTCTGCAATTTCTGCATTCTCTTTTGCCATTTTGCAAGTATTATGAAGTGATAATTTAGACAGTTGAAAGACTATATTTGGTTCCAGTGTATTTATTGTGGTTTAAAAAAATAAACCTTAAAATACCAGCCTCTAGAGACATTATCATATCAGAAAAATTATGCTTAGATCAATTAGCCTTCCAACCATCTATTTATTTTGAATACACACTTGATTATGAACTGGGTTTGAACTTGCAACCTTTGATTTCCAATCCAACTGTCATTTAATATCACATAATATAACAATTAGGTTTGAACAGCATTGTCATTCATGATACAGATAATATCATCAAGTAGTTAAATATGGACTGCATTTTCTATGTTAGGCACTTGCTAAAGGATAATATTACTTATTATTTTATAATAATATTATTCTAAATTACTGTAGCATTGTACCATTTAATGTAATAGTTATTATAATATAATGCTTGTTAACCTTTCGGCTCAGTAACATACTGATCTGTATGTTGTAACAATAAAAATCTATTGTGTCTGCTAATGACTGACGCAACAGCTTAAATAAAACATCATAATCAGATTGTTTTGAAATGTGGGTAAAGGTTTTTATCTTATCTTTGTTTATGTAAGAGATAAAAGAAAGTTGAAACTGATGTGAACTGTGTCCTTCATTACAGTATGCAACTAATGTGTTATGAATAAAAAATTGAAAAGTTATAAATGGTATCAGTCAACCCAATGAAGGCTAAAACTGCTTGTATGAACCATCCAAACGCACCATGTGTAAAATATTACAACATGTTTAAGACGCTTTGTTGACAGAATGCAATAAAATTGAACTCTTCTGGGAATTAATCACAGTATTTATAAAAACTTAATAATATTACTTTAAAAATGTTAATTTTACAAGACCAATAAACAATACAAAATTTTTACTTGTGAGGCCAGTGACTGCACAATAAAGCCATAAATAAAAATATGCACAACTTTTTATGAATCATAAAAATACTATTATAAAACATATTTTAAATCAGAAACCAGTTGAAAGTTACTTCTAAACATTGGATATAGATTAAAGAATGGAATGAGAAGGAGATTTTTAATAAATAAAATATACTTACTGGGATTAATTAGATTTGCGCTCTTATATTCTATGCGGGGATCTTCAAAAATCTTGCTATGTGTTTGATTTAAAAAGGCCAGTTGCGGTGGAGTTTTGTCTACGACGCGTAGCCCGCTCACCAAGTCGTTAGATATCAAGTATTCCACAAGGTTCCGGCCGATGAAACCGCACCCTGAATCAAAATCACACCGTCAACCGACGAAAAAGAACCTTCGCAGGCCGGATGACTAACACTTGCTAAGACCGTTAGGAGAATTATAAAAAAATACGTCACATCTTATTAAAGCAAAGTAAAGTCAACTCTGCCACTTCGGTGACAATTTCTAGTACAATAGCTGCGTATTTAGTTAATCAATTACCTCCTAAAACCACAACTCGTGGTTTCGAATTATCACCGGCACAATCAGACATTTCGCTAGCCGTTTCTTAAAAATGAATGACAGGTAAACTTTTGACAGATGATTCGACAGACAAGGAAAACGTTAATGTTACCATTATTATTATTTTTCTCCCAGTATAGCAGCTTTATTCGGCTAGTTTATGAACCAGGTTAACTTATAATTTTATTTTATTTTCGGAACTCTGATGGAAAATCGAAAAATATTTAGCACGAAGAGAACTTGAACCCGATAAGAAGAAAATATTTTTTTGTTGCAGACAAATGAGTCTATGGTCCCAAGCGTGACTGATGAGCATGAGGTCTTGGGTTCTATTTGTAAGTCAGGCAAAGTGTTATTGTGATTTTCTGTTAGGAAATTCTCAGTTCTCAGCCTGGAGTTCGGAATTGTGCATAGTTGATGGCAAGAGGGTTACCACCTATTACAATACATAGGACTTAATAACAGCATTGGTGAAATGTGGATGTACTGTGAAACTGTATACCCCTGCCTACCCCTTCAGGGAGTACAGTCGTGATCCTATGTTATATTATTTTATGTTTTCTTTTCTTTGACTCGACTAGATGGTGAACTCTTTTTTAAATATACCTACTCTAGTAGAATTTTAAACTTATTCATAAGGTCATTCTTAACGTTTCAGTTTACGCTAATCAGGTAGTCTCTTTTCAGCTAGGATTGTCTTAAGATTCAAACATCTAATAATAATAAAAAATACAAGTATTTGTTTTTAAAAATGTATTATTATTAACTAGCAGTCTCTTCACATTAAAATTATCAATTTCTTATTCCGTACTGTATTATCTATTTTTTATTATAAATAACACTTTAAGGAGCTTCTGTCCCATTTCGTACAATTTTATTCTTGTCTTCTTTTAATTTTGCCTCCGAGGGCAAAAAAAATGCAACTGCAAATCCAGCTGTAAAAAGAAAGGAAAAATTAGTTTTCTTCTGGAATAATATTGTAGCAGGTCTGAAGGATTGCAGGACAGTTTGAAGTCCGCATCTGTAGCTACCATGTTCAGCATATTAAGTCGATCAAATTATTGTATTATGAAGATTATATGCAAGACCTAAAGGATAAATGTTAGGATTAATTGACTGCAGACTTTCAAGCGCATCTCCTGAGTTTGAGGTCTCGGGTTCGATTCCCGGATCGGGCAAAATGTTATTGGAGTTTCTATTATAAATTCTCAGTAGCAGCCCGGAGTTTGGGATTGTGCCCGGTAAATGGCAATAGCCTTACCACCTAATAGAGAATGATGATATGAGTTTTAATAATAGCATTGGTGAAATGTGGGTGTACAACTGTGTAGACCTCTACCTACCCCTTCGGGGAATACAGGCATGATGCTTTGTTATGTTTCAATGTGAAGGTCGTACTTTTTTTTATTTATTTCTCATCTCTCATCTCTATGTGTCTCATTTATATGTTCTATTGAATCTAAATCTACTCATCTACTTAAATATTTTATTGAATACTTACACATGACTAGGACTACATATCCGCTCAACATTGGCGTGCAGTAGTCCCCTAGGAGACTCGCGATGATCTGCACGCTGAAGAAACCGAATCCTCGTGCTACCACCACTGACAGGCACGTCGCCATACCCCTATAAATATAGTGAAATAACGTCATACTCAACGTAAGGTATAAGGTATAACTAGATTTAGCCAATAATACACAAAAAGCTATACAGTATGTTGGATGACTCTTTAGCATATTTGCTGTAATTTTTGAACATGCAAAAATGCCGAGACTGTCGAGGCCTATGTCCCAGCATTAGATTGCAATAGGTTGAGTTTAGTACCTAGTTCAGTTATCAGTTACCTATATGTTAGATCACCTAAGTATATTGTTTTGGAAAGGGTTTTTGAACAGGTTCTAACTTTGGGGGTGCTATTTCTACTAAATTCGTAATGATTATTGAAAGTATCCTGCACACAGAGTTATTAATATATATTATGTAAGTATAAAACATCGTCACAAACCTTAAATGGGTCGGATTCAGCTCAACTAAATACGTATTGACGTTGCCCAAAATCTGTGCAACGTATAGGAACATGAAGAACAACGCTATGCTCAGTATTGGGATCCTGATGAACACCAGCAGGAGCCCACAGAAGGACGATATGGCGAACACTATGAGCGTTATAGTCTTCTTGCCGAGGGGTCCCACGACGAAAGACAAGGCTATCATTAGTAGTGTTGACACGCCGGAGTAGATCATAGTCGCGTACAACGCCATTGGCTGGATGGAGCCAGTGCAGTCGTCTGATCCCTGGAAGATTGTTTGAGAATATGAAATACCTATTTGGGATCCATTTTTGTATTGACGATTACTACCGGTAACAGTTGACATAACATAGTAACAGTAATAAATACCCTTACAACTCTTAATTGTAGTATTATCGCGGGCACGACCCTTTGAGCTAGGTACTATTATAATAGAAAGTGAACAGTTCCAGCTTGCGTAACAAAATAAAGAAACATAAATTTAGTTGATGGCGTTAATAAAAATTAATGTATAAAAAAACGTACCAAATGTTAAGACTTTCATGGGCGGTCCAGTTTTTGAAAGACTTATTACTACTAAAATAGTATTAAATAAAATAACAACTTACCGTGCTATCAGTGCTAGAACTCTGACTCGCAACTTCGCAGAACGTACGGCCAGCGTTACTCTGTTCGTCAGTGAAGTATGCGTTCGTCATAGTTGGCACCCACATGGTGAAGCCTGTTGACCTGTACACATTAGTAATAAAAAATATTAAGCGGACAAGTCAAGACTGAATACGACCCATGAGTTTTTGCGCGAAAATCCCCTGGGAAAGTTGCCACCATTCAAATTAAATTTAGTACCTACTTAGAAGAAATATGTGGTAGAAAATAAATATGGGACTTTCAAGTGCTCAATTTTAAAATGCAGTTAGATAAGGTAAGAGTAAGTAATATATAGTATGTAAGGATAGAGACATATTTCAGAATGCATTTATAATTATATATTGGAAATAAAGAGAAGGCCGACGCATTTCTTGTTGTCAGCTTAGATTAACTAAGTAAATGCCTACAAAACTTACGTCATATAAGCGGTTAGTAGTAAGTAGTAAAGCATGGCGGAGTTCTTCAATAGAGGAGGCTTAAACAGAGGGGCTGTCTGGTTCCAGATCTTTTTCATCACAGAAGTCTCAGAAGAAATATTTACTAAGGGTTCGTCGAGGTACACATGCATCACCTGAAAATAATTTATCATTATAAGTATATTTATATATATATATATATATATATATATATATATATTTATATCATTTAAAAATATAAGGGTGAATTTATATTTTAGCGAAATATGTAGAATGAAAAGTAGATCTACATACTTATTACAGAAAGTTAGGGCGTCTTCCCGAGAATTTTCGAAAATTCCTGCGATTACCTTTCAAACGGCTCGTTTGACGTTTACTCATAAGACATAACTCATTTGTACTCTTAATACACAATAAAAATAAAGTTCAATTCCTACCTACGCTTCCACGGCAACATAAATTGAACCTACCAGATACCCTTTTTTCATCTGCGGAAAATCCACCATGAACTCTGCCGGACACTTACCGGCTAAAAACCACATGGCCCTTCGGGAATCTGGAGTGTCATTAAATAAATTTAGTCAACGCGTTCAATAATAAAATTAAGTTAAAGCAAAAAGAAAAATGTTTTAGGAAGCTAAAAAAGGAAAGAAGGGCCGAGATTTGCATTTCCTAGGGGCCTTTACCTATATGTCTCAATCCGGCCCTGGATATAGATAAATCCGTCACATACTTCTGTGTTCTAGTAAAACGTGAGAGATTAAAATCATAGTCTTTACGTATTATTAGTGTATTATCTATGATAAGTCATTAGAATGCGACAACAGGTGGTGACGTTCTCAATAAAGTCTTTGTTAATACAAGGAAGTTGCTAACCGTATTATCAGTTGATAAGCTAATAATAAATTGCAATCAAAATGAATCAAGAACATTTACTTATCCATTTGTATTGATTGATAGCGTTCCAGTTTGCCATATAAGTTAAATTTTCCATAATATACCTATAGAGAATTAGTATTATAGTAATAATTCTCTCTCTTCAAACATATACATACACACCCAGACCCAGAACAATTAACTGTAGATCATGCAAATATTTGCTCCGTACAGGAATCAAACCTGCGACACCTGACGCAGCAGTCGGTCTCTCGACCACGGCGCCAAACGCGCCGTCAACACTCAAAAATTAAATTCCAAAGATACTCACAGAATATTTCGACTGTCCTGTTGGTCTAGTGGTTAGTAGCCCTGACTGCTAGGCCGGAGGTCGTGGGTTCGATTCCCACCCAGGACAAATGTTTGTGTGATGAGCACGATCATTTGTTCTGTGTCTGGGTGTAATTTATCTATAACATGTATGCATTTAGAAATATATAAGTATGTTTATCAGTTGTCTAGTACTCATAACACAAGCTCTGCTTAGCTTGAGACTAGACGGCGTTGTGTGATAGTTGTGGAATATTTATTTTTATTTTTATTTTATTTATCTTTCTCAAAACCGGTGTTGGTATGGAATATAGATTTCAAAACCTCCAGGGCTTCATTGCCCCTGTCTTTACTCAGCAAGAATTTAGGGCTTTCTTGCAGAAACAAGCTAAACATGACCCCAATACCACCCGGAAGACAGATGACCTGCATCAGCAGCCGCCAGGGTCGGTACACCATGCCAAGGAAGGAGATCTCGAAGCTGAAGTCTAGATTAAATATTGGTAGGGCGAAGGCTGTTGGAAAGAGAAATGTACCACAGAGTCAGAATAATCTGTCATTTACGATGAGTGTGGTCTGTGGAGGTGATATATTATACACACCAATAAGCAACAAGAACAACATGATATAACAAATATAAAGAATATTAATGGTTTTGCCGCTATTATTAGGAACAGATGTGCATCAATGATGACGCGTGTTCGCGGCAGCACTAACAGTATTTTAAGTGTATTTGCAGATCGGTGGGATTCTCCGATGTTGCGGAGGTGGATGCAGCTTCACGCTGAATTTTAATTGTGTATTGTTTATCTGTGTCTGTAAAGTACTAACACTAGAAGATAAGTAAAATTGTTACTAACCCTATGGACTTCGGTCTGAAATAAAAGCTTTCTTCTTCATAACCTGGGTAAGGCAAAAGATAAGGCAAAGGATAATTATAACCGACCTCACTCGAAAAGTTAAAATGGAATTGGGTTAGACACATCTGCTGCATGTCACTACACAACTCTCGACCTGATGGATCCCCATGCAAAGAAAGCGACAGCGCGTTAATCCCAGGCGCAGATAGTGGACTAAGCTAGACGCCTTCCAAAAAATCCTTATGGGAGTCCTTTGCCCAGCAGTGGGACAGTTTAGGCTCATAACAATAAATAAATATAAGGCAAAGGAATAGGAGCTGTAGTGTTGGATTACACCCACATTTTACCAATGCGGATAATAAGGCCCAGGTGAGATGAGCTCACTGACATTTTCTGGACGAAAGAATACCAAGGAATACTGTATATTCTTTTTCTTTTCATGTGGTTAGGAGATAATCTAGTATAAGAGTTGTTCAAGACATCTCTGACTCGGCTAAGCATATGCTAACCGACGGTTTAACGTGCTCTTCGAAGTATTGAAATGCACCTAGTGATCACTTATCTACTGACCGCGCTAAGCCTTGCTCTTGCTGATCACTTCAACAGGCTATGAATATCTCAAGAATACTATTGATGCTCAATCTAAAAATAAGTGTAAGAGGAATCCACTGGTGCAAGAAATTTCCCATGTAAAAGTTTCTTACAGCATATAATGAACTGCACGATCATGGTGGCGCTGGCCATCAGAAACATGAACCTGCTGCGGTGCTTGCTCGGAACGCTCTCCGCCAGCAGGACGAAAGCTGCCGCGTTCGCTGATGATGAGCTAAAGAACATTAAGTAAAAAATAATGAATTATTGGTTTTTGCAATTTGGCAATTTTGAGGCATATCATACAACTGATATGTGTGTATCAGTTGTATTTGTACAGACAAATCTGAAAGTATTAAAGACAGGAATATAGGACTCATGTCAATACGGCACTGCACACTGTACCAAATTATTTTTTAGATTGTGAATTCCTTCATGGTCGTCGTGTCGCATCCCTACCCACTAAAACCACACAGTCCTTCACTAGATTTTACTGGGTCCAGGATCGTAGTTATATTTACCGCAGTTGTCAATGGACTCCATCACTATAATTGTTTTTGTCCCAGTCTGTCTGCTCTGCACACATACTCCAGCGAGGCCACCCTCCACACTACCTAGTACCTACAGAAGTAATGAGCGCCGCTGCCACTGTCTCAGATCTGTCAATGTTCGGGCTACAAACTATCGAAGTTATACGCTCACTCCTACGGCGCATGAAGCAATCGTCCATGTCACGACGGAATTATGAATTGTGTATATATTTTAAAGTAAACAACATACTGACCAAAAGTCTCCCAGCGATGGTTTAAGTAATGTACGTTGTAACATCTTGCAAAATAAACTCACAATGCGACTGAAAGCAACTTGAGGACGGCCAGGATGATAAAGCTTGGTGCCATGGTGGCTGCCAGGCTGAGGATGAAGCCTACTGGCATGGCGATCAGTAGCGTGGTGCGGCGGCCTTTAGTGTCGGCGCATAGACCCCAACCGTATGATGATAAGATGACACCTGAGGAATATGAATGTTAATAAATGGTTCCGAAGATTCAGACTCATTTGTTTGGAACAAGGTATTGCGTTCACTTTCCTATTTACAACACTTAATGACCAAGATATATTTAATCTTCAGAACAATGACTTCATACAGATTGCAAACTAATTAGTGTAATTCCCACGATCCCCACATAAATAAAGTCATACAAAAAGATTGACTATGCAGGGGGATTAAAATACGTATAATTTCGTATATGTCATTATCGAAAGCAAACACGTTGGTTACTCATTTACACTTTTATGGAGCATTACAGGAAATATCAATTCGTTAATAAGCATTATTAATACGGTAGGTACCTACTAAGAACCTACGCTATACTGCAGTTTACGCGGCTACGTTTGAAGAGGGTATTCTCATCACATCACGACAAACATTGGCATCAATTATGCTGATGTAGCCCAACTATGCCGTTTTTATTACCAGTTACTATAGGACCGAGATAAATATTAATTAAGAGAAGTCCAATTCTTTAGACACTTCAAACAAAAATCCAGATACATACACGAAAACTCTCTAAACTTAGGGGCCGTCCATTAATCACGTGATGTCTTTTGGTGATACGTGGTGAGGTTTAAGACCAACCCCCACCCCTACCCAAAATCACTTGTATTTTTAGTACCTACAAAGAATCTTAAAATTTTTAGGATATTATCTTTAAATAGGTACAGAAAATAAATACACGTGAACACTACAACCCCCCTCCCCTTGTGATATTTCGTGATTTTTGCCAATGGGGTGGTAATCACGTAAGGCTCTAAATGGGGGGAGGTGGTCCCCCCTTTTAGAGCCGTGATTAATGGACGGCCCCTTAACTCTTAGTAAAATCCCAAATTTTAGTTTAGTTGGACTATATGTAAATTAACGTCATTATCAATCATCTTACCTATCAGTGGTATAGCAGACAACAAGCCCTGCTGCGAGGTGTTGAGCGACATGTCGCAAGCCACGGCCGGCAGCACCACGGAGAACCCGAAGATGTCGAGGTACATCGCCAGTATGAGCAGGCAGCAGGTTAACAGCATACCAATGTTGTATATGCCGAAACCTGGTGGAAGAAGATAGAGGGTTCGGACAAGACTTTATACTCTCTGCGTCTTTTACCTCAATGCGAGGTAAAAGACGAGACTCAATGAGGGTCGTGTTCATTATGAGCCACTATTCTATCGACTATGTTCCACCATTTTGACCTATCCTCTGCATTGTGGATGACGTCGCTAACACTGGTATCGAGTGTCGATCGAATCTGATCCGACCAACGCATAGGAGTCCGTCCCCTAGGTCTTTTGCCCGTCCATCATGCCAGTGACTAGCAGTTTCTCAAGATTGTCGTCTCGTTTTCTGGCAACATGTCCGAAACCTCAAGGACCCGCGGAGACATGTGGTGGAGAGTCTCTGGGTGATCCCTAATTCTTTCAGTGTGAACCCGGGGCGGGTCGTTAGTTTTATGATAAATTATAATTAATGATTACCATCTAACATGCCAGCCTAGGTACCAAATTAATTCCATAGGTACCTATACTTTACACTAAGAAAATTGTCTCATCAGCTTTAACTGTTCTAAGAACATAAGATCTATGTCCTTTTCTGAACGCAGAGGCAAACAATGTATTATCAAGACTAAATTACCATACAACTCTCACTGCTTCGTGATTCCGACATGTGCGTCAGCGTGCTGTGACAACAACACCACGTGCGCTTGCGTTGTCATGAGAGGCTCGGCGTGACAAAGCATATCTTTGAATGGCTCCCCATCTCTTTGATATATATCACGAATTCACGATGGGGAATTGAGACGTTGTTCGCTTAGCCTAAACAGTCGTCTGTGAAACACGTATCGATAATAGATTTGAATAAGTATATTGTGTCATTCAAGATAAATCTTTGAAAAGCAATAGCGCATGCTTAGCGAACTCTATTCGTCGATTTTTTTCCATTTAATATTGTATGTTTGCATTGTGTCAGTCTTGGTGTAAGGAGATGGTATAAATTTGTTTACAATTTATTATAGATCTGTGCTTTTTTTTTTCATATTACGAGTACAGATAGGATACCTATATTAAGGTCTTACTCAAATTTTTTATGTCAAGGCTCTATAGATATTAATAAATTCCGAACATTTATAATTATTGAGGAATAAAGGTTTTATGCAAACAGAAGCATCAATTAATATGTTAAGCTTGAAAAGACATAATTTTATCCTAAACGGCATGTTTTCAAGCTATAGATTGACTTATTATTTATTGCCCAGATATCGGTATTTTACTATTTTTCGTTTATATTAGCGGTTCAATGCTGAACAGTATTCTTATTTCTGTACCGTACCTGGCGTCCGAGCACGGATCTTTTCGACAAACTTGTCGACTCGATAAAAGTTTTTATGTATTGAATTTTATCGTTTTATCAACACTTTATGTCAAATTTGACGTATTAAATCGACAATCATGTCGACAAAAAGAACCATGCTTGCACCGCTGTATTGATTAAAATCCTCGAATTTATTTCCGCATGGAACCTTCGGTGTTCGCGACCAACTCGCACTTACCCATTTTTAAAATACTAAATGTAAAGATTTATATTGTTTCGATTGAGGTAGGCAAATAACAATGGTTGATAACTTACTAAGTAGCCATTGTTAATTTAATCAGTTTTTACGAGTGTCAGATATAGTGATATAAATTGATTAAGCAATATTTCCTTACAAAAAACCCAATGATCTAATATCTCATAAACAGATAGGCCTAAATTATATTTTTTATCGGTCTCGTATACTTAAAACGGATTATTTTGAATCAAGAGAATGTAATTTTGCATAAAGTATGAAGAAGACTAGTTGCTTAGTATTTCTAGAACGTTGTTACAGTTAAATAACCACCTCCGTGCGAGCACGGTTCTTTTAGTCGATTTTAAACGCGAATTTGACCACACTCAATACATTTAAATTAAACCTTTATCGACTCGTCAGGTTTATCGTTACCCTCAAAAAGAAGACGAAAATCACTCTTATCTTATCTAAATCATCTAAGTGTATATATTTGTAAAGATTATATAAGTGTTTGTTATAATAGCTTAACGACCATTGGCTTCTGCGATATTTATAGGTCATGACTCATGAGTAAGATTTCCGCACGTAGTAGCCACTTGTATATCTTAGACCAACAGAGTCATAAGCAGAGATATATTTGATACTAGATGTCAGTGACAAAGTATCTAAATAATCGGAAAAACTAGGTACCTACAGTCAGCGTTACATGTTTAGTGACATTCAAAACGTACAACTGAATTTATATAAAACTAGCTGATGCCTACGACTTCGCCTGCGTGACAAAATGTAGTCCATGTCTTTCTCCAAAGTCCAATCTATCTCCTTGACAAATTTCATTACGATCCGTTCGGCCGTTTAGTCGCGAAAAGGTAACAAACAAACAGAGTTACTTTCTCATTTATAATATTAGTATGGATGCACTTCGGATTAATACTAACATTCTTCTGTAAACCCTATTGAAAATATATCTAAGCTACATAGCATCACGCCTGTATTCTCCGAGGGGTCCCCCTCCCGAGTACAACCCACATTTTACCAATGGTGTTATTAAGTCCATGACGGCCTATTGTCGTCCACCGGGCTCAATTGCAACATCCGAACTGCTACTGAGATTGTACTATCAGAAAAACCCTATGACTCTGCCCGACCCCGATAGAGCTTTTACTACATAAATATTCTTGTCAAAACTAATTGAAAAAGTAACACTACTTTTACTTTAGTGTGTAGTCGCTGGGAACATCCCTGATCCCTTTAATTAAGTACATTACCAATTTAAATTTTTTACTTAATAATTTAATATATATAAGGTCCTAATTTATTAGGTAATTTCGTTTTAAAGGGGTAATATATAAGTCAAATACATTCACTTAAGCTAAGAATTAAATGGATATAACAAAATATTTGTAATTAACATAGTACTAGCATGACGAAAACAGCACCTTGAACACGAACATTGAGAAAAAAAAAATAGTTGTAAAAATTTTAATTATGTTTTATATGAATCCTTATCACTTACACATGGACCCCTTCAAAGGAAATTACCTAATAAATTAGGACCTTATATATAAGTAAAGTTGATTAACAAACCGGTTTTTTCTCGGGAGCAGTCAATTTCAGAATATTATTGTTAAAATTAAAAATTAAAATTAAAAATTGTTTATTGACCCCATTAAGTTATTAAGAATACTTGTGTTAGGGCCGACTCGCTACTTCCCCTGTATTACATTTACATACTGGAGTCTGTATATGTATTGTTATAAAGGTTATTATTATTTTATAACCTTTATCAAAAAATATTTTGTTAATTTATACGGAACCCTCGCGCGAGTCGCGAGTTAAAAATCCGTCTGTCTGTCGGCGAAAAATATCCACCTTGAGGTAGTGTTACTTCGCTTGTAACGAAACCATAGCGCGATTCAGGATACCTAACAACGCCATCTAGAGAGGCAAAGGTTAAACTTTTATATTAAAGTGCAGATCACTCAGTTTTTTTATATTTATTAAGTAATTTGCTGATACCCATAAGTACTGAATAAAAATAGTCATATAAATTAATATAATGACAATGAGACACTAAAAATAATAAAGATTACTTGTAAGCAAAATAAAAATTTGATTAAAATAATTTAGGTATTGTGTTTGGTAAAATAGAATTGTGTGACAAAATTGTTGTTACATCAATAAATAATATTATTTTAAATTTATACATTTATTTGGTGGTAATAATAATTAAATATCTAATATTACTGATTTCTAACACGTAACGTTTCTAAGATAAGAGTAAACTATGAAGGAACTAGCTGATGCACACGGCTTCCCTCGCGTGGATGTCAGTTATCGCGACCAAGAGTAATTAATCATGAAATTTTAATACCGTTCCCGCTTTCCAATAGGGAATATGCATGTGATTTAAATATGAGTAAATTTTTTTTTTTTGTAATCCTTATTACTACTGAATCACACCTACACCTTTATTTTTTCAATTAATTCAGTGATAATATTAGAAATAAAATAATAAAAATAATTAATTAATTCCCGGATTATTGCCCATTTTCGTTGAAGCTCCCAGACGGCTTATTTTTTTCCGACACCTCCAACAAATATAATTATATTTTAGCCAATGTGTACAAAAACTTGACAAATTATATACTAAAATATTCCTCTTGAATTAATCTACCTATTAAAAAAACCGCATCAAAATCCGTTGCGTAGTTTTAAAGATCTAAGCATACATAGGGACAGACAGCCGGCGGGAAGCGACTTTGTTTTATACTGTTCGGCATTACCATCCTTCCGCCGTTAGACCAATTTATTTAGTGTTGTCGGCACAGATAATAAATACTACTAGGTGTTGGCTAATGCGCCATCGATGTATCAGCATTATCAGCCTCGGTAGTAACACCCATTCAGCCATATTATCTATCGCACTATCCATTAATAGTGTCCTCGTTTTTTTCCTCAGTTTTTATACTGGGTGGTGCAAAACAGGCAACACAACTCTGGTAAGAGGCTTCGGCCGCGGCTGGTTACCACCCACCGGACGAAGAAGTGCCGTGAAGCGACCTAGTCATGTTTCGGGATGTAGTCCGGTGCAACCGTTGTGGGAGACGGGTCTGGGCAGATGCATCAACTCCCCAACTATCGTTCTCCTCAAATCTATTATTATTATTATATTAAATATACTTTATTGTACACCAGAAACAGGTAATAATACAGCACAGAAGAAATAATAGTACAATGGGCGGCCTTATCGCACACGGCAATCTCTTCCAGGCAACCTTAGGATGGAGAAAGTGGACTTGTTAACCATCTATCCACTCTACCTAACGAGTGAATAGGTTTATTCTGGATCTAAGTGCTTCATCCTCGGCCAAACCGTCGCTTACCATCAGGCGAGTTGGTGGCCAAACGTAGATCCATTTTTGATAAAAAAGTAAAATATTAAATATTTCAATTTAAAAAGATTCATTTCAATCAAAAAACTTATCCAAACTTAATCATGAAAGAAAAATATGCGGACCCAAGATCTATAAAAAATATCTGTATCAACTATTATACATTACACATGCGTGACCTGCGTCACTGGTCTATGTTTAGTGCGAGGACTTTGGTTCGACTCCCGGGTAGGGCAGTGGTAATAGCTTATTTATTCAGAAATTCCCAACCAATGAAATAGCAACCCGGGATGTTTGGAATTATGCCAGGTGGATGACAATAGAGTCACCATGGATCTAATAGATACCAGCATTGGTAAAATGTTGTTTAACTGTGTACGCCTTTGGGGAGTACAGGATTGCTGCTATGCACTATATACCACAAATTTTAAATTATGTAGACGACAATAGGCTCACCATATGGAACTCAATAACGACATTGGTGAAATGAGGTGTACCTGCATAAAGCATGCCTAATTTCTTAAATTTCTTATAGATTATGTTTTTAGTTTTGTGATAATCACACAACTATACATTATTGGGTTTGGCGTCTGTTACTACTGATGATTTAAACATCATATCCAATGGCTTAATTTATTAATGTAACTTCTTTTAAGGCGTCAATGTGTAGTGATAAGGATTAATTTAGCCTGTTGACTCGCCAATACCAGACACTATAGAAATATTATTTTTATCGCTTGCAATTTTGTGCGTTCGAGAGTAGAGTTTCATTTTAAATTTGATTAGTAAGTTTTTTTTTCTTGTTTGCCGTTAGAGGAGCATTTCTCTTGCTAGTACTATGGTTATTACAAAGAATTTGTTATGTCTATTTAATTTGGTGTAAGTGAATATTTTTAAAAAGATGTTACCTCCATATTTAATAATAAAAAAAAAAAACATATAAAGTACTTACCCGTAAGATCCAGCGCCTCTTCAAAGCTACTTTTCTTCAAAACGGTATCACCAATAGCGAACGCCATTATTACGAATTAATTTTTAAAACTATGAAAAATTATTTAAGTTAATAAATATCTACGCTTTTACTTATATTTAGACCTAATTATATTTATATAAAAACACGACAATCTTGCTTGTATTTGGACATAATTATAATAACATTTGATATTATTATAACACGATAATCTCATAAAAATAAAATTATTTCAGTTATTTTATGACGAATCGCTATCAACTGTACAGGCGAAGCCAAACGCGAGTCACCAGACTTGTTTTGTTTAATGGGAGGCCCCAATTAACGAACTTATTAATGTCTCTAACATATGATCTAATTATAAATTGCTGTATGTATATCACAGATGAAATAGTCGTACAGTCGACTAACCGTACCCGATACTCGTTTATATATGGTTTCTTGTTATTCGTACGAAGGCAGATAGACTGCGGACATTGCTAAGGGAAATTTTCCGATCGGTCGAACAAAGATAAACTTGCATTTCTACGTAGGAGCTGAGTGGAAGGGGGCACTTGGTTATGGAACTGCTCCACAGATATGCAGTGATAGTCAAAGATCGCAGTTTCGAATCCAATCCATGCATCACTGACATTTTGTTGTCATATGCGTATTATAAATTAATTATCACTTGCTTAGAATGGTCAAGGTGCATACATATGAGATGTTTTAGAATTTCAGTGGTGTGTAAAGCCATGTCGAAGGCCTACGGGTGATTTAAACTCTGACACTAGGTTATCTGTCAACCATACGATAAGAAAAAGAAATGATGCTTGACAACAAATGCTTGAAAGTTTCACAACCAGTTTTATCACGAGATCTCTTGTACCCAGTATTCAAGTTGTGATTGTCAGAGAAGCAGTTGCTTCATGTAAAATACTGGAATTAAGCTGCATCTGGTATTGTACATGGAGCGACTGCCTATCTAACCTCCACAACCTAATTACTGTATCACACGATTTCGCGTGGTATGTCTGGTTGTCAGACTTTCAGGCCTCTGACTACTTGTAACGGCTGTCATAGATCTCAATTTGACAACCGAGACCGACGGCTTAACGTGCTCTCCGAGGCACGGAGGGGTCTCGGTATGAAATGATGGTACCATCCACAGACGGACCGCGACAAACGCAGCTTAACCACGATCGATCTATCTATGCGCCTGTTACTTAGCCACAAGCCCCTCCCCCAAGCCTGCCCCTGGCCTGTAACCACTCGGCCACCACGACGGTATCAAATGGTATCAAAATATTAGTTTTGGAACTGAAACAATGTTGCATTTATTGTGCGTGTCACACACGAAGTCAATTCATTAGTCATTTCAGTTATCACATCATTCACTGGCCTTTGTGGGCTTATGTATGAATACATTTGGCTTCGTGTACCTACGTGGCTACGCTGGTTTACGGAACTGATTTACTGTATTGATTCTTCTGACCCCGAGTCCGGCGCATCTTTGATGATTTGATTGGAGAGATTTACTAAGAGTAATATTGACCTAGATTCTTTGAAAAAAACATAGTTGTCATAAACTACTTAATAAGCAGACGAGCTGCGGAAATGATGTACCTACTTAAGAATTTGTGTCATGTTTAATTTGTTGTTATGTACGTCTAATGATAATTCTATTTCGTCACTACAATATCTAAAAATTTGAAATTAAAAAATATGATAAGCTAGAGATTAGATAACAATGTCTGGGATTATGAAATTAAAAATATGTTTTAGGTTAGGGTCACATAAGTAATAACTTAAGTGTCCTTTGTGAATGCCAACTAGTTGAAATTTACTGAAACTATAATATGAAATTGGTGGTTTAAAAATCGACGATAATTTTAGGTGACACCTTTTTGCTCATTTTAAATAATTACACAAATCCAAGACCATAGCCAAATGTTTGTATTGGATACCTAGATTGCTTTTATCCGTTGAAGAATTTATCTTTTTCTCATAATCCAAGATCTGATCTCAACTAAATTTATAAACCATTTTTATCCCAAATCATTACAATCAATGAATAACAGTGGAAAATATCGCGTACCCAAAATTATAAAGTCAAATTGTTAACCTACTCTTTTTTGGATATCGTTAAAAAAAAGCTTCTAGAAAAGGCATAATAACCCAAAAATATTTCTCACAATGTTGTGTTTAGGTACTTATCTATACCTAATTATTAGATAAATTTCGTGGCTTGATGTTTTCGATATCACCAATAAAATTAGTCACGTTTTACCAAAACACGTTTATGAAAATGTGACCAAGTTTTCTGAGTTCAAACAGCGAGGTAGGTAGTCGTGAAACGGATGTCCGTCCATATTGTGTACCTAAGTATTCAGTACAATACTCATGTTTTGTTGATCAATTGTTATAACCTAACAATAATTGTAACTATAGCGCTCTTTTCATGGGAATGGACGTCAAGTTGTTGACTTGTCTACAATCGTAATGCGTGTAATTATGCAAAACCAAAAAGTTTACTTAAAGTATAAATGAATGACGGTTGAGCCAAGATGTCAACAGGATATTTAATTAAGAAAATGTATGTCATAACTCAATTTGCAATCATGAATCAAATCGTAAGTAGGCCTATGTTCAGCAGTGGACATAGGCCTCTTTCATAGAACTCCAAAGAACAGTCTTGAGCCAGCTCCATTCACCTTCTGCCTGTGATCTATATGATGTTATAAGTATATGAATTGGGCGTGGGGCCATCCTAAACTGTGTCTGCAGATTCGTGGCCGCCATTCGAGCATGTTTTTTCCAGGCCGTTGTCGATTCTACGAGCTATATGCCATGCTTACTGCCTTCTTCAACTTGCTGACTCTGATAGCAATATCTCCACGTTAAACTGGAACCGAAGTCGCTCAGTAAGCTATGGAGAGTTGATGGCTCACTCCATAGCTCGCTTCGCATGAGCGACTATAGAGATAGCTTTCCATGCTTGATGCTATTGACAATAATAAATAGGTAGGTCTAAATTAATTTATTCCTAGATTCGATTCCCAGGTCAGGCAAAGGGTTATTGGAATTTTCTGTTAGAAAATTCTCAGTAGCAGCCCGGTGTTTGGAATTGTGTGTGGTAGATAGCAATAGGCTCACCACCTATTACATGGGACTTAATAACAGCATTGGTGAAATGTGGGTGTACAATTGTGTACGCCTCTGCCTATCCCTTCGGGGAATACAGGCGTGATGCTATGTATGTATGTATGCATGAACTTTATTGTTTTAAATACCTATGTAAAATATTTTATATAATTCAAGATGTCTTTGAAAAAGCATTAACGCATGCTTAGCGAACTCTAAAGTTAATGTAATATATAATATTGTATTAAATGGTCGGTCACTTGTAAGTACTGAATTGATTGCAATGACGTCGCCATAAGACGTGTTAAAATATGGAAGAAGAATTCGCGGTGGTGAGCAGAGGTCGAGATGGCTTAGTGGTCAGAGCGCCTGGAGTATCTATCCGGGAGGCGCAGGTTCGAATCCTGTTCGCGGCCTATATTTTATATAGTCTATATACTGCAAATAAAGTATTTGTATTTGAGTAAGCTAACTAAGCTTTCTCAATGTTGTTAGCGATTAAATCCTTATACCTGTTAAAATTTGTGTATTTTGTTTATGTTTTGATGTTTGATACGCCGTTACACAAAAACACCCGAACGGATTTGGATAAAATTTGGCACACAAATAGTTTGTAACACGGGATATTTTTTTGTCACGCAAACGAGTTCCCTGGCCTCAGCTAGTATCCAGGGGCGGATTTCCCTATAGGCCGAGTAGGCCCGGGCCTAGGGCGGCAAAATTCAATTGTCATCAAAAGTCAAAAGACAATTTGTGAATAACGATTCATTGCTTCTCACAAATAGAAATGGTAGAACACACAATAGAACAATTACAAATAGAATGGTATCTGAAATACTGATTGAGATAATTAAATCATTTACTGACTATCGTTTTTTTTAAAATTTAATTTCTATAGTTTATTTAATTTCTCATGCTTTACAGCACATAGGGGGCGGCAATCTTTCGTAGGCCTAGGGCAGCTAACGTATCAAATCCGCCTCTCCTAGTATCTCATGATTTTACCTAAGATGCGATGCAATTTAATATTTTATGTACTTTTGTGTCAATAAACTAATTTAATTTCAAGTACACTATATGTCGAGTTATCCTCACAATGTTATATTTTCCTCTACCTTCACGGAAGTTATTGAGTTTTTCTTTTTCTATATAATATTTATGCTGACTCCAACAGATTCCGTTGGCATTTTCTTCAAAGGATTTTACTCTTGCGCGTTCCTAATCTCTAGTCTAAATACAGAACCACTCACTTGAGTGCTGACGGACATGTAAACAAATAATAATTGACACAATCAAAGTAAGTTTTTTTTTTATATTTCGTTAAATAGATGTTAAATAAATAAATAAAATATTTGGAGCTAAATGTACTAGGCACTAGATAATTATACAACTTTCATTAAATTATTATTGTGTTTACCAATCTTACCTACGACATAAATCTAAAATAATATTTTAGGATGAGTATCTAGGTAAATATAATCGTTAATTCATTATCACATCACAAAAAACATACGCACAAAAATCTATAAAAATAGTTACGCAAAGTTATACTGTTCACCCTTTTATCCAATGCCGTTAATTTGCCCCTTATGGTGCGCCTTGGGTGCGCCTATTACATTTTTTTTTTGCAACGAGCCTTTTATGTTTTTAACGTTGCATTATTAAGTATATTAATTTATGACTATTTTGGGACTAACAAATAAATTTTATCTAAAAAACTAACTGAACAATGTAGGTACCTACACTATATATTAAAAGTTTAACCTTTGCCTCTCTAGATGGTGTTGTTAGGTATTCTGAATCGCGCTATGGTTTCGTTACAAGCGAAGTGACACTACCTCGCGATGAAGATTTTTTCGACGACAGAATGACGGATTATTAACTCGCGACTCGCGTGAGGGTTCCGTATAAATTAACATAATATATTCGAATATTCGATAAATAATTATATAATCTTTTAGATTAATGTAAAATATCCTTTTAAATTCTGAGTCTGATAAATAAATCAAAGAACTAAGAGAACAAGGTACCAACTACCAACAACGCTCGCTAACGCCATCTAGTAACAAAATTTGAACTAAATGATGTATTAATAAACTATTTCTGGTGAGCGCGATTTTTGGCTGATTAAGAATTTTGTTTATATTCATATAACATGCCGATCTCTTTTTATTTCTTTTTGTCTTCAATGTTCTTATCAGTGGAACAATCGTCATCCCTTTCAGCCAAAGATGATAAAACCACCCTTCAGCCTTCAAGTATGTCTTTATTTCAACCATTGGTAACAATAACGCGACTCTCACTTTCTCTTAACTTGTTGTACAAAGCCACGTCTCACTCTCCCCTTCCTTTCTTTGTTTCCATTTGATGATACATAAATCTGGAACTTGAAATCCCTCCAAAGTCATCAGAATTAGTAGTTTACGAGTGTTACTGATAATCGCGACCGCATACAAAAGGGTGATAACTCCGCATAAACTTGGTCAACCATTTAAAAAAAGGTAAATGGTTCGAATCCAAGACACGCACAACTGTTTCTTAGAAGTAATGTGTTTTATAAATTAATCACCTGCTTAAAACGGTGAAGGAAAACATCGTAAGGAAACCAGCACACCGGAGAGATGTTCTCGATGGTGTGTAAAGCCATGTCAGAGACCTACGGGTGATTTAAATTTTAAACTATGGCACTAGGTTGTTCATCAACCACACGATAAGAAGAAGATTTGTAAAGTAGTAAAAAAATAGACACAATGGTATTGAATGAAATCAGCTGATATGCCTCTAAAGGGGTTGGGGTGACTTGGGGCGGCGCCTACACCAGCTGGTCCCTTTCTCCCCTTAGGGAAAGCGACGCCGTTTTCGGTCTCTTTTACTCGCATTGTGGAAAGTCGATAACCTCTTGATAGAATCTGCTCTCCTGGTAAATATGACTAAAATGGCGGATCCGTCAACGATTTGGACTCTTAGCTGGGCCTTGGCTAATAGGCCCCATCGAGGCCTCAAGTGTTGATGGTTTTCTTGAAACGAAACGCAGATTTTCCTTATAGAAATTAAAACATAATTAATGTCCTTCTTTTTGGTTACCAAGCAACTTTATTAGACAAAATAAAAATAAAAATATTATTAACATTTTCCTTAGTTAAAATAATTTAAAATTTTCGTCTTTTATTCTCATACTTGAAGTGAAATGGATTTCCTCTTAGAAAACCGTTTGAAATCTTTTCTCCGAAGTTTTCACGACATCTGACTTACTAGGCGCACAAAGCATAGAGGAGTTAGAAAAATTCCTTTCTCAGAACACTGAGTTACGAAAACCACCAGTTGAATAGAAGATCAGTTCCCTGAAATTATTGGTTTTAAGGAGCACTATTATTGTAGTTTCAAAATTAATATGAAGGAATTATACAAGTCATGGAGACGATAAGTGACGCTATTCATTAATTATTGCTTTCAAGAAAATTATTGTAAATTGTTTGTCTCTACATTTGTATCAAATAAAGATTATAACCTACACGTAATGCGCCATGCCTGTGTGTTAAAATTGTTTATTTATTATCCTAAAGAAAGCATGTAAGTAATAAAATATTTGCAACTCATTCAACCCTCTGTGAATATATTTGAAGCATAAACCTAGAATGTGAAGTTTCTAAGGCATAACCAACTTGTTCTTACGTGTTGATTATTAATATTCGAATTCCAGAAAAGTAAGTTATTCTATCTAATTTCGTATCTCCTATGTCCACGATAAATAGCGAAGGGGTCGCACAGGGGTGGGCGAACTGGCCGAAAATCAATACTAGACAAATTCCACGCATGCGTACTGCGCCGCTTGTCCACGTGCGATCCCGTCGTCGCAACCCCACCTCTTAGTAAGTCTGCTCGCCTAGTACCGCCGCCCACAATTCTGAAATTTCCCTGCCCTCGTCGCCAGGTTTCCCGGATGTGAAAACCTTCGACTTCCGCTGTTTAGGGCGGCATAACGTTTTCAGCTCTGAAAGCTGTCTGAAAGCCTGCGAGGAGCATCCTGAATTATTTTCACGGAGGTGTTGAGGTTATATTACTGCGCATCTTTTCTGCGCAGCTCAACAAGTAAGGAGTGAGAATGAATGGGTTTTGATAGCTTTCATTGTTTTCATAAATTGCGGCGTTCATTCATGAATGTAGGGTATCGACGCTGGTAGTGTAATAGTAGATAATAGTATTGCAAGAAATTATAAACAAATTTACGCTATACTTCATGAAATTGAAATTATATAGAGCACTTGAACATGTATATAATATCTTAGGTTTTCGCGATCACTACACATTATAATAAAACAACTGATAACCAGAAATTATAATAAACCCACGAAGGGAATGAATGAAAGACAACTACATGCAGCTGAGATGAGAATGTTAAGAGGGATGTGTGGTGTGACGCGGATGGATAGAATTAGAAATGAATATATAAGAGGAAGTCTGAAAGTGGCACCGGTGACTGAGAAGTTGTGTAGAAATCGTTTAGCATGGTATGGGCATGTGATGCGGAGGGATGAGGGTCATGTGACAAGGAAAGTTTTGAGTATGAATGTAGATGGCTATAAGAGTAGAGGAAGACCGAGGAAGCGATGGATGGATTGTGTTAAAGATGATATGACTAGAAAAGGAGTGACTGACGATATGACAGTTGATAAAGATGTATGGAATAAGAATACATGCTGCGCCGACCCCAAATAAATTGGGATAAGGCCAGGGGGATGATGATGATGAATTGTTAACCAGATTAATCGCGTGTATTTTTGTTTTTTTCTTTTTCCTGACGTTTCGAACACTGCGGCGTTCGTGGTCGCATGAGGACTTGAACAATTTTGTTGTCTCCTTAAATGTATTATTGAACTGCAATTATTCGACAAAATCATTCTGCGAGCCGAGCTGCCGAGCCTGGCTTTGGTTACCTCTAAAGGAAAAATTATTGAAATAAATATTCCATAATCAAAATATTTATTTATTTGTTCATAAACTTAAAATTAATTAACAAAGGTATTTTATAATGGCAGTAAATATGTTTGTGCTAACTACGGTCAACTTTTTTGTATCACCTAACGTAGTAAAGAGTACGCTATAATATTAGTTATATAACTATTTAGCTTAAAGCAAATATTGTATAGTAAAACAATATCGCTCAGCAGTCATTATAAAGAATACATTTACACTAAGCTATGCTATTTAACACAGCTATATCGCACGATTTGCCTCTCCTGCCACGTAAGCAAGATTTCGATACGCTATCGGCACTATGACTACGAAATTATAGTACACTTGCGATATAGCGTATAGTATATATCAAACATAGCATCACACCTGTATACCCCGAAGGGGTAGGCAGCGGTGTACACAGTTGTACTTCCACATTTCACGAATGCTATTATTATGTCCCATGTGGTGGTGAGCCTATTTCCATCTACCGGGCACAAATCCAAACTCCGGGCCGCTACTGAGAATTTTTCTAACAGAAAAACTCAATAACGCTTTGCCCGACCCGGGAATCGAACCCGAGACCTCATGCTCAATAGTCGCGCTTGAGACCACTTGACCAACGAGGCAGTTATATATAATATATATAGCGTGAACGCCATACTATATATAGCAATAGGTTTAGACGCTTTTTTATATGTAGTAGGTATGCTTTAATATATAACAGAATAGTATAGCGTAGTCTGAACTGTGCGTAACTTTGGCAAAATATGACTAAGGAAAAAATATTTTCAATGGTGAAAAACGTTTTAAATAAATAAAATAATAGATTTTATTAAAATCCCTTCTTTCCTATTAATCTGTTGGCTCGCTAATTAGCAGACAATACATTTTTATTGTTATGAAGTACGTATTTGTACGTAGCTGAGCTAAAGGATTAAAATACCATAAAATCAACTAATTAACTTTTATCACAATCCACTGCTTGACATAGGTCTCCCCCAAGGCTTATTTTTACAAGGCATCATTGCATCTGACACGTCTCTTTAAGTATCAAATCTCTCTCTCTCTCTCTGACTCGTACATAATAAATATTTTTCTCTCCAATTAACTTTGGTAACTCAGTCACTGAAACATTCTTTAGCCTCCTATGGGTACATGATTTTTTAATACATAAATATATTTCTAATATTTGGCCTATCACGTTTTATGCGTCCATAAACACATAAACCAATAATTTACTTCCATTCATCAATAATTTGGTATCTCAAATTATTTAATTTAATACAATTCATTAAAAACTACATTAAGTTTAGGTCAATTAGTGCATTTTTATTGGCGACGCGACCAACCAAAAGCTTTTAATTTGCTTTACGAAGATAATCTATACCTAGATATAAAACCTAGTAAGTATTACGCATGGCTGTAGCCAGGGGAGATAGGGGATTTGGGGGTCAACCCCGCTCCCCAAATTATAAACAAGAAGTAAAATTATTTTTAAATATAATGTTTACACTCGTTCCATATGCAAAAAAAAAATGTTATCCCCCTCACAATAATTCCTGAGGATAGAACCCCCCCCCCCCCCCGGAAATAAATTCCTGGCTACAGCCATGGTATTACGACTGAATTCAGGTGTATTTTCTAAGTACATCCACATTTCACCGGTATCGTATTAAGTCCTGTGTACAACACAAAACGGGTAATAAAAATTTCCTAATAGGAAATCTCAATAATACTTTGTCCAACTCGAGAATCGAGCCCAGGTGTCCATTCAACAACAAAGACATGTGGAACTTATTGCAATCGCCAATAAAATGATGCGTCCTAAGACGTGTGTGTGTATCAGAGTATTTTGTCCGAACATTCTTCCATTGTGTTATCTTCGTAAACATAATAAATTATGTCCAGTCCCATAGTTCCGGTGTGAACCGCTTCATACCGGTTCATGGGTTTCGTTTTGCGTTGAGTCCACGACTATGTTCTTGTGGGGGATCCTCTTCTTGTTCGGCAATGTTAGGCAGAAAAGGGCGTTTACTGGAAGTAAAGGTAGACTATTAGAATGTTTTGAGATTTCTCTAGGCTTTATAAAAGATGGCAACTTCTACAGAATTTTCGGTCACGGCAGCCTATCTCCACAGAGATTACACTGGAGATATTATAGAGCACAAACACAGGTACACTCCCTCTTCCTGCACTCTCTTAGTCCGTCGATGGGATGGCAATCACGACTAGAGGTTAGGAAGATAAGAATCACTTTGTTATAATAAATAAATAATAATTTGTCAAATTTAAGATACATAGAACCTTGAAGGAATCCTGGTCCTCTAAGCATAGAACACCAACTTATCAATAAGTGTAGGTACTTACCAATAATAATGGATCCAAATAAGTAGAATCCTGCGCCGCAGTTCACTTCAAGGAAGAAGCCGATGAGGTTGGATCCCACCATGGAGCCGACACGTCCCATCATCATAGACAGACATATCGCCATGGCTCTGTAATTTTACCATAACATTAAGAATTAACTATCACTTTTTTTTTGTATCACTTTAAGTACTTTTTTCATAAGATGCGGTGATGTCGCGAGTCAAACTGAACTTGATACGCAACATCGCCGCGGTCTGGGCTCGTGACACATTCCAAAAATGTACACGACAATAATTGAACATGTAATAAGACTATAAATTCTATCTTACTTAATTATTTTAAGTGCGAAAGTTTGTCTAGGAGCCATCAAGTGCGACTGCCGAGTAATGAGGTCTTGGGTTGGATTCCCAGGTCAAAGGGTTATTAGGTTTTTCTGTTAATATAAAGTAAGATGATTCTCAGTAATAGACTGATGTTTGGATCTGTGCGCAGTGGATGGCAATAAGCTCACCACGGAACTTAATAACAGCATTGGTAAAGTGCGGGCGTATAACTGTGTACACCTCTGCCTACCTCTTCGGGGAATACAGGCGTGTATATGTAGCTAATATTAAATAATCAAAAGCATATCCCTCTAGAGGGGCTCGTGGCTCAGTAACAGCGCCACAGATCGATCGATCGAGGTTAAGTTGCATTTGCCACGGTCAGTCTGTGGATGGTTGACTTTCATACCGAGACCACCCGTGCCTCGGAGAGCACTTTAAACCGTCGGCCTCGGTTATCAATTAAGATCTGTGATAGCCGTAACGGGTAGACAGAAGTCTGACAACCAGTCATACCACGAGATAACGTGTTACCCACTAACTGGGTTGTGGAGCTCAGATAGGCAATCGCTCTATGTAAAATACTGGTATAAAGCTGCAACTGGTTTGACTGGAAGCTGACCCTAATGTTATTGGGAAAAGGCTAGGCAGATAGTATGCCTCTAATAAAGTAGACATTGTTAATGACAACTCCTACTACATCTAATGTTTTAGTAAGTCAATCTCGTAACGTAAGTAAGTCATAATTAGTATTAATCCGATATGACTTGAGACTAACTAGGAGTGCTCGAATGTATAAAATTGTGAGTAGACACTATAATTAAAGATTTTAGGAAGAATATAACTACAGACCTAAAAACATTAAAAGGACAAATCAACCTGAAAATCACAAATCAAACTCACCTAAACTTGGTTGGGAACAGTTCGACCGCAACTGCATTCATCAGTCCAATACAAGCTCCAGACATCTGGAAGACCGCGAACAACACCACAGCTAACTGCTGGTTATAGGCCAGGTGGGCACAGATCCCACTGATCCCGGTAAAGCTTAGGATCACCACCAGGATTGGCTTCTTGCCAACGTAGTCAACGAGGAAGCCCACAATGATATACATGGACGAGAAGACCAGGCCGATGTAGATGGAACGCTCGAACGTTGATGTGTGGATTGTGTCGTCACAGATCTGGAAAGTATGGAGATATTTGATTTGGTAAGTATATTTTGAACGTTCAGCATGAAGTCAGAATACTGATGCTGAAGGGAATACTAAATAGCAAGGATTGCCAATACGTATTGAAAAAGAAAGATAAGAGGTTAGTATAATAGACCGGCGTAAGTGGGGTTTGAACTACGTTACCATTGGAAGTAATTAAGATGGTCGGAACAGCTAAGTTGGTGGTAGAACGCCCCGAATTCCTACGGCCGAATATTCTTTCCACAAGTATTTTTAACTTTAGTATGGAATTATTTATGCGTGTACCTTTTAACTACGTTAATCACAATATCATAGGTACTTATAGACAAAAACCTTTACAGAATCTTAGTTCGAAAGATTTTCAATAGCTTTGTAATTCGTTCAACGGCGTGCATTAGTTAGTAGCTAAAAGAAGAATTGCTAATTCTTAAACTGCCTCGTTGGTCTAGTGGTGCCAAGCACGACTGCTGAGCATGAGGTCTCGGGTTCGATTCCCGGGTCGGGCAAAGTGTTATTGAGTTTTTCTGTTAGAAAATTCTCAGTAGCAGCCCGGAGTTTGGAATTGTGCCCGGTAGATGGCAATAGGCTCACCACCTATTACATGGGACTTAATAACAGCATTGGTGAAATGTGGGTGTACAACTGTGTACACCTCTGCCTACCCCTTCCGGGAATACATGTGTGATGTATGTATAATTTCTCAGCTTCGCTAAAATAACAACTGTACCTCATTCACTGCTGAATCTATTTCTGAGCTTATTAAATATATTGTTTCTAAACCTACCATAGTGCCGTTGGAGACAGCATCTCTGCCAGCATCTAGCACGTCACAGATCTTGGTCTCCCCTCCCTCGTGGTTCGCGAGAGAGTTGAGGATGGACGGAAACCACACGTAGAAACCGTTAGTTCTGAAATAAGGCGATGAATTTTATTGTAAAGAGATATGAATGATCATCAGGAAATGTATATTGTTTTACGGCACAGTTGAATGTATCGAATTAACTTCCCGCATGGAAGTGTTGCCCACAATTTATAATTATTCCAGCGCTAACAACTGGTGTCGAGCATGTGTTTTTTTTAAATGCAACACCACACGTTGGATTAAGATAATCCAAAAATGTTAATATGATGATATGTGTCTTTGACAGTGTAATGGAAAGGAACATTAAAAAAACATGAGTTCTCGTCTCAAATCTCACCATATGTACAGTCACGTGCAGCAATTTGTAAACACAAACTTTTTAAAACTCACCTATAATATGTATAACGTGTATCACTAAGATAATTAGGTATGTAACACAGATAGAAGAACCATTCCTTCTACATATAGACATACATTCATTATTCTATATTATTCAGATGACTAATTAAATTGAGTTTAAAAAGTGCGTCTTGGTTCTCGTGACTGTACTAAAGAATCCCATAAACTATAGAATCAGAACTAGATCATTATAATTTGTATAGGTTACAATCGGACTTTTTTAAATATAGGCATCTTCACAATTTATAATAAAACATCTTTTAACCGGATTAATTGCGTGTATTATTGATTTTTGTTTTTCCTGATGTTTCGAACACTTTGCAGCGTTCGCAAATCCGGTTAAAAGTTGTTTTATTATAATGTGTAGTGATCGCGAAAACCTAAGATATTACTATCTTCACAATTGTTAGTTAACTATGATATAAATAGTTAGCTGGATCTAATATAAAATATAGTTAAATTCTTACGTGGCAAAGATCCCAAACTGCACGAAGCAGGTGAGAGCCGTCCAGGGCAGGAGTGGTGCCTTGAACAGCGGCACGGTCTGCTCTTTCATGGAGGCCCAGATGGCGGCCGCTCCTCTCACGTTAGTAACCTTGGTCAACTGGTTCTCAACTAGCAGACTTTTTATCTGGAATATGGATAGGAAAGTTTTACTAATTTGGACTATTAATTAGTATTAGATAAGAGCTAGGACTGTATTAGTTAAAGGTAAATATAGTTTGAAGGTGGTAACCTCTTAAACGATTCCTGGACTATAACATAAATGCTCATTTGGCTTAAATATGTGAAGAAGAAAGAAAATTAACAGTTAACAGTTAATATTTTTGGTTGCAGAGGTCCGAAAACTGCATCTGCCATTCCCAACATAAATTTGGGTAACGTTAGACAAATGTCTGTATAGTTCGTAGTTACCAGGCCTAGACTTTTGTTATGATATTTATGATTCGGATACTCACAGGGAACTTATCTTCTTCCATTTTAGTATTCCTCACATAGATTCTCTTAACAACGTCCAAGGCAGTTTCATAATGCCCCATAGCGAACAGGAACTTGGGGCTCTCCGGGGCAAACATCAGGAGGAAGCTGCCGAGAGCGAAGGGTATCGCGCAGGCTACCACCAGTAGGCGCCAGGGACGGTACTCGATACCTAGAAAGGGTATCGGGTACGCAAAATCGAGAGGTAGTATGAGCCAGGAGACACCTGAAATGAATAACGTAGATGTTAATAAGTACGTAATTTCATAACCATTTTTTATCGTGGTACGTCATACGGTTTCGATTAGTATGAGGCACAGTGTTTATTTATCTTGTGTAAACCTTATCTTACAATTTAGTTCGTATTACTGACATCACCATCACCATTGGCAGCCGTGTTTCACCCATGCTGCTGAGTATAAGCCACCTCTATTCTTTGCTATGTTTCTCTTAGCATTACTGTCATACTAATTAGACAATTAATTCATTAAAGAAAAATCCTCACCCTAGCATCTATATACATCCTCGAAACTGCAGTTTTTGTAAAGAAAAATATCAACCTTTTCAATTTTAATACAAACACACGACATAAAAATAAACTAGCTCTTCCAGTACCCAGAATAGAAATGTATAAAAATAGCCCCCAGTATCGATCTATCCAAATATATAATAAATTACCCGATGAAATAAAAAACACAAAAACAACAAACATATTTAAATTTAAGTTAAAACGTATGTTAGTTGAGAAATCTTACTATTCTATAAAGGAATTTATGGAAGATACATTTTTAGAATTTAAGAAACCTAGATATTAAGTTACCTTGCAACGCCCTTACAGGGTCTATGTCTGTAAAAGTTTATACTATTATTATGTAATGTGTATGCTGTAAACTACATAGTGCAATAAATAAATAAATAAATAAATAAAGGCAAATGATATGTTATGCACTGTATTAGAAACCTAGCTCAGATCTGAGAGAAAGAAGAATCTATGTTAGATCTTCAATAAAATCCGAAGTCTGTTCCATTTTGTAACGGCTATCAGAGCGTATGAGTAGGTAACGAATTTCAAAAAGTTCGTCCCTATAAAGTTATAAAGTAATAACTTACACGGCAGAATAACGGTACCGATCCCCACGAAGGAGGACCCGAAAGCCACCATCTTGTCCCTGTGGCGCAGGTTGTTGAACTCGCCCAGGTACGTGTACACCACGGCTGATGAGCCCGACATGCTGGGAAAGGTAATATAAACTTTATTACGACCTTTTTTAATGAAATGCGATCTTGGTATTTATATATAGATGCGTACCTGTTCCACTTTAATTCCTAAATGTTTCTTTGTTCCATAAACAACCTCAACTCCTCACTTTACAAACTTCATGATCGCGGGTTCTAGACTACGTATAATACAATACTATATATTTATTTGTCTGAATATGGTCGTTGCAGGTCTTAAAATTAGATACTTAGTACATCATATTCTGCGGTCTATGGCGTGCTTCAAAAATAATTTAAGCTGTTGCGTCAGTCATTAGCAGACACAATAGATTTTTATTGTTACAACGTACAGATCTGTACGTTACTGAGCCGAAAGGTTTTATAATTAAAAAGTCAAGCTCAAGGTGGAAGAACAAAATAAGATGTCAGAACAAAAGATTCATCTTACGATTACGATATTGCCGCATTTAATAGGTATCTATTTTTACCAGATCATTTTGATCCGAAATTGTTTAGTCTATAAGGTACGTAGAACAAGGATGTCATTGGCAAAAACGAAGCAAAAATACTTTAAAAATAGTAGTTGGAATACACGGACGGACGGAGCGTTGCGTACGACATGTGTGAAGCATGCCTAGTCATCCAATTTCGCTTGTCATACATGAGCTAAACGCATATAAATACTTAAAATTCATCCACTCGGCGCCCGTACGCTGCGTGTGTGTGTGAGTAATCTATGCTTCGCTTATGACAAGGCAAGGTTACATCCGTATTTTTTTCAGAACCCTTGACTTGGATCATTATTGGGGCCGAAATTTTATTCTTAAAAGTGTAGTTTAGTACATAGAACGAAAAGTGAAGTAATATTAAAAATGATACAATTAAATAAAAGGTAGGTACCGCGACAATGACGCCAGGAATCCGCTGGACGAGATACCAAAATTACACTGTTGGTTTTCAAAGTTTATTATATTGCATACAACATTGAATTTTAATAAATTATTATTTTCGAGTGTTAAGAAATGCGTGGCATTTAGTGTTACTTTTCATCATATTAAATAACTATTGAAAGAATAGAATACAACTCACAATATAGCGGACAAAAAGACCAGGGCACCGAAGGAGATGACATCGGGAGCGAAGCTGGCGAACGCAGAGAAGATAGCAGAGATCATCATAGAGAAGAGCATTACAGGTCTTCTGCCTTGCGTGTCCGCCAGCCAGCCCCAGAAATATGAGGTCAGGATTATAGCTGGAAAAAAAAACATTAATTACTCAAACGGTGATGAGCATTGTGAAGAAATCAGGAACGGTCTAGAATCGTATTTATTTTTGCTCTGAAGTATTAATTCCAAGCTGTGTTGGATGTTTCTGTAGTAACCGTTTACAAGATTGTGATGTAATTTCAAAGTGCTGATAGAAAAATTAATGGTCTGCAAAGTGGTACATAGTGAGACTCAAAATGTCTACAAATACACTATGACGAATAGTTTATAGTAAACAGGAAGCGATGAACTTAGCACTGATGAAAGACACAAAATGCTTTATATCTTAGAACACAATGTTTGAAAAAATGAATTATTTTGGGACATCAAAGAAGTTGGAATAGCTGGTGTGACTCTTTAATCCAGTTCACTATTATTAGTTCAGCAAGCATGGTAGACAATCCTATAGCACCGTTTCTAGTACATGACGCTTGCCGTAAAATTTTAATTGGCGTTACCTAAAAAGGGTATGGCAGACAGCCACCCTCGCTGCTGCAGCGTGAGCTCCAGGTCACACTGGGCAGCCGGCAGGATGTACCCCAGGGCCAGACTCTGCATGATCATGCCCAGCAGAATGACTCCAGACATAAACATGTGTAAGATGTTGTACATACCGAAACCTGAAAAATTGGATGATATTATTCTATTGAATATAAGTAGAGATTCGTGACGAGACAAAAGAAAATATCTCGTTGAATTAGTATTTTTCAAAGAAACATTGAAAAAATTTCAATCTTCTTTGTATTCGTCTTAAGGAGACGCCTGGTGATATTTATCTAGCAATCATTTACAGGTCTACTAAAAGTTAATATACTAATACTAAGAAGATTGAAAATTCAATGGATTTTGAACGAGAAGGTAGCTCAGTTGGTAGAGTGATGACCCGGAACGTCAAAGGTCGCGGGTTCAAACCCCATTCTTGTCCATTATTTTTACAATGTTTCTTTGAAAAATTTTAATTATTATAGGCATTACATGGCCTCAACATGTATAAAAAATATAATTAAATATGTCTCGTTGAAGTTATAGGTTACTTTGGTGCAGTTAAGACATCATTTTTCAGACAGCTTTTCATAGAGGTAATTAATGTGGAATTCCATTTGGACAACGATTACTGACGATTTTTCATGACTGATTCCAAAATTCTCTTGATTTCGTCAAGCAATGTCGGTCCTTTAGTTGCTGAGAGAAATTTTGATGTTGGTAAGTCGATAAGACTGGATCATTCTGCTTATATTCCACTGTTTGATTGTTTTTTCCATTAGGTTTGACGTATGATGACCAGGATATGATAAAAGAAAATATGAGACGTTAAGTAATGTACAGGGTATCCTTCACACGGTGAAGGGCCTAACCTAAGGACCAAACTGAATTCCAAACACCTGATTAATTATATAATCTTTTCAAATATTACCCTAATCATTCTTTACAGCCATTTACAACTTTATTGTTATCTTCGCGAAAAATATAGGAAAGTTATCTCATCAAATTAACAACAATAATGATGTAAGTAGTGTTCAAACAGCTGCTATCTTGTCATGTTCATCTGCGGTGGGGTTTCCCGAAATACAGTGTTTTCGTACTACCGCTGGGTACACAAGACAACATTAATTTATTACGCCTCTTCCTCGCAAATATTTGCTTTAATATTGTATTACCTACGTATTTTTGATGGCAAATTACATGTGTGTAACGTGTTAGAGTAGCCATTTTGTTTATGTTTGTGGTGTGAAGTCAAGCAGTTTTTACTTTATTTTGGATTTAATTATTTCTTTTAAAAGCTATATCTTTCTTAAGTGTTATTGTTTTTACTTATAGAAGAAGGATAAAGACCACAATAAAATCGATTCTGTATCTTCCAGTGTTCAGTAGGTACGGTCATACGACCTACTATAGTTACAGAAAGTAGTCACTAGTCATTATTACATTATGAAATTGATGTCATGTTTGTTGCATATAACGTATAAGTATTTATTTTAACTTCAATAAAATATAAAAATTATGCATTACCTAATACTGCGCCATACTATACCATACATGGCATCAATTTCATAATGTATTAATAATAATTATTATTATTGTTTCTCTTTTATCTCGGGATTAAACCCGGTCCTTTGGAGGGCTTGCCTGGAGACACAGGTCTAACACACAGAGGCCCCTGTGAGAGTTTTAATCTAAATTGAGTTGGGACACCAACCGGAGACTCTCCGTGATTGTGCTATAGAAATACAGCCATGGAGAGTTCCCGATAGGTGCAGAACTATTGAGATATTGTAAAATTAAATTGTTTTTTAAATTGGTCTATTGCTGTGTTGTGCTACTTGGACTATTTAAAATTCGGTTGCCGGAATTAAAAACGGCGTCTGCCTTTCAACTCTTAAAATATTGAAATGTATTGGCAGACGGTGACTCGCCAACTCACTGCATGGGCCCCTGAAACGCCGCCTTGATACAGGCAGAAGGGGCAAACATGGGTGTGAGCGGCTAGGGGTGTCGAGAGGAGCGGCCCCGGTTTCACCATCGCGGGTCTCGAAGACCCGGAGCGGGTTTCCCCGTTGTTACGCCATTACTATGCAAAATTAAAATATTGAGTTCTTTCATGAATGTAATAAAGTCCATGAAATGTCCAGTTTCATGAAAGTGTGAGTCCGCGGCAATGTCGCGAGTCAGTCTGACTCACGACATTGCCGCGGACTCCGTTCGAGCTCGAAACTAGTACGGCAAACCCCCCCAATACACGTGAGTAGTAACCGATGAACAATAGTTAAAGTAATAAAGACCTCGCGTGCTTTGAAAATTTTAAATATATGCCAATATTAAATACTTATTATATTAAATGGAAAAAGAATACGGTCGCGAACAGGATTCGAACCTGCGCCTAACGGATAAATACTCCAGGCGCTCTGACTACTAAAAACAAACCAGTCAAGTCAGTGACGTGTTAAAATATGGAAGAAGAATTCGCGGTGGTGAGCAGAGGTCGAGATGGCTTAGTGGTCAGAGCGCCTGGAGTATTTACTTGGGAGACGCAGGTTCTAATCCTGATTGCGACCGTATTCATTTTCCTATTTTTAATATAATGACTTTAGAATTCGCTAAGCATGCGTTAATGCTTTTCAAAGATTTATCTTTAATAAAATACTTAGTAAAGCTTTTGAATGATACTTATATTAGCTTTAAATAACTATAAGACGATTGATGCATTTAGCTTTGGGGTTTCACAAGCTACTTTGATCTATTTAAAGAGTTTGAAATTAGTGGAGTAATCCCGAAGAATGCACGTGAACAATAATTAACTAATTTGAGTTTGATTAATATAGTGTAGTCCGTCACTCGGAAGTAATTTGACACTGATAGTGTCTTTGTAATTTCCTGTAAATTTTAGCTTACCCCAATTTTCTCTGTGGGTGGGGGTGAGAAGGCCAATCAGAAATTACTTTAAAGGATGGGCTGTTAGCTTAGTGCGATTATGAAAACATTTGGCAAAGCGTAGTTAAGTAGGGATTATTGGTTTGTGTCAACATATAGCATCATTCATGTTGTCGCAAAAGAGTTGGGCAGAATACATACTGTTTTATATTCACATTTTACTACCGTTAACTTCCAAAGGTGGTTGCCATCTGTCTGACAGAATTCCAATCTCAGAGAAATAATTATGAATACTGAGAATTTCTTTAAAAACGCAATAACTCTTTGTCCGACCCGGGAATCGAACCCAGGGCTCCACGCTCTGCAGCTGCGCTTGCGATCAGTAGACCGGTTTGTTTTAATAATAGTCCTAATACAAGTGAGCTAAGTTGGTCATTATACTAGATGCTGGATTGCAGCCCGAGCCGAAGTGAGAGCGTCAAGAGTCGAAAGTGCATGAGTGAGCGCCAGCGGCGGGCACTAACTTTCAAATAGCCTGCATTATTGCACTAGTACGGTAAATTAGTAGTAAATTGCACGCGTGTGTGATGAGCTGTATTATGGCAATATTCTTTTATATTATTAAGTTGTTCATCACATCATGGAACCTTACCACCTGATATGATAGTTCCTGACGTAACTATACATATTTATTTTTTATACCACTATAAAAGCTTTAATTGAATTATATTAAGATGGCAACATAACTACCCGTATTACTAGCAGTTTCTGTCCTAGTTTAGGTTGCTTTGTCTTTATTATGCCAGTGGGTCGCGGTCTGTTATCGTTTAATTAGTTTGAAATACTTGCTTGTAAATGTTCGCAAACTTTGACTAATGAATTATACTTATCAATTAAATTCAAATAGAGCTCCATGATCAATGCTTTTTGCAATTTTCTTAAATTCCTCATCAAAATTTATTTTTTTATACTTTCACTTTAATTTTGTTCAACAATCTGTAGATATTTATTTCCAAATAATCACAACTTTGTTAATTGTTGATACTAAAGATAATTTGCTTAATAAAATCAATGAAGATCATATAAATCTATTACTAACTCACTCACCACTAAGAGACCACCAGACCAATTCTAGTGGTCGCTTATTGGTCGCAAGGGCGATTGCCGAGCACGATTTTGTGGCAAAATGTTAACTGATTGGAACTGTGCCCGGTTGATTAAAATAGGCACACCACCTACTTCTACTACCACCACATGGGACTTTATAACTGCATCGGTGTAATTTAGGTGTGTAACAGTGCAAACCTCCGCCTACCCCTACCTAGAACACAGGCGTGATGCTATGTTGATGCTACGTAAATGTATTACTTTGTGAAGATGCGTCACGGTTTATTTTGCTGTGATTTATCTAGTGTTACGCGGGTCAGCCGTGATTACTTGGATCAGAGGATGACGCCATTCAATGTTTAACTTTTCCCAAAAAAGAAATATTACCACCAATGTCTTCCGTCTAGAAGTCATGAGGAAGTTGAAAGTAGTCTAGACTAACATTTATCCTGTCTGTGTTCTTTCTCACAGTCAATTGAGAACAATAATAATTGACGACGCGATGGTACATTGGTGCCAATCAATTGTACGAATGAACTAATAAAAGTGCGGGTTCTATAAGCTTATTATTTTATGGTATTTTGCTGAAGTTGTCACTATAAACTAAAATTAATGAGTGAACTCTTAAAGAATGAACTTTGTACGTATTCCGCATGGTCGTTGTGTTAACTAAAATATAAAGACAAAAAACAAAGAAAATAAAATACTTGTTCCCAATGTACGTAATTACTATGATCGGCGTACAAGACAGTGGATTACACCCACCTTTTAATGATTTACCAAAAGGGCTCCTTGATAATGTAAAATTAAGAACCATTTAAAAAATGTTCTAAGAAAGCATTACTGGTGAATGTGTCCATAGCTCGCAAGTAGCCACATCATATACCTACTATGATATCGGTGATCTCATAATAAACTTTAATACTTAAATAAATAGCTTAGTCCTAGGATAATTCATAGTTAGTAATAAGTTATAGATATAATAAGCCAAAAGGATTTTAGTGCCGACCAAATGCTCTATACTTTGGCAGATGTAAATATTGTTAAATCTGTAACTCATTTCTTTAATGAACATATTAAAAAAAAAACATATATTACATTAATTATTATGAATTTATAAATTATTTCGTTGGTCTAACTGTCCCAAGCGCGACTGCTGAGCATGAGATTTTGGGTTCGATTCCCAGGTTGTCCACTATGGTCAACCTGGGAATCGAACCCAAAATCTCGTATCGTAATTGAGTTTTTCTGTTAGGAAATTCTCAGTAGCATCCTGGAGCTTGGAATTGTGCCTAATAGATGGCAATAGGCTCACCACCACACTTAGGACTTCTTTACAGCATTGGTGAAATGTGGGGGTACAATTGTGTACAGCTCTGTCTACCCTTTCGGGGAATACAGGCGTGATGCTATGTGTTATGCTGATTAAATATTATGAATTTATAAAGAATATTAAAATTGCTTCGTTGGTCTAATTTCCCAAGCGCGACTACTGAGCATAATGTTCTGGGTTGGATTCCGGGGTCTGGCAAAGTGTAATTGAGTTTTTATGTTAGGAAATTCTCAGTAGGTTTGGAATTGTGCCTAATAGATGGCAATAGGCTCACCACACATTACATGGGACTTCGTTACAGCATGTGGAAAATGTGGGTGTTCTACTGTATATACCTCTGCCTATACCTGCGGCGTGATGCTAAATCGTAAAAAAAATAAAAAATGAACCCGATAATATTGTATTTTTTGAATATATTTACTCTAATGTTTAGAAATACCTAACATTTAGATAATTAATACTTTATTTGACCAAAAATTGTTATCTATTTAAGTACGATGCAGTCTCTTGCCTTCTCTTCTATATAATAAAGAAGATAAGGCAAGACACTCATACCGAACATTTTAGATCATGATGACTCACGACCTTCAAAAGTATCTTAAAATGGTCTCATTGGACTAAACGATTTGACTTTGACTTTTGACTTGATAATTCTGTTGTTTGAAATACGAACTGAGAATACGACATTGGCCACGTCACTTTACTTGATAAAGTGAGTGATTGTGATCATGTTTAATTTTTTTTGCCTCATCCCAATATATTTCCTTCATCAAAAAAAATATTGTTCTCATTTATTTTATTTTCTATCTCTAACATATAAACTACTTATTATTTGTTGAACGAATCATCATTAGACGTCACTTACCCGATAACAACATGGCGTCATCCAGAGAGGCAACGCTTCTGTCTCCTTTCTCGCCAGACTTATCCATTGAGCTGTTCATTACCATTGCAATCTCTAGAACCTGAAAACAATGCTTAATTAATGTCAACATTATAATAAAACTACTTTTACCCGAATTAAACGCGTGTATCAGCGTTCGCGGTCGCAGGAAGCCCTCCTGCGATCACGAACGCTGCAAAGTGTTCGAAACGTCAGGAAAAACAAAAACCACTAATACCGTGATCTCGAAAACCTAAGATATTAGGTAGGTACAACAATATCAAGATTTCAGATAGAGTAGTAAAACCACGTAAATAGAGTTTTTTGCGCGAGCTAATTAATCTTATCTCCCTTGTTGATCTAGTGGTCCCAAGCACGAGTGCTAAATATGAGGTCCTGGGTTGGATACTCAGGTCGGGCAAAGTGTTATATGGTTTTTCTGTTAGGAAATTATTAGTAGCAGCCCGGAGATCGGAATTGTACCCGACGGATGTCAATAGGCTCAGCACCTATGACATGGGACTTAATAATAGCTTTGGTGAATGTTTATAAGTGTGTACACTTTTGTCTAACCCTTCGGGATTTACAGGCGTGATTTTTCTAACCACCCATCTATTTTTTGTTGTACTTTAACCCAATATTCTAAATGACAAAAATACTTTCTTCCCCATTACCTTCTATAGCATATCAAAGGAGTTTCTCGCTATTAAAAAGCATAACAAATGTTGGTCCTTAGATCCTATAAAAACTATTGAAGGACAATAACGAAAACATAGAGTGAATTTCACAAATCCTCTAAGCGGTGATACAAGTATTTGTAGCGAAAAGCGTGTTTTATGTAATTAAAGCAGCTTTTTCACAATAATGTGATGCTTTTGGCATAAGAATTACCTCAGCGTCAGGTACTACGTCATGGTCATGCTGTTTCCTCGCTATCATGATAAACGGCCGTAAAACAAGTTGTGACCTAAAAATTTTAAAGTGGTATTGTTGTGTCATGATATGCCTAGATGAATAATTTGTACAGGAGAGTGCTGGTGGATCCATCTGTGATGGTCTAAACTGTTATTCGAAAGTTTAAATATAAATCATCAGATAGATACCTATATAGAGGGACGAGGTGTGGTGTTCCTCCATTGAAAAGGGAGGATCATCCAACAGGCGGCGATATTGCCTGGCAGGCCACGGCCCGTAAGTTAGAGTCGGGTGTTTGTATATATGTAAGTTTTGTCGCCAAACTCTGCTTGCGCGATGCAGGATTCTTGACGTCATCAGTTGTGCGCGTAGTATTCATGTAGCGAGATAGATGGCGCTACACCTATTTTAGCAGCGAATAATATTGAACTACTCAATATCAAACTCAGGTTTCACTCGCGACATCGCCGCGGGCTCAGCGCATGAATAAGGGCTCCGTTCGAGTTCGAAACTAATCGGGCAATCCCGAAGAATGCGCGTGAGTAATAAACTAATAACCGTTAAACAATAATTAATATGACTGTGTCTCACGAAAGTTATTATACTTTATTTTATTCCTATATCAAAAGAGTGCTAAATGTTCCTAACTTAAAAACGGTTTAATGAAAATGAAGGATAGGTAATATTTTGTTTTATATATGTTATAAAGTTTGACGGGTATTGAATGGGTTTACAAAGGGTTCACATAATTTGTGTAGGTATTTTTTTTCTTTTTGGGGGTATTTATATTTCTTTCCTTCTATACTGTCATGACAGATAACGCAAACGTATTAGGTCTTAAAATTCTAAACTGGTTTAATAAACAAGTTTCTAAAATGTACACGGTGTTATCCTCAAACAATACTTAAAACCTAACAATTCATAAGGTTATATTTTTTTGTGTGGCAAGGGAAATACGGTCGTGAGAAGGATTTGCCACACAAATAATTATATACACACAACTTTAGACTTCGCGACGCATTCCCAACAATTGATGTATTCCCCTTTATGTATTGCAATAAACGCATTGAGTATTGATGTTTTTCATATTACCATAGTTTGTAAAAGATGGCTGCTCCAAATGTGCTTGATGATAAAATTGTTTAAAAAACAATTCCTTTATTTTAATAGCCTATTAATATTTTTCTTCTCACTAGTAAACAATAGGTTTTTTTTTCATAATATTGATGTAATAAAGTCATAGATTGTATGAACCGGTAGCTGCTACTTGCAATTTTTATTACTTAGTGATTCAAGGAAAATGGAAAAGCGGTTAACCTTGTTTTTAATAATTATATGATTTTTAATTAGATAGCATCGTAAAATAGGTAATTCAGTCGTTGTGTAAGTTTAGCATTACAGGTAAAGGAAACAAAACAATTTGTTATCATCTAATGACCCCAGATTGAGAAAAGTTTTTAATTAATACAGAACATTTGTAATTAGTAACCCAAGGCAAGTACATTACAGCACTACAGAAGTGGCTTTCGTCTAGGAGTTAGTAAACATAGGTTGAACTAATGGTTTCATACTATCATCATATGTAATGTATGCAAAATATGTTTGTTCTTGAATTTATTATTGATTTTGAAATGAAACCCTATTTAAATTATTAGGTAAAATAAAAAATAAGAAATCAAAATTATAAAAAGAGCATGGTAAAGTGGGAAGAGAGGCACAAAAAAGGCAAACCTGCCGTAGAAACTTCTATACAATTACTAGCTGTGCCCCACAAACAACTGTGCCTGCCAAATAAATTTTCTGGATAGGGCCACCCTTATCACGTAGGGGTATAAAAAATTGCCTACGACCTATTCTCAGACCTACCAAATATACACAAAAACATTTATAAAAATCGGTCAAGTCGTTCCAGAGGAGTTCGATAACAAACACTGTGACACGAGATTTCTATATATTAGATAAATTAATAATAAACAAATAATATGAGTAATGAAGTTATTTATATCTACATCCTTTTTCGCGATATGATATCTAATACGTTGTACCTACAAATTATTTATTACACACACAAAGGGATTATTGGCTTACAGGGGGATCTGAAGGGTATTTGAGCAGTTACTAGGGGGCGAAATGATTAATCATAATCTTTATTTTTTGTTTTACTCAGATTGAAGTAATTTACAATTATCTGTAAATGTAAACTGAAAACATGGATTTTAAAGGTGAAAGAAGATAAGTTAGGTCGTTTTATGAATTCTTGTATTGCATACTTTTGTAAATACAAAAGTTTGCTGTGGTCCAAAGTTTTTTTTTTTATGTTTGTTACCTCAGACCTCCGTCATTTATGAACCGATTTGGTTTTTTTATTTTTATTTGAAAGGATTTACTTTCAGATTGGTCCCATTTAAATTTTATGAAAATAGGTTTGGTATTTAAATCAAAATAACTGAACTAAAAATAATACGTCGTCCAAGTAAACGAAATGGTGTATTTTGCTTTCTTGTGACTTTCCGGTGGTGTTTACGGTCTCTAGAATAGTTCTAATGTACTGCCTATTTTCCAGCTTCATCATCAGATGATGATGATGATGATGAAACCGGAAGATAAGCACCGGAAATCCGTCATATTTTTTTTGCTATTTAATACTTTTTAGTGTAAGACCGCATTCTCAAACATCTCTTTTTACACGAGTGCCCAAAAAACTGAGTGTATATAAGTATGTATGTATGTAAGTATGTTTGTTAGTTTCTTTACCTATTCCACCATAACTTCTAAATACCTGAACTGATTTCGATATATGGGATATCGTTAAAATCCTAGCCAGTAAAGGATAATAAACGTAGATTCATGAAGTAGCGTATTACGTTCGCTTTAGGCAGGTTAAATAGGTTCAATTAAGTATAATAAATTATCGTAATAATAATTATGGTTAATGTACCTTTAAATATACTTTGCAAATTTTAGGAAACTTCCTAAATATTTTTATAGTTTGTCTGGCACCGACTCCAAAAATAATAATAATTATATATTATTGTCCTAATAAATTGATTTTACTCAGAATCCTCTAAAATTAAAAAAATATTTTTATATAAATCGTAGTAAGTAAATAATGCAATTATTTTATAACTTTTTAGTGCATTTTGACTTAACGGAAAGATTTTTGGAGTCGGTTCTTTTTTTTGTTAAAAATTATTTTCATTTATCTTGAAAAAACAGAAGTTTCTGGGAATTGATTAATTAGAGAATTGATTTGGCCTCCATTGATGTGGTTCATAAAAGTAATTTTTTGTGTCCGCCATAACAGGCAGTGACGTCAATGACCGAGTCATCGTCTACATAATTTTAGGGAACATTATATATTTATGACTATACGTCTTAATGATGTTGTAAGCCTCTGTTCCGCTTACAGTAATATAGTAATAAGAAATATTACCATACGCATAAAGCGCTTAATATGAGCTTTAATTCAGTCTGTCGAAAGTTGTATATAGACTACAGAAAGTTAGAAGGAAAGGAATTTTATGTACCTTTTAACAGATTCGTAGATACGGCCATAGTAGGTACTTGTATAGAAAAATAAAAAATTACGCCCGAATTCCGACTTTTTTGAAGTCGGTTAAAAATAAGTTGTGAACTGCCTCTTTGGTCTAGTGGTCCCAAGCGCGACTGCTGAGCAGGAGGTCTCGGGTTCGATTCCCGGGTCGGGCAAAGTGTTATTGAGTTTTTCTGTTAGGAAATTCTCAGTAGCAGCCTGGAGTTTGGAATTGTGCCCGGTTAATGGCAATAGGCTCACCACCTATTACATGGGAATTTAAAAACAGCATTGGTGAAATGTCGGTGTAAAATTGTGTACACCTCTTTTTAGAAATATATAAATCGGGTCTATATCGCGATATTTTATAAAAGGCTTTTACGATACATTTCTTGTTTCCCGTCGTTTCGACCGAATTGCAGTCTGCCCGTGACCACGGCCGGTGGAATTCGGTCGAAACGTCGGGAAACAAGAAAGGTATCGTAAAAGCCTTTTATAAAATATCGCGATATAGACCCGATTTATATATTTCTAAAATGTGTACAAATCGCGAAAGTTTAAAATCAATTGTGTACACCTCTGCCTACTCCTTCGGGGAATACAGGCGTGATGCTATGTACACACAAATTATTTGTATCTCGTATGATGAGTACTTAATTCGGTATCAAAGTTGTTCAAGCCACCCGAAGACAGCATGGCGACAGCTATCTACAAGTAATAATAACTGCATCAGAGAGGTTACCCTGCCCTCCAAAGTATGGAGACGCTTAAATAGACGTTTTTCTACTAATCACTATCCACAGAGGTTTATTCGCTTCAAGGATCGCACTGGACTACCAGTATTAACAGCTAATTATTAATCTGATTAATCATTGTATAGTGACAAAAATTTAAAAGAGTATGCTTGTATGGTGTGGTCATGTGAGAGGATGAATGAAAGTCGATTAACAAAACTGGACTACATGACTGTAAAATAACAGCTAATTATTAATCTGATTAATCATGGTTTATAAGATGTAGTGACAAAAATTTAAAAGAGTATGATTGTATGGTGTGGTCATGTGAGAGGATGAATGAAAGTCGATTAGCAAAAGGTAAAAACTGGGCACTTGTAAGACTGTAAAGGGCTATCCATAAAGTACGTCACACCTTAATGGGGGGCAGGGGGGGGGGGGGGCAAATATGTGACGTCACACGGGAGGGGGGGTCTCACAAGTGTGATCAACTGTGACAAGGACGAGGGAGGGGTCAAAAAATCACGAAATTAGTGTGACGTCCTTTATGGATGACCCCTAAGTGTAAGTGGAAGTGCTGGAAAGGAAGCCCTAGCCTATAATTATTATAGCCCTATACACTGATCTCTTCCAAAAATGGTGATTGGTGAGATCCTCCAAAAAGGTAAGGTACCTACGTACGTAGCAACCAATGCTCCGAATCAAAGAAAAACCGAAGAAAATATCCGATCAATGACGGCGTGGTTGGCGTAGTGGTCGAGAGATCGGCTGCTGCGTCGCGTGTCGCAGGTTCGATTCCTGCACGGAACAAATATTTGTATGATGTTCCAGGTGAGTGTGTGTGCGTGGGAGATTATATGACTGTAAGCGTACCCACGATACAGGAAGAAATTCCTAGTGAACGTGGTGGCGTTCTAGGTAGTCTCTGCCTGCCTCCATGGGAAAAAGGATTGAGTTTATGTATGTATGTAATTTTCTGACGTTCTGACGTCTTTATTTAATCAATCTCTCCCTCTTTCTTTATGAATGACAGTAATGTTTTGAAATTGCATCACTCCTGACCCTTTCTTGTGCAGGTAAACAGAATCTTATCAATGTGACATTACCTCCAGAACACGTAAGGTTACGAAATATAATCACACACAACGGTTAATGCTCTTATTTTATATTTATAACAATTTCGGTATCGGTAATAGTGTTAGTAATTACTATATTAGGTCAACTAATTTTTTTACATTGCAGTAAGTTAATATTATAATAAAAAAAAATTGCGAACAATATAAAACAGAATCGTTCGTTATAAGATCGTAATTTATCATTTTTACCTTGATTTTTATTAAATGCGATGGGTCTCAAAGAACCAGAAAGTTTGACCCTCTTTTTTTATTGAAACCGGTAAGAACGATATGCGAATTAAAAAAAAACATATTTTTGCTTGTGTTATCCTGTCTAAGTACTTTACTGTACTAGGTAAGTTACATAGGGCGTAAAGAAATGAATTTGTGTAAATAACTCAAAGCGCGTGTTCTACTAATGATAAAAATTTACCATGCAGATGGCGTGTAACGGCTTTCTTTTCTTTATTTATTTAAAGCTTTTGGGGTATTTTATAACTTATTAGGTACTTGACATAGCAGTGAGTCAAATATGCCATACATACCGAGGGAGAACTTTCTATGCGTTCCTTTTGAACTGATAAAACCACTTCACACTTATATATACGTAACAAGAATTAAGTTTATACGTAACTCTAAACCTATTTACATGAAATGGGCATTCGACGTATGACAATATGTACGTTGAGCATTCTTTCGGTTATATTTAAGAACACCATCTGCGTAAGTTCGTTGCTCATGAATCTTAAAGCAACATAACGTAATTAACGCAATCATTAGTAGATAAGCACAGTGATTTATTATGTTAGACACAAGTCCGTAAACACTGGTGCGACCTACGCATCATACTGTTTACAAACTTATAAAAAAAAACAAAAAAAATTGACAGAATAAAAAGTACAGGGCTTGAAAATGTTTTTTTTTTACCGTGAATTTAATGCTATCCTACTTAGATTGTTCAATAAAAATTATAATTCTTTCTGGCCAGTATTTTGTATCCTGATGTGATGACTGATGACGTAATAAAATCGAAATGTGATTTGATGATTAATTTAGATCACTTTTTTTTCAGCCAGTTTCTAATAATACATTATTACCATAATATTATTTATTTACTACACAATCTTGATTCATGAGTTAATCATAACTAGATATTGCGGGAAGGTTACTTTGTGTACATTACCAGCTGCGTATTTGTTTGATTATCAATAATACTAGGCTTGTTGTTCCAGTTTATATTATCTTGTGTTAATTTTTGTTTATCTTCGATTTGAATGATGGGACTATTTAGGTAGTTAATCACGGTTATTTTTTCACCGGAATTCATTTACTTAAGCACTTACTTAAATACTTCCAAAGGATGTCATTAGGTAAATACATACACTCGAAAAACATAACCCCCTTCTGGGACACTCGGGTAAAAACACAACAAAGAACACACAAAAAAGAAAAACATTTTGAACATAAAAAAAATTACGTTCATTTTTGAAATCAAGCGTTTATCCTGTTAAGCCGATAGTCCTCCTTAGAAGTTTTAAGTTTTTTTTTTTGACGTTCCTATTTGTTATTTACCTCCAGGTAATATATTTTATTTTTAATAAAATTATCACGAACTTGTACTCACTTAACGACCAAGTGTAAGGTAGCGAGCGCGCGCGTTGTGGTGCGGTGCATGCTTTGCCACTGAACATGAGACTGATTAATTTTGACTGTTTCGCGTCTGTTTTATTTCGGTTAATATCGTCAACATCTGGGCATGCGATAAGGGTTTACGGGTGTACAAACCGATTCACTTGAACTTTGGGCGGTGTGTGTACAAAGAGGGGTTATCATGTCGTGGTTAAGGATTTGTCAAGTTTTTAATATCTCATATTATTTACACAATTTACTACAAGGTCCTGATTTATTAGGTAACTTAATTTAAAGGGGTCAATATGTAAATGATAATGATTTATTTTAACCATAATTTAACAGGTCCAGAAAGCAGAAACAATATTCAAACAATCGACATGTATCACATGTAAGTTATTGGGCAGTGAACGGGTTTATCTGTAATTTATTTCTATTTTAATTATTTTTTCTTTATTGTAGTTATCTCCCGGATAAATACTCCAGGCGCTCTGACCACTAAGCCATCTCGACCTCTGCTCACCACCGCGAATTCTTCATCCATATTTTAACACGTCTTTTTGGCGACGTCATTGCTATCCATTCAGTCCTTTTACAGGTGACCGAACCGACACGACTAACTTTGCAGTTAAAACAATGTCGTAAAGATGCAATTACCTTAACAATTAAAGATAAATCTTTGAAAAGCATTAGCGCATGCTTAGCGAACCTTAAGGTTATCATATGAAATGGAAAAAGATCCATTGATAAAATACAAAGGTGCTGTACTGCTTATTTCGTAATTATGAAATATCGAAGAGAGTAAAGTACATTTGTACAATAACTAACGGCTAGTATCGAACTCGCACGGAGCCCTTCGTCACGAGCTGAGCCCGCGGCGACGTCGCGAGTCAAAACAATTGAGCAAATCCCGAAAAATAATTGATATGAATGATGTATATTGTCAGGTTGTACATTTCAAGCATTTATTTCCCTAAGCTAACAAATGTTTAATGGATCAATTTTTTTTCTGTATTATAATCGGAATAATTTTAATACAAACCAATAAAACGTAAATTACTACTTAGTTGTATGTACAGTACTATTTTTTAAATTATCGTATAGGAATTAAGAGCGTGTAATTAAGGAAAAATATTAAAAATAAGTTGTTCAAGAATTCTAAATTGGTCATAGATCTTCATTTGAATTTAACCGAGACTGACAGTTTAACGTGCTCTCCGTGGCATTGAGGGATCTTGATATGAAATTATGGTCACCCATCCACAGACCGACCAACAACCGCAGCTTAACCTAGATCGATCGACCTGTGCGGCTGTTATTTATCCACCGAGTAAAAACCGTAAATATCAATGACTATTATGTACCTACCTAGAATTCCATTTTCCTCGGCATGTTCTTGCGAATGCGAATTTACTCCGGAATAACACTTTGATAGATTAAATACATTTTTTTTTATTAATTGTCCTCGAAAGGTATAAATGTTGTAATGGTTGTTACATCAGCTTGGTGTCTATTATAGTAATATACATTATAATAAAACAACTTTTAACCGGATTAATCGCGTGTAGTATTGGTTTTTTGTTTTTCCTGACGTTTCGAACACTTTGCAGCGTTCGTGGTCGCAGGAGGACTGTCCTCCGGTGTTAATCCGGTTAAAACTTGGTGTCTATTGTTTCATTTTTAAACGTTCTGCTACGGGCAATTATTGACGTCTGATTTAGAATTTAGGAGAATATGATGTACAGTCACGAACACCAACATATTATAAACACAAAATTTTAAAAGCTCTCCGACAATATCTCTACAGTGTATTACTAAGATAATCAGGTATGTAACACAGATAGAAGAACCATTCCTTCTACATATATACATTCATGTGGAGTTTAAAAAGTGCATATGTATACATGTTTGTGCTCGTGACTGTACTTAGTTAATAAACTAAAATTCAGGTGATGATGATGATAATGATGTCCGGTGTACCTATTAGCTATCTCAGTTACTATAGAAATGTTACTAATATCTTAGGTTTTCGTGATCATTACACATTATAATAAAACAACTTTTAACCGGATTAATCGCGTGTATTATTGGTTTTTTGTTTTTCCTGACGTTTCGAACACTTTGCAGCGTATATTTTTATAGAAATGTTTTTAGTACATTGCGTCGTATATAACAGATTGTCTCTAATGAGTAAAAGTACTAGTAATATATCTCGTAATATAGTACAAAGTGAACATCAGTTCGTCCAAATTGACCAAGATAGCTAATAGGACCGAAGGTTTCGAATAGGTTTGAGTTTGTATAGGTTCCTTCAAAAAAACAATCGTGTATGTTGATTAATTTTGAAAATCCCAATGATCAAGTCATAGTTTTTGATGTCAAAAATACGGTGTTAAGTATGGTTTCAATCGGCGTTTCCGGGATAGATCCTCCAGATACACAGGTTCAAATTCTGCTGACGACCGAATTTTTTCTTTCTTACTTTAAATTTTGCTACGCATGCGATAATGCGTTTCAAAGATTTAGATATCTGTTGAAATCCAAATGATATTAGGCCCTTAAATAATAAATCAAACTCCGTTTTTGAGAAGCCCTGCCTCTATCAAAATGGCCTCTACTCAGCACAGTGAAAATCAATTCATAGATCTCAAGTAGGTATTAATCATCGATCGATCACTTATTATATAAGATTGTGTATTAATATGCGTCTAATTGATGAACATCCGACTTGAGATAAGAAGCTGCGGGAGGCCTGTATCTATTCAGTTGAACTTCAGGTCGCGTTAACTGGGATATGAGATCATTCGCTTTGTCATGGGATGATACTTTTGTGAGTGCACCCTTAAAATGGAAACCCTACACGTGGGTGGTGCAAAACAGGCAACGTAACTCTGGTGGGGAGGCTTCGGCCGCAGCTGGTTACCACCCACCGGTGGAAGCCATGCCGTGAAGCGACCTAGTCGTGTTTCGGGATGTAGTCTGGTGCAACCGTTGTGGGAGACGGGTCTGGGCAGTTGCATCAACTCCCCGACTATCGTTCTCACCAAATCTATCCACTCTACTTAAGAGTGAATTGATTTATTCTGGATCTACGTGCTCCATCTTCGGACACACCGTCGCTTATCATCAGGCGAGTTGGTGGCCAAACGTAGATACATCTTTGATTAAAAAATATATATTTAGGGCCCAGTAGCGGCAATGAGACTCTTTTTGTATTTTTCTAAAACATTTTTTTAACACGCTTTTATAAGCTTGGTATGTACATATCTAAATATCTATGTAACGGAATCTTTGAACGTGATTTTTACCAACTTTAAAACATCAGATTGAATTGAATCTTCGCACACTGGTCAAGGACCAATGACAATACAATCATTTAATATATTTGTCCGATTATCCTGATCAGGATCTTCATCTTAAAAAAGCAAAAATAAATAATAGTTGCTAAAAAAAACACGCTTTTGTACTTAACTAGCGGAACTAAAAAGTAGAAAAAAAAAATCTAGCACTCCACGCTTATTTTCGGTAAAATAATGTTTTTCTTACTCTCTAATTTTTTTGAACTTTTAGAAATTTACTCTCTAATTTAGTTCGGCTAGTTACAAAAGCGTGTTGGTTTTAACATAACATAACATAGCATCACGCCTGTATTCCCCGAAGGGGTAGGCAGAGGTGTACACAATTGTACACCCACATTTCACCAATGCTGTTATTAAGTCCCATGTAATAGGTGGTGAGCCTATTGCCATCAACCGGGCACATTTCCAAACTCCGGGCTGCTACTGAGAATTTCCTAACAGAAAAACTCAATAACACTTTGCCCGACCCGGGAATCGAACCCGAGACCTCCTGCTCAGCAGTCGCGCTACGGACCACTAAACCAACGAGGCAGTTGGTTTTAAACCATTATCTATTTCTTTAATTTTATTGTTGTATATATACTATCGTTGTTAATTTCCTACTAAACCAACCGAGTTTTAGAATTTAACCTCTAGGAGAATACGAAGCCTCAAAAAAAGAAAACCTTGTCTAAATAACTCATTGTTCTCAACTCTATTCGTCTCATCGTTAATCCGGCTCTGCAGCCCACATGATTTGAGACCTCGTTATGGTTTCAAGTTCATATAGAAATAGAACTCCATACATAAATAATTAAAGAAGATAAGTTTTTATGCTATGCGGTCTAACTTAACTACTAACGGTCTCCTAACTCCTAAAATCACACAGTATTCCACTAACCCGGAGTCCCGGGATTGCAGCTGCTTCACCACCACCCTCTGCTGTGGTGAATGTCAGGTGCTCCTGGTAAGGCCATATGGCCTCAAGAGGTAGAGAAAATTAAGTTTTGCTCCAGACTTCGCCCGCGTGGAACTTAGTTTAGTTAATGTTATTAGATGTATAATGTATAATCCCGATCGTAGGACCAAATTAAGATGTATGACCGTGACGTCGCTAGTTATATAGTTGCCGAAAACCACAGACTTGCCGATATCCCGTTTATTAGTTAAAAAGTTATCTTGGACAAGGGTTAGAATCCGTCCGGGTTTCCCCGGATTTTATTAGGGCGTCCGGGGACCGTCCGGGTGGGGTTTCATTTGTAGTCCGGGTTTTAGGCTGCTGACACATGTACTGATACAAATTGTAATAATACGCGGCTGAAATTATGTCATAAATACAAGACTGCTAATTATTTGTTTAAAATTGTATGAAAATAAGTAATTTAATTTAAAACAATTCAAATATCATTATATAACTTTAAAAAACACTTTGATATATCCGGGTTTAAAGCCCCAAAATCCGGGTCCTCACACTTCTTGTCCTGGTAAGCAGATTTTAGAGATGGCAAGCCAATGTTTGACGGTAATCACGGCACCACACATGCGGGAGGGAGGTGGCCTTGGTGAGCGAGGTCACCTCCCTCACATCGTAGTGGCCCGGCTTGGCCGAGCCTACCGCCGGGGCAAGACGGTGAATGCTAGCGCGACCCTATCTTGCCCCATCTCGGCGGAGGACTGCTCACGGGGGGGTTTTAGTGGGTTAGAGCCCCACATACCCCCTTCCGTCAACAACCGTGGCGGAGGGGGTATGAAAAAAAAAAAAGGGCCGTGTGGTTTTCCTTCGGGTCGCTGACCTTCCGATTGGTGCAGGTGCTTTCCGGACACGGGTGTTTCGGAAAGTAACTGCACCAGATCGCGAGACGGGAAGCCACCCCGGTCTGCCACGAGTGCGGGGCGCTGGAGGACACAGTGCTCCACACGTTAGAAGTGTGTGTCGCATGGGTCCCGCAGCGACACGCACTTTCGGCCGTAATTACCCGTGATCTCTCTCTGCCGAGCGAGCGTGGTAATCGCCATGCTTGGCGGTGAGAGGTCGTGGGAGGCAGTTGTCTCCTTCTGCGAAGAGGTTATGTCGCAGAAGGAGGTCGCGGAGCCGGCCAGGGAGAATGCCGCCCTGGCAGACCCGATCCGCCGCAGAAGAACAGGAAGGCGGAGGGGGCAGTTTGCCCACCTCCTCCATCCTCCGTACTCGGTTCACCGGTGAAATGTCGGGGGACTCTTCGCCGGTTTGCACGGCACTATACATACGGGAGGGAAGTAGCCTTGGTGAGCGAGGTAACCTCCCTCAAAGCGTAGTGGCCCGGCTTGGCCGTGCCTACCGTCGGGGCAAGACGTTGAATGCTAGCGCGACCCTATCTTGCCCCATCTCGGCGGAGGACTGCTCACGGGGGGGTTTTAGTGGGTTAGAGCCCCCGGTTTATACCCCCTTCCGTCACCCCCGTAGCGGAGGGGAAATGCGACTGCATTTCCCACTTCAAAAAAAAGGAAGGTGTGGTTTTTAGTCGGTAGGAGTCCGTCACAGCGTCCATGATGGAATTTCCACACCCAAAAATAAAATTAACAAGGGCATCCATAAATGGCGAGCCCGGTATTTTTTGTTTAATTATATTTCTTTTATATTATTAGCACAGTTACACTATTTGTGATAACTATTAAACATTTCCTGCTACTAATGTCTATGAATTGAAGTGAATTATAACCAGCAGATTCATTTAGCGGGATTTCATTAGCTTATTGTAGGAGGTATTAACACCTAGGACTCGTATAGTTGTAATAATTAATAAACAGCTAGCTCATGCTACAGTTACATGTAAACAACAAACTTTAAACATTTTACACGTTTGTATGTGCAAGGCAGATATTATTTTTATATAGATGTCGCAGATGGATTGTAGAATCCGCTGTTTTACAAAATAGTACTGTTTTATAAAACAGCTGAACAACGTTCAGCTGGATTGCCATTGCGATACGTTTAACAAAACTGCTGTCATCCTCTTCGAACCTAACCTGTCCGTGTCGGGATACACGCTACATACGATACAACTCCCAAGCTCGCTTCGCTCGCTCATGGATCAATTTCGTTTATTTTCTTTCATAATCCCGATATATTGCCGACTATTATAGTGGTTAAGTATTTCGTTATTAAAAATTTTCATCATTTTTTTGCTATTGACAAGTAAAATAAAGTTAGGTTATTATTGTTAAGACATACAGAGCCATATGCGACAAAATTTCGAACTAAAATCAACAATCTGACAGTTCATTTCACACTGTTTTACTTAATCTCTGATCGTTGACCCGCTGCATTGATAAACGCAAAAACGCATTCAATTCTGCGTGTTATAGTTCAGTAATTATGTAAAACCGCTAAACGTCATTCAGCTGTTTTTCATAACAGTACTGTTTTGTAAATCAGCTAGCAGTTTTGTAAAACAGCTTATTCTACAATCCATCTGCGACATAGATATTATTTAAACGATGACTATACAATATGTCTTTTACTTTATTTCGTGTTTCTTCGACTAGCGCAAGCGTTGGGCTAATTCGGCCATACACAGACTAAAGCACGATGCTTCCCCATTGCACCCTGTAGATATTTCACCTAATTCACCTACTTGATCTCATGTTAATAATCGTAAGTAGGTCAGATTTGCATAATTTATAGTTTTGTTATTATGAGCCAGGTTCGTTTTCCATTGCGTATCTGAATAACATATCTACATGCATGGATCACGGTTTTATTTCATGCTGTCTCTCTACTCGATTAAGTTGAACATCCGTCATACCACTGGCTCTGAGGCTCTGTCGTACGGTCAGCGACAAAAGTCGCTGAACATATTCAAATATGTAAACTGGGCTAGTTCTGAAACTATTAAATCTAACTATCTGGAGTACAAAACATAACAATCATGTCATCAAATAAATACAGGAAATTTCCGTCATTTCATCATATCACAATAACCAGCCCTACAGTCGGTGCAGTTCCGAACCCTGTTAATTGGCTTCTGTCGTTAACTGTCCCACCCAATTAAGATAAATTTTATAAACTTTTCTGTATTTTAATTTGACGTCCCATAATTCGGCAAAAATGGAACGTATAGCTATATACTATACTACACTAGCTACTTATAACGTAAGCGGTTCTTTTTTGTGTGGCTGCTTGACATAAAGGAATTAGTATGGGATTAATTTTAACTGGTGTACCCCTTTCGCCACTGGCATATGATTACCAATCCTATAACATTTACCTGTATACGAGTAGTTACAATGATAGTACTTACACGATTTTAATAGTATGTAACACAATTTTGTTTGTGTTTAGTTTTTTATGTGTGTTAATACTGTTAATGTAATGACGAGAGCTATTTCCGCTTTAGTACAAGTTCTTTTGTGCTCGTGTTTCACCTGACTCCCCGCCAAAAGTGGCGAGCTATTATGTTCGATATTTAGTCAGAAGCCGTCTCCCGTCTGGTCCTTTAAGCTGCCTGATGTTGTTCAAGCTGCACGAAGACAGTTATTTACTTAAAAAAAAACAGCTATGCGATGGTATCAAAAGAAGACAACGGAGTTGTTCATTATAATAAAACATCTGCTGGTTAACTAATTCACATATTTAAGTGCCGATTAACCTGAATTTGTTCTTCAAAAAATACAGTCAGAAAAAAAAACTAAAATACGCAACTTTCTCATCACCTAGCTCCATTATCAGGTGAAATTCATACTTAGGGTTTGTTAAGACAAATCTGATGAACCAAAGCTCGATATAACATAAATAAATTGTAATCTGTCATTGGAATTCGTACTCGATTTGAGTGAGTGAAATTTGATTTCTTAGATATTCTAAAAACATAATACACTTGTGTACATTTCACCATTGCTGTTATCAAGTCCCGTATAATATTAGTGGTAAGCCTATTACCATCTCCCGAACCCGCTTTCGAATCTTCCTTATTAACAAAAAAACTCAATAATACTGTGATCTACCTGGGAATCGTACTCAGGATCTCATGCCCAGCAGTCGCTCTTGAGACCACTAGACCAATGAAGGCAGATATAAGATAGAGCCTTAAAGAAAAGGCCATACGTCTTCATAAAAGATCGGCAACGCATCAATGATTGCATTGGGGTTGCGGATGTTCATGGGTGACGTTGATCTCTTACCATCGAGTGGTACCATAGGAATTAATGCTGAAATTTTGAAATTTATTTTGAAATCTTACAGTTTAGCAACGAGCTCGGCGACAAATTAGGAGACATCAAAACTAAATTTTCAATAAATTAGACGATATTATCTTTAATTTTGATAGCCACCAAAAGTGTGCCGGCTAAAATTAAATCAATGGGTACCTACGAGTACATCTGAATCGGCAAGCCTTTTTTAATGTGTGGTAATATCTACCATAGACGTTGTACCGGTGTCCAAACCAAATCCACACGGGCCCTTCAAGGAATGAATGTTCGTCATGAACCTTCAACAACCTTCACCATCCTTCAAAATGGTTGAGTTTAGCGATATTGATGCTCACGTCATACTCGTGAACGGGTGCTGTCTGTTGGGACTCGAGCTCGTCATTGCTTTGGTTATCATTTTGGCTTTTTACATTATTACAATTTCTTCTTTTTCACTTCTTTTCTTTTCTATAACATTAACCTGCATTATGCTCACATTATATCAATGTTAATTGTAAAAAGCACATAATTTTAAAAGAGTGTATATGTCTCTTGCCGATTCTTCTCCATATGACCAACTTCATAGAACCGTACACCTAGCTTCGACTTTTCTTATGTAAGTGTTTAGTTAGTTTTAATAGTTTTTTTTTATGACGCATCAATTGCCTTGGAATTGCTTTGGATAGGTACTAGCAGAGCAACTTCTTATCACTATTATTTTACAATTGCAGCCCATTTACTTTGGAAAATCTGTTGATAAATAGTTAGGAAGCATTCAGGCAATCAGTAACCAGAATTGCCAGGTCCTAAAAATTTTATGACACCCTCCATAAGCCGAACATTTGGTCCAAAATACTAACGAACATGATTTTTTGCATGTGTAAACCATATTTTTTATTTTTATTTAATTTACTTAAGGTGTTTGCTCTTGACTCTTGTCTAGGTCAGAGGTGACAGATACAAAGTCGAAACATTTATCCTTATTTACGAATTATCGGCCACTAACAATTACAAGGACGTTACATTTCAGTAATAATGGAAGATGTGAAAATGTACCAAATGAGGATTTTGTAAACATTTATGTGACCTTGCCGTATATGATCAAGTACCTACGTACTAGTACTATACTGAAACTCCTTGTCTTCAACAAACATATTCAAACTATTTTCTATTAAATTAGTAATTAGTTATTGAAATACTGGCCACATCATGAAAGAAGGATAACATAGGCTTGTTACTATTATTAAAAATAAAATGTATTTTCTTTTTAATGGCTTCCGTCATTTTTTTGTGGAATATGTGCTAGTATTTGTTGACTGGTTTACTATGATATTGAAACCTTAGAATAAAACCTGAAAATGCTTTTTTATTTGATGTTATATCCTCAAAAAACTTATAATTGTTTTTCTACACATTTTAAGTTGGTACCCTGTCACCTCAAATTACCATAAGCCCTAGTTTTGACTTTTCATACTAGCTAAAGAGGCCCCATTGGAATAAAATTAATTTAATTGGTATCAAAAAGAATTTAATGTATCATAGTAGTTAACAGCAAGACGAAAATTGTTCCTCTGATGAATATCCTGCATTTAGCTAACAAGATTTTAATGATACCTTAGGATATTACTGACACATTCAAAAGAAAGCTTATAAATATTGCCTTGTATTTTTATTACCATCAGAGAAGTATTTAATTAAATCGCCGTCGTGTCCCTTGTTGGTCTGCTGCACTTAGAGTACCAGAAAGACGGTGACTGAATAAACATCGAGCAAATTTGCTCGCCGCTTTTGGCGGGGGGTAAGGTAACACACAAGCACAAAAGAACTTGTAGTAAAGCAACAATAGCTCTCATGATTAAATTAAAAGTATTAACACAAACATAAAATTGTGTCACATACTATTAAAATCGTGTACTATTATTGTAACCATACAGGTAAAAGGTATAATGGTTTGATTGGGAATCATATGCCAGTGGCTAACAACTAGCTGTGCCCCGCGGTTTCACCCGCACAGTCAAAAACTATACACTACGTTAAAAAAAAATTAAAAATTGTCCTGACAATGACGAACACAACAAAAAAAGATTTATCCAATTTTGTGCAGTCGATCTCAAGTTATGGCGTGACCAAGGGAAATAGGAATTCATTTTTATATATATAGATATATATAGATCACTTTTTAGTACAATGCGTCAGATGTTACAGCTTGTCTAATGAAATGAAAAATATTGTAGGTAAAAGTTACGACACAATGTACAACCTGACAAAATGTAAAACCTAAATCGGTTTACAAGGAAATCACGTGCACTATGCACATGATTTCCTTGTAAACCGTTTTAGAGAATACGCCTACTACTGAAAAAGTAGCTTAAATTATATTTTTATATTTCGAACATTTGTTTGTAATTAATAATGTTTATTACGAGAGTAGGTATCAATATCGACACTTCCATTGGCCATTCTTTGTGCAGGCGTAACAAAGATTTGCTCAAACAAGTGATTTGAAAAAATTGAGAATGACAGTAATAAGGGCCGACCTAAATATTCGGCACTCATTTACATAATGATATGACTATTCCCCTCTCATAAATGCATTTGCATATTGATTGTTATAGGCGCCCATTGACTGGCGCGAAATACAAGCTGCTATTTTATAAGTATTAGGAATACACATTGCAATTTTGCAAACTTGCGTCGTACATGGCTGGAACTTTACCAAAACTTTCCACAAAGAATAAAGCTATAAGCTTTAGAGGTCGCATCGCCTGCGTTAATGCGTTTGAAAAATGTTGCAGAGTCATCTCTGAATGTAACGTTATCACTATGTTGGTAAATACTCACCCGGTTAACACTGTTTACGATCTTCGGAACTCTGGAGAGAAATGAAGACACTAGTATCAAACTAAATTGCGTGACAATTATTTTTGTAGATATAAGAAACGAATTGAGCTAACACGTACGCTAATCTCTACATTGATTATGTTAGATGAAAATACTAAAATGCTACTCAATTTTGAAAAGCCCTTAACTGTTGCCTCAGTCACTTCAAGGCGATGCAACAGTGTCATTACGACGAGGTTTGAGTACCTACTTGGGATTGACTGCTTGCGTTTCAGTATTTGTCCAATAGACTTAACACTTCGACAGTCCAACGGCGATTGTTTAACTGTTGTGTTAACTCCGCGGACAGTGTAAGGGTTGAGCCTATAGAACCTTACATATAACTATCAAATAAATGTTTAGTTAGATGAGTGCTGGGAAGTATTTCACCGAAAGAAAAGTCGCAATAAAATTTGTATAAAAAAGTAAACAAGTTTTTTATTTCCCCTATTTGACCGTATTTTTTAGCTTGAATTACAGCGCGCTTCATAAAGTGCAGTCGCTTTGAGAAACTTAAATACAAGAAATCTTTGAAGAGCATTATTGCCTGCTTAGCGAACTCTAACGTTATAATATTAAATGGAAAAATAATACGGTCGTGAGCAGGATTCGATCCTGCGCCTCTCGGATGGAATATTTATCCGGGAGGCGCAGGTTCGAATCCTTGTCACAACATAACATAACATAACATAGCATCACGCCTTTATTCCCCGAAGGGGTAGGCAGAGGTGTACACAATTGTACACCCACATTTCACCAAATGCTGTTATTAAGTCCCATGTAATAGGTGGTGAGCCTATTGCCATCAACCGGGCACATTTCCAAACTCCGGGCTGCTACTGAGAATTTCCTAACAGAAAAACTCAATAACACTTTGCCCGACCCGGGAATCGAACCCGAGACCTCCTGCTCAGCAGTCGCGCTACGGACCACTAAACCAACGAGGCAGTATAAAAACAACTCACAACCATGTTCTATTTCCATTTAATATTATAACTTAAAGACACTATAGGTAGCTGGGGCAGATAATGCAAAACATTATGGGTTAAATCTGTAATCTTGGAGGTAAAGTCATAAACGACAATAGTAAAAACTTGCAGGATATCATTTTCTCCCCAATGTGGCGCTCAGATTATGGCACTCATTGATCTCGGATCACCGTGAGCTGTGGCCTACGGGCGACTGACTTGGGTTGTTCGCCGCAACGACAGGCTCAAGACGAATATGACCGTTCTGCACAAATGACGGGATCCGTCAATACCTTCGACAAACCTGCCGCGGTTACCTCGGTAAAGGATAATGGTCACGGACACAGTGAGGGTGTAAGTCGGTAGGAGCAAGTCAACCCAAGACACACGCCACTGATTTTTGGAAGCCATGTGCATATTAGAAATTAACGATCACTTGATTAAAACGGTGAAGCCAATCTTAGTCAGAAAACACAACATGAATTATAGATTGGACGGAATTATAGATTTGTATAAAAGTGACCTGAACTTAGTCCAAAAAGGACTGTGAGTCATTACCATTTCACTATATCTACTTCCTATCAATAATACTTTAACGTATTCACCTTGTTTCGAGCGTATGGCACTCGTGGGCCGGAGCTGAAAATCAGCGCTAGGTAGGTACCTAGCGCTGATTTTCAACTCAGACTCGTGGGCCGGAGCTGAAAATCAGCGCTAGGTAGGTACCTAGCGCTGATTTTCAGCTCCGGCCCACGAGTGCCATACGCTCGAAACAAGGTGAATACGTTAAAGTATTATTGATAGGAAGTAGATATAGTGAAATGGTAATGACTCACAGTCCTTTTTGGACTAAGTTCAGGTCACTTTTATACAAATCTATAATTCCGTCCAATCTATAATTCATGTTGTGTTTTCTGACTAAGATTGGCTTCACCGTTTTAATCAAGTGATCGTTAATTTCTAATATGCACATGGCTTCCAAAAATCAGTGGCGTGTGTCTTGGGTTGACTTGCTCCTACCGACTTACACCCTCACTGTGTCCGTGACCATTATCCTTTACCGAGGTAACCGCGGCAGGTTTGTCGAAGGTATTGACGGATCCCGTCATTTGTGCAGAACGGTCATATTCGTCTTGAGCCTGTCGTTGCGGCGAACAACCCAAGTCAGTCGCCCGTAGGCCACAGCTCACGGTGATCCGAGATCAATGAGTGCCATAATCTGAGCGCCACATTGGGGAGAAAATGATATCCTGCAAGTTTTTACTATTGTCGTTTATGACTTTACCTCCAAGATTACAGATTTAACCCATAATGTTTTGCATTATCTGCCCCAGCTACCTATAGTGTCTTTAAGTTATAATATTAAATGGAAATAGAACATGGTTGTGAGTTGTTTTTATACTGCCTCGTTGGTTTAGTGGTCCGTAGCGCGACTGCTGAGCAGGAGGTCTCGGGTTCGATTCCCGGGTCGGGCAAAGTGTTATTGAGTTTTTCTGTTAGGAAATTCTCAGTAGCAGCCCGGAGTTTGGAAATGTGCCCGGTTGATGGCAATAGGCTCACCACCTATTACATGGGACTTAATAACAGCATTTGGTGAAATGTGGGTGTACAATTGTGTACACCTCTGCCTACCCCTTCGGGGAATAAAGGCGTGATGCTATGTTATGTTATGTTATGTTGTGACAAGGATTCGAACCTGCGCCTCCCGGATAAATATTCCATCCGAGAGGCGCAGGATCGAATCCTGCTCACGACCGTATTATTTTTCCATTTAATATTATAACGTTAGAGTTCGCTAAGCAGGCAATAATGCTCTTCAAAGATTTCTTGTATTTAAGTTTCTCAAAGCGACTGCACTTTATGAAGCGCGCTGTAATTCAAGCTAAAAAATACGGTCAAATAGGGGAAATAAAAAACTTGTTTACTTTTTTATACAAATTTTATTGCGACTTTTCTTTCGGTGAAATACTTCCCAGCACTCATCTAACTAAACATTTATTTGATAGTTATATGTAAGGTTCTATAGGCTCAACCCTTACACTGTCCGCGGAGTTAACACAACAGTTAAACAATCGCCGTTGGACTGTCGAAGTGTTAAGTCTATTGGACAAATACTGAAACGCAAGCAGTCAATCCCAAGTAGGTACTCAAACCTCGTCGTAATGACACTGTTGCATCGCCTTGAAGTGACTGAGGCAACAGTTAAGGGCTTTTCAAAATTGAGTAGCATTTTAGTATTTTCATCTAACATAATCAATGTAGAGATTAGCGTACGTGTTAGCTCAATTCGTTTCTTATATCTACAAAAATAATTGTCACGCAATTTAGTTTGATACTAGTGTCTTCATTTCTCTCCAGAGTTCCGAAGATCGTAAACAGTGTTAACCGGGTGAGTATTTACCAACATAGTGATAACGTTACATTCAGAGATGACTCTGCAACATTTTTCAAACGCATTAACGCAGGCGATGCGACCTCTAAAGCTTATAGCTTTATTCTTTGTGGAAAGTTTTGGTAAAGTTCCAGCCATGTACGACGCAAGTTTGCAAAATTGCAATGTGTATTCCTAATACTTATAAAATAGCAGCTTGTATTTCGCGCCAGTCAATGGGCGCCTATAACAATCAATATGCAAATGCATTTATGAGAGGGGAATAGTCATATCATTATGTAAATGAGTGCCGAATATTTAGGTCGGCCCTTATTACTGTCATTCTCAATTTTTTCAAATCACTTGTTTGAGCAAATCTTTGTTACGCCTGCACAAAGAATGGCCAATGGAAGTGTCGATATTGATACCTACTCTCGTAATAAACATTATTAATTACAAACAAATGTTCGAAATATAAAAATATAATTTAAGCTACTTTTTCAGTAGTAGGCGTATTCTCTAAAACGGTTTACAAGGAAATCATGTGCATAGTGCACGTGATTTCCTTGTAAACCGATTTAGGTTTTACATTTTGTCAGGTTGTACATTGTGTCGTAACTTTTACCTACAATATTTTTCATTTCATTAGACAAGCTGTAACATCTGACGCATTGTACTAAAAAGTGATCTATATATATCTATATATATAAAAATGAATTCCTATTTCCCTTGGTCACGCCATAACTTGAGATCGACTGCACAAAATTGGATAAATCTTTTTTTGTTGTGTTCGTCATTGTCAGGACAATTTTTAATTTTTTTTTAACGTAGTGTATAGTTTTTGACTGTGCGGGTGAAACCGCGGGGCACAGCTAGTTGTTAAATAGTAATACCTATATAAATGTCAATCGAGTTACCGAATGCAGGTGTCCTGTTCTTTAGGCAGAAATAATCGGAATGTACCTATCACATGTCAATATCTGGACAAGGAAAGAGATATGCACAACAAGTCCCTGTGAAAATATTATAACATGATCAACTTTGATTGCCCGTCCTCTGTGCAAGCGACTAAAAAGAGCCTTAATACTAAACAGCGCAAATATAAAAGTATAAAATCTTCTGTATCCAATAAGTTCAGTAAGTTGTGAGTATCAGCTGTCTGTATCTGCATCTTGCGACTTCTTCTCCTGGTCAGCCGGCAGGAGAAGACTGAGGGCTGCACATACTGTGGACAAAATAAAATCATAAATAAAAAAAAATGCACGACACCCAAACACGAACACAGAAGAAAGTCCTTAAGGTATCACGCCTTTGTGCGTTTACACACACAAATCACATATGCATATACAATTAGACTCAAAAGAACTGTTTAATTAGGAACACAATATTTGTTTTGTGCGGGAATCAAACCTATGATATACGGCTAATCTATCGACTCCTCTATTGGTTTTTAATAGTAGCCATATTGTGCAAAACTACAGCACCAAGTTATACATTGTTCACAAAAAATAATAAAAACAATAATAACAACGAGGTCAGAAACTTATCTCAGAAATTTCCGTGTACTACGCTTAGAACCAACACAACGCCATACCATTGGCGGGATACTTACGGCGTGGCGTCTCATACGTATGATACCGACGTAGTATACGCAAAATAATCACTGAAACAATTTCAAAGCCCCAATCACTCTCCCTCACCTCTACTGTAAGTAGGAGTTGGGTACCTACGCTGGAGCGTCAGGTTAAGGTTATCACGATCTTGCAATATCATTGAAGTAACAGGATACCAAATTGCGAATCGATCAGACCTGTGGAAGTTGCTCACATCCCTTCATCAACTAGAATACGGCTGATGATCTTCTTATTTTCTTGAATCATTGCTAAGAACACTCCTGATCAAAGTCACCATTAAAACAATAAAATCAAAATCTGTTCATTCGTTTGCAGGATACGATGCCACAGACAGATACACATATGCTCACGTTAAACTTATAACAGCCTGTTTTCATCGGAGGTTAAAAGAAAATCATTCGAAATTTCGATTTTTATAAGGTATCTTTTATTGATTTGTAATCAGTTACAGTAGCTTTATCTCCTTCAATTTGCATTAAACCACCGTCTGTTTCAAAAGAATCTCCATCTTTAATCATTTATGTTTCAATTATGAGACCCAAAAATCTTAATACCAATCTGACCCAAATTGCAGGGGTCAGATAATTTTAAAACGCGTCGAAGTCGCACTTACCGGGTTTTAAGTCTTAATTAATAACGCATATATCTACATACTCAAACAATAAATACGTACCTACACTAATAAAAACAAAATTCGTGGCAGTTCGTTGTCTCCTCTTATCGGGGGACTTCCGATAATAAAATACTTAAGTATTGTAGAACTTTACCACTGGGAAAGGTGACATTACAATTAACTAAACAAATTGCAATTCTGCAGTGATTACAATTTACAATGCATGACTTTGAATTAAGGTACATTTACAAAAGTCAATAAAATTTGTGTCTTATCCATTAAATAAAGCTTTATTAATTAAAACTGTCGTAACAGCTGCTGCTAAGCGTGAGGTTTTGGATTCAATTCCTGAGTCGGGCAGTGTTATTCGATGTTTCGGTAAGATATTCTTCAGTTGCAGTCCGGAGTTTGGATTGCTGTACAGTGTAAAATAAATAAAAATAGGCTCGCACGTTGTTGTACAAACAGCACTCCTCTGCTTAATCGTTCTGGAATACAGGCGTGATGCTATGTTATATTATATAATGTTATGGCTGATTTTTCATTCGTCTGAGAAGTTTTTACCGAAGAACAAATTTGAATTTTGGCAGGTCTTGTAATTTTATATAGTAATCCTATCAATATTAAAAAAAAAACCTCTGATAAAAAAATCTTAAGTACGAAAAATGCAATGCTTTCGTCTGTAAAATCAGCCCTTACTTTCATCTGGAATTTGAAGAAAACAAATATTATTGTGATCGAGACACACGGCATTGTGTCCGCCAAGTTCGGTAATAAATATAATTCATCGATATGAGTCACACTATTAGATAATTAAGTGAACTAGTCTAAAAATACTGGCACAATACCACAGAAAAAATTACGGATGCATGTAAAAGTAAACTTTATTTTATTTTTAATATAAGTAAAAAGCCACTTTGAATTTTGTTTTGACGTTGAGACGCCAGTATTTCACTATTACCTACCTATAGAAAAAAAGTTTTACTATGTAGATGCCTCCTTTGTATATTACGAAAAAAGTGTATGTATTTGACAAAAAAGTCACGACCTTTAATCAAATCTCTTGCAACAGTTACACTTCTTAGAATCTGTACTAAATTGAACAAAAATGCAAAAATATGTACCTTTCAGTCGGACTATAATTAAGGCTTTTTTGGAGTGCCGAGTCCGGATTTTTCATCTATGTCCCATAAATGATATTCCATACTGGCAAACTAATATTCAAATATAATTACTGCAAATGCTTTCTTTGCTATACCCGCTCGGATCATTTAAGATTATTAAACAGTCGCTGCCTTCTTTTCAATTTCCCTAACCCTTTACGTCCCTACACCTTTGCGTCATTACTTTTTTGCGTCGCTACTCCTTTGCGCCCCTACTCCTTTGCCTCTACTCCTTTGCGCCTCTGCGTGTCTAATCCTTTGCGCCTTGCAAACTCTACTCTTTTTCGTCCTTACTCCTTTGCGTCTCCACTCCTTTACGCCTTTGCATCACTACTCCTTTGGGTCCCTGCACCTCTGCGTCCCTACTCCTTTGCGGCTTTGCGTCACTACTCCTTTGCGTCCTTACTCCCTTGCGTCCCTTTTATATTATGTTTCAATTAATGTAGTTTCTACTGCGGTTAAAGTATTGAATTCTTTTCAGACACTCTACATATCACAATAAGAAATTCAGCAATTTCAGTGCATCTTGTGTTTTCTCCATCTGTTTCTACATTTTCTATCTCTATTAATTTAATAACCTCAAACTGATCAGGAGCAGATGGCCGCAGAATCAACTAGTAGTTTCAATTTTTCCATGTTAGGCCACACACAACACGCTTCATTGTATAAAATGTTCTTCATAAATATCGTTCTTACATAGTGACTAGTATTCTGTGGTATCATGTCGAAGTCATGTGCAACTTTATCATGACATCAGAACGTATAAGCCAGCATGCTGCCGAGCCCCCCAATCAAACACAACCATATTATAAATTATGTGGAATGATAACCAGCTGATTGTATCTAATCTCTTGTTCCAAAATTTTCCCTCCACTTCCTAATCAGTGGGAAAAGAGAATTTATGATACCAACCAAAATTTACAGCCAATAATAATAAACTGTAGATGTTATAAAACTGCTAGTGGTTCCAAGCGCGACAGGTTGAGCTGAGCAGGAGGTCTAGAGTTCGATTCACGGGTCCGGCAAAGTGTTATTGAGTTTTTCTGTTTGGAAATTCTTAGTAGCAGCCTGGAGTTGTGAATAACAGTACACTTCTGCCATAGCATCACGCCTGTGTTCCCCAAGAAGGGAAACTTCGGGGAATACAGGCGTGATGCTATGTTTTGTTATAAAACCTCGTTGTTTTAGGAGATCAGCATAGAAACAGCTAAATGGTGACAAAAAGTGCGGGAGGACTATATCATATTTCTAGATTTTAGATAAAGTTTAAAACATCTGTAAAAACGGTGTATTATCATATAGATACTGATATTGTATAAAATATATGTATCTAGATTAGTGGTAACTAATAGCGTCGCTGATAAGGCACAAGTCACAATATCGTTTTTAACATCACGGAATCACGTCAAGAATTTGAATTATGATGAAAGCGTTATTATCAGATAATTATTATTGTTGATAATCACGATTTTTTCTTATAGTAATGATAAAATCCAGCCGTTACATAAATAGCTTATTGTGCATCATATTTGATGTTCTGTCGGAGATAATTATATGATTTCCAGTGGCGGTCATTACATATAGGCAAATAGGCAGTGCCTACTTCAAAAAATTACCTATATCACAGTTTACTGTGATATAGGTTGTATTTAGGTAATTTTTTGAGGTAGGCACTGCCTATTTGCCTATATGCAATGCACACCAATGACCCATGATTTACGTAATCACATGCATTTAAAATAGAGTCCATTACTTCACCTACATATAATTCAAATTAAAATAAAGGTAAAGCTATTTCATGAACTCCCTTTACCTTATTTTTTTACGACCTGTCTCTATCTTGCATTTGAAACTAGGACTGTCTCTATCTTGCATTTCAAAATAGACCTGTCTCTATCTTGCATTTCAAAATAGACCTGACAAGTTTTATGATGTGCAAGTGAAATAAAACTTATTCGTAATAAAGCAATACTAAGGTCGACTATACCTGGAATGATAAGAACTGGAGTCCTGGGGGTCTAAAATGGCCACTTTGAGCATTTCTCCTAAAAATTAATCATTATTTGAATTGAATAACTTCTCAAGATTCAGCTGTTTGACACTTTAGCAATTCCTATTTTGTGAGCCATTTTACGAATCTCCATAGAAAATTGGTAAACAGATGAATTACTGTTTATGAATTGAACGCAAATCATATTATGATTTGTTCATGAAGAGACCATTTTACGATTTGTCAAATGAATATTAGGATCCTATTATGATTCAGCTAAAGTGGCATTTTTAGACCCCCTGACCTTGAGAATTCTGAATTTAGAGAAATCCGAAATAAAAAATTGATGTATCCGGTATCGTATGCCTTATGTATTATGTTTACGTCATGTGACGTATGAAAAAAGTTGGACTTTATTCTCTAAACGAGTCCAACTTTTTTCATACGTCCTTAATTATTTACCACTATTGATTTTGGTCATGGCGATAAGTACCTACATGTTTCTTTATTTTGACCGAATGTAAATTTCGATCCATCCATTGATTGTGATGCTATAAGGGTTAAAGTTCTCGCTGTCCAGATTATTCTAAAGTAACTTACAGAAGACTAGAAGAGCGAACCCGTAGAAGGTGGCCATGCATGCAGCGCTGAGGGAGACCCCTGCAGCGTTGGCGCCAACTACAGACCCCACTCGGCCGAACATGAGCACTGCGCCTACTGCTGTGCCTCTGTGGAAGTAAGAATAATTCAAATAAACATTATAGAGCACGTGGTTTATTTTAGCTAGCTATTTTCCCGTCTCTATCTTGCATTTTCAGTTTGACAGTTGTATGACATTGACAGGAATTATGCATCAATTCAATTTTTTTTTAAGTTTATGGCTCCATCTTTAGTCGGAATAATGCTTAACCACGTGCTAAATGATGTTCAGTTTGGCCTTAGTGTTAAGTCAAACTTAAACTTAAATGTCTAGTTTGAAAAGATAAATTGTTATGTCCCATTGAAAATTTTTATGCGAGAGAATATTTATTTTCCTGTTCAAATTCAAAATATTTATTTGTTTTTATATATGGTTATAATTTAGTTTTGTACATTTCTCAAGAAGTTGCATATTTTATCATAGCATGCAAATACTTATCTTCTAATATCTAATATGTCAAACTCTCGTGTCACATTGTTTGTTTCGAACTCCTCCGAAACGGCTTGACCGACTTTTATGAAATTTTTTGTTTATATTTGGTAGGTCTGAGAATAGGTCGTAGGCCATTTTTTATTCCCCTAGGTGATAAGGGTAGCCTTATCCAGAAAATGTATAAGGCAGAATGACGTTTGCGGGGCACAGCTAGTAATATATATAATAATAGATACGTTTACAAAGCGACTACTATTTTAATTTCTTTTGGATATAAAAATACGACCGCCAGCGCGTTTCGACACAGCACCTTGTGCAGGTAACGAAGCACTTGCATTACATACCCACACGGTATCAAGATGTTTTCACGGTATTTTTTTATACAAGATTTTTATAACTTCAACTTTTTTCTATAACTTTTCCAACCGTAATGTTTATCTACCACTAAACCTGATGTCACAATATTATAGATCTTTGCAGGTCCCTTTTTTATGAAAAATTTGATCTACATTTGACTACCAACTCGCTTGATGCTAAGCGATGGTGTGGCCGAGGATGGAGCACGTATATCCAGAAGAAATCTTTTCGCTCCAAGTAGAGTGGATAGATTTGGGGTGAACGATAGTTGGGGAGTCGATGCAACTGCCCAGACCCGTCGCCCACAATGGTTGCACCGGACTACATCCCGAAACACGATAGGTTGCTTCGCGGCCATGGCTTTGTCCGGTGGGTGGTAAGCAGCCGCGGCGGAAGCATTCCACCAGAGTAAAGTCTTTGACCACTGTCGGGGTTGCTGTGACTGCAGTAGCGTAGTGGGAATCCCAGCAAAGGTTTATCTATGTAGGATCGTGTGGTCCATAGCGTCCATGACGGAAGGAACGATTTTAAAGGAAATTCGAAAATAAATGTTGCAGTGACTAAGGGGCCTACAGCCGCTTCCTCTACTACCTCTTATATAAGTATAGTCGACCACGAAATTGCTTGACCATATTTGACAAAAAGTTCCAGTAAATTAAAATGTCAATAAGGTTGACAGTATCTGACTGACACTTTGATCTTGTAAGCGGAAATAGACCTTGTCATATTATGATGTGGAAACGATTCAGCGTTAGGGTGGTAAAGCAATTGTATGGTCGACTTTACCTACACATAGTAGGTAAGGTGTCACTTAAACGGGTATAACGTAATATCAGTGCTGTGATACCTTTATCACAGCGTTTACTGAGTAATGTCCGGGTTTGGCACAGGTGGGACACACAGTTTCCCTTGTTAGAACAAACATTTAAAATTGTATACATTTAATAATATTATTCTCAGGGCACTACTGGCACCTACACCGGATATATGAAACGCCGTAACAATATCCGAATCCGATGTCGTCGGTGTTGCCCTAACTAAATTTATTTTTTCATCTGCTTTTAATTATTATTTTTATATTCTTTTATGTTTTGTTTGTTTTTATTATTATTTTCTCCTTGTTCCTCTTTATTTTTGTGTGTATTGTATCTGTGTTAAATAAAAAAACTTTAAGTCTTCTTTCTTCTTCTTCTATATATATAACTGTCATAGTACCTATTAGCACCAAAGTTCGACGTTAATAACGAGTATCTACGACAATAATATTTTTAATACAGTCTTGTTGTTTCATGTTTGTTATTCAGAACTACAATATCTTTACGACGATATTGTTAAGATTATAATTACCTATGTAAAACTGTTGACATGAACCAAATATTTCCTTTGTTATATACGTATATCTAGTAGCTTTGCGTTGTAAAACATTACAGCATCGCGAGAGCAGGAAAACCCAAGGATCCACTCATACGCATGTTTTTGATAAAACAACAGTTGGATCTATGCAAGATTTGATATCATTGTACTTACCTCGAATAGCTATAATTAGTCTAACAAAGCTAAAAACTAACTTTACCGGTATGGATACTTTTGTTCATATTAATTATTGTTCACCGATTACTACTCACGTGCATTCGCGTCTGGAGTATTTATCCGGGAGGCGCATGTCGAATCCAGCTCACGACCGTATTTTTTTTCCACAACCATTTATAAGTTTAGAGTTTCTCTATGCATGCGTTATTGCATTTGAAAGATTTATCTTAAATTTATTTTAAAATCACATCCCCTTTTCTCGAGTTTGTTGGTATCGGATCCAGGTAAACCAGAAGCGGTAAATTCGTTGATTAACTGTCACCTTGGTGCCTTTTCCTAGCAGAAAACCTTTTACCAAAATGCAGAATCAGCAAGGAAAATCTTCCTGGTCTCCGTACCCAACTACAGTAGTCCTGCCGTATTGCTAGATGCAATAGTTACCTCAACGTTGTGGGGAACAGATGTACCACGTACGCTGTGAGTGGTCCGATGCCCAGAGCTGTGAGCTGGAGCGAGGACATTGCCACTCCGGCCGCGATTCTGAGGACAAAGGCAAGCAATTTATTAATTTAGGGATCTTGTTTGCTGAAAGTACTACATAAGTAGATCCATGTAGAGGTCACATCTCGGACCACGTGCTCAAGAGCGTGAGGTTCTAAGTTCGACTTCTGAGTGGGTTCAAGTGTTATTAGATTTTTCTGGTGGAGAATTCTCAGTAGCATTCATGTACGAAGAAGTACGACGAAGGAGTCATAATCATCGAATTGAGCCTATTGCCATCAATCGGGCATGATTCCCAACTTGAACTAAAAACTCAATAACACTGACTGACCCGGGAATCGAACCAAAACCTCACGCTCTACAGTCACCCTAGTGACAACAAGACGACCCTAGTATCAGAAACCATAAGACTAATGAGGCAGCTAATAGTCAACATAACCATTCTGTAATAAACTTGTTGCACACCTGTTTGTCGACAGTCCAGCAATGAGGCAGCCTATTCCAACGACAATGAACATGGAAACCAGCAGCATCTTCTTGGAGAGCGGGCTGATACTGCCAGCGGTCACCAGCACCCCGTACACGATGGTCGTCACCACCATTATGTAGAATGTTTGGTAGGAGATGGAGTCTAGGCACTCGGATGACGGTGAAGTCTGGAACAGAGAAATTAAGAGGTTCTCATTATTTCCTAGTATTCATTGAAATTATTTGATCTAGTTCTGGCCCGCGACTTCGTCTGCGTGGACTAGAATTGTATCCAGCTGGGATAAAAAGCACCTATCTTATTTATGAACTGTGTGTCAAATTTCATCCAAATCCGTTCAGGAGTTAATGCGTACAAGAGTATCAAACATGCCACCATCAATCCATTCTCCAAACCTGCGCATTTATAATATTAGTAACAAGAAAATGTCACGACGTCCGGTGTCAATGATTACAATTTGAACCTTATGTCTGATTCAATTAAAGTAACATCACGCTTTCGATATAGAAAGACTATACAGCTTGTTTTAAAATAGATCGATACGAATGTTCCTGGCATGTAACTTCCATAGGAAAAGTTAATATGGAAACATTCGTTTGTTCTAATTAACTGTGCCCCTAGAGTTCACAGTTACCAAGTATTTACGTACAATCGAATGTTGGCGGGCGACCCCAAAATCTCTTGCACATAAAGTCCAACCCAAGCGTTTGGGACTTATTAAGTACGTGAGCACTGAAGGACCATATTTTAAGGAAGAGTAATAATAACTCATTTTAAAAATTTTGAGTTTCGTTTTAAAATTACTCTACTACAAAATTCTCAATCACTTAGGTACTACTGTATTGTAAATTCGCACTTTAATCCCTTGGTAAAAGGGGTGTCCACCAATTCTTTCGACTGTATCTGAATTCTGAACACATTGTAGAATGTAATATTTTAATCAGTATTGAATTTAATTTCCCTACCTTCAAAAACGGGACCAATAAGTGTGAAAACAATGAACACCTACACTTCATTGTTTCCAAAAATATAAGTCCTGGAAATGTCGGAATAAAGAATTGATATACATTTGTAGTTGCATCAGTAATTTAATATAGCGTAGGGCAATATTAAAATATATGCAGAAAAAAGTGTTACTGGTTTATTCTAGATTCTCCACAAGGCACACGTTAGCCTCAGCGGCACATGTTAGAAAGGTAACGGGGGCAAAGCTAACGGATGCACCCTTGACGACAGAGTTAATACCAGAGAATTGCTCAGGTAAAACAAAGGTCGTAGATTCGAACACATCACTAACACTCGTCCAGTCATGTGTGTATGAGAAACGAATTATGCTTGTTTAAATTGGTGATAGAAAATATCGTAAGGCAGCCAGTGGCGCACCTGAGAGATGTCTTCGGGCGGTTTAAGCTCTACACTAGACTCATAAATTCTATGAGGCTCTCAATGCATTTTTATTGATGTCTACATCACCTTAGGTATGTATTCTTTATATTATTTTTGAAATTGCGTTTGACCGCCACTTCTCCTGATGTTGAGGTCGACGAGGGAGAACGCTTGCCCAGCAAAAACTCATTCACTCAAGCATGGAAGGCTACCAGATTATAACTATCGGGCAACACAGATGCAAGGAATTCCACTCGTTAGCGGTGCGCGTAATAAACCTATTAGCTAAACGCTTCATTATTCCTTTGTAATGTATTTTTGTTGTTTTGCATGTGACTTGTCATGGATTACTTTGTTGGAAATCATAAACCAATCAAAACAACGCGACCCCTCACGTAGATTTTTATCTTTTTATTATTGCTATAATCTAATTTAATAAACAACTATAAAGTTATAAGCTCTATATCTACGGATAAACACAATATAAATCGCGTGACAATACACGCCGAATGTAAGCGAAAACAATATTTTGCCTGACGATAGATTAATGTAAAATTCGTTTATTTGTTCCTGTTCTATAAATATACGTGATAAAAGGAAAATGACTTTAAATTGAAATTGATAAAATCTTTTGAACAATGAACAAAACAGATAAGGGTATCGACATAACCTACGACAGGAGCTCGATCGAGACACAGAAATACTATTTTTGATGTTTTTCCATTTCAATTTTTCTTATAGAACTAACTTATGCACTATTTATTTAAATAATAAATATCTAGTTAAATGTAATGTACAATGGGGCACTGTCTTCTGGGATACAGATACAAGAAACGGAGAGCTAGTTATTTTACATAATATCTCGTGTGAAACGAAATCGGAAAATAATCGTTGCACATACATTAGTGGAATCATTTTATACATACCTAATTGCTAAAACTTAGCTAGCTGGCTTAGCTATATTAATACAGTGTGCGTAAACTTCTAGCTTAAAAAATGGAGTTAGTCCCGACTCGTCAGTTCCGATTTGTCACCTTTTTTTTCTATATAACAAATCCCGATTCCACACCATTTTAAAATAAATTAATTTCGATTTTCTATTTATATCTCGATTCGTCACTCTTATAAAATTGAATGTTGCAAAGTACAGTTAGTCAAAAAAGTTTCAGTATCCTATCATTCCTAATAATCTAATATGGTTTGGATGTTTGTAAGTTTGTGAATTCACGCAAAAACTACTAAAATGATTTGAATAAAATTGGGTATGTACTTGGAAAAGACAGAATATTTGCGGGAAAAATGTAGTTTCTGCGGAAAAAGAGGATTTATGTATGGTTACTGAAAGTGTTGATCGGGGATTTTTCAAAATCGTAGACTAAATCGGCTATTTGGTTTATCTGCTGAAATACCACGATATACTAATTAATGGTACCTAACACATGTACAAAGAAAAAATAAGCTTTTGTTTCTGTCTATTTTGCCAAGATAAACTACTGATAATAAGTCGGCACTAGTCTAATAAAAATATAAAAACAGTGACGAATCGGGATATGTTTTTTGTGAATCGGAACAGTGACGACTCGGTATTGGAGGTATTAACTCAAAAATGGGCAATGGACATCGAGCCGAAATCTAGAGACTGACATTGGAAATATGTCAGTTCATACATTTAAATGCAAAAATGTCTTAAAAATTATTAAAGAATTGAGATACTAATAAACGATAAGATAACTATGATGTAGGTAAATTTATTTTAACATTAAGAATTGTTTTATGGCACTGATTTAATATTGGAATTGGATTGAAATTGGTATTGACTTCAAGAATAACCCTCGAGGTGTTTATTTAATATTGAAATTGGATTGGAATTGGTGTTAAATTCAAGAGTAAACGCTAAACATGCTTTAAAATTGTGGCAACTGTAATGTAGGTAAATTTGTTTTAAAATGACGTGTTGTTTTAAGGCGTCTATTTATTATTGGAATTGGATTGGAATTGGTATTAGTTTCAAGAGTAACCCCACTGAATGTTATTTTACGTTTCAATATTTAAGTTCACTTACGGAGTTATCTGACGTCATATTCATAAGTTCGCAGACGGTGCCGCTGGTCTCCTCACTGCTCATCACCTTGTTGATTGTATCCGGAGCGAAGAGGAACAAGCCGTTTAAGCTAGAAGATAACATCTTTTTCCATTTAATATTGTAACTTTAGATAACAGAAACTTACATTTTGTGAAAATGATACTTAACTTTAACTTATTAAATTGCCTAGGATTTTCCCAACTACAGTCTACATGACTTAAAATGATTGCTAAATAGATATATCCCCAGTCTCCATAAGACGAGAAGAAGGGTATCTTGTAATTAAATAGATACGAACATCGACACGGTAGCTCAGTTGGGAGCCATGACACGGTATGTTAAACGTCGCGGGTTCGACTCCCGTTCATGTCTATTATAACTCAATGTTTCCTTAGAAAATAATAATTAATGTAGGCTTTCAAAAGTTTTTTTTTTTATAAATAAGAGTGGCTTTCCGTCTAATCAGTTGAAACCAGGATTTAATATGAAGTAACTGCCTATCTGACGTCCAGAACCCGGTAACAATGGCGGGAAAACTATTCCAATTCCAATTCCAATTTTGGATAATTATGGCTCCATCGGGTTAACGATGATTCTGCCAATGTCAAGGTTGGATAAAACACGTTATATACAATAACAAAATTTGACCAGTGGGAAAGCCAAGGTACGGTTCACAATAAAAGTTAAGCAATTAGTGTTTTGTTAGTGTTTAGTAATAAAAAAAAGAATAAACAATAGAGATTAATAATTATCAGGACTTAGATTAGTGTACCAACAACAAGGTTCTGAAAGATTAAAAGTTATGTATTTAGATTAAAGGGAATCAATTGAAACCAGAAAAATACGTTTTTAGGTAGGAAAGCACAAATTTTAATTCTGATTTTATTTACAGTAAGAAATTTACATAGAATTTTAATAAAAGGAGAACCAACAAGGGTTAGAAGAAAAGAAATATTAATAGGCCTAGGGATATTATTAGGAAGGATATCATAAAGAGGGACAGATATATTGGGACAGAAAAAAAAACAAATGTTCTAAGGTGGTTTCATCCATGCCACATTCACAAAGAGAATTGTCGCGAATATGAAGTTTGGCTGAAAAGACAGGGGTACAGACCTATTCTGAGACGGATAATGAGAGAAGTAATAAATTTACTAATATTTTTAGATTTAAAAAACCAGGGTTTAGAGGGAATATTGGGATGAATAGACGCATAATATTTCCCTTTTAAAAGACTGGTCTGTTTCCACATATCATTCCAGGAGTTCAAAAGATGAGGTCTAGCTAGAGAGCGTAGGTCCCGAGAAGGAATATCAGAATGAGTGTTAGAACCAATTTCTACAGCCAACTTAGCATAGTGATCTGCAGCCTCATTACCCGAGATACCAGAATGGCCTGGGATCCAGGCCAATACAATTTCAATTCCAGATTGATTTAATTTGAACAGAATTTGCTTAATTTTGAGGGTAAGTATAAAAATATCTTTAGAATGGAAGGGAAGCTTTAGTAAATCTTGAAGACAGCTGAGGGAGTCACTAAAAATTAAAGCCTTTTGGAAGGGGTTATAGTTCGATTCAATATATGATAAGGCTTCCAGTATAGCAATAGACTCACCTGTAAATATGGAGCATTCGGGGGGACATTTATGGATAAGAGTAACATTATATTTAGGGATAAAAACAGAGAGTCCTACATGGCCGACTTCAGAAAATTTCGAGGCATCAGTATATAATGCAATCCAATCTGACCACGACCTATCTATAATTTTATTGAATTTTCAGTCTGCACCTGGCGTATTTTTATTAATTCCGAAATTTAATATAACTGGGTTGGAAAATAAGAGAATCATAGTCTATCATAAAAAGTGGAAACTTATCTAGCTGCATTACTAACGATGAATTTAAAGTGAGTTTATTGAAGGCATTCGAAAGGAGAGGAGGGGATTTATTCAACCAGTACCCAGAAGTACCAATCTCACGGGACAAAGAGCGTAAAATGCTTAATAAAGGATGGTGAACGTACTGTGTTTTATTATAAAAAAAACTGTCAGCAAGAAGTTGGCGTCGAAGATGCAGAGGAGGCTCCACACACTAGATTTGGAGGGCATTAATTGGAGAAGACTTCATTGCACCAGTAATAATGCGTAGGCATTTAGATTGAATCTTTTCCAATTTATTTAAAGCCATTTTGCTGCACGGTTCTAAAAGAAAGCAACCATAATCCATATGGCTACGCACTATGGCGTTATATAGGATTTTCTGAGAAAAAGGGTGAGAACCCCAACGAACCCCAGATAAGGCCCGCAAGACGTTCACACTCTTTTCACATTTATTATAAACGTAATATAAATGATGTAATCCAGACATTTTAGAATCTAAAATGACTCCCAAAAATTTCACTTTATCTTGAAACATAATCGGATCACCGGTTATAGAGAGACTGATTGGGGGAATATTTCTTTTGCGAGAAAAAACAACTGCATGGCATTTTGGGACTGAAACTGACAAACCATGATCACAAAGCCAATCATTCAGATACCCAAGAGCTGTGTTTAATTTATGAGCAATATCCAGGAAGTTGGTGGAACTAGAATAAAGGGCTATGTCATCTGCATATTGAAGAATTTTGCAGAAACAACTGACGGATAAATCCAATTCTGCAGTGTATAGATTAAATAGAAGGGGACTTAACACAGATCCCTGTGGTAAGCCTTTCCATACCATTCGAGGAGGAAGGAGATTTCCTTGAGAACGAACAGATACATAACGGCACATAAGTAAATTACAAATAATATTGACCAGTCTTACGGGAATATTCAGATGAAGCATTTTCTGTCTGAGTAACGGGAGCTGAACATTGTCGTATGCCGAAGATATGTCAAGAAAGACCGCTATAACATGCTCATTACGAGAAAAAGCGAGCCTGATTTCTGAAGTAAGAATGCTGAGACTATCTATAGTGCTCATGCCACGTCTAAAGCCAAACTGGCTACTGGAGAGCAGGCCTCTATTTTCTAAAATCCATTCTAGTCTGTTTTTAATGAGGTGTTCCAAAATCTTTGCCAAAACCGATGAAAGGGCAATGGGCCGATAAGATGAAGGGTCATTAGGATCTTTTCCTGGTTTAAGGATGGGAATAACTATCTGGGTCTTCCAGGATTCAGGAATATTTCCCGTAAAAAATATGGCATTAAAAATAGATAGAAGGTATTGTTTGGTAGAATTAGAAGATTTGCAAATGAAAGAGTACGGAATACCATCTATTCCAGGAGAAGAATCTTTTAAGTGATCAAGAGCACAAAGAAGCTCGGAAAAAGAAAAGAGGTTATTCATTCTGTCAGATGAAGAAGGGGAACTTAGGAAGACAGGAAGGCTGTCATGATTAGGGACAAAAGGAGGGGCCAACTTATTAATAAAGTGATCTAGCCATGTTTGAGGATCATTCGAGGAGATATTGGGATCCACAAATGTTTGGCGAAAGCACTTAATCTTACGCCACACAACACTTAATGGAGTGCGAGGCGATAAAGATTCACAAAAATTTTGCCAACCCAAAGACTTTTTCTTAGCTAACCGTCTTTTTGTGACAGCGCAAATTTTTTGATAGTTAATGTAATTTTCCATTGTTAAGTCATTTGCATATTTATTTTCGGCTTCATTCCGCCGACGAACGAAAGCCGTACACTCTTTATCCCACCAAGGAGGGGAAGGAATTCGACCGCGAGATGAATTTTTAAGGGGAAAAGATTCGTCAGCAGTCAAGAATAAACAGGACACAAAGTCATCGTATAAAGTCAAAAAATTAGAATGATCAACTGGACAAAGAGAATTGACTCTAGCGTCTAAGAGAAGAGAATATTTATCCCAATCGGCGTCTGTGAGTCTATACCTCTGTAAAGTATGGGTTACAGGGGCTGGAGTAGATACATTATTTAAATGGATTAAAATTGGAAAGTGGTCACTACCATAGGAAATAGGCAAAACAGACCAAGAGACAGAATTTACAAGAGAAGGGGAAGAGAAGGAAAGGTCAGGTACACTTATATTTTGGGCAGGAGATACCCTGCGAGTTGCAGATCCATCATTCAAGATACAAAGGTTATTGTCATCAAGGAGATCAAGCAAAAAAGAAGATGACGAGTCCGAGAAATGAGATCCCCACATGGAGTGGTGGCAATTAAAATCACCTGACACAATGAGAGGACCTGATATGGAAGAGATAATATTATTCAATTCTAAAATAAGGCTGGAATTAGGATGAGGAATATAACAAGATAAAAAAGAAATATTGAAAGCTCTTACTGCTACAACATGGAAATCAGGGCTGTGGGGAGGAATTGTAATTTGGGAGAAAGTAATTGATCTTGAGACGAGTAGGGCACAGCCAGCCCATCCATCATCCCTGTCGTCCCGAAGACAAGAGTACCCAGGGACCCTAAAACTGGATCCCGGCAGCAACCATGTCTCAGAAACCGCAAGGAGGGCAGCATTAAAGTGGTTTAACAAATAAATAATGTCATGTTTCTTACGCCGAATACTTCTACAATTCCATTGTAGAAGGATCTGACCTATTTTTATTACTTAAAGCAACGAGCAATTCTTGGAGTAACAATATGACATTGTTCGGTAGTGAGTCAGAGAATTTCGAAATTATATTAATAAGGGAACAAGTGAGGAGTTCTATTAAATTGTCATTGGGAGTAAGTAGAGGGGTCGATTCTATAGGAGGAGAAGAAAAGGCACAGCCATTATGTTGAGAGGATAGAGGGGATTTAGTTAGATTCCTATGGGCCTGAATATCATAAGATTTCCCAAGAGAAGGAGAAGGACGAGGAGATTTAGTAATAGTTTTAGTATAAGAATAAGCCTGAGGAGATGTAAGGGGACGAGAGTGAGATTCTTTAGTCAATTGAGGAGAACCAGAAAGAGTGGGGAAGGGGGATGATTTAAATACTTCGGAATAAAGACGGTTGGTACTAGGAAATCTTAGCGAAGCTTCGGAATAACTAATGTTGTCCTGCGACATGACGAGCTTTATAGATTTTTGTCGGGAGTGCTCAGGACACCTGAAATCAGTTGCTTTGTGAGCTCCCCTACACAGCAGGCAAGAGGCAGATTCATCCACAATAGAACAGCTATCCCCAGGATGGTTTTGGGCACAGCGATAGCAGCGAGGAGTAGAGCGGCATTGTGAACCAATATGGCCAAAACGACAACAATTTCTACACTGAATGGTAGGAAGTTGGTAAATCGAAACAGGAAGAGAAGATTCATAGCAAAATACTCTCTCAGGGAGAGTTTGCCCGGTAAATGTCAACACCACAGAGGTAGAAGGAATCCAAGAAACTGAATTGTCTTTTCGGGATTTGACATTCAACCGACGAGCTTTAATTACTTGACCACAATTATTAGGAGTTTGAATGCCTTCAACCAATTCCTCTAATGTCCAGTCCGTCGGGATATTACGCACTACGCCCATTCTTAAAACATGAAATTTCGGAACAGAGGCTGTGAATTTGTTAGATGTCAAAATTTGATTGTTGGTGAAATTATTCGCGTCGGACGCAGAACTAAACTCGATGGCTATTTTGGATCTTCCAAGAGCCTTAATGCCACCCCTTACAATACCCTTCACGTTATTCTTATGGATAAGCTGAGCAAACTTAAGTAATCTGATAGACTGACCTGCCGACACATCAGGTTCCGATCTTGTGACATGGATGATAAAAGGCCCCTTATCACATTCGTCATTGTATAAAATCTTACCATTATCCTCAAAACCGGGTTTAGAATAAGTCGATTGATAAGACATTGAAGGAGGCTTATTTTTTTTTGATTCGATACCTAAATCTTCCACAGCCGCTCTCTTTAATTTTTTATCAACCTGATTACGCGGATCGTTAGTCAAGTCCAGAGAAGAAAATATGTCAGGATCGGTAGAAACACCACCTCCCCCATCCGGGGGTTCATCGTCGTCCATTTCCCTCATTAAAATGAGGGAAATGAAACGAGAGAAGGTATTAATCAGGGGACGGCGAACACCCAACAACACGGCACAAAAACGACAATTAAAGATACTAAACACCCACAAAACCTAAAAAACAGCACAGAAAATTCGAAAGAACGTGTTTACACCAACGCATAGACCAATTAATTGTAGTAGAAAAAAACGCGGGAAAACTATTTTTTTTTCCAATTTTCATGACAGCCGTTATGACTGTCAAACATCTCCGTTTGACAACTAGGATCGGCGGTTAAACGTGCTCTCCAAGTCACGTAGAGTCGATATGAAATAATAGTCATCCATCCACAGACCAACCGTGGCAAGTAGGTATAGCTTAATCTAGGTCGCTCGATCCGTTCGCAGGTTAGCCACGAGCCCCTTTTGTTTGTTTAATGTATCAAGACCTAAACATCCTTTACATTTTCAAAAAGTCTTAGGATCTGGCTAAACCAAGCACCCATTTAAATGATCTAATGATCATCATCAGCTAATGGCAAGCTATTGCTTGAACAACGCAAATATCAGTAAATCAGAATAACTTCTTACAATGAGAACAGCCCGAACATGAGGAAGCCAGTGAGCGCGAACCACTTGAGGTGCGGGGGCCGCAGCAGCGCGAACGCCGAGTCCGACTGGAATGACTTCGGCGCGAGCGCACACCCCGACCCGCGCTGCTCGGAGTCTGTGATGTCACACGGGGTTTTGAGGGATTTTACCTGTGAATTGTAAATGATAAAATAACAAAGCATCACGCCTTATCCCGTAAGGGTGGTACAGGTAACACTGTTCTAGAAATGAGACTATAACCACATTTCATCGCCGTTATAAATGTCCTAAGTTAATAGCCTACTGCCATCTACCGGGCATTATTCCAAACTCCGGGCTGCGACTAAATTTCCTATGAAAAAACTCTATCACACATTGCCCGATCCGAGAATCGAAGCTAGGACCTCACGTACTGTTACCGCGTTTTTGAACTCTTCTCGGGACTAATGAATAAAGAGACGACAAAAAAATGTATCTGGGTAGATGGCTATAAGCTCACTACATGGTACTTGATAACGGCATACGTGAAATGTGAGTAAACATTTCTAAACAAAACAGTACAACAATTCTGCTTACTCCTTCGGGAAACACATAATTGCTATTTAGATCTGTTTTTCCCTTGAAGGAATTAGTACTGGAGTAGTTTTAGCGGGCGTACCCCTCTCGCCACTGGCATATGATTCCCGATCATATAAAAGTACCTTTTACCAGTATGGATAAAATTATAGTACACGATTTTAATCGTGTGTAACACAATTTATTGTTTGAGTTTAGTTTTTTTATGTATTTTAATACTGTTAATGTAATGATGCGAGCTATTTTCGCTTTAGTACAAGTTATTTGTGCTTGTATGTTACCTCACCCCCCGCCAAAAGTGGCGAGCAAATTTGTTCGATATGTAGTCAGAAGGCGACTCCCGTCTGATCCTCTAAGGCTTTCCATAGATCAAAAAATCGCATGATAGTAGAATTTCGGAGAGAAAAAAGAAACGTTACCAGTGACTACTACACTTACACAAAAGTTATCTTCATGCATGCCACTGTTCACAGCATAGATCTTCCTCACTACTGCCAAAGCCTGCTTATCCTTGCCTCTCGCCATGAGGAACTTGGGGCTTTCGTCAGCGCCTATCATGAGTACGGCAGCGAGGAGTAGTGGCAGGGCGTACACCGCCGTCAAAAGTCTCCAAGGTCGCAGGTCTATTGCCCCGAACGGGTACTGCCAGTCGTAGGACAATATGATCCAGGCAAGACCTGGAAGAAAAGAAAAAATATTTTGGATGAGATATAAATAATTTATTTTGTGGTTAGATACGTTGTAAGGTTTCATATTTGGATGGATATAAGGAGGATAAAAATAAATTGATAGATTTTATATACTTCCGCGTAAGGAATTATCGTTCTGGCAAAAAGCGCAGATCCTAGCAAGACCTTTTCTGGTCTGAGTCCATAGCCACAAAAAAAAATGCATATTTATTCTATCACTGCCTGTCTGGTCTAGTTAGTTACAATCCTTGATTCGATTTCTGGGTCGGATAGTGTTGGTATTTGGTATCAGGAAATCATCAGTAGTCCATAGGCGCACCACCCATTACATAGAAATTAAGAGCGGCATCGGTGAAATAATTTGTACAAAAGTAACTGTACCCCTCTGCCTTCCTCCTTCGGAAAATACAAGCGTGATGCTATGTTATGTAACATTATTTTTTATTTCAAACTTATTCTGTCAAATAGTATCGGTGACATAATGCAAAATATCCTATTGCTTACCAGGACTTAAGAATGTGAGCAGATTGATGAGCCCGTTGGTGATTAGAACCGCGAAGTCACGGCGTCGGCGCGGGAGCATCTCTGACACGTACGCGTAGCCGAGAGACGAAGGACTGGACAAACTAGAAGATAAAGGAAAATATGGTTTCATCAAACAAGTTTTTGTGAATTTAGAAAACAATGATATTTAATCCAAATCCTAAACATAACAGCAAGGTCATAACATTTTCTTTTTGTTTTGATTAGCAATACTCAACATCATACCGTCTCACAATGTATATAACTAACAATAGATATTATATAGACTCTCTATATAGTATAGACTCCAACTCCAATTCCTATACATTGATATTTACCATTATTCTGTAAAGATAATTATGGCTAAAAGAAATTAGACGAATGCTCTCTTCCGATTCATCGGCCGCGCACTCAAAACGTTTGATAAAATTGGAGGGAAGTTTTGGCTTAGCGAGCAGAGATCGTGATAGCTTGAGCACTTGGCGTACCGATCCAAGAAATAAAGGTTCGAACCCTCCTTGCGGTCGTATTTTCCTATCCTTAAACTCTAATATTAGTGTACGATTCGCATACACTACTTGAATGCGCTTTATGTTTTTAGTTATAATTATTAAGCAGATACTTACAACAGCGAGCAGGCAAACTTGAACAGCGCGAAGGTTAACAGAGAAGGCATGAAGGCAGCTGTCAGAGCCATCACGCCTGACGCTATGAGGGAACCGAGCAGCACCGGCTTCCTACCCAACGAGTCAGAGGCCCGGCCCCAAAATGGGGCAGTCAGAATTATTCCTGAAAATTATAGGTTTTTGTTAAACTGTTTAATGAATTATTTTGTACGGACAGCAGTAAAGCATATAATTATAATACATTATGTAGTAAAATAAATGATACAGATAAATCGAAGTATTTTTATTTTAGTTTTAGGCATGATTAAACCTTGCTTTTACAATAAACGCCTGATTGGCATCATCAATATATCAGTTTTTTAGGTTTGGTCTGGGGCTGGAGTGGGTTAGCCTGTGTCCCCCAGGCAGCGGCTCCACTGAGGTAACGTGGCCACTGATCCTTATTAAGACAAATAGATAGGGTATACCTTTAAGAGTCGTGAAAGAGACAGTTTGAAATAGATTGAAATTAAAAGAAACATGTGATGGCCTTCAGGTTCTTGCTTATGGGGCCTAAAAAAGATGGCGCAGTAGTCTCGTAATTAGCATTTGTTGAGAGATGGTGATGTCTGTAGTGTCGAACAGCGCCGAAGGAGCGAAGAATTCGAGTGCAGGCCTACCGCTTATGGGATTGCGAAAGTAAAACGTAGGATAGCTCGCTTGGCCCTCTATAAAAGTGGAGGCAGGCCACAGCACAGACTTTTTAGTGGGTGCGAACTTCCCGATTACCCATCGGGGTAGCATGCACATGCATTTTCTTCGATGAAAGAAAAGGGTCTAGTGATCGGCTGAATGCTGCGTATGATACGCGGCATTCAGCCGATCACTAGACTCTTTCGGATACGCGGCGTATCCACCTCGATTCGCGGTCAGAACAAATACTAGTATTATTTACGGATATTATTAATTGGGGACAATGTAATTACGTGAGTTATTGCACTCACATACATAGAAATTGATATGAAAGAAGAGAGTAAAAAAATTTACAATAAGCTGTTCAAAAGCTGCTTACCAATATTAGGCAAAGAAGTGATGATCCCTTTTAAATTATCTGGCACGTCCAGGTCGCAGGCTGCGGCAGGCAGCACGAAAGCGATGCCTATCATCTCCAGGATTGAGGCGAACAGCGTGGCCAGCATCAGGAGACTATGGAACACTTGGTACTTGCCGGTGCCTGAAAAAAATGGAATAGCAATGCAGACTGCTGAGTTTTGTTGTTATAGAAAGAAAGTAGGAGGTTGTTGGAAGAGACTGGTTTTTGGATTCGCTGATTATGAAGTATCAGGTTCTGGGTCCGGTATTAATATTTTCAATGTCATATGGGATACTCTCGTGGGTCATGTTGGTCATACCCTACATAAAGGTCGCAACTTTGCAAGTTCGATCCAAGGCACAAATCACTAACTTTCTAGAATCATGTGCTTTGTAACAATTAAATAATATTATAACGGTGAAGGACAACATCATGAGGAGCACAGTACATCTGTAAATTAATCTCGATATGGTATATAAAGTAAATTTAGTGGCCTGTGGAATTGACACCTGACACTAGGTTGTTCATTAACCACACGATAAGAAGATTGTAAGTGGTACAGAGAAAAAAACTGAAAAATTGTGTCATGCAACAACATTAAATAAGTTGTCATATTACACATGTTTACTTGTTAAGATGTCCATCGTATATCGTAAATTATGTATTTAATGTTCGAAGTAGAGATAACGCCTATCGCATTACACAGGGCAACACACGGTAATGATATTGATATCTACTACAAAAGTAGTATCATAGTTTAATATTATTATAATTCATTGTGACAATAGTAAATTCTTAATAGTAGTAGTAGCTGCCTCGTTGGTCTAGTGGTCCCAAGCGTGACTGCTGAGCAGGAGGTCTCGGGTTCGGTTCCCGGGTCGGGCAATATTGAGTTTTTCTGTTAGGAAATTCTATTTTACAGCCCGGAGTTTGGAATAGTGCCCGGTTGATGGCAATAGGCTCGCCACCTATTACATGGGACTTAATAACAGCATTGGTTAAATGTGGGTGTACAACTGTGTACACCTATGCCTACCCCTTTGGGGAATACGGGCGTGATGCTATGTTATTGTACCTTTGATTATATAATGATTAGAGGTTGAACTAAGAGCAAAGTCCTCACAAAATGGTGACCGAAACAAGAACGAAGAAATGTAAGCATAGCGCTAATCAATAATTTGAAGTACCTATTTATTTCAATAAGTTCGCAATTTACATGCAGTTTTTAGAGTAACTAAGAATGTGCACATCACTTGTGGACGTCACTTTGGTGCTTGCCTTCTGAACCCACGACCTGTTGCTCAGGAAGCGCAACTAAAACCTCCGGACCCAACGAACTTTTGCATTAATTTATTGAACTAGGGCTAAACGCCTGTAAAGATTGTTATAGCTATTAGCTGTTTTCCGTATTTAATGTCATGTTTTTATCAGGAGCATCTTGCTCAAACCTTCATTGATATCAGCAGACCCTATCTTATCCCACATCTGTCTACGATTACATCCGCTTTATAACAAGGTCAGTTGACCTAAGACCTTGAAAAGGCATGGTTTTACTATAGCAACGGAAATCACCATCGTAACTCTAAAGTACAAAGTATCGAGGTAAGTCATTAATTATTAATATAAGCAGAGGGGCCCGTGGCTAAGTAACAACCGCACAGACCGATCGATCGAAAAGCTGTGGATGGGTGACAATAATTTCATATAGAGTGAGACCCCTCCATGTCTCGGAGAGCACGTTGACCTGTCGGTTCTGGTTGTCAAAGTAAGATCTATGACAACCGCTACGAGTAATCCGAAGTCTGAAAGTCTGTTAACCAGTCTTACCACGAGGTATCGTGTTAACCAGTAACTGGGTTGTGCAGGTCAGATAGGCAGTCGCTACATGTAAAATACGAGTATTAAGCTGCATCCGGTTAGACTGGAACCCGACCCCAACGTATTTGGAAAAAGGCTTAGTAGAAAGAGAATCCTAAACAGAATTAAATAAATATTAAAATTTCCTAGGATTTTCTCAACTACGGTGGGGTCGGCTTCCAGTATGTCTTTCCGGGATGCGGCTTATTACTAGTGATTTACATGAAACTACTAGTTTCCCACAATCCAGTTACTGCGTAACTCGATATCTCGTAGTAAGACTGGTTGCCAGAATTTAGGGCATCTGACCAAACGTAACGGCTGATAGACAATCGGGACCGACGGTTTAACGTGATCTGAGGAATCAAATAATAAAATTATATAAAGTGGAAAAAATTTATACGTAGATGGATTGTACGAATGAAATTCATTAAATGATAAATTATTTTATTTCTGTAAAAAGATCTTTTGAATACACTTTTACAAGTCATTTTTATAAACTAGACGGTGCCGGCGTTTCCGACTATTTCTGAGAAGAAACGTCGAAACAAACTCAGAGGTCAACGTCTCTTTTAAAGTCCAAACATAACTATATGTGTAACCATGCAGGGATCGTCTGGAATGGCCTTAAGGAAAGAGCCATAGCAGCTTTGAGGAGACCTGTCCTCTCTGACGGCACGTATGCATCAGCTATCATTTAGCTCAACCATAACTAAGGGAGCTCAACGACCCTTCACAAGACGATACCAGATCAGGAGGACATTTGTATTAAATAACTTTGCCTATCAATGAAGTCAGACGAAAACATTATCACGGTTTCCCAAACAGAAATCGTACCGCAAGTAAGATTTTTCTGGTTGGATGGGCAGTCATTTGTGAGATCAGATTTTAATGGGAGTGACTATACAAAGTGCGACTCGTCTCGTCAGTGTTTTGAGTCACGATTTCCTCTTAATACAAGAAGTTCATAAAGTTGTACCACAGCGTCGTATCGCACTTGTGTGAGAGACCGTTTAATGTAAATGTATTGTATAGATAATATTGAAGAGCGTTTTTTTTGTATTGATTCCGTTTAGAACTTATTGCTCAATTTTTAAAAATAAATTCTGTTTGTAACTTATTTTAGTGTAATACTAACCAGCAAGTTCCAGTGCATCTTCAAGGTCTGCCTCAATGATGGGTGACTCTATGTTTTCTGGCGCCATATCCGACATCACCACGTGACGCATATTCAGGTCCCTGTAACAACGACACAATAATTAACAACAACGAATTACTAAGTTCACCACAGTCTTCACCACAGTAATCACCACTCTTGCCTTTTGTCCAACATCCTGTAATCTACTCTCATTCCAGTCTGAGTAAATATTCCAGTTTCTTACACGGAGCGACTGACGTCCGACCTCCGTAAACTACGTACACTTAAGTACTAATATTATACATTATATCAATACTGAATATGAACTAAAGAATATTCACTTAAATTTCAAGAACAATGACCGTGAAGATACTGGCTGTCTAATAAATGTTATAAGAAAATTATCTTTGGAAAACTAGGTCGAAGTTGCACAATCAAAGATATAGGTAATATTACCACATCCTGATTGCAATGTTATCACGCTTGATATTTACTATTATTATATTGGCCACGCCCTGTTCTTTGACCAAGTCACTACAAATAGATCTTTCTACAAGCCCCACGTTGTTGAGATGTTCCTGCTTGTCTCCAGCAGCTTGCGGCTTCTCATCATGCAAAATATAGGGTGCGTGTAGAAACATAAACAAAGATTAGGTTGAGTTTTTGTGGTTTGAATAGACTGCTTATGGTAAAGGCTCCATTACCGTAATCATTATAGCAGAGATAACCTTAGATATTGGATTGTACTAACAGCTGCAGTAAGGGAAATATTTGTTAATAAATAGCCAAATATTAAGATGACACAGAGAGAATGGCTCCTTAGTAAAATATATATTTGATAAATTAGTATATAAAAAAAGACTGATACCGGTTTCAAAAATATAGATAAAATACAAACCTTTTGATCATGTTCGCATGTAGAAAACTAATACGTTTCCTTCCGTAGTACATTGTCCCTAGGACTTATTTTATTCAGACTGACTTAATTAATTAACTAAGTAACTTTTTGTTCACTCTCACTTCAGTACCAAAGCATTGTCTTAATATACACGACAGTGCATTATCGTACACTCCAACAAATGACTGTTGGTAACATTATTTTTATAAATGTCCATTAACCGAAGTAATAAGAGATAGGCATATTATTAATACTCATCTCAGCTCCCACGTGATTTGTAAGGGTAAAGTTCCGGTAATCATTAGTTATCTTATCGGCGGTCGTTGGTAGGATCGCAAGGATGCGCTGGATGCACCAGTTGGAGCCAGTCTATACCACTTTAGTAGTTAATCTTTATTCAGTTGTAGACTATCGTACTTAATAATGGAAAAGACAGATAATTGCTGGGATACTAAGTTCAGCCAAGATCCCTAATGATCACCAAACGGCTCTATCTCTGTCACTTTAAGACCTCGGAAAAGTCGCAGTTTGAGAGAGAGAGTATACTCCTTCCGACCGTATTTCAGTCACGGCGGCCTATCTCCACGGAGATTAGCCAAATACGCATGAGATATTATAGTGCACAAATGTATGCGCAAACACAGGTGCACTCCCTCTTCCTTCACTCTCATATTCTGATGGGACGAAAATCCGACACGACCAGAGAGAGATCAAGCGCAGGACCGACGGCTTTACGTGCTCTCCGAAGCACGGGGGTGTCACACCACCAACTTCCCGACTCCGGGCTGCTACTGAGAATTTCCTAACAGGAAAATTCAATAACCCTTTGCCCGACCTGGGAATCGAACCCAAGACCTCACGCTCAGCAGCCGCGCTTGCGGCCAATAGACCAACGAGGCAGTCAAAGAGAGAGAGTACCGATATGTTGTATCTGTATTTGACTATCATGCATCATTACAGCTGTTGACGATTCAAAAACTTACGACTTATCAGTTAATAACTGGACTACACTCTACCGAATTATTACTATCATTTTTTTGCTTACCTCGTAGCGAATAACGCGTATGTGGTGCATGAGGTCCTGGGTTGGATTCCCGGATCGGTCAAAGTGTAATTGGGTTTTTCTATTAGAAATTCTCAGTAGCAGCCCGGAGTTTGGAATTGTGCCCAGTGGATGGCAATAGGCTCACCATCTATTGATGACATGTGGGTGTACAACTTTGTACAGTTCTGCATATCCTTTGACGAATACAAGCGTGATGCTATGATGCTATGTATATTTTTGATGATATCAAAATTTAATATCGTGACAAAGTTCAAATAAAAGTATATATATTTATTTGTACGGATCTTACGAAGGCGTTCGATTAAGAGAATCAGTTCTATTTAGTAAATAAGCTCATACAATTCATTGTATTTGAAATAGTATGTGGCTATTCAGAGTCTACTTATAATACATAACTTTAACAGTAAATGATTAGAGCTAGTTTCTTTGTCAACTAGATAACGACTTAATGTGGGTTTACGCAAGGATCCAATTTTGGACCAATTATTTCTTTAATATTTTATTTTTGTATTGTAAACAAATCCTTTTCAATAATTATGTCAAGTATACTTAATATAAAATATTATTTATTTTGCTACCAAATGAATTAAAACTGAAATTATAATAAATGCGGTTATCTGGCTTAACAGTGTTAACGTTATCGATTAGAAGATCGCTTAAGGGTCAACAATACTAACATAGATTTCCTTGAAACTAATTGTGTTTTGCTCGCTAAAATACAATACTATGTTGCAGTAATGATGTATCTAATCAATGTAGAATAAAGCACTTATTGCCCAGAGTCATAAACATTTCCGATAAATGGTGGCAGTAGCGTCCCCTTTCACCTTACAAGTAGTTAATATCCTCTTGACAATAACAGTATCTTTCTGGAATGTTAGCGTAGTAAACAACCCGAGAAAAATAGTGGTATGCTCTAAAATGACGCTGCACTCTACAATCTTAGCGTACTCATTACCATCCACAATAAATAGAGTTTTCAGTCAAACGTGTGTTCTCAAATAATATTAAATTTAAAATTGCCGTTAAGTATCATGAATAACATAGCATATCATCACGGCTGTATTCCCGAACCCAGAGCCGACAGGCAGAGGTGTACACAGTTGTCCACCCACATTTCACCAATGCTGTTATAAAGTCCCATGTAGTAGGTGGTGAGCTTATTGCCATGTACCGAGCACAATTCCAAACTCCGGGCTGCTACTGAGAATTTACTAGCAGAAAAACTCAATAACATTGCCCGACCCGGGAATCGAACCCGAGACCTCATGTTTAGCAGTCGCGCTTGGGACCACTAGACCATCGAGGCAGTTACCAGTAGCAGTAGAAGTATCATGCTATCACTGTCATTTCGCCGTGATGATCTAATCATCATCATCCCCCTGCTCTTATCCCATTCATCTCTGTTAGCCGTCATATTGGTAGTAGGTGATGATCTGCTCAAAATAATAACTAGTAATGATATGTCATGATACAGACAGCACAGGTTTAAGGGCACACTTTACTTTTGTGTATTCATCTGATCGTTCAATTTAATGTTTTCAATACAAGTCAAGAGCCTGTATACGTGAAATTAGTACGACCGCGTACGTGTAAAGTGCTCTTTGGTATAATAATTAAATATAGAATAAATAAGATATTGGATCTTATGAAGCGAAAGATTTAAATTCAAATCCAATTGAGTTACAAACTTCAGAAACTATATTATACTAGCTGACCCGGCAAACGTTGTTTTGCCATATAAATAAAAAATTTAGGGGTGGACTACCCCTAACATTTAGGGGGATGAAAAATAGATGTTGGCCGATTCTCATAGATACCGGATAAGCACAAAAAATTTCATCAAAATCGGTCAAGCCGTTTCGGAGGAGTATGGCAACGAAAACTGTGACACGAGAATTTTATATATTAGATATTTTGTCGAGTAAATATCCCTTTTGGTGGTCATAGATTTAGATATCTCAAAATATTAAGTTAGGTTTACGGTAACCGTTTATAAAGAATTTGAAATTCAAAAAATAATGTTATAGATAGATATACATCACCTTGTTAACCAATCATGATCACAACGTCCGTAGTGAATCATCATGTATTGTTGGTGGCGGGACCCCCACTGTCCCCATACCACCACCTATCGATATCGAATATTGCGCCGGAAAAGATATAAATAATGGCATATATTTTAATTTTGATAATAGTTTTTGTTGTTAATACAATAGTTTAAACAATAGTTAGTATAGATAATAGTTTATTTTCCTATTATTAAAATAGTTTTAGTTTTTAGTTTAATTAATGTAAAACATAGAATAATTATACACATTATTCACGAAATAAATAATCTAAACACCAAAGCTAAACACCGACCGGAACCGGCTATAAAGAAAATTACAAAATCTCAATTAAATCACCACAAACTCGTCAAAACTGACTTACCGGTAGAGAAATAAACTAGAAATATTATTGTTTTCACTTTTAACTAATACGATAGCTCAGCGTTTTATTACCACGTCTGTTTACACTTATTTATCGCAAAAATATAGCGAATGAAATATTTATCAGTCCCTTGCACTCACTGTAATGTCCGTCTTGTTAGTATTATATTATAAGAAGATAATATTCGCCCCAGACTTTGCCCGGCCCCAGTCACAATATACATGCATTACATTTTATGTTTATGACACTCCAGTCGCACTACGTGATAATATTTTGTCTGCTTCGTCTCAGTTCATTTACCAAGGTATGTTTCTTAGCTCGGAATTTAGAGATCAGCATATTTCTTATTTCCGGTATGTTCAATTGATTTGGATGTTACGTGATTATGTACAAAACATTACACTTTGACGTGCACTAATATTAACATAGCATCACGCTTGTATACCTCTAAGGGGTAGGCAGAGGGGTACATATATAGTTGTATACCCACATTTCACCAATGCTGTTATTAAGTCCCATGTATTACATAGGTGGTGAGCCTATTGCCATCTACCGGGCACAATTCCAAACTCCGGGCTGCTACTGAGAATATTGTAACAGAAAAACTCAATGACACTGTGCCCGACCCGTGACTTTGGATCGTGACGTCCGTCAAATCGGAAAATTCTCTTATAAAATAAATATATTATTAAATAGCTCTATTACCAATCAGAATAGCTATAAAAAGACTGGAAGTGCAGATATGGCGTGATTGCGGTGCCACGCAGACGATGTCTCACCTGCTCACCTGCTCGCTGGGTACCCACAGACCATAAGCGACTTAAAATAAGCCAACCACCATACAAAACAACTGGCGGAGTTCTGGTCGAATTTGATCTAATCTGTTGCCTCGCTCATTAGCAGACACAATAGATTTTTATTGTTACAACGTATAATTTTGTACGTGGCTGAGCCGAAAGGTGTCGCGTAGAATCATTGACATGGATTTATAGCACTGATAGCCTAGTGGTATGACCGTTGGACTGACAACTCAAAGGTCGCAAGTGCGATTCCAAGGCATGCACCACTGTCTTTTCGAAGTCATGTGCGTATTATAAATTACGTGCTTAAAACGACGAAGGAAAACATCGTGAGGAAACCAGCAAACCTGAGAGATATTCTCGATTGTGTGTAAAACCATGTCAGAGACCTACGGGTGGTTTAAACTCTGACACTAGGTTGTTCATCTATCACACGATAAGAACAAGATTGACATGGAGAAGAAGACGAACTGTAAGTACAAATCTTTGAACAAAATAACATATTTAAACAGACGGACATTCATCACCTAAAATTTGCATAATTATCACTATCTGTTAGTATACAATTATCTTAATTGCTTTACTGGCAGTCAGTGGCAATGTGTAATTCAAGTGGATTTACAGTCAGTTTCCCTTCTAAGAACTATTTATCTCTAATGTGACTTACAAACCAATGCATCTTTTGTTTCAACTAACAAATGTGTCACTCTTGGTGATGTTACGAATCAGGTCGTTGAGCTTTCCAAGATAGGGCTAAGCTGTTTGATTTATGCATTCCAGACATGCTCAAAATAGCATTTCCGATGTCTGAAAACTAAATTAACAATCAGAAATTAAGCCCGGAATCAGCCACTGTTAAGTATAGGCCATCTATTACATGGGACTTGAACTGCATCGGTGAAATACCCCATCGGAGGTACAGTCAGTACAGTAAAGTCTAGCCTTAGTATTTATTGCAACTTATTCACTTACATCTCTTCTTACACAGCAAGATGATCCTTTAGGTATTTGCGTCGCACTAGTAGGGTCACATTAGAACTTTTACATGCTATTTCCATTGCACACAGAAATCCCGTACAAGTAAACAGAAATAATCCAAAAGAACACAGGAACATCACTTTAGTTTATAAACTCATAAAACCGATAAAGCTACAATTGTTTAATTAAATGTTAACCAACTGCAACAGTTCACAATTTTTCACTTAACATCTATTTATATAGGAAAAACAATAGAATATCTATTCCTATAGGAAAATCAATACAATATCTACTTCTATAGGAAAAATAATACATTAACTATTTTTTATTATACCAAGATTACTGTCTCCGCATAAGTTTACTAAACCTACAATATCCCTAGACAAAACTATTTTCAATAATAATCTTGTTCAAGTGTTGTTGTCAATGACTGAATATGGTATTTCCGTGACGCCACATTGGAAGTTGCTAATTGTATAATGGCGGTTATTAAATAACACACAAGTGAGAGTTTCCAGTAATGTACGACTTATTGGGTAGTTCCCATTACAAGGTATCTTCAAACTGTGTTAATTAGTTTACAAGACAAGTTATAGACATAACGTTAGGATAAGACCTACAGAATCTACTGCGCCAAATTCATAGATTAGGATAAGTTAGGAATTTATTATCAAAAGTGACTTCTGGGTTTTGGTTCCTTTCACGAAACCCATGACCACAATTACTCGTATTGAATAGATTCAGGCGTTACTTTGCGGAAGTCCATTACAATGGATGCAAATAAATACAATATCTAGCTTCCACAAAATTGAGGGTAGTCATGCATTACCTGTGCACCGCCCGCCCGCCCGCAAATATATGCACATACGCAAGCGGTGAAAATTCCGACTACCACCAACTACTCTACACGTGTTTCGCCCCTCCACGGGGCATCATCAGGAGCTGTTAGACCGTGCAGTGTCCGCCACCGAGTTCAACAGTCGAGAACAATTACTCGGTTCAAATTCATAGCCTACGGAAACTAGGATAAAAAATATAGGTAGCATCGATACTTTTGATTTTGTTCGGACTAAAAAACAAACCATAGAGGTTTCTTTTGTATAAAACCTTTATACTTTAAAAGCAGTTTGACTCGCGACATCGCCCCTGGCTCAACTCATGTCTAAAGGGCTCCGTTCGAGTTCGAAACTAGTCAGGCAATCTCGAAAAATGTATGCACGTGAGTAGTAACCGGTGAATATTAATTGATATCATGAAGGTTGTGTTTACCAGAAAACCGCTTCCTTCCTCTAGATGTTGGGTCAAACTGGATTCTTTGCGTCATATTCGTAAACACACGCAAGGCTACAAAATACATTTTATCTCATAATTTTTAAATAAGTAACTTATGAAATAGGTATACAAATAATTTTATTTTACGAATAGTGCAACTCTTAACAAATATTTTTATGTACAACTAGCTGTGCCCCGCGGTTTCACCAGCGTTAATTTGAGAAAAATCCTACTAAAATACATTCCACCAGCCTCATGGCCCTCATGACCATCCGCCTTCCACATCATAAATGCGCGCGTGGTCCTTGATCATAATTTTGTTCCCGAGTTATTTAAAACTATGATATCTCCTAAGATACAAAAAACTCTTAAGCTTTATAATATTAGTTTGATTACTATAGATATAGATTAGGATAACGCAGTAAATAGTGGGCATTCCTCAGATATTTTCACATTGTCACTGAAGATAATGAGATCAGGTTTTAACCTGTGCTTTACCACAGGCACAGCTCAGTGATGACTAAAATATAAGAAACATAAAATCACGCACCGCAGTGAAAGCGATTCAAACAATATATATAACGTAATGCATAATTACATGGTTTACATAAAATATTATTTATTCAGTTATGAGAGGACGGGTTTCCCCCCTTACGATTTGTTTAAGTATTTGAAAATAGGAAATTGCGCATGTGTCAGATAAACATATCCAGATCGATTTAGAGATTCTATTGAACTATAATTGAGAGTTGTATTAGAACGAATGTTAGTAATTAAGTTAATTAAGGTTCTGTGAATGTCGTAGTGGCAGAGTGGTTCCAGGCCCACCTCTTGAACCACAGATTGTGAGATCAAATCTGCTGCCATGTAACAATGTGACTTTTTCAATTATGTACTTTCTTGGTTAATCTAAGACATCACAAACATACGGTTAAGAAAAACATTATGAAGAAACGTGGACTTGGTGGTCTGAAATCACCGACCCGCAGTGAGCTAGCGTGGTGATCAATGCTCGTGCCTTCTCTGTATTAGAAGAGGCCCTTCCCCTGTAGTGGCACAGTTATGGGCTGATTATGTTATGTTAAGATCTTTTAAATTCGCACTAGACATGAATAGAATGAATAGAATGGTCAGAGTGCCAGGAACTTTTCACTCCATGAAGGGATCTATTACAAAGACAGCAAGTACCATTACGAAGCCAATACTATTGGACAAAGTTACCGAAACATGAATGAAGTTTCTGCCATTTTTCAGGGAAACCGGAACAAGGGCAGAATTGTTTTTATTAACTGCCTCATTGGTCTAGTGGTCCCGAGCACGATTTCTGAACATGATGTCCTGAGTTTGATTCCCAGATCGGACAAAGTATTATTAGGATTTTCTGTTAGGAAATTATCAGAAGCAGACTTAGAGTTTAGAATTATGCCTGGTTGATGCTCACGACGTGGGACTTAAGAACAGCATTGGTGAAATGTAAGTGTACAAGTGTGTACACCTCAGGGAATCTACCCCTTCGGGGCTTACTTTAATACGTGAAGCAAAAACTTGTACCCGTTTTACGAAAATGACGCGGACGGAGGAGTATGAAATAACATTATTTCCATAATAGACCCACTTGAGCCCACTGCATCCACTGTCTGCCTGTGACCTTTGTGATGTCATCAGTTGATCATGTGGGGGGCGTTGTACACTTCGGCTGTCGGTCCGCGGTCGCCATTGGTTAATATTTTTTCCCCATCGTTTATCGGTGCTATGAGCTATTATGACCTGCTCAGTGCTACTTCAGCTTGCTAACTTTGAGAGCTATGTCAATGACCTTAGTTCTTTTACAGATTCCGAAATCCGTCCTTTGAGTAAGTCCATAATTCCGTACCATTGTTATAAAGAATATTAATAAAATCAAAACTTCTGTCACCAGGTTTAATGTTTTCAACAAAACAGAAGGTATCAATTAATAATAAAAAGATCTATTTCTAAAAACAAAAACACTTCATTACTAATAATAGTTAGATAGTTGCTTACCTACTGCGTAGGTTCCATTTTCCCGACCTTCCTAGTTCAGTGACACAAACAATTAATTTGCTAATTGTCCTATGTGGGCTACAAGAGAGACGCGATGCGATGCAAAAATATAAATAGCGTTGCTATGCCCCTGTCTTCCTGTAATTTTGTGTAGACCAAACGATTTGTCAGTCCACTGCTGGGCATAAGCCTCTTTAAATGCACGCCACAACTCGATTTTCGGCTTTTCCCATCTAGTTCCCGCCAGCCACCTTGCGCAGATCGTCACTCCACCTAGCCTGAGGGCGTCCTACGCTACGTTTGCCGATTAGCGGCCACTATATAAGAAGGCGTTTATACGAATGGTCAGTTCTGCGGGTAATATGGTCAGTCCATAACCACTTCAGCTGTGGGCTGAAGTCTGCTTGATGTCGATGACTTTTCTGACGGAACACCTTATTCCTGATTCCCTGATAGCCCTCACTATAGCTTGCTGAGTAATTTTTTATTTGTGAACTAGCCCTACCGTAGATAATTGTTATTATTTCGGCTCCGTATATCATTGCAGGTAGGATGCACTGGTTGAAGACTTTAGTTTTTAGGCTCTGTGAGTGACAAAAAGACTTGACGTAATTTCCCACAAGTCGCCCAGACCAGCTGTACTCTTTTATTGGCTTTCTCGAGGATGTTTTTATCCAACTACCATGTTTTCTGAATAACTCCGAGAGGAAGTGCTCATGTACTCATAGTGCAACCGATTCCGATATAACATATTCGTTGAACATGATTTAGTTTGGTCCAAGTTCATCCAGATCCGATGCATTGATGAATCATCCAGACCGTTACGCATCTGTTGTACCTAAATCCTGCAACGTTTTCGCCATGATGACGATGTCTACAAATCTCAATCCCCGGCAATCATCAATATTGTTACCTGTCATTCAATCTCGGTCGCATCGCGTTGCATCGCAGCTATTGCCCGCATAGGACACAAGTGTACTAGAAACTGCTGTGTACTTTAGGATGTGCAGCAGACCCCCCGGACGACATACATACGTCAACATATTTGCACGGCAAATACTTGCTCTCAGCCTTACTCCGATGTGTTGCTGAAGATATTATTGCGCCGAGAAAGAGTGATGGAGCTATATCGGATAAATAGCGCTATCTTTTTCTTGCTATCAAACAATGATAGCGTAACTCATCATAGTACGGGCATAAAACTAACTAACGACACATAACTATGTTATCAGAAGCGTAAATATGTCTACGGTATTAAAGTAAAGTATATTTGACAGTATCAAGGCCTCTGCAAGAGAGGTGATCGTAACTTAAATATGTAGATCAGATTTGTTGATTTAAAGAATTTTCTACATTTACAAATGATATAAAATCAAGGTTTTACATTGCGTTCAAAGGAGCATTGTGAACACTACTTTTCCCTCATAATTCAAACCTCCTCCTTCTTCTTTTCAGCTCTCTGAATATTAATTTGAGTAAGTTGAGAAGATAGCAAAATAACACACAAATAATTTTGGCGCCTTGCTGTACAAAATAAATACCGTCGCAACCAACATTCTAAACTGTTTCTGTCATGACAGCTAAATCGGATAACTGATCAATTAACAATTTAAAACACAGGTAAAAAACTACAAAGGCTCTTCGAATCGAAAATCTAAATTCTAGATCCAGATTATCGTCTCTTTCCAACTGATCTGTATAGGATTGTTTGTATTTTAAACGATGATAATATTATCACATTACACTCAAATTCATTTCATAGGCTGTACGTTGTGCAATAAATAATAAAACCTTAGCGTTCTCCTTTCTCCGGCAGCTATCCACTGGATGCACGTCTCAAAGAACCATTAATTAAATCAACATATATCAACAAACAAAAGCCCTAATTTTATTCCCATGCTACAAATGAAACGTAAATAAAGCCGTATCATATTTAGATTTAAGACCAAACAGAGACCGAGTTATTATTTATTTGCGCCTATACTTATCATACCCGCAAATAGTATTCTACAAATAATACAATTAATTACTGATGTACTTACTGTAAGTAAGTAAACTACCCCACGTATGTAACGGCCCGTAACGATGACTACGAGACTAGAGATAAATTGTGACGTATTTTATACAATATATAAAGACATGATATGTGACATTGTTTATTAGGAGATAGTAGTCCTGTAAAGTGAGCGCAAGAGGCGGAATAATTTCCAACCTGAGCATCATAATATTACTGATTTCAATTAGTTTCGATAAATATTGGACAATTTTGGTAAGGCTGCACATAAATTTATAAACAAAGTTGAAAATAAAGTATGTATGACCATATAGAGTATTCATCCGGGAGGCGCAGGTTCGAATCCTGTTCGCGACCGTATTCTTTTTCCATTTAATATAATAACTTTATGTATGACCATTTAATAAAATCCAATTGATTAAGTGTCTACTGAAATTCGAGTAAGGCGAGTAATTCAATAAAACTTTGATTCTGGCTGTAATTCGTAAACAGCTTTTCTTTAATGTGATGACAAGCACAATATCAGAAAAAGAAAAATTACTTTTTTTTTTGGATTTCGTCGTCAGTGCGTGTGCCTGGCCTGGTGTTTTATTTAAATGGCATTAATCCACGTAAGTGCAGTGTAATTATTAATTATGTGGTCACCTATTACACTAATGTATGATGTATGGAAAATTATAAAACCTTTACATAGTATGTATGTTATGTGTCTCAGATTTCTACAATTTGAAATCTAATTGTCCTTTCACTGCTTAGGTTTCTAAGGTCAAAGTCAAAGGTTTTTATTTCATACAAAGACAATTAAGAAAGGTCCGAATGTAGGTGCACGGTACCAAAAACTCGTTTCATATGGAGAAGAACCGGCAAGAAACTCCATGGTTACGCTTTTAAATTTTTGACAAGTCTTTCACAATTTCTGTAAATATGAATGGGATGTGAGAACAATGTAATCTCAGATGTATTCACTAATATTAAAAATGTTTAATGACGAAATTGAAATCTATTTAAGGTAAAGTACCTAATATGTACTCTTTACATACCTTAAGATGACCTAGGTAACCAGAAGTAATTACACATGAGTAGATTAAATTGAGAAGACAAAATGTTTCTCAATCTCTATTTATTTGCAGATTTAGCAATGTGTAAAACTACTACCAAAGAATTTGAAGTTGGGGAGACAGGAAAGAAGAAAATATACATGACATCAGTAGAAGACGCGCTCACTATGACAGGTGAGTGTTGCTTCAGGAAGCAAATAAGATCTGGTGATTTAATCACCACACACCTTGTTAACAAGTATGAAATCTTCAATCTCAGTTCTTTAATACTACTTAGTACATGTAAATCTGGATGGATCTAACGGAATAGTCATTTGCTTTAACATTTGTATTATTTAATAAAGATAATACAAAATTTAACAATTTGAAAGGATGGGTCCAGTTGGTACCCAAACTCGATCAAAAGTGTATTCATATTTCTTCAAACCTATAGTAAGAGATCTATTCTCAGGTTTCGGCAAATACAACTTCGGGCTGCTACTGGTTTGCAGTTGGACCCTACAGGCAATGGGCATGGACATGTTCGGGACCAGCTTTGTGGTGGCTGCCGCCGTCTGCGACCTGAACCTGACGCTACAACAGAGAGCCTTGCTCACTGCTATGCCACTGCTTGGTAAGCTGGTTCCAGGAATCATATCTGTTCCCAACATTTAATTACAAACTTTGCTGTTATGTTACAGATAAATCTTCGAAAAGCATTAATTAACACATGCATAGCGTACTCTAAACTTAGATATAAATTTTAGTGGAAAGAATTCAGTATCCTGTAAAGCGACTGAATAGATGGCAATGCCATCACCAAAACAAAAATTCGTGATAGTGAGCAGAAGTCGACATGGCTTAGCGGTCAAAGCGCCTGGAGTATTTATCCGGGAGGCGCAGGTTCGAGTCCTGCTCACGACAATATTTTTATTTGCACAAAAATTTATAACTTTTGCTGTTATGTGTTAATTTATTAATCAAGGTTTTTATAGTTCGAAATTCAATCTTATTATAAAGGTAACGGGTAAGTTTTCTTGATAAAGCCATAGTAAGGAAAATGCATTTCTTTCCTTGCATGATATTATTACCCATACAAAAATCTACAAGTGGAATAAGCAATCCACTACTTCAAAGCATCAATATTTTAAATTGGATCTTGGCCTTAATACGTTTAGCTCTTCTGATCGTATGGTTACAGAATAACCTAGTGTCAGTCATTAAACCACCTGTTGGTCTCTGACATGGCTTCATATACCATCGAGCACATCTCTCAGGTGTGCTGGATTCCTCACAATGTTTTCCTTCACCGTTTTAAGCAAGTGATAATTAATTTATAATACGCCCATGACTTCGAAAAGTTGGTGCATTGAATTAAAACTTGCTACCTCTGACTTGCCAGTCCAACGGTTAGGCCACTAGGCCTACTATTAACAAAAAAAACATCATTCATACTCATGACTGTGTAATTTTTCTCTCAGGTGTGGTGGCAGGGGCCCAGTTATGGGGCTACGTCTCTGACACAAAAGGCAGGCGGCTGACCCTGGTGCTATCCATGTCTATAGGCTTCGTGTTCGCGGCTCTCAGCAGCCTGTCCCCAAACTGGGAAACCATGGCAGTTCTCAAATTGATCTCGTCGACTTTGTAAGTGTTACTTGATACTTTTACTCTATGTTATGGATTGAAATGAAAATGTAATTTATTTTGTTCGAGCTGGCTTGATTTTCTTTTTAAGTTTCTTTGCAAGTTCTAAGATATAATACAATGATGCATTCAGGATGTTGTTGGGGCTACCGAGATATTGTAGTGCGTCAGGTTATCAGGTATGTTTATGGAGGCTCGCACTGATGGCTTTCATGACATCATGCAAAAAGAGCAGCGTCCGTAATCCACCGTATCAGGACGAGCACCAACAGCATTCTGAAAGTAATAGCGGACAGGTTTGACAGTCCCATTGTACAACATTGGATTTCCCTCCATATCCATCACACACATAGCTACAGCTATTTATTTATATTTATAATAAGAACGCACACCATGTAATATTGAACGCTTCATAAATCTGCAATCTTGAAAAATATATAGGCAGATATATAATAAGATACTATAACTAATCGCTTTTTTAATCTGAAGCGTTAGACTTCTGCAAATCTGTGCATCGTTCTCGTACTGGCATATCAACTATCTTTTATACGTAGGTACCTACTGTAACACGTCTTGTTTCAACATGTGATTGAAAAACCCGTGTGGGAACTCCATAATAATAAGTCAACATGGTAATGAGATAGCATTATTTATTTATGGATCTATAACAAAGAATATACATAATAGTTCACAAACTAACATTAACGATGTAACAATTAAGTGTACTCTATCAATTATAAGAGACCACAGCGTCACTAAATTAACAACTAATTTAAGATAATTAACGCAAAACTAATACTAATTAAAATAATATTAATAATGGTCTGAGATGCGTATTAAACTAATAAATAAGATATAGATAAATCTTTGAAAAGCATTAACGCATGCCTGGCAAACTCTAAAGATATAAATGTTTGTGGAATGAAATATGTGGTCGTGGGCAGGGTTCGAACCTGCGCCTCCCGGAGCTCGAAATGACTTAGTGGTCAGAGCGCCTTACCTCACTTTTATGAATCCCGACGTCATGAAACCTGTGATAATGTTATCGTATTATGCAAAGTTTTCTGAACAACTATTTTAAGAATGATAACCGAAACCCCCTAGCGAGACAAAGAAGAGATAACTAAGTACTGAACAAACATGAACTGATATTATAAGAATATAAATACTACGCTGAATATTATTATAGTAAACAAGTACTAGCGTGATTTATATTTGTTTTGTTATGTTTGTATTGAAAATAATGATATCTGTAAAGTTACAATATTCAATGGAAAAAGAATACGGTCGCGAACAGGATTCGAACCTGCGCCTCCCGGATAAATACTCCAGGCGCTCTGACCACTAAGCCATCTTGACCTCTGCTCACCACCGCGAATTCTTCTTCCATATTTTAACACGTCTTATGGCGACGTCATTGCAATCAAACCGTATTCTATTTCCATTTAATATTGTAACTTTAGAGTTCGCTAAGCATGCGTTAATGCTTTTCAAAGATTTATCTTGAATGATATCTGTGCTACATATTCAAACCGTGAGCCATGAAAACTGTGACGTAGTCTTTCTGTACTTTGACGATGAACCGTTTTTTGTTGATTACATTACAGTCAATCTATCGGATACAGCGGTTTCTTTTTATTTCAGAATGGGTCGGCTCTTGATCTCGAGCTTTCCAAATTTTAAACGTAGCCTCCTACAATGCTGAATACTTGCTGAACGCTTGTTGGATTTATTTAAAACTAGCTGACCCAGCGAACTTCGCAGCGCATTTTTTTTTCTTAATTTTCTTTTATACAAACCTTGTCCTGCGTATCTATTGGCTATCTCGGTTACCAACGAATTGATGGTCACTTAGTAGTGCATTGCACCGTATGTTTTTGCTCATCATAGTCAAGCTTTAACATACGACGCAATGAACTAGAAAGTGACCATCAATTTGATGGTAACCGAAATAGCCAATAGGTACCCTGGTCGAGATGGCTTAGTGGTCAGAGCGCCTGGAGTATTTATCCGGGAGGCGCAGGTTCGAATCCAGTTCGTGACCGTATTCTTTTTCCATTTAATATAATAACTTTAGAGTTCGCTAAGCATGCGTTAATGCTTTTCAAAGATTTATCTTGAATTGTTGCATATTTTACGACATTGTATTAACTGCAAAGTCAGTCGTGTCGGTTTCGGTCACCTGTATAAAGGACTGAATTGATAGCAATGACGTCGCCAAAAGATGTGTTAAAATATGGAAGAAGAATTCGCGGTGGTGAGCAGTGGTTGACTCAGAGCGCCTGGAGTATTTATCCGGGAGGCGCAGGTTCGAATCCTGTTCGCGACCGTATTATTTTTCCATTTAATATAGACAATAACTAACACAAAAAAAGAAGAAAATTGGAATTATCCAATTTGGTGCAGTCGTTCGGTAGTTATGCGCGTACAAACATTTCGGCGATTAATTTTTATATATGATGATTAAAAACTATGTGTATCGAATACAACTTTCTATACGTTTTGGCAGTTTATGGTGCCTACAATGCTCTGCATTTGTTGAAGCAGCTGTCTATGCATATATATGCGTACTCTCTTTGCAAGAACTGCTAGGACCAGCACATAAGCTAAACGCTATATAATATTTATAGTTTCAATTTCACTCTCTCTTAGAAAGCCATTCATCAATGATGGAATGATTTGTGGAAAGAAAAATAAGTTAGTGAGCAGGATTCGAACCTGCGCCTCCCGGATAAATACTCCAGGCGCCCTGACCGCTAAGCTATCTCGATCTCTACTCACTACCCCGAATTCTTATTCCACTTATTCTTTCTAATATTATATTATAATTTTAGAGTTCGCTACGCATGCATTTGCAGCAATAACATGAACTAAAACTAAAATTTCAGACTGTTTACCAAATAGAGGTGGAGTTTGAAGAACATTATGGTTTTCTTATCCACAGTACTTCGGCAAGCAACTCAGGCGCATACACTTTGCTGGGAGAGAGCTGTTCTGAGCGTGCTCGTGGTCGGGCCATGCTGCTGTGCACATGCGCACTTATGTGCTCACAAGCTACTGTTGCAGGTAAGACAAGTAACAAGCAAATAAATGCAGAGGGCTATGGGCAGATAATACTTTAGCTACGCGGTTATTCATCAACCATACTATAAAGCTAAATACAATTATTTTATTCCAGTATTTGCTTACCCCATACTTCCCTTGGAGTTCTCGTTCCACATTGACTTCTTGGGTATCAACTACCGGTCCTGGCGTCTCTTAGCGCTCGTCATGTCCCTGCCATGCGCTGCCACTGCCTGCCTTCTGCAACTGTTCCACGAGAGCCCCAAGTTCCTGGCCACCCATGGACGTTATGAGGAGGCTCTGCATGTCCTGAAGAGTATCTACGCTACCAATACTGGGAAGGAAGCTGATAGTTTTCCTGTAAGTTTTGCTGGTTTACACTGTTTAAACAGGGCGATGTCATGCTGCAAAATTGTGTACTCGTCCTTCTATACCTAATTTATAAAAATCTCGTGTCACAGTGTTTCTTATCGAACTCCTCCGAAACGGTTAAGCCGTTTTTTTTTTTGTTTTTTTTTTATATTTGTTAGGTGAGGATAGGTCGTAGGCTATCTTTTATAGCCCTAGGTGATAAGGGTGGCCCTATCCAGAAATTTATGTGGCAGAACAACGTTTGCGGGGCACAGCTAGTAACTTACTAAAAATAAGTCCTTGGAATGAAGCTTATTTTTAATTTATTTAGTACTACTTACTTAATGGTATTGCGATCCGCGACTGCAGATTAAGTGCCACAAAATTACGTGAAGTACACAGAATTCAAATAATCTTGGCTTTTGTATTGGTCTTTTTTGGACTGGGCTGGACCCACTGCCGCGTACTAGATCTGTGCTTTTATATCTATATTTTATATATAACTAGCTGGTGCCCGCCACTTCGTCTGCGCAACTAAAAACCTATGTCCTTCCCTAAGATACAATCTATCTCCTAGCCAAATTTCATTTTGATCCCTTCAGCCGTTTAGTCGTGAAAAGGTAACAAACAAACAAATTACTTTCGTATTTATAATATTAGTATGGATTATTGTTTTATTAAACAAGCGCTTCTCTTTTTCTAAGGTTCGAAAACTATTGGAGGATTCGGATACTCAGTTGATAGACCGTCAGGATTCCTTCTTCAGGTCAATTTGGAAGCAGACCGTGCCTCTCTTCAGAGCACCATTACTGAAGGAGACCTTAAGACTCTTCTATTTGCTTGCTGTTATATATATGACGTGAGTATTAACAGTATCATCATTATTAACAGGTTTAATCCAGCCAAAACCTATTCCTTTACACGTTTTTTAACCTAACCTGTACTCAATTGCCATTAACATAACATAACAACATTACATAGCATTACATATGTATACCCGGAGGGGTAGGCAGAGGTGTACACACATACTTGTACACCCACATTTCACCAATGCTTTTATTAAGTCCCATGTAATAGTTGGTGAGCCTATTGCCATCTTCTTAACAGAAAAACTCAATAACACGCCCGACCCGGTAGTCAAACCCAGGACCTCATGCTCAGCAGTCGCGCTTGGGACTACTAGACCAACGAACCAATTTAATTATTTGATAAAAACCTTTTTGTTTTTATTGTAGTGGCAGCGGGTTTATCCTGTGGCTGCCGTACATCATGAACAACCTGTTCTTCGTATTGGAAGCAGGAGGTGGTGACAGCATGAACCTCTGCGCTGTCATCAAGTACCCCTCCATAGGCCTTTCAACTGCAATTTCAAATACTACTGTGAGAATTTCAAATATTTTGTTATCATTATAATTGGTAAGATTTTTTGTGCTAACAGCATCATTTTATCATCTCATAAATGCTAAAGATATAAATGTTTGTGGAACGAAAAAAATTACGATCGCGAGCAGGATTAGAACCTACGCCTCCCGGATAAATACTCCAGGTCGAGATGGCTTAGTGGTCAGAGCGCCTGGAGTAATTATCCGGGAGGCCCAGGTTCGAATCCTGCTCACAACAATACCTTTTCACAAAAGTTTATAACTTTAGAGGGGAGTTTGCCACGCATGAGTTAATGCGTTTTTAAAGATTTATCATAAATGCTACGTAATTAAATGTGTTACGCACCTTCTGCAACAGTGAGGGTGGCTTTGGAATGGTTCTAATTAATAAATTCTTATCGTTCATTCACCATATTTCTAACACCAACTCCACTTACAGGACACAGAAATCTGCGATGACACAATCCAGGACACCACGCTTTTCTCCGCAATAACGTATGGTGCGATGGCCAGCTGTTCCAATGTGGTCCTCTCCCTCACTTGCGGCAGTCGGAAGCGCCAGGCCATGATCTGCATCCTGGCCATGTCGGCAACTGCCGCTGTCTTACTGAACGTGGTAGCCGTGCCTATTGCTGGAGGAATATTCTTTTTCTTCTTCTTGATGTGCGCGCTATCAATGGGTATCTTGAGCGTGTATTTCGTGGAGCTGTATCCGACTTCTTTGAGGTGAGCTGGTAATTATTTAAATTTTTCACATCAGAAACTGCCTCGTTGGACTAGTGGCGACAAGCGCGACTGCTGAGCATAAGGTCTCGGGTTAGATTCCCGGGTTGGGCAAAGTGTTATTGAGTTTATCTGTTAGAAAATTCTCAGTAGCAGCTCGTAGTTTGGAATTTTGCCTGGTAGATGGCAATAGGCTCACCACTTATTACATGGGACTTAATAACAACATTGGTGAAATGTGGGTGTACAACTGTGTACACCTCTGCCTACCCCTTCGGGGAATACAGGCGTGATGCTATGTTATGTTATGTTATTTTTTATCTATCTATTCATATAGGTACACATAAATAACACTTTGGAATATTTGGATACCGATATGGTAATGATAATGCCGTAAATATTCCAAATTTCGACAGATCGGCTCCTGCACTGCGGGTCGTGTATTCGAATCCCGCAAGGAACAATTATTTGTATTGTGTACAGATCTGGGTATGTGTGCATGATGTTGCGTTACTTAACGCACACACGATACGTGTTTTTTTTTAAATATACATAACATAGCATCTCACCTGTATTCCCCGAAGGGGTAGGCAGAGGTGTACACAGTTGTACACCCACATTTCACCAATGCTGTTCTTAAGTCCCATGTCGACACAATTCCAAACCCCGAGCTGCTACTGAGATTTTACAAACAGAAAAACTCAATAACACTTTTTCCGAAACGGGAATCGAACCCAAGACTTCACGCTCAGCAGTCGGGCTTGGGACCACTAGACCAAATAGGCAGTCAAAGTTAAAAAAGAAAGATAAGGGTACATTTGTAACCTTTATTTATTTTACCAATAGTCTCTGGTGATCCTAAAATTTTATGAAAAATTTTGGTCTACCATCACCACAGTCTATATTGCTATTAGCGTTATCACACTAGAGGTACAGCCACCCATCCTCTAGCATCTAAATCAGACATCCCCTTACATAGTCATACATAACCGGTAACCACCGTACCTACATAAATTGTACGAGCAAAACGAATTTCTACGATATAGCTGCTCTTACATCTCTACAGGCACTTACAATACATATATTATGTTGCTTAATCAAATTAATAACCATTTACGTTCGCAATATTGCGATCGATGAGAGCGATAGATTTAGGAAGAGGAAAATGCCGATGGCAAAGGAATACTCCTTTTTTTGGGCAGTCGTGGTGAAAATAGTTTAAACAAACTCATAGTTAAAGATAAATCTTTTGCTTAGCGAACTCTAAAGTTATTATATTATATGGAAAAAGAATACGTTCGTTTAATTTAGAAATACTTTGTATCTGTAGCCTGACACCTTAGTCATCCAGCGACTACGAACGCTGCAAAGTGTCCGAAACGTCAAGAAAAACAAAAACCAATAATACACGCGATTAATCCGGTTAAAAGTTGTTTTATTATAAAGTGTAGTGATCGCGAAAACCTAAGATATTACTAGGTATGAACATTTCTATAGAACAGCTGAATTATTTCGTGCTTTCGAAGTTGGACCCGTAGTAATTGTTGTTGGTATACAGGAGTACATAGAACCCCTTAAGTACCTATGATGTACTTCTGTTACACGCTCTACAATGCTTATTCTTATATTGATCTATTTCCAGAGGCATGGTGTCCTGCCTGTCTGTGATGCTCGGCAGACTCAGCGCATTCCTAGGGGTGAACGCCATAGGAGCCCTCATAACTACCAGCTGCGAAGCCACATTCTATGGCTGGTCGGTATTGTTAATAAGTAAGTACCATTATTATGACCATTGGACTGCCAAGTCAAAGGTCGCAAGTTTGAATCCAAGGCACGCACCACTGTCTTTTCGAAGTCATGTGCGTATTATAAATTAATTATCACTTAAACGGTGAAGGAAAACATCGTGAGGAAACCAGCACACCTGAGTGATGTTCTCGATGGTGTGTAAAGCCATGTCAGAGACCTACTGGTGGTTTAAACTCTGGCACTAGGTTGTTCATCAACCACACGATAAGAAGAATCTAACATTATTTTTGTATAATAACTTTAGTGAGACATGCATATTAATTATTGTTCAACAGTTATTACACACGTGCATTTTTCAAACTCCTTGTTTTGATTCGCGCATCGCCGCGGGCTCAGCTCATGCCTACGGACTCCGTTCGAGTTCGTATTTAGTCGGGCAAATCCGAAGAATACACGTGAGTAATAACCGTTGAACAATAACAGATATGTACCATTATTTTATTTATTATCTATTATTAACGCTCGGATCAATGTAGTCGAAACTGCTACGGATCATTATCACTATCATCTCCCAAACGCATTACCTATAGGAAGCTGACTCTAAGTTATAATTTTTTGTATTCTGCATATCCCCGATAAATACTCCAGGCGCTCTACCGACTACCTATGGCATCCCGACCTCTTATTGTAATCATTTTGTAACACATTTTGGAAAAATAAAAATAAACATTGGCCAGGTGAGGTGCCACTAACGAGTAACGACGCATTGATGTCACCAATTTGATTGTTTTAATAATTGCAATTTCCCTATAAAATAGTTATAAATTTAATGATACGATAACGATGATAATTCGCAAAATATTTATGTATGTACCTATAATTACGCGAAGTGTAATCTGTGGCAGAATGTCAATAGCTATCTATCATCTTTTTCATTTATATTTGCGTCGAACTAGGTCCAAAGTGCTTTCACTGTATTTGTATGACATTCAATAGTAGATATCAAATTATCGTATATTATTATATTCATCATTATATCAATTTATTGTACAGTCAACCACGAAATTGCTTTACCATATTTGACAAAAACTTCCAGGAAATTAAAATGTCAATAAGGTTGACAGTATTTGACTGTCACTCTGATCTTGTAAACGAAAATAGACCTTGTCATATTATGATGTGCAAACGAAATTCAGCATTAGGGAGGTAAAGCAATTGTATGGTCGACTATACCTACCTAATACTTTTTATTATTGTTTATCGATATATTTAAACGACATTAATAGTAATTCAGATAAATCTTTGAAAAGCATTAACGCATGCTTAGAGAACTCTAAAGTTATTATATTATATGGAAAAAGAATATGGTCGCGAACAGGGTTCGAACCTGCGCCTCCCGGATGAATACTCCAGGCGCTCTGACCACTAAGCCATCTCGACCTCTGCTCACCACCGCGAATTCTTCTTCCATATAAAATATGTACACGTCTTATGGCGACGTCATTGCTATCAATTCAGTCCCTATACATAAAATATGTATATAGTAAATAATATAACTTTAGAGTTCGCTAAGTAAGCTGGAGTATTCATCCGGGACGCGCAGGTTCGAATCCTGTTCGCGACCGTATTTTTTTTCCATGTAATATAATAACTTAAGAGTTCGCTAAGCATGCGTAATTAATAATGTTATTATATTAATGTTACAATATTAAATGAAAAAGAATACGGTCGCGAACAGCATTCGAACCTGCGCCTCCCGGATGAATACTCCAGGCGCTCTGACCACTAAGCCATCTCGACCTCTGCTCACCACCGCGAATTCTTCTTCCATATTTTAACACGTCGACATTTTAATACTTACATACATACATACTTAGGATACACTCCTATTTTTGGGCAGTCGTGTAAGTCGTCTTGAGAATGTGGGCTTACACTTAAGAGTATGAAAATTAAGAAAAAAAAATGTCGGAGTGCCGGTTCTTATTTTCCGGTTTCATTATCATCATCTGATGATGAAGCTGGAGAATAGGCAGTTCATTAGAACTATTCTAGAGACCGTAAACACCAATGGATAGTCACAAGAAAGCAAAATACACCATTTCGTTTACTTGGACGACGTATTATTTTTCAGTTATTTTGATTTAAATACCAAAATACCTAACCAATTTTCATAAAATTACAGTGGGACCAATCTGAAAGTATATCCTTTCAAATAAAAAAATATTTTTTCAAATCGGTTCATAAACGACGGAGTTCTGAGGTAACAAACATAAAAAAAAAAAAAATGTTTTGCATTATGTAAAGGACATGTATTATTTTTTACACCTACACTTTTATCTTACCTAATTCACATTTCTAGACTTTCTGCTTATAAATACTGGTTTTGTTGTTTTCAGGTGCAATTGTGGTGGCATGGTTCCTACCTCGGGATAAAGCACCAAAGAACTGAAGATCTATATAAGTAGCTGGATCTACTGAAGACTGAATCTACTCATAATTGTAAATAGGTGTAAATAAGTTGAAACGTTGTTTTATATTGAGTGATCGATCATGTTATTGAAAAAAATCATATAGATTATTTATCTAAGAAGATGGAAAACCTAGACTTTATTATGGGAAATAGTCAAAAAAATTGCAGCATACGTGGTGATCAATAAGTACTCGTCCCTTCCCAATATGGGAAGAGGATATTGCTTCGAGTTGTTATTCGTTTAAATTAACTAAGATAAGTGACTGGATATAGTGTGCCGTACCTTTAGGCAATGTATACAAGTATTATTCTTATAAGTTGCAAATTATATAAATATAATAATGAATCAGCGCTAAGTGCACCGTATGAAAAAAAGTACCTGGTAATGCGATTTTTGTAGAATTCTCTATTAAAAAATATTATTTAGGTAACCAGATAAGATACCGATTACTAGAGGCTTAAATAAATTAGATATTAATATTTTTATTTAAGTAATATAAATAAGTACCTATCAAAGTTTTAATAATTTTAGAAGTTGGGTAGGCCTTTAGTGTGGGACGCAACATGCGTCGACACCCTCGCTCAACTGCATCTTCCTAGCTCGGCTGGCTGTGCTGGCGCCGCTGCTGCTGCTGCAGAGACTCAAACGGCGCAAATATAGCAACTTTATCGGCTGCTACGACTTTGAGCCGTTTGGGGTCGAAACGCTCGGGCCACGGCCAGTGCACGCTAAATTTTCAAAGGTATTTCTGGCAGCCTGATCGACACTTCGCGTGACCAGAGTGCTGGCCTGTTTCTTGGTCAAAGAATTCGCATTTCCAATCAACGTGGCGATGTTGCCAGTCTTCTGGGCTCATTACCGGATGACAGCGGTACGGAGGAATACTTCGACGACTAAACCATGTTTTTTTATGTTATATATTTCATTTCTAATCTCTTTTTCTTGTACATTATTAAGTAGTCATTAGGTATATTTAGGTTTATTTGTGTATATAGTATTATGTAATTAATTTTTAAGTCACACTTTTTTATGTACATATAATTATTTAATAAAGTATTTTCCATTTGCTATAGATGATATTTTTGTATAAATTGCACACGTGCGAAGCAGGGGCGGCTCGCTATTAGGTATAATACAAATAAGGTGGGTCAAAAACTACATATTGGAGATCTTTCTTACTTACTTCAGGAATCGCCTACATGATTATTTTCAGGGAGGTACATCTCCATACATAATTATATTATTTTTGTATATAAACTTTCGTGTGACATATTCAAATCTATTATTGTTCATTGGTTACTACTCACGTGAGTTTTTCAGGATTGCCTGACTAGTTTCGAACTCGTACGGAGCCCTTGCGATGTCGCGAGTCAAACTAAGTTTGACGGGCAATCCCGAAGAATGTACGTGAGTAATAACTGTTGAACAACAGTTAATATGAATGTGTCTCATGAAAGTTATTACACACAAAAAAAAACTTTGTACACCTTCCCCTTCGGTGAATACAGGCGTGATGCTATGTTATGATTTTCTGCGAATTTTCTTTCTTAACAGGCAAGGACGAGCCAGTGAACCCCCTTGCATCCTCTCACTGGCACCCACGTAGTAAACGCATACTAACCGGACTAAGGGATTCATCTCAAGGATTATTTTATCTACCTACTCTGCAACTTTCGAACCATTCAATTTATAAATTGCACCTGCGTTTTTTATTGTGTTAAATTATTATTTAATAGCAGATACCTTATTGTTTTCAAATATTTTTATCAAATGATATTACTATCTGTCGAAAGACATCAATATACCTATTATATTTCTGGTAAGTAAAGGATAATATACATGATTAAAGTTCCCGTAAAAACATTACACTTAAGTTTCAAGACTGGTGATGTGGAATATAAGACTGCCAGATGGAACTGATATTCGGCTGGTTACATTAGCAGAATGCACTCGGGAAGGTGGGCTAAAGTCGTCACACAGTGGGTACCAGAACAGAGACGGAGTCACCGAGTTAGGCTTATTAAACGCTGGTGTGTTGCTGGCCTGCGTATCTATTGGCTATCTCGGTTACCAACGAATTGATGGTCACTTTGTAGATCATTCCACCGTATGTTTTTAATATTTTGCTCATCATAGACAAGCTGTAACATACAACGCAATGGACTACAACGTGGCCATCAATTGGAGGGCAAGAGATAGCCGATAGGTACTCTGCTATAGCCACATAAAAATAAGTATGGAACAGTACAGGATAAGCAAGAAAAGAGAATTAAAATCCTAACTATGTATAAAAAATATCTATTACTAGCTGTGCCCCGCGGTTTCACCCGCATATAATTATATTATAATTGGCCTAAGTTACTGCTCATATGGTCAGCTACCTGCCAGTAAAATTTTATCAGTTCAGCCATTTCAAGGATTAGCAATTCAAATTAGACAAACAGACAGACAGATAAAAAATTTAAAAACAGATTTTTATGCGTAGGTATCGTGCAAATAACTGTGTGAGTTTACAAAAACTATTATTTTGATTTTATAAACAGACACTTCAATTTTATTTATTTGTATTGATTAGTATTGCGAATTACGGAGGCTACAGGCGGAGTATTAAAAAAAAAAACAATTTTATTATAATCAATTTAATTAAACAGAAATTACATTAATTGATTATAACTAAGATTATGACTACGTTCGAGGTTGGAACCGAAGTGACCGAATTCGATGCCCTGGAAATGGTGGCGCGATCGTTGTCACGTTGCGCGAAGTCAGCATCTCGTGGCCTGTCCTCGCGCCCGTGGCTGATGCAATATGTTATTATGTGAAAATGAGGTTAACGCATCGTCAGCGATCCTCCTGTAGTACCGTGGTATAACACCTCCCGCGGCAGTTCAGCAATTATTTGAGTACTTTCGTCGAAAATAATGTTGAATAGTCATCTGGCGTGTCAGGTTGACTCATAGTTGCAGTTTCAGCATTGGCATTTTGGCACGGGGTTTGCCTCATTTCAGGTTCTGGTGATTTGGTAGATCGCCGTTTTGCTAAGAGTCTTCGGACGATGACGTAACTACTTAGTACAGTTGCACTTAATAGAATGGTTTACAACGGTATTGTGGTATGATATAAGGTTGTATCTTGAGGCTGCTTTATATCAATCGGTGGCTGTAGCGTTATCTTAGCATTGCTTGCGTGTAGATTCTCTAGATTTATCGAATTTAGAGTTAAGACCGGTTGCAGCGATGATATCAAATTGGAATCTCGTGGAGGTAAGTCGGTGATCTTGATAACTTGTCCTCTTGCGTGGTCATTATTATTGATGATGGTGAATTCAGGAGTCCGCAGAAAACAGTTGTGAGGTAAGACTACTAAGAAGCTCCCTTGTAGATTCGTATATTCATTTCTTCCACAGGACGTCTGGATCTTAGTAGCTTTCGGGAACGTGATGGTATAATGCTTGTCGTCTAGTTGCTCCAGTGCTCCTCTGGTGAGTATAACAGGGGTAAGATTGCATGTAGCGTCGATTTTCTGCGTTGTGATCAGCTGTTGAACACAGTCCACCTGATCTCGAGGTTTAAGGCTAGCTTTCATCTCGCAGATATACCAAGTGTTTGCCTTCGGACATTCTGTCTCCATGTACATGAATTCATCCTCATGTATTGCGATATAGGGAGAGGATGGTATTAGGATTTTATGATCTTTATTAGGTATGATGGACAGTTTGTATAGGTCATAGGTGCTAGGCAAAGCAATCGGTACCTTGAACACTATAACTAAGTTATTGCTACTATAATATGAACCCAATTTTATTATATCAAAATATTCCCTTATGCTTATATCTAATATTTCTTCCTTATTATATAAACTACGTATCCTATCTATCATATTTCTTAACGCATTTAGACTAAGCATTGAATGATGCGTACTCTTTGCGTGAATAAAAGCTAAAAGATTCTCTATCCTAACTAATTCTTCTGATAAATTTTCGATATTATCTCCCAAAATTAAAAGTAACTGTGCCAGATGGGCATAATTAAGTAAATCTATATTGGCAACTCCAGTAGTATTGATCATTACATTAACTATTTGGGATATATTTTCCTGATTTTCAACAATACTTTTTAAGACTTTTGAATGCTGTATCATCCAATCCTTGCTTAAACTTATATGCTGATCAAATTGCGAAGTTATTTCATGTTCGTTATCCTGAAGAACTTTAATGGCATTGTCATAACGTAAAGCGTCTGTATAGTCTAAATTGCCTGAGATGCTTTTAATTACTGAGCCTAGACCGTCTATAAGGCCTCTTTTAACGCGACTGGAATCAAATGTCTGAAGTTGATCTGAAATCTTATCTAACTTAGTTTTAAGATGTGCAATGTGTGGTTCATACAAGGAACGAGTTTTATTACTTAACTGGGGCTGAATATAATTTAACTGAGTTTTAACTACTGCTACCTTAGATTTAATTTCATTTATATCAATAGACTGTAAGAAAGAATGATGCTGGGTTATGATCTTTGCAGAACCTAGCTTAAAAGGGAGAAGTCCTGGTCCATCTTCAAGACTCTCAAGTGTTATATCTTGAGCAGCTACCGCTTGTAGTAGGTACATCAGTATTATCAGTTTCATTTCTTGGTATTTCTGAATCAGCATCGAAGTCTGGATGCACCGGCTGCAGCTTACCGTGGTTCTGGATACTCGATGAAGGCTTAAGAGCTCAGGCAGCGGCTATGCGGAGCCGACAGGATCGATATTAGAGTCCTTTTACGCGCCGCGCACTGCTTCGAGTATCCTACCGACTGCGCCAATTACGGAGGCTACAGGCGGAGTATTAAAAAAAAACAATTTTATTATAATCAATTTAATTAAACAGAAATTACATTAATTGATTATAACTAAGATTATGACTACGTTCGAGGTTGGAACTGAAGTGACCGAATTCGATGCCCTGGAAATGGTGGCGCGATCATTGTCACGTTGCGCGAAGTCAGCATCTCGTGGCCTGTCCTTGCGCCTGTGGCTGATGCAATATGTTATTATGTGAAAATGAGGTTAACGCATCGTCAGCGATCCTCCTGTAGTACCGTGGTATAACATGCGTTTACCACCACAATGGGACCAAAATGGGAACCGGCATGGTAGAATAGTAGATTTGAGCTAAGTTAATTAACACACAAGGCTAGATTAAAAAGTCCATTACGATGCCACTTTATGCCTGCGACTCCGTCTGCGTGGATGTCGTAAATAACAAATGTTCGACGTGATTCTTTAAATTGGCATAACTTTTTATTTATGAACCGATTGACATGAAACAAACACTAAATGTTAATTAAAGCTTACCATAATATATTAGTGAAAACCACATCTAAATCTGATAAGCCGTTTCTGAGATTAGCGTGCACAAACGCACAGACAAACAAATAGACAAACATACAAAAATTCTAACTATCATTGTTCTGGGTGCTATTTGCTATAGTTGATAAAGAACCCAATATTTTTTTTTTCATAAATATCTTCCATGTACAGACAGCGATCCGATACATTTATATTATAGATATGTCTAATTAAGATGATGTTAATCGCGAGACATTTATTATGGCGGTGAGTAAATTTTTTTTTTTTACCTTTTCAACATTTACTTACATTTATTATTTTTATTTGAATATACAATATTTATAGAGTATTTTCACCGGGATTTATTACACGCGTGAATTACGCAATCACAATAATGATAGCACTTATATGAAATCGAGGATTAATCGACATATCGACGTGCATGCCAATTCAGGCCTTGAATTCAGGCTTTCTGTGAACAAGTGTTTAAATAGGAGTGGAGATATGTGTTATTTCCTCTGTAGAACAAATATCCGACTATATGGCATGAAACGTTTGTTTGAGTGCGTGTGCGCCTCCTCGTAGTGTAGCAATATAGAAGTGGTTCCATATGTGTGCAAGAACTTGTTTTTGTGTGCAACATAAACATATATTTGTGTAATAACTTTCGTTAGGCATATTCATATTAATTGTTGTTCACCGGTTACTGACTCATAACAGTGCCACGGACTCAGCTCATGACTAAGGGCTCCGTTCGAGTTCGAAACTAGTTGGGCAAACCCGAAGAATGTACGTGAGTAGTATCTAACCGGTGAACAATAAACACTTGACTTAGGATGCACAACTGCAAGAGACTGGTCGCAAGATTTATGCATCGGCTGGATCCTTAAGAAGACTTCGAAACTTTCTACCCACAGCCACGAAAACTGCGCTTGCACAATCTCTTCTTTTTCCTATCCTTGACTATGCCGATACTAGCTATCTTGATCTCACTGAAGACCAATTCAACAAGCTTGAGAGACTTCAAAATTTCTGTATAAGATTCATATTTGGTTTACGCAAATATGATCATGTGTCCGAATTTCGTCTTAAACTCAAGTGGCTTCCAATTCGCCTTCGTCGGAATGCTCATATTCTTTTCCTACTCTACACTATTCTATACAATCCCACTACTCCTTCCCACCTTAAAGAACGTTTTGTGTTCATCCGTGATACGCACCAGCGATCCTTAAGATCATCAGAGAACTTGAAACTGAAAATGCCCATGCACTCCACAAGGTTCTTTGACCCCTCATTCACGGTTCAGGCTGCTCGCTTGTGGAATGCTTTACCAGTGTCTGTAAGGCACACCCAGAGTTTGGTATCTTTTAAGCGCATGGTGAAGGATCATTACTTGTCTCTTTAGTTTCTAAAATATATTTTATTTATATTTTTATTTTGTTTGCTCTCTTCTCTGTATTTTCCAATCCTATGTATTTCTTTTCCTATTAACATATCGTTGACTATTCCATTTATTTGTGTATGGATATGTATTTTATCTTATTTATTTATTATATATATGCCAAATTATTTAAAATTATTTATTTATATATTATCTATAGTTGTATCTTTATATTAAATATACAGTAGTACACTGTAAACTGCCCTCTACAAATTTCTTAATTATTCTTTCCATCCAATGGTTGTCTGGAAGAAATTGCTTTTAATAGCGATAAGACCGCCATTTATACCATTCTTGTTTGTTTTATTTTTCTCATATTTAAGTTCTGTTCAGTGTACAATAAAGTATAATCTATCTGTCTATCTATCTATAAACTTGTGTGTTTACGTTACCGGTAAACTCCCCAAAAAGGCTAACAGTGCCAAAAAAAAATCTCTTAGCTGGCAAACCCTAAGGTTTTTAATGTGTAATCACTATATCAGAAATTACTTCTGATTAATAGTATTACGCTAATGCCGTTATAAATCTCTGATATAATTCATTTGCGAATTACCTTCTGGCGTCATATCAGGGTAATGTCTTTATCTTGATATCTTTACGTTCGTTTTTATTTCGTGTAATCTTAATATGTACCCCCTTGCATTTACACGTGAGGGATAGGTAGTAATTTTTTTTTATAAAATTGTTCTATTTTTATTAAATTTAGTGGAAAAATTAAGATGGCGGATGACAGCAATATTTCCCTGGAAAAGCTGCCTTTTGAGGTAGCGATTAATAAAGCAGGTATGTACTAGGTTAATGGATTAGTATAATTTAAATCATTTAAAATTCTTTAATATTTCGCACTAAGGTTTCGATGGTCCTCTTATCAGCAAGAGAGTAACCTATGTCACAGAATTTTGCCGTTAGCTATACCTAGTCATCTTGTTTATGTTTGCACTGTATTCTGTACCTACTAACCTCCGTTTGGATATATGCAACGTTATACATTTCTTTTCTTTTTCTTTTTTTTTAAAAAAAACGTTGCCCCACACTAGGAATTTCTTCCTGTATCGTGGGTGCGTTTACAGACATATAATCTCACAAGCACACACACACCCAGACCCGGAGCAAATATTTATAGATCGTACAAATATTTGCTCCGTGCAGGAATCGAACCTGCGACACGCAGCGCAGCGGTCGGTCTCTCGACCACTGCGCCAACCGCGCTGTCAAAACATTATTAAACTATTAAACGAAAAATAAATAAACTGGTCGGGGAATCCCAAAGAATTTCCGAGAGTAATTGACAATAACCGTTAAACAATAATTATCAATAAATAAAGACCTACGGGTGGTTTAAACTCTGACACTAGGTTGTTCGTGAACCACACGATGAGAGAGAACGAATAAGATTATTAAACATATTGAATTCATAACTGCCTCGGTGTAGTGGTCCCAAGCGCGACTGCTGCGCAGGAGGTCTCGGGTTCGATTCCCGGGTCGGGCAAAGTGTTATTGAGTTTTTCTGTTAGGAAATTCTCAGTAGCAGCCCGGAATTTGGAATTGTGCCCGGTTGATGGCACTAGGCTCACCACCTATTACATGGCACTTAATAAAACCTTTTTTGAAATGTGGGTGTACAATTTTGTACACCTCTGCCTATCCCTTTGGGGAATAGAGGCGTGAATGAATTCATAACTATCAAACTCAAACGCAAATACCTACATATTTAAATACCTGTAAACGTAACTTCAGTCCGATTTTTCAAAAGCACAAATCTAGTTATAATTTTTTTCCTTTTGGATCAACTCAAAATTACAATTGTCCATATCAAATCCATGACCATCTAAGATTTCCTGATAACTGGAGCCAATCTGGTGTAAGAACTTGTCGCTAAGTAGCTGGTGGCCTGCAGTCCCTACAGGACGGATCTATATAAGAGCTTTTTGGGCTTCAGCCCAGGGCCCCTTGGATATGAAAGGCCCCTAGAACCCATTGAAAATAATGGATAAGATTATTAATTAACCGCTGGTTTTTAGTCAAAGTCAATAGTTTTTAGTTCACATAGGCTAAATTACATGCACTTATGAAACGTTAATTTATTTTAGTTGCACGGTTCCAAAAAGTGGCTCTTATAGAGAAGAACCAGCCAGAAACTCCATACACACTCTTTTAAAATAAAATAATACAATCTTGCATCTTTGCATTGTTACGCCGTTACGTTCAGAAGTGCAAGAACAATTTAGGTTAATGTGTGAGATGTAATATTAAGAAATAATGCTACGAATACAAATAATTAACATCAATTAGTTAAGTCACATGAGTCATTTAATATCTCTCACATTGAGCTCACATTTACAGCGTGATGTTTGGTGGGTTATGAATTTAAATATGTTACAGTCGGTATGAGACCGGCACAACGTCCTAAAAAAGGTAGGCTCCCAAGTAGTAGGTATTAGCCCAGTGCCCCACAAACTCACGGTCCGCCCCTGAACATAATCCTTTAGGCGATTGTCCCCGGGCAGACACAGTCAGCAGTTTGAGTAACTAAATAGCTGCTAAACTAAGTAAAATTATTACTAACACGATGAACCTCATTATATAATCTGAATGATTTCCAGGTTATGGGTTGTACAGCTACATAATGACGAGTCTGACTGGAATTGCCATCATCTCCTTCGTCTGCATCGTGTATGCGAGCACCATTATAGTCCCCACCAGCGCCTGTGAGCTGGGCACTACTGGTAGCCAACAGGGCTTATTGGCTGCTGGACCTGTGGTTGGTAAGTTTCATTGAAAGAAATATATCTGCCTAGCCTTTTCCCAATTACATCGGGGTCGGCTTCCAGTCAAACCGGATGCAGCTTAATACCAGTACTTTACATGGAGCGACTGCCTATCTGACCTCCACAATCCAGTTACTGGGTAACACGATATCTCTTGGTATGACTGGTTGTCCGATTTTCACGCCTCTGACGACCCGTAACGACTGTCTTAGATCTTAATTTGACAACCGGGACCGACGGCTTTACATGCTCTCTGAGGCACGGAGAGGTCTCAGTATGAAGTGATAGTCACCCATCTACAGCCCGACCGCAGCAAGCGCAGCTTAACCTCGATCGATCCATCGGCGCGGCTGTTACTTAGCCACTTGGGGCTACTAGTTTTAATGAAACTAGTAACTCCAAGTTTCATGAAAAGAAATGATGCCATATGTCATTATCAGCATTCTGACTCCACCCACTGCTGGTTATACGATGTCGCAATTGAAGAAAAGATTTGAGAAATGAATTGCTCGGCCTTAGCGCCAATCAATCTTGTAGGTGGTTTACTCTAGTTTTGCCTAATAATTCCTATTTGTTACTAAACTTTATTCTCCCAGGAACAATTATCGGCGGTGTCCTATGGGGCTACCTGGCGGATACACGTGGCAGGCGCAAAATGCTGCTCGTCGCTTTGACAGGCGGCACCATCTTCAACATTGTCGCCAGCATATCGGTCAACTGGATCATGCTGCTCATTATCCAGTTCATCGCGTCCCTATTGTAAGTTTTCCATGTATTATCTTACTATAGTTCACTGCTAGACATGGGTTTGTCCAATTAATAAAGCTGTGCTCTTATACTGCCTCTATTCTCTGTCTTCATTTGACCTCTTAGTACGACGAGACTTTTACTTTTTTCTTCCCTTATTGTACCTCCTTCCTCTATCTAATATATCTCAATACTTTTTCTAGAAACATGTAAGTTCCTATGTCAACTGTAGGTTTCTATATTCGGCTACGTTACTGATCGCTATGATGATTTATAATTTAATAGTAATTTTGCAGCGCATCAGGCCTGTACCCCATGTCGATGTCATTACTGAGTGAAACCGTACCGATGGCCAAGAGGAACCTCGTCGTGCTACTCGTCTCTAGTATCTTCCTGCTCGCTCAGGGTATAATGGCAGGTGAGTGAAAGGACTAAAGTAATTCGAAATAGAAAAAAGCAGTGCTGGTACCTCGTGCCATTACAGGATAGGCACTGAGAATAATGGCACGAGGTCCTCTTGTAAGTTTTGTTATATTATGACCTTATTATACTCTGTCACTATTAAAACTAGAGTTATTAAGTTGGCAGTAATTAATTACCTAAATGATGTGTATTTTCACTGATTTCAGTATTGGCAATACCTATAATTCCTCTGAGCTTCTCCTACTACATCCCTGCTCTGGGCATCTACTGGAACTCCTGGCGCACCCTGCTGATGGTGTACTCCATCCCCAGCATCATCACCGCGGTTTGGCTGTTTTTCATGAAGGAGAGCCCAAAGTTCGTCTTCATCAAGGGAGATGAAGAGAGGGCCTTGGAAATATTGAGGACCATTCACAGAATCAATCACTTGGGGTCTAAAGAGGAGTTGCAGGTACAACACATTATACGATACTACGATCAAAGATTTAAAACTGTGGCATTAAAGTGCCGTAAGCACATTCATCGATTGATATGCGCACGACATTTAGATCATAGAAAAATTTAAGTTAAGAACCCGTTCGAGCATTTTGCTATATTCTTCTCGTTTTATTTCAGGTCAAAGGACTGTTAAACGAGGAAGCCACTGGAAATTCCACAGGTGGTTCTGGTAAAGACCAAATAGTGCCGCTATTCAAACACCCTCTATTGAAATTCACTCTCCTTATATCGACGCTCTACCTCTTCCAACAGTTAGTATATTTATATAACTTAATAAAAATCTTAAAATTATAATTTTATGCATAGAATAATACGATAGCGAGAGGAGTTTGAACACACATCTTGACATCTGCATCGGTTCTCCAAGTACTCTACTAGCTAAACTACCGCAAACACCAGTCGACATGATATGAATTGTCCGTTTTGGTGGTCGAGAGAAGGAAACTAAGGCAAATGCCAGATGAATGGCGTGGTCGAATTAAAGGGTAAAGAGACGATTCCAAATATTTCTGTTTCCGATTCTGCTCAACATTTACTTCATATTCCAGAGTGGGAGCATTCGTTGTGTGGTTGCCGACCATCGCAGACCGATTCGTGCGCATCGTGCAGTCTGGAGACAACTCAAACCTCACCATGTGCGGCATCATCACTATGGAAGCTCCGGTTGATGTTAGTTATCATAGATCTATAGTTATCTGACCATTATGAAGGCTACGAAAACGCCATTGTTTCTTAAAGTGTTTTGAGAGCCGAAGAAAGATTGTCATCAATTTGGGACATTGGGGACGAATACAAATAGGAAGGCCTGTGGGCGATACTTTGTGGGTTTTTCATTAAAGTACCTAAGTCTAGGTAAAAATATTTTTTAACAAAAAAAGAACCGACTCCAAAAACCTTTCTGTTAAGTAAAAATGCACAAAAAGTTAAAAAAAAAATATTATTTACTTACTTCAATCTACGAGTACATACAAATATTTTAAAGAAAATTAGAGGATTCTGAATAAAATCAATTTATTAGGACAATAATATACAATTATTATTATGTTTGGAGTCGGTGCCAGCCAAACTTTAAAAATATTTAGGAAGTAACCATCATTATTATTACGATAATATAACAATACCTGATTGAACCTATTTACAAATGAACACAACAACTGCCTAAAGCGACACCTTAGTTACGTAATACGATACTTCATGGATGTACTTACACGTTTGTTATCCTTTACGGGCACCGACTCCTAAAATAATTAATCGATGTAACTTATATCCTCAGGAAGATGCAGTACCGTGTGCCCTGAATGAGTTCTCTCTGCTGATCGTGCTTGGAGTGGCAGTGTTGCAATCTGTCTTCAATATCATCCTTAGTATTGTAAGTAACAGTATACCAACTATAGTGCACTTATTAAATATAAGTTTTTATTATGTGATTTATTTGTTTTTTATTTTTATTTTCCTTCAGCCATCATTGTGTTACAGTTGTTCAAACTGTCCTTATGCCTTTTACTAGCGCAAAGCGTTGATTATATCCTCAATGGACACAGTACTAGTCTAACTTCTAACACTCGGTTTATTTCTTTAAAGTGTTGTATGTAAAAGATCTTTCCCGGAATTTAGTATCCTTAAATGAAACTATGTCTTCAGCTCAACTTCTTCATATTTATTTTATGGTTAATGAACAAACCTACTCTGGATTCCTCGCGATATTTTCCTTCGCCGTTATATTTTACCGCTCACATGCTGATTATGACCTTTAACTCGCCAGTGTCACGGTCACCACTATTTTTATGCTAGTTACTAAATCGTTTCGTTTCAATTCTTTTCTTCATCTAAGACGAAAATTCATAAATTCCAGATGGTGAACATAGTAGGTCGCCGCAACATAGTGATGGTGGTGACTGCCATGTGTGGAGTGAGCGGAATCCTCGTGAACCTCGTGCCCAACGCCATCGGCAGCGCGGTGCTGTACGCCATTCTGGCATTGGGAGTCGTCGTCATCGGACTGTACACCGCCATCATTGTCGCACTGTTCCCTACCCATTTGAGGTTTGAATTTTAAATATTGAGCAAAGAATGATAATTTGCAGGATTTATGTCTCATACGATTTCTTAATTACGATTTTTGAAGTATGTTCGTATAGTCATTTCATTTGGTACGTACAGTCAGCGACAGAAGTCGATTAACACGCATCGAAACTGCACCGACTTCAGTGCTGATTATTGTGTTATGATGAAATTTTCATTTTATGTATTTATTTGATTACAAGATTGTTGTGTTTTCTAATTCAGATAGTTAGACGAATAGTTACAGTTACAATATTAAATGGAAAAAGAATACGGTCGCGAACAGGATTCGAACCTGCACCTCCCGGATAGATACTCCAGGCGCTCTGACCACTAAGCCATCTCGACCTCTCGAAGAGCGCCTGGAGTATCTATCCGGGAGGTGCAGGTTCGAATCATGTTCGCGACCGTATTCTTTTTCCATTTAATATTGTAACTTTAGAGTTCGCTAAGCATGCGTTAATGCTTTTTCAAAGACATATCTTGAATAGTTACAGTTTACAGTTATAAAAATTTGGATGTGTTCAGCGACTTTTGTTGCTGACCGTACATGTGACCTTTACGCTATAGCTACTTCAACCATTATGAACTGCCAAAAAATCAATGAATTTGCCGAGACTAATAACTCGGTAACCTACTTAGCGCCATAAACTGCTCCAGACCGCCATTGATATTAACGATCTTGGGGGACTCATGTCTCACCTTGAATGTTAAGGCAGATAGATTGGCGACCGTCACACGATTTAGTGTTATGAGTTTAATTCAAGCTGCATGGTGTGATGACTGTGATCAGCAACATAAAGTATATCCTACATCTGTCCATGATTTCCTAAGAATAGTCAAGGATGAGATGTATAAGTATATCCAAGTAGAAGATCGATTCAAAGTCGAAGAATAAGTCGAAGATCAGTAACCAATATCTACTATTGTAAAAACCTATATGATGAAAAAGAGTAACCGTGGAGTTTCTTGCCCGGTCTTCTCAAAGTCAAAGTCAAAGCATTTATTTCAATTAGACCATTTACAGGCACTTTTGAATTGTCAAAAAAAACTAGTTGCCACGTTCCAAAGTGTAGATTCCTGTGGAGTAGAACGGGCAAGAAACTCCACGGTTACTCTTTTTCATCAAACAATTTTTCTCCATAGGAACCTACACTTTGGAACGTGGCAACTAACTTCTGACAATCAAAAGTGTCTGTAAATGGTTTATTTGAAATAAATTATTAGGTCTCTGATACGATTCATCAAATCAAATAATGAATTGATGAATCGTATCAGGCTGAAATCTTGTTGCTTTTTTTAGGGCTATTGCAATCGCGTTACCCCTCACGGTCGGGAGGATTGGTACGTTTGCCTCTATTCAGATTCTGAACCTGATGTTGTTGAGCAACTGTGATGCCGGCTTCTACCTCTTCTCTTGTCTCTTCGCAGGTTAGTTAATTATTCATTTCATTTTTACTAGTTTTTTTTTAAACCCACTTTAGTATCGTCAGAGGCTTCATAAAAGCTATGCAAAGACTTTTGGCATTCTCAGTTATTTAGTCATCTGCTCACTGCTCAGATATTTTTATGGAATTTGGAATTCTTCTCAGAAAAGGTACTGAGACCACACTTTGTTGCCTAAGTGTGATAAAACATCTACCTACTATTAAAGCTTAATTTGTAATAAAATAATTTTAGTGTAGTTTCAAAGATTTCCTTACATACCTTACCATTTGATAACATTTGTACATTTAATTATTCGTATATTTTTAGCATCTGCGGTTGTTGCATCTTTCTTACCAGACGATCGTCGCCTACAAAAAACAACTCCACCAGCGCCACCAACCAAAGACGACGCAGTGCAAGATAAATACGAAATATCTAGAATCTGAATAAGTAGGTAGTTCATTAGGTTCACGTGTAAATAATTTAAGTAGTTCAAATGTAATATAAGATAGGTAATTTATTTGTAGTTAAGTAGGTATAATTAACTAGTTTCGTGACTGAGATTTTCGCATTCCCGGATGAATTAAATTTACATAAAATATTGAATACAATGTACAGATAGTAAAAGTATATAATTATTGTTAAAATTTGTGATTGTTTGTCTTTCATTTATATCCTTTTCATTACGTCGACACACATGTCGAAATTAATAATGTGCTTAGGACATCATATTAAGCATAAGAGCCGTTGCGTAGCACAGGTTACGTAGCTCACGATTCACCGCTTGGCTTGCGTATGTGCGGGCGCATCATCATAACTACAGTTACAGACTTACTACCACTAACTATAATTTAGAAATTCGAGAGAGTGATTTATCTGTCCAAAACTATATTGAACAATATGTTATCGGCTTTGCGAAAAGTTTTATTTTGGTGCATATCATGTTCGTAAAGATTGTAGGCATAATTAATACTGAATCAGTGAACTAAAACAATTTTATGATTTGTGTTATTCCAATAGTTTACGAAGACAGTGAAAGAATCCAAACGTCATAAAATATCTGACAGCTGCCTTCGTAAATAAACCAGTCGTGCTTGTCACAGTTGTCATACTGGGTTATCAAAAACTCGTCGTGATAAAGATTTCTATCAGTTGTAAATGAATTAAGTAACTCCAAATTAAAACATCGATCGCGGGCGGCGGCTGTACCCCGCAGAGCAACGTCCAAGGACACTCGGCTCTTTATAAAGGTGACAATTACTTGTAATACCCCGTCCTTGTAACGACGACGGCATAAGGTGCCTCAACTCATTGATTTTTCTATAAACCGAGGTAGTAAATATTGGTTAACGCTCGGTAATCAGTATAAGATGTCTTGGAGGTTAACGGTGTCGGCAGTATAAACATTCCGTCGTGGACTGCGGAGACTCATAAAAGTGTAATATTAATTTTCCTATTGCTATTCCTACTGTCCAAAATTAAGTAGTAAGCATATCTTCAGTGTTAAACAAGTAAATTTGAGGTACGTAAATACTTAAATGTATTGTTTATTAAAATGTTATTTTATAGGTTGTGTTGTTTTTAGGTTTATAAATTAATTTGTTTCCACTCATGTGTACTCACATAATTCTCATCAATATCAAGATAATTAGTAGTAGATAAGTGTTTTTTATGTACCAGTAAAATGTGTTATCAGTAAACAGAACCTATATGTGCATTAAAAAAATGAACAAGTACTTCATTATTCTCAGTGAAACTGAAATGAAAATCTGGTATTTTTATTTCAATAAATATGTAAACAGTTTATAATTAATGCTGTTTCCAAACTAGGGAAACCTGACTGGTGAGATTGATTCAAGTTGAGTATTACACTTTTATAAGTTTCACATTTATTGAATACACATCAATGATTTATTTATTTAAAGTAAATTATTCAAACATTAATATAAATTATAAATTAGCATTTAATTAAAAAGCACCAACAAATTTTGGCTGGTCACTGGATTAAGTTAGGCAAAAATGATTATAAATAAATAAATAACCAGCCCATAACTGTCCCACTGCAGGGCAAGGGTGTGTTCACATACAGAGAAGGCACAAGCTTGATCACCACGCTCACTGCGGGTTGGTGATTTCAGACTACCAAGGGTACCAGGTTTCCTCATGATGTTTTCCTTCACCGTATGTCTATGATGTCTAAGATTAACTAAGAAAATACATATGACAATGAAAAAGTCACATTGGTACATGCCAGGTTTGAACACAACAAACTGTGGCTCAGGAGGCAGGCCCGTAACAACATGGCCACCACAACATTTTTGAAAATATTATTATAATAAAACTTTTTTAAAGTTATAACTTTGGTGGAAAAACATTTTTATTTTGTGTTACAAAATATACAACCCCAATCTTTGCATAATAAATAAAAATATTTATACATGTACTAAATGGCACAACACCAATTGTTTCCCGTAGCATGAAATCCTACAAGAGTTAAGCTTTATCAGCATGTATCAAGTATCTACTGATCCATTTTAAATTTAGGTAATCCTATTACCATACTAATCTTGCTACTCAAGCAATATTGACTATGAAGGTTCTACCATGGAGTGTTGTTACATCACTTGTTTCTCCCTATATGTGTAACATATTTATACAACAGTATTAAATATAGTAAAGTATCTTGAGCATGATCTGATTGTGCCTGGATGTACGAATAGTTCAAGCCTTTGTAACATACACCACGTACATTTCACCGTACTCAACTTCTGCTAAGTTAAAAGTAAGTAAATAATTGTTTTGTTTAGTTATAATAATAATAATAAATTTATTACACAAGAAAACATATTACAAAATGTGTGAATCCCCAGGCCCCTAAACTAGTGGAAACTGTATCATAGGGCCCAGTTACTTCGCTTATTAATACTGTTACATAATTATGTCAAAAAAACCTAAAGGGACTAAACTAAAAAAATTGTGAGGCGTGTGTGTTCGTGCTGCCTATTAATGAATGTTGAGTGGTATGTGTATGGAGATGATGAGTAGGTATGTGTGGTATGTAGTCTTTAGAGTGTATGTTTATTTGTGTATAGATTTTGACTTTTTTGACTTGTACCAATGCATAGCATTTATCAGGTACTGGTAGTTGATAAATGCAAATTCCTCATGCCAGGCCTTTTTTTTTTTGGTGGGGAAAATGCCTGACGCATGCCACACCACCTGGGGAGGCAGTGTGGTTATGTGGGGCTTGCACCCACTTCTCTTGCCAGGCCTGTGGTAGGATATTGATGGGTGAAAGGCTATTTTTAATTCATATATCACTAAAATATTGCTTGAGCCAAGAGCCTTTCACCCACCTATCGATATGTATTGTACATTATAGATCATCTCGAATAGATGAAAGTCTACTGAATATATACAGTTTCATACCCTGCTTTATTTTTGTATCCTAGCTGTATTTTTCTATCCACAAAAATTATAATATGGTCATTTGTAGGCAGGAAGACTGCCTCGTTGGTCTAGTGGTCCCAAGTGCGACTGCGGAGCATGAGGTCCTAGGTTCGATTCCCAGGTTGACAGCGTTTTGGATTTTTTTATGAGTTTGGAAATGTGGCCAGTAGATGGCAATAGGCTCATTTGGAAAGGGAGGATCCTCCGATGATACGAGTGATATTGCCTGGCGGGGCACGGCCCGACAATTAATGTTGGGCGGTTGTATATATGCAGATTTGCCGTCAAACTTTGCTTGTGCGATGTAGCGTGTTATGCGCGTAGTATCCATGTAGCGAGAAAGATGTCGCTACAGAATTAATAACAGCATCGGTAAAATGTAACTGTGTACACCTCTGCCTACTCCTTCGAGGAATAATATAAATAATGCTATATACGTGACCTCCGCTAACTTTCTTCATCCACATCTTAATGTTTTATGGTGATATCATTGCTATCAATTCAGCCCCTATACATACTATCTGGGAGACACTGGTTCTAACCCTACTCTCGACCATATTTTTCTTACCACCAATTTTCATAAGTTTGTAATGTACTACGCATAAATACGCACTAATGCATTTGAAAGATTTACCTGTATTTGTGTTCGCTTCATAAACATTGTGTGTCTAAAAAATATATAAATATTTATGTGTATTTGCACCATAATCATTTAATATGTGTATTTTTCTTCTCAGGTTTACATAACGGTATCAGTAGTCCGTCATCATGGCGAGTAGCTCGTGGGAGGAATTCTTTGCTGTGCACTTGCCACCACCAGACTTTGAAGACAACCGATCACTGCTAAAGGAGTTCTGTGAAAGGCATGACCAGTATGGAAACAAAATTGTGCTTGTAACAGTAAGTCCTTCAATTAATATCAAATGCCAAAGTTTGTGAGGATAGATGAATGTTTGTTACTCTTTTACGCAATAACTACTGAACGGATTTGGATGAAATTTGGTACACACATAGTTTATAACCCGGATTAACATATAGTATACTTTTTATCCCGGCTGGACCCAATCCGGAAGTCCACGCAAACAAAGTCACGGGCTGAATCCAGTACTTAATAAATACAGGAGTTTTTTTTTAAACATTGCCCCATCACAAGATTTTTTTCCCAATATTGTGGGTACGAGTCATATATAAAGAAAGAAAGAAAAACATTTATTCAGAACTGGACACAGTGACAGCGTAAACAATAAATATGTGGGTACTTAATTAATACAAACAAATTATATATATATATACTAGCTGACCCGGCAAACGTTGTTTTGCCATATAAATAATTTCCTAAAATAAGGGTTGATCGTAGAAGGGTGAAAATTGAGGATTGTATGTATTTTTGTATGTTGTATCACAAAAAAATAGAAATAAAAAAAACAATTGGGGTGGACTACCCCTAACATTTAGGGGGATGAAAAATAGATGTTGGCCGATTCTCATAGATACCGGATAAGCACAAAAAATTTCATCAAAATCGGTCAAGCCGTTTCGGAGGAGTATGGCAACGAAAACTGTGACACGAGAATTTTATATATTAGATATATCTCACATGAATACAAATATTTATTTTGTTTTATGATCATATGATTACCAGAATCGAACCCGCGTTACGTTCTAACCGTTTCTTGTGAAGCGTTACTCTTTCATTTTTAAATATAAGTTTTGTACAGTATGGAACAAACTGTAAGCAACCAAGGCCGTTCTTCCTCCTTTCCTGACGTCATCGTTCCCGTATGTCGGTAGTGCGTAGCGATATATATTGTGTCTTATGAAGTTATGAAGCACTGCATTGCGACATTGATGTCTGCGGCGTGTGTTCGTCACGCTGACACGACGGTCAGTTTCCGTACGCAACCGAAACGAGAATGCTAGTTTTAGTCGTGACCAATAAGTATGAACCGCCAAGTTTTAAGTATCCTACATTCTCTAAACGTTTTCTATCGTAACTTGTATAATAATAACATATACATATGACTACCTAATTTAATACGTAGCTAAGAATCTGGTTAAAAAAATTTCACTGAGGGAATGTACGTAAATGCCGTTGGCTCGCTAATTAGCAGACACAATACATTTTTGTTATTAATTGTTATGAATTATAATTCTGTACGTGGCTGAGCGGAAGGCACTGATTTCAAGAAATTTAAATCCAGCTATTAGGTTAGATATCTCATTTAAAGAATTTGGCAAAAAATTACAGGGACCGCATAAAAAGTATTCACACTTAGCGAGACTTGACTCTAGAATTTGCCAATTTAAAAAGGTTTTTGTGTTTAGGTCGTGACTAGTATGTGAACCTGCACTACTGGGATGAGCTACGCATGCGTTAATGCGTTTTAAAGTGTATCAGTACTAAAGTCACTATATTAAATGGAAAAAGAATACGGTCGCGAACAGGATTCGAACCTGCGCCTCCCGGATGAATACTCCAGGCGCTCTGACCACTAAGCCATCTCGACCACCCACGTCGAGGGTAGGAGTATTCATCCGGGAGGCGCAGGTTCGAATCCTGTTCGCGACGGTATTCTTTTTCCATTTAATATAGTGACTTTAGAGTTCGCTAAGCATGCGTTAATGCTTTTCAAATATTTATCTTGTATCAGTACTCCCTAATTAAATTTTCTTGAATTATCTAGGACGGCCATAATTAATTAACGGTTTTCTGTTATAAACCAAGTAACTTTCAAGTAGTAAAGAAGGTTGTGTTAATTACCATGTGAGGTAATAAATGTCTCGTTTAATCCCCAAACACCATATATGGGTCATAAACTATAACCACCCACTATTTCTAAGCATACCTGTGTTAAATATTCTACCTCGCAATTACCATAATTATGATCTGTCAAAAGTAGGTTAATCACGTTAATGTGGTACTACTCAGTTTATACAACACTACAGTAATTATGCACAATATTTTGGAAAATGGAGTATAATAGGACGGTGATGTTTATATTTATATCAAATTTACTAGTTGAACCAATCACGCTTCGCTTTGGCTCGGTTTTATTTCTACCTCGCATCATGCTTAGAATTTCCCGTTTGCGTGGGAACTTGGGAATAAAAAGATTCGGAATAATATGAAAACATTCTTCTTCAAACAAAATTTTCAAGTTAATCATCGATTACTTTTCGAATTTTGTGAAACAAAAGCCGTTTTCATATGTAAAGATTACACTAAGTAACGCCAAATATGATTTGCTAATGTTGCTGTTCATTGAAGCGCCTCATATATAACATCTAAGTTTCTGGAAAGATGTGTTTTCGTAATAGGCGATAAAAAGTCTTGATATAAGGTAGGTTAACAGTAGTCTACGGGCCAATGCTGATCTGCGGATGACAGGGGATTTTCAATTCATCTACCTTAAATGTTTAAAATAAACGAGTGTTATTGTCTACTCTAAAGGCGTAATTGATTGGTGTCAATCGCCGATTCATACCTATATACCATGCTATAGCATACCATGATTTCTGTTACGGCAGCTGCAGTTAGTTTAACATTGACAAGGTTATACCCATTTTACACCACCCAAAATATACACTAGCCAGTTTCCCATTGGCAGAAACTATTGATTTCCACATACTACAATTCTAATACACCATTTTTGCTTCATCTATGTTCATCAACCTCTTCATGCATACTCGTCGCTTTAGGATTCTCTTGACCTGTTCTATTTGGGGAACGCCCGCAATATGATTGCGGTACGGTCGACGAGGTTGACCTGCGCTGACTCTTGATGCAGTTACGATGACTATATGTACTGTAACTCACTCCACGCCTCGACTTGTTCCAGTCTGGCGGCACGACAGTCCCACTAGAACACAACACGGTCCGTTTCGTAGACAACTTCAGTGCGGGCACGAGAGGTGCGTCTTCGGCAGAGTACTTCCTGGAACAAGGGTATGCGGTCATCTTTATGCACCGTCAGAAATCGCTGGAGCCTTTCACCAGGCACTTCACTGGACAGAAGCTGCTAGATATGCTTGAGATTCAAGATCGAGGACCTAACACTACTATTTCGGGTGAGTTCGTGGCTGGCCTATCTGTCGAAGTCAACCAGATACTGGTACATTATAATTTAAACCATAAGATATTGCATCGTAGTCACTTGCCAAATTCGTCAATTACGACAAATTCTATAGAATTTCCCTTCAGATCAGAAATCTAATTTATTTACCTACAAATAGAACTTGCAGGAAAGTCGCAAATCGTGTGTTAAATCCTTATTTCAAATAATTTAACTACGTCGAGTCAAATATTGTGAACAGATTTCAAAAACTAAAAGATTTTCCCTTCTGTTCGACAGTAAAACCAGACAGTGTTGACGTGTTAGCTCCCGTCCTACTTCGCTACAAGGCTGCGCACGCGGCGGGCGCCATCTTGCACGTATCCTTCACCACGGTGTCGGAGTACTTCTGGTTGCTGCGAGCCGCATGCGAGTGTCTCGCCAACCTCGGAGCGAGAGCCATGTTGTATCTCGCTGCGGCCGTGTCTGATTTCTATATACCTAAGGATAGAGTGGTAAGTTACTGAGCTTAGATTTCATTTACATATTTTGTGAATTTCTTTAGTATTGAAAATCAGATGAACCCAATTTCATAAACACACTTCCCAATTTGCACCACAACATAAAAAAATCTGAATCCATCGTAATTTCTCAGCCGTTTAAGTTTTGATTTCCCTCGTTATAACGGCCATTTTACACTATTTCTTCAAGCCAACTCACAAGATGCAGTCTGCATGCGGAGCGCCCATCATCCAGCTGCACCTAGTCCCCAAGATGTTGGCGCCACTGGTCAACCTGTGGGTTCCGGAGGCCTATGTGGTGTCCTTCAAGCTGGAGACTGACGAGAACCTCCTCATACCTAAGGCCAGGGCCGCGCTCGAGAAGTATAAGCATAAGGTGTGCTATTACCAAAAAAATATTAACCATTTCACTGTCTCGTTAGTCGCATATGATACATGGCAATTTTAACTATTGTGTCAAAATCGCGGACAGGGGAGTTGAGTACACACTGGATTTTTAAGAGCCCCTGAAATGTAATTAAATAGAGTCTTCTAAAATACAGATGAAACAAGAAATCTGGCAATGTTACACTTTTCAATATAAGCAAAAAAACAAATACAGCCAACTTGTTCCAACCTGTACAAACAAAAAAACTTTTTTAAACGATCATTCCATTTCCAGATGGTAGTAGCGAATCTGCTGCAGACTCGTCACCACCGCGTAATCCTGGTGTCGCCCGACATCTCGCAGGAGATCGTGCTCACCAGGGAAGAGGTGCACGCTGGTAAGAATTAACCATCTTATTAATGCAGGCATGCTACAATCCCTTTAAAAACAAACATATTGCTATCACGCTTGCTTCGTTCAGTACCACGCCGTATATAACCGATAGGATAGGCGTCGCCTCGCCACATTCTAGTCACGCCTGTCTTGGTTTATTTCATGTTCATCAAGCGTAAGAGCAACTGACAAATTCGAAAGGCTTGTCTCTGATTGTACGTCAGTTGTTATAGTTAGTGAGTGATGTGTATGTTTGTCAGGCGTGGACATAGAGTCGTCGATAGAGTGCGAGATAGTGCGCGTGCACGGCGTGCACATGTGGCTGGCGGGCGAGGCGGTGTCTCTGATTGTACGTCAGTTGTTATAGTTAGTGAGTGATGTGTATGTTTGTCAGGCGTGGACATAGAGTCGTCGATAGTGTGCGAGATAGTGCGCGTGCACGGCGTGCACATGTGGCTGGCGGGCGAGGCGGTGTCTCTGATTGTACGTCAGTTGTTATAGTTAGTGAGTGATGTGTATGTTTGTCAGGCGTGGACATAGAGTCGTCGATAGTGTGCGAGATAGTGCGCGTGCACGGCGTGCACATGTGGCTGGCGGGCGAGGCGGTGTCTCTGATTGTACGTCAGTTGTTATAGTTAGTGAGTGATGTGTATGTTTGTCAGGCGTGGACATAGAGTCGTCGATAGTGTGCGAGATAGTGCGCGTGCACGGCGTGCACATGTGGCTGGCGGGCGAGGCGGTGTCTCTGATTGTACGTCAGTTGTTATAGTTAGTGAGTGATGTGTATGTTTGTCAGGCGTGGACATAGAGTCGTCGATAGTGTGCGAGATAGTGCGCGTGCACGGCGTGCACATGTGGCTGGCGGGCGAGGCGGTGTCTCTGATTGTACGTCAGTTGTTATAGTTAGTGAGTGATGTGTATGTTTGTCAGGCGTGGACATAGAGTCGTCGATAGTGTGCGAGATAGTGCGCGTGCACGGCGTGCACATGCGGCTGGCGGGCGAGCCGGTGTCTCTGATTGTACGTCAGTTGTTATAGTTAGTGAGTGATGTGTATGTTTGTCAGGCGTGGACATAGAGTCGTCGATAGTGTGCGAGATAGTGCGCGTGCACGGCGTGCACATGCGGCTGGCGGGCGAGCCGGTGTCTCTGATTGTACGTCAGTTGTTATAGTTAGTGAGTGATGTGTATGTTTGTCAGGCGTGGACATAGAGTCGTCGATAGTGTGCGAGATAGTGCGCGTGCACGGCGTGCACATGCGGCTGGCGGGCGAGGCGGTGTCTCTGATTGTACGTCAGTTGTTATAGTTAGTGAGTGATGTGTATGTTTGTCAAGCGTGGACATAGAGTCGTCGATAGTGTGCGAGATAGTGCGCGTGCACGGCGTGCACATGCGGCTGGCGGGCGAGGCGGTGTCTCTGATTGTACGTCAGTTGTTATAGTTAGTGAGTGATGTGTATGTTTGTCAGGCGTGGACATAGAGTCGTCGATAGTGTGCGAGATAGTGCGCGTGCACGGCGTGCACATGCGGCTGGCGGGCGAGGCGGTGTCTCTGATTGTACGTCAGTTGTTATAGTTAGTGAGTGATGTGTATGTTTGTCAGGCGTGGACATAGAGTCGTCGATAGTGTGCGAGATAGTGCGCGTGCACGGCGTGCACATGCGGCTGGCGGGCGAGCCGGTGTCTCTGATTGTACGTCAGTTGTTATAGTTAGTGAGTGATGTGTATGTTTGTCAGGCGTGGACATAGAGTCGTCGATAGTGTGCGAGATAGTGCGCGTGCACGGCGTGCACATGCGGCTGGCGGGCGAGGCGGTGTCTCTGATTGTACGTCAGTTGTTATAGTTAGTGAGTGATGTGTATGTTTGTCAGGCGTGGACATAGAGTCGTCGATAGTGTGCGAGATAGTGCGCGTGCACGGCGTGCACATGCGGCTGGCGGGCGAGGCGGTGTCTCTGATTGTACGTCAGTTGTTATAGTTAGTGAGTGATGTGTATGTTTGTCAGGCGTGGACATAGAGTCGTCGATAGTGTGCGAGATAGTGCGCGTGCACGGCGTGCACATGCGGCTGGCGGGCGAGGCGGTGTCTCTGATTGTACGTCAGTTGTTATAGTTAGTGAGTGATGTGTATGTTTGTCAAGCGTGGACATAGAGTCGTCGATAGTGTGCGAGATAGTGCGCGTGCACGGCGTGCACATGCGGCTGGCGGGCGAGGCGGTGTCTCTGATTGTACGTCAGTTGTTATAGTTAGTGAGTGATGTGTATGTTTGTCAGGCGTGGACATAGAGTCGTCGATAGTGTGCGAGATAGTGCGCGTGCACGGCGTGCACATGCGGCTGGCGGGCGAGGCGGTGTCTCTGATTGTACGTCAGTTGTTATAGTTAGTGAGTGATGTGTATGTTTGTCAGGCGTGGACATAGAGTCGTCGATAGTGTGCGAGATAGTGCGCGTGCACGGCGTGCACATGCGGCTGGCGGGCGAGGCGGTGTCTCTGATTGTACGTCAGTTGTTATAGTTAGTGAGTGATGTGTATGTTTGTCAGGCGTGGACATAGAGTCGTCGATAGTGTGCGAGATAGTGCGCGTGCACGGCGTGCACATGCGGCTGGCGGGCGAGGCGGTGTCTCTGATTGTACGTCAGTTGTTATAGTTAGTGAGTGATGTGTATGTTTGTCAGGCGTGGACATAGAGTCGTCGATAGTGTGCGAGATAGTGCGCGTGCACGGCGTGCACATGCGGCTGGCGGGCGAGCCGGTGTCTCTGATTGTACGTCAGTTGTTATAGTTAGTGAGTGATGTGTATGTTTGTCAGGCGTGGACATAGAGTCGTCGATAGTGTGCGAGATAGTGCGCGTGCACGGCGTGCACATGCGGCTGGCGGGCGAGGCGGTGTCTCTGATTGTACGTCAGTTGTTATAGTTAGTGAGTGATGTGTATGTTTGTCAGGCGTGGACATAGAGTCGTCGATAGTGTGCGAGATAGTGCGCGTGCACGGCGTGCACATGTGGCTGGCGGGCGAGGCGGTGTCTCTGATTGTACGTCAGTTGTTATAGTTAGTGAGTGATGTGTATGTTTGTCAGGCGTGGACATAGAGTCGTCGATAGTGTGCGAGATAGTGCGCGTGCACGGCGTGCACATGTGGCTGGCGGGCGAGGCGGTGTCTCTGATTGTACGTCAGTTGTTATAGTTAGTGAGTGATGTGTATGTTTGTCAGGCGTGGACATAGAGTCGTCGATAGTGTGCGAGATAGTGCGCGTGCACGGCGTGCACATGTGGCTGGCGGGCGAGGCGGTGTCTCTGATTGTACGTCAGTTGTTATAGTTAGTGAGTGATGTGTATGTTTGTCAGGCGTGGACATAGAGTCGTCGATAGTGTGCGAGATAGTGCGCGTGCACGGCGTGCACATGCGGCTGGCGGGCGAGGCGGTGTCTCTGATTGTACGTCAGTTGTTATAGTTAGTGAGTGATGTGTATGTTTGTCAGGCGTGGACATAGAGTCGTCGATAGTGTGCGAGATAGTGCGCGTGCACGGCGTGCACATGCGGCTGGCGGGCGAGGCGGTGTCTCTGATTGTACGTCAGTTGTTATAGTTAGTGAGTGATGTGTATGTTTGTCAGGCGTGGACATAGAGTCGTCGATAGTGTGCGAGATAGTGCGCGTGCACGGCGTGCACATGCGGCTGGCGGGCGAGGCGGTGTCTCTGATTGTACGTCAGTTGTTATAGTTAGTGAGTGATGTGTATGTTTGTCAAGCGTGGACATAGAGTCGTCGATAGTGTGCGAGATAGTGCGCGTGCACGGCGTGCACATGCGGCTGGCGGGCGAGGCGGTGTCTCTGATTGTACGTCAGTTGTTATAGTTAGTGAGTGATGTGTATGTTTGTCAGGCGTGGACATAGAGTCGTCGATAGTGTGCGAGATAGTGCGCGTGCACGGCGTGCACATGCGGCTGGCGGGCGAGGCGGTGTCTCTGATTGTACGTCAGTTGTTATAGTTAGTGAGTGATGTGTATGTTTGTCAGGCGTGGACATAGAGTCGTCGATAGTGTGCGAGATAGTGCGCGTGCACGGCGTGCACATGCGGCTGGCGGGCGAGGCGGTGTCTCTGATTGTACGTCAGTTGTTATAGTTAGTGAGTGATGTGTATGTTTGTCAGGCGTGGACATAGAGTCGTCGATAGTGTGCGAGATAGTGCGCGTGCACGGCGTGCACATGCGGCTGGCGGGCGAGGCGGTGTCTCTGATTGTACGTCAGTTGTTATAGTTAGTGAGTGATGTGTATGTTTGTCAGGCGTGGACATAGAGTCGTCGATAGTGTGCGAGATAGTGCGCGTGCACGGCGTGCACATGCGGCTGGCGGGCGAGGCGGTGTCTCTGATTGTACGTCAGTTGTTATAGTTAGTGAGTGATGTGTATGTTTGTCAGGCGTGGACATAGAGTCGTCGATAGTGTGCGAGATAGTGCGCGTGCACGGCGTGCACATGCGGCTGGCGGGCGAGGCGGTGTCTCTGATTGTACGTCAGTTGTTATAGTTAGTGAGTGATGTGTATGTTTGTCAAGCGTGGACATAGAGTCGTCGATAGTGTGCGAGATAGTGCGCGTGCACGGCGTGCACATGCGGCTGGCGGGCGAGGCGGTGTCTCTGATTGTACGTCAGTTGTTATAGTTAGTGAGTGATGTGTATGTTTGTCAGGCGTGGACATAGAGTCGTCGATAGTGTGCGAGATAGTGCGCGTGCACGGCGTGCACATGCGGCTGGCGGGCGAGGCGGTGTCTCTGATTGTACGTCAGTTGTTATAGTTAGTGAGTGATGTGTATGTTTGTCAGGCGTGGACATAGAGTCGTCGATAGTGTGCGAGATAGTGCGCGTGCACGGCGTGCACATGCGGCTGGCGGGCGAGGCGGTGTCTCTGATTGTACGTCAGTTGTTATAGTTAGTGAGTGATGTGTATGTTTGTCAGGCGTGGACATAGAGTCGTCGATAGTGTGCGAGATAGTGCGCGTGCACGGCGTGCACATGCGGCTGGCGGGCGAGGCGGTGTCTCTGATTGTACGTCAGTTGTTATAGTTAGTGAGTGATGTGTATGTTTGTCAGGCGTGGACATAGAGTCGTCGATAGTGTGCGAGATAGTGCGCGTGCACGGCGTGCACATGCGGCTGGCGGGCGAGCCGGTGTCTCTGATTGTACGTCAGTTGTTATAGTTAGTGAGTGATGTGTATGTTTGTCAGGCGTGGACATAGAGTCGTCGATAGTGTGCGAGATAGTGCGCGTGCACGGCGTGCACATGCGGCTGGCGGGCGAGCCGGTGTCTCTGATTGTACGTCAGTTGTTATAGTTAGTGAGTGATGTGTATGTTTGTCAGGCGTGGACATAGAGTCGTCGATAGTGTGCGAGATAGTGCGCGTGCACGGCGTGCACATGCGGCTGGCGGGCGAGGTGGTGTCCCCGCCGCGCTCGCCACGCTGATGCTCGCGCGTGCGCCGTCGCCTCTACCTCACGGCGGACTAGGCGGCGCCGCCACACTGTAGTATCACAGGTATGGACTGTATGCGAACATTTCCTACGGTTTCGGTATTTCAAGTGTTTTTAATGAAAATACTACCACAAGGCTGTTTCATCTCAGACGCGTCGGGTGTGTATTTAATGCGCATTCTTGCATAAGTTATGTACGTACCTTACACATTCGGCGTTTATTAATGTGTCTGCACTCTAATATGTATATCGATAAACATAGTTGTGACAACGGAATAAAGATGAAAATGCATTTGATTCCGGAGTTTCGCAGCTGTTTTAAATTTGTCTGGTAACACTAAACTGTAATGGTTGTCTATCGTCCCTTTGTTAAAGATCAGTTACCAATTATTCAGTTTTTGATGCACCTATATAGTCCATCCGCTCAAATAGTGGCGGTACACCAAATAATTTTATAAAAGATAAAAAATAGAGGGACTCGTAGTTAAGTAGCGATCGCACAGCTCGAGCAGTCGGCCTGTGGATAGGTGAATATCGCTTCATATCGAAACCCCTCCGTGCATCAGAGAACACGATAAACCGTTGGTTGTCAGATTGGATGCTGACGCCTACATGGTTGGGAAAAGGCTAAGCAGGTATAAAAGACAAAAAATATGGTGCCTGGTATCTTTTTTATCGATAAGAATAGCATGAGTATGGCTAAGTACATTCAAATAAACGCCACTTTTCAATCTAGAAAACTCTGAACTACCACCCCTGGTCATAATTATACATTATTTGTTGCGGATGTATGTAGATGGCAGTATCGTTTTCCAGGCGGTTACCTTCGATGTCTCGCTCCTCGCCGTAGTTTCCAATTGACGCCACTATTTTACCGAATGGACTGTAGTCTTATATCGATGTTTTTTCGATTCTTGATGTACATTTTAATCGATATATTTTTGGGTGTGCAGCCTATAATGTATATGACATTTTTTATCGCTGTGTACTAGACAAGTGGACATGAGTTTTACATCAATCACGTTTCGCGACATCGTTTCGTTCATCTGATATAAACACATGAATAAATTAATATAAAAGAGGTATTTGAAATTTTAAGCAAATAAATTCATTTTACCGACAGACAGAGATTAAAAAGTGCACTGTGGCACTTAGTCATATGAAGAATAATAGGCATGATGACGGATTTTGAAATCTCCTTTTATAATGTAGGTACACGTCAACTATTTCCGAAAACCACTTTATTTCAGCAATAAACTTAAGTTTTAAGGCAAATGATTGCATTTTAATCTAATTACTTTGAATTAAGCGCGAAAACGCTCGTGAGTATCATGGCGTCTAGGTAAACATTGTCTATGCTCAACGAAAAAAATCAACAACTTAATACATATTTCGTGTGTTAAACATCAATTCTAAAGTATACAAGTGGTGTATACTTTATGCAAAAACCCCTCTGTGCAAAAATACATCAATAGCAACACCTAACAAATTGTTTGTTTTTATTAGAAACAGGAGAATACTTAGTGCGAAATAATTGGCTAAAGCTCGCACGGCGAGACCCAGCAAATGTAGTTACGAATTCATTAGTACTTGTGGAGTTTTAAGAAATAGGAACTTAGTAGTAAAACTAGTTTTACTTTCGTTAGCTGCGAGTTAGCTAACCTCAAAAATAACCGATGACATTAGTGTTAAAAAGGCTTGTGTGAGTCAAATATTACTTAGCAATAAGATTAATAATAATGTACTTAAAGGAAGTTTTCACATTACGAAATTAAGATGAGCAAAAGCCTTTATTTGACGCAATTAACTATTAAACATCAGTTCTGGGCAAATTAGAGCTATTTGCCTTAATAAAACCTAGTTCCTTACTTGATATTTTTTATTTTAATCACCAAACCAAGAATAAACAACAAATCAACTAATAGCTGTTGGCTCGCTCATTAGCAGACACAATAGATTTTTATTGTTATCAAGAACGTATTTGTAAGTGGGTGAGCCAAAGGATAAAGGATACAATCGAAATTTAATTACAACAAAAGTTCAAGCAACACTTACGGCGGTGATTGATATTTACTTAAGCGTGACGTCATTTTCTGTAATTGGTGTTTCAGTTAACATGACCGATTGCAGTATTTTATTCAATTTTATTAAAAATCTTATGAATCTTAATGTTTATATTAAAACGAGGTCAGTTTTTAGAATCCTTTTATATTTGTCTCTAAAACCATTTATTCTTTGGTTCTTTGATACTGCCATCATGCCTATTATCAAAGGGTTGAAAAAAGAATACCAAAATGACGATACCATTAATGAATTCCTTATGACCAGCCAACATTAATAAAGTTACCTCCAAAATACATAAACATTAACTGTTAATTAAAAAGTATTTAATTTGTTATTTCTGTATCTAACAGGATTTCTCCTGGATCCTGGACTCACGAAAGAAGTCTTTTCTCTTTATAAATTAAAGCTACAAAAATGGGTAATATGTTATATAATAAGTTCGTTGACTTTGCTCGTATCGGTTGTAGGTCAAATCTTTCGATATGATAGCTTTTAGTTGTATTGAGGTCACTTACGATGATACTTGTGGTATGATTGAGTCTACGTCGTGGTTCTAAGAAAGCCCCGCCTATCTGACACTAATGATGTGCGAATGAAACTGTTTGAACCCGATAAAAATACCTTGATAGGAATGTTGCAAGGTATTAATATAAATTTTATATACCTTATAGTATTGCAACTTAAAATATATGAAAGAGATAAAATAATTTAAGCTACTTTTACTTTTAATTTAATAAATGATAAGGATCATGTGTTTGTATCAAGGAGCGAACATGTTAGATATTACCTCTCTATGTGCCCCAATACCTTCTATGACTTTTATATGTCTATGACTAATATACTTCATACTTAGGAAATGTACCTATATCTTAGTGTAAAATAGTTTAGACTGTAAATACAAGTAATATTCAAAATATATCTATCAAAAACTTCCAATAGGATTTTAAATGTTTTATTCTATAATTAAAATATATCGTAACTGTAATATTTATAAATGTATTTTGTCATAGGCAACACTGTTAACAAACATAGATAAAAATAACACAATTTATTCAGAATTTATTGGCAAATTATTTTTGCCTTTTTTAGTAGATATTATTATATAAAATAATTTACTTAAAACTGTTTAATGGGATTTTAAAATTTAACTGTGTATTTAGTTTGATTAAAAATAATGCAACAAAATTCCGTTAGATGTCGTCGAAATAATATATAAATTCTGTGCGTAGTTCATCAGTTGTTGCTGGTAGCAGAAATGTTTAAGTTATAGTGAATGGTTTGATGTGTAGGCTAACCTCAAATAATAATAGTGTACCACAGATTATTTAGGCATAAGTTATTTTAGTGGGTGTAAAGTCGGTATGTTCTCGGTCGCAGTGCCTAAGTATAAAATGATCTCAGCCAGAATATAAATGTCGGAACTTGTTGCTCTTGATATTTTATCACCATAAATGGTTACTCCATATCGGTTCACTGATTATAGCAAAAAATATACAGAAAGTACTTTTATGGGTGGTGTAATGAATATACAAGTTATTGTGAATAAATCCGCAGTTGAAACTTCATTTTAAACACTTTAAAATAAAGAGAACGTGAAGTGTGGGTTTGAAACATTTTAGATAAATAAGAAATACATTTCTCATGTAATATTTATTGACTTGGTGTTTTGTAAAGAGGTTTTATTTCTCAAATAAGGTTTAATGTTGTACTATATAAATAAATAGGTGTAAAGGATTTTGTTTCTACTTCTAAATAAATGTATTCTTCAGGACCAGAACTTTATAAAATGCAAATATGTAAGAAATAATAGTCGACTTATAGAAACGTGATTTTGCGATTTTTCGTAAAAACAATTTACTTACTAATCGCAAAATAGCGTTTTGAATAACATTAAAGCCTTATTTTCAAATGCCTTAATTCGAAAATCATTAGACATAGTTCTAAAAAAAATTCTTCTAGATTGTTAGATATTATTAAAAGTATTTTTGAAAGTTAATTTATTGGAATTGTAAATTTTATCGACATATTATTATTTATTTGGAAGTTTACAGTTGATATATATTGAAGAGTTTTACATATCACAAGCACACAAATGTCGCCTGCATGTGTATCGTGTCTAATTGTAATTTATTGTTCAATTGTACCCGTTATTATTTATTTTTGTGTTAGTCATTCTAAAGATAATTTAATTTAAAGTTACAATATTAAATGGAAAAAGAATACGGTCGCGAACAGGATACGAACCTGCGCCTCCCGGATAAATACTCCAGGCGCTCTGACCACTAAGCCATCTCGACCTCTGCTCACCACCGCGAATTTTTCTTCCATATTTTTTTTCCATATTTTAACACATGACGTCGCCATAAGACGTGTTAAAATATGGATTAGTGCGAGATGGCTTAGTGGTCAGAGCGCCTGGAGTATTTATCCGGGAGGCACAGATTCGAATCCTGTTCGCGACCGTATTCTGTTTCCATTTAATATTGTAACTTTAGAGTTCGCTAAGCATGCGTTAATGCTTTTCAAAGATTTATCTGGAATAATTTAATTTAATTGATAAATTTCTATGATAGCCAGGGACCGGTTATATCGAGTTAAAGGTCTAATATTTGTATTAAATGGTTCTTATTTCTTATATATCAATTCGTATATAATTGTTTCTGCTAAAATTATTTGTAAAATGTTTGAATTTTGTCACACAAGGTGCTCCATTGAAATTATATATTTGTATTCGTTAGATGTACTAATTCTATTGGTGAATTGTCTTTTATAAAATTATAGTTGATTATTCAAAGATTTTAATCAATTTAGTGTTATCTATCCATATTTAATATAATATAAATAAAGTCGAGATATAAAGGTTTTTATGCAGAATGGTATATATTCCAAATACTTGGTCTTACTAGAGCGGTGAACATGAAGAATTAGCTCAAAGTATGTACGTAAATCCCGAATGCTAAGTAAAAGCTAAATACTGATATTCAATTTAGATCATCTAAATCATTTTTTTTTTTATATTGTCCATTATGGATGCGTATAAGTAGGACAATAACTCAGTTGGAAAGCGTTAGCATAATACGGCAAGTGTCGCCGATTCAAGTCCCATGCGTGTCTATTTATTATCAATCTTCCTTATTAATTAAAAATATTGTACATGCATTACACGGCCTTACCTTGTATAAAAAAAATCCATTATAATATGATCTGACATACACGTTAAGAAAAAGATGATATAAAGTGACCCTTAAAAACTAGAGGTCCATAGACTTTTATTAAGATCAAACAAATGAGGGCAATATAAACCATTGTGTATAACATCCACAAGATAATTTCACACTCCAAAGGCTAGCAAGGAAACATCAGGTGTTGGATATTAACTAAATTATTAACATTTTATAAGTTATTGGTTTTAAGGTGACAGAGGTCATCGGATCCCTAATGATATTGTTTACATAGGCACGTATTAAAAAGCTTATCCTATATTGTAGTCCCTAAGCATCGATCTTATGACTTGAGATGCTGAAATGTATGGAATTGACAAGTGTATAGTGGGCGCCATTTTGGAAGGGACGGAGCTTCTAATAGGATTGGTTGATAATACGAGCTTTGAAAGTGGTAAAAATTTAATGTCAAACCTATCCTTGCAGCCTTCACGCAAAAAAAAAGAATATACAGTTTCTTTATCGAAAAATATTCGCTCGTAATTATAATAACATTAGAAGGGTTTATGTAATGAAATATCGATGTTAAACGTCAGGACTGTAACGTCACTTTTGTGCAATATTTTTGCATCAATCTTAAATGGCGGTGTTGCTCCTTTCTTAACGAATATTCGCTCCTATTCAAACCATTAGAAACATTTCAAAATAAACTGTTTATATTTTATTAAAGTTGTTTGAAATACAAGTTTCTTTGGAAAATGTGTTAAGTACTGTGTTTAAAATATAAGTAAATGTGTGTATTTGGATATAAAAGGGTATTTATCGCATAAATGTTGTGCAGGAGTGGTTTATATCAGACTTATAGGAGTTCTATGTAGATAGATATTATATCTGTTTGATTGTTTGCATGTGTGGGTGGATTTTTACATAGCCAAACATTTCTGAGTTTTGAATTGGATAAAAATCTAAAATCTAAAGCACGTATCAATAAACTCATATCTGAGTAGTTTAGATCTGGTATCACTTCAGATGTGGTAAGGTATAAATAAAATCAAGATGGCGGCACAGTTAGCGCAGCGGTTGAGAAACCAGCTGCTGCGCTGTGTGTCGCTATATACAGATAATTGTTCCGGTCTGGGTGTGTGTGTGAATGTGAGACTATGTGTCTGTAAACGCACCAACTATACAGGAATAAATTCATACTGTTTGTCCCATACTAGGAATTTCTTCCTGTATCGTTCGTTTTTTGAAAACAATTCTGAGTAGACGCCATCTTGAAAGGGGTGGAGTTTCTTAATAGGATTAGTTTTAAATACGCGCCTAAATCGGTAACTAAAAGCTCATGACACGAGCCAAATGTTGAATTCTATCAAGTGATATCAGTCATCTTTTTCAACAATTACGTCATCTTTGTGTCTGTCTAAATTATACTACATTGAACCCATTACCTACAATCTGAGGTCATAATGAATGAAAAAAAATATCACGCACACATGCAAACGTTGATTGTGTAAGTGTACTATCATGTTTTATAACTATTATATCATATTTTATGGAACGTTGACGTGTGAGTAAGGTTCCCGTGTTCTTCAAGTATTAAATTCAAATATTCTAAGAATCTAATTGTATTATCTGTATGTTCTAATATCATCCTTATGTACTTGACAATAAGGTGCAAAAATAACTTCTATATCAACTGCTGTAATAGTCGCTGTGAAAATGACGTATGACACCGAAGGCGCTCTCTTTCAAGCCTAATAAGTTGTTCCTATGAGAGATATGCCCCACTTTCACCATTAAAGATAGGTAAATAAACCATAGTATGAGAAAAAATTGCTATTTTTCAAAAATCAATACTTACGCAGATTTTTCCTTAAGTAATTTAGGTTCCCGATACTCCTGACATATCATTGAGTAATGAGACGGCGCAGTTTACGCAGTAGTCGAGAGATAGGCTGCTGCTCCGCGTGTCAGGGGTTCGATCAGTGGCGGATTTACACATTTGCCGCCAGGAGACTATTAAAATTTTGCCGCTCCTCTGCAATTCGATACCCCAGTTCACAATGAAATTAATTAAATGTTTTTTTGTCAATGAAATTGGAACTTTATCAGTAGTGCACTATCGTCCTCATTACATTAAAGATTTTTAATTTTTTCATAAGACAATACAATTTTGGGCCAAATTTGCCGCCCCTAAAATCTGCCGCCCTAGGCTCCAGCCTCATCAGCCTGCTGGTAAATCCGCCACTGGGTTCGATACCTATATGGAACAAATATTTGTGCCGGGTCTGGGTATGTTTTAATATGACAGTTCTGTTTATAACAACTTGAAAATATCGATGTAGATACGCTCTTTTTCACGGTTACAATGTTTTCATCAGCACAATACAATACAGCTAGGTTTACTTTCAAAACGTGGCGTGGGACATAAAAATTATACCTTAACCTATTAAAAGACTCTGATTAGGTTATTTTCGGAAAAGAAAATAATAATTATTGTGTTTAGATTTTGATGATCTATATCATATCATCGTTTATTATAAGTTGTTTATTCGAGTTCTTATATTTTTGGGGAGTTCTACTAAATTTTAGTTTCAATATTTTTGATAGCTGTAAATCTTTCAGGTGTCCTCACGCTACAATAACAATTGTGAGCGGAATAATGCTTTCGTCTTAAAAAATTAAGGGAATGATATTTATGAATTTACTCACATGTATTTTATTGGGGAGCAAGGCCGGAGTCAAAGGCAGTTCGCAAAACAGTTCAGTCACTGACCTCGTGTACTGCGCTACGCTAGCTTACTGAACTGTCTCGCAAACTAGGCTCAATTCCAGCATGCATAATGAACTAGGCTGATCTAGTGATAACGTCACAAACCGAACTGAATGATTAGGTGGCCCTGATAAAAGACACGTCAGTAAAACCATAAAGTTAACATGAAAATTGTAATGACATTCAAATTGTTCAAAATAATCGTAACATTTTAGAAAAATGAATCCTATATATTAATTCATTTAGGGTAAGTTTTCAATTGTCTACCCATATCGGATATCAGTTTCAAACAAAATTGCACCATAAGTAGATTAATATAAGGTTAAAGTTTACCAAATGCTTCGATTATTCTAAAGGTTAGTTAAGACGGAAGCATTGTTTCCTCCATTCCAGTAAACCCAAGTATTGTGCCTAGTAGAACACAGACTTACTAGAAACTGCGAGTTTATCAAACATGGGTATCTATCGTTGTGATATTGTACTGTTCGTCTATGCTACTACATGGACACTTTACTACACGTGAAATAAATACTTTGGCATATTTTAATGTATTACTTGTTTTATTTTACTCTCTGACGTCACATCTTACCTTAACTCCCTACCTTTTTTTGTTCTGGGGAAAAACCTTGAAAAATACGGCCATACTTCAGGTATGAGACAGAGGAGTGTGGGATTCTTATCTCAGTCAAACAACCTGATAAACTGACCAATGGTCACAATCAGCACATGGAGAGGAAAATCGGGTATTATTAAAAGGCCCAGAACCCCTGCCAACAACGCCTGTTGAGGCTCATTCCTGGGGAGGCTGTAGTGTTCCCTGAGCTTCGCTGCGCACCTAATGACTGAGTCATCATCACTTGGGCCTTTTGATTGGCGAACACTTCCCTCTCTAAACACCAAAAAGGTGCGTCTGCCTTAAATGAAACTGGTGGGAAACCTGATAGGTACCTCGCTATATACGCCAGTATAGTTGAGCCACCGCTCATAGTAGCCAATAAAAACTGGTCGGTAAACGATAATTAAAGTTAAGCAACAATTGGCAGTCTTTTTATAGATGGGTGCGTCTAATAGCACTTTTTATCTAAGCGTTTCTGTACTTAAGATAGCAGACAAAAGCGGTGATAGCTTAGTGGCACGGTGGTCGAAGGTCGCTGGTTCGAACCCAAGGCACGCACCAATGACTATAGTCGTAACGGTGAAGATCACCTAAGAGATGTTCTCGTGTGTAAAGCCATGTCAGGGACGTTTTTTTTTTATTTTTCACTACAGGAATACAGCCATGGAGATTTTCCAACAGATGCAGAACTATTGTGATTGGAGAAAATACATAAAAAATGGTCTACTGCTGCATCTTGCTACAAGGACTATTTAAAATTCGCTTGCCGGAATTAAAAACGGCGTCTGCCTTACAACACTTAGGTGGTCTAATATGATAATTATATTGTTTTAGTTGTCTTAACTATACATATTAATTATAATTTTAAATACATCTACACTAATAATATTTTAAAGAGGAAAGATTTGTATTTTTGTATGTAACGTCTAAACACAAAAACTACTAGCACGATTTCAAAAATTCTTCCATCTTTAGAATGCTACATTATACCTGAGTAACATAGGCTATATTTATTACTAGAAAATATTAGGTTTCCTTACTAAAACTTCAATAATGTAACCCAAGACGGGTGTACGTACGAAGCCGGGACGGACCGCTATATTAAATAAAATAAAATGCAATATATACTTAAAAATATAAAAAACAGAAGGCCACCGGCTTTGGGAACCGGGTCCAACCCACCGGTGGTTAGGGCTCCAGCGAGAGACAGCTCCTGATAACTGGTGCCGTGTCGAGGAGTACTGCTTTCTGCATATTATTATTAGTAAATTGGAGGCCGCTACTCATTATGCTCTCCACTGCAACTCGGTAAATATCACAGCATCGTGCATCTATCCCCCGAAACATTATTCCTAGGTGTGTAGATACTGCATTACACCTCATCCACCACATTTTACCAATGCTGTTAGTCCCATATAATAGATGGGAGTCTGTTGAAATCTACTAAGCACAATTCCAAACTTCGGGCTGCTACTGAAAATGTCTTAACAGAAAAACCCTATTACATTGCCCAACCCGGAATCGAATCCAGGAGCAGCACAGTAACCTCGCTTGCGTCCACTACACCAATTAGGCTCCAAGCTCCCTGTAGAGTGTACCTACGCCATTTACAACAAATAAGGTACAGTAGTACAAAATACAAGTGAATACTAAAATAATTTTAAAGTTACAATATTAAATGGAAAAAGAATACGGTCGCGAACAGGATTCGAACCTGCGCCTCCTGGATAATTTCTCCAGGCGCTCTGACCACTAAGCCATTTCAAACTCTGCTCACCACCGCGAATTCTTCATTCATATACCTACTGTACTGAATTGATAGGAATGACGTCGCCAAAAAGAAGTGTTAAAAGTTGGCGACCGTATTCTTTTTCCATTTAATATTGTAACTTTAGAATTCGCTAAGCTAAATCAAAATTATTTTAAGATAAATCTTTGAAAAGCATTAACACATGTTAATGCATTTCAAAGATTTATCTTAAAATAATTTTGATTTCCTGTCGATTCAAAAGAAATCTGGACGAGATTACCTAATTGCGCGACCAAACTGGTCACCAACGAAATACACTACATACTAGCTATGATAACACATTTTGTGTTTTGATAAAAATGACGTGACCAGCCAATAACAGCCCAGCATAGGGCAAGGTCCTCTTCTAATTCATACAGAGAAGAAAGCACAAGCTTTGATTCTTTGATCACCACATTAACTCACTGCGGGTTGGTGATTTCAGACGACTTATTCGGGTTTCCTCAAGATGTTTTCCTTCACCGTATTTCTTAAATTTGCTAAGAAAGTACATAAGACATTGAAAAAGTTACATTAGTATGTGCCAGGTTGAACCCACAATCTATAGCTCAAGAGCCAGGTGATATTTATTTAAATATGCTTAATGATTTGATATGTATCTTTATACAGAAGAGCCTTTGGTCGTGTATACAGTAAAGAATATTTGTGGGGATTGACAAATTAACAGAGACAAATAAAAAAAAATAGGTATAGGTACAAGTGCAAATGCTGCTTTCGATTAGCCTAAATAGTGCGAAAGACCACTGTAGACTGTGGTTAAATATATTAACCAAAATCTACAGTGGCTTTTCGCATACAACATCGATTGTGATCTTGAGTCAAATCATCGCTACATCGATACAAACTATTGATGAGACCCTGTTTTTCGAAAATTAAAACAAAACCTGAAGTGACAGTTTCTCTGTTCAAAGTCATGGCCTGTCAGAATTGCACTGAAATATTTGTAAATACATAAGAGTACTCGTTTATGTGGTTACACTAGTGGCTGATGTTGTAATTTGTATTATTTTTGTTCTAAATTGTTCAATTATGGTAAGTAAGACAGTAATTATAAATACGTTTAGTTCCGAGTGGTCTCCCAGCAAAGGCTACAAGTATGAATGGTTTTACAACTTGCTCAGATAGGTCTAGGCTTAGTAAGCATGCTCAGCTTACAAGGCTATGACACCCGTTCATTGTAAATGTAAATGCAACGTAAATCTAAAAAGTAAAAGAAAATAAGTCATTTTACTTTTTCTTATTAAGAAACAAATGGACTAAAAACGTAATCACTAGTTCTTAAATACTTAGCATTCTCCTCATAGAGAGTAATGATTTCAGGATGATGAAATAGAAGACGTTGTAGGCGACGTTAAGCTCACAGAATCACAAAAAAGTGTAGCCATGTCGAATGTGTACTCAATGGACTTCACGGATAGTAGTTCCGAAAAGCTTAACTCCTCAGGAATGGAGACATACGTCTTAGAGTGGGACAGCGAAGATAGCGAGTCCTCCGCCCTGCAGGGCAACGTTAGCATCATAACCATGAAAGACAGACCTGCCAAACCTGTACTAATTCACAGAGACGCGCAATGTGAAGTTGCCAAGAAAATCAATAAAGCTTCTTCTACCAGTCTCAACAAATGCTCTATTATTGCACAAGAAATATTCACCCAAACTAGCAAAACTATAATAGAGTTAGCTGAAACTGAAGGCGTCCGAAAACCCGTAAGTAGCAAAACATTAGAGACACAAACCTCATTCATATCGATAACAGAGAACAAAACAGTGGAGTACAGAATAGAAGTATCGAGTGCAATGCAGAAATTTTCTAGAAATGAAAACAGATCAAATGATTCAGGCGACAGTCATCAGAATAATATGAACTGCAATCAATTATTTCCAAATTCTATCGATGACGGTTCTTCAAAGTTCGTGATATCAGAAACAGAAAATGACAAAACGGATGATTGTAGCAGTGATAACAGTTCAAATGACAAAATTATAAACATAGTAAATGATGAATCTAAAGAAAACATATTGTGCGAAGATCAAAACGAATATGAAAACACAAGCGAATTCGAACAATCACCAGACACAACTGATATAGAAGAAGATTCACTTATGGAACCAAAGCGTAAAGTTATTATCAATGATAACCAAAGTAATTGTAATACACCTAAATCTGTTGATAATGACGTTACTGAGCTGTACAATAAATTATCCGAAAGAATGGACTTCCACATGCACGCACCTTCTGACAATGATAAAAAACGTTTTGGAAACTTGACCCCTTTGACTGAGGAGTCAATTGCAAAGAAAGATAGTTCTGTGAACGTAGCAGTTGCCAACAGTGTCCCAAGTCAAAATGAAGACGATGAAGATGTATTGTTTACAAATAATGCAGGAATAAAAGTTAAATTGTTTCCGAAAGTAGACAACAAAGAATTTGAAAGCTTTAAATTGCCACCAATCCAGGCAAATTATAATAGTGCAGAGACTGGCAACTTTAACTTCCTATTCACTGTTCATCACAATAAAATGTTAAATAAGACCGGCAACCTGCCGTGTGTGCACGAAGAACGAAGAGAAAGGAGTGTGGATCGATGGGAGATTGGAACTAAGGATCTAGCGTCGGGGGAAAGTCCACTTATTAGTGGAAGGAGCGGTAAGTTTGATATTAGTATTATGTATATTTGAATTCAAAAATATTTGGCACCTGTAATAACTACACATAAAGTTAAATGATAATTATGATAATTATAATAATCATACCAGTCACAACCAAATAAATGAGATGTGCTAACACATTTACATTTAATATAAGTAATCTATGTTTCTTTTTTACATTTAATCAAGAAACCTGAATGTCAGTTCACACGAAACTCTATTTTTAGAATCTGAGAGAGTGTCACATTCAACAGTCCAATTGCCACCCATCCACGTTGAAGCTTTCGTGGCGAACAGCCTTAGTAAAGCCGAACATCAGGTGGCCAACATGTCTAAGTCAGAGAAGCGTCAGAGTCTACGGCTCCCATCAGCATCAAGGAAAAGATCAAAGAACTGAAGATGAGCCACAGACCTCGAAGCACTTGGAGTCACTCTAAGTACCTACAGTAAGTTTGGGACACCACAACCATATTCATCAATCGTTGCACATACAATGTTGTCATTGAGGACCTTCATGAATTAAGTAGCTGTTTTTGGTTTTTCGCCGAAATTTGTTATAGGTTTTGTTTTAGTTTAATACACAGATTATTGAATAGATATAAGGTATGGCGTTGACATAACTGTTTGAACAATATCAAATTAAATAAAAGTTAAAAAGAAAACCATAATAATTACTCCGCTCTCCCAACGTCGACTTAACTAAATCATATCACACGCTTTATCGCTGAGTTTTTCACTACCCGCAGTTAACGGGGGCTAACCTAACCTAACTTCTTCTATACTAGCGGAGCAGACAGTAGAAGCTGTTCCCCCAGCACTGTCTCTCCGGATGACAGCAGACTTACGGACGCTGCGGAGCGAGGTTGTGAACTGCTCTGCGTCGAACTGCTCAAGAGACTGCGCTCGCATTCTTGGTCAGTTGTAGTAACATACCATAGTAAAATCTTAGGTTTTCGCGATCACTACACATTATAATAAAACAAACGCTGCAAAGTGTTCGAAACGTCAGGAAAAACATAAACCAATAATACACGCGCGTGATCCGGTTAAAAGTTGTTTTATTATAATGTGTAGTAGGTAACATACCATTTGATTCACCTATATAATTTACTTCCCCTGCGTAAGAATACAATTTCTCCACGGTACAACAAGGATTTTGTTATAAAAATGCGTTGCGCCACACTCTGAATGTATCCTGTATCGTGGGTGCTTTCACAGACATATTTTATATATTATATGTACGTACACTCAGCCCCCGAGCAATTATTATCTGTTAGTAAGTAGATCATATTTGTTCTGTACGAGAATAGACCACTACATCCATCATAAAAAGTGTTTAAAATATTGTCGTAAAAGCTTTTAACCCATGGATGTTTTGTTAAGCCTATATCTAATAATAAAATAAACCTATGTATACCTCGTAAAGTAGCTATTAAGTGATTGTCTATACAGGTTCGAAGTAGCGGATGCTTTGGACGACTTGCCTCGAGTTTTGGAGAAGTTCTGGAGCGTGATCGCAGAACACAGAATCGCAGACCTCATAAGACAAGTAAACCTTATTTAGTATCACCTTACTCTACTGAGAAGGGTGGGTTGGTTTTCCTTTATAATCCTAAAACTAAATATTACTGCAATCACTATACATTAAATATCGAAATTGACTGCCTCGTTGGTCTAGTGGTCGCAAGCGCGGTTCGATTCCCAGGTCGGGTAAAGCGTTATTGAGTTTTTCTGTTAGGACATTCTCAGGCCGGAGTCGGCAAGTTGGTGGTGTGACACCCCCATGCTTTGGAGAGCACGTAAAGCCGTCGGTCCTGCGCCTGATCTCTCTCCGGTCGTGTCGGATTGTCGTCCCATCGGACTATGAGAGTGAAGGAAGAGGAAGTGCACCTGTGTTTGCGCACACACTTGTGCACTATAATATCTCTTGCGTACTTGGCTAATCTCCATGGAGATAGGCCGCCGTGACTGAAATACGGTAGGGAGGAGTATTAAATATCGAAATTACATTAATGTAAATTTCGTGTAAGTACATCTTCTTTCATTGTAGACATCGGCCGACTCTATCTTTTACTTGTAGTTTAAGAATGTGTGACTGAGAAAGGAATAATAATAAACCACAGCACGTGCTAAGTAATGTTTATTCATCTTGGCTTCAAGAATTTGTTCTATAGAAGTGATACGAAGAAGTGGGTGTATTAACGGACACGAATCCCGCATACGCATGCACTTGCATAGTGCAATCCTGTCACTTCAGATATTTGTAAGTCCATTTGGCGGCAAAAATCACGTTTTATTCATAACAAACTTACGGTTTTATTTTATTTATTTAATACTATTTTATTTCGTTAGGTATTTTCATGTTACGTGAGCTTCACTAATGCTATTATATATTATTGTTAAGGTAACCGCACACGTAGAGTCGCCGAGAACGCAAGTGGCCCGCGCCGCGTGCAGCACTCTCGCTATGATACTAAAGAACACCAATTACACAAAAAAACCGGTAAGTTCTATTGAATTTGTATACTGACACAATAGATAATATCAACCTTTGGAGATTGAGCAACTTCAGAAGCCAACGAAACACTATACAACAAACATATAAGACAAAATCATCAGTATATCAGAACTTTTTGTTACTTTTATTATTAATGGGCTTGCTTGGTGGGTGGTGAGTACTAGAAACCTATTTACTAGAGCCTTGAAGACTACCAGATTATACCTATCGGGAAACACAGATCCAAGGAATTCCACTCATTAGCGGTGCGCGTAATAAAACTATAATTGAGACTTCGGGCGTAAGTGTGGAATGTCTACCATATAGGAGTGGCTTACTGCTGTGTGTCTGGTAGTCCGATGATGGGAAGGACTTGGGAGAGAATGATTAAACAGCCATTTTCATGTATAGAACACGTTACCATTAAACACCTGTTTAGTGTTTCATAGCACAAGGTCCACTCGCTCGTCCATCTGACTCTCCGTGAGGATAATTAAACAGTTAAATTAACCTATATTTGCACATCTTAGATTACAGTCTAAAGGTGAACAGTTCGCAACATAGTTTCCTATTTCCATTTTAGGCAGTTTCGAAATGTGACTTCAATTTTTTTTCGTGACCATTTTATATTTGATTGAGTACATATTAATACAAAGTAATGGCATTTTCATAAGTTTGAATAGACTATAAAATTTCGACTGAACTTAAAACCTACCAACCACCTCTTCCATACGCCTTCTAAATAATTCCAACCAGCAGCTCCACCTTATAACTATTGTTAATAGGACTTCTACGAAGCGGTGACGATCCTGCTAATCAAGACAGGCAGCTTCAGCCGCCCCGTCCGACGAGCCGCCAACGTCGCGCTCGACGACATCGTCTGCGGTGTCGACTTGAGCCACGCAGTCACTGCCTTATGCGTTCACGGCGTGGGGTAAGAGAAGACTCAACTTTAAAGTGCAAGTTAGCTGGGTTTTGTGCTAAAATACAGTTTTTTTTATTATTATTATTGGCTCGCAATCTGGACATTACAGCAAAATATACAATATTACTTAAAACGTAGGCACAAATGATACCTTCTCGATACGAACACAACATGCTCGAATGTTTCACGCTCTTAAGTTTAAGATAAATTTAATAAATTGATATAAAAATAGACAGAAATTATCTGAATTAAGAGAAATTACATGAGGAACATATATATTATAAAATTACGAATCAATACAGTCATTTGGTGTGAAAGAAATCTTAATAATTTTAACCGATGCATTGAACGGATCGAGTTCGTTACAAACATTATTAACAGTGGAGCACATTCGATATAGTGGCGAATGTTGACCCTAGTTGGTACGACATGATGGAGACATGGTGAAGAGTTTGCGATTATGTAATCGGCTTCCAGCTCGTGGTATACTCAATTGTAGTTTTTCAAGTATATCTGGGCTGTCTACTTTCCCATGTAGGACCTTATAGAGGAAAACAACATCAGCTCCATCTTGCGTCTCAGATGAGATTAAGTGTCTGAGTCTGTGGATTTATGGCCATCTTTTTATATTATAACTTCCCCGTGCGAGTGCAATTGAAATTGTCTGGCCCTTCGGTTGTCAAACGAATATGTATGACAGTTGTTTCGCGGGTTTCGCCCATCAAGTGACTACAGAGAGAAGACGGTGGCACAGTGGTCACAAGCTGCCGTGAAAAGCGAGGCTTAAGGGAGACCCCTTTACAGTCTCCCCGGGGATGTGTCTCAATAAGCGTTGCATAGGGGTACTGGTGCTTTCATTAAAGGAACCCAGTGCCCCTTCCATGTGCTGAAGATGACCACCGGGGTGGTTTTAGTGAGTTAGGAATCCCACACTCCCCAGTCTTATCCGTATAGGCCAGGCGTCTTTTTGAGGGTTTCCCTCCAAAAACAAAAAAGGTGTAGTGAGATGCTGAAAATTAGTTTTACCATAAGGTATTCTGATACCCAGTAACTGAGTTGTGGAGGTGAGATAGCAGTCGCTCTCTGTAGAAACTGCATCCGGTTAGTCTAGAAGACGACCCTAATGCAGTTGGGAAAAGGCTAGACAGATTTCAAGTGGCATTATGGACTAAGAAATGAATAACCGTAGTCTCTCAGAGCATGTAGCCCGTAGACCGTAGCACGTAGCCCGTAGGCACGTAGCTCGTAGCGCGTAGTACTTTTTATGGTCGACCATAAATGGTGTTATGACAAAGTTCCTTTTTACACGACTGCCCAAATAAACGAGTGTTACTTTTTTAGGTGTCATGTATGTATTGTATGTTTATAAGTTCCTTTATTCAACCATAACTTCTAAACGCCTGAACTGATATAGATATATGGGGTATCGATAGAATCCTTACATTATTACGGGTAACATAGCCTAAAAAGATTTAATTAAAAGTGTAATATATTAAAGATAAATCTTTTAAAAGCATTAACGCATGCTGAGCGAACTCCGAACGACCTTATGTTTCATACTTTGTCGAGATGGCTTAGTGGTCAGAGCGCCTGGAGTATTTACCCGGGAATCCTGCACGCGACCGTATTCTTTTCCATTTAATATAAGTGTAATAAAGTAATTATGTTACACAAAAAGGTATGAAAAATAATGCACGCATGGCAGGAGAGTTTTTTTTAAATATTTTCTTAATGTTAATTTATTTCTTTAGTAAACTCCTAAATCTATTACGATCATGCATATCGCGCTGAGAAAGATAAGCACTGTTGTTTATATAACATTTAATTAGTCTTAATATTATAATCACCATCAAGTGAATCTTTAATTAACACTACTTTTTTTGGACATGCATGTTTTTTTTATTGTTTCCCCACTATATTTCTCTCCCATAATGTCGGTACAATGAACATCATGTCATCTTCGCGCACCCTGATACCAAACCCTGTACGACATACAAATATGTTTCAAATTGGCAACATGTACCGCACACTAATTACCAATTTTCTACTGCTAGGGGAGAATGTACTTCTAGAGGTACAACAAGCAAACATAGTGGCTATTTTATACTTCTTGGTTTTAATACTGTGAACTGCCTCGTTGGTCTAGTGGTCCCAAGCGCGACTGCTGAGCATGAGGTCTCGGGTCCGATTCCCGGGTCGGGCAAAGTGTTCTTGAGTTTTTCTGTTAGAAAAACTCATTCTCAGTAGCAGCCCGGAGTTCGGAATTGTGCCCGGTAGATGGCAATAGGCTCACCACCTATTACATGGGACTTAATAACAGCATTGGTGAAATGTGGGTGTACAACTGTGTAAACCTCTGCCTGCCCCTTCGGAGAATACAGGTGTGATGCTATATGTTATGTTGATTTTAATATTTCCATCTTGGTTTCTTTCGCTTCCAGTCACAAGAGCGCACTCGTCCGTTGCGCAGCGGCCCGTCTGCTGGTGGTATGTTGCGCACTCGGAGGTGGGGGGCGGGACCTGTTGCGTGCGCGACCGCCTACCGCCGCGTGCGCACGCAAACACGCGCTGCGCTCTCTCGCCGCGCTACTCGACGACAAGAGTACTGATGCCAGGTATAGCGAGAAATTAGTGTGAATTTTATAGCACACAGGTCAGGTCATTGACAACTAGCGTACTCAACAGATGTCGTCTTATCCGAATTTCAAATCAAGAAAAGAAAAGACTTTGATATTACCAATTTACCAGCCAACATAATAAAAATACTTTTCCTAAAAACCACTATTACTTTTTTTTTATATTGCCATATCTGTCCAGCCATTCTCAAGTTATGTGCTTACCAACTAACAAAATTTAATTTTATTTGTACAGTATATACCTAAACTACTCTATGACTATGCAAAGAAAGCCTGTATAATAGCAGTCCACCACTGGATAAAGGCTTGACAAAACATGCGATGTATTTATGAGGCACAAGAAGCCCTATATCCTAAATTATATTATAAAAGTGAAAGAAACTGTGTCTGTCAGTTTGTTTGTCTGAATTTTGTCTGAATGAAATCGACCAAGGAGAATTCAAAAGATACATAGTGTAATTTTAATCTTAAAATAATTAAAACCCACTAAATAGGCAAACTGCAGTTTACTGGTAGTAACTAATAATCAGTTCCAATACTCCAGTTAAATAAGTTCAAATCCTCACAGAAAATACGCCGAACGCCTATATTCAATGCTGCGTCCGCTGTCCAACTTTGAAGCGTATTACTTGACGGACGTCGACGTCGAAGTGGCATCCAAACAAATGAAGAAATACGACCAGCTGTTGCTGTGCGGGCCCCCAGAGACTAGATGACGTCACGGCTCGCCGGACAATCAGGTATATCGTGGAGTCGCAAGTACGTCTGTCGATTTAATTGTGACGTCACAGGGTCTTTTCCTTATGTGATGCATCTAGTCAGAATTTTTGCTATCTTAGATAAAACAAAATGTATTCGATATTGTTCTTTCGTTATTGTTTTATGGCGATTGCTGTCCAGTACCTGGTGGTATCTCAGGTAAAGGTTTTCAACAGATTCTTGTTTTCAAGATAATTTGCTCAAAATCTCTCACAAGTAACAGTATTCCATAGTTAGACGAGGACAATGTATTCCGAATCTTTTAGTGCTGTTCTGATTGACATAAAAGATAAATAATTTTATAAAAATACTACATCATAAATAAACACAAAAATATTGAAGATATTAATTTTCATTTATAACGTTGCAAATTAGTGTTATTTGGGTACTGTGAGGGTAACTGGAATATAGAGAATCGTTTTATATTTCTCCTCACGATATCGGCAAAATTTCCTAAAACCCTTCTTCTAATAAATCAGGTCTGGAACTCCTAATTCTAAGGTCACATATCAGTCGTTTGTCCTTTACGTCGTTTGTTTATGCCATTGAAAGTTAGTTTTCCGACGATATGGGCCAATATTTTTAATGTCTCTTGCCAAGATGCTCATCTTTAATTTTAATAATCCCTACTTATTCCACTATGCCCAGATATCCCCAATTTGTAGGTAACAAAAACTGTAGTTCTCTATAAACACAAACGAAAATTCAATCGTTAATAAAGTTGTAACTCATTTTCATAATTTTGTAAATATATTGTATTTACATTATATCTCGGTGCCAGTTTTTTGTAAACTTTTTAATCTGTGTCGGTTATTAAGTAGTTTTTCATTGTGAATTTGTACGCCACAGTTATTGTAAAATAAGTATGAAATTCAGTTTTATAGTAAAGCCTGTATATAATGTGTGTGTTTTATTGTTGCGAGTTCTAGAGGATTACTTTGCTCTTGAAAAAGTTCGATAAAGAAATACAACTCGAGCCGAGTTTAAATACCCATCTAAATGCTCTTTAATTTTTGAATGCATACAACAATGATTGTTCGTTTACAATCAATAAGCCATCTCCGTTGCTAGGGTCCAAAATAGTGAATAACTAAGAAACATGCTTATTTAAGGGACTTCAGCGCCTGCGCAGCGCACAGGCGCCACGGGCGTAAGGGAACAAACCCCAATGGCGGCACGAGTAAAGTACGATCAATCTTCGATAAAGGATGAAAAACGCAATTATCAGGGCAACACGTACTGTAAGCTTTAGATGCATTTCAACACCTATTGATCCAGTCGGTTACCTAGCAACCGAAACGTGTGTAAATGCGTTTATATCAGCATCAGTAATTAAAAGCTGCATAGAAAAATTATATAGTATCAGGCTTGTATTCCCCAAAGGTTTAGGCAGATGTGTACCCTTGCACACTCTCATTTCATCAATGACGTAATCAAGACCTATATAATAGGTGATCAGGCTATTGACTAAGCCCGTAATCTGGGAATCAAACTTAAGACCTCACGCTCAGGAGCCGTACTTGCGACCCAACGCAGCAGTCAAAGCAGTATCAGTCGTTACTTCTTTTGTAACTAATTAAAGTAACCTTGACCTAAAGAGAGGAATGGAAAAAAGCCATAAAATAACTACGCGAACATCATACGACGAATTTAACTACGTCAAATGATCAAACGGTTCATTGAATCGTTAAACATGAATGCAACGTGCATTCATGATTATAACACACACCAATTGCACGTGTATGTCGTACGTCCCTCCTAACTACAGAGTCGGAGATTATACAAACCTTATGTTTACTTACAAAGCAGAAATATTACGTATGACACATAACATGGACGTCCGCGGCTCCGGTGTGCGTGAACTTAAACGACACGCATTCCTGTGTGCGTACAGGCCCGCGAGTACGACTGCACTCGACCGGTGCATGCGCACCCCAGCCAAGGCTAATTGTCATTAATATTATAATATTATGTTCTATTGATAACTTTCTACGTGTTGACCGATAATGATTGTAGAATTAAAATATAATAACAAAGCGGTTTATCTTATAATGATCTGAACCTGTGATCCTGACGTAAGTGCGCCTAGATAGTACCGTCAACCTCTGTTTTGACAGTGAAATAGAAAACTTTGAATACAATAATTATTTGCCGCACTATATGAAAACTTTGAATACAATAATTATTTGCCGCACTATATGAAAAAAGAAAGAGAAGAAAGAGGACTGCTAAAGATCGTGCAAAGTCAAGAAAAATGCTGAGAGCCCCTATGTGTGATGTGATAACGGGATATGATGATGATAATATGACAAATGCATCCTTTAAAGAAAAAAAAACATTGATCGTGATCAAAACCTTCTTTTAAATGTAGAAGCCACTTTGATACATGCGTGGTTTTGAACCACCAACCTTAGATTTAAGAAGTGTGTCCTAAATCGAACTTAAACATCAGCAGTTTCAGATGGGGCGAAAGTTGATTATCCTGCAAATAGAATGCACAATTTTAGGGGTGACATTTAATCATCTAACTCAATAGCCTAGAAAAATTCCATTTTAACAGGAACGGTCATTGAACTATATAGATGTCACTGAATAATGATTAAATAACTTTTTTTTTAAATATGGGCGCAGCCCTTAGTCCTGAGCTGACTCCGTGGCGATGTCGCGAGTCAAACTCGGTTTCGAAACTAGTCGGGCAAACCCAAAAAATGCACGTGAGTAAAACCGGTGACCAATAATTTATATGAATATGACTCAAGAAAGGTGTTATAAATAAATAAATGACCAGCCCATAACTGTCTGACTTTAGGGCAAGGGCTTCTTCTCATACAGAGAAGGCATGAGCTTAATCACCACGCTAGCTCACTGCGGGTTGGCGATTTCAGACTACCAAGTCCAGGTTTCCTCACGATGTTTTCCTTCACCGTATGTTAGTGATGTCTTAGATTAACTAAGAAAGTACATATGACATTGAAAAAGTCACATTGGTACATGCCAAGTTTGAACCCACAACCTGCGGCTCAGGAGGCGGGCCCGTAACCACTCAGCCACCACGACGAAGAAAGGTATTATACAAATAAAAAAAAACTGGGCAAAAGGTGAAATTAAATGTACGTTTGTTAATAGAACCTCCCAGATTTCCTGAAAACAACCGATTCCAATTAATTTAACGTTAGTCGTAAATGAGTCATACTATTAATCTCCTAAAGTTAAATCTAAGAGGTCACTGATAAAATTCATATCACACATTAAAATATAAAAAATGGTTTAATTATTTTATTTTATAACACATCTGTACTGTCTATATATCTGTGTCTCCCACCCACGTCGACTATCTTTACGACAGTGAAAAGAACCGCAGGTCACGTAGGTCGCCGTATGACAATCCATAACATTGAAGTTAATAGATACCGCTCATAACACTTATTTTTAAAGGAATAGAGTACTAAATCGCGTGCTTTATGGATTTATTGTCATTTGTCGTGATATCGTACGATTATGTTCGTTCTTGCCAACTGGTCAAGTGCTATCTTGGATTCTAATTCATATTGTAGGTAAAACGTCTACTAACATCTATATAATTATATTTCTTTGCAAATTTCATCTTAATTCCAGATTAAACAATATTGCTTTCTGTACGCTTACTTATTTGATTAAACGATGAACTTCTAATACATTATATATCACTATAATTACGATTAGAGTTATTTACATGTGAAATTTATTTGTGCCATTATTTTATCCTTATGACCAAGTACATAAGCGTACAAGTTTCAAACCCTAATATAAAACGTACTTAATTAGGACTTTTACATACGAGCGGCTCGTTTTCGTTTAAGGGGACTGTGCACCCTTAAAATGGAATCCCTACACGTGCCCCTGGGTGGTGTAAAACAGACATTACAACTCTGGTAGGAGGTTTCGGCCGCGACTGGTTACCATCCACCGGACAAAACCATGCCGTGAAGCGACCTAGTCGTATTTCGGAATGTAGTCCTGTACAACCATTGTGGGAGACGGGTCCGGGCAGTTGCATCAACTCCCCAACTATCGTTCTCCCCAAATCTATCCACTCTACTTAAGAGTCGATAGGTTTATTCTGGATCTACGTGCGACATCCTCGGCCACACCGTCGCTTACCGTCAGGCGAGTTGGTTGCCAAAGGTAGATCGTTTTTTGATAAAAAAACTCGTCGTTTTTTTAACGTGCCGCTCGTAAGAGCTCTTACTAGAATTTTCTAGGGAGTCATAGAGTTGCCCCGTACTTTATACATGTTATAATTTTGTGGATGGCAAACTCGACCGCCAGCAGGGTTTGAACCTGCACTTCCAGCATCGTTAAGTGCACTTGATGTACCTACTGGTCTAAAACATGCAGAAATAAATCACTTAAAAAATATGAATGAAATATGACTTTCGTATTGATTTTCATGCGATTCAGGCAATATATTAGAATTATTATTAACTAACTAAATCTTTACAGCAAAACATAATTAAAAGCCTTTGTCCTGTTTAACCTGTTGACGTAGGCCCGATATTATGAAATTACATAACACAGCATCACGCCTGTATTCCCCGAAGGGGTAGGCAGAAGTGTACACAGTTGTACACCCACATTTCACCAATGCTGTTATTAAGTCCCATGTAATAGGTGGTGAGCCCATTGCCATCTACTGGGCACAATACCAAACTCCAGGCTGCTACTGAGAATTCATGATAAATCTTTGAAAAGCTTTAACGCATGCTTAGCGAACTCTAAAGTTACAATATTAAATGGAAAAAGAATACGGTCGCGAACAGGATTCGAACCTACAGCTCCCGAATGAATACTCCAGGCGCTCTGACCACTAAGACATCTCGACCTCTGCTCACCACCGCCAATTCTTCACCCTTATTTTTAACACGTCTTTTTGGCGACGTCATTGCTATCTATTCAGTACCTACGTCGCCAAAAAGACGCCAGAAAAACTCAAGCCCGACCCGGGAATCGAACCCGAGACGTCATGCTCAGAAGTCGCGCTGGGGACCACTAGACGAACGAGGCAGTTTATTATGAATTTATTATGAAATTAAAAGTCAAAATTCAATCAATCGATGATACCATTTGAATAATATTATCTGTTTCATATCATCATTTGGTACATTATATTACGTGACGGTGTCTTTGCGAAAATGGACGCACACGTTAATATTGTAATGACTGATGGTTGACAAATAACAGGCGTTTCGCACGAGATAATGCTAGAGTTTATTAACGTCACATTTACGTATGTGGATCGTGTGATTAGTGGATCATGTGTGAATATTAATTACGGATAATTTACGCCCGCTCAACCACGTACGCATTTATGAAGAAATTGTGTGGCATTGTCTTTTATAGTAAACTATTAAAAATAAAAAATAAGTCTTGTCGTAACTGGATTAGCAATTGAGTCGAAAGTAGAATGCCATTTTCTCCCAAGTATTTAACCGTTTTTATCGTGTTTTATCCAACCTTGACATTGGCAGAATAATCGTTAACCCGATGGAGCCATAATTATCTAAAATTGTAATTGGAATTGGAAGTATTTAACCTGTTAATCCTAATGTCAATAATACTACGATATTAAGCCCCGCCCTGGGGTGTAATGTTACATTTTTCTATGGGGTCGTTATTCAGGAAAATGTAATATATTATGATATATTTTCTTTTACTTTATTAAGATTTTAATTATATGTTATGGCTATAGTCAATGTTTCGTACGTGCATCACAATAGGCCCAACTTTACATTATCTTATTTAAGAATAAATATACGAGTCAACGAATAATTCTATTTAATTAACCATTAATTAAAATTGGCACGCTCTAATCATGATAAAATAAAATCAACATCCGAATTTAGTGATTACATATGTTTTATCACATCAATAATTGACTCAAGCTCAACCTACTAATAAAACCTTTTGACTTTCCAGTCACTTCACCTATTGGGAATCATGAAATGAGTATTTATTCTTCTTCTTCTTCTTCTTATCGTGTGGTTGATGAATAACCTAATGTCAGAGTTTTCACCACCCGTAGGTCTCTGACATGGCTTTACGCACCATCGAGAACATCTCTCAGGTGTGCTGGTTCCCTCACGATGTATTTCTTCGTTTTAAGCAAGTGATAATTAATTTATACTAGTATTTATATATATATATAATTATATTATTCGTCTGTGTGTTCTTATTTGTATTTTGTGTGCTATATTTAGATGTGAGTAGGTATATAATAGACTCCAAACAGATTTATCAGATTATCGAATGTGATTACTATAAAATATGTAGATACATAATAATGTGGCATAATCTGCCACTATACGCATCATTGTGGCAGTTTTTTTTTTCAGTTAAGATAATATTATTCAGATACTGTTTATCTTGCTTTAATTTAATATAAGTAACTAGTAATATATTTTTTATTTTAATGAGGGTGGGGATATGATTCAATAACGAGCCAGATTTTATAAGAGACCAATTTATTTTTATTGCCTATCGAATCATTATTATCTTAAACCAAACAATAAATATTTAATTTATTGAACAATAATCAATACAATACTTTGGTTACATAACTATACGATAACAGGAACATTCCTCAAAGTACTGAAGGTAAAGTATGACTTTAAGCCCTAATCCTAGTTTAAATACTACAATTTCACATTAAGTACAGAATATTTCTGCTAGGCGGCAGCCTAATATAGGCTAAGTAAATCGAGATTTACTCGTATATAAAAATAGATAATCCATTTCGCGTCCGGAATCTTAGGATGCTGCTTCAAATATTTTCTACCGTCGATTGACTCTTCTCTCCACGCTCTTTCTCGACGTTGGGGTCGATATTAGGTGTGAAGTGTCCAAAGTGTTTCTTCTCCGCTGGAAACTACTATCAAGTGTTCGTTGGCATAATGCCCGTAGTGGTGTGCGCGGCTGTCGGCCGGCGCGTGCGGCGATCACTAGCGCAGCCTCTGCACTTTGTGGGCCATCGGCCTGTAACTGCAGAGTTTCAGCATGCAGAATGATGCGCGTTTCTGTTTGTGGTTTTTCTGCTGCTGCTGATGCGGACGGGCCTCCCCCACGGATGCCAGGAGAAGCACAGTCAAAACAACAATAATGTAGTGCAGGAAACGCATCTTGATTATTAATTTTTCTCACAAAATAGTCGTAAAAGGTTTATTTATAATTTCCAAATTCACAGGCTGTAAGTGAGCTGAGTGTTTATAGTTGAACGCTTAGTTGTGTACTGATGATTGTGTTAAGATTCCCGTTTTATATAGCCGGCGCGAGCGGGGTTATCTCGCGCGTGGCTGCGCGATAACCCGCCGAAATGAAATAGCCGATAGCGCGAGGTTCGATGACTGCGCCTCAATGTCACTCAAGAGATAGGTATTATAGTAAAATTATCATAACTAGGTAAATTACCACGTGCTGAACCATGCCAGGACCTAAATTGACAAGACTTTAATTGGACCAAGTTAATATAACGTGTTGAGATAATAATTAAACAAGTACCATTCTAGGTAACTAAAGTTGATGCTTAATTTATATATATGTGCAACAATGTATATATCTGCATTTATTAAAAACGTGCTCATAATTAAAAAATGATTTTTGCTTTTTTATAAATTACAAAAATATAAAAAATGTTTTTAGACATTAGAAAATACCTTGCAGGTGGAACCACGAAATACAACCCACATATTCATTACTTATAAATTATCAAGAACATGCACATCATAGTATTGTAAAACATTGAAATCTAAAACGTCTACATATCTACCTAGGTACATGTAAGAAAATGTCTCATTAATTAATCCGTGTACTATCGTGAATCACACTACCAGTTCAACCTACCTCAATTTCTTTCGTGAGTTTATCATCTTTCATAATTCGAGATAACTTATCACACAATCATGAGTTTGACTGATGGCCTTATGTTATCTACCTATTTCTTAGCAAAAACCATTTTTAATTAATACCTATAATTATTGTATACTAATAGTTTTCGACGTTATTTAAATTAAAGCGTTTGGCGATCAGGATTTAATTAGAAAGGTTACTTAAAAATATCCTTATTGTAAAACTTATAAAATTCCTTATAAGGGCTCGTGGCAAGTCTGTAGATCAGACCATCATTTCATATAGTTATGCTCGTTTGTCAAAAATCAAACAGTCCTTACGGGTAGTTAGATGGCTAAAAACTTTACCGCAAGATATCGTGATACCCAGTAGGTAACTGAGTCGTAGAGGTCAGATGGGGAGTTGATCCATGTAAAATACTGGAATATATCTACTCTTTGTTTAATTATATTTTATACCAGAAAATTTATATTAAGTATACTCTCCAAGCCAATTTCGGCTACGGCAATTAGGCTTAATATTCTTTTGTTTTTTTTTTTTTTTTGTTTCACCAGAGAATTTACGTTATCATCCAATCACATCCGGTCAATGAATGACGCAACAGGAAATCAGGAACTGATTGAATGATTATTTGTGCCTACTTGAAAAACCACCTGAGCACTAAAATATCATATTGTGATTGCATCATCAATTCACAAACCAAGATACGTGATAACAGTTTATTTAATCACATCTTGCAACATTTTATTTTTAGCTAGTTTTAACTGGTGTTAACAAAACATCTTTAGCGATTGTAGTGAGAGGTCTTTCAACTGCAACTATGACGATGTAATATACAGTGTGTTCAATAAATAATACGACATACTGTGGGGGATACTTACCCAAATCTATCAAGATAATAATATATGTTTATTTATTTATTTAATATACACAATCGGTACGGCTTTCGCCAATTACACCAATTGGAAAAAACTTGCAGGCTTAAATAGTAATTAATATAGGCATTACGTGGCCTCAACATGTATAAAAAAAATATAATTTGATATGATGAGCATAGTAGTTTCATGGCCAAAATATACTGCACAAATAAGAAATTATGTTTTCATTATAAAATAAGATGTATCGATACTTTGAAAAATTCAGTACCTATAACTGTATTGACCAAAGCTATCGCCCTCGCAGTATGTCGTATTAATTACTGGATATTTTGTATAATACAAAATATTACACTTATGTGAAACTTATTATTCCTAATATATAAAAGAACCGACTCCAAAAATCTTTCTGTTAAGTAAAATTGCACTACAATTTATATCAAAATATGTTTTTAATTTTAGAGCATTCTGAATAAAATCAATTTATTAGGACAATAATATACAATTATTATTATTTTTGGGTCTAGAGGAACTAGATTTCCTACTTTGATATGGATATGTCGCAGATGGATTGTAGAATAAGCTGTTTTACAAAACTACTAGCTGATTTACAAAATAGTACTGTTATGAAAAACAGCTGAACGACGTTTAGCGGTTTTACATAATTACTGAACTATAACACGCAGAATTGAATGAACGTTCTTCATCTGAGGCTATTTCAAAAGAGAGTAATAAACTGCGTAAAACAAGATGAAATTAATTTTAAAAAAAACTGACTAGCGTATGTTACTCACGGGATAGTATAAGGATTCTAACGATACCCCATATATCGAAATCAGTTCAGGTATTTAGAAGTTATGGTGGAATAGGTAAAGAAACTCACATACATACTTACATACTTATATACACTCCGTTTTTTGAGCACTCGTGTAAAAAGAGATGTTTGAGAATGCGGTCTTACACTAAAAAGTATTAAATAGCAAAAAAAATATGACGGATTTCCGGTGCTTATCTTCCGATTTCATCATCATCATCATCATCTGATGATGAAGCTGGAAAATAGGCAGTTCATTAGAACTATTCTAGAGACCGTAAACACCACCGGAAAGTCACAAGAAAGCAAAATACACCATTTCGTTTACTTCGATGACGTATTATTTTTCAGTTATTTTGATTTAAATACCAAACTGCTAAACCTATTATCATAAAATTTAAATGGGACCAATCTGAAAGTATAACCTTTCAAATGAAAAAATATTTTTTCAAATCGGTTCATAAACGACGGAGTTCTGAGGTAACAAACATAAAAAAAAAAATACAACCGAATTGATAACCTCCTCCTTTTTGGAAGTCGGTTAAAAAGACAACAATTGTTTCTACCTATGTCCTTTATAGACTTTGAACCCATCCAACCAATGTGCCCCAAACCGGTTTCATTAGAAAGGCAATAATACGAAGATGGAATACTAAAAACAAAAAAAAATAGTAGCACACGCCGTGTATCCGCTATATAGTACATAATAAATCGGCTAAAGAAACAAAGCATACACGAGATGACAGTCATTATCATGACATTCATTCACAGTGGTTCCCGCCAAAGTAGGGCGTCGCCATTTTCATCTTAATTCATGATACGTTATCTATGACAGCTCATTTATTTAATTCAGAATAAAAAAATGTCCCACTATGAGTCCGACTCGCGTCATCCGTGACCCGTGCCATATTTGTAAATATTGAAAAATAAACTATTGTTAAAATTTTCCGTTATTGTCTACGCTACATTCAGACGTCACTGGAATTGTTATTGAACGGTTATACCATTCTTGGTTCGTTTTTTTAAGTTCTATTAAACATATATAAAAATAACTTAAAAGTCGTTATCCAATTAAATTCAATTCAATTCAATTTATTTGTTAGAATATTGTTGTTACAAGGTGTTACATACAATTTTACGTCCAAAATATTCTGCTGTTTCCAGCGTACAAATCTTCAAGAAATTAAATTAAATTAAAAGCCGTAAACAAACATAGGAGACTATTAACTGATATCAAATACAATTTGAAGGGATTATTACATACAATGTCAAAGCATACTAATTAGAATGTTAAGAGTTATTAAATACAATTTAACAGAATACTAAATATGTCAGGAATTATTAAATACAATGTCAAGAGTTATCAGGTAAAATGTCAAGGAATACTAAATATAATGTCAGGAATGTCAATACAGCGTTATGAGTTATTCAATACAAAGTCATAGGTATTCATTACGGATGTAAGGGCAAGTCATCGTCCAATTTAAATTTAGAGTCAAACTTTTCAGTTAAAAACTCATCTGATAAGTAATAACACTTTAACAATAGGAAGTCAAATAATTTCTTTTTAAATGTCATGAAGTTAAGATTTTTAAAAACATTAGGTAATTTATTGTAAATACGGATTGCCATACAGTAAACATTATTGGAAAATAGTTTAATTCTTTGTTGGGGTACACATAATTTGTGGATATCTCTACTTTTTCTTATAACAACATCATTATGTAATTTAAATAACCCTATGTTTTTATGTACAAAGATACAAAGTTCGAATATCTATGTATAAAGATGGGAGTGGTAATATTTTTAAACTTTTAAAGAACAATTGCGTTAATAACAATTCAAATTTTCAAAGGCTACGTAAAATCTGTCAAAAATTCTTATTTATCTCTACTTATTTATTTAATATCATATCAAAAAAAAAAACACCTTTAAATCTATTTGTACATGAATTATAAGTCAGGCTCTTCTTTTTTTTTCAACTAAATGGAAATACGTACGTCGCACAATAATAAATTATCAAAATATATAAAATTAATTAATTTTCTAGTATAGCGTTATCCACCGTTGATAAAACCCATCCAAGAAACAAATCTGACTAGATACGCCGAGCTATTGTTAAGCTTGGTTTATCAAATAGCATGGACCACAGATACTGATACTTTTTAGGTAAGTAGTAATCAATTAATTTAATCTGTAAATTGAGTATTATGTGGTTTATTCCGGATGAATCCAGATCATTAATTACAAAGTTTTTATACCAGTTGTAAGCAGATACTAGTTCATAAAAATATAAGAGGTTCGAGAGGTCAGTCTGCTGTGGTTTAATCGGTGGATTGCCCTTTAATCGATGACTCCTCGTTTGTGGTTCCTTGCCTACAGGCTTCACGTCTCTGATGCGTGACAAGAAAGACAAATTTAGTGGTAGTAGAAACACGATATCATTCCTGTACTATTTATTATTACGTTTATGAGTATATTTAGTCACATACCTAAAATATCCTAAAAAATCTATAAAGTTTATGACAGGAACGCAAATCTATATTTTTTTTTATTTGACGGTATAATTATTTTTTAGAAATATATCTATCCTTACATATTAAGTATATGAGGCTGACAAAGAAAAGGTACCTTTAGTAGGTACCTATTTTTGTCCTGTGTGCCTTTAAGTTTAGTCGAACTTGAGTATTCATAAAAACAAATTCTGTAATAAAATATTTTTAGAACTCACTTTTGTCTACGATAACTTTTGAATTATTTAATTTAATTTAATTAATAACATTTTAATTTCTTTTCATCTGCTGAGATCTTATCAGTGGAGCAACCGTCTCTGTCCTTTAATACTCCTATACCAAACTCTGAAGAATAGAGTGATTTAAATGTATGCCTTGACTATAGGCTAACTCTTTTATCAAAATGTTCCACGAACATAACTTCAATTTTATCAAATCAGACACTACAGTATTCATTAATAGGCCAATAATCTGTCGTAAACAAGGTAAGTTCACGAAGTCTTGGGCCCAGACAGGCGCGGGCACAGACTGACCTCATGTACCTACCTCGCAGCCTAATTAGGTCAATGAGATTTAAAAACCTTGGTTCGTTTTACTGTAAATAACGTGAACATTTAGACCCCTGTATCTGTTTATCTAACTAGGTTAACAACGGTGCGGCCGATCTAGTGAGGAATTAAGCTAACTATCGAGTATTGGGGTGTTGGTATAATGTTTTCCGGATAACAACAGCTCTTAAAAACTATTTTAAATTTAATTTTAGACTAAACTTTTGCGGAAACAAGAAGTCTAAAACTAATCCACAATATTTTATCTTGGTTCAGTTCGAACACAATTCGGGAATACCTCTAAATCATGGTTAAATAAGTAAACCACATCCTTTCTAATTTATAATTTGGTTAATGGGAATTCCGTTAGTCGAATAATCGCCTCCAAAACATAGATAATATCCCCGATAAATAATAGCTAGAAAAAGAGAGTTACAACTAAGATCCTACTTCTGAGAGACATTTCATGTATCGTGTACATAGATACCTATATATAACACAAATGCACACACACACACACACATGAACCCAATAAGTACTTAGCCAAGTTCTACTAGCAGGTGACAGAGATAGATCTCTTTCCTCTGATTCAACTGCTGTATACAAAAAAATAAAATAACGGCCCGTATATCGCTGTTGGAATAAAAAAATCATCGGCTTGTATGTACACAGAAACCCACAGATATAATAAAAAAAAAACAGTCTATTTTTAATCATCAGATATCAAAATCATCAATTATGTACCTCAATATTTATTACGTCGTCCATAAAATAATTCACTAGCCAGCGCTCAAACGGAAATAGGTATCTACTTGTAATAAATTTAGCATTTGACGATTTTTTTTAACTACGCACTTGTAATAGTGTTCATGACGAAATCTGATAAAGGTTTTCAACGTGTATGATGCAATGTCGTTCGATGTTAAATGTAGCTAAAAAAAGTTGTCTTGGTGTGGGGGGCACGTGGGCTACATTCAGTTACATTCGAATTCATTGTGATACACCGTGGCTGTGTGACATAAAGGTCAATTAATTAGTATTAAATAATTTCGATTCTTCTAGAAATTTCAGTGTTATAATTATTCTCTTGGGAAGACTGAATGAGAGTTAATTGACATAGTATGCGAAGGTACTTTAGTTTTTTTTTGTTTATTTACAGATGGAAGCTTTTGTTTCTATTAAAAGATTTATTAAGAACTAAGATATTCGTTAGTCTCTGCCTATCCTAATGGGAAACATGTGTGTTAGTATGTAATAAGAAATAAGTTTACCTACTGAGATGTTAAAGCACAAATAAGTAATTATAAGTTAACTGCCTCGTTGGTCTAGTGGTCTCGAGCGCGATTGCTGAGCATGAGCTCTTGGGTTCGATTCCCAAGTCGGGCAGTGTTATTGGGTTTTTCTGTTAGGAAATTTCCAGTAGCAGCCCGGAGCTTGGAATTGTGACCGGTAGATGGCAATAAGCTCACCACCTATTACATGGGACTTAATAACAGCATTGATGAAATGTGGGTGTACAATTGTGTACACCTCTGCCTACCCCTTCCGGGAATACAGGCGTGATGCTATCAGTTAACTTTACTTACTACCTAATGCTTTCTGTATCAAAAATGCATAGAGTACGTTATAATCTTCAGATAAGATGCAGCTAATAGAATTGGATTGGCAGGACCAAAGGACCACACGGTTTATACCTTGTGGTCCTTTGAATCTCAGTAACGTTTCCTGAATAGGCTATGATAGGTACTACTTATTCATTTATTTTTTATTTTTTTCCAACGGTCGTGAGAATTAGATACATAGCGTAGCATCATGCCTGTACTCCCCGAAGGGGTAGGACAAGGTATACACTTGTGTGTTGTTGTTGGAAGACGTTCACATAGGGCAGTTAAACCTATATGTCCTTTGACAAAACTAAATTTTTTTTTTAATTATTTCGTTATGAAAGGAAGGAAGCTATTCTCATCTTATGGGATGCCAGAAAAAGCCTCTTTGGAAATACATCAACCGCCACCTAAGTTGTGTTATGGTTTTTATCGTCAATTAATACTCAGGTTAAAACTTCATTGAAATATCAAGTACAATTTAATGCATTTATTAATCACGTAGGAGAAAATAAATATTTGCGTATTATCTTTTTTTTTTCTACTTGTGCGGTCCGATAAGTGGCTTTCATTGACCTATAAATATGTAGTTATAAAAATATTATAAATTCGAAGATGTTGCCATATTTATCGAACATGTCTTGAGATATACAGATGAATCTTTTCCCAAGTTATAAATTGTGGAAAGGATAATATGGCCGTGAGCACGATTTCAACCTGCACCTTCCTGATAATTACTCCAGCCGCTCTGTCAAGTAAACCCTACCAACCTCTGCTCACTACTCCGAATACTTCTTCCACATTTTAATACGTGTTCTGGTGTGTGGCTTTGTATTGAAGTAATATGTGCAGATATAGCATCATAACATCACGCCTGTGTTCTCCGGGGGGTAGACAGAGGTACGCAGATGTCACCCACATTTCACCGATACAGTAATAAGACCCACGTAATAGGTTGAGCAATCAACTGGGCACAGTTCCAAACTTCGGGCTGCTACTGAAAATTTTCTAACAGAAAAGTACTGTGCCCGACCCGGCAATCAAACCCAGGACCTCATGATGTCAGTAATCTGTGCAAGTTCAGAATAAATTATAATTTACTTTCACTATACCTAATAATATTATATATTGTTCCGAGCATTCTGTAAGGCCTGTCTATTTTAACAATAATTCATATGGCATGGATATTATATTTACTATCAGTGGTAAATATTGAACTAAGACCGCGCAGGCTGGGAGTCTTCAATATTGTACTAATTAACCATCAACCTTTCACGCATTTTTTTATATTTAATCGTTACGATGTGATTATAGTATATAATTATAATCTTGACATCTCTGTATCTATCACTCCATGTTATCAGCACGAGCCAAGTTAATCCACGCAATCGAACACATCTCGCTCTTATCAGAACAAATATATAAAAATATCATTATCAAGCGAGCCAAAAATATTCGTCATACACATTAGTAACGATAAGCTTACGAAACAATAGGACAAATTGCCTAAGCAGCTTCTATTTTTGGGGCAATTTCATCAGAATGAGATGATACTCTAATACGCAGACGCACCAAAATAAAACACGTGACTGATTACGGGTTTTTATTATTAACACAGTTATTAATGTTATCGGACATCGCGTGTCCGACGGGGGCGTGTGATGATGTAATAAATAAATAAATAAGTCCACTTTGGTCTGATACGGGGAGGATCCGTGAGGTCGAGGCGCGCGTGCCATGAGCTTACACTACATTCATGATCCCAACCGACTTGTTTACTACAGCGGTGATTTTTGTGATTTAGTATTGAGATATTAAATACTTGTTTATTCTAGCATGAGTAAGAAAAGGAAGGGATACATTTTCTTGATACTGTGTACTAGTTTTTGTTAACTTTGTTGCAGTTGCATTCTTATAATAATAGTGGCTGTAAAAGAGGTTGTCGACATGTGGATTGTGCAATCATCATCAGATTAGGCGACTGGAACTAGGGCCTGATGCCGAAAGGGGTACTCCTCGACACGGCACGCATAGTCACTTTTTCAGGAGCCTTAACTACCGGTAGCTTGGACCCTGTTCCTGATGCCGGTGGCGTCCTATTCTATTTTTAAATAAGATATTGTTAGGTATTTAAAATATATATGTATGTGTGATTAAATGAATAAACAGTTGTTAGGTATTGTATCTTTTATATTCAGCATTTTAGTGGTTGCCTGAAGTTCATGGACTCGCTTGTTAAGCACAAACTATACTCCAAAGTTCATGAGTCCTCTTAGATCAATCCACTTGGTTTATACTCAAGGATTTGTCCTCCTTTATCTAGCGACGAAATGTGTCGCAGACATCGTTAGCAATATGAGGCGTACCAGAGTGAGATAGCGGTATTAGTTTGCAATCATCAGAGAAATATCGACGATGATTATTGTGCTGATTAGTACTGCGTATGCGTAGGACAGCAGGGCTACAAGACAGGTGCGTCAATCTATAATAGATAATCTTCGTTATCACAATGTACCATAAACGTAGGATAGAAAAAGACCAACAAAGCCTACTATGGGAATGGAATCTCTTACGGAAATATCACATGTTAGAAAGAGAAAGCATATTTAGGTTCAGTCAGCACTATTGGCAGATGTTGTTTTCTCCAGTGTCACTGTCAAAAATCACGCTAACTTATATTTGCTGTATTGTCAGTGAATCCTGAATATTTTATACAGTTTTAAAATTTATAAGCAATGCCTACGTGTTGTGTTGGTGACTGCGATGTTTCTTATAAAAATAATCCAGAAAAAGATTCATTTCACAGGTAAATTGTCAACAACAGCATATATTTTACATGACCATATTTTGGAAAAAACTATCATTAGAACATTTATTTTGAAAACTAAATCCTATCAAGAAAATAGTGAATTTTCTTTATAGTAAAAAACAATGGTCATAAAATCAATATTGAATACGTTGTTCTAATATAAATTTTCATTTCACGTATACAAAATAGTGACTTGTCAGTGTCGACTATTGTGTCGATGAAATTTTAGAATAAAAAGTTCCGATATCAGAATTTATTATTAGTGTAGACCTACCAACTATCTCTACACAGTAATAATTTTTCCAAAATTTTAAATGGGGTACCTAATACGATGAAACCAAATGGTTTGGAAACGTTTCTGTCTGTTTGTCGGTGTGTCTGTCCGAACGTTTATAACATATAAGAAGCTTAGCGTAGCTTAGTGGCCCAGGTTACGTTATAAATATATTTCATCACGCTATTACAGGAGTCCCCAAATGCGGTTCGAATCCGGACCGCCAACCTACTTTGTGCGGACCTTAGTTTAATAATGATCTAACGAAATGCGCTACTATTATTCTTCGCTATTTGATTTGAATTTGATTAGACCCCGAATGAAACTAGTTGGTGATTCCTGCGCTATCACCTTTAGGCGGTGAGCTTTGAGCCTATATGTGATAGCGTAATGAATATGTTGTTTAGAAGAAAAAATAATAAAGAAAAAGAAGAAATAAGAAAAGATAATAGGATATACCTTTTTTTTCGGGGGGAAACCTTCAATTACGCGCCCGGCCTTTATGGATAAGACCGGGATGTGTGAGATTCTTACCTCACTCAAACCACCTCGGTGGTCACCATTAGCATATGGAGGCACTTAATAGACCAGCTCCAGCACCCCCGCTATGCAGCGCTTATTAAGACACACCCCTGGAGAGACTGTAAAGGGGTCTCCCGTAAACCTCCCTGTGCACGATAGCACGTGACTGCTATGCCACCGTCTTCTCTGGGATCACGATGGGTAAATAGAGTCCCCTCTCTAAGCACCCGTGACCCCAGAGGGCCGTCTGTCTTAAATCATACAGGCGGGGTTTCGGCTGTTAGGCGCCGAGGCAGTTGCCTCCTAGACGCCTTTTTCTCCGAGAGGGATTGGCCCTCTCACAATCCCGCTCGGCGGCTTCTTTCTGGACGACAGCAGTATCACAAAAGGAAGCCATTTCTCTCCAGTTCCCTAAATCTGCCAGCGTAGACCTCACTATTGCCGGTAGAAATAGATCTCGCCCGATACTGGCTCTTAGTATCCGCCGCTCAGCGGTCTAGGTAGGGCACACCTCAAACGTGTGCTGCGCTGAGTCGAGACCACCTTCGCAATGGTATTAGGATAGGTAGGTAAAAATCATTCTGTCAATCATCATCTCAATCAGTCATACTCTATACACTGCTCAGGGTCTTTAAAAGCTGCTTTCTTAACAAAGTACCTATTACCAATGAAATATAATTATAGTATGAGCGCATGAAATGTTTTTATTAAAATAATGTAATTAATTAATGAAGTCCATTAAATAATACCTACGCTTGTGATTTTAGTTTTATTAACATAATTTGATTGAAAATATTTTATTTTGTATACCAAGTCTTTACATCTGAAATACTGTTTATCGATAATCGATATGTGTCAATATTTCCACGTTGTACATCACTATTACACGCACACATTGACAATTCAAAATCGGTTGCACTTTTTTGAGCTCTATGTCCTTCTATGGGGTAGCAAAAATATTCTAATTCTATGCAATGTACGATGTCTCATTAGTCATTACTAACACCTGCGCGATAACTATTTAGTTGCGAGGTATGAATTGTAAACCTTTTTTGCTCTATTTGTGATTTGAACCACCAACCTTTGGTGACAGCCCTTCGATTCCCGGGTCGGCCAATGTGACTGATTTTTAGTAAGGAAATTCTCATTATCACCTCGAATTATAGAATTGTGCCCAGTAAATGGGAATGTGCTAACTACACACACAATAACAGAATCTGTGAAAATTGGGTGTGCAGTACAGCTCCGACGTACCCTTCGTGGCATAAAGCCGTGGTGTTATGTTATGTTACGAATCCATCATACTTGGTTGTGAGATATGAATAGGTTCCAAGTATTAGAGATCTACTAGTTGACATGATATCATGAATACGGCACATTATTATGTACGTACAGTACAAGGCACCGCGCCGCACGCGTGTCTTTTTTTTCAGCTTACTCTAGAGCAGTGGTCGGCAACCTTGTCAACCAAAAGAGCCAAGTATAGACAGTACACAATTGAAATTTATACAAAGAGCCATTTTTCTGCGTTTCAAAAATGTTTACTCGTCTCTACAAGATAAGATAATAAGTAACATTTCGTGGAAGAGCCGCAGCCGAGGAGTCAAAGAGCCGCATGCTCGCGAGCCGCGGTTTGTCGACCACTGCTCTAGGGTAAAAGGTTGCTAATGTTCCAGACAACAGCTGCGAGCGATAAACGTCCAAATCTGTTGAAAGTCCTGTAAGAAGGGATTTTTCGAATGTGTTATGATTTATTATAAAATAATCATCCTATGTTAATGTACGAGTAATTCTACCTATAAAAGGTCCTCTTCTGTCACAGTACCTACACGCTCCTTACAACGTAAAACCTAGGTTTGAGGCAAATTTAATTGGAGTCGGCGCAGTACGTCTTTTCTTCCATACATCTCTGTTAGCCGTCATCTCGGTAATCACTTTTTTCTAGGCATATCATCTTACGCAATCCATCCATCGTTTCCTCGGACTTCCTCTACATATGTAGCCATCCCCAGGACATAAATACATAAAGAAATAAAGAAATACTTATCGACGCATTTCCACAGATAATAGAAATAAAGCTAAAGGATTCACGTTGCAATATCATTTCATACATAATTAATAAAATTATAGTGATCACGCATTACATTTTTTTGTGTGATATATTGCGTGGTTCTCACATGTATTACCTAAAGTTATCACCAATTACATCATACAGTAAGGTTCAAGAGGTGTCTAACGAACAAATCGTAACGAAATTATAACGTATATTTTGGGCATTACGTTAAATATTATGCAACGAATCGTCGTTGTTCCTACCTTATTGTAATTAACTGTATTTTTAAGAAGTTGAACTTAGATTTTGTGTTTATTTTATTTATTGAGGTTGAGCTTGTCGAAGCTGGACTGTAGTCTTACTCTTGAAAATAATTTCAATCGATTGACATTGGAAATATGTCAGTTGGTACTTTTAAATGCCAAAATAGGTAAATAATAAATAAAGATTCGGGATATTATGAAGACAACATGCTTTAAAATTGAGGCAACTGTAATGTAGGTAAATTTATTTTAAAATGACATTGTTTTAAGGCGTCTATTTAATATTGGAATTGGATAAGAATTGGTATTAGTTTCAAGATTAAATTACTTATAAGAGGTGCGTTCTGCACAGAGGTTGTATGGTAAGCGAACACCGAATTCGTACGTAAAGATTTGGATCCACGTTCATGAAACATAGTGTCCATGAATCCCTGCTGTCGTGTTTCCTGAGAAATACAATCTAAGTATATTCAAGGCTGGAGTAAATAGTCTTCTTCTGGATATACGTGCTCCATCCTTCCTCCTCCTTCCTTCGCTTATCATCAGCCGAGTTGGTGGCCAAACGTAAATGCAATTTTGATTAAATAAATGTAATAGTTTTCGAAGTCCTCGCCCATTTTATTCACCTGCCAATGGTGTCCGCTTGAGAAGTAAAGAGCAAGAGAGACTAGGAAAAGGACTGTCCACCATGCAAAGAACATTTACAATTACGTGTGGTATTTGTGGGACTGGGAAAAAAGCAAAAAATGTGGCGCTAAGAAAAACTAACTCCTACCTCGATGGCTCCAATATGAAGAGATAAAGATAAAGATGGTTTATTTGTCAAAAATGCGTTTACATACTGATTGGGCATGCAAGATGTTAATAAAATAAAAAGCACGTACATGTTTTGCCTATCAAGGCGTAAAAACAATTCAAATAACATTAAGTAGGTACTCAGTGAAAAAAAAAAGAGTAAAAACATTCAACACACATTGAAGAATATTCCATTAATAAAATATAATTATAAAATTATACAAAGAGAATTATGTCAGTGTCAGTAATATAAATTGATCAAAGTCAGTACTAAAGTAAATATCAATAACATTCAAATAAAAAAATTAAATTTTACTAGGTACATAACATAACAACATACCATAGCATCACGCCTGTATTCCCCGAAGGGGTAGGCAGAGGTGTACACAATAGTACACCCACATTTCACCAATGCTGTTATTAAATCCCATGTAATAGGTAGCGAGCCTATTGCCATCAACCGGGCACAGTTCCAAACTCCGGACTGCTACTGAAAATTTCCTAACAGAAAAACTCAATAACACTGCCCGACCCGGGGATCGAACCCGAGACCTCCTGTTCAGCAGTCGCGCTTGGGACCACTAGACCAACGAGGCAGTCGGTAAATACATGTCAGGTAATGTCAGATATTAAATACAAGTCAATACTTATAAAATACAAAATAAAACATGTCCCGTTCATAGAAAAAAGTAACAAATATGTCAAACAAAGCAATAAATATCCTACAAATGACATGTCTAAGAGAATTGCTAAGTTCAGAATTGAAATGCGAAAGATAAAATATGTATAGTAAGCAGAGGTCGGGACAGTTTGGCAGAACGCCTGGTGTATTTATCCGGGAGTCGTAGGTTCAAATCCCGCTCACGACTTTTTTATTCTTAAGTCTTCTTAATGAAATTCTTTTATTCGTGCGTTGGACCGTCACCTCACCTGATGTTAAGCGATTGTGCGATTTCTTTCCAAAAATATATATGGTTTTAATTAATATAGTAATTTCCTTTTAAGGGGTCAATGTGTAAGTGATAAGGAGTCCAAGATAAATCTTTGAAAAGCATTAATGCATGCTTAGCGAACTCTAAAGTTATTGTTAAGTATGTTGAGGGAGGCAAGTGAAACTACGGGCTGCTGTTAGCACACTGATTTATTCCAAGCGGCGTGGCGGTCGGCCGGGCGCGCACACACACACATAAGTATGCGCGTACACATACATAACAGTTATTATATTAAATGGAAAAAGAATACGGTCGCGAACAGGATTCGAACCTGCGCCTCCCGGATGAATACTCCAGACGCTCTGACCACTAAGCCATCTCGACCTCTGCTCACCACCGCGAATTCTTCTTCCATATTTTTTAACACGTCTTATGGCGACGTCATTGCTATCAATTCAGTCCTTATACAAGTGACCGAACCGACACGACTAACTTTGCAGTTAATACAATGTCGTAAAGAATGGAATTACCTTAATAATTCAAGATAAATCTTTGAAAAGCATTAACGCATGCTTAGCGAACTCTAAAGTTATTATATTAAATGGAAAAAGAATACGGTCGCGAACAGGATTCGAACTTGCGCCTCCCGGATGAATACTCCAGGCGCTCTGACCACTAAGCCATCTCGACCTCTGCTCACCACCGCGAATTCTTCTTCCATATTTTTTAACACGTCTTATGGCGACGTCATTGCTATCAATTCAGTCCTTATACAAGTGACCGAACCGACACGACTAACTTTGCAGTTAATACAATGTCGTAAAGAATGCAATTACCTTAATAATTCAAGATAAATCTTTGAAAAGCATTAACGCATGCTTAGCGAACTCTAAATTTATTATATTAAATGGAAAAAGAATACGGTCGCGAACAGGATTCGAACCTGCGCCTCCCGGATGAATACTCCAGGCGCTCTGACCACTAAGCCATCTCGACCTCTGCTCACCACCGCGAATTCTTCTTCCATATTTTTTAACACGTCTTATGGCGACGTCATTGCTATCAATTCAGTCCTTATACAAGTGACCGAACCGACACGACTAACTTTGCAGTTAATACAATATCGTAAAGAATGCAATTACCTTAATAATTCAAGATAAATCTTTGAAAAGCATTAACGCATGCTTAGCGAATTCTAAAGTTATTATATTAAATGGATGATAAGGAGTCATTTAAGCAATCATTTAAGTTTTTTTTTTTCTATTTGCCATTCGAGGCACGTTTTCGTCTTGCTAGTACAACGGTAATTAGAAATAATTTGATATATCCATTTAATTCTTGGCTTAAGTGAATGTATATTACTTATATATTAACCCTTTCAAGGGAAATTACCTAATATATTAAGAAAACAATTGTTAAATTGTCGAAGTACGTATTAAAAGTTTCGTACTCCTTTACTAATTGCATGTTTCTGTTCTGTGGGGTTACTCTTGAAAGTAATACCAATTTCAATCCAATTCGAATATTAAATAGACACCTTAAAACAACGCGTAATTTTGAAATAAATTTACCTAGATTACAGTTGCCTCAATTCTAAAGCATGCTGTATCCATATTATCCTGAAACTATAAATATTTTTGGCATTTAAAAGTACGAACTGAAATATTTCCAATGTCAATCGAGCGGAATTATTTTCAAGAGTAAGCCCATTGTTATATGTTTAATGAATACATCGTACGATTAAGTAATCTTACACCTCACCACATGTACGAGTAGGTACTCGTTCAAATCGTGCGATATTATACAAAACATCTCTAAACAACAATGTGTAGGTATGTCTTTTTTCATAATTTTTTATTAATTATTTTTACGATAAGGTATCGCAATTGCATCACATAAGGCTCAATTTATATCTAACAAAGTAACGAATGAAAATCACGACCGACAACTGTGAAGACATTACATACAGAAATTATGTAATTAAAGCGACATATTTATCGTTATGACAAATTTCGTACTTTTAGACGAATTATTGTATTGTCTTGGAGGGGCTCCAGCGATCGGTCGTGATTAAGGTGTACGTGCTGCGGTTGGTCTGATAAAAATCTTGTTTGATGGGGCCGAGTTGCCCGAGTCCGTAGAAGTGCACCCTTAAAAAGGAATCCCTACACGTGGCCGTGTGCAAAACAGGTAACACAGTGTGTTTCGGGATGTATTCCGGTGCAACCGTTATGGGAGACGGGTCTGGGCAGTTGCATCAACTCCCCAACTATCTTTCTCCTCAAATCTATCCACTCTACTTAAGACTGAATAGATTTATTCTGGACTAGCTTAGCCCGCGACTCCGTCCGCGTGGATGTCGTAAATTAACAAATGTTCGCCGTGATTCTTTAAATTGGCGTAACTTTTACAGTAAATCAGCGATCCGTTATATTTTTATTATATGTATAGATATACGTGCTCCATCCTCGGGCACACCGTCGCTTACCATCAGGCAAGTTGGTGGCCAAAATTAAATCCATTTTTGAATAAAAAAAAATGCTCTTTCTTGTATGATGTCTGTATAAGCAACCTGCGAGGTCGTTTGACAATTTTCCATATGCTTTCCCGCAAACCTAAGAAAGGTACCTGAATATCTAGTCCACTCTCTCTGTATTGCCCACTGCGGGGCAAAGGTCCCCTCTCTTGAAAAACCTAATATTGTAGCAAAAGGGACACCCCTTTGTGAAGAGATTCTCACTACAGAGAATCTTCCATGAACCTTTAAAGTGGTTTGGTAATCACCACACATTTGTTTAAGCTCATAAACTCCTTCTATTTATTATAATAAAACAACGTGGTCGCAGGAGGACGGTCCTCCTGCGACCACGAACGCTGCAAAGTGTTCGAAAAGTCAGGAAAAACAAGAAACCAATAATACACGCGATTAATCCGGTTAAAGGTTGTTTTATTATAATGTGTAGTGATCGCGCAAACCTAAGATCCTACTATTTAATTTAAAATTACTAATATTTAGTCCAAAGCGGTTCAAGAACCTAGCACCTGTGAAATTTTCTTTACCTCCAAAGAAATGTAGGCTGGAATGAACTTTACCCAAAAAAGAATGTCAGACTAATGGTTTCAGCCGAAGTTTGGTAGCAACCGAAGCATCAGCTGGCGATTGTTTTTATTTAGTGCCGAGTTCTTTTACATGGCATCGGCTTGTTTTGCATGGCAAAGCTGTCAAAAATACTCAATAAAAAATTATCTGACCATTGAAAGTTCAGCTTTAAATCAACTTATTGAAAATCTACAGATGAGCCACGCTGGCTGGGTTAGCTGGTGACACGTAAGTCTACAGATGAGATTGATGTGCATTGAACAGGGCGACTGGCCACCTGAAAAAGAAAATGCTTATACAGTCGCCTTTAAACATTGAAAGAAAAAAACAGAGTGAGAATGACAAGTAGGTACTCCAACCGAGACATACGTGTATACCTTCTAAAAAGGATGTCAGATGTCACCGTCTCGCTGGCTTAACGGAACACACAATTATAGAACCCTGTCACGAATCGCAACCTTATCTAGGTATTACATATGCAAGGCGATGTTAAAAATGTGATAAGAAAAAGGCCGGTAGAAAATGTTGAATGCCTTCTATATGAATGAGTTCAGGGTACTCTGAAATCTGATCATCGGTAGTTCGGACCGAAACGTAATAACGCCGAAAAACGAACAAAACCCTACCACCAAGTTTCTTCTGAACCGACTAGTAGTTACGTTCGGCCGTCGCTTTTAAATCAAAAACAAGCAATTGAATAAACCTAATGCGCAAAAAAATTAATTGAATGTTGATTGAACTAAGTATTGTCCAACATCGAAACCGACACGTCAGAAACCATTTCGGAATAACGTCAACGAATGCCAAAATCTCAAAACGCGAACTTCGATCGATCATCAGATCCGAAACACTTCATGGTACCAAACGTCCGATCTGTCAGTCGAAGCTTCGGTGAACGGATTTCGGAGTAACCAACCCGTAAAAAATAAAACGTCCGTGAATCGTGATCAATGAAAAGAGGATATATTATAGTATATTATAACAAAGACTGCCTCAGTGGTCTAGTGGTTGTAAGCGGGGCTGGGTAGTAAAGAAATGCTCAGTAATAGCCCGGCGTTAGGAATTATGCGGTAGGCAGCAATAGGCTCACCACCTATTACACATTACATCATTACGGAATTGGTGAAATATCGGTGTACACCTACAAAATACAGGAGTGATGTTATGTCATGCATCAATAAACGATTGCAATTTAAGTCATCCTATATCATTTTGTTTGATTGTACAACGGAAGAATACTAACTTTATAATTGTACTAGCTGTGCCTCCGACCGCGTGGATGTCGTAAATTATCACCATGTCGTGTATGAAAACAAATTCTTAATTAACAAATGTTCGACGTGATTATTTAAATTGGCATAACTTTTTTATTTATGAACCGATTGACATGAAACAAAAACGAAATGTTAAGTGAAGCTTACCAAAATAAATTAGTGAAAACCACATCTAAAACGGATAAGCCTTTTCTGAGATTACCGTGCACAAACGCACAGACAAACAGACAAAAATTCTAGCAATTCTAACAATTCTTTCGGGTGCTATTTGCGTTCGTAAAGGTCCCTAATAATATTTTTTCTCATATATGTTTTATGTACAGACAGCGATCCATTACATTTTTATTATATGTATTGATTGATGATGATAAAAAATCTAAATTATTTAAATTATTTATAAGGAAAAAACCTTCATAACATTATGGGCACATAATTGCGACTTAGAAATTATTCCACGTTTAAAAAATCAACAAAATATTCCGTGCAGAATAAATTTTAATTGGGACTTGGTTTTTAGGGAAAATTTTCCTACCAATATAAAGTATGTATATTTTTCATTTAGCGATTATCGGCTCACGACGTAGCGGGCCGTTGTAGGTACGTCAAAATTCCCCTGCGGGATTTTTTCACTGACGTCAGTATTAACCTCATTTTCATATCTGTTCATTATTTTTTTAATAAACAAATATTTTTCTAATAACATAATTTTTTGTGTGTAATAATAGGTATAGGTACCTAATCCTGCAACTTCCATAACACCGCCGTACCGCCAATGCCGGTTGAGCCGCAATGAAAATTTCGACGTAAATTCGTATACCAAGATCTAGAAAAGGTAATTTTGTTTAATGGTCGTATTTTAAACAAATATAATATTAATGTCATTCACTGGCCTTGCGTAGATAGGTACGTCAGCTGGCAGAAAGTTGGTTGTCCAAAGATATACAAAAACAAACAGTCTTGGTTAATTTGCCTCGCAGTGTGCAATAATCTTCAACAATTCTTTTTTTTTTATTTAAGTATTCGTAAAGCCTTTTCATTGCTTTTTACCTACCAGAAGAGAAACTTTTTGTATCACAGATCATGCGAGTTTGCCCATTTGCCCAATCATGTGGCTATAAAATAACTGCCAACTTTGTTTAATGACAAATCTAAATACATTTTTTTGCGTATTTCTAGGTAGGCAACTTATTTTGCACCTAGAATGAGTGATGATGAAGATTTTCTATTAGGTTTATTTAGAACATGCTCCTCCAGCACTATACTATCTAGCGCCCAAAGTTCTTGCCCTCAATGTAACAAAACAAAGCATCATGCCTGAATTCCCCGAAAGGTTAGGCAGAGCTGTACCTACCTACTGTTGTATACCTACATTTCACCGATGTCGTTATTAAGTTCCATTATCATACTTGGTGAGCCTATTACTATCTAACGAGCACAACTGCTACCTACCAAGAATTTCCTTACCCACCAGTACCTACGTATTACATTAACCAGTTCGCTGACCTATTGATTCCATAGTAACATGTGGCAATTATCCGAAACGATGAGATCCGAATGTATGAGAAACATTCGTCAACCATTCTCGAACCTTCTCGGTCAAGCCAAGCAGTTCAAACTAGAAAGTTATTGGACGTAAGGCTGTGTTATCTTAAGGGTAAGTTGGTAATAAACCATTACGAGGAGATAAGTTATCGCGTTGGCACATCGTCCGATTGTTTGTTGAATAACAATAAGTGATGACAGCCGACCTGCCGGTTACTGATGCAGATCGCCACGTGTATGGTGATGCGTTTCCTTGTTTGTGATGAAAGCCTGTGCGAGTAATAGCTTAACAATTGTTTTAGAAAAACTCGGACAAAAATAATATATTTTAGTAAAGAGATATAGTTTTGTTGTTGGATCCATTGGGTAAAAAAATATGTCTCCTGATGTCGTAATTTAAACATCAATGCTTAGTTCTATATTATTAATATATATTAGTGGGCTTTATTCGTTCGACAAAGGATAAAAACTTTTTATACCTACTGTTTAAATTAGAACAAAGAACAAGTTTTGATCGAAGATTGTAGCTGTTTAAGTATTTGAAAACCCATATTCAATACAGGGGCAATCGTTCAATAATAGGAGCTCGTACCTTTGTGACTAGATGTGGAACCATGTGAACTCAGCCCTAATCTAGGATTGACAAGCTGAAACAGTGTTGCCATTGCTACGGCAATTGCCCTGTTCTACGGCCGTTTCTACGCACCTTCATTGCCGTAGCAGAATCTGCGGCAATTGTCTTGTATGCCTGTAGTGGTGTGGTTTTTATTCCTTTATAGGGCGCTACCAATCTACAATTGAAAAAATAGCATGAGTAATCAATGTAATTGCATAAAATTCGCTTCCACTGAAGCTATTTTCTTTTACTTAAAAGGAGGTCCCTAAGTAAGATTAACAGTAAAAGTTGCACAAGTTTCTGCAATAACCCTTTTCATTTTATTCTGCAATAAACCTTTTTATTTATTTATTTTATTTTCATAGTTCATGAACACAAAGAAGGTAAACTCGCAATAAGCGAAGAAGAATTATGTTTTAGCATCTAAGATTTATTTGGCTGAATATTAATTTTGAAAATATTTTGTAGTGACTCTTTTATATTAAACAATTTTAGATCATTCATTTATTTGTCTTTTCGTGCTACGGCAATCGAAATCCCATGTTCCATACAAACACGGAAATTTCGCTTGCAAAACACGGTAATTGAATATTAGGCTCTAGTAACACCGATTTGAAACTTCTCATCGGTCTAGTGGCCGCAACCGCGGCTTCTGAGCGAAAGATCCTGGGTTCGATCCCCGAATCGGTTATACGTGTTATTGCTTTTTTCTATTATTAGTTACCATGGAGCTTAATATTTGTGAAATGTGCGCGTAGGTATTATACACACCGCTGTGTAATCCTTCGGGGTATAGTTACACAGGTGTAATGTTATATACTAAGATCAAACATCTGGAAACAATGGAGACACAGAACAAAAAGAAATATGATGCTTTTACTTACATTACCATCAAAGGCATGCGTTCGTAAGAGGCTGCATTATATGATATAATATGATAAAAGCGATGCCATAAGAGCCACTTTACGATCAGTGATAGTATAAGATCATCAGATCAGATATTATTGATTCGGTAGCAGGACATTACCAACTGATAGATTTAGGTTATTGATCAAACAGCTCATTCATTAAATTGATCATAACAATCATGTATGTATTAGAATTTCTGTGCCTCGAAGAGGACGTTAAAAGAAGAGTTAAGAGCCGTTACGGTAAATCAGATGCCTCAAAGTCAATACAAGTCATTGCTACCCTTGCCAAGGCTCGCTTAGTAATTCAATCTCTACTGTAATGACCAACTTAGGTCACTTGTATCATAATGTACTATTAATTGTGTCTAGAAAAAGATAGGCCACTCTTGCGGTTACGGCCTCAAGTATTACAAACACTTTCATTAAAAAAAAACATTGCTCACAATAAGAATTTCTTGTGAATCGTGGATGCATTTACAAACATACGTAATATACTATATCTCACATGCGCACACACACCCAAACCTGGAAAAAGTATCTGTAGATCATACAGATATATAATCGCGCCGCAATCTCAACCACTGCGCCACTGCGCCGTGGAAACTGTTACCTAAGTAAAGTTACAATATTAAATGGAAAAAGAATACGGTCGCGAACAGGATTCGAACCTGCGCCTCCCGGATAGATACTCCAGGCGCTCTGACCACTAAGCCATCTCGTACTCTGCTCACCACCGCGAATTCTTCTTCCGGTTCGGTCACTTGTATAGGTACTGAATTGATTGCAATGACGTCGCCATAAGACGTATTAAAATATGGAAGAAGAAAAAATTTACAATGTGATATGGTGAAATAATTTCAAGATAACGTACTGTCTCTAGGCAGTAACTGTGCATCTGCATTGACATTGATATTGACTTGAGATTAAATATATTTCAACAGTATCGTTAGTTTTCATAATCATATCGCTTATTATCAGTTCCATTGTAACAATAACACAACTTTATGTAAACACTAGGCACGTGTAAGGGTGTGTCTCACTGACCCATGTCATACTTTTTATAAACAGCTCTCCAATGACAATTGTATGACGTAAGTCCTCGATAGCGCAACATAGTTGAAGTAGATTAACTCCACACGATTCCTGATAAACAACTCAAACACTCAGGCAGAAATATTAATAGACCGACTTAAAGCTATCGATCGTTTTGTTTGATAAAGTTATATTTAAAAAGCTATGCAGCATTTCTTCCATCTAGGATAGATATTCTGCAACGCGGCAATACCGGCCCACGATGAGATAGACACGTCTATTGTTAGGACGATTTTGTGCACGCCAACTGTGGGTAGCCTGCATGTAGGTGATGACACCTAGGCCTCCGGGCCTATGCAATGCATATACTTCCCGAAGGTGCTGTGGTCTAAGAGCACCTGCGTCGTTCAGAAGCTACAACAATGCAAAGTCGCTTCCAAATTACGGGCAGACAATTGTACTTGAAACTTGCGAGTTTGCAATCGCATGTTTTCAAAAACGAACCTTCTGTAGTAGTAGTGTGTAGTGTTAGTAGCGTCCACGTAGCGATAGATAGCACAGTGCATACATCATCGTGTTGCCGTTAGATAGGTGAGATAGGGCAGTTTGGGATATTTCTCTCGTTGCAAACTACGTGTTTGAAACAATATGCGCTTTACACTTACATAATGTTTTATCGTGCTTTATCTTTGTTATGATTACGCTATTGCACTTAAAATGAGAAAAACAACCTCATCAATCTAGTGGTCCCACGCACGGCTAAGCTTGAGGTTCTGGGTTCGATTCCCGCGACGGGAAAAGTGTTTTTACCCTTTTCTATTAGGAAATTCTAAGTAGCAGAGTTGAGTTTGGGATTGTGCCCGGTAGATAGCAATAGGCTCACCACCTATGACATGGGACTAATAACAGCATTGCATTTCCGATAGAAAACTCCCAGTGCAGACAAACTCCGAACATTAGAATTTTAAGTACCTACCCAGTTAATGGCAATAAGACTTAAGCTGTTGCGTCAGTCATTAGCAGACACAATAGATTTTTATTGTTACAACGTACAGATCTGTACGTTACTGAGCCGAAAGGTTAATAACCTTTTTTTTTTTTTGAGGCTAAATCTTCAAAAAGACTCCTGACCTTAGAGGATAAGACTAAAGAAGTGCTGATGATGACCACCGGTTGGTTTCACTGGGCCCTCTTAATGAACCAGCACTAGCAACCTCGCTATGCAATACTTATTAAGGCATACCCCGGGGAAGACTGCCATAAGGGTCTCCCCTATAAAGCCTCGCTGTGCACGTGATCTCCACCGTCTTCTCTGGCGTCACTTGATGGGCGAACAGAGTCCCCTCTCTAAGCACCCCTGGCCCCAAAGGTAAGTTTACCCCTACCTACAGGCGTATCGGTATTAGCTATCTCAGTTGACATTGAATTGATGGTCACCTTGTAGTAGATACATTGCGTCGTAGATTCTATAATATTAGTAGTGTAAGTTTACCTAGCCCCGGATCTAGGGGGGGGGGCAAACCAGGGGGCGCCGAAATCATAATATAATATGGTTGAAAATAAAAAGCGCCTAGCATGCAGCGCACGTTGTTCTATAAATTAATAATTTCATATTAACGCCCAGTTAGTTTGTTAGTTGAACACATCCTAAGGGCTCAGCTGCAGCAGATTGTTGGCAACATCAATGAATAAGTATTTGATGAAGTTGGCATAGATGATGAAGAGTGCAAACTTATTAAAGGGTTCTTATTGATCTGGTCACGAAAAATGCTAACCATTAGGTATATATTTGCGTGACTTTTTTATGTAATTTATCTCAAACTCTGGAGAGAGGGGGCGCCACAATAAAGTGTTTGCCCCGGTTCGAAAAAATCGTAGATCCGGGGCTGGGTTTACCTATCTACTTACCCATATTTCACCAATACCGTTTTTACGTCTCAATCTGGTGCGTCTAAAGTGGTAACACAATTGACTGCTATTTTTTTAATTAAACGGTAATAACTATAATTATTTACCGTTAAACAATTAAAGTATGAGTTCATCCACTATCAAATGTTCATTCATGAATAGATAGGTACCTAATAATTATTATAAGTAAGTTACTCGCTTCGACGAGATATACATAATCAATTCATTAAATTAGAAACGCAAAATTCGCCTGCTGGGGTTATCTCTCGTTAATGTTTTACGTTACTTCGAAATCGATTGTTCTTGTTTAGAGGTCAGTTACCCGATTCAAGATACAATATACCTTATCACGCCAATAAATAACCATTTTTAATGGATGATATTGGATTGTTTTAATTACGTTAATAAGGTCGTGGCCTGACTGCCGGCGAGGCGGGCGTACGCCTCGATAGTGCTACGTTGTAGGTACGACAGCTAGGAAAATTTAATCAATTGGGTTAAACAGGAATTTCTTGTTTATATACAATAATTAAATTTACTATTATGTGTTTCGGTATTGTTGTATGATTGATTAGGTATTATGAGTTTGTGATCCAGGCTTTAATCATTCATAACCGGATATTCCATGAGTGTAAGGAGACGCTACCAAATATTACGTCAGCAAATAGTTGGCAAACTAGCCACTACAATATTGTCTAAGCATCCGCATTACATAATAAACTGTGCCTTGTAAACATCGATAACGATGCTAGGACAGTACGTTAAACCGTCGAGCCCATCTCGGTTGTTCAATGATTTTCAATATACTTGAAAGTCTAACAAGCAGACTTACGAGACATCATATTGCTGCCATCGACGCGATGCCGACTGCGGTCGATACGTATCGACGCGTATACGCGATATACGCGATAGCGTCGACGATCCGCAGCAGTCGTCGCTTCTAACTTAATAGTAGGTATTCTGAAAATAAGAAGCTCTAAGAGTATTTCTTCTTTGGTATCCATTTTGCTTTTGATTTATTTTTTGCTATTTATTGTATCCTACAAAAGTTAGTCAAGCACCAAGGGGTGACAACGTGGTCACAACTCACTCACTCAGCTTAGTAGCCACTAGACATTGTCTTAGCTTAGAACGATAGTAGGGTAGTGTGATCCGGGTAGTTTGGAAAGGCATAGAAAGATGTACCATTTCAGTCATGAACTTTCTAAATTAGTCGAGTAGTAATATTTGTTGTTTTACTTTGGGGATGCTCAATAGAAAACTGCCCCGGAAACCAGTCCATGCTACGCCGCCACGGGCCGCAGATTGTCGATGCTAGTCTCGACTCTCGACTGGAGTCGCCAAAGCGTCAACGGCAATCGACACGCGAGGACGGCAGCAATATGATATCTCGTAAGTCTGATTGTTAGACTTTCAGGTATAACGCAAATCTTTATTCGACGGACAACCGATATGAGTTCGACGGTTATCGACGAGCATCGTTATCGATGTTACCCCCTGTTGTCGATAAAATACCACTCGTCTGTAAGAGCGCGTACCTTTATTAACCCTTTCCCTGTTCAGTGACTCACATGTGATACACAGCAATTGTTTAACTACTTAGTCATCGTGTTTACTTCGCGGACTGAGAATATGTTGCGAAGATAGAACAGGTACAAAGATGTCGACCTCTAAAGAGCTTGTTCACGTATATTTTTTACACAGCAGTTAATGATATAATTTATATAAATAACGAGATGAATTAATTTAAATAATTAAAAACACGCCTGCCATTTTGAAAATCTTACTAGCCTATGTTACTCGGGACACTGTAAGGATTCTAACGATACCCTATACATCGATATCGGTTCAGGCATTTAGAAGTTTAGATGGAATTAAAAAACTCACAAACATACAGACATACAAACGTACATATGAACCCTGAAAACACTCGCAGTCGTGTAAAAATACCTGTTGATTGGCAGCGACCTTCCCTAAATTACAAAGCAACCGATTAAATTTTAGTAAGTTGTAATAACAAGTAAGTTAGTTTGTTGGGTAACGGTGTTGTATTGTACACGCCTCTAAGTTTTCGTTCATAGTAGATAGTGTTACCATATCAACAAGTTAATGGCTTATAAAATATAATCTCAAGTTTGTGTTCACGTAGTAACTTGTAATAGGAAAAAAACAAGTCTTTCGAGAAAAAAAATCTAATTCGATAGACTTTTGATAAACTTTCAATGATTATAAACAAATTGATTGCGTAAAAAAACGTTGTTGTTAGCACGGGTCGTCATAACGACCTTTTTTTTGATAATTATGAGTATTGATGGCTCGTGCTGATTGTTACGTAAACCGACGTTACAATAACTATGAATGACATTTTCGCGTTCTAATGTTACTGACTCTTCATGGTGCAGAATACTCATTATACCCTTTTTGAGTATCTGAGTGCATTAAAAGCAGGGATACCTGGATTTGAAACATAGTGTACTTAAAATCGCGACATCTATCTCACTGAGGCATGTTTTTTCGCGATCACTACATATTATAATAAAACAACTTTTAACTGAAACCAATACACGCGATTAATCCGGTTATTTTTTTTATTAAGCAACAAAAGTGGCACATTAGTTATAAGGCTTGTTGTAACGATAATTGAAAGGAATCACTGGTTCTGATAGCACAGGTTTTTACCTAGTTTCAGAAACAGAGATTAAGCCATAATGCATTTTCCTCAAGCCCAGTTTAACAACCAACTGTCTATGTATTTTAGCTGTGTGATGAATAAATTATATTATTTTATTATACCCCTACCCTATATATATTTAAGGAACTGTAAAAGGAAAACGCAAATATGTAGTAAATTATTAGATTTTATTTTTAAGTTATAATTTGGTCCTACAACTACAGAACAAAACGATGTTTCTGTCATAATGTGTCTCATTTAGACTCTGCCCATATCCGAAATTATTCGTAATTCTTATATCAGTTTCTGTTACGGCTTCGGATAGATTTTTATTTCGGATATTCCATAGTGTCGGTTACGGATATGGAACTCCATAACATCCCTGATTAAAAGTATAGTGGCATTCAAACATAATCGGAGCTTAGTAATATATTAGGTTTTCGCGATCACTACACATTATAATAAAACAACTTATAACCGGATTTATCGCGTGTATTATTGGTTTTTGTATTTCCTGACGTTTCGAACGCTACAAAGTGTGTTATAATCGGAGCTTTTAGCAATATTATTAAAGTGCATTTCTGATTGAAAGTTTTATCCGTCTGAATTAATTAAGCAATATTGCCCTAGGACAAATTCTTCCAGACCACCATTGGATAAAAAAACAAATAAAAGAAATGTGGAAGGTGGTTTGCAGCTTCTTACTAAACGGCAGTGTGTTTCCATCTCACTAACTGGGAACACATATTTTTATTTCCTCATTCACCAAAATGCAGTAATCGAGCGTGGGGATTGCCCGCTCCTTCTCTGTATGAAAAAGGACTTTACCGTGACAGTAACACGCTGGTATTTTGAATAAAAGCATACCTTTGACGCAGACACCCGCTCCCCGCTTACAATATGACCGCATCACACAAAGCTCAATCACGTAAACCCAACCATTGTTGTATGACAAGCTAAAAATAAAACATTTTAATGGAAAATAACTAGGTATATTATTTATGTTTATATATCAACACCAATGATCCGATACAACATCTGGGACGACCTCTAGAGAATAATAATTATTGATAACGCAGTGAAAATCCATGAATTGAGTTTCTAGAAGCTGGTTATTGTGAATAATGTGGTATGACGGGCAGCAGCGCCATGTCATCGGACACATACGAGCGAGCCGTGCGTACTATTGTTTGATATATTACGTCTCGCAAATACGCATTAGGAAGAGGGAAACAGAAGATCCAATAGATAATAAATCTGATTTTATGTAAATAAACTTCCTATACTTATCACGATCGCGTCAAACAATTAATAGTTGTACAACAACAATATAGGACGCACGATCATCAGATAACTAGGAATATTGGAGAACTTCAATTGACGTCGCAAATTCATTTGCCCAAACACCCAGGGGTAAACGTACAATGAAAACAAGCGCATTTATAAGTTCTTAATATAATTTATTGCAGACACAAACTGTTCAGTCCAGTGACCCCGCCGAACTGAATTTGGTGTACCACCCACATTTTACGATCAATTACAAAATTACCTAACATATGTACAAGTAAACTAAGAACTTATTCAAATAAAATAAATAACCATTTTTTGTCTAATAACTGAGTCACGAGCAAGATTACAGCTATTTACGTCGTTTTACCCACTATACGGTATTCGACTCTCTTGCACCGCACACGCAATGGACTAATGCTATTACAGATAATATTTCAAACGAATTAAGGCATGCGTAGCGAACTCTTAAAGTTATAAAAGTTTGTGGAAAGAAAAATAGGGTCGTGTGACGAAGACGTCACCAAAAGACGTATTAAATGTGGAACAATGTTAGGGGTATAGTATACTGGAGTATTTATCCGGGAGGCGCAGGCTCGGAAAATTCAGAAAATCATCGAAAATCCGACGTACACTGTAGACCCCCATTTAAGCTAAAAACTTAAATGAAACGGCCAAACGCAGCGATAGGCACAAGGGACTTTGATGGCAAAAAGTACTAACGCCAAAATTTTCTGCAAAATTGATTATTTAGAACGACTTCATCTATCGTATCTCGATAGTTATACTTCAATAACGTTGTAATATACCAAAATACTATGACTATAATGCAAGGAGTCGGATACCAGAATGTAGGCGTAGCGCAAGTCGGCAGCTTGAAAAAAAAACATAAGTGTATGTTACTCTATTAAGAAAAAACACTCTGATATGTTTAGTCATTACAATTTAGTAAACCAAAAACTTATAATTTTTAATATATATTTTTCGTCAGAAGCAGATCTTTTTTAACACAAGTCCATCCAATAAAACCTTAAAATTATTATGAACCGCTCAACTTGCGCTTTACAAACGATTTAAATACAAAATAAACAAAAAAAACATCAATTTGTTTTACATTGTGTTTATAAAATACGAGATCATTGTTTTATGTGTAAAATATATACCATTAATCGTTTTCAGCTCAGAGCGTTTTTGTAAGACATGATGACGTAATTTGGTATGCTCTCATTCAACTCTTTAAAATAATATAATCAAGAGTGATATCGCCGTTTCGCTTCATTCAATATAAAATTATAACGACAGATAATTCTTTATTAACGTTTATTAATCAATATTCTTTCGCACGTGTACGCAAGCATGCTACCTGGCACGCACGTTAATTGCACACACGCCAATTCACACAGATGATAATAAGTACATTTTAAAGTCTAGTTTTAAGTGATGTTGAAAAAATTGCGATATTATTATGACAATCTGAAAGTATAAGTACCAGAATATTTGCATTCCGAAATGTAGTCATCAAGCCTCACCGTTCATTAGCTCCGAGCCTTTTATGAACACAGCTGGTGTGATTCATTACAGAATTCATATTAACATAATATATAAAAATATACCTACAGTACATTTGTAAACTAATTGTTATGTAACATTAAATTACAAATTTAAAAAGACATCTCGACTATCGCGAGGTTTCGACCTCATTAGTAGTTTTGACTTTTCGAAAGTGCGCATTGGACATGTATAATCATTATTGTTATAGAGGAGACTTTAGACAAAAATAAATAATTATTGATATCTATTCACATTTATTGCTTTATCTCTGAATACAATGTTGATTATACATGATCACCGCAGGTAACTGTGACGTTTCTCATCAAATAATAAAGATGTATTTATGCGCTCCACGCCTCGTAAACACGCGACAGCGGTCGTCCGGCCTCGCCCCGGTCCCGCCGCACCTTTGCGAGGTATGAAGCGAGTAAACACATTGAGTTAACTACAAATGCTAGATTGCACTAATCGTCTTAATACCAAAAAACATTAGAAATAACATTTGTGAAACGAAAAGTCAATTAAAATAAAGTCACCAATAAAAATGTTACAAACGCGTTAGAAAACGTTTTAATTTTGGTAATATATGCTGCCTAAAAACTGTCTGTTTTCAATTTGATATGTTCGAAGAAGCAAATACTAATAACGTAGTCTTAAAACAGATTCAAATTGAAAACAGCTTCCTGTATATCACAGTTCCACCGAGGGAAAGAAACAGCGCTATACACATATCTCTATCTCCCTCGCACAGCGCAATGAAACAACTTGAAGCAGGACCAGTGATAAGAGCACATATAGATATCACCTCACACCTTACGTAAAAAAACGGAATAATACGTAGTAACAATACAAAAGTGTAATAATAATAAATTAAATGTAATTAAAGTGATATTCACATAAAGTAATCTACATAAAGTAAATGTTAAAATACTTTTACTATGAGTTATTAGTATGTCCCTTGGGGTATGTCAATTTGACTAAACCTTATAAAGTTACTTGTTAGAGCTCGCGACTGCAGGTTGTGGCTTCACTGGATCACAAATAATAGCGAAGAGTATTCCTAATGTCATTATTAAAATATTAATTTGCCTGCTAGGAAAATTCTATTCATCAAGATATTTACTTTGTCTATGAATATTCAGTCAACTAAATAACATTATGGTTACAACTACAGCAGCTTATTAAGTATTACACTATGTTCTTGATATGGCATACAAACGGGTCGTTGTTTAATTAATTGAACACTCATTATCAACAACTGATGAAAATACCTGACCATTACTGACAAATTTACAACATCGTATGTAGATGAATAGACGATATGATAATTCATTTCGTCTATTCATGCACTAACGCTGTTTCATCATAAATAAAATACACCGTGTCTCTTGTATAAACAAATTCTACGACTTTTGTAAAAGAAAACCTGTCGAAAACATGCATATAAATAAATTATTGACTCATAATTTTTTTTTTTTGTTTGTCAGTTATAAACAATGTACAAACAAGTATACATTTGATTGAATACAGTAAGCCACCACCTCAGTAACACAGCTTATAAAATGGAAGCATAGTGAAATTAGTTTAATATAAGTAGAAAATAATATACAGTGTAGCGGGGTACCTATACCGAAATGCCCTTTTATTAATTTGACTATTTTATATTTATTATGACGCACCACAGATAGCATAACGTTCACTAAATGTATTTTCACAACCAGAGCCCTGCAGTAGGCAGGGAGAAAGCTACGACATACAAATAACAAACAAAATTATATTATAGCCCTATGTGTCGTGTCAATCATATGTCAAGCAGACATTATTCATAAAACCATTACTACTTCAATCAGTGGAAACCGTAAGGAAAATCCCATAGTTCAATCTATAAGGCACAAAAACAAATCCAGCGCATTTTACATTTAACACGCACTTTAACATTTTCGTAGGGCATTGCAATTAAAGCTTGTTTTGACAAATCTACTAAATCATATTGTTTAATATACAAATGAAGTTCCGTATACTACGTGTGGCGCGCCATATTGTTGACCTCAAAATGCTCTTCACATCGCAACTCCACCCCAAATGTACACGCTTGGTCCTGTATTTACAACAATTATAATAAATTCAAATTTAACTAGATATTTACATGACGCCCTGCGGGCGACGTTGCTGCGCACTTTAACTAAAAGTTTGTGTAAGGAAACTATGTTAGTACCGACACCAACACTTAGTACATGGTGCGGTACATCATTCGACATACTCAGTGTAAAGTATAACAAGTGGCAGTCCTGTAAGAGTCGGCAGCAACGGTGGGCCCCGCCTTACGCCTCGGTGGCGACGGGTTCCCGCGCGTGGTGTATCTTCACGTGCTTGTTGTGGTTGGACTTATTGCTGGAGGTCTTCCCGCAGATGTTGCAGGAGAAGGGGCGCGCGCCGCTGTGCACCTTCATGTGTTCGGACAGGTAGTAGCTCCTGTGGAACGACTTACCACACTCGGGCACCTTGCACACGTACTTCTTGGCCATCTCGTGCTCCCGCACGTGCCGCTGGCAGTTGTACTTGCGGATGAACTGGCAGCCGCAGTAGTTGCACGTGTAGGGCCGCACGGACTTGTGCGCGTTCATGTGCGACACGTACTCGGTGTGCCGGATGAAGGCGCCCTTGCACAGCGCGCACTTGTACGGCTTGGCCGAGCGGCTCATGTGCGTCCAGCGGTGCAGCTTCAGGTTCCACTTGGTGGTGAACGACTTGTTGCAGATGATGCACATGTACGGCCGCTGGCCGCTGTGCGTCTGCAGGTGCGTGCGCAGGTTCGATCTCAGGTACACCTGCAACATATTCAACAATCTATTACGGGAACAGTTCAGACCAGTAATCGAGTTGTCATATTTTTTTAACTTTATTGATCGTTATTAACAATTAATGCCTCCAAAGAAAGCATTTTTGTAGCTATTTCTATATAGGGACCGTTTAACATCAGTGTAAGTCCTTTGTAATCATTGGTTAGTTAAATATGGTTAAACTTAAAAGTAGGAGTTAGCCTGTGGGTCGTTTACGACGCATGTGGCGAGTGAGCGAGGCCGCGTGCACGAACTTGTCGCTGCAGTGGCGGGTGAGCGTAGCCGCGTGCACGAACTTGTCGCTGCAGTAGCGGGTGAGCGTAGCCGCGTGCACGAACTTGTCGCTGCAGTGGCGGGTGATCGAGGCCGCGTGCACGAACTTGTCGCTGCAGTGGCGGGTGAGCGAGGCCGCGTGCACGAACTTGTCGCTGCAGTGGCGGGTGACCGAGGCCGCGTGCACGAACTTGTCGCTGCAGTGGCGGGTGACCGAGGCCGCGTGCACGAACTTCTCGCTGCAGTGGCGGGTGAGCGAGGCCGCGTGCACGAACTTGTCGCTGCAGTGGCGGGTGAGCGAGGCCGCGTGCACGAACTTGTCGCTGCAGTAGCGGCACACGTTATATCTCGCAGTTCGTACCTGCTTGCAGACGGGACACTGCACATTCTCGGCGCGGGCGGCAGCAGCGTGTCGCTCGGAGAGGAAGTACTCGTTGTGCGAGCGGCGCACGTGGCGGGTGAGCGAGGCCGCGTGCACGAACTTGTCGCTGCAGTAGCGGCACACGTTATATCTCGCAGTTCGTACCTGCTTGCAGACGGGACACTGCACATTCTCGGCGCGGGCGGCAGCAGCGTGTCGCTCGTAGAAGAAGTACTCGTTGTGCGAGAAGCGCACGTGGCGGGTGAGCGAGGCCGCGTGCACGAACTTGTCGCTGCAGTAGCGGCACACGTTATATCTCGCAGTTCGTACCTGCTTGCAGACGGGACACTGCACATTCTCGGCGCGGGCGGCAGCAGCGTGTCGCTCGTAGAAGAAGTACTCGTTGTGCGAGAAGCGCACGTGGCGGGTGAGCGAGGCCGCGTGCACGAACTTGTCGCTGCAGTAGCGGCACACGTTATATCTCGCAGTTCGTACCTGCTTGCAGACGGGACACTGCACATTCTCGGCGCGGGCGGCAGCAGCGTGTCGCTCCGAGAGGAAGTACTCGTTGTGCGAGCGGCGCACGTGGCGGGTGAGCGAGGCCGCGTGCACGAACTTGTCGCTGAAGTAGCGGCACACGTTATATCTCGCAGTTCGTACCTGCTTGCAGACGGGACACTGCACATTCTCGGCGCGGGCGGCAGCAGCGTGTCGCTCGGAGAGGAAGTACTCGTTGTGCGAGCGGCGCACGTGGCGGGTGAGCGAGGCCGCGTGCACGAACTTGTCGCTGCAGTAGCGGCACACGTTATATCTCGCAGTTCGTACCTGCTTGCAGACGGGACACTGCACATTCTCGGCGCGGGCGGCAGCAGCGTGTCGCTCGTAGAGGAAGTACTCGTTGTGCGAGCGGCGCACGTGGCGGGTGAGCGAGGCCGCGTGCACGAACTTGTCGCTGCAGTAGCGGCACACGTTATATCTCGCAGTTCGTACCTGCTTGCAGACGGGACACTGCACATTCTCGGCGCGGGCGGCAGCAGCGTGTCGCTCGGAGAGGAAGTACTCGTTGTGCGAGCGGCGCACGTGGCGGGTGAGCGAGGCCGCGTGCACGAACTTGTCGCTGCAGTAGCGGCACACGTTATATCTCGCAGTTCGTACCTGCTTGCAGACGGGACACTGCACATTCTCGGCGCGGGCGGCAGCAGCGTGTCGCTCGGAGAGGAAGTACTCGTTGTGCGAGCGGCGCACGTGGCGGGTGAGCGAGGCCGCGTGCACGAACTTGTCGCTGCAGTAGCGGCACACGTTATATCTCGCAGTTCGTACCTGCTTGCAGACGGGACACTGCACATTCTCGGCGCGGGCGGCAGCAGCGTGTCGCTCGGAGAGGAAGTACTCGTTGTGCGAGCGGCGCACGTGGCGGGTGAGCGAGGCCGCGTGCACGAACTTGTCGCTGCAGTAGCGGCACACGTTATATCTCGCAGTTCGTACCTGCTTGCAGACGGGACACTGCACATTCTCGGCGCGGGCGGCAGCAGCGTGTCGCTCGGAGAGGAAGTACTCGTTGTGCGAGCGGCGCACGTGGCGGGTGAGCGAGGCCGCGTGCACGAACTTGTCGCTGCAGTAGCGGCACACGTTATATCTCGCAGTTCGTACCTGCTTGCAGACGGGACACTGCACATTCTCGGCGCGGGCGGCAGCAGCGTGTCGCTCGGAGAGGAAGTACTCGTTGTGCGAGCGGCGCACGTGGCGGGTGAGCGAGGCCGCGTGCACGAACTTGTCGCTGCAGTAGCGGCACACGTTATATCTCGCAGTTCGTACCTGCTTGCAGACGGGACACTGCACATTCTCGGCGCGGGCGGCAGCAGCGTGTCGCTCGGAGAGGAAGTACTCGTTGTGCGAGCGGCGCACGTGGCGGGTGAGCGAGGCCGCGTGCACGAACTTGTCGCTGCAGTAGCGGCAGGCGCGCGGCTTGTCGGCGTGCGTCTCGCGGTGCCAGCGCAGCTTGGCGCGCGAGTGGAACACGCTGCCGCACTCGCACACGAAGTCCCGGACCGCGGCACGCTTTTGGAAGTGGTGGCGGTCTCTGTTGGACGATATAGGAATTAGGACTATCTTAGTTTCGTAATTTGGCGGGCTTACTCCTCTGCTGATTCAACAATATAAAGTACTACTTCTTTAATGGAGGTTCCTTGACGACTCACACCTAAAGGAAAGTCTAGCATTTTCAGTTACATAACATTTTGAAATCGATCGTCATTCCTAAGCGACGCCTGTGTCAGGTGGATGCATGTGCATCTCGCTGTGAATCATATATAAATGATATTATGGCTAGACGAAAAATATTTCCTACTTTAACAACAAAAAAGTAAACCTACATCATAAATATTATAAATAAAATTCAACCTAAAATAATATAAGTTTTCTAAATAAATACACAAATTAAAATTAAAACATAACTTAAAAATTATATAACCCAAAATTACACAATCTAAACAAATCTGACAGCTAATCTTTTTGACATCTTATATTTTTTTTAAAGATTCCTGTATCACGAACATTCGACCTAAACTAAAAAGTTTGTATTCTTAGTTTAACTGATCAGCCAGTTTAATAGTATTATTGATTAAAATCTAAACGGCTCTTTAGTTGTATTACAGTGACCGTTCACTTCTCTTTTTTTTTATCAAAAATGGATCTACGTTTGGCCACCAACTCGCCTGATGATAAGCGACGGTGTGGCCGAAGATGGAGCACGTAAATCCAGAATAAATCTATTCACTCTAAGAAGAGTGGATAGATTCGGGGAGAACGATAGTTGGAGAGTTGATGCAACTGCCCAGACCCGTCTCCCACAACGGTTGCACCGTACTACATCGCCAAACACGACTAGGTCGCTTCACGGCATGGCTTCGTCCGGTGGGTGATAACCAGACGCGGCCGAAGCCTCCCACCAGAGTTGCGTTGCCTGTTTTGCACCACCCAGGGGCCAGGGGGCACGTGTAGGGGTTCCATTTTCAGGGTGCACTCCTACGGAAGCGGGCAACACAGCACCCAAATTTTCTTCAAAATTTCTCTCGATTTAATCGGGTCTCGTGGCTAAGGAATGGTCGCATAAATCAGTCGATCGAGATTAAGCTGCGGACGCAGTGGTTGGTCTGTGAATGTGTGACCATAATTTCATATCGAGACCCCTAGCCTCGAAAATCACGTTAAACCCGGTTTTCAAATAAAGATTTATGATAGCTGTCAGGCATAGTCAAATGCCTGAAAGATTGACAGCTAGTACTACTACCGCGAGATATCATGTTACCCAGTAACTAAGTTATAGGGGTCAGGTAAGCCGCAGTTCTATGTAAATTACTGGTACGTGTTTGCATCCGGTTAAACTGAAAGCCAAGCAGTTGAGAAAAGGCTAAGGATATATACAGGGAGCTTTAACTGTATTTGGTTTAAAATTTAATGTAAATTGAATCTAAAGGATACTAGTTGATGGTATGTGACTTTCGAAAAGCTTTCGAAACGGTGGATCATGAAATACTTTAAAAAAAAAATTATAACGACAGACAAGGTGATTCACTCTGCTGGTTAACGTCATAAGTGATAAATAGATTTCAAAAAAGTTGCAGGAAAAGATTTTGTTATCAACATCAATGGACGTGACATCTGGCATGCCACAGGTCTCGATTGTAGGTCCCTTAATTGGTCATTTTATTTTCGAGTGACTTATTAAATGTTTTAAATATTACAGAAATATTCAAAATCAAGCCGTCTTCTATTTCAAGATAATCTCGATAGTCTCAACATATGATAATGAGTAACTCATTTCAAATGTTTAGACTGAATAAATATATTAATCTAAGTATTGGTTCAAAATCTGTCAAACATCTCATTACAAAGATGTATAACAGATTTTACACCAATACTTTACGTCAACCTGTCGGTGTCCCGGTTGCCAAATTAAGATCTATGACAACCGACACGGGTAGTCAGAGGCCTGAAAATCTGACAACCAGTCACACCACCAGATATTGTGTTACTAGATATCGGGTTATGGAGGTCAGATAGGCAGTCATTCCATGTAAAATTCTGGTATTAAGCTGCATTCGGTTTGACTGGAAACCGACTCCAATGTAATTGGGAAAAGTCTAGGCAGACTTTACATTAATATATTTATTCAAGTAGCTAGCATAAAATGTACACAGTTGAAGTATGCTACGGAGTAAATTATAAATATGGAACCCTTTCTGTATGAAGTCTACATTACACTGTTTTTTTTTTAAACTTATTGCCATTCGAGCACTTCAGAAAACCTTAGGGCTAAATCCGGGCTGGTTGATTTCTCGGGCAGCATCATTGGAAACACGCGCGTGTGGACTGAGGTGTTATCATGAACAAGCAAAAACCCAGCGCGCAAAGTGAACTTGTAGGATGCTATACGAAAATTGTATATCCAATTGGTTGTTTTTCGTTTTAGTTAAAGAGATGGGATTTTCCTCTACCTATTAAAATGGAGAGGATCCCTCAAACAGTGTGTATTACCTGACGGGGCGTGGCCCAACTTCAGACTTCGGACATTTGAGAGAAATAAAGTCAAATTCCAATCATTTATTCCAATTAGACCATATAAAGGTACTTTTGAAAGTCAAGAAATGCCGCGTTCCGAAATGTAGATTCCTATGGAGAAGAACGGGCAAAAATCTCAATGGTTACTCTTTAAAAAAAATGTGTTACAATAATTTTGGTACATTTACGAAGATCAAAAGAAATTATGTGATAGCGATGCAGATATAGTTGTACAAGTAGGTACAATAGCACATATAAAATTGTAATAATAGTTACAAGTCTTGGTAACAACGACATGTAATTACAATATTAAATGGAAAAAGAATACGGTTGCGAACAGGATTCGAACCTGCGCCTCCCGGATAAATACTCCAGTAGAGGTCGAGATAGCTTAGTGGTCAGAGCGCCTGGAGTATTTATTCGGGAGGCGCAGGTATGAATCCTGTTCGCGACCATATTCTTTTTTCCATTTAATATTGTAACTTTAGAGTTCGCTAAGCATGCGTTAATGCTTTTCAACGATTTATCTTGAAAAGTAATTAATTTAGACTCAACATTTTAGAGTAATTAGCTTCTTCCCCACGGCTTCAAACGCGAGGCATCTATATAAGAAGTAGTCAACGTGTAATTCTAAATCAGTTTCAATGTCAGATCATTCAAGTTTCAATGTCAAATTAGTTTATTAAATAAAAAACAAACATACCATCAGACAGATATTGCTAATCTGCTACCAAAGCACCTATCAAACAATGCGAGACCATGGGCCATCTATTACCAGAGACGCCAGTCAGTGGATATTTGTGTAGAAAATTCAGTGTCTACATACATATTGGAGCTCACGCTTAGATTTTCTAAGAAAAACCAGTGTACTGAACGGGATTTTCACGAACCAGTCCCACCCAAGCCTAGATATAGTTACCAAACTCTCTTATTGTCAATGGGAGAACAGTCCATGGTCTCCCATTGATCTACCACATTAACCGCGAGTTAAGGGAAGTGGATAGTTTTGGATTAATAATAGTGGGTGTTTTTCTCATAAATCAACGGGTTCAATTCTTGGCTAGGAATATTAATTTTTGAACAATCTAATGATGGTGTTTTAGTTTTTATAAAAATGAGAACTCCTATATAGTTTCGGATTTGACAATCCACTTGAAAAATGCAACCTGTATATGTTTAAATGAGTAACCGGTGAACAATAATTGATATGAATATGTCTCACGAAAGTTATTATACAAAAATATTAATGTATTGATTATTAAATTACTTTGTACTATAATAACAGCAGCCCAAAAACGCGCACCTTTCGTTGCATGTCTTAAGTTGTACACAAGTGGCTGCACAACCGTTGTCAATTTTACGGTAACAACGGCAAAGCACATGCGCTATCCGGCGAGCGAACAGTGCTGTTCACTCACTACCTTACGATCCGTTAATACACGTGTCCAGCTCCCTCGAGACTTAGAACAGTCGCTGCTATAAATGTTTTGAAGTCTTGTTATTTTTTTCTAGAAATTAGAAACATTTTAGCACGATAACACTTTATTACTATACGAATGAAACTACGCGGCCATACGACTCATCATCATATCGCTGCACTGGTCCCAAGTTATTTGGAAGTTGGCACAATTTTTTTTTTTTTTTTTGTTCTCTTCTCGGCTACATGCAATCTTCTTTCATCTATCTTCTTTCATCCATCTTCTTTATGGCGCAGCATTCTGATCCATACAGGACGAGACCTGTCGTCCTGTATGGATCAGAATGCTGGGCAACGGTTTTGTAATTTTTTCCCTTAAATTTAGGGGGTATCCGTGGGTTACATGTCCTGACCATTTCATCCAACCTGAGTTGATCCGGTACGTAACAGCTCGGTCTATACCACCATCACCTTGAATGAGCGACCCGAGGTACCGAAAGTCGGAGCAGACTGGTAAGGACACTCCTGCGAGCGTTTACGTAAAATACTACTTCAATAAATAATTATGCTAGTTCGTCGTAAACAACAACAACTTTGTATGCGCGATACTGATTTGTGACGCCATCTTGAGATGCGTACATGTCGCTCATCTAGTTACTACTTGACTGCATATTTTTTATGTAGTGATGTACATGTCGCTACAGCGTGTGTGTGTGTGTAAGCAGTGTACCAATATTTATTGTTTATTGTACAGATTAGTAGCAAAATGCCGATATTGTCTATATCACAATGTTGAAAAGTATCTAAGTCAAGTTTTATGGCATTACTTTAACAAAAGTTTATTAAAAAAAACACGCCTCCAGAATGTATTTCGGTCACGGTGGCCTATCTCTACGGAGATTAGCCAAGTACGCAGGAGATATTATAGTGAACAAGTGTATACGCAAACACAGGTGCGCTCCCTCTTCCTTCACTCTCATTCTGCGATGGGACGGCAACCCGACACGACCCCAGAGAGATCAGGCGCAGGACTGACGACTTTCTGCTCTCCAAAGCACGGGGGAGTCACACCACCAACTTCTTAACACCAGGCTGCTACTGAGAATTTCCTAACTGAAAAAACCCAATAACACTTTGCCTGACCTGGGAATCCAACCCAGGACCTCACGCTCAGCACTTGCGACCACTAGACCAACGAGGCAGTCAGTTAAAAAGTTATATTTATAATGTAGCCAATAAAATTGTTAGGTTTATTTATTTTTGAAGTTACTGAGTGGGTGGACAAAGTTTCTTCAGGTAATCTGTACCACTCGAATTGCTAAGGAAGTAATGTGCAATGAACGATGACCTTGAGAAGACTTAATTTTCTCCTTATCTAAAAAAATATTGTAGGCCAAGGGCACGTAGAGGGATCGCATGGTAGATCACCCACACGCTAGACAGACCTAATAAAAAATGACACTTAATCTTCCATTATAGTCGACCATACAATTGCTTTACCACCCTAATGCTGAATTTCGTTTGCACATCATAATATGACAAGGTCTATTTTCACTTACAAGATCAGTGTCAGTCAGATACTGTCAACCTTATTGACATTTACTCGAAGTTTTTGTCAAATATAGTAAAGCAATTTCCTGGTCGACTATACAATGTTGTCGTGATGCCAACAACAGAAGCCAGAGGCGACGCATTGCGCGAAAAATTACTTGTAATGGGATTCATGAAACCACGACCACTCTGTCAAGAGTGATCGACTGAAGAAAGAAATAAATATGGAATGAATATAGTACGAATATAGCACGAATATATAATGAATAGAGAGTGAATATAGAATGTATAGAGAATAAATATAGAATGAATAGATAATGGATATAGAATGAATAGAGAATGAATGGAGAATGGATATAGAATGAATGGAGAATGAATGGAGAATGAATATAGAATTAATGGAAAATGAATATAGAATGAATGGAGAATGAATATAGAATGAATATACCTATGCTGCACCATGTTGGAGTACCGGCGGAAGGTGTCGTCGCAGACGGTGCACTTGACGGGCGCGCGGCCCGTGTGCACGTTGTGGTGCTCCATCAGCTTCTGGCGCGTCACGAACCGCTTCTCGCACACGTCGCATCTGGAAACATCACCGACTATTATGACCTCCAATACAGACATACATAGCATCATGCCTGTATTCCCCGAAGGGGTAGGCAAAGGTGTACATAGTCGTACACCCACATTTCACCAATGCTGTTATTAAGTCCCATGTAATAGGTGGTGAACCTATCGCCATCTACCGGGCACAATTCTAAACTCCGGCCTGCGACTGAGAATTTTCTAACAGAAAGACTCAATAATACTTTATCCGTCCCGGGAATCGAACCCGAGGCTCAGCAGCTCAGCAGTCGCACTTGGGACCACTCGACCAACGAGGCAGTTACAGACACTGCTTTATAATAACTAGTGATCTCGCAGAAGTTCGCCGTATTTCATTATAATAATTTTTTCACTAATTTCGCCACCAGTCTGTGTTTTATGCTTAACAAAATGATCTTACAAGACTATGCTACCAGAAAAAATGAAAAGATTCTAACGATACCCTATACATCTAAATCGTTTCAGGCGTTTAGAAAGTACATACATACGAGCACGTAAAACATACATGCATGAACCCTAAAAACATAATACTCCTTTTTTTGGGCAGTTGTGTAAAAAGGGGTACAAAATGTTCTCTTCACGTATTGTTACATAGATTATAAAAATATGCCTGTTCCCACTGGGGTAGGCAGAGACTAATGATTTCCACTTGCTACGATCTTGACACTCTTTTTATTATATTATTTCAAGCCCAGTCCATATTAAAGTGTTAGTACAAAATAAGACCTTAAACCACTGTTAGTAACTATCTAACGAGTACCGACTGGCCCTGGCCTCTGCAATGACATTAAGTGACCCCGCATTGCACAGTCCCATCTATCAAATAATACACTCACGATGCTGTGGGACCTGGCACGCATTCTGTCGGAACGAGGCACACCTCTTGCGAATGATGTCATGAAAACCTTAGCCTTATCAAACATCCTCGAGGCGCTCCAATAGCGTCGCAGCCCCGTCATCATCCTGAAGTCCTGAACGCATTAAATTGAACCCACAATGCGCTGTATGCCTTATGCGTTTATCTAATCCACAGATTACAGGTGTATATCTACCTTTACGCAGAGCCTGCACAGAGCAAGTTGAAACGGCGGCTCATGTGCTGCTGCAAAGCTATGTGCATCTCAAACCAACCACGGTGCTAAGTATTCCGGTAACCCAAGAACTCTCCGACAGATCGCCAACAACATATCAACATTTTAAGGCTACTGAATCCTAGTAAGGCTCGATTGCAAAACGCCATATCACAGCCGCACGCAAAACACGCCTCAGCAAGTAACTGCATCAAATAGCCTGTTACACGAATACCAATAATATCCATACAAAGAGGACGGTCTTCCCTCTTCTAATCAAGCGACCTAACAGATAAGCCTGAATTATTAAACAAATGCCACATTAGCAGGCATAGTGACCAACTCCATAGTAATTGCGATATATGTTTTAATATGATTTTGTATTTGGCGTATAGTATAGTCTCAACCTTTTGGAATGACAATGCACGTATCGATCTCGATGATCGATTGGCGTTGCGTATATGTAAGCAAACGGTTCTTACAAAATATTGATCAATTTGATTAAAGTACAGCAGGTTTAAGGCTCTCACAGAGGTGGGAGGCAATATTATACCAAAGTCATAGAATACAATCATAGACATAGTAAATACTAGTGCCATCCCTAGTTGTAAAAGACTAAAAATAATTAATAATAAAATGTCACCAATCACACTTACTTAAAATTCTTAATTCCTAAATGTGTCTTTATATGCAGTGCTAGGTTCGCTCTCCTGAAGAAACACTTCCCACACGTCAGACACTCCAGTGGATGTATCTTGAGATGTGCATGGAACAGGGCATCGGTCCCCTGGTCTATTTTACATGTGGGACAGACATAATCCTTCCGTCTCCGTTTAACTTCCTGCTTGATCAACCGGTCCACTTCGATCTTAGGCTTGGTTTCTTCCACCTGAATGCTCTCGTAGACTTGGAGAATTGTTGACGATATTGAGTCTTTAGAGTCTATTGGCGGAAGGTTGACTGAAATTATAAAATGTCATATTTACAATACAAAACAAAATAGTTGCAAATGTACTTCCAGAGTATTTGAGAGAAGTGAGAACTAGAAATTTGAATTGTTTTTTTTATTTATATGACTTTGTGATCAGTGACACGTGACGTGTGACACATGAGTCAACATAACAGACTCGTCCTCCGCAGTTAATTATATATGAATCGGACATGGGGTCAATGAACCCAAGCTGGTTGATTGTGTATTTATTGACTAATTACACTGTTATATTATTGGTGTCCTCCAATAGTATAACAGTGTAATTAGTCACAACCCACAGTTAAATGCTATAAAAAATCATTGTGCCTTTACAATGCAGTAGTACTACTATGAATAAGTCATGGCAGTCAATTTTTATGTTTTCTATTTGTTGGGTTATTTATTATTCTTTGAATGTGATTCCATGTAAGAAGAAGTGTATGGAGGTACTACACCTCCATACACTTCTTCTTCTTACATGGAACTGATTTTAAGCATCTGCAAAATGTGGCTACAAAAGTTTACACCAATATCTTATGTTGCCCAAGTATCATACCAAATACATATTCAAAACATACTAGTATCAGGCTTCTCCTCCTTCTTGATGGTCCTGGCGGTGACGAGGCGGCTGTAGGACGTCTTGCTGACGGAGCAGGTCGGCAGCGCGTGCGCCAGCGCCTTGTGCGCGCGCAGCTCCTTGAGGCTCGCGCACGTGGCGCCGCACGACGCGCACGAGTGCACGCGCGCCGCCCCGCCCGCGCGCGCGCGCCCCCCCTCCGGCCCGCCCGCGCGCAAGCGCACGCCCGCACGCCCGCCCGCCGCGCGCCCGCGCGCCAGCGGCGCCACCATCGGGGGTGGTAAAGGTAATTCTTCCTCGCTATGGGTGTTCAACAATAAATACTTATGTGTTTTTGAGGGAACGGCAAAGAAGTTTGCATAGTAAGACCATCATTATCTGTCACATGTTTAGAAGCGCAATAACCCGCTAAAGTAAATCTATTGCTTTAAGAATCGATTAAGTTTCTATAAGATCAATGATGAAACAGACTAAACTGAAATCAACTAGTACCACTATGATAGTATGTGTAATAACCAAATTCAAACTGAGAGATGAATTTAGCTGTTACATTTAGGCCCGTATTTAGTAAACCAATCCCATATGTGATCTCATTCATATATCTCGATCTTACCTTGAAATACTAAATTATATGGAATTTAAAAGATGATCAGGCGCCATTTTAAAAGGGCAAAAGGTTCTGAAATTAGGCTGGTATGTTTAATTTTGATTTTGATTTTGATTTTTCACATTCGAGAGATCAACAAATTCAGTTTTTTATTGTCAGTCTACCAAAGGTAACCAATTTAAAGATAATTGGCCCTCAAACCATTACCATTAACATAAAAAATTACAAAAGGAGTTACATTACTAACATGGGTTCCCTCTTCTCGCTGGTGTCGACCTCGGATCCGTCCGACACCCAGCTCTCCCTGGCGATTAGGTCGTAGGGCTCCGCGGGCGTCACCTCAGTGTACATCTGGGAAAACCGAGCCACAACTAAAAAAACGTAATTCTTGTATAAATAAATCCTATGTGAGTTACATAATATAAGATGCTAATGATGTACTTTATTTTGCTCAAAGAACGAAATAAACCCAAATTTAATGGAATAATATAATTTGTAAATATGACTCTTATTAATATGCTTGTTAACATCCTATGCGCCAAGTCTTAGGAAAACTGCCACCTGCTCTTATTTATATCATAAGTTTCACAGACCAACATTTTTTTTGTACACATTATTATGTCGAAAATTAATTTTCATATTCCCAGTGGTTTTAACATATTGCAATGTTAAACAAAAAAAAATCTTTCACTACCGACTATTATATCTACGGAGTGAGCATGCGATCAGACGTCAATGTCTCGTTGCTGAACCCTCCTCATTACTAAGTTTATTGACGGCCTCGTTGGTCTAGCGGTCGCAAGCGCGGCTGCTGAGCGTTAGGCAGGTTATGGCTCGTCGAATGCAATGACGTACCCCGTCGCCTGTATAGATCGGCCACAGTTGGCCTGCCAAACACTCCACGGAGTGGCGCGCGACAGATCGCGATGCGCTGCCGTCTCCGGCCTATCACTGGTTGGGCAACGAAGTAACCAAGTTCGTCACCCACAGGCTACGGGTCACGGTGGCCGGAGATCATTGAGCGCCCTCCGACGCCCGGTGCGTCTTCTGTGGCAGTACGAATTCGCCTCTCTCTCCCTTTCCGCCGCCTCCTTCACCAGCATCACCTCCTCACAAAAGGCGGCGACGGCTCTCTTTTTTTTTTTGAGAAATTATACGGTCGCGAGCAGGATTCGAACCTGCGCCTCCCGGATAAATACTCCAGGCGTTCTGACCGCTAAGCCATCTCGACCTCTGCTCACTACTACGAACTCTTCTTCCACACCTTAATACGTCTTTTGACGACGTCATTGCCATCTATTCAGTCCCTTTTACAGAAAACTGAACCAACATGACTAACTTTGCAGTTATTACAGATGCAATTACCATAACAAATACAGATAAATCTTCGAAAAGCATTAACGTAAGCTTAGCGAACCGTTCTTTAATTAACTGTAACTGATAATGTTGTAAGGTGTCTTACCCCACTCCAAGGAGACTCCATGTCTCCATTGCTCTCCTGGCCGCTGAGTTCCCCGCGCGGCGGCATCCGCTCGTCCGCACAGATGTTGATGGGCGCGTCGGCCTCACTGCGCCCCTCGCTCAGCACGTCAGCCTTGCTGTCTCGCTCGCACCCGTCCACCTCCCCATCCACCCGCACTTCTCGCCCACCTAGCTCAGAATAATCTATTCCATTACTTTCAGCTATTTTGTAACTCTCGTGTATAAAGTTAGGCAGTACAAAATCGTTGTCCTTCTGTGAAGGTTCACCCCAAAGACTATACGTCATACCATCTTTTGTACCCTCCTTGAATCCGCCAGCCTCACGCTCAGCGTCGAATGCCTCGACACGATCCGGGGTAAAGTAATCAGCGTAAATATTGTCGCCAAAATAATTTTCATTCATCATGCTGACAAATTGTTTGTTTTTTGTTGCCGCTTCAAGGTCCAGTAATTCCCTATCGTTTGACTCTTCATCAAAATCCTCATTAGACATATTTCCATAACTAATAACATTGATAGGCCGCAATGTTTCTAGCGGAGTGAGCATGCGATCCGAAGTCAATGTCTCGTTGCTGAACCCTCCTTCATTACTTGAGTTTATTTCTTCCTTTACCTGTATGATATCAATGTTGGCAGCAAATTCAGGTTGATTTAAACATGTAGGTGCTACTGGTTCTATGTCCATAGACTGTTCTTCTGTATCAGCATCAAATTCATTATTTTCATCATTCTCCTTAATCTCTTCTACAGATATAGTTTGCAAGAGATTAGTCTTTTCTATCATCTTGATGTCTGTCCTATCTATTTGATGTATTTTATTCATGGTAAAATTTTCTGGTGATCTGCAGGCAGATGATGTTGGAACTGTGTCTATCTCAGTTTTTTTTGTAGAACATGCAGGGAATCCCTTGGCATTTTTTATTTGCAAAACTTTCTTGTGCTTCTTCACATAAATATTGTTCAGTCTTAGTGTGTTGTGCCTGTATGGCTTTTGTGAGAGCTGAATCTTCTTCTCTGGAAGTCCTATATTACTATGGCTAACTTGATTACTCTCAGGTTTGGGAGACATTGAGGTACGGTCGGTTGAATTGTCACCATTTTCCGACAACTCACTACAAGGTGATATGGAAGGCTTCTCATTACATATTAAATCTGGTACAGGACAGCTGTCTGAAAAGTCTGTGTCCATTTTATTGTCTACAGAACTTTTGCTTGGATTACCAACATTCTTTATCACAGAAAATGTATGTGAAACCATGCTATCAGCACTAGATATAGATGATGGCTGTGTGTCATCAGAAGACAGTTGGTTATTGTCTTCTAAATCAGGCAAGATTTTATCAGGTGTGTCTACTCGTTCTACAGGGAAGTCTGTCTCACTAGGCCCTGTAAGATCCATGACTGTGTTAACCATATTCTTGTGATGCTGCACTGGCACTTCAACTTTGATGTTACTAAGAATTTTTAAACCTTTAGTGCTGCCTGGCATTTCACATTTGGGGTCTATATTTTCTATAGATCTTTCAGAGTTTTCAACCGCTCTACCTGTATCTGGCCTTGGGATGGTGGAGCTTGCATCTCGTCTTACACTATCACGAGCAGGAGCTATGAGGGGGCCAACCTCAATAATAAGTGTTTTAGGATCATTTATGTTTTGAACAGATTTATCCATTTGTATACTGGGCATGAGACCACCAGTTTCATTATAAATTGATGTAGGACATACTTTATTCATCATCTGATCAGGTGCTGTATACATACATGAGGTATTTCCAAACTGATCTACAACCATAACATTTTGATACATGGAACTAGCTTGTGCTAAATTAGTAACATTGTCATGACCACCCAGGACTGTGGGCATGGTAGTTAGAAAAGGCTTGCCATCTATGTTATGAACCATTTCTCTGTAAATGATTTGGGAGTTTTGGGTAACAACAGTTGTTCCTGGAGTGAATGCACCAGAAGTCATTTGGTTCAGTTGGTTACTAGCTACAGGGGGTGGATCTGTTTTGGTATCAATTTGCATCTGTGGGTTTGGTACATTACCTGTCATAATCATATTATTTTGCACATTCTTCTGAACAAATGTAGGTGCTGACGGCACCATAACATGCATGGGCTTCACACCTGCACCTATATATTGCACACCACCCATATTACTTTTAAGGAGTATGTTATTTGGTTTTGGTAGAACTTTAACAAGGTCATTTCCTTTTCTAGGCACTGCTGGTAACAATTTAACACCTGGCCCTCCCATAGTTGGCACATTGTAAGTAAACAAATTGTTACTACTGTCCATTGCATTGTACTCAGCACTCCGGGAAAACTTTATCTCTCTGTCTTCTTGTTGATCTGGGTAGTAAACATACTGTGGATCAAAGTCTGGTACTGGAGGAGACTGGAAGGTTTGTTGAAGTTTATCAGGTTTCATGAGAAATGAATTGTTTACATGTTGTCCTACAACACCACCAGTGACAGAATGGCTCTCAAAGTTTACATCAAGCATTCTTATTTCAGGTGTACCATTTCTAGATGTACTTGATACTGGAGTCGTTTTTGAGGTTCTGCTAGGTGTTCTACGCCAATATCGGTCATGTTCAGTGCCACGTGATCCAATCCACTTGGCACTGTCATCAGTAGCAGGTGTCCTTGACCTGCTTCTGTATGACCGCTCTGAATGTAGCGGTGTGGAAGTCCTGCTTCCATAACTAGAGCCCTTGTTTGTTGTTATACTGCACAAAGCTTTTATAACCTGGTCTTTAGGGTGAGTGTCCAAGTGAGACTCCAGGGTCATCCCATTGTGTAGAAAAAGTGTGCACACGGGACACTGCACGAGCTGGTCCATATTGACGTCACGAGGTGTACACACGGTGACAAAGGCAACGGCGGCGTAGCCCCGCACCGCGATCGTATCAATATAATGTCGTCACAGCACGCGCAATCAGTCCGCAGAGGCAGGCCGCACAATGTCCGTGACGCGCATATCTACTTTTCACTACGTAAGGCTCTTGCTCGACCCACAACAATACATATCTTCGTTGCACGTAGTCTCCTTATCGATCTGTCAGGCAAAATACTCTGTATAAATATACGACATTACGTCTACAACATCACATTCTACAAACTTGTTCAACGTGCAAACAGAGGACAAAAGAAAACAAAACCCCGAGATAAAGGCCATTGAGACATAAAAAAGTCGAGCATTATGTACAATGAAGAATGAACTGGTTAGCGATTATATACCTGAAACACACTAACGGGACTCACCTATTATATTGTTTGTCATGTATTGTCCATGACATCGATTACTCTAAATAGATCAGTTAATTATTTACGACTAAGCTAAATCTAAAAATATTTCCAAATAGTCAGACATATTGCAGACGTCTTGTTCACGTTCACACACAAACTTTTATATTCCGATACACGAACCCGAACATCGATATGCGCTCGTGGCGATGTGCTATAATCGAATTTCTATAGGTTTTTCACCA